>CM066050.1:43570570-45015779 GCA_033557465.1 Ichthyophis bannanicus
AAGATGTAGACGGGGATAAAACAAGGGGGACAAGGCTGCTTCTAGTTGTGCCTGAGGTGTTTACCTCTTGACTTCATATCCAGGGTATTGTATTCTGATGATTTCATTCTTTTCTCTCCTCCTGATCATTCTCTGTTATCTCTGGCTCCAGTACCTCTGATCCCCCGCCTCTGCACTGCGGGGTTCCCCAGGGTTTCATTGTCACACCACTTCTCTCTAATGTTTTCTGGGCACTCCTTACTTTACTGGTGCAGCAATCCGGTGTATTAGTTGTATCCAAGACCATACCTAGCCCTGTGTGAGCGGTGCAGCCGCACAGGGCACAAAGGCTTAAGGGGCACATTTCGGCTGCCTGCTGTTGCCCTGCCGCCGCCACTTTTTCTTTTCTCAGCGGCAGCAGAGCAACAGCAGGCAGCTGAAATGCACCCCTTAAGCCTTTTCACGGCACTTTAAGCAGGTCTGGTCCCTCCCCACCTCTGACATGACATCAGAGCAGGGAGGGGCAGATCTGCTTAAAGTACTGACGATTAGCACATCAGGCGTGCCTCCTCTCTCCCACCTCCGTCCATCCACTTTTTCCTCTTGCCCTGCTGCCAGCGCTGTTGTGGAGAAAACAAAGAGCGACAGCAGCAAGGTAAGAGCAGAAAGTGGCTGAATGGAGGTACGTGCCCGATGTGCAAGTCGCACATGATGAAATTCTGGCTCAGTATGGCCCTGAGTGTACCACTATACTAATGACATCATTTTGGTCTATCACACTTTCCCCGTTTAACACAGATCTCTCGCCTCTCAATGCCTGTCTGTCTCATGTCTCCTCCAACTGGTTATCTATGAATCTCCTTCATCTTAACCCCTCCAAAACCTCCGTGATGTTGTTTTACTTTTGGTAACTCTTGCCCTGCACTGTCTCCATCCTCCTGGACACCCCAATCCCACTCGTATCATCCCTTTGCTATCTGTGTGACCCTGGACCCTGACTTATCCTTCCATGATCACATCTCTGCTCTCACCCATCAATCCTATTTCTACCTCCATCAAATTCATACTGTTACCACTATACTTTCCCCATCTTCTCTCTTTGGTGATCTCACGAGTTGACTATTGTAACATTATCTTTGCTGACTTCATTGCCTTCAGATGAAAGAAAATGCTGCCGCCCGGATTCTCTCTTATACCTCTGGTTACAACCATATTACTCCTCACCTAATTTACCTACACTGGCTACCTGTCTCCTCCCGCATCACCTACAAGCTTCTGATCCTGATCCACAAGGCGTTCCATACTCACACTCCACAGTGTCTTGCCGATTCCCTGCCATTTCATTCTGTGCCCCTAGTCTCCGATCTGTGCATGTCAACCACTTGCATCTTCCCTCTCCAGCACGTGCGCATCTGGAACAGACCTGTCACTCGGCTGTCTTCTTCCTAGGACCCTCTCTCTGGAACTCACTTCCCCCTGCCTTTTATCATGAACAGTCATACCCCAAATTCAAATCACTTCTCAAGATGCACCTTTTTCTGCTCTGCCTATGACCTTCCCTCTCCTGATACCCTTTTCTGTCCCTTCTCTGGTATCATTGCTTGATTGTCAACATTTGTAGCTCCTGTCTGTTTCTGGCTTTCGGCCATTGTGCGCTTTGCTATATTGTAAACCGCCCTGATGTTTCGAAGGTGCAGTAAATCAAGTTCCCTGATAAAGATCTATCACTGTAGCCTAGTCCCACCGGTCTCTCTAATCTACCCTCTTCCTCACCCAGTATGTTTCTTTCAGGTCCCACACTCTCATTACCCAACTTACCCAATCCTTTTTTTCTCTCATTTGTTCCACTTCACATGATCCTTGGCAAGTCTGCATCTCTCTCGCTCATCCCTCCCCAACTCTGTCCTCATGCAGTCAGTCTTTCTCCTACACGCCAGCAATCTCAGCCCTCTCCCTGTCCTGTTGCTCCCACCCAACTACGAGCCCCAGCCAGATGATGTATCCGCAAGACTATAGCTAGAATTCCCTCCGCCCCAAACACACACACACAATCACTGTAGCAAGTGCTATTTATGCACATTAGAGCTGAGTGGAGACTTGTGAGCTAGGTTTAATGGGACTTATTTCAGCAGTGCTCTGTGTGAGCTGCACATCCTCCTTGATGATCCTGCAGAGCGAGGTTCCCTGCCAGCTGCCCAAGCAGTGCTAGTGGGCTTGGGTAGAAAGAGGTTTGGGGTGGTGGTGGGGTCTGGTTTTTCATTTATCTATTTTTTTTCCCTGGTTTGCAGGAGCAGATTGGCTCTGCCCAGCCCAGCTCAGTTATGCCAAGGTAGTGAAGAAAAAAGCAACAGCTGCTTGGGGATTTTGATCATGGAAATACAGAGTATTTTTGTTGTGGGAAGCCTGACTGGGTTCTTGCTTGTCCAAGACATCACAGTGCTCTTCCTCTTGAAGTTGCTGAATGTAACACTCGTCCAAATGCAAACAGTAGCCATTTGTCTTTCAACAGCTCTGGCAGCTGAGATACCATGATCACCTCCTTCTCTCCTTTGCTGCTGCAAGGCTATGGAGGAGGGGAGGAGTAGCCTAGTGGTTGGGGCAAGGTACTTCAGGCCGGAAGGTCGGTGGTTCAAATCCCACTAGAGGACAGCAACCTTGGGCCGGAAGGACTGGGGTTTCTAGTCCCACAGGTGCTCCTTGTGGTCTTGGGCAAGCCACTTAACCCTCCATAGCCCATGTTACCTGTAAAATAGTTATCTCCAAGTTATAATACCCTGTTCAATGTAATTTCAGTTTGTTCAATGTAAACCGCACTGATGCAGAATAGCGCGGTATATAAGAGAATGTAAATAAATAAATAAATAAATAAATGTCCAGTTGCACTGTGAGCTTAATGAGGGAAATAGTCCAAGACTCTAATAGAATTCATCTAGGCACTGATCCCGCTCCAGGGCATTTACACATCTCCATAATTTGGACACATCATGCAAAGAGAGAGATCATTAGAGGAAAGACATAATGCTTGGGATAGTAAAAGGTCACCGTAAAAGAGAAAGGCCGGCAATGAGATGGATCAATACAATAACAGCAGCTATGGATACCACTCTATCAACAATGAGCTGCTTGGCTGAAGACCAAACAAAGTTTAGATCAACTATCCAGAGGGTCGCCAGGAGTCGACACCAACTTGATGGCACTTAACAACAGCATGGTAGCTGGGACAGCAGCAGGTGTAAACTGGGGCAGCCTGGTGGAAAACTGGTGGACATAATAATGCATTTATTGAGATTAGCCATCCTGCAGGTTCTCAGGATTAGGATCCAGTCACCACATGAGTGAGATGCCACAGCAGCTCATACATTTTATTTTCCTTCATTCTTGGGTGGGCTACCTACTGCTCCTTCTCCCCACTCAGAGCAACCAGAATGTGCTGTGCCGCCGCAAAGCACTGCATCTCTGTCCCCAAGCCAGTAGGCAGAGTCGGGGCAGCAGGTATATGGGAAGAAAGCTGATCCTACTGCAACCCATGGCTGCGGCTGCTGCTGTTTTTGCCATTGCAGAACCAGCTGCTGGTGCAAAATGGGCTTTCCACTATTTGCAGTGTGCTGTTCAGCGTAATGAGTTTGAGCCATATGGAACCATAAGAGCCTGCTGATTTCCGTTTCAAATCTCATGAGACTTGAGGCAGCAAAGTCAGGCTCTTCAGTTACCACATGGCTCGAACTCAGAGAGCCAAGTGGCATGCTGCAGGCAGCCACAGGCTATTTCTCCAGCAGTATGTATGGTTACAGCCTTATTAACAGTTTTGGGGACACACAATCCCAGGCACTAGAGTCCAATTTCTAGATGCCATGGTGACTTGTCATCTGGGATTTGTCGAGCCCTGCTGTAGAGAGTCAAAACGAAGTTCCCGGCTACATTTTCAAGTTGTTGTTTGTTGCTGCTGTTCTGGATATTGCCCCTTATGGAATGGGAACTAGGACTGCTTTGCAGGCTGCTCTTGATTCTATATGGGAATGCATAAACATTGCAGTGTAGTATAATGGTCTTTTATAAAGTCTACCATCTCCTTGGCCCAAAGAGATTGCAGTCTATCATGAACATCTTCACAAAGCCCTAATGCTCTGAGCAAGACCATCTATGTGCTTCTGTCACCAAAGGTTGGCATGTGTTTCTCAGAGAAATATTTGCCACATTCCTTGTCTTCAAAGATTAGGGTAAAGTTACTGTAGCATTCTAGTTTTGAGAGACGCTCAGAATCTTTCTGGCGTTTCTCTAGAATACTTTGTAAATATTGCACAGTTAGCAGCTGATTGGAAAATAATCTCTTGGCAAAGGAAGCCACTGGCTGCTAAGCTTTGTGAGATATAGTTTTTATCATTTGCCCTTTGAAGGCTACCTCCACTAACAGGCAAGGTAGCTAAGTATTGTTGACCTTGGGTATAGATTTGACCTGCATCCAACCTCTTCACTGCAAGTTGGGCAGTCAGTGGCACCTTCCATTTTTTAAATTATAGGTTACAGGAAATAACCTCAAACATCTTTTTGATAAAGGCCAGGCTGCTTTACACAAACAGTGAGGAAAGGGAGTTCACCAGGGCTGCACCTGAATTGGAATCATAGCAAGTGACAAACTTAGATGTTTAACCAGAAAATCCTGACTCCCTTTCTAGACTCCCTTTTTAACTGATAAGAAACAGCTACACATGATAATGTCTCCCTTCAATTCTAATGGCGAAAGAGCTCTCAAAGACACTGGAGCTGAAAGAAATATATGCCAGATGCCCTTGCAATATCAGCTTTCCATGACGTCAAGGCCCTGTGATGACATGAATATGAAATCAAGGCACAGGGCCGACACTAACGAGTAATAGAGGTAAGCACAGCAATGGGGTTCAAGCGGCATCGGTCTGGCCATACCCCTACCTCCTTATTTCTCTCATCCCCACCCTGCAAACACAAGATCCTGTCCATGGGTGCAGCAAGTGCCGCAGGCAGGCAAGAACAGAAGATCTTGCCTGTGAGAGTTGTTGATCTCCCAGGCAGAATAATTGTGCAAGGCCACCCGAATGGAGAATGGACTTACGAAATTCTGCTCACAGGAGCAACGAAGCCCATGGCCAGGATCTTCTAAACAGAGCCGCAGTTGTAGCCTTGAGCAATTCTTCTGTCTATGGGAGCAGCAAGGCCACAGAAGCAGAAAATCCCACAAGCAGAAGAGCTGCCGCCTAGATTGCGCCTGCTGCAGAGCCCGAGGTAAGAGCGCAAGATGGAGGGGGTGGGGGGTGGAGGGAGGAAGCATGCAAAGAGGAAAAGAGTTGGGGGACAGTTGGAGAGTGGAAGGAAGATACTGGACATGGGAATGGAAGGCTAGGGAGACAAAGATACTGGAAGTGTGGTGATGGGGTTCTAGGGAAATGGAGGGGGAATGAAGATGAAGAGAATGTTGGACTCGGTGTATAAAAGGGAAACGGCAGACGCTGGACAAGGGAGGGGGTCACAGGAAACTGGTTAGATGCTGGACATGGGGGGAGGGGGTTCAGGGAGAGGGGAGATGTGGGATGCAAAGGGGACATGCCCCCCCCCCCATGGGGTCTAGGGAAATCAAGGGGAAATATTGGACAGGGGAAGTGGGCACAAGGAGAAGCAAGGAGAGGGGATGCTGGGTTATAGGGAGACTATGGGAAGATGCTGGACATGGGGGGGGGGTAGAACAGAGGGAGATGCAGGGCACTGGCGTAATAGGGAGATAGAGGGAGAAGACTGACATGGGAGTAAGTAGGGTGAGAAAGAAATGGAGAGAATGCTGGGCATGGGAGTAATAGGGAGGGGATGGGAGAGATGCTAGTCATAGGAGGATAGGAAGGGGGAGGGAGACATGAAAGGATAGAGAGTGAGTGAATGGAGGGAAAGAGCAAGAGAGACTGGATGGGGGAGGAGAGAGTGGGGAATAATGGATCAGGGAAGAAGAGATGGGGAATGGGAGGACTAGGGTGAGTTTTGAAAAAATGGTAGGTAGATGGAGTTAAAAAAAGGACTGGATAGGAAGAAGTAGTAGCAAAATATGATTGGACTGAGAAAAATAAACAGAAGAAAGCTGAAAGGAAAGAGTAGTTACTCACCTGTAACAGGTGTTCTCCAGGAGCAGCAGGAATCAGTCCTCACATATGGGTGTCATCAACACCGATGAAGCCCCAGAGGAGCATTTCCCCAGCTTTCTAAGAAAGCCTTTTTTGGAATGCAGGCACGCATGCGCGGTTCCCTTCCCGCCTAAAGGTGCCATCTTACCTCAGTAAAATGACATAGCTAAGAACAGCACACAAAAATGAAAAATAAACTATGTACAACTGCAACTCCAAGGGGAGGGGAGGGAGGGTTGTGAGGACTGATTCCTGCTGCTCCTGGAGAACATCTGTTACAGGTGAGTAACTACTCTTTCTCCAGGACCAAGCAGGAAGTCAGTCCTCACATATGGGTGACTCCCTAGCTCTGGGCTACCGAGGAACCCAGGCTGAACAAGAGGACTCCCTCTAGTCCCAACTGCAAAGAAAGGCTTTTCACTGACACAACCTCCACCGGTAGCCCAACAGAGGGCAGGAGGGCAGGAGTTGCCTAAACCTCAAAGAGATTCCGGAGTACTGCTTGGCCAAAAGCACTGTCCCTACGGGACTCCCTCTCCAGAAAGTAATGGGCCGCAAAAGTCTGGCTTGAAGACCAAGTTGCAGCCCTGCAGATGTCTACCAAGGGCACAGAGCGGAGATGAGCCACTGAGGCAGCCATTGCCCTGACACGGTGGGCCGTGACTCGACCCTGCAAAGGAAGGTCAGCCGCCCTATAAGCCCAGGTGATACAGTCAGCAACCCAGATGGACAAGGTACGCTTGGACACAGCCAACCCCAACTTATTAGGGTCAAAAGACACAAAGAGCTGAGGAGCCCTTCTATGCCCCTGCGTACGGTCAAGGTAGAAGGATAAGGCCCTCCTACAGTCCAGGGTATGCAGAACTGCTTCAGCCTGGCTTGCATGAGGCCTAGGGAAGAATGTTGGAAGAACCACCTCTTGGTTAAGGTGGAAGGAGGAGACAACTTTGGGGAGGAACTTTGGATGAGTCCTAAGGACTACCCTGTTCCTATAGAAGCGAGTGTAAGGCCTATCACAGACCAGGGCCTGAAGCTCACTCACTCGCCTAGCCGAGGTAAGGGCTACCAAGAAGAGTGTCTTCCAGGACAGGAAGCGTAGAGGGCAAGTAGCCATCGGCTCAAAGGGTGGGCGAGTCAGCTGCTGCAAGATCACATTCAGCTCCCACTCAGGAGCAGGAGGACGGATTGGAGGCTTGAGCAAAAGCAAGCCCCTGAGAAAGCGGGACACCAAGGGGTGAACCGACAGAGAACGTCCTTCCAACAGTGAGTGGTGAGCTGCTAGAGCTGAGAGGTGGACCCGAACAGAATTGGACTTAAGTCCCTGATTGGACAACTGCAGTAAGTACTGAAGCACTACTGGCATAGTACAGGAGAAAGGATCCTCTGTACGTAGCTGACACCACACAGAAAACCTTTTCCATTTGAGAGCATAGGTTTTCCTAGTGGACTGTTTCCTAGAGGCTAGGACAACCTCCTCAACTTCCTGAGGTAGGCCCCAGGGAGCCAAAACTACCCTTGCAGCCTCCAGGCATCAAATTGAGAGCTTTGAGATTGGGGTGCAGAAGGGAACCCTGCTCCTGTGAGAGAAGGTCGGGTTGCAACCCCAGAGGCAGTGGGGGATCCACCGCCAGTTGAAGCAGAAGTGGAAACCAAGGCTGTCTTGGCCACCTGGGAGCCACCAGCAGGACCAAGGCCTTGTCCTAAAGAATCTTGAAGAGAGTTCGGGCCACCAAGGGCGTGGGAGGAAACGCATACAGGAGGCCCTGAGACCAGGGAATCAGAAAAGCATCCGCTGCTATTCTCAGAGGATGCGGTTGCCTGGAGCAGAACTTTGGCAGTTGCTTGTTCAGTGGGCTGGCAAAGAGATCTATCAAAGGGAGACCCCATTTTAGGAAGATCTTCTGAACTACTGAAGGATGCAGCTGCCACTCGTGGGGCTGCAGAATCCTGCTCAACCTGTTGGCCAGGTAGTTGTGCTGGCCTGGAAGGTACACAGCCTTGAGGAGCATGTTGTGCTTGAGGGCAAATGAACAAAGGTCCTGAGCCTCCCGACAGAGGAGTCTGGACCCAGTCCTGCCCTGTTTGTTCACATAAAACATAGCTACTTGTTTGTCTGTCTGAACCAGGACAGATTGATGAGCCAGGGTAGGAGAGAAAGCTTTGAGTGCTAATCGAATAGCTCTGAGTTCCAGGAGATTGATCTGCTGTGCAGTCCCCCAAGGAGACCACAGGCCCTGGGTGCACTTGTTCAGGCAATGAGCTCCCCAGCCCTGCAGGGAGGCATCTGTGGTCAGTACCACTGTGTACCCAGGAATTTGAAAGGGCACCCCTTTTAGTAGATTGGGTGGGTGCAACCACCAGCTGAGGGAGTTCAGAAATTGTCTGGACACCCTTATCCTGTCCCTGAGGCTGCCTGTGACCACTGAGTCCGAAGGCACCACTGTGCAGGCCTCATATGGAGCCTGGCATTGGGGGTCACATGTACTGTCGAAGCCATGTGGCCCAGAAGCCTCAGGCAGAGTCTGGCGGAGACCAGTGACCTGTTGAGAAACTGGTTTGCCAAGGCTATTAATCTTTGTGCTCTGTCTTCTGGTAAGAAAGCTTTTGCCAGTAGAGAGTCGAGCCTTGCTCCTATGAACTCCAAGTTCTGGGAGGGGAGCAAAGTTGACTTTGCGAAGTTTATTACAAACCCTAGACTTTGAAGAAGAGCAATAGTTCTGAGGGTGGCTTGTCTGGCCTCCTGGCACGTCTGACCCCTGATGAGCCAGTCGTCCAGATAGGGGAAGACAAAGATTCCCTGATTCCTCAGGTAGGCCGCGACCACTGCCAGGCATTTGGTAAAGACCCTGGGAGCGGAGGTGAGGCCAAAAGGTAGTACTCTGTACTGATAATGGTTTCCTCCCACAATGAACCTGAGGTACTTTCTGTGGTCTGGATGAATGAGGATGTGAGTGTACGCATCCTTTAGATCTAAGGAGCATAGCCAATCTCCCTGCTGGAGGTAGGGCAGAAGTGTTCCAAGAGTAAGCATCTTGAACTTTTCTTTCTCTAGGAACTTGTTGAGGTTCCTGAGGTCCAGAAAGGGTCGAAGGCCACAAGTCCTTTTGGGCACCAGGAAATACCTGGAGTAGAAACCGTGACCTTGGAAGTGGGGAGGCACAGGCTCCACCGCCCTGTCCACCAACAGACCGTGAAGCTCTTGAAGGAGAAGGTCTGTGTGCAGGGGAGGCCTTGGAGGTTCCCCTGGAAAATATGGCGTAGGCAGTTGGTGAAAGTGTAGGGCATAGCCCTTGTGGACTATGCTTAATACCCAACTGTCCCCAGTGATGTGGGGCCACTGGTGGGCAAAGAGGGCAAGGCGACCTCCTGTGCAGGGTTGGGAGAGCAGGGACTGAAAGGCTACGCTCAAGGAGTCAAAAACCCCCACCCTGCTGAGTGGGAGCAGGGGCCGGAGGCTTGGGGGTCCTCTGCCTACGGGGCCCATTACCCTGCCCCTTGGCTTGCTGACCCTGGGGTGCAGCTTGGGCAGCCTGATACTGAGGGTACTGTTTGTAGGCAGTGCCCTTCCTCGGGTAAAAGGGCTTCTTACCCGAGGCCTTCTTCTTGTGAGAAGGGGCAGAGGTCTTCCTAGACAGCCTTGTCCTGGTAAGGTGCTCGGTCTCGAGCTGTGCGGCCTTCTCGGCCATGGGTTTGCCAAAAAGGTTTTCACCTCGGCAAGGGACATCAACCAACTTGTCCTGAACCCATGGCTCGAGGTCCGATGACTGCAGCCATGCCTGGCGTCGAGCCGAGATGCTGGCTGCCGCAACTCGGGCCGAAGCCTCGAAGCCATCGTAGGCGGCGCGGGACATAAACTTCGAGCAGTCCCGAATCCCCGAGGACAAGGACTTGAATCTCTGCAAGGGCTCCCCGGAGAGACCAGCAGAGAACCCGTCCAACTCCTTGGCCAGGTCTCGCAAGTACATGCCCATGTACAGCTGGTAAGACTGGACACGGCAAGCAAGCATCAAGCCCTGGAAGCACTTTCTACCCACACCATCGAGGTTCCGGGCCTCCCTGCCGGGGGGCACCACGGAGTGCATCTTCTGGCTTTTCAGACGATGCATGGCCGATTCCACCACCATGGAATGGTGTGGGAGCTGCGCCTTCTGAAAGCCAGGGCTCTTCCAGAGTCGATAAATTGAATTGACTCGCTTGCTTAGAACCGGTGCCTCCCACATCCGGAAGAGGAGCCGTTCCAGCATCGGAGGAACTGGGACAGTAAAGGCCTCCTTCGGAGGAGAGTCATACTGCAGGGCCTCGAGCTCTTTGGCTGGAGGCTTTTCCTCGGGGTCTGCCGGAATAGCCAATGCAGTGGCCATATCCCGGACAAACTCCGAGAACCGGGTGTCCTCCGGAGGGGATCTACTCCGGGGCTCAGACTGCGGTGAGTCCGAAGGGACGCACCGAGTCTTGAATGTGTCGGGGGACTCCTCATCCTCCGTCTCCCAGGCAGACTCGTCCGAGGAGGAGTCAGGCTCCGACCCCGTGGGGCCCTGGAGCACCCGCCCGACGCCGGAGGCACCGGCGTCGACGCCCTCGGTCCCAAACGGGAGGTCGAGGGAGACCGCGACCGAGGTCGACTTCGAGCCATGATGGACTCGCGTATCGGCTCGGTCTCCGGGGTCGACTTCGATGTCCCGGTGTTCGGGGCAGATGCGCCAGACAGGCTGGCCATCAGTGCCCGCTGCTTCTCCATGAAGGCAGACAGTCTGTTCTCCAAGGCTGTCATCCTGAGACTCAGCTCGGGAGACGCAGCAGCCACCGACTCGGGCCCCGGCGGCGGCTCTCTGGGAGGAGAGTCCTCAAGAACTACAGGGCTTACATGTCCAGCAGACTCCGTCTCCACGCGAGGAACTTTGGCAGGCTTCTCTTGTTCCACGGGCCCGGGGCGACGGTCGGGTCTTAGACCTGGCCCTCGAGGAGCCAGGGACCTCCTCCGACGACGCCCTCACGAGCCGCTTCTTCCTCTTGCGTTCCCGGTTGGGGGACCCCCTGTCCGAGGAGCTCCGACGGCGCTCGAGATCCAAATCCCGAGATGTCGAGGCCTCAGACGAGGTCCGGGCCTGGCCGGAGGCTGAGTCCGAGAAAAGCCTTTCTTTCTGCTGCTGGTGACTTCGTAGTGCCTTGGAAGACATCTTCCCACATGGTCCACACGTCTTAGGGTCGTGATCAGGACCGAGGCACCGAAGGCAGCAGTCGTGTGTGTCGGTGAGAGACATTAACTTCTTACACCGATCACACTTCTTGAAACCGCTGGAAGCCATCTGGGAAAAAAGAGTCCCCGCGAGGTCAAAGGACCGGCCTTCCAGGGAAAAATAAAAAAAGGGCGCGAACGCCAGCCACGAAGGGCAAAAACCGAAAATGAAGAATCGGGCTCAATACCGGTGTACCGAACCCGGCAGGAGGGGAACCGGCATCGAACTGGGAGAAAAAAATAGCGAGAATCGCCGAAAAAATCTAACTTTTATCCGGGATGACAGGACGCACGTCCAGTGGGCTTCTCGGAAAAAGAGAGACTGAGGTAAGATGGCACCTTTAGGCGGGAAGGGAACCGCGCATGCATGCCTGCATTCCCAACGGCTTTCTTAGAAAGCTGGGGAAATGCTCCGCTGGGGCTTCATCGGCGTCGATGACACCCATATGTGAGGACTGACTTCCTGCTTGGTCCTGGAGAAAAGATCAATATCCAAGGTGGAAAGAAGTGAAAAAAACAAAAGGGGGAGACAAGAAATAGCAGATGGACAAGAAATCATAGAGAGAGTTAAGAGAAGACGGAGGAAAACAGAAACCTGAGATTTGGACCAGCATGATCAGAAAATAAAATTATCAGACAACAAAGATTGAAAAGATTTTGTTTTTAATTTAGTGATCAGACTCAACACTATCTTTATATTTTACACAGTACGGAGAAATGCACCTTTCTATTTCTCTGTTGCACTGCATGCAGAATCTGGCTTCTTGGGGTTTCAGTTTAAATTTTGTCTACATATTTTTATTTTTAGGTTGTGATCACTTATTCTGTACTTGGTGGGGGTCTGAGGACCGTACCTAGCCCTGTGCAAGTGGTGCGGCCGCACAGGGCGCAAAGGCTTAAGGGGCACATATTAGCTGTCTGCTGTTGCCTGCTGCTGCCACTTTTTCTTCTCTCAGCAGCAGCAGCAGGCAATGGAAGACAGCTAAAATGCGCCCCTTAAGCCTTCTCACGGCACTCCCTAAGCAGATCTGTTCCTCCCTACTCTGCAGGGAGGTACAGATCTGCTTAGAATGCCGGTGACTTGCACATCGGGAGCGCCTCTTCTCTCCTGCCACACGCGAGGGGTGGGGGGGGGGGGAAGGAGGCGGGCGCACGTGCCCAATGTGCAAGTCACACAAGGCGCGATTCACACGCGGTACGGCCCTGGGTCTGAGTGACAGAGTTTGCACATAGGGATCTGCATTGTAGTAATCTGACTTGTTCAGCTTTTCAAATAGGTGTATGGATGTTCTAGGACCCACTACAATATTTGTAGTGCTGTTTTTTTTTCTGGGTAGGCTCCTTGTGTGAGTTTTGAAAGTTGGTGCTTGTATGATATGGTAGATTTACTTTGTAGATCCTCGGTGACATTTTCTAGGGTTTCGTATGATATGCCTGGTACTGGAGAATGTTTATAGTGGTGTTAGTGAGATGACCAGAATCAGATATTTTATATATATATAGTTTAGGGGTGAATATTCTAGTTCTGCTATGCACCCTTATCAAGGAAGGGGCTTTTGTGGATGCAGAATATATGTTCAAAAAGAAAAAGTGAGAACCACAGTGCAATTTATAATACCAAATTATAACTCATTCTATTTTATCATAAATTGCATTATGGTTCTCGCTTTTTCTTTTAGTTCCTTGGTGTATGCAGCTTGCATTTCCTTTTGCAGTATATTTACATTAACACCATGCTGGTTCAGTGTGTAGTATGAGTTATGTTGGGGTTGCCAAGTTCCTCTTATTTGGCACATCTAGTGGCATGTTTATACAGCTCTGCATTGGTAACGCATGTGTGGGCTGCATAACCAGCATGGGGATGTAGGCTAACTGTAGGAGGGGGCAGGTACATCCCCCTGCAATTGCCGTGCTTGAGGTGGCATTAGTTGCATCTATTCTACTTACGCCTTGCCAATATACTTGTTTCTTCCAACAATGAAGATGCCTGCATGTGATTTCTTTCTCTTGCCTCACTCTGGAGGACAGTAGAATTTTGGGAAAGAAATTCTGAAAACCTAAGAGTAATGCAAAAAGCATGGATTTTACTCCCTGGTCCATCATCTGGCAGTCATCTTCTTGGTTTTCTCTCATTCCAGCTTCACTTCCTACTGCTTGTACATTGATTGCATGACTGCCAGTAGGAAGTGAAGTTAGAGTGAGACAGCCAAATTAAGAGGCTTGATCAAGAAATAAAAATAAACTCTGTGATGCAGCAAGGAGACAGCATGGATTTATTTGGGAGGCAAGGGCAACAGATTTTTGTGATACCCCTCCTCCCGCTAATTGGAGCTCTGGGAGCTGTTTTAAAAGATGCTGGATCAGGATGATCATTTGCAATACCGGTTGGCTGTTTAAGGATGTGACTTTCATGCATAGGAGTCTGCAGAAGGGTGTATGTCTTAACAAAGCATGGCACAGTAAAAGAGTTTAGGGAAAAATAGTCATCACGTCGCCTTAACATATTTTATGGACACTAATGTTTGGGTTTCCCAGTCCAATTTATTAAACAGTGAATTGCCTGGGCACAGCAAAGCATTCTGAAATGCTGGAATATGAATAATATATTCAGAGTATATTTTCTTATTTTACAGCAGCCTAATGACATGCTTGTATACTGTTGGGCCTATTTTATTAATTATTCTTCACAGTGCTATAACTTGTAACCTACTGGTTTGTTGTTGAAACCTGCTTACCACGTGGTTTAAATTAGCAGTATATTAATGTTGTTACTGTCTTCCTACAGTGACAAATTATATTGCAACTATTCTTTGCATCAACATTATACCAATTTTGCTTATAGTTTCTAGATGTACATTGACTGCATGGCTATCGTGTTTCCTACATTTTGTACCAAAGCTTTCTCCTGCATATTTTATCAGAGTAAAATATTTCTGAGCTGTCCGTACTGCTGAGTATTTTTTTTTTTGATCCATATCTAAAATTTACCATGCTCTTGCACTATCGCAGCCTGTTCATATGATGCTAAGTATTTACTGCTCAGTAGTTATTTTTATTCTAGCTCTGCATTTGCCCCTTCAGTGCAATTTCTTACAACACTGGTTTGAAGGAGAAATACTAGCATCATGTGAAGAGCTCACAAAGGAGTTTGGTGCCCCCTCCCTCATTATTAATGCTGGCTATACCCCACCCTCCTTTTGCCACAATCTATAGGTTGCAGGGCTTGTCAAACCGTTTTTGGAGTGCAAACCTCCTGGATCTTATACTGCAAGTGGACACATTTGCTGTGCAGAGATGAGTAAACAAAGATGTAAGGTCAATGCTTAGTGAGAGCGGCTGTAGATGCTAATATCTGCTTTCTGAGGTAAGGGAGTGATTAGAGTGTGCCCCTTTGGCTTTACTTGGACCCTCAGTTGAGCTCTTGTACTTCAATTAGGTTAAAGAAAACAGTTTGTGTTCTAGAAAATGGATCATGTAGGGGAAAAATCGTACTATTTAAATGCTCCTGAGAGACTTGTCTGAATACACTGAACAGTTTTACTAGCTTTACTCCCAAGCAGTGATTAATTACAGGTTGAGCACTCTTTTAAAAAAAAAAAGCCCAGTCCTTTCAATTTGCCCTGGAGGGGGGTGGAAGAAGCCTTCTGCCAAAGCAAAAGAGTTCAGAAAAAATATTTCCTTTAATAAAATGAAGACATTATAAATAGAAATCAGAAAGCAAAAGCTGGTTAGGGCTCTTCAACCTGGAAAAGAGATGACTGAGGGGAGATATGATAGAGGTCTATAAAATAACAAATGGAGTAGAACGGGTAAATGTAGATCAGTTGTTTAACCCTTCAAAAAGTTGAAAGACTAGGAGACATATAATGAAGCTACAGTGTAACCTGCTTAAGACTAATAAGAGAATTTTTTTCACTCAATGCATAATCAAACTCTGGAATTCGTTGCTGGAGGATAAAGGATGTTAGTGTAGCTGGGTTTAAAAAAGGTTTGGACGAGTTCCTGGAGGAAAGGTCCATAAACCGTTATTAAAGAGGATCCAGGAAATCCACTGCTTGCCCAATACAAGCATTGTGGAACCGGTGTCTTTTGGGGAAACTGCTAGGTACTTGTGACCTGTATTGGCCACTGTTGGAAACAGGATACTGAGCTTGATGGACCTTGGTCTGACCCAGGATGGCATATATTATATTATGTTCTTATTTTGAATTTACCTCTGCTTTCTGTGCACATGCAGGTTTGCTTTACAAAAAAAAAGTAATCTGAAGTAAAGTTTTGATACTTCACCTCAGACAACCAGCCCCCTAATCCCCTCCCCAAATGGACAAATTACCAGCAGGTGAGTCTACTGATAGGGGGTAGGGCTGGAGCCCCCAGGCCATGAAGCAGTTTTGTTGGTTCGAGGGGGGTTCAGGAGAGGACTGTGATGGGGAGGAGGGTGATCGGGGGGGGGGGGGTCTTCTGAGTCCCACTGCATCTTTACACTTGCTTGAAACTGGTGTAAAGATCTAGCATTAACAGAAAGTAGTGGTTCTCAGAGAGCCACTTCTCTGCCTGCAAGAGAGCACTCTGATCCCCCCCCAGCTGGTGTTTGGTACCCCAAGGCAGCTTCTCTTGCATCACCATCTTCATGTTTGGTTGTGCCGTTTTGGACCCCTCCACTGAGGTTTCCTTGAGGGATGTTTGCGGTAAGCTGTCAAAAGTGGAATTGATATTGACTGGGACTATGCGTCAATTGTGCAGGTTTTCTGAGGAGTCTATGGACAAATTTAAACAGCAAAACTCTTTAATTTCCTATTTAGAGTCTCACGTTATGAAACTTGAGGGCTCTCAGCCCTTATTGTAGTCTCTAGTGGGGCAAATAGTTTGCCTCTAATTTGGTATGAAGAATCAATTAAGGGCAAGTAATTTGTGATCCCTGAATTTTACATAAGAAATGCCATACTGGGTCAGACCAAGGTCCATCAAGCCCAGTATTCTGTTTCCAACAGTGGCCAATCTAGGTCATACGTACCTAGCAGTTTTCCCAAGGGACACAGATTCCACAATGCTTGTATTGGTTCAAGCATTGATATCCTGGGTCCCTTCTTAATAATGGTTTATGGACCTTTCCTCCAGGAACTTGTCCAAACCTTTTTTAAACCCAGCTACACTAACAGCCTTTACTACATCCTCCGGTAACAAATTCCAGAGTTTGATTACACATTGAGTGAAAAAATATTTTCTTTTATTAGTCTTAAATAGTTTACCCTGTAGCTTCATTGCATGTCCCTTAGTCTTTCTATATTCTGATAAGGTAAACAATCAATCTACGTTTACCCGTTCCACTCCGTTCATTAATTTATAGACTTCTATCATATCTCCCCTCAGCTGTCTCTTTTCAAGGTTAAAGAGCCCCAACCTTTTTAGCCTTTCTTCATAGGAGTAGCCTTCCATCCCCTTTACCATTTTGGTGGGTCTTCTCTGAACCTTTTCTAAAATCGCTATATCCTTTTTAAGATACGGCGACCAGAATTGCACACAATATTCAAGGTGCGGTCTCACCATGGAAAGATATAGAGGCATTATAATATCTTTTGTTTTATTTTCCATTCCTTTCTTTATCATACCTAGCATTCTATTTGCTCTCTTGGCCGCCGCTGCACACTGGGCCGAGGGTTTTAACATGGTATCCACAATGACGCCTAAATCTTTTTCCTGGGTGGTGGTTCCTAATGTGGAACCTTGCATCGTGTAACCATAGTTTGGGTTGTTCTTCCCTAGGTGCATAACCTTGCACTTCTCCACATTAAATTTCATCTGCCATTTTGATGCCCAATCTTCCAATTTATCAAGATCCTCTTGCAATTTTCCACAATCCTCCTGGGTTTTAACTTTAAATAGTTTTGTGTCATCTGCAAATTTGATAACCTCACTCGTTATTCCACTTTCCAGATCATTTATGAATATGTCAAAAAGCAGCAGACCTAGCACAGATCCCTGGGGTACACCACTATTCACCTTTCTCCATTGGGAAAATTGGCCATTTAGCCCTACCCTCTGCTTTCTATCTTTTAACCAGTTCCTGATCCACAATAGTACACTGCCTCCTATCCCATGACTCTTTAGTTTTGCCAAAAGTCTCTCATGAGGGACCTTGTCAAAGGCTTTCTGAAAGTCCAGATACACAATATCAACCGATTCACCTTTGTCCACCTGTTTATTCACTCCTTCAAAAAAACATAACAGATTAGTAAGACAAGATCTTCCTTGTCTAAAGCCATGTTGGCTGTCTCCCATTAGGTCGTGACTATCTACATGCTGAGTAATTTTATTCTTTATGATGGTTTCTACCATTTTTCCCGGTACTGATGTCAGGCTCACCGGTCTGTAGTTTCCTGGATCACCCCTCGAACCCTTTTTAAAAATTGGTGTTACATTGGCGATCCTCCAATCCTCAGGTATTAGAGATGATTTTAATGATAGTTCACAGATTACTGATAGCAGGTCTGCAATCTCAAATTTCAGTTCTTTCAACACCCTTGGATGTATACCATCCGGCCCAGGTGATTTGCTACTCTTCAGTTTATCTAATAGTTGTAAGACATCTTCCCGATGTATCGATATTTCCTTCAATTCTTCCACACCTTTAAATACCACTTCAGTCATGGGTAAGCGTAGTTACTCACCTGTAACAGGTGTTCTCCAGGAGCAGCAGGAATCAGTCCTCACTTATGGGTGACGTCGGCGCCGACGGAGCCCTCGCGGAGCAATTTTCCCCAGCTTTCAAAGAAAGCCTTTGGGAATTGCAGCGCGCATGCGCGGTCGTCTTCCCGCCCGAGGGTGCCATCTTAGCCAGTTAGATGACATAGCTAAAAAAGACAGCATAAAAATTTGCAAAAAGAACATAAGCAGACGATTGCAACTCCAAGGGGAGGAGGGAGGGTAGTGAGGACTGATTCCTGCTGCTCCTGGAGAACACCTGTTACAGGTGAGTAACTACGCTTTCTCCAGGACCAAGCAGGAAGTCAGTCCTCACTTATGGGACTCCCAAGCTCAAGGCTACCGGAGACCCTAAGCACAAAAATGAGCTCCCTCTAGCTCAGCAGCACAGAAGGATAGAATCTTCTCTGAATTATCACCCACCGGTAGCCCACATCCGTGATGGAGGGTAGGAGTTGCTCAGACCTCAAAGAGATTACGGAGGACTGCCTGTCCGAAAGCACTGTCCCTACGGGACTCCCTCTCGAGACAGTAATGGACCGCAAAAGTCTGGCTCGAAGACCAAGTAGCGGCCCGGCAGATGTCTGCCAGCGGAACAGAGCGGAGGTAAGCCACTGACGTGGCCTTTGCCCGAACGCAATGAGCCGTGACTCGACTTTCTAAGGAGAGTCCGGCTGCCCCATAAGCCCAAGAGATACAGTCCGCAACCCAGATGGACAGAGTACGCTTGGAGACCGGGAGCCCCAATTTATTGGGGTCAAAAGACACAAAAAGCTGAGCAGCTTTACGGTGCTCCCGCGTACGGTCAAGGTAGAAGTTCAATGCCCTTCTACAGTCCAGGGTATGGAGGACCGTTTCAGCTCGGCTGGAGTGTGGTCTGGGAAAGAAGGTTGGAAGTACCACCTCCTGATTGATGTGAAAAGGGGAGACCACTTTAGGCAGAAATTTTGGGTGAGTCCGTAGGACTACCCTATTCTTGTAGAACCTAGTGTAAGGGGGATCAGACACGAGGGCCTGCAATTCACTTACGCGCCTAGCGGAAGTGAGGGCTATCAAGAACAGTGTTTTCCAAGACAGAAAACGTAGAGAACAGGTAGCCATAGGTTCAAAAGGCGGACAGGTGATCCGCTGCAAAACCACATTCAGGTCCCAGTCAGGCGCTGGCGGGCGCAGAGGTGGTTTAAGTAGAAGGAGATCTCGGAGAAACCTCGCTACGAGAGGGTCATTGGAGAGAGGTCTGCCGTCCACTGGCACATGATGTGCTGAAAGAGCACTGAGGTGAACTTTGACGGAGTTGGACTTAAGTCCCAGATTAGAAAGGTGCAGCAAGTACTGCAAGATCACCGACACCGGGCAGGAGAAGGGATCCTGAGACTGTTGGGTACACCAGACTGCAAAGCGACGCCATTTAAGGGCGTAGCATTTGCGGGTAGAAGGCCGTCGCGAAGCTAAGACGACCTCCTCCACCTCCGCCGGCAGGAGAAGGGGAGCAAGGACTACCCTCTCAGCAGCCAGGCCATAAGGTTGAGAGACCTGAGGTTGGGGTGCAGAAGGGACCCCTGATCCTGAGTGAGGAGATCCGGTTGTATCCCCAGAGGGATTGGGCCCTCCACCGCCAGTTGCAGCAGGAGTGGAAACCACGGCTGCCTGGGCCAGCGAGGGGCCACCAGGATCATGAAGGCTTTGTCTCGGAGAACCTTGAAAAGAGTCCGAGAGACCAGCGGGATGGGAGGGAAAGCGTACAGAAGGCTCCCCGACCACGAGATCAGAAAGGCGTCCGCCGCAACCCGAAGGGGGTGTGGCTGACGAGAGCAGAAGCGAGGAAGTTGCCGGTTGTGAGGACTGGCAAAGAGATCCACCGTGGGGAGACCCCACTTGAGGAAGAGCTTCTGAACTACCAAGGGATCCAGACGCCACTCGTGCGGCTGGAGGACCCTGCTGAGTTTGTCTGCAAGGCAATTTTCTTGGCCCGGGAGATAAACTGCCTTGAGGAGAATGCCGTGACTGACGGCCCAAGAGCAGAGCTTCTGTGCCTCCCGGCAGAGGAGGAAGGAGCCCGTGCCCCCCTGCTTGTTCACGTAGAACATGGCAACCTGATTGTCCGTCTGGACAAGGACGGACTGTTGGGAAGTCAGGTGGGAGAAGGCCTTGAGAGCGAGGCGGATCGCCCTGAGCTCCAGGAAGTTGATCTGCTGAGCAGACTCCCACGTGGTCCAGAGGCCCTGAGTACGTGCCTCTTGGCAATGTGCTCCCCAGCCCAGGAGGGATGCATCGGTGGTCAGCACCCGGGTCGGCTGAGGTGGACTGGAAAGGCATTCCGAATATCAGGTTCGGCTGCCGGAGCCACCACCGGAGAGACGAGAGCAGCGGCTCGGAGACGCGCACTAGGTCTGCCAGGCCGCCCGTGGCTTGTCGCCACTGCTGGCGGAGACACCATTGAGCAGACCGCATGTTCAGGCGGGCATTGGGGGTCACATGGACAGTGGAAGCCATATGGCCGAGCAGTCTCAGGAAGCGCCTGGCGGAGACCAGGGGCTGGCTGCGAAAGCGGTCGGCTAGGTCCATGAGCCGTTGAGCCCTGTCGAGCGGTAGGTACGCTCGTGCCCGAGGAGTGTGCAGCCTTGCGCCGATGAACTCGAGATCCTGTGAGGGGAGCAAAGTGGACTTTGCGAAGTTTATGACAAAGCCCAAGTGCTGCAGCAGAGTCACCGTGCGGCACGTGGCGTTGGTGACCTCCTGAGCGGACGCTGCTCTGATGAGCCAGTCGTCGAGGTACGGAAAGACATAGAGGCCGTGAAGCCGGAGATGGGCCGCCACGACCGCGAGACATTTTGTGAAGACTCGCGGTGCGGAGGATAGGCCAAGGGGCAGTACTCTGTACTGGTAATGATTTCCTGCCACCACAAACCTTAGGTATTGGCGGTGGCTTGGGTGGATGAGGATGTGCGTGTAGGCATCCTTTAGATCCAAGGAGCATAGCCAATCTCCCTGCTGGAGGTAGGGCAGAAGGATTCCAAGGGTAAGCATTTTGAACTTCTCCCGCACAAGGAACTTGTTGAGGTTGCGCAAGTCCAGGATGGGTCTGAGGCCCCCTGTTCTCTTTGGTATCAGAAAATACCTTGAATAAAAGCCTTGACCTCTCAGGTGGTGGGGCACCGGTTCCACCGCCTGTTCCTGCAGAAGACCTGCTAACTCCTGAAGGAGCAACTCCCTGTGCAGAGGGGGGCGCGAAGGTTCTCCCGGAAAATAGGAGGGAGGGACCTGATGGAAGTGGAGAAGGTAGCCCTCTCGCACGACCTGAAGCACCCAGGCATCTGCGGTGATGCTGGACCACCTGTGGGCGAAGTGAACCAGCCGGCCTCCGGTGCTGGGAGGGACCAGCGGGGGGGGAGAGGCTATGCTGAGCGAGTCAAAAACCCCCTCCCTGCTGAGCAGGGGCTGGTGGTGCAGGCTTGGGGGCTTGCTGCCTACGGGACCCGTTACCCCGTCCCTTGGCCTGCTGGCCCTGTTGGGGAGCTGCAGGGGCCTGATAATGGGGGTACTGTTTGTAGGCAGCCGCCTTCCTCGGTAAAAGGACTTTTTTCCCGAGCCCTTCTTTTTCTGGGAAGGGGCGGAGGTCTTCCTAGAAAGCCTGGTCCTGGTGAGAGTCTCAGTCTCAATTTGTGCAGCCTTTTCCGCCATGGGCTTGCCAAAGAGGTTTTCGCCTCGGCAGGGGACATCGACCAACTTGTCCTGTACCCAGGGCTCAAGGTCCGACGACTGAAGCCAAGCCTGTCGGCGGGCACCGATGCCGGCTGCGGCCACTCTAGCCGAGGCCTCAAAGCCATCATAGGCTGCTCGGGACATGAACTTTGAGCATTCCCGAATGCCCGTGGACAAGGCTAGGAACCTCCGCAAGGGCTCCTCGGAGAGACCAGCGGAGAATCCGGCTAGCTCTTTAGCCAGATCCCGGAGATACATGCCCATGTAGAGCTGGTAAGTCTGGACACGACATGCGAGCATAGAGCCCTGGAAGCACTTCTTGCCAAGGCCATCCAGGTTACGGGCCTCCCTGCCAGGAGGCACCGAGGAGTGCATCTTCTGGCTCTTAAGACGATGCATGGCCGATTCCACTACCATGGAATGGTGTGGCAGCTGTGCCTTCTGAAAGCCAGGGCTCTTGCGGACCCGATAGATAGAATCGACCCGCTTGCTCAGGACCGGCGCGGAGGCCGGACTCTCCCACATGCGGAAGAGTAGTCGTTCCAGCATAGGAGGAACCGGCACAGTAAAGTGCTCCCTCGCGGGAGAGTCATACTGGAGGGCGTCGAGCTCTTCGGCTCGAGGCTCCTCCTCGGGATCCGCAGGGAAGGCCAAAGCCTTGGCCATATCCCTAACGAAGTCCGAGAACCGGGCATCCTCCGGGGGGGACTGCTTCCGAGGTTCGGACCCCGGTGAGTCCGATGGGACACACCGAGTCCGGAAAGAATCAGGTGACTCTTCCTCCTCAGACTCCCAGACCGACTCCGACGAGGACTCGGTGGGGTCGGCCCGGGCAGGGTGCGGCGCCAGCCGCCCCGACGTCGAGGGAGTCGGCGTCCTCGGTCCCGAACGGGAGGCCGAGGGTGACCTCGACCGAGGATCGACTCGAGTTCTCATTGACTCGAGGATCGGCTCGGTCTCCGGGGTCGACTTGGACGTCGACGTCCCGGCGGTCGGGGCAGCGGCGCCAGCGAGGCCAGCGAGCAGTGCCCGCTGCTGGTCCATGAAGGCAGACAGTCTGCTCTCCAAGGCCGTCAACCTGAGTCCGAGCTCAGGTGACCCAGCAGCCCCCGACTCGGGCCCCGACGGCGGCTGTCGCGGAGGCGAGTCCAGAAGGACTACAGGACTTACCCGGGCAGGCATCTCCGACTCCAGGCGAGGTCGCTTCGGGAGATGTTCCTTCTCCAAGGACCCGGGGCGGCTGTCGGGGCTATGCGACCTGGCCCTCGCGGAGCCAGGAGCGTCCACCGACGCCGCCCTCGCGGGTTTTTCCTTCCGACGATGGTCCCCGGAGGGAGAACCCCGGTCGGAGGAGCTCCGGCGACGGTCCGAGCTGGAGCCCTTTGACACGGAGGCCTCCGACGAGGTCCGGGTACGGCTGGGGTCAGCGAAGATTCTCTCGCGCTGATGCCGCCGACTTCTCAATGCCTTCGAGGACAGTTTGCTGCAGGGCCCACAGATCAGTTCCTCATGATCCGGGCCCAAGCAGCGGAGGCAAAAGTCGTGTGTGTCGGTTAGTGACATATTTCGGTCACACCGACCACACCGCTTAAAGCCACTGGCAGCCATCGGGGGAAAAGGGCCCCTGCGAGGTCAAAGGACCGGGCTGCCAGGGAAAACGAAAATGAAAGCTGACTAAGTCAGAAAAAACCGAAAAAACGCTAGAGGACTCGAGACCGGCGTCGCGAGTCCGGGCGGGAAAACGATCGGCGTCGAACCGAAAGAAAAAAGTATAAAATAAAGAGGAAAATCAACTTTTTCGCGGGGACAAGACGGGGACGTCTGCAGGGCTCCGCGGAAAAAAGAAGACTGGCTAAGATGGCACCCTCGGGCGGGAAGACGACCGCGCGTGCGCGCTGCAATTCCCAAAGGCTTTCTTTGAAAGCTGGGGAAAATTGCTCCGCGAGGGCTCCGTCGGCGCCGACGTCACCCATAAGTGAGGACTGACTTCCTGCTTGGTCCTGGAGAAACATCCCTACATCTTCCTCAGTAAAGACCGAAGCAAAGAATTCATTCAGTCTCTCCACTGTCGCCTCTTAGTGCTCCTTTAACCCCTTTATCATCTAATGGACCAACTGACTCTCTCACAGGTTATGAAACTTCTGTGATGTGGCTTCTGTATCCCCTCAAAGCTGCTGAAAAAGTATTTGAAAAACTTTTTGTTGGTTAGTAATGTTAATGCGCTAGTTATTTCTAAGTTATTTTATATTTTCAAGGGAACTTGGGTAGAAGCGGCCGGAGAGGTTGGATTCCATCACCTCTCCGGACAGCCTTGATTTGATTGCTTTTCTTGAGACTTCTCAGGACATTGTCTCTGAGAGGGCAGCTCTGCTGGTCACTTTTGGATCAGAGGCTGATATGATTGCTGTCTTGAAATTATACTTTTCTACAAAGTCTCTTCCCTTTTGTGGCCAGTGGATAAACATTTTTACTGATGTTGCCAGGCCTACGTAATCACATAGGCAGGCTTTCTTGCAGTTGCAGTCTAAAGTCTTGGCTATCTGAGCCAAGTTCTATCTCCATTTCCCCTGTAAGTGTGTGGTTACCTATGCTGGTAATGTTTGTTTTCACAGATATTTCCCATTTGGAAAATTTTCTTTGGGACAAATCAGTGGGTTAGTATGGGTACTTGGGGATTTGTGTATACTTTTTGACTCTTGTCCTGTTTTTGAATGGGGTAGTTTTAGGTGATAATACATTTGTTCTCTTCTGTGTCTCTCCCATGATGTGGGCTGGAGCATCTCTTGCTACTGGGTTTGTTTTTTTGCATATTTTCCTAATTTCTAATGCTAGTAGGTGATGCTTTTCTTATATACTTATGTAGTTTGATTAAAATCTTATGTAACTTCAGAATGTGTTTTATTTTTTAAATTATGTCCACCTGGTCTGCTTCCTGCTGGTGACACAGTTAAAGTAGAGTAGTTACTCACCTGTAACAGGTGTTCTCCAGGAGCAGCAGGAATCAGTCCTCACATATGGGTGTCATCGGCACAGATGAAGCCCCAGCGGAGCATTTCCCCAGCTTTCTATGAAAGCCTTTGGGAATGCAGGCACGCATGCACGGTTCCCTTCCTGCCTAAAGATGCCATCTTACCTCAGTCAAATGACAGTTTATTTTTCATCTTTGTGTGCTGTTCTTAGCTATGTACAACTGCAACTCCAAGGGGAGGAGGGAGGGTTGTGAGGACTGATTCCTGCTGCTCCTGGAGAACACCTGTTAAAGATAACTACTCTTTCTCCAGGACCAAGCAGGAAGTCAGTCCTCACATATGGGTGACTCCCCAGCTCCGGGCTACCGAGGAACCCAGGCTGAACAAGAGGACTCCCTCTAGTCCCAGCTGCAAAGAAAGGCTTTTCAAGGACACAACCTCCACCGGTAGCGCAACAGAGGGCAGGAGTTGCCTAAACCTCAAAGAGATTCCGGAGTACTGCTTGGCCAAAAGCACTGTCCCTACGGGACTCCCTCTCCAGGCAGTAATGGGCCGCAAAAGTCTGGCTTGAAGACCAAGTTGCAGCCCTGCAGATGTCTACCAAGGGCACAGAGCGGAGAGGAGCCACTGAGGCAGCCATTGCCCTGACTCGGTGGGCCGTAACCCGACCCTGCAAAGGAAGGTCAGCTGCCTTATAAGCCCAGGTGATACAGTCAGCTACCCAGATGGACAAGGTACGCTTGGACACAGCCAACCCCAACTTATTGGGGTCAAAGGAGATGAAGAGCTGAGTAGCCCTTCTATGCCCCTGTGTACGGTCAAGGTAGAAGGATAAGGCCCTCCTACAGTCCAGGGTATGCAGAACTGCTTCAGCCTGGCTCACATGAGGCCTAGGGAAGAATATTGGAAGAACCACCTCCTGGTTGAGGTGGAAGGAGGAGACAACCTTAGGGAGGAACTTGGGATGAGTCCTAAGGACTACCCTGTTCCTGTAAATCCTGGTGTAAGGCCTATCACAGACTAGGGCCTGAAGCTCACTCACTCGCCTAGCCGAGGTAAGGGCTATCAGAAAGAGTATCTTCCAGGAGAGGAAGCATAGTGGGCAAGTAGCCGTGGGCGAGTCAGTTGCTGCAAGACCACATTCAGCTCCCACTCAGGGGCAGGACAACAGATGGTAGGCTTGAGCAAAAGCAAGCCCCTAAGAAAGCAGGACACCAAGGGGTGACCAGATAGAGAATGTCCCTCCACCAAAGAGTGGTAAGCTGCTAGAGCTGAGAGGTGGACCCGAACATAATTGGATTTAAGGCCTTGATTGGACAAGTGCAGTAAGTACTGAAGGACTACTGGCACAGTACAGGAGAAAGTATCAACTGTACGGAGCTGACACCACACAGAAATCCTTTTCCATTTGAGAGCATAGGTTTTCCTAGTGGACTGTTTCCTAGAGGCTAGGACAACCTCAACATCCTGAGGCAAGCCCCAGGGAGCCAAGACTACCCTTGCAGCCTCCAGGCCATTAAATTGAGAGCTCTGAGATTGGGGTGCAGAAGGGAACCTTGCTCCTGTGAGAGAAGGTCCGGTTGCAACCCCAGAGGTAGTGGAGGATCCACCACCAGTTGAAGCAGAAGAGGAAACCAAGGCTGTCTCGGCCACCGGGGAGCCACCAGCAGGACCGAGGCCTTGTCCTGAAGAATCTTGAAGAGAGTTCGGGCCACTAAGGGCGTGGGAGGAAACGCATACAGGAGGCCCTGAGACCAGGATATCAGAAAAGCATCCGGTGCTATCCGCAGAGGATGCGGTTGCCTGGAACAGATGTGTGGCAGCTGTTTGTTCAGAGGACTGGCAAACAGGTCTATGGATGGAAGTCCCCATTTTAGGAAAATCTTTTGAACTATCAAAGGATGGAGCTGCCACTCGTGGGGCTGCAATATTCTGCTTAATCTGTCTGCCAGGTAGTTGTCCTGGCCTGGAAGGTACACAGCCTTGAGGAGCATGTTGTGCTTGAGGGCAAAAGAACAAAGGTCCTGGGCCTCCCAACAAAGGATCCTGGACCCGGTTCCGCCCTGTTTGTTCACATAAAACATGGCAACTTGGTTGTCTGTCTGGATCAGGATAGACTGGTGAGTCACAGTAGGAGTGAAAGCTTTGAGTGCTAATCGAATAGCCCTGAGTTCTAGGAGATTGATCTGCTGTGCAGCTTCCCAGGGAGACCAGAGGCCCTGGGTGCACTTGCCCAGACAATGAGCTCCCCAGCCTTGCAGGGAGGCATCTGTTAGCACTACTATGTACCCTGGAATCTGAAAAGGCATCCCTTTCAGCAGATTGGGTGGGTGTAGCCACCAGTTGAGGGAGTGCAGAAATGGTCTGGACACCCTTATCCTGTCTCTGAGGCTGCCTGTGGCCTGTGACCACTGAGCCCGAAGACACCACTGTGCAGGCCTCATATGGAGCCTGGCATTGGGGGTCACATGGACTGTCGAAGCCATGTGGCCTAGAAGCCTCAGGCAGAGTCTGGCGGAACCAGGGACCTGCTGAGAAACTGATTCGCCAAGGTCATCAAACTTTGGGCTCTGTCGTCTGGCAAGAATGCCTTTGCCAGGAGGGAGTCCAACCTTGTCCCTATGAACTCCAAGTTCTGGGAGGGGAGCAAAGTGGACTTTGTGAAGTTTTGACAAACCCCAGGCTTTGTAGAAGAGCAATAGTCCTGAGGGTGGCCTGATTGGCCTCCTGACACGTCTGACCCCTGATGAGCCAGTCGTCTAGATAGGGGAAGACAAAGATTCCCTGATTTCTCAGGTAGGCCGCCGCCACCACTGCTAAGCACTTTGTAAAGACTCTGGGGGCGGAGGTGAGGCCGAAAGGCAGCACTCTGTACTGATAATGGTTTCCTCCCACAATGAACCTGAGGTACTTTCTGTGGTGTGGATGAATGAGGATGTGAGGGTACGCATCCTTTAGATCTATGGAGCATAGCCAATCTCCCTGCTGGAGGTAGGGCAGAAGAGTCCCAAGAGTAAGCATCTTGAACTTCTCCTTCACTAGGAACGTGTTGAGGTTCCTGAGGTCCAGAATGGGCCGAAGGCCACCGGTTCTTTTGGGCACCAGGAAATACCTGGAGTAGAAACCGTGACCTGGAAGTGGGGAGGCACAGGCTCCACCACCCTGTCCACCAACAGACCATGTAGCTCTTGCAGAAGGTGGTCTGTGTGCAGGGGAGGCCTTGGAGGCTCCCCTGGAAAATATGGTGGAGGCAGTTAGTCCACAAGGGCTATGCCCTCCATTTTCACCATCTCCAGCACCCAACTGTCCCCAGTGACAAGGGGCCACTGGTGGGCAAAGAGGGTGAAGCGACCTCCTGTGCAGGGTTGGGAGAGCAGTGGAGGAGAGGCTATGCTCAAGGAGTCAAAAACCCCCACCCTGCTGAGTGTTAGCAGGGGCCTGAGGCTTGGGGGTCCTCTGCCTACGGGGCCCATTACCCTGGCCCTTGGCTTGCTGACCCTGGGGGCCAGCTTGGGCAGCCTGACATTGCGGGTACTGTTTCTAGGCAGTGCCCTTCCTCGGGTAAAAGGGCTTTTTACCCGAGACCTTCTTTTTATGAGAAGGGGCAGAGATCTTCCTCGACAGCCTTGTCCGTGTGAGGTGCTCAGTTTCGAGCTGAGCGGCCTTCTCGGTCATGGGCTTGCCAAAAAGGTTTTCATCTCGGCAAGGGACATCGACCAACTTGTCCTGAACTCATGGCTCAAGGTCCGATGACTGCAGCCATGCCTGGCGTCAAGCCGCGATGCCGGCTGCCGTAACTCAGGCCGAAGCCTCAAAGCCATCGTAGGCGGCGCGGGACATGAACTTCGAGCAGTCCCGAATCCCCGAGGACAAGGACTTAAATCTCTGCAAGGGTTCCCCGGAGAGACCAGCAGAGAACCCGGCCAATTCCTTGGCCAGATCCCGCAAGTACATGCCCACGCACAGCTGGTAGGACTGTACACGGCAAGCAAGCATCGAGCCCTGAAAGCACTTTCTACCAACGCCATCGAGGTTTCGGGCCTCCCTGCCAGGAGGCACCGCAGAGTGCATCTTCTGGCTCTTCAGACAATGCATGGCCGATTCCACAACCATAGAATGGTGTGGTAGCTGTGTCTTCTGAAAACCAGGGCTCTTCCGGAGTCGATAGATCGAATCGACTCGCTTGCTTAGAACCGGTGCCTCCCACATACGGAAGAGGAGCCGTTCCAGCATTGGAGGAACCGGGACAGTAAAGGCCTCCTTCGGAGGAGAGTCATACTGCAGCGCCTCGAGCTCTTCAGTTCGAGGCTCTTCCTCGGGGTCCGCCGGAATAGCCAAGGCAGTGGCCATATCCCGGACAAACTCCGAGAACCGAGTATCCTCCGGGGGGGACCTACTCTGGGGCTCAGACTGCAGTGAGTCCGAAGGGACGCACAGAGTCTTGAAGGTATCAGGAGACTCCTCGTCCTCCGTCTCCCAAGCTGACTCATCCGAGGAAGAGTCAGGGTCTGACCCCGTGGGGCCCTGTAGCACCGGCGTCGACGCCCTCAGTCCCGAACGGGAGGTCGAGGGAGACCGCGACCGAGGACGACTCCGAGCCACGATGGACTCGAGTATCGGCTCGGCCTCCGGGGTCAACTTCGACGTCGATGTCCCAGTGGTCGGGGCAGATGCACCAGACAGGCTGGCCATCAGTGCCTGCTGCTGCTCCATGAAGGCAGACAATCTGCTCTCCAAGGCTGTCATCCTGAGACTCAGCAGCCACAGATTCGGGCCCCGGCGGCGGTTCCCTGGGAGGAGAGTCTTCGAGGACTACTGGGCTTACGTGTCCAGAAGACTCCGGCTCCACGTGAGGAACTTTGGCAGGCTTCTCTTGTTCCACGGGCCCAGGGCGACGGTCGGGGGTCTTAGACCTGGCCCTCGCGGAGCCAGGGACCTCTTCCGACGACGCCCTCACGAGCCGCTTCTTCCTCTTGCGTTCCCGGTCGGGGGACCCCCTGTCCGAGGAGCTTCGGCGCTCGGGATCGGAATCCCGAGATGTCGAGGCCTCAGACGAGGTCCGGGCCCGGCCGGAGGCTGAGTCCGAGAAAAGCCTTTCCTTTTGCTGCTGGCGACTTCAGAGTGCCTTGGAAGACATCTTCTCACATGCCCCGCACGACTTAGGATCGTGGTCGGGGCCGAGGCACCGAAGGCAGCAGTCATGTGTGTCGGTGAGAGACATTAGTTTCTTACACCGATCACACTTCTTAAAACCGCTGGAAGCCATCGGGGGAAAAAAGAGTCCCCGCGAGGTCAAAGGACCGGCCTTCCAGGGAAAAATAGAAAAAAGGGTGCGAAAGCCAGCCACGAAGGGCAAAAACCAAAAAAGAAGAATCGGGCTCGATACCGGCGGGAGGGGAACCGGCGTCGAACCGGGAGAAAAAATAGCAAAAATGCCAAAAAAATCTAATTTTAACCGGGAAAACAGGACAAACGTCTGGTGGGCTTCACGGAAAAAAAGAGACTGAGGTAAGATGGCACCTTTAGGCAGGAAGAGAACCGCGCATGCGTGCCTGCATTCCCAAAGGCTTTCATAGAAAGCTAGGGAAATGCTCCGCTGGGGCTTCATCGGCACCGATGACACCCATATGTGAGGACTGACTTCCTGCTTGGTGCTGGAGAAAGTACCATTTCGATTAAATGGCTGAAGTGGATTTAGAAGAATTCTGTGGCTACAAAGCAAGCATAGGGTTGTCACCTTAGCCAGGTCATCACTGACAGGCTGACTGAATTCCTGGTTTGTCTTGCTGCATTTATGGCCTTGTGGTACCTCATTTCCAGGGAAACTAACTACAAATTCACACCCCCATTGGGGCAAAACCTGAGGTAGATCAGACTGATAGGGTTGACCAGAAGGAGGAATGTATAAACCTCTTATTTAATGTGATTTGAAATTACAAGTGAAACAATTAAACTTTTTTTAAAGTCATGATAAATCTGTTTAACGTGGGATGTGCTCTGGCAGGATTATGACCTTCATGATATAAGACATCCTCTACTCTGGCATTTTGGTTTGCCGAGTTGTGTTACAGCACATGCCTGATGGGTCAGTTTGCTTAAAATACATTTTAATTTGTCAGAGCTCAGCTTGTACAGAGTTAACTCATATTGCCGCATGAGGTTTTCCACTTCACCAGTAAACATTTCATTACTTAGAATCCTGTTTCATTTTTCCAGGTTGAAGAGCAAAGATCAGTACCTCTCTTGCAGTAGTATCTTACCCTTAGCAAAGAAATATAGTTTCAAAGCTATGCCTTTTCAGAACCAGTATATTAGTCTCTCATTTTGAGTGGAAGATTAATCAAACATGAAGGAAAACTATACAAATGTGGCTTAATAGACTGACATTTTCTAGGCACAGAAAAATAAGCTTAACAATAGTAAGTGATGCCTTCCTATTGGACTAAGTATATTTGTTTTACTACTTTTCATGAGCCTATACACCCATCCTTATTTTTCTAGGGTAATCACTTAAGCCTCAAATTATATCATGATCATCATAAACCCAGTCTATGTATTTGATTATAATTATTAGCTACTTAATTTTTAAAATGCTTATAAAATTATAAAACTTGTTTTACTTTTAGCTATGCAAAGAAAACCCATAGTAACTGAAGTGCCAACCAATGCCTGGAGTGGCCTTGGATTTTCCATGTCAATTCGAGAACTGCAAAGTGTGAAATGTAGGTAATACAACTCTTATTTGACAAAGAGCACTCAGGTATGGTATAAGCATGCGATTCTCAGCTTAATTTCTACTACTACTATTAATCATTTCTATAGCACTACAACATGTACACAGCACTGTAAAAGAACATATAGAAGATGGGCCCTGCTCATTACAGCTTACAATCAACTCAAGCCAGACAGAAAAACAAGGGAATTAGGATCCAAATGCAGCCTCAAAGAGATGAACTTTTAGCATGGAGTTGAAAAAGAGGAGAGATGAGACCCAACCTATAGATGATTCAGGAAGCTTGGTCCAGATAGAAGGAGCAGCACAGTGAAAACATCGAAGTCTGGAGATGGCAGTGGAAGAAAAAGGCATATAGAGAAGAAAAGCAGAGTTCACAAGGAGGGATGTAGGGAGAGAGGAAAGGTAGTGAGGGGCAGTAGAATGAATGCATTTATATTTATTTACATTCTCTTATATACCGCGCTATTCTGCATCAGTGCGGTTTACATTGAACAAACTGAAATTACATTGAACAGGGCATTATAACTTGGAGATAACTATTTTACAGGGAATGGAGGGCTATGGAGGGTTAAGTGGCTTGCCCAAGACCACAAGGAGCACCTGTGGGACTAGAAACCCCAGTCCTTCTGGCCCAAGGTTGCTGTCCTCTAGTGGGATTTGAACCTCCGACCTTCCGGCCTGAAGTACCTTGCCCCAACCACTAGGCCATTCCTTATAGGTCAGAAGGAGACATTTGAATTGGATATGGAAACAGAAGGGGAGTCAGTGAAGTGATTTGAGAAGAGGGGTTATGAGTGCATCAGGGCTGGTGGAAGATTAGCCAAACAGCAGAGTTCGGAACAGATTGAAGAGGAGAGAGATCAGCAAGGAGGAGGTTGCAATAGTCAAGACGGGAGGTGACCAAAGAGAGGATAAGTGTTTTAGTAGTGTGTTCAGAGAGGAAGGGGTGAATTTTGTTAATGTTATAGAGAAAGAAATGACAGGTTTTAGCTATCTGTTGGATATGTGTGGAGAAGGAGAGAGAGGAGTCAAAAATGACCCCAAGGTTGTGGGCCGAGAAAAAAGGAAGCAGAAGAGTGTTATCAACACATATATAAAAAGAGGAAAGGAGGGTTTAGGGGGAAGAATAAGTTCAGTCTTGGCCATGTTCAATTTTACACAAATATAAGAAAACGTCGTTCACTGTAAATATTAGTCTCAGACTGGAGAAACCAATCTAAACACTGAATTTCTTAGAGGTCTCAGTAAAAAATATAGCAAGATTCTGTAGACTCACTTCTACACTGAACCAATAGCTAATTCACATCAATGACCTCATCAAACAAAGTCAGCTCCCTAGATCGCTTACAAAAATATTTGTTAATTCTTCTCTAACATCGAGTCATCACTGACTTCAACAAAGAACACTAAAATCGGTTTTCAAGCTTCTAGGGGTCTGCTCAATTCCTCCTCATTTCTTGCAATGCTTCTGATCCCAACGTCAATCCCCGGCACCTCTAGACGTTTCACACAACTGTTTCTTCAGGGAACCGTAAGATACATCGAAGATGCTGCCCACGTCTCTACTTACACCCGTTCAAAGTGCAGAAATCCAACTTCAACTTCAGCAAAAAACGCCACGCATATTTTTTTTTTTTTGCTGAAGTTGAATTTCTGCACTTTGAACGGGTGTAAGTAGAGACGTGGGCAGCATCTTCGATGTATCTTACGGTTCCCTGAAGAAACAGTTGTGTGAAACGTCTAGAGGTGCCGGGGATTGACGTTGGGATCAGAAGCATTGCAAGAAATGAGGAGGAATTGAGCAGACCCCTAGAAGCTTGAAAAATGATATTAGTGTTCTTCTTTGTTGAAGTCAGTGATGACTCGATGTTAGAGAAGAATTAACAAATATTTTTGTAAGCGATTTAGGGAGCTGACTTTGTTTGATGAGGTCATTGATGTGAATTAGCTATTGGTTCAGTGTAGAAGTGAGTCTACAGAACCTTGCTATATTTTTTACTGAGACCTCTAAGAAATTCAGTGTTTAGATTGGTTTCTCCAGTCTGAGACTAATATTTACAGTGAACGACGTTTTCTTATATTTGTGTGCATATCGTTCAAGAAGAGCGGGCCGAAAAATTTCATGTTCAATTTTAGGCAATGATGTCAGATAAGCAAGCAGAGATATGGGCTTGAAGAGTAGGAGACATGTCGGGTATAGATAGATTTGAGTCATCAGCATAAAAATGATACTGAAAGCCATGGAAAGAGAGGAGGGCACCAAGGGACTGTGTATAGAGTGAAAATGAGGGCCCAGAACAGACCCTTGGGATACACCAACTGAAAAATCAATAGGAGAGATAGGAAGAGAACTAGGACAGCACAGCACAGCATCCTTAGTGTTGAGGAGAAGGAGGTGCAAACCTCTTTGGAACCCCAGTGGCCTCTGTAGAGAGCCAATCTCAGGAAACAAGTCTGGTGGATAACTAACATTTCATCCATTCATGGGCCAAGATAACATCAGACTCATGGTTGCTTTGCATAGTAAAGCAAAGAAGTCCCATCAAACAGGCTCCCAAGGAAATAGATCTAACAGGATGTGAAAATTTGCAACAGAGTGGATAACATGAGGAAAGATCTACAAAAGCTGGAAGAATGATCTAATGCTTGGCAGTTAAGATTTAATGTGAAGAAGTACATTATCATGCACTTGGGATGCAGAAATCCAAAGGAATTGTACGTGATAGGGTGCAAGAGAAGGACCTCCGAGTAATAGTTTCTGAGAATCTCAAGGTGGCGAAACTGTGTGACAAGGTGGTGGCCAAAGCCAGAAGGATGCTGGTTGCATACAGAGAGGCATAACCAGCAGAAAAGATGAGGTATTAATGACCTCATTCAAGTTGTTGGTAAGGCCTCACTTGGAGTATTGTGTTCAGTTTTGGAGACCATATCTCTCACAAAGGATAGAAAAAGACTTGAAATGGTTCAGAGGAAGGCGACCAAAATGATTTGAAGCCTGTGCCACAAGGCATATAAGAAGAGACTTTAACTAAATATGTATTTGTTAGATGAGAGGAGGGACAGAGGAGATATGATACACTTTTAAATACATAAAAGATATTAATGAACCAACCTTTTTCAAAGAAGGGAGAAGCTGTAAAACTAGAGGGCATAAAATGAAGCTGCAAAGAGGTAAACTTAAAAGCATCGTCAGGAAATACTTTTTCACTGATAGTGGATGCTTGGAATACCCTCCTGATGGAGGTGGTGGGGGCAAATAGAGTGATGGAATTCAAAATGACATGGGATAGACACAGTGGACCCTTTTATAGCAAGATGCTAAAATCACAATAACCTTAACTATTTATTGTACCTCAACAAATAGGGAGGGGTGATCTGAACAGAGTGGCGGGTACAACCCTAAACAAAGGCTTAGAGGAAGGTGATCTGCACAGAGTGGTGCGTATACCTACTCTAGCCACCTTACTGGACAGACTAGATGGACGATATTGGTCCTTATCTGATGTCATATTCTATGTTACTATGATGCAGAACATACTCTGAATTTGAATTGGTGGGTCAAAAATATACTGATCCCTAAATTCAGAAAACAACAGACTGGACTATTACTAATTGTGATCATTTGTAGTAGGTGCATGCTGTACTCTGTTTAATATACAAAATCATGCTTATCCCAAGTCCTACAATGAGGAGATGCAAAATACCGAGTTCACTAACACATTTCTATGACTACTAATGCATGTTCATCTTGTACTTTCACTCCTGGCCTTTAATGAGCATGTATGCAACATTTCTTCTTAATTACCCTTTCATAATATTACATCTTGCCAATAAATTTCCTTCCCTCTGACCTCCTGCCTCTTTTTACTCCTAATCCCTCTCTCTTTTATTTCATTTTAATTGTAAACCACTTTGACATTTGAAAAGCAGTATAGCACATGTCCAAAAATAAATTAAATTAGAACGCTGCAGAATAGAATATTTTGTACAGTCCATGAATAAGTATTTTTCATAACATTTTTAAACATTCAGGCATGGCCTAAAGTTACAGTGGCCAGTGGGAGTGAGTCTAATAATTGGTGGGAAGGGAAGGAACACACAGTGCTTGGATTTGCCAATTGTTCATCTTCAGCAAGAGGTAAACCAGAAGCATGCCACTTCAATGAATGGAATAGATTTGATTATGTATTATCAAAGAGATCAATTAAAGGGTTGTATTAACTGACATCAAAGCCTGAAGTAATTATTCCTGCCAACGGAGCCAATACATTTTGTTTATTGAATAAATATAAACAGACTGCTTTTGGATCCTGATCCCCCTAGACTCCTATTCACCTTCTATATGTTTCCTTTCCATTCCCCTAGATATATCCAAATCCCCAGCTGTTGTGTTGTCTGACTAAGCTCTTATGAAGGGCAACAATGCAATGTGTGCCTTCGAGTCACTCCTGGCGACCCAGAAGCTCCTGGGTTTTCTTGGCAGTGTCACCGGAAGTAGATTGCCAGGCCTTTCTTCCGAGGCAATGGAGGGTTAAGTGACTTGCCCAAGGCCACAAGGAGTGCTAGTGGGAATTGAACCATGGTTCCTTGGTTACCAAGCCAGTGTTCTAACCATTAGGCTACACCTCCTGATCCCTTAATTTGTACAGCACTGGGTATGCCTTGTAGTACTATACAAATAATAATTAGTAATAATACTGAGTTACATTTGATTTGAGAAATTGTTGCAAAGATATGAAGCTTAGTAATGCTTCTATGTCAACTGTTGTACTGTAGTGGAAGACTGCAGTTTATTTTATATTCAGAATTTTGATTTTGACACAAGAGAAAGCATAGTTACTCACCTGTAGCAAGTGTTCTCCAGGGACAGGAGGAATTAGTCCTCACATATGGGTGACGTTGGCGCCGACAGAGCCCTCATACGGAGCAATTCCTCAGCTTTCAAAAAAAGCCTTTGGGATTGCCTGCACACGCGCAGTCCCCTTCCCACCCAAGGGTGCCATCTTGCTCAATCAGATGACATAGCTAAAAAAACAGCAAAAAGAGAGAAAAAATGAATAATAGGATTGCAACTCCAGGGGAGGAGGGAGGGTCGTGAGGACTGATTCCTGCTGCCCCTGGAGAACACCTGTTACAGGTGAGTAACTACGCTTTCTCCAGGAACAAGCAGGAAGTCAGTCCTCACATATGGGACTTGCCAGCTATAGGCTACCGAGAATCCTAGCTGAAAAATGGCTCCCTCTAGAAGAGCCGCAGAAGCTGTAAAAGGATTTTCTCCGAGAACACAACCCCCACGGTAGCCTGACATCGGAGGGTAGGAGTTGCCTAAACCGCAAATAGGTTACGGAGTACCGCCTGGCCGAAAACACTGTCCCGCTGGGACTCTCTCTCCAGGCAGTAATGGGCTGCAAAGGTCTGGCTTGAAGACCAAGTTGCAGCCTGGCAGATGTCTGCCAACGGAACAGAGTGGTGGTTAGCCACTGACGCGGCCTTAGCCCTGACACAGTGGGCTGTGACTTGACCCTGCAGCTGGAGGTCAGCTTCCCTATACGCCCAGGCGATGCAGTCTGCCACCCAAATGGATAACGTGCGTTTGGAGACAGGTAGACCCAGCCTACTGGGGTCATAAGAAAGGAAGAGCTGAGAAAATGTCCCCGAGTACGATCCAGGAAGAAGGCGAGCACCCTCTTCCAGTCCAGGGTATACAGTACCGCCTCTGCCCAGCTGGCATGCAGCCTGGAAAAGAAGGTTGGAAGCACATCCTGGTTGAGGTGGAATGAGGAGACCACTTTTGGAAGGAACTTGGGGTGAGTGCAAAGGACCAACTGTTTCCATAAAACAGTGTGTACGATCTACCAGATATCAGAGCTTGCAGCTCACTCACACGTCTGGCAGATGTGAGTGCCACCAGGAAGAACACTTTCCAGGAGAGGAAGTGCAGATGGCAAGTAGACATCGGCTCAAAAGGTGGGCAAGTAAGCTGCTGCAAGACCACATTCAAGTCCCACTCAGTTGCCGGAGGACGAACCGGGGGCTTTAGTAGAAGTAGATCTCTGAGTAATCTGGACACCAAGGGGTGAGCCGACAGAGGTTGTCCATCCACTGGATAGTGGTTTGCTGACAAAGCACTCAGGTGGACCCTGACAGAGTTAGATTTAAGACCTAATTCTGAGAGGTGAAGTACTGCAACACCACCGGTACAAGGCAGGAGAAAGGGGTTTCATTACGTTGTGTGCACCACTCTGCAAACCTATGCCACTTGAAGATGTATGACTTCCTAGTGGATTGCCTCCTGGAGGCCAGTAACACTTCCACCTTTTTAGGAAGGAGTAGAGGGGCCAGTATTACTCTTTCAGCAGCCATGCCGTCAGGTTGAGGGACCTGAGGTTGGGGTGCAAGAAAGAACCCTGCTCCTGAGACAGGAGGTTGGGCTGCATCCCCAGAGGGAGTGGGGTCTCCACTGCCACCTGGAGGAGAAGCAGAAACCAAGGCTGCCTTGGCCATCTGGGGGCTACCAGAATGACTGAGGCCCTGTCCCAAAGGATCTTGAACAATGTTCGGGCCACCAGAGGCGTGGGAGGAAAACGCATACAGGAGGCCCACTGCCCAAGAGATGAGAAAAGCATCCGCAGCCACCCTCTGAGGATGTGGTTGTCTGGAGCAAAACCTGGGCAACTGGTGATTCTGCGGATTGGCAAAGAGATCTATGGATGGATGTCCCCAGCGATGGAAAATCTGCTGTGCTATGCCCGGATTCAGATGCCATTCATGAGGTTGGAGAATCCTGCTTAGCTTTTCTGCTAGAACGTTCTCCTGACCAGGCAGGTAAACTGCTTTGAGAGACATACCCTGCCTGACACAAATGAGCAGAGGTCCAGGATCTCCTGGCATAGGAGTCGAGACCATGTGCCCCCCTGTTTGTTCATGTAGAACATTGCTACCTGGTTGTCTGTCTGCACTAAGACAGACTGACCGGAGAGAACCTGACAGAAGGTTCGAAGAGCTGCGAGCGATTCGCCTAGCTCTAACAGGTTGATTTGGTGCATAGCCTCCTGAGGCGACCACAGCCCCTGAGTGCATGACCCCTGGCAATGGGCGCCCCAGCCCAGCAAGGATCCGTCGTTAGTACTCTTGTGTGTGAGGGAGTCTGAAAAGGCATTCCCCCGAGCAGGTTGGATGGCTGAAGCTACCACTGCAACAACTTTACAAGTCGCTTGGTCACTGCTACTCTGTCCCTGAGGTGGTCTGTGGACTGTGTCCACTGGTCCCTGAGGCACCATTGAGCTGTTCTCATGTGCAGATGAGCATTCAGGGTCACATGCACCATGGAGGCCATGTGGCCTAGTAGACGGAGGAAACGTCTGGCAGAGATCTGAGATTGCTGACTGACCTGGCGAACGATTGCCAGCAGCTGGTTTGCCCTGTCCTCTGGCAAGTAAGCCCTTGCCCGGAGGGTGTCCGGTCTTGCCCCAATGAACTCCAAGTTCTGAGTGGGGAGCAAAGTAAACTTTGCGTGATTTATGACAAAACGCAGATGCTGTAGCAGGTTTACTGTACGAGAAGTGGCCTGTTTAGCCAGTCATCCAGATAGGGGAAGACAAAAATACCTTGGCTCCTGAGGAAGGCCGCTACCACAGCCAGGCATTGGTAAATACCCTGGGAGCAGATGCTAAGCCAAAGGGAAGTACCCTGTACTGGAAGTGGTTTCCTCCCACCACAAATCTGAGAAATTGTCTGTGGTCTGGATGTATGAGGATGTGTGTATAAGCATCCTTCAGGTCTAAGGAACATAGCCAGTCTCCCTGTTGGAGGAATGGCAGTAATATTCCAAGGGAGAGCATCTTGAACTTTTCCCTTACCAGGAACTTGTTCAGATTCCGCAAGTCGAGGATGGGCCTGAGGCCTCCTGTCCTTTTTGGTATAAGGAAATACCTGGAGTAGAAGCCTCGCCCTTCCAGGTGGTGGGGCACCGGTTCCATTGCCTGATCCTTCAAAAGACCTGCCAACTCCTGTAAGAGGAGGTTCCTGTGAAGAGGGGGCCTTTAGAGGCTCTCCTGGAAAGGAGGAGGGCGGTACCTGGTCGAAATGGAGTAGATACCCCTTCTGTACCATCTGCAGGACCCAGGTAGCGGTGGTCACGGCTGGCCACCTGTAGGCGTACAGAGTCAGCCTCCCTCCTGTGCAGGGCCATACCAGAGATGGGAGAGAAGCCATGCTGTGGGAGTAAAAAAAAAAACCCTCCTGGCTGTGTGGGAGCCAGAGCTGGAGGCTTGGGGGTTTTCTGCCTACGCAGGCCATGCCCCTGTCCCTTGGCCTGCTGGAGTGGCCTGGTAAGTGGGGTAGTTACGGTAGGCATCACCCTTCCTCGGGGAAAAAGGGCTTTTTACCCGAGCCCTTCTTTTTGTGAGAAGGGGCAGAAGTCTTCTTGGAGAGCCTTGTCCAGGTTAAGTACTTGGACTCGATCTCCACAGCCTTCTCAGTCATGGGTTTGCTGAATAGGTTGTCACCTCGGCAAGGGACATCGACCAACTTGTCCTGAACCCATGACTCCAGGTCCGACGACATTAGCCAGGCCTGATGACGTGCACCGATGCCAGCCGCGGCTACTCGGGCTGAAGTCTCGAAGCCGTCGTAGGCTGCTTGAGACAAACTTCGAGTACTCTCTAATCCCTGTTGACAAGGCCTTGAAGCGCTGCAAGGGTTCCTCAGAGAGGCCAACCGAGAACCTGGCAATCTCCTTTGCCAGGTCCCGTAAGTACATGCCCATGTACAGCTGGTAGGTCTGGACACGGCATGACAGCAAGGAGCCCTGGAAGCACTTTCTGCCAAGGGCGTCCCGGCCAGGAAACACCGATGAGTGCGTTTTTTGGCTCTTGAGCCTTTGCGTGGCCGATTCCACAACCATGAAGTTGTGCGGCAGCTGTGCTTTCTGGAACCCGGGGCTCTTGCGGACTCGATAAATGGAATCGACCCGCTTGCTGAGAACTGGCATCGAGGCCAGGGACTCCCACATGCGGAACATTAGCCGTTCCAGCATCGGAGGCACCGGCACAGTAAGGGCTTCCCCCGGGGTAAAGTCATACTGGAGGGCCTCGAGCTCTTCGGCTCCTCCTCTGACTTCGCCGGGAATGCCAACGCCTTGGCCATGTCCCTGACGAAGTTAGAGAACCTGGTGTCCCCCGGAGGGAACATTCTCCGAGGCTCCGTACCCAGTGAGTCTGACGGGATACACCGGGTACGGTGGGTGTCTGGAGACTCCTCATCTTCCATCTCCCACGCCGACTCCTCCGAGGAGGAATCAAGCGGCTGCGAGGGCTTCGAGCCCGACCGTCCCAGCGCTGAGGGCACCGGCGTCAACTACCTCAGCCCCGAACGGGAGGTCGAGGGAGATCTTGGCTGAGGATCGACTCGAGACCTGATTGACTCGAGGATGGGCTCGGCCTCCGGGGTCGACTTGGACGTTGAGGTCCCAGTGGTGGGGGCGGATGGACTGGTGAGACCGGCTATCAGCGCCCACTGCTGCTCCATGAATGCAGCCATGCTGCTCTACCAAGGCCGCCTTCCTGAGACCAAGCTCAGAAGGCTCCGCAGCCTACAGTTTGGGTCCCGATGTTGGCTCTCCCGGAGGAGAATCAACAAGGACAACAGGTGTTACCTGACTTAGCATCTCTGTCTCCTTATGAGGTAGTTTGGCCAGCTGCTCCGACTCCGAGGACCCGGGGCGACAGTCGGGGCTCTGTATCCTGTAACCTGAGAGGGCCCAGGCAAAATCAGAGGTCTCCAACGACATCGCCCTTATGAGTTTCTTCTTCCTCCGGTGTTCCCTGAAGGGAGACCCCCACTCAGAGGACCCACAATGCTCGGTGTCTGACAACTCCCGAGATGTCGAGGCCTCCGATGAGGTCCGGGCTCGGACAGTTGAGGACTCCGAGAAAATCCTCTCACGTTGATGCTGCTTGCTCCTCAATGCCTTGGAAGACATCTTGCCACAGGGGCCACAGACCACCAGGTCATGGTCAGGCTCGAGGCAGCGGTCATGTGTGTCGGTAAGGGAATCAGCTTCTTACACCGATCACACTTCTTGAACCTGCTGGCAGCCATCGGGGGAAAAAAGGGCCCCTGCAAGGTCAAATGACTGGGCTGCCAGTGAAAATGAAGAAAAAAAAGAGCACGAATGTTAGTCACCAAGGACAAAAACGAAAAATGTGACCGCACTCGATACCGGTGTACAGAGCTGAAGGTGGGAAGGGGAACCGGCGTCAAACTGGGTCGAAGAAATAATTCTTCAAAGGTTTTGACACACTTTTTCCCCCGAGGACAGCGAAACAACGTCCGTTGGGCTCCATGGAAAAAGGGAGACTGAGCAAGATGACACCCTTGGGCGGGAAGGGGACTGTGCATGCGCAGGCAATCCCAAAGGCTTTCTTTGAAAGCTGGGAAATTGCTCCACACGAGGGCTCTGTTGGCGCCGACATCACCCACATGTGAGGACTGACCTTCCTGCTTGTTCCTGGAGAATCGTAAGTCAAGTAATGTATGTGCGTGTAAATTCCGAAGAGTCTTATTGCAGATGTTCCTCAAGCTGGCCCTGGTGTACCCCCTAGCCTCCATTTTGTGCATATACATAGTAAATGACGGCAGATACAGACCAGTATGGTCCATCTAGTTTGCCCAGTAAGATGCCAAGAGTAGGTACACCTGCCGCTCCGTGCAGGCCCCCCCTCCCCATGTCTTTGTCCAGGGGTGATCCCGCTACTCCTTGTAGGATACCTCTATATGTTAAGGAATTAGATGGTTCAGATTATTTTGATATTTTCTTGTTGCTGTAAAGGGATCCACTGTGTCTGTCCCATGCCCTTTTGAACTCCATCACTGTATTTGCCCCCACCACTTCCATCAGGAGGGCATTCCAAGCATCCACCACCCTTTCAGTGAAAAAGTATTTCCTGACATTGCCTTTCAATTTACTACCTTGTAGCTTAATGTTATGCCTTCTAGTTTTGCAGCTTCTCCGTCTTTGGAAGAGGTTTGTTTGTTCATTATTTCTCTTTAAGTATTTAAAGGTCTGAATCATATCTCCCCTATCCCTCCTCTCCTTCAAAGTGTACATGTTTAGGTCTTCAAGTCTCTTCTCATAAGGCTTCTGACGCAGGCCCCAAATCATTTTGGTCGCCTTTCTCTGAACAGCTTCCAGTCTTTTTACATCCTTTGCAAGATATGGTCTCCAAAACTGAACACAGTAATCTAAGTGAGGCCTCACCAGTGACTAGTACAGTGGCATAAGTACCTCTTCCTTTCTGCTGGTAATTCCTCTTCGTATGCAGCCTAGCATCCTCCTGGCTTTTGCCACCGCCTTGTCACACTGTTTTGCCACCTTGAGATCTTCAGAAATAATCACTCCAAGGTCTTTCTCCTGATCCGTACACACCAATCTCTTGCCCCCTATCGTGTACATTTTCCCTTGGATTTCTGCTTCCCAAGTGCATGACTCTGCAAGTTTTCGCATTAAATTGCAATTGCCAAGCATTAGACCATTCTTCCAGCTTTTGTAGATCATTCCTCATGTTAACCACTCCCTCGGGGGAGTCTACTCTGTTGCAAATTTTTGTGTCATCTGCAAAAAGACAGACTTTTCCATGCAGTCCTTCAGTAATATCACTCACAAATACATTGAACAGTGCTGGGCCTAGGACCTGGGGCACCCCACCAATCACCTTCCTTTCATCCGAGTGAGCTCCTTGTACCATCACCGTCTGTCAGTCAACCAATTTCTGATCCAATTTACCATCTTGGGATCTATCCCTAAGCTACTGAGTTTGTTGATAAGCCTCCTATGAGGAACAGTATCAAAGGCTTTGCTGAAGTCCAGGTAGATGACATCCATCGCATGCCCCTGATCTAGTTCCCTGGTCACCCAGTCAAAGAACTCCAATCAGATTTGTTTGGCAGGATAGTCCTTTGGTAAAACCATGTTGCTTCGGATCTTGCAACCTGTTTGTTTTGAGAAAGTTCACAATTTGCTCTTTCAGGAGTGCCTCCATTACTTTTCCCGCCACCGAGGTAAGGCTCACAGGCCTGTAGTACGACATCAGCCATTCTCCAGTCCTGAGGAACCTCTCCTGTTTCCAAGGATCTGTTGAAAACATCATTTAACAGTCCCTGCAAGAACCTCCCTGAGCTCTTTCAGTATCCTGGGATGTATCTCATCCGGTCCCATGGCCTTGTCCACTTTCAGTTTTGCAAGTTGTTCTCACACATCATCTTCTGTGAATGGTGTGGTATCTACTTCATTCCCAGTTTTATATTTGGGAATCACAGGTGGTCCTTCTCCAGGACTTTCCTTAGTAAAAACAGAACAGAAGTATTCGTTTAGCAACTTCGCTTTTTCAATGTCTAATTGTGCATATCCTAAAATCCATACTGGTAAAAGGGCACACAGGGACTTGCTTGAGAAACACAGATGTAAATACTGTATTTCCTTGATTCTAAGATGTCACTGATTGTAAGATACAATATTGACTTAATTCTTCCTTGTTTAATTTTTATTGTTAACCTTTAATATCCACAGAATTACCAGTGTGTATATATCAAATTTATGGTATTTACCAACAATAGAAAACCTTTATTTGTGGGAAATCTAACTACATCCCAGCATATGCCATGGGGAAAGGGGTCCCAGGAGACTAAAGAGAACCACTACTGGCAGAGTCGCTGCAGGCTGGCTTGCTTGCTTTGGATGTTGTAAAGTACTACATTTCTGCTGGGCCAGGCAATTCAGTTGATCTCTTTTGTTGTGCATATGGTGTGGCTGAATCCCAGGCTGGTAAAGACTTTGTTCTCGGGGTCTGTGCATGTGGCTCAGACTTTGTTCTGTCAACAGAAGCATAGGATTCAGCAGCATTGTCTCTTGCCACCACTGAGCCAACTTTTAAGAATATAAGATATGCCACACTGGATCAGACCAAGGTCCATCAAGCCCAATATCCTGATTCCAACAAAGGCCAATCTAGGTCACAAGTACCTAGCAGTTTCCCCAGAAGACACAGGTTCCACAGTGCTTGTAATGAGGCAAGCAGTGGATATCCTGAGTCCCCTTTAATGGTTTATGAACCTTTCCTCCAGGAACTTGTCCAAATCTTTTTTAAACCCTGCTAAACTAACAGCTTTTACTAATCCTCCGATAACAAATTCCAGAATTGGGTGCCTTGGCCGTAAAAAAAAAAAAAAAAATGCATTGCTGAGGCGCATACTTCTGGTGACAGAACAGAGTCAGAGCTATATGCAGAGAGACTGAGAGCAAAGTTATTGCTGCGTTGGAATTGAGCCTGCAGCTGTGCACACCGCAACAGGACCAGAATCAGGAGTATGTCAGTGCACTCTGCTTTGAAGAGTATTGTGAGTGCCCCTGACGCTGCTAATCGCCAAGACCTTGTTCAGGACCCTCTGAGACAGGGCCTCGCTCATCTTGATAGCTCCTCAGTGGCTCAGGCAGCCATGCTTCTGCAGTTGACGGTAGAGGCCCCCATCCCCCTGGGGACCACCCTGGGACTCCTATCTCAGGAAGGGGGCGCTCTCCTACACCTCCAACTTGGGGGTCCCTCTCACTGATAGCGTGGCTGCTGAGAGGGTGACTGGCTCCTCTCAACCTTCCGGATGAGGTAGAGGACATTCTGCTGTCTTCTACAATGAAGGCTTACACCCTCAAATGGCACAGGTTCTCTACTTGGTGCGCCCAACATGGGGCTGATCCTTTCTCCTGCCTGGTGACTCTGGTGTTACAGTACCTTCTGCAACTCTCTCAGTCTGGGCTCAAGTCTAATGCCACCTGAGTGCCCTGGCGGTGCACCACCATACGGTGGACGGTAAGCCCCTCTTGGTCCAACCATTGGTGACCCATTTCCTCTGGGACTTGCTCTTATTGAAACCCCCGGTTCACCCTCTGACAACCGAAAGGGACCTCCACGTTGTGTTGGGGCAACTCACTCGCCCACCGTTCGCTACCTCTCCTGGAAGGTGGTTTTTCTGGTTGCGCTTACCTCTGCTCGCAAAGTTAGCGAGTTCCAAGCCCTTGTGGCGGAGGCGCCTTATACTAGGTTCTACAAAAACAGAGTGGTGCTTCGCACGCACCCCAAATTCCTGCCCAAGGTAGTGTTGCCCTTCCATATTAACCAGGAACTGGTGCTCCCTCCCTTCTTTCCAAGACCTCATTCCAGTCAGACGGAGCGGTCCTTCACACCTTGGACTGTAAGAGGGCTTTGTCCTATATCAAATGCACTCAGGGCCACCGCAAAGCTGCTCAGCTTTTCATCTTCTATGACCCCAGTAGACTGGAGGAGGCGGTGACCAAGCATACACTGTCCACATGGGTGGCGGACTGTATCGCCTTTGCTTATGAGCAGGCAAGGCTCCTGCTGGAAAGCCACAGCACAGCACAAAATGTCAGTGCCATGGCAGCTTCGGTGGCAAACTTGTGCTCTGTCCCAATGATGGACAGCTGCCAGGCCGCCACCTGGTCTTCAGTCCATACCTTCGTAGCTCATTACTGCCTGGAAAGAGAGTCCTGACGGAACAGTACCTTCGGCCAGGCTGTGCTCCTTAATCATTTCGGGGTCTAGGCAACTCCTACCCTTCTGTGTTAAGGTTACCGGAGTGCTGGTTTCATCAGACACAGAGGTCCTACTGTGGTCTGTGTACACGGACTCTAAAATTGCTACTGCTTGCAGCTCCCCATGAGGGAGCCCCTATTTTTCCTATGGGCTTGCAGTAGCCTGTAGCTGGGGAGTCCCATATGTGAGGACTGACTTCCTGCTTGTTCCTGGAGAAAGCGTAGTTACTCACCTGTAACAGCTGTTCTCTGGGGACTGCAGGAATCAGTCCTCAAAACCCTCCCCCCGGAGTTGCTCCTTTACCATTTTCTGTTTTTGCTGTCTTTTAGCTATGTCATGGGACTGAGCAAGATGGCACCCTTGGGTAGGAAGGGGACCATGCATGTGTGGTGGCATCTCCCAAAGGCTTTCTTTAAAAGCTAGGGTGGGATGCTTCCACAAGGGCTCTGTCAGTGCCAACGTCACCCATATGTGAGGATTGATTCCTGCTTGTTCCCAGAGAAAGAAGGTACAGGCTGAATGGAAATGACCTCCCTTGAAACAGAGAGATAAGAATCTTGCAAAACAAATCATGACTAAGAAGGCTGTGTCCAGAGTGTCAAATCCTTCAAAGTAGTGTGCTTCAACAGCTCAAAGGGTGCCGACGTAAGGGCCCTGAGCATCAGACACAGATACCAGGAAGGGACCAGAGGGGAGGACACAGACCCTGAACCCCCTGAAGAAAGCATGACATCCAGGTGCAAGGCTGGAGACTTACCAGCCACTGGACCTCTGAAACAGGCCAAAGTTGCCACCTAAACTTTTAGAGAGATAAGGGAAAGGCCCTTTTCCAGGATATCCTGTAGAAAAGCCAACAGCGATGACACCTTGGCCACCTCAGGATCCAACTGCACCATTGTGAAAAAAGGCACTAGACCTGCAAGCGTAGTTACCTGTAACAGGTGTTCTCCAGGGACAGCAGGAATCAGTCCTCACATATGGGTGACATCAGTACAGATAGAGCCCACACGGAGCATTTCCCCATCTTTCAAAGAAAGCCTTTGGGCATGCCACCATGCATGCGTGGTCCCCTTCAAGAAGATGGTAATAACAACTCCAAGGGGAAGACGGAGAGTTTTGAGGACCGATTCCTGTTGTCCCTAGAGAACACCTGTTACAGGTAACTGTGCTTTCTCCAGGAACAAGCAGGAATTCAATCCTCACATATGGGACTCCCCAGCTACAGCAGACCTGTAGGAAAAAGCACAGCAGTGCCACAATCAGTCACCAGTGAAAGACAAAGGCAGCCCGAGGACCCCAGTTCCATTGATGGTCACACGCCCGGTAGCCAGAACAAGAAGGGGTGGAGGGCAGGAGTTGCTCAAACCCCAAACAGATTACAAAGCACAGCCTGGCCGAAGACGGCATACGATGGGACTCCCTCTCCAGACAGTAATGTACTGTGAAGGTGTGAGCTGATGACCATGTGGCAGATGTCCGCCAGTGGCATCGAGCACAGGCTGATGACCAACGTCACCATCGCTCAAACATTGTAAGCCGTGACTTGGCAGTCCAGGGAAAACCCAGCCTGGGCAAAGGTGATGCAGTCCACCACCCAGAAGGACAAGGTACCCTTGGTAACTGCCAGCTCCAGACAGCTGGGATCGAAGGAGACGAAGAGCTGCCTGGACTGTGATCCCGAGTCCGCTGCAGGTAGAAAGAGCGAGCCCTCTTACAATCCAAGGTGTGGAGAATTGCTGATGTCCGGTTGGCATGGGGCTTCGGGAAGAAAGTAGACAGCACTCTCTCTTCATTGAGATGAAAATCCAAGGCAACCTTAGAAAGGAACTTGTTGTGAGTCCACAGTACCACCCTGTTCCTATACAACCTTGTGTACAATGCCTCAGCCATCAGCGCCAGGAGCAAGAGCCTCCAAGAAGGCCACCTTCCATGACAGATGCCGCAGCAGGCAAGTAGCCTTAGGCTCAAAGGGCAGCTTGGTCAGCTGTGTGAGGACCACATTGAGGTCCCATTCCGCCAGAGGAGGGCGGATAGGGGGCCTGGAAAGGAGCAGGCCTTGCATGACTCGAGAAATGAGTGTTTACTCTGAAAGAGGCTTGCCCTTGATGGGGTAGTGGTTTGCTCAGATGGCACAGGTGAACCCTGACCAAATTAGACTTCAGCCCAGACTGCATGAGGTGGAGCAGGTACTGCAAGACCAAACTGGTAGGGCATGAAAATGGGTTCACTTGGAGCACAATACAGAGAAGAGACACCACTTGAAGGCGTAAGCCTGTTTGGTCGAGTCCTTTTGTGAGGCCAAAAGAATGTCCTCAATCTCCACAGGAAGATGGTAGGAGTCTAGAGCGACCTGCTCAGACGCCAAGCTGTGAGGAATAGGGACCTCAGATTGGGTGAAGCAGCTTCGATGAAAACCTGAGGGGGGACCGGGGACTCCATCGAGAGAAGGAGCAGCAGGGGATACCAAGGCTACCTGGGCCATCTTGGGGCTATGAGGATTATTGAGGCCCTGTTCTGCTGGACCTTGAGAAGGGTCCGGGCAATGAGGGGCGTGGAGGGAAAGGCATACAGCAGGCCCATTTCCCACGAGATGAGTAAGGCAACCAGGGCTACCCTGCCCAAGTGTGGGGGGAGACCGCAGAACCGGGGAGCTGCCAAGTCACAGGGCAGGTGAAGAGGTCCAGGTCTGGAGTCCCCCAATCCTGGAAGAGCTGCTGCGCATTCCAGGGACACAGGCGCCATTCGTGCAGCCAGAGGACTCTGCTGAGCCAGTCCACCAATACATTGTCCTGGCCTTGGAGGTACGTGGCTCGGATGGTCATGCCCTGGCTTACAGCAAAGGAGCATAGGGCTGTCACCTCCAAACAGAGGCTATAGGAACCGGTACCTCTTTGTTTGTTCACAAAGAACATTGTGACTGGGTTGCCAGTCTGGATCAGCACTGCTCAGTGCTGCAGGCAGTCCCTGAAAACCTCGAGTGCAAGGCAGATGGCCCGGAGCACCAGCAGGTTGATCTGCGGCCGGGACTCCTCGAGGGACCAGGTCCCTTGAGTGTGCTGCCTCTCGCAGTGGGCTCCCCAGCCAACCAGGGAGGCATCCATAATCAAGATCACCTGATGTGCTGTAGCTTGGAAGGGCATACCTTGAAGCAGGTTCTGAGACTCCTGCCCTCAAACGAGAGACTCTGCTGCGTTGGGAGAGACAGAGATGGGGTCTCAGAGGCAGCCAGTCGACTGCACCCATTGCCCTCTGAGGCACCAACTGCACCACATGCATGTTGAGATGGGCATTGGGCATGACATGGACCATGGAGGCCATGCGGCCGAGAAGGCAAAGCATCGTTTGGGCTGAGATAGTGCTGCGGCACCGCACATTAGACACCATGAGGCGGTCCGCCATGGCCCACAGGGTGTCCAAGCAAGCCCCAATGAACTCCAGGGACTGAATTGGAGTGAGGTGGGACTTTGGGTAATTGATCATGAACCCCAGATGCTCCAGGTGGTGAATGGTGCGGTCTTTGGAGACCATGCCCCCTCTTACAAGCCAGTTGTCTATATATGGATAGACAAAGGTGCCCTGCAGCCAGAGGTGAGCTTCAGCCATGGCCAGGCATTTCATGAAAACCCACAGGGCAGACGCGAGGCTGAAGGGAAGAACATTGTTACTGGTAATGGTTTTCCTGAACCATGTGCTTGGGATGGACAAGGATGTGAGCGTTAAGCATCCTTTAAGTCCAAGGAGCATAGCCAATTGCCCTGCTGGAGGTAGGGCAGTAATGTTCCAAAGGAGAGCATCCTGAACTTCTCCTGCACCAGGAACTTGTTGAGGTTCCACAAGCCGAAGGTTCCCTGTCCACTTTGGGATGACAAAGTACTGGGAGTAAAATCCCTGTCCTCGGAAGTGCAGTGGGACTAGTTCTGCCACCCCATCCTTGAGGAGGCCTGTGAGTTCCTGCCTCAGAAGGGCCTGGTACTGGGGAAGCCGACTTGGCTCCCCAAGAAAGTACAGAGGAAGGAACTGGTCCAGATGGAGGAGAGAGCCCTCCAGAACAACCTGGAGGACCCAGGCGTTGGTGGATATGGCCTCCCACTTGTGGGAGAAGTGGAACAGAAGCCCCCCCCCCAACAGACAATCTGGAGTATGGAAGCTCTCCTCTCTGAAATGACCCCCCCCCCCAACACCAGGGGACACAGTAGCCGCAGACCGTCTAGAGGATCAGGAGCTGCTCACAGCACATTTGCCAGATCCTCTGGCTGTTTGGATATTCTTACCTATTAATGCTGTCCGTCACCTGCCCCAAGGCAGGCAAGCCTGGACTAACTGCATCCCCCGGTGGAGAGAGGGGGAGCAGGCCCTCCAGGCATGATTCAGAAGCTGCCATGCAAGAACAGAGTCCAGAATCTGGAGAAGAGGCCCCTCACTTGCCATAGGTTAAACAATGTTCCCTGGAAAAAGACAGAGTTAAAGCAAGTATCACAACAGCGCATGCTAAGGCTGTGGCAGCCCGGAAGCATGTATTAACCGTGCTTTTATTGCCGTGTGCGTTACAGATGCTAGGGTAGTAGTGCATGTTGGAGCCACTTGGGAAAATGAGTACAGATCACAAGACCACCAGGCACACAATAGGAGAAGTTGCTACAAACGTATGCAGAAAATCCTTACAACATGTGTAATTAAGCATAGCAATGTTAAATACGTATTTTTTTTATCCTTCTCAGCTATCTTCCTTCTTGAGTGATGAGCCTGTAAAACGTCCAACTAGTATTGTATCATTTTTCCCTAAGGTTAGTCCTGGGACCTACTCATGTCTCTCTAGTTTTGAATGTGCACCTTATCATGTAGCTAATTGTCTTTCTTTACTGTTATAGCTAGTAATTTTGTTTTGTTTTGTTTTATCTGGTATGTTCTGCCCTTTATTATTTTGCAGACTTTACTGAAAGAATGGTTCTGTTTGTGGTAAGGATTTATGACCTTTACGAGCATATTTTCACCAGTCTCTGATGTTTATAAGTGTTATACTTGGAATGTACATTTTGAAAATTAAAGAATTAAAATGTCATTTTCACCAGAGCATAAAATAAGGACCTATGACTGTTTTCTTATTCTTGCTGCCTTGTTAATCAACTTAAAATAATTTATTTTTTAAATGTCGGCTACAATATACAACTTGTAGCTGACATTTATTTTAAAAAATAATATATTTTTTCTTTATATACAACAGGAAGACCTTATTTGCTGTCATGTTTCAGAAGCAGAGACCATACAGCCTTATCCAGTCTGCCCTTCCATACCAATTACTAAGCTTCACAGTCCCTTTTTTTTTCTCTTTAGAGTTCTTCTGTGTTTGTCCCATGCTTTCTTGAAATCAGATACAGTATTTGCACTGGGAGACTATTCCATGCATCTACCACTCTTTCCACAAAGAAATATTTCTGCAATTACTCCCAAGTTTATCATCCTTTCATCTTCATTCTATGCTCCATTGTTGTAACACTCTTTCAAATGAGGCTCTCCTCCTGTGCATTTATGAGACAGAAGTATTTAAATATCTCTATATCATCTCCCCCGCCTTTCTTTTTAAGTATACATATTGAGATCTTTGTTTGTCCTCATATGACAAAGTCCACTGACCACTTTTGTAGCCACCCTCTGCAGACCCCATCCTGTTTATATCCTTTTGCATATAATAGTCCAAATGAGCTCTTACCAAAGATTTACTATAGATGCGCTATCACTTTCAGTGCTGGCCATTCCTCTCCCTATGCACCCAAGTATCCATCTGGCTTTTGCTGTCACCTTTTCTATCTATTTAGCCACCTTAAGATCATCAGAAACATTGTCAGCCCCAGGTTTGCTCTTCTTTCTTGGACAGAAGCACTTCACCTCTTACGTGCTACTGCTCTCTTAAATTTTTGCAGCCCAAACACATGACCCTGCATTTTTAGTGTTAAATCTGAGCTGCAAAATAGCGTAGTTACTCACCTGTAACAGGTGTTCTCCAGGAGCAGCAGGAATCAGTCCTCACTTATGGGTGACGTCGGCGCCGACGGAGCCCTCGCGGAGCAATTTTCCCCAGCTTTCAAAGAAAGCCTTTGGGAATTGCAGCGCGCATGCGCGGTCCTCTTCCCGCCCAAGGGTGCCATCTTAGCCAGTCAGATGACATAGCTAAAAAAGACAGCATAAAAATTTGCAAAAAGAACATAAGCAGACGATTGCAACTCCAAGGGGAGGAGGGAGGGTAGTGAGGACTGATTCCTGCTGCTCCTGGAGAACACCTGTTACAGGTGAGTAACTACGCTTTCTCCAGGACCAAGCAGGAAGTCAGTCCTCACTTATGGGACTCCCAAGCTCAAGGCTACCGGAGACCCTAAGCACAAAAATGAGCTCCCTCTAGCTCAGCAGCACAGAAGGAAAGAATCTTCGCTGAATTATCACCCACCGGTAGCCCACATCCGGGATGGAGGGTAGGAGTTGCTCAGACCTCAAAGAGATTACGGAGGACTGCCTGTCCGAAAGCACTGTCCCTGCGGGACTCCCTCTCGAGACAGTAATGGACCGCAAAAGTCTGGCTCGAAGACCAAGTAGCGGCCCGGCAGATGTCTGCCAGCGGAACAGAGCGGAGGTAAGCCACTGACGTAGCCTTTGCCCGAACGCAATGAGCCGTGACTCGACTTTCTAAGGAGAGTCCGGCTGCCCCATAAGCCCAAGAGATACAGTCCGCAACCCAGATGGACAGAGTACGCTTGGAGACCGGGAGCCCCAATTTATTGGGGTCAAAAGACACAAAAAGCTGAGCAGCTTTACGGTGCTCCCGCGTACGGTCAAGGTAGAAGTTCAATGCCCTTCTACAGTCCAGGGTATGGAGGACCGTTTCAGCTCGGCTGGAGTGTGGTCTGGGAAAGAAGGTTGGAAGTACCACCTCCTGATTGATGTGAAAAGGGGAGACCACTTTTGGAAGAAATTTTGGGTGAGTCCGTAGGACTACCCTATTTTTGTAGAACCGAGTGTAAGGGGGATCAGACACGAGGGCCTGCAATTCACTTACGCGTCTAGCGGAAGTGAGGGCTATCAAGAACAGTGTTTTCCAAGACAGAAAACGGAGAGAACAGGTAGCCATAGGTTCAAAAGGCGGACAGGTGATCCGCTGCAAAACCACATTCAGGTCCCAGTCAGGCGCTGGCGGGCGCAGAGGTGGTTTAAGTAGAAGGAGACCTCGGAGAAACCTCGCTACGAGAGGGTCGCTGGAGAGAGGTCTACCGTCCACCGGCACATGATGTGCCGAAAGAGCACTGAGATGAACTTTGACGGAGTTGGACTTAAGTCCCAGATTAGAGAGGTGTAGCAAGTACTGCAAGATCACCGACACCGGGCAGGAGAAGGGATCCTAAGACTGTTGGGTACACCAGATGGCAAAGCGACGCCATTTAAGGGCGTAGCATTTGCGGGTAGAAGGCCGTCGCGAAGCCAAGACGACCTCCTCCACCTCTGCCGGCAGGAGAAGGGGAGCAAGGACTACCCTCTCAGCAGCCAGGCCATGAGGTTGAGAGACCTGAGGTTGGGGTGTAGTAGAGACCCCTGATCCTGAGTGAGGAGATCCGGTTGTACCCCCAGAGGGAATGGATCCTCCACCGCTAATTGCAGTAGGAGCGGAAACCACGGCTGTCTGGGCCAGCGAGGGGCCACCAGGATCATGAAGGCTTTGTCTCGGAGAACCTTGAAAAGAGTCCGAGAGACTAGCGGGATGGGAGGGAAAGCGTACAGAAGGCTCCCCGACCATGAAATTAGAAAAGCGTCCGCCGCAACCCGAAGGGGGTGTGGCTGACGAGAGCAGAAGCGAGGAAGCTGCCGGTTGTGAGGACTGGCAAAGAGATCCAGCGTGGGGAGGCCCCACTTTAGGAAGAGCTTCTGAACTACCAAGGGATCCAGACGCCACTCGTGCGGCTGGAGGATCCTGCTGAGTTTGTCCGCCAGGCAATTCTCTTGGCCCGGGAGATAAACTGCCTTGAGGAGAATGCCGTGACTGACGGCCCAAGAGCAGAGCTTCTGTGCCTCCCGGCAGAGGAGGAAGGAGCCCGTGCCCCCCTGCTTGTTCACGTAGAACATGGCAACTTGATTGTCCGTCTGGACAAGGACGGACTGGTGGGAAGTCAGGTGGGAGAAAGCCTTGAGAGCCAGGCGGATCGCCCTGAGCTCCAGGAAGTTGATCTGCTGAGCAGACTCCCACGTGGTCCAGAGGCCCTGAGTACGTGCCCCTTGGCAATGTGCTCCCCAACCCAGGAGGGATGCATCCGTGGTCAGCACCCGGGTCGGCTGAGGAGACTGGAAAGGCATTCCGAATATCAGGTTCGGCTGCCGAAGCCACCACCGGAGAGACGAGATCAGCGGCTCGGAGACGCGCACTAGGTCTGCTAGGCCGCCTGTGGCTTGTCGCCACTGCTGGCGGAGACACCATTGAGCAGGCCGCATATTCAGGCGGGCATTGGGGGTCACATGGACGGTGGAAGCCATTTGGCCGAGCAGTCTCAGGAAGCGCCTGGCGGAGACCAGGGGCTGGCTGCGAAAACGGTCGGCTAGGTCCATGAGCCGTTGAGCCCTGTCGAGCGGTAGGTACGCTCGTGCCTGAGGAGTGTGGAGCCTTGCGCCGATGAACTCGAGATCCTGTGAGGGGAGCAAAGTGGACTTTGCGAAATTTATAACAAAGCCCAAGTACTGCAGAAGAGTCACCGTGCGGCGTGTGGCGCTGGTGACCTCCGGAGCGGACGCCGCTCTGATGAGCCAGTCGTCGAGGTACGGAAAGACATATAGGCCGTGAAGCCGGAGATGGGCCGCCACCACCGCGAGACATTTTGTGAAGACTCGCGGTGCGGAGGACAGGCCAAAGGGCAGTACTCTGTACTGGTAATGATTTCCTGCCACCACAAACCTTAGGTATTGGCGGTGGCTTGGGTGGATGAGGATGTGCGTGTAGGCATCCTTTAGATCCAAGGAGCATAGCCAATCTCCCTGCTGGAGGTAGGGCAGAAGGATTCCAAGGGTAAGCATTTTGAACTTCTCCCGCACAAGGAACTTGTTGAGGTTGCGCAAGTCCAGGATGGGTCTGAGGCCCCCTGTTCTCTTTGGTATTAGAAAATACCTGGAATAAAAGCCTTGACCTCTCAGGTGGTGTGGCACCGGTTCCACCGCCTGTTCCTGCAGAAGACCTGCTAACTCCTGAAGGAGTAATTCCCTGTGCAGAGGGGGTCGTGGAGGTTCTCCCGGAAAATAGGAGGGAGGGACCTGGTGGAAGTGGAGAAGATAGCCTTCTCGCACGACTTGAAGCACCCAGGCATCTGCGGTGATGCTGGACCACCTGTGGGCGAAGTGAACCAGCCGGCCTCCGGTGCTGGGAGGAACCAGCGGGGGGGGGAGAGGCTATGCTTAGTGAGTCAAAAACCCCCACCCTGCTGAGCAGGGGCTGGTGGTGCAGGCTTGGGGGCTTGCTGCCTACGGGACCCGTTACCCCGTCCCTTGGCCTGCTGGCCCTGTTGGGGAGCTGCAGGGGCCTGATAATGGGGGTATTGTTTGTAGGCAGCCGCCTTCCTCGGGTAAAAGGACTTTTTCCCCGAGCCCTTCTTTTTCTGGGAAGGGGCAGAGGTCTTCCTAGAAAGCCTGGTCCTGGTGAGAGTCTCAGTCTCAATTTGTGCAGCCTTTTCAGCCATGGGCTTGCCAAAGAGGTTTTCGCCTCGGCAGGGGACATCGACCAACTTGTCCTGCACCCAGGGCTCAAGGTCTGACGACTGAAGCCAAGCCTGTCGGCGGGCACCGATGCCGGCTGCGGCCACTCGAGCCGATGCTTCAAAGCCATCATAGGCTGCTCGGGACATGAACTTTGAGCATTCCTGAATGCCAGTGGACAAGGCCAGGAACCTCCGCAAGGGTTCCTCGGACAAACCAGCGGAGAATCCGGCTAGCTCTTTAGCCAGATCTCGGAGATACATGCCCATGTATAGCTGGTAAGTCTGGACACGACATGCGAGCATAGAGCCCTGGAAACACTTCTTACCAAGGCCATCCAGGTTACGGGCCTCCCTGCCAGGAGGCACCGAGGAGTGCATCTTTTGGCTCTTAAGACGATGCATGGCCGATTCCACTACCATGGAATGGTGTGGTAGCTGTGCCTCTTGAAAGCCAGGGCTCTTGCGGACTCGATAGATAGAATCGACCCGCTTGCTCAGGACCGGCGAGGAGGCCGGACTCTCCCACATGCGGAAGAGTAGTCGTTCCAGCATAGGAGGAACCGGTACAGTAAAGTGTTCCCTTGCGGGAGAGTCATACTGGAGGGCGTCGAGCTCTTCGGCTCGAGGCTCCTCCTCGGGGTCCGCAGGGAAGGCCAAAGCCTTGGCCATATCCCTGACGAAGTCCGAGAACCGGGCATCCTCCGGGGGGACTGCTTCCGAGGCTCGGACTCCGGTGAGTCCGAGGGGACACACACCGAGTCTGGAAAGAATCAGGCGACTCTTCCTCTTCAGACTCCCAGACCGACTCCGACGAGGACTCGGTGGGGTCGGCCCGGGCAGGGCGCGGCGCCTGCCGCCCCGACGCCGAGGGAGTCGGCGTCGGCGACCTCGGTCCCGAACGGGAGGCCAAGGGTGACCTCGACCGAGGATCGACTCGAGTTCGCATCGACTCGAGGATCGGCTCGGTCTCCGGGGTCGACTTGGACGTCGACGTCCCGGCGGTCGGGGCAGCGGCGCCAGCGAGGCCAGCGAGCAGTGCCCGCTGCTGGTCCATGAAGGCAGACAGTCTGCTCTCCAAGGCCGTCAACCTGAGTCCGAGCTCAGGTGACCCAGCAGCCCCCGACTCGGGCCCCGACGGCGGCTGTCGCGGAGGCGAGTCCAGAAGGACCACAGGACTTACCCGAGCAGGCATCTCCGACTCCAGGCGAGGTCGCTTCGTGAGGTGCTCCTTCTCCAAGGACCCGGGGCGGCTGTCGGGGCTATGCGACCTGGCCCTCGCGGAACCAGGAGCGTCCACCGACGCCGCCCTCGCGGGTTTCACCTGCCGACGATGGTCCCCGGAGGGAGAACCTCTGTCGGAGGAACTCCGGCGACGGTCCGAGCTGGAGCCTTTGGACGCGGAGGCCTCCGACGAGGTCCGGGTACGGCTGGGGTCAGCGAAGATCCTATCACGCTGATGCCGCCGACTTCTCAACGCTTTAGAGGACATTTTGCCGCAGGGCCCACAGATCAGTTCCTCATGATCTGGGCCCAGGCAGCGGAGGCAAAAGTCGTGTGTGTCAGTTAGTGACATATTTCGGTCACACTGACCACACCGCTTAAAACCACTGGCAGCCATCGGGGGAAAAAGGGCCCCTGTGAGGTCAAAGGACCGGGCTGCCAGGAAAAAATCGAAAACGAAAGCTGACTAAGTCAGAAAAACCGAAAAAAAGGAAGAGGACTCGGGACCGGCGTCGCGAGTCCGGGCGGGAAAAAGACCGGCGTCGAACCGAAGGAAAAAGAATAAAATAATGAAGAAATATCAACTTTTTCGCGGGGACAAGACTGGGACGTCTGTAGGGCTCCGCGGAAAAAAGAAGACTGGCTAAGATGGCACCCTTGGGCGGGAAGAGGACCGCGCATGCGCGCTGCAATTCCCAAAGGCTTTCTTTGAAAGCTGGGGAAAATTGCTCCGCGAGGGCTCCGTCGGCGCCGACGTCACCCATAAGTGAGGACTGACTTCCTGCTTGGTCCTGGAGAATGTTAATTATTCTTCAAGCTTCGCTAGATCCCTTCTCATGTTATGTACTCCTTCCTGAGAATCTACTCTACTGCAGATTCTGGTATCATCCGCAAAGAGGAAACCTCACCTGATGATCCTTCTGCATTATCACTTACAAAAATGTTAAAAGTAGTTGGACCAAGGACAGATCCCTGGCATTATGCTTCGATGAACCCTGTTGCCAATGCCTTCAAAAGTGGAGGATGAATCCTTCCTTTTCCTCAGGGCAGGATAGATAGGGGACCGATCCCTGGACTCCCTACTGGTGCTTGGCTCTGAGTAAGCTCAAGGTCCCCTTGATGCCGATGTATCACCAATATCTGATGCATGCTAACCGATTGCCAATGGGCTGGTTTTCCTAAGAGCCAAAAGGTTGAGTGCACCTCTCATGAACCTTCAAGCCTCACTGTCATTTATCAACATAAATGACAAAGAGTAGTTATGGTTGGGCCCCAGCCGCTGCAGGCACCATTTGTGTGTGTTAGTGACAGATATGATTCTGCATATCCTGCACTGGGTGCACTTCTCAAACTTGCTGGCACATTTTCTGGGACATATCAGATGGAAAAATGGCAGCAGCAAAAGGCCCAATTTATTTTTTTTTACAGCATGAAGGAACAAAAATTGAGCATTACTGGGTGCGCCTCAGACATAAATGTAGCCTATGTGGTGCTAAAAAAAACCCCCAAAGGAAACATACAAAATGGCAGAAAAGGTGAAATTAGACTTACCTGCTAATTGTTGTTCCTTGAGGAACTCCAGTCTAGTCCCGAAATCAGGAGTTGTCAACCTCTCACAGCAGCTTGGAGACTGAGAAACTTCATTTCTGTGACATCACGGGTACATAAGCTGATACCCCTCCTGTATACACCAGTAACCTATTGACAAAGCAGATTCCCCAGAGCAACAAGTAAGTAATCGAAACATTGCAACCCATCTATCAATTTAACGAGAGAATTATAAGTACACTTTACTCTTCCATTACAGTTAATGGCCAACAGACACCCAGGTCCAAACTGTGACAGGCCCAGGACCATTCCCCGATTCACCTCCGATCCCACCCTACCAAGAAAAAACCTGAAGCCCGTACACCATACCAGTAGCTTACCTGTAACACACTGACACTTCCGGCTATGGTCTACCGAACTTCTCCGGGCGGGATACGGGACTAGACTGGAGTTCCTCAAGGAACAACAATTAGCAGGTAAGTCTAATTTCACCTTCCTTATCGTCCCTCCAGTCTAGTCCCGAAATCAGAAGATGTAACAGAGCAGTGAAAATCCTCATAGGGTGGGACCCCGTAGACCAGCCTGAAGCACCGCCGATCCAAAAACGCCATCCCTGCCCATCTGGACATCCAGACGGTAATGCTTAACAAAGGAATTGAGAGATGACCAAGTAGCCGCCTTGCAAATCTCCGCTGCCGGCACTAAACCACTCTCTGCCCAAGAGGCCGCCTGAGCTCTAGTAGAATGCGCCCGAAGCCCTCCTGGCACCTTCTTACCCTTCAGGAGATACGCCGATGCTATGGCCTCCTTCACCCAACGGGCAATGGAAGACTTAGATGCTGCTTCGCCTTTACAAGGCCCCGCAAACAAAACAATCAATCTATCTGCCTTACGAAAACCAGCTGTCTGACTCACATAGCCCTTCAACGCACGACCCATGTCTAATCGATGCAACTGATCCACATGCTGTTCTGCCCGCCAGCCCTAAATACCGGCAAAGAAAGAACCTGATTCACATGAAACGCCGACACCACCTTTGGCAGGAAAGACAGCACCGTTCTCAAAACCACCTTCGAATCCAAAAAGGACAGAAACGGCTTCCGACAGGACAACGCCTGCAACTCGGAGATCCGCCGAGCCGAACAAATAGCCACCAAGAAAACCACTTTGAGGGTAAGATCTTTCAAGGACGCCCTGGATAGTGGCTCAAAAGGCTCCCTAACTAGCGCCCTCAAGACTAAAGGGAGATCCCAAGGCGGCATCACCTGCGATCGAGGAGGCCGCAAGAGCAACACCGCCTTCAAGAAATGCTTTATGTCCGGATGCCCTCCAAGCACTACCCCTGCAACTTTGCCCCTGTAACAGGACAACGCTGCTAACTGCACTCGCAATGAGGAAACCGCCAGGCCCTTTTGAAAACCGTCCTGCAAGAACGATAACACCTGCAGGAGAGACACTTTTAGTGCTACAATCTGCCTACTCCTGCACCAATCTTTGAAAATTCGCCACACTCGAACATAAGCCAACGACGTTGACCTGCGACGAGACTTTAGCAAGGTGGAGATCACCGCCGATGAATAACCCTTCGCCATTATCCTTTCCCTTTCAAGAGCCAAGCCGTAAGCGAGAATCAAGCTACCTGGGGCATGCGCAAGGGACCCTGCGACAGCAGATCGTCCCGCAGTGGAAGTTGCCACGGGTCGTCGACTACCAGCCTCATGAGGTCTGCGTACCATGGCCTCCTTGGCCAGTCCGGCGCGTTCAAGACCACCAGGCCCCTGTGCCTTTCCACGTGCTGCAACACGCGACCGATCAGCACCCATGGCGGGAACACGTACAAAAGATGGCCCTCCGGCCAAGACTGAAGGAGCGCATCCAGGCCTTCCGACATCCGCATCCTTCCTTCTGCTGAAGAAACGACTCACCTGCGCCGACTGAAAGGTGGCCATCAGATCCATGAGAGGCGTACCCCAACGCCTCACCAGCATCGCAAACACTTCCGGATGAAGCGCCCATTCCCCCGGGTCCACCTTCACCCGGCTCAAAAAGTCGGCCTGCACATTGTCTACCCCGGCAACATGCGCTGCCGACAACGCTTCTAAGTTTTCTTCGGCCAACTCGAACAAACCCTGCGCTTCCGTCTCGAGCGGTACACTGCCCGTCCCGCCCTGCCGGTTGATGTATGCCACTGCCATTCCATTGTCGGAGAACACTCGAACGGCCCTCCCTTGAAGATAAGGCTGAAAGTCGCGCAGAGCTAGGGCTACCGCTCTCAATTCTAACCTGTTGATGGACCAGCCCTTCTCCTGCTCGGTCCATTGTCCTTGAGCGAACCTTCCTTGAAAGTGACCCCCCCAGCCGAACAGACTGGCGTCCGTTGTCAGCGTCTGCCACTCCAGAGACTTTAATGGCATGCCCTTCTTGAGACACTCGGGTCGTAACCACCAGCGCAGAGCCTTGCACGCCTCCAGAGCACACGGAAGAGCGGTCGACAAGGAGTCGGTTTGGTGAGACCATCTCCGCAACAACGCCCTCTGCAACGGCCTCATGTGGGCCCGCGCCCACGGCACCACCTCGAGGGTCGCCGCCATCGTTCTGAGCACCTGAAGGTAATGCCAAGCCGTGGGCCGCCTCCTGCAAAGAAACTGGCATACCAGAGTGCGCATCGCTATTGCCCGCTGCCGCGGAAGCAACACTTTCCCCAACCTGGTGTCGAAGTGTGCTCCCAAATACTGCAGATTCTGCAACGGGGTCAACTTGCTCTTCACTCTGTTGACCACCCAACCGAGGCTCTCTAGGAATTCTACCATCCTGGCTATAGCCACTGCGCTCTCTTCCCTGGACTTTACCCTGATCAACCAATCATCCAGATAAGGATGCACCAAAACACCCTCCTTGCGCAAGGCTGCCACCACTACCACCATGGCCTTGGTGAACACCCGGGGTGCCGTAGCTAGGCCGAACGGCAATGCCTGAAACTGAAAATGCCCCATCGGGAGCGCGAACCTGAGAAACCTCTGATGCTGCTGCCGTATAGGGATGTGCAGATACGCTTCCGCGAGATCCAGGGACGTAAGGAACTCCCTTTGCGCACTGCCACGATGACGGACCGCAACGTCTCCATCCGAAAATGAGATAGGTGGAGACAACAATTCACCATTTTGAGGTCTAAAATTGGCTGATAGGCCCCTTCCTTCTTTGGTACTATGAAATAAATGGAGTACCGACCGCAGCCTAACTGGTCTGGAGGCACCGGCACTATGGCCCGGAGATCCAACAACCTCTGTACCGTCTCCCCGACCGCCCTGCGTTTGAACCGGGCGTTGCAGGGAGACTGCACAAAGGAGTCCGTCACCAGGCGCCGCAACTTTAACGCATACCCTTCTCGAATCACCTCCAGCACCCACTGATCTGAGGTAACCCGGACCCAGGCAGGATAAAACTCCCGTAAACGCCCCCCCCACGGGGACGCTTCCCGCCCGGGCCCCCCTGACTTCATTGGGCTTTACGGACACTGCCGGAAGAGGCAGACGAGGAGGCCGCCGCCCCAAAGCCTCTGCCTGCCTCTCGGAAACCCCAAAACCCCTAGTTCCTATAGGGAAAACAGGTCCTCTGACTCTGCCCAAACCGAGGGGAACGAAAACGCCGAAACTCCCTCTGCTGCCCCTTAGGCAGTGAAGGCGCTCTCCCTTGCTTCGGCTTGTCCTTCGGGAGATGACCGCCCTTGGACTCACCCAAGTCCTTAACAATCTTATCCAAATTCTCCCCAAACAGGAGTTTCCCCCGGAAAGGAAGCTTACTGAGGCGAGCCTTAGACGGACTGTCCGCCGCCCAATTACGCAGCCACAGGTAACGCCGAGCTGCCACTGCCGAAGACATACTCTTGGACAGGCCCCTAATAAGGTCATACTGGATATCCACGAGGTAGGCCGCCCCCGACTCCAACTTTGCCGCCTCCTCGGCCACGCAGTCCGCCTGATCCACCTGAATACGCTGTACCCAGCGAAGACGTGCTCTCGCCACCCACGCCCCACAAATGGATGCCTGCAACGAAAGCGCATTGACCTCAAAGACTTGCTTTAACAAAGTCTCCAGCTTCCGGTCCTGACTATCCTTGAGGGCTGCACCCCCCTCAACCAGAATAGTCGTCTTCTTGGTGACCGCTGATACCGCCGCATCAACCCTGGGATACTTAAATAACTCCTTATCCTGCTCCAGAAGGGGGTACAGTCGTGCCATAACCTGAGACCCCTTGAGAGCTGTCTCGGGGACGTTCCACTCCTCCTGAATCATCTCCCGAAACACCCTATGTACCGGGAAAGCCCGCTGGGTCTTTTGGAAGGCCTGCAACAAAGGGTCCTCCAGGGCTGACTCCTCCGCCTGCACCCCGGCGGGCATATTAAGAGCCTTGAGAGTCTCAGAAATGAGCGCGGGCAACTCCTCCCTGCGAAAAACCCTAACTACCCTGGCCTGTTCCTCCTGGTCTGCAATCTCGCCTTCCTCCAACTCTTCCTCGAACTCCAAGTCCGGCTCCTCCGAACGGTCCCCCTCTGAGAAGATGGAATCCCTCTCCGCTCTGGACCGCTTCGCAACCGGAGCGGACTCGCCTGCTGCCAGAGGAGGACCCAGCCTCTTTCCCCCCTGGGACGATTCGGCAGCCGCTGAAGCAGGCCCCCCAGCGGCCGCACAGAGCGCTCGTTGTATAACTGCCATGAATTCTGGGGAAAAAATGGCCACCAAACCTCCCGCTGAGGAAGTGCCAGGGATGGGCTCTGGCGACCGGGGGGGGGAGCGAGGGGACCCTGATCACCCATAGCGACCTTGGGGATGTCCACCCCGCCGTCTGCACTCTTCCACCGCGCCACCAACTCCTCTGCGCAGCCCTTACAGATGCCGGCCTCTGAAAGCGTGCTACGCTTTGCCCCGCAGAGCAAACAGAGCGCTTTTGGAGACATCTGCTCACCCCCGGAGCCCAGCTAACAAGGCCCTCAGGAAAGGAGCCTCTGCAAGCACACCAACCTAACAAAACAGGTGTGTCCCCTTTATGTAACAGTTTCTTTTTTTTTTCCAACCACACACTCACAAAATCCGAGCAGGGACCTCCCCCCACTGCCCCCCCCCTGACAAAGGGCAGCTGAAATGAGGCTCCCCGCTCACCGGAGACCGAAGAAATGAGCCGCTCACAAAAAACGGCGGTTTCCCGCGCACCCAACACGCGGCACGGCCTGCACTCCCCAGCTGCGTGTCGCTGTGCCTACGTGTCCCGCTCAGAAGCACACCTACCTTTCGCAGGCAGCCCTACACCCGCGGCGCTCTATTGCCAGCGCGAGAGCTACCGCTGCGGGCTGAGCGGGTGTCCTTTCTGCTGACGGACCCGAGTGGCTCCGCCCCAAATGCTGACAGGCCGCTGACCTCCGCGGCCCGATAGCACAGGCAGGCAGCACCTCTGCACTCGCTACGGGCCGCTCTCACCACAAGCTCATCCTTTCACCGTTGCTTCTTGTCGCTCAAGGGAACCGCTGTCCCCGAACACTTGGCCCAGCACGATCCTCCTCCCTCCCCCCCCCCCGGAGCCGCCAGGTAAAGGAGAGAGAGGAAGAGGCTGAAGGACTCAGCCGCAACTAAAAACTAGTGAGGGAACTCCCCAACCATAAGGGAAGAGCCAAGTGCAGCTTTATATCCCTTTTTTTTTTTTAAACAAAGAAACCCAATTCATTTCAAGTAATCTAAACTAAAGGTCCTTAATTGCTCCTCCAGTGAGCCCCCATCAGGCTCACGCCAACCTCCAGCTGCTTGGAGACTGAGAGAACTGGTGTATAGAAGAGGGTTATCAGCTTATGTACCCGTGATGTCATAGAAATGAAGTTTCTCAGTCTCCAAGCTGCTGTGAGAGGTTGACAACTCCTGATTTCGGGACTAGACTGGAGGGATGATAAGGAAATCTGAGTAAAGAAAACTAATTGGTAGAAGAAGAAATGTAGCAGCAGATAGGGAAGAGAATATACTATGTACACAACAGAAATATTAAAAATGTATCAAATGATAGTGACATGCACAGTGCTAGAAAACCATGTGGTCACAGCGGGGAAGGGGGAGTTTCAGGTGGGAATGGGTGTGCATGTGTAAAGAGCTTTCTAAAAGCTTCTGGGAAGGTTCACACGCAGGGCTCCATCACCCATCCGTGAGGGCTTATCCTGCTTACTCACAGAGAAGTATCTTTAAGAAGTATCAAATAATTTTGTAATGTTCTGGAATATACCTACTCTGTCTTATATTATATATTGTTATCCTACAACCAGAAGGATAGTCATTGTATTTGATAAAAGAAAGACTTGTTCATATACTATATTCCAGCTCACTTCTCTCTTACATAACCATTCAAATTATTCTCTTCTCTAAACCTAGCAGTGCAGAGGCAGAAACAAACATGTATTTAAAAGAAGCCTGCTGAAAACAAATTCCTTGATTACATTTGGAGAATTATTATATAGATAGAGAAAATGAACAGGTCAAAGAAACAAGCACAGGTGTCATAGGTACTATTTCAATAACAAGACGATACACGCTTTCACAAATTATTAAAACATCTTTTTGGAGACGTATTTCTTCCATTACTGCATTACTCTAGGGTATTCTGGGAATGATAAAGTGACATTTTGTTTTATGTTTATTTATTCTTAGTTTGTTAATGTTTTATTATACTATATATGTGAATTCTGTAAGCTACACAGTATGGTTTGTAATCAGTATTGTGGTCTATAAGTTGGTTTGAAATAGAATAAATAAAAAACATTTTTTTCTATAAACTTAAATCTTTAGAATCAATATGCTCTCTAAAAATTAGCTGTCAGAAACAGAACCAAACAAGTTTTTAAAATTACATGTAAACCACAGTATTGTAAATACTACACACAGAGATGAACTGTCACACTGCAAAAAAGTCTGAGGTGGCAGAAATATAGCATGAAACCTATAAATTTAGTAAAAGGAACAAAACAAAATGTATTATTCCTATACTTACCTGACAATAAGAAGAACAGTTACAGCACAAACACAGTAAGTGTTAAAAGTACTTTTATTACAAAACTTTATATGGTGAAAATGCCAGACACAGCAATGCAATTACCATCTGGCAGTATTTGTAGGTGCTGAAGTGAAACGGTTACCACAAAATGCCTAATTCTACTATTTATTGCTCAGCAGTGATGGCACAACACACACTAATAGCACAACTGTTACCATGCTTGACTAATATATTGACAGCCAAAGAACTTGCATAATAAAGAACACAAAAAAGTGTCAATTCTGAATTGGAACTGGTTTAACCACTCACTTATAAAAAAAATATTGGATCATATAGATTTAAGCATTATAAAGGAGGAATATATTATTTAAAACATTTAAATAGTGTATACTGACTTTTTGCATGTGGTATATAAAACACAAACATTCACGTACAACGATATAACGTCAAATTCAGGTTTGGGTCACCTGCCCAGCTGCAGAGTGAGCAAAACAATAACTGAAATATATACGCTGTACAATGGGGCCAAATGTAAAAGTGAAAAATGATCTCAGGATTAGTTTCCAAGCTCACAATTCTTTTAGATACAATAAAAAAATGTTCCTCAGGTATAAAAAAAAAAATCACTAGTACATATCTACTTTCAGCGCTTTCATTTGAAGGCACAAATTACATGCTTACAATCATAAGAAAAAAATGTTACATAATGTACAGATGGAATTTGAAGCACTAGAAATACTTCCCGCCTACATTGCACACTACTAACATTGTAATTCAAAAAATGATGTACAAATGATGTTTTTTGGTCTTTCATTAGCAGTCGGAGTCATATTTACATTAACTTAGAAGGGAACCATGTAGTGTGAACAATCGCATGCAAACATGGCCACAAACAAACTTTTAAGTCCAGAAAGCACCACGTTAAAAATTAACACTTAAGATTTTGCTGGATCAAAAAAAACAGTTTTATTTCCATAGGAACAGCACATGCAATTTAAAAAATGGCCATTCAATGAGGTGAAAGTAATAACCAAAACTAAGCTGAGTTTAATTCTGTAGCCAAAATCATGCAAAGCTGAAAACCCATTTGACTGCATCACAAGAGCTAAGCTGGTTCTTTTTATAACCTCCTCCCTATGACACAGCAAGACTGCTGCTCTTCACCCCAGCATGCACTCGAACCTATAGCAATGTTAGCCCTTGATTAGAAAACATTCAGCTCCCATCTGCTAAAGCTATGGCAGTCTAAGCATCACCGAATTATCGGTGAACTGAAACCCCCCTTCCCCCCCCCAGGTTTATCATGTTTCCCAGTTAGTCTGTAAGTTTGCTTCTATTATAGAAAGATAAACCAATGTTGTCTTGCATACAACTATAATTACATGGGGAGGTGCAGTATCCAATTCAGACAAAACACATTCCTTTGTATACCCAGTGGCTGACAGACAGTTAACTGATAAATCAACAAGTTCTCTAGGCAGCATGTGAAAGAACTATTCAGTTTTCCAAGTAGTAAAATTATACTAAGCAAGGCCACTTTAAGCTTGTCCATCATTATAATCCAGGAGATATGACCGCTGAATAGAAAATCCATGGATTTCAGAATATCTATTGAGAGGCAGATGGACTTTGGAATATCAGAAATTAACCAGTACACTATCTCCATGGTGGTCCTTTGAAAGAAGTTTCTGTTCAGTTTTGGCATTTCTTGAAAAGGTGTGTGTTTAATTTAGGATGCTGCCTCATTTCTCCATTAAAAAAAAAAAGCATTCAGAGTACTTCAGTGTAGCATAAACTAACATCTTAATTTCTTCAGTAATGTGAATGCTGGATAACAAGTTAGAAAGTCCAAAGAGTTCTCAAAACTTTAATGAATAAAATACTAGTCTCTTCAAAACAAGATGAATCTGTAATATAAAACACTGAGGAAAAAATACGTGTTTGTTAAAGTTGGATAAAGCAGTCTTAATTTTGGAACATTTTTATTTACCCTGAAGACTAGGCCTACTTGCCTTTTCATATTCTCTAGTGGCACCATAATAAAATGCAGACTTAACTCTTTCAACCGTGCAAGACCCAAACAAGCAAGCGCCAGGAAAGTAGCATGGTAGTTTCAGTGAATGGTCTGGATGGTAGTTTTAATTCATATGGATTTCGAAGAATCTTGTTTACTGATGAGGACTTCCAAAAGCCTAAGTTTAGCTTTGATTTTCTTATATTCCCTGTACTCCTCCAACATTGGTGTGCGATCTTCCTTCTGTACATTCCTATAATTTAAAAAAAAAAAAAAAAAGGTTTGTTTTGATGTTCCATTGCTTTCACACTTCCTGCAGCAACTTTCAGTCAAAAAAAATATAGGGATTGATATTCAAGAGTTTCTACGGTTTGAAATTCCTGCGAACTGCATAAACCCCGGCAATCCTGATAACCAGTGGCACTAATTGGGTTGTGCTGTTGAACAGTCCCACAGACTACCCTGAAAAACCTCCAGTTAGTTTTGAGGTGGCTTGTGAGTTGAAGCGGTGAGGTACTGGCAACTATCTGGTTAGTGGCCATATTCAGCCACCAAATGGATAGCCAAGCTACGTAAAGTTAGGACCTAACTTTATGCGCTTATTGCCACTGACTGGACAGCCACACTAATCGTTGATGGAACTGGATGTTCAGTAAAGGATGTCACATAAGCTCAGGTGCAGAATATCTGGTTTCAGTTTCAGCACTGGCGGCCAGGTGCTTTAAAATGCCGACTGCTGAATATTGGACCCCATAATTCACAGCTGCATCACACAGTTATAAATTTCACAGATTAATGCTTATGTTTTTTATTTCATAGATGGTTTGTTTAAATTTCCAACACAACCTGTGAGAGAAAGCACAGTTATTCACCTGTAACAGGTCTTCTCCAGGGACAGCAGGAAGCAGCCCTTACATATGGGTGACGTCAGTGCTGACGGAGCCCTCGCAGAAGCATCTCCCTCAGCTTTCAAAGAAAGCCTTTGGGAGATGCCACCACGCATGTGTGGTTCCCTTCCCGCCACAGGGTGCCATCTTGCTCAGTCAGATGACATAACTAGAGCCGACAAAAGATGATGACAAAATACAGTAACTCTACGGGGAGGAGGGAGGGTTGTGAGGATTGATTCCTGCTGTCCCTGGAGAACACCTGTTACAAATGAGGAACTATGCTTTCTCCAGGAACAAGCATGACGTCAGTCCTCACATATGGGACTCCCTAGTTACAGGTTACTGGGAACCTATAAAAAAAAACATAACCAAGCCGTGAGCAGCAGCAAGCGAGTCTGAGGAAACACTCTAAGGACTCCAGAGTCCAGGGAAAACCATCATTCCAGTAGCCTGAACACAGAAGGGTCAGAGGGTAGAAGTTGCCTAGACTCCAAGAGATTATGGAGTATGGCCTGGCCAAAACTGCTGTCCCGTTAGGACTCCCTCACCAGGCAGTAGTGAGCTGCAAAGGTGTGGACTGAGGACCAGGTGGTAGCCCGGCATATGTCTGCCATAAGGATAGAGCGCAAGCTTGCAACTGAGGTCGCCATAGCCCTGACGTTGTTTACTGTGACCCGGCGCTCCAACGAGAGCCCAGTCTGATCAAGGGCGAACAGGGCCCTCTTACAATCCAGAGTATGGAGAACGGCCACTGCCTTGTCGGCGTGGGGCCATGAGAAGAAGGTGGGGAGCATCACCTCCTGATTGAAGTGGAATGCGGACACCACCTTTGGAAGGAATTTAGGGTGGTTGCAAAGCACAACCCTGTTCTTGTAGAACCTGGTGTAGGGTGGCTCAGCCACCAAGGCCTGAAGCTCGCTGACTCTGCATGCAGAGGTGAGTGCCACCAGGAAGACAACCTTCCATGAGAGGTATCACATATGGCAGGTTACCAGAGGCTCAAATAACAGCTTGGTGAGCTGCGTCAATACCATACTGAGGATCCCATTCTGCCGGGGGCGGATGGATGGGAGGCTTCAGGAGGCCCCACATGAACTGAGTAATGAGGGGCTGAGCAGAGAGGGGTTTACCCTCAACAGAATGATGATGTGCCTAGAGCACACTCAGGTGCCCCCTGACGGAGCTGGTCTTGAGTCCAGCTTGCAAGCAATGAAGCAAGTACTGCAGCACTGTGTGCACATGGCAAGAGAACAGGTCAATTTGCTGCTCTGCGCACCACACTGAGAATCTGTGCCACTTGGAGGTGTAGACCCATTTTGTGGAGTTCTTATGAGAGGCCAGGACGACTTTCTCCAGCTCCCTGGGGGGGGTACTGAAGGAGGCCAAGGCTACCCATTCAGCAACTATACTGTTAATATCAGGGACCCCAGGTTGGGGTGGAGAAGGGTGCCCTCCCCTCCTGAGTAAGTAGTCCTGGGACGTTCCCCAGAGGGACCAGGGGTTCCATCGAGAGGCGGCACAGCAGAGGGAACCAAGGCTGCCTGGGTCACTGCAGCGCCACCAGGATCAGAAAAGCCTTGTCCCGCAGGACCCTGAAGAGGGTCTGGGCGATTAGTGGTGTGGGAGGTAAGACATACCAAAAGCCCCTCCGACCACGAGATAAGGAAGGCATCCGCTGCTACCTGGAATGGGTGCGGCTTGCGACAGCAGATGCGGGGCAGCTGAGCATTGGTTGGGCTGGCAAAGAGGTCCAGACTTGGGGTGCCCCAGAGTCAGAAGAGCCACTGTGCAACTCTGAGATCTAGTCGCCATTCGTGTGGCTTGAGGAGCCCACTCAGCCTGTCCGCTAGGGCATTGTCCTGGCCCGAAGTACACCACTTTGAGGAGCGTTCCTTAACTGATCGCGTACAAACAGAGGACTACTGCCTACTGGCAGAGGTGGTAAGACCCTGTGCCCATTTGCTTGTTCAGGTAGAACATTTCGACGTCGTTGTCCGTTTGGACCAGCACCGACTGGTGCTGCAGGCAGTGGTGAAAGGCCCCGATTGCCAGAAAAATGGCCAATTGATCTGCTGCTGGTTTTTTGGTAGGGACCAGTTGTCCTGCGTGCGGAGTTCCTCACAATGGGTACCCCAGCCCAGTAAGGAGGTGTTTGTGGTAAGAACCCTCTGGGGATTTAGGGGCTGAAAGGGCATGCCCTCCTGAAGTTGCTGTGTGGCCTGCCACTAGTGACTCCGCCAGCTTGTGGGTCACTAAAACTCTGTCCCAGAGCCGGACTGTGGCTTGTATCTACTGGGAGCGGAGGCACCACTGGGCCACCCGTATGGGAAGGCAGGTGTTGGGAATAACATTAACTGTGGATGCCATGTGGCCTAGCAGGCAGAGCATGGACTGCGCCAACACTGTGGCACTGTTGTACCTCGGTGGCCAGAGCCACGAGGTGACCTGCCCTGTCTAAGGGGAGAAAGGCCTTGGTCTGAAGAGTGTCCAGTCGAGTCCCTATGAACTCCAGGCCCTGTGTTTGGAATGAGGAGGGACTTGGGGTGATTTATCACAAACCACAGGTACTGTAGGACACTGATGGTATGGGCCATGGCATGTTGCACCTCAGTGGCCGTGTCACCCTTTATGAGTCAGCCGTCCAGATACAGGAAGACGAAGGCCCCTTGGAGACGGAGGTAGGCCGCCACCACAACCACCACTGCTAGGTATTTGGTGAAGACTCTTGGTGCAAAGGTTAGACGAAGGATAGTACTCTTTACTGTTAATGGTTGCCTCCAAACATGAATCTTAGGTACTGCTCGTGGCTGGAAAGAATGAAGAGGTGGGTATAAGCATCCTTTAGGTCCAAGGAGCATAACCAGTCTCCCTGCTGGAGGTATGGCAGCAATGTTCCAAGGGAGAGCATCCTGAACTTCTCCCACACCAGGAACTTGTTCAGGTTTCACAAGTCTAGGATAGGCCTTAGGCTCCCTGTTCTTTTTGGGACCAGAAAGTAGCAAGAGTAGAACCTCTTGCCCTTGAGATGATGGGGTACTGGTTCCACAGCTCTGTCTGTGAGGAGGCCTGCAAGTTCCTGTGGTAGCAGGGCCGTCCAAGAGAGCTCTCCTGGGAAGAAAGGGGGAGGAATCTGGTCCAGGTGAAGGAGATGGTCTTCTGCAACTACTTGGAGTGCCCAGGAGTCGGTGGTGATAGCAGGCCAGCGATGGGCAAAGTGTAGATGTGCTCCCCTGTTGATAGCTGCTACCCCAAAGGTGGAAAGGCTATGCTCAGACAGTTAAAAGCCTGTTCCCGGCTGGGCAGGAGCCGGGATCTAGGGCTTGGAGCCCTTAGGCTTGCCTTGGTCCTCTCCCTGGCTCTGGTGACCCTGTTGTGGGGTCTGGGGAGACTGGTATTGGGGGTAGCCCTGGTAAAGTTGGCTCTTTCTCTGGAATGGGGGCCTCTTCCACAGTGGTTTCTTCTTAGGGAGGGTGGAGATCTTCTTGGACAGCCGAGTCCTTGTGAGGTACTCTGTCTCGATCTCTGCCACCTTCTCCTCCATCGGCTTGCCAAATACGTTTTCACCAAGGCAGGGGACGTCGAGGAGCTTCTCCTGAATCCACTGCTTGAGATCTGACGCCTGGAGTCAGGCTTGGCATCGAGCGCCAATACCTGTGGTGATTAACCTTGCGTTTGACACAAAGCTGTCGTAGGCAGCTTGAGACATGTACTTCAAGCACTCAGGGGATGCCTCGTCCTCAGACTCCTAGTCAGAGTAGTCAGTGGAGGATTTGGTGGCCGCCTGGGGTGCAGCAGTCAGGTCGGGGGCCTGGTGGTGGCCATGAGCACTTGCCAGGGAGGCGCAGATGTGAAACAGACACCCTCACTGAGGATCAACTCAAGGCTTTGGGCTCATGAGGATTGGCTCGGCAACCAGGGGAGTCCTCGATAACTAGGTCCCTGCGGTCTCAGCAGATATGCCAGTGGTGCTGGGGATCAGCACTTGCTGCGTGGCGAGGAAAGCAGTGAACCTGTGCTCCAGCATCATCGTCCTGGTTTCCCACTCAGGAGGTGCAGCCTTCGATGAGTCCGGTTTCGGTGAGGAGAGGGAGTCCTCGATGAGATAGGCCTCGGAGTCCAGGTCCTGTTGCCAGAAGCTGCCTCATCCAGTCGGGGAACCTTTGCTGTCCACTCCTGCTCAGACTCCTCAGGTTCTATCCACGGGCTGCGGGGCCTGGCGCGGGAGTTACCCGGCATGGCCAAGTCTCAGGGTGAGATCCTTGAGGATTTCTTCTTCTTTTTGTGTTCCTGCTCTGGGGAACCCTTGTAAAAGAGTGTCCGCAGTCCGGGTCGGGCACCACGGGGGCATTACGTGAATGTGAGGGCACTTACAGGGCCTTGGAGTGTGACGCTACAGGGGATACTGGGATAGAGTCTGACCTGTGGAAGATATCGTCCTGCTTCTGATGACGATGCTGGATGGCCTTTGCAGACATCTTTTTACAGAGGACGCAGACCTCTGGGTCATGGTTGACCCCTAGACACCGGAGGCAGTAATCGTGTGTATTGGTGAGTGACATGTTTTTTGCACGCCAATCACACTTCTTGAACCTGCTATTGGGGAAAAAAGTACCCCAGTGAGGTCGAAAACCCTTGAAGTGGCCAGCGGATGGAAAAAGGTGTGAATCGCACTAGGGGAAAATTCTGGATACTGTTCCGAGACACAATGCTGAGGCAAGTAAGCTCGGAGGCGGGAAAGGGATAGGTCGCAACCGGAGAAAACAAAAAAGGTTTTTCATACAAATTAATCAACTTTTTCCGGGGAAATAAGACAGATGTCTGTTGGGCTCTGTGGAGAGAAAAAAAAAAAAGACTGCGCAAGATGGCACTTTTGGGCGGGAAGGGGACCAGGCATGTGTGAAGGCACACCCCAAAGGCTTTCTTTGAATGATGGGGAGAAGCTTTGGCGAGGGCTCCATTGGCACCAACATCACCCATATGTGAGGACCGACTTCCTGTTTGTTCCTGCAGAAAACTGCTGTTTCACATTTTGGCCACAGATGTACTTCACACAATGGAAAATCCTCAATGAATAGACTGTAATCCCCCCCCGGAGACAGAGAAACATATACTGTAACTCGCCTTGAACAACTAATGAAAAGGCTTGAGCAAAACACTAAATAAAATCAGACTCAAGTATGATTTATATTTTCCTTTCAGAGAAAACAATATTGCTCATCTGTAACAGATGTTTTTCATAGACAGCAGAATTGAGTCAGGCACACAAGTGGACTTTCAATTTAAGATAGCACTGAAGTGAATGCGGTAGATTTCAGAACATTAATCTCCCTTTTGAAGTGCTAGGCGAAACATCAATACCATTGGGAGCTGGATCTGGATGAAGTGCAGCTAGCATCGTTTCAACAAAAGAGAAGTATCCCCTGTTTTGAGCACATGCGATAAAAGGTAGTTACTTACCTGTAGCAGGTGTTTTCTGTGGACAGCAGGAATAAGTCCTCACATATGGGCGACCTCTCCAACGGAGCCCTGCACGGGAACACTCCCCAGCTTCTACTGGAAGCTTTTGAGAGGCTGCACTGTGCCTGCATGCCTGCCTTCCCGCCTGCCACCGCAGCGCCATCTTCTTCAGTCTGATAACAAAGCTGTAGCAGAATACAACTCCTTGGGGAGGTGGGAAGGTTGTAAGAACTTATACCTGACTTCCACAGTAAAAACCTGCTACAGGTGAGTAACTACCTTTTCTCCGTGGACAAGCAGGAAGTAAGTCCTTATGTATGGGACTCCCAAGCTACAGGCTACCGAAAACTGAGAAGCCCAACAGAGGTAAAATTGAACTGAGAACTGGAGAATCAACTATGTACAGAAGTGGTAGTTCACAAAATGAAACTCATCTGATTCAGTTTCTTCACTATTTTTTTTGGTAGCCTGGACTGACAGTAGGGCCTTGGGAAGATGAAGTTGGATTCTAATCCCCAAACAGAAGCCGGAGTATCAAATGGCCAAAGTTGCTGTCACATTGGGAATCTCCATTCAGACAGTAGTGAGATGTGAATGTGTGGATAGAAGGCCAAGTTGCAGCCCTGCAGATCTCTTCCATGGAGACCAAGTGCAAGTTGGTGACTGCCGCAGTCAGGGCTCTGATGCTGTGAGCTGTGACATGACCATCAAAGCTCAGGCCAGCCTGGGAATAAGCAAAAGAGATGCAGTCTGCTAGCCAAATTGAAAGAGTGCGTTTGGCAATGGCAGCACCTTAGCTTGCTGGGGTAAACAGAAACAGACAACTGGATGGACTTTTGATGGGCCTTCGTCCACTCCAAGTAGAAGGTCAAGGCTCGTTTACAGTCCAGTATATGCAATGTGGCTTCCCCTCTGTGGGCGTGAAGCTTCGGGAAGAAAGATGGAAAGCAGATACTACCTTCAGAAGGATTCAAGGATGGTGTGCAGGACCACTCTATTATGATGGAACCTGGTATATGGTAGATGAGCCACGAGCTCATTTACCCAGAGTACTGACATAACCACCACCAGAAACAAGATCTTCCAGGTTAAGAACTTCACAGGGCAGGAATCGAGTGGCTCAAAGTGAGCCAACACATGTTGCACCAGAACTACATTAAGGTCCCAAGCTACTGCCATGGGCTTGAAGGGGGGCTTAGAGAGAAGCAAACCACACATGAAGCAAGCTACTAGCAGTTCAGCCGAGATGGACCTTCCTTCTATTATGTGATGTGCTACAATCGCACTGTGGAGTGGAGGAGTAGCCTAGTGGTTGGGGCAAGATACTTCGGGCCGGAAGGTCGGGGGTTCAAATCCCACTAGAGGACAGCAACCTTGGGCCGGAAGGACTGGGGTTTCTAGTCCCACAGGTGCTCCTTGTGGTCTTGGGCAAGCCACTTAACCCTCCATAGCCCATGTTCCCTGTAAAATAGTTCTCTGTGTGCTGTGCTTTCCTGTCTAATCAATGTGTTTATACCTCAAAAATTTCCTGTCATGATTTGACAATTTCCAATCTGTAATCAAAAACCCCTGCTGATCGCTGGAAGTAGCGGTATACAAATGTATACTAAATAAATAAATAAATAAATAAACCCCGACAGAGTTTGACTTGAGAACAGACTCCGAGAGGTATAGGAGGTACTCAAGCAGTCAGTCAGTGGAGAAAGTAAAAGGATCCAGTGCCTGTTCTGCGCACCAGATCACAAATCTCTTCCACTTGAATGCATAAGACATTTTCGTTGAGGCCCTCCTCGAGGCCAACAGAACATCTGTAACCTGTCAGGCAGGTTAAGCTCCAAGAGGACTAGCCTCTCAATATCGACGCAGTTAGGGCCAAGGACCAGACGTTGGGATGTAGCATCCTCCCATCTTTCTCTGATATTAGGTCCAGGGCAGAGTCCAGGCATAGAGGTCCCCCACTGGGAGAGGAAGCAGAAGGGGAAACCATGACTGTTTGAGCCAATATGGCGAAATGAGTATCATCGTACCACTCTGTCTGTTCAGCGGGGTCTTTGCTATGAGAGGATACACATATAGCAAGCCCTTCCCCCAGTGCAGGAGAGGAGAGCATCTGGTACAGTGCCTTGCGAAAGTATTCATCCCCTTGGTTTTTGTCACATTAAGTACAACCTGGAATGAAAATGGAAGTTCATTTGGATGTTAGGTAATGGACCTAACAATATAGTCCAAATTGATGAAGTGAAATGACAATAAAATGCCTTGTATATATAAAAAAACAAGTAAAAACTGAAAGGTTTTGAGTGCATATGTTTTCATCCAATTTGCTATGAAACCCCTAAATAAGATCTGGTCCAACCAATTAACCTCAATTAACCTCAGAAGTCACATAATTAATTGATTTAGGTCTACCTGTGTGAAATCAATATCATATGATGTCCCTATACATATACAAGTTCTGAAAGGCTCCTGACTCTGCAACACCACTATGAAAGCAACATGAAGACCAAGGAGCACTCCAAACACGTCAGAGGCAAAGTTGTGGAGAAGTATAGATCAGGATTGCATTATAAAAAAATATTCCAAATTCTGAATATCCCATCGAGCATCATTAAATCCATTATAACAAAACAGAAAGAAAATGGCACACTACAAACCTGATGATTTGTTCCTTGCCCTTTCCTGAATCCTGCTTGTACTTCGGGCAGTTCTCGTTCCAAGTATGGTTGCAGCTTCTGCTGAATGATCTCGAATAGAGTCTTGCTGGCATATGGATTAGAGTGATTGTGCGATAATTTCCACAGTCAGTCAGATTACCTTTCTTCAGTATTAATATAAACACAGATCTTTTCCAGTCTGTTGGCCATGATGATGTTTTTCCAAATTTTCTGACAGAGCCTTGTAAGTATGGTAACAGCTGTATCCGACTGCTTTAATACTTTAATTGGAATGCCATCAATGCCTGGTGTTTTGTTCTTTGATATGGCTTTCAATGCTGTTTTGATGACTTTTTTCATCAGCAATGGTTCCTGATTATAAGATACAGGTTGAAACGGCTGTTGGTCCACTTGATATTATGGTAAAATGACTGCATATAGACACCAGTTATGTTTATCAGTGGCCAAAATGGTACTGGCACACTTGGTAAATATTTTGAAACCAAACTGGCTTTTCCATTCCTGAAAAGGTTGTCTTTGAGATCGAAGATAAGGCTATGAAGGCCTGAGGCCTAGTTTAGTGGTGAGAATCAAAGTGAAAATGAATAGAAAAGAGAAAATTTGAAAATAAAAAAAGGAAGAATTATTGGTACCGGTGCTGAATTCAACGGAACTGTCATCTACGGGAAGACAGTAGCACTATGTACCCGACGGGCACAAAAAAAAAGAAGTTTTTGGTGGTGACAGGATGATGCATCCTACTGGTTCCGTGGAAAATGAAGAATTGAGGAGAGGAGTTGGGAAGGCAGGCACACAGGCGCAGTGGAGTGCTCCCAAAGGCTTTCCTATTGGATGATGGGGCGTGCTTCTGTGTGGGCTCTGTCAGTGACGTTCAGCCATGTGTGAAGATTGCATTCCTGCTTATTCCTGGAGATGACACTTTAACTTAAGCTGCTTTCATTATCTTTTAGGGCCAAAAAAGAATTTCATGGAGAGGAAGTGACATCACGTTCTGGGATGGCAGTTTGAGTGCTGAGCTCCACACTGGGCTGGTGTCTAATTAGTGATAAATTTTGCAAAATATTCCCCTCCCCCAAAGTTATAATTTTGTGCTCATAAGCTAGAGCTGGTTGTGTCCTCTCTGAGCTCTTTTAGTATCCTGGGATGTAACCCATCCGATCCCATGGCCTTGTCCACTTTCAGTTTTTCAAGCTGTTCAAAAACACCATCTTCTGTGAATGATGTAGTATCTATTCAATTTCCATTTGTATATTTGTCAATCCTGTCTCCAGGATTTTCTTTCGTAAATACGTCTGTGAGAGGTTTGTGAGTGATATTGCTGAAGGATTGAAGGGAAGTCTGCCCTTTTGCAGATGGCACGAAAATTTGCAACAGAGTGGACTCCTCTGAGGGAGTGGACAACATGAGGAAAGATTTACAAAAGCTGGAAGAATGATCTAATGCTTGGCAAGGAGAAATTTCACTTGCTGTTAATTTCCTTTCCTGGAATCCTCCTAGACCAGTCCGTACAAATGGGTTACAGATGTTGGAGACAGAGAAAGTACCAAAGGCTTCAGAGAGCATTCCCTGGTACATGTAGCTGTACTCCTAGGGGTTGCCTTCAGTACTCTCTTGACAAAAGCAGAGGAACTGCCCATGCAACACATCCGCAATGAGATAGAGCACCTATGCAACTCATAGAATACTTTATACAACTCATAGAGCAGTCGGAAAACCCGACAACTACAGAACTATTTACAATACAGTGTAAGTGCAGTGAATCACCCTACAGGAAGAGAACAGCAGCGCTATTAGTATACAGAGTTCTTCTGAAATGACTCCCCGAGAGAATCAGCGAGCGTGGGACTTTGACTGGTCTAGCAGGATTCTGGGAAAGAAAAAGCGTAGTTACTCACCTGTAACAGGTGTTCTCCAGGAGCAGCAGGAATCAGTCCTCACATATGGGGTGACGTCGGCGCCGACGGAGCCCTCGCGGAGCAATTTTCCCCAGCTTTCACAGAAAGCCTTTGGGAATTGCAGCGCGCATGCGCGGTCGCCTTCCCGCCCAAGGGTGCCATCTTAGCCAGTCTGATGACATAGCTAAAAGACAGCATAAAAATTTGCAAAAAAACTAAAGCAGATGATTGCAACTCCACGGGGAGGAGGGAGGGTTGTGAGGACTAATTCCTGCTGCTCCTGGAGAACACCTGTTACAGGTGAGTAACTACGCTTTCTCCAGGACCAAGCAGGAAGTCAGTCCTCACATATGGGACTCCCAAGCTTAAGGCTACCGGAGACCCTAAGCACAAAAATGAGCTCCCTCTAGCTCGGCAGTACAGAAGGAAGGAATCTTCGCTGAATTATTACCCACCGGAAGCCCCCATCCGGGATGGAGGGTAGGAGTTGCTCAAACCTCGAAGAGATTTCGGAGGACTGCCTGTCCGAAAGCACTGTCCCTGCGGGACTCCCTCTCGAGACAGTAATGGACCGCAAAAGTCTGGCTCGAAGACCAAGTAGCGGCCCGGCAGATGTCTGCCAGCGGAACAGAGCGGAGGTAAGCCACTGACGTAGCCTTCGCCCGAACACAATGAGCCGTGACTCGACTTTCTAAGGAGAGTCCGGCTGCCCCATAAGCCCAAGCGATACAGTCAGCAACTCAGATGGACAGGGTACGCTTGGAGACCGGGAGCCCCAATTTATTGGGGTCAAAAGACACAAAAAGCTGAGCAGCTTTACGGTGCTCCCGCGTACGGTCAAGGTAGAAGTTCAATGCCCTTCTACAGTCCAGGGTATGCAGGACTCGTTCAGCTCGGCTGGAGTGAGGCCTGGGAAAGAAGGTTGGAAGTACCACCTCCTGATTGATGTGAAAAGGGGAGACAACTTTTGGAAGAAATTTTGGGTGAGTCCGTAGGACTACCCTATTTTTGTAGAACCGAGTGAATGGAGGATCAGACACGAGGGCCTGCAATTCACTTACGCGTCTAGCGGAAGTGAGGGCTATCAGGAATAAGGTTTTCCACGAAAGAAAACGCAGAGAACAAGTAGCCATCGGTTCAAAAGGCGGACAGGTGATCCGCTGTAAAACCACATTCAGATCCCAGTCAGGTGCTGGCGGGCGCAGAGGTGGTTTTAGTAGAAGGAGACCTCGGAGAAACCGTGCTACAAGAGGGTCGCTGGAAAGAGGTCTGCCGTCCACCGGCACATGGTGTGCTGAAAGAGCACTGAGGTGGACTTTGACGGAGTTGGACTTAAGTCCCAGATTAGAGAGGTAGAGCAGGTACTGCAAGATCACCGACACCGGGCAGGAGAAGGGATCCTGAGACTGCTGTACACACCAAACGGAAAAGCGACGCCATTTTAGGGCGTAGCATTTGCGGGTAGAAGGTCGCCGAGAAGCTAGGACGACCTCTTCCACCTCTGCCGGCAGGAGAAGGGGAGCAAGGACTACCCTTTCAGCCGCCAGGCCATTAGGTTGAGCGATCGGAGGTTGGGGTGGAGCAGAGACCCCTGATCCTGTGTTAGGAGATCCGGTTGAGACCCCAGAGGGAACGGATCCTCTACCGCTAATTGCAACAGGAGTGGAAACCAAGGCTGTCTGGGCCAGCGAGGAGCCACCAGGATCATGGACGCTTTGTCCCGGAGAACCTTGAACAGAGTTCGGGAGATTAGCGGGATGGGAGGAAAAGCATAGAGAAGGCTTTCCGACCATGAGAGCAGAAATGCATCTGCCGCTACCCGAAGGGGATGTGGCTGACGCGAGCAGAAGCGAGGAAGTTGCCGGTTGAGAGGACTGGCAAAGAGATCCATCGTGGGGAGGCCCCACTTCAGAAAGAGTTTCTGGACTACCAAGGGATCCAGACGCCACTCGTGCGGCTGGAGTATCCTGCTGAGTTTGTCGGCCAGGCAATTCTCCTGGCCTGGGAGATAAACTGCTTTGAGAAGAATGCCGTGACTGACGGCCCAAGAGCAGAGCTTCTGAGCTTCTCGGCAGAGAAGGAAGGAGCCCGTGCCGCCCTGCTTGTTCACGTAGAACATGGCAACTTGATTGTCCGTCTGGACAAGGACGGACTGGTGAGAAGTCAGGTGGGAGAAAGCCTTGAGCGCCAGACGAATAGCTCTGAGCTCCAGGAAGTTGATCTGTTGAGCAGATTCCCACGCGGTCCAGAGACCTTGAGTACACGCCCCCTGGCAATGAGCTCCCCAGCCCAGGAGGGAAGCATCGGTCGTCAGCACTTGAGTCGGCTGAGGCGACTGAAAAGGCATTCCGAGCACCAGGTTCGGCCGATGAAGCCACCACTGTAGGGAAGAGGCCAGCGGTCTGGAGAGGCGCACTAAGTCGGCTAGCCCGCCGGTGGCTTGTTGCCACTGCTTGCGAAGGCACCATTGAGCCGGCCGCATATTCAGGCGAGCATTGGGGGTCACGTGGACGGTGGAAGCCATATGGCCGAGTAGTCTCAGGAAGCGCCTGGCGGAGACCAGGGACTGGCTGCGAAAACGGCCGGCTAGGTCCATGAGCCGTTGAGCCCTGTCGAGAGGCAGGAAAGCTCGAGCCTGAGGAGTGTGCAGTCTTGCGCCGATGAACTCGAGATCCTGTGAGGGGAGCAAAGTGGACTTTGCGAAGTTTATGACAAAGCCCAAGTACTGCAGAAGAGTCACCGTGCGGTGTGTGGCCTTGGTGACTGCCGGGGGGGACGACGCTCTGATGAGCCAGTCGTCGAGGTACGGGAAGACATAGAGGCCGTGAAGCCTGAGATAGGCCGCCACCACCGCGAGACATTTTGTGAAGACTCGCGGTGCGGAGGACAGGCCAAAGGGCAGTACTCTGTACTGGTAGTGATTTCCGGCCACCACAAACCTTAGGTATTGGCGGTGGCTTGGGTGGATGAGGATGTGCGTGTAGGCATCCTTTAGATCCAAGGAGCATAGCCAATCTCCCTGCTGGAGGTAGGGCAGAAGGATTCCAAGGGTAAGCATCTTGAACTTTTCCCGCACAAGGAACTTGTTGAGGTTGCGCAAGTCCAGGATGGGTCTTAGGCCTCCTGTCCTTTTTGGTATTAGGAAATACCTGGAATAAAAGCCTTGACCTCTCAGGTGGTGGGGCACCGGTTCCACAGCCTGGTCCTGAAGAAGACTTGCTAACTCCTGAAGGAGTAAGTCCCTGTGCAGAGGGAGTCACGGAGGTTCCCCCGGAAAATAAGAGGGAGAGACCTGATGGAAGTGGAGAAGATATCCTTCTCGCACGACTTGAAGCACCCAGGCATCTGAAGTGATGTTGGACCACCTGTGGGCGAAGTGAACCAGCCGGCCTCCGGTGCTGGGAGGAACCAGCTGAGGGGGAGAGGCTATGCTGAGGAAGTCAAAAAACCCCACCCTGCTGAGCAGGGGCTGGTGGTGCAGGCTTGGGGGCATGCTGCCTACGGGACCCGTTACCCCGTCCCTTGGCCTGCTGACCCTGTTGGGGAGCTGGAGGGGCCTGATATTGGGGGTAGTGTTTGTAGGCAGCCGCCTTTCTCGGGTAAAAGGACTTTTTTCCTGAGCCCTTCTTTTTCTGGGAAGGGGCGGAGGTCTTCCTAGAAAGCCTGGTCCTGGTGAGAGTCTCCGTCTCGATTTGTGCAGCCTTTTCAGCCATGGGCTTGCCAAAGAGGTTCTCACCTCTGCAGGGGACATCGACCAACTTGTCCTGCACCCAAGGCTCAAGGTCAGACGACTGAAGCCAAGCCTGTCGGCGGGCACCGATGCCGGCTGCGGCCACACGAGCCGATGCTTCAAAGCCATCATAGGCTGCTCGGGACATGAATTTGGAGCATTCCCGAATACCAGATGTTAAGGCTAGGAACCTCCGCAAAGGTTCCTCGGACAGTCCAGCAGAGAATCCGGCTAGCTCTTTAGCCAGGTCTCGGAGATACATGCCCATGTATAGCTGGTAGGTCTGGACACGACAAGCCAGCATAGAGCCCTGGAAACACTTCTTACCAAGGCCATCCAGGTTACGGGCCTCCCTGCCAGGGGGCACCGAGGAGTGCATTTTCTGGCTCTTCAGCCTATGCATGGCCGATTCCACTACCATGGAATGGTGTGGTAGCTGTGCTTTTTGGAAGCCAGGACTCTTGCGGACTCGATAGATGGAATCGACCCGCTTGCTCAATACCGGCGACGAGGCCGGACTCTCCCACATGCGGAAGAGTAGTCGTTCCAGCATGGGAGGCACCGGTACAGTAAAGTGCTCCCGGGCGGGAAAGTCGTACTGAAGGGCGTCGAGCTCTTCGGCTCGAGGCTCCTCCTCGGGATCCGCCGGGAAGGCCAAAGCCTTGGCCATATCCCTGACGAAGTCCGAGAACCGGGCATCCTCCGGAGGGGACTGTTTCCGAGGTTCGGACTCAGGTGAGTCCGAGGGGACACACCGAGTCCGAAAGGAATCAGGTGACTCCTCCTCTTCAGACTCCCAGACCGACTCCGAGGAGGAATCAGTGGGGTCGGCTCGGGCAGGCGGAGGCGTCGGCCGCCCCGACGCCAAGGGAGTCGGCGGCGACGACCTCGGTCCCGAACGGGAGGCTGAGGGTGACCTCGACCGAGGATCGACTTGAGTTCGCATGGACTCGAGGATCGGCTCGGTCTCCGGGGTCGACTTAGACGTCGACGTCCCGGCGGTCGGGGCAGCGGCGCCAGCGAGGCTAGCGATCAGTGCCCGCTACTGGTCCATGAAGGCAGATAGTCTGCTCTCCAAGGCCGTCAACCTGAGTCCGACCTCAGGTGACCCAGCAGTCCCCGACTCGGGCCCCGACGGCGTCGGGCCCGACGTCGGACCTCTCGGAGGCGAGTCCAGAAGGACCACAGGACTTACCCGAGCAGGCAACTCCGACTCCAGGCGAGGTCGTTTCGGGAGGTGCTCCTTCTCCAAAGACCCGGGACGGCTGTCGGGGCTATGCGACCTGGCCCTCGCGGAGCCAGGAGCGTCCACCGACGCCGCCCTCGCGGGTTTTGTCTTCCGTCGATGGTCTCCGGAGGGAGAACCCCTGTCGGAGGAGCTTCGGCGATGTTCAGAGCTGGAGCCTCTGGATGCCGAGGCCTCCGACGAGGTCCGGGTACGGCTGGGGTCAGCAAAGATTCTATCCCGCTGATGCCGCCGACTCCTCAACGCTTTGGAGGACATTTTGCCACAGGCTCCACAGATCATTTCTTCATGTTCCGGGCCCAGGCAGCGGAGGCAATTATCGTGTGTGTCAGTGAGTGACATATTTCTGTCACACTGACCACACCGCTTGAAACCACTGGCAGCCATCGGGGAAAAAAGGGCCCCTGCAAGGTCAAAGGACCGGGCTGCCAGTGAAAAACCGAAAACGAAACTGACCAAAAATCAGAAAAACCGAAAAATAAGGGAAGGACTCGCAACGGTGTCGCGAGTCCGGGCAGGAAAACGACCGGCGTCGGACCGAATTGAAAAACGAGTAAAACTCACGAAAATCAACTTTTTTAGCGGGGGACACGACGGGTACGTCTGTAGGGCTCCGCGGAAAAAAGAAGACTGGCTAAGATGGCACCCTTGGGCGGGAAGGCGACCGCGCATGCGCGCTGCAATTCCCAAAGGCTTTCTGTGAAAGCTGGGGAAAATTGCTCCGCGAGGGCTCCGTCGGCGCCAACGTCACCCCATATGTGAGGACTGACTTCCTGCTTGGTCCTGGAGAATTAACGTTAAATAAAATTTCTCCTTCCAAATCATCCTGCTAGACCAATCTGTATAAGTAGGAAGCGCCCAAGCTATTCAATCACTGGAAGACACAGCCACCGCAACGACCTGAGCTCCAAAATAGGCCGCTTCACGGGCCTGGATATCAAGGCAGTAATGACGGGCAAAGGTAGCTAGAGAAAACTAAATAGCTGTCCGACAAATGTCTAGGGGGGCATTCTGAGAGCACTTCGCCCAAGAGGTCGCTTGAGCCCATGTAGCATGGGCACGGAGGCTGGGAGGTACGAGACACCCATGCAAAATATACGCAGATTCAATAGTGTGTTTTATCCAATCGGCAATTTTAGCCTTGGAGGCCACCAAGCCCTGACGGGGTCCAACGAAAAGAACAAAGACGGTCATTCTTGTGGAATAGTTCAGTTACTCAGAAAGAGTAGTTACTCACCTGTAACAGGTGTTCTCCAGGAGCAGCAGGAATCAGTCCTCACATATGGGTGACATCGGTGCTGACGGAGCCCTCGTGCGGAGCATTTCCCCAGCTTTCAAGGAAAGCCTTTGGGAATGCAGCGCGCATGCGCGGTCTCCTTCCCACCCAAGGGTGCCATCTTGCTCAGTCTGATGACATAGTTAAAAGACAGCAAAAAATCAAAATGAAGTATATGACTGCAACTCCAGGGGAGGAGGGAGGGTCGTGAGGACTGATTCCTGCTGCTCCTGGAGAACACCTATTACAGGTGAGTAACAACTCTTTCTCCAGGACCAAGCAGGAAGACAGTTCTCACATATGGGACTCCCCAGCTCTAGGCTACCGGGAACCCTAAGCTGAAAAAATGGCTCCCTCTCAAGAGCCTCAGCATGCATGATAAGAATATCCTCTGAGAACGACCCCGTATGGAAACCCAACACAAAGGCCGGAGGGTATGAGTTGCCAAAACCTCAAAGAGATTACGGAGTACCGCCTGTCCGAAAGCACTGTCCCTTCAGGACTCTCTCTCGAGGGAGTAATGGGCTGTAAAAGTCTGGCTTGAAGATCAAGTTGCAGCCCGGCAGATGTCTGCAAACAGAACAGAGCGGAGATGAGCTACTGATGCGGCTTTCGCCCTGACACGGTGGGCCATGACTTGACCCTGCAAGGGGAGGTCGGCTGCCTTGTACGCCCAGGCGATACAATCTGCTACCCAAGTGGACAACGTACGTTTGGAGACAGGTAACCCTCTCTTATTAGGGTCAAAGGAGACGAAGAGCTGAGTAGCCCTTCGATGCCCCCGCGTATGTTCTATGTAAAAAGACAACGCCCTCTTACAGTCCAGGGTATGCAAGACTGTTTCAGCCCGGCTGGTATGCAGCCTGGGAAAGAAGGTCGGAAGAACCACCTCCTGGTTGAGGTGGAAAGAGGAGACCACTTTTGGAAGGAACGTCGGATGGGTCCGTAGGACCATACGGTCTATCAGAAACCAGAGCTTGCAGTTCACTCACACGTCTGGCCGAGGTAAGAGCTACCAGGAAGAGCGCTTTCCAAGAAAGGAAGCGCAAATGGCAAGTAGCCATCGGCTCAAATGGTGGGCGAGTAAGTTGCTGCAAGACCACGTGTTCCAATCACAGTCGCCGGTGGACGAACCGGAGGCTTGAGAAGATGCAGAGCTCTGAGAAATCGGGACACCAAGGGATGAACTGACAGAGACTGTCCCTCCACCGGGGAGTGGTGCGCTGATAGAGCACTGAGGTGGACCCTAACAGAGTTAGACTTAAGGCCTAGGTCTGACAGGTGAAGTAGATACTGCAGTACTACTGGCACAAGGCAAGAGAAAGAATCTTTATTGCGCTGAGCACACCATACCGTAAACCTACACCACTTGAGGGCATAGGACTTTCTGGTGGACTGCCTCCTAGAGGCCAAAACCACCTCCTCAACCTCCCTAGGTAGAAGCAAGGGAGCTAGCACTATCCTTTCAGCAGCCAGGCCATCAGATTGAGGGATCTGAGATTGGGGTGCAGAAGGGGAACCCTGATCTTGAGACAGGAGATCTTGTTGCAACCCCAGAGGGAAAGCGTAGTTACTCACCTGTAATAGGTGATCTCCGAGAACAGCAGGAATAAGTCTTCACATATGGGTATCGTCGGTACCGACAGAGCCCGTGTGGGAACGCTCCCCAACGTCCAATAGGAACGCTTTTGGGAGCGTGCAACCATGCATGCGCGCTGCCTTCCCGCCTATTTACCTCCCTCTCCTCAGTCGAGTTTAAAGCTGAGACCGAAGGAGAGAATTAGATAAAAATAGAGAAAGAGAGAGAGAAAGGCAACTCCTAGGGGAGGTGGGTGGGTTGTGAAGACTTATTCCTGCTGTTCCCGGAGATCACCTGTTACAGGTGAGTAACTACGCTATCTCCAGGAACAAGCAGGAATGAGTCTTCACATATGGGGACTCCCGAGCTGAAAGATGCCTAGGGAAGACCCAGCATGTAGCAAATCTATGTAGATGGGCCATGCTTCCCCCAGGGACCTCAGGCATTCAAGTGGATGGAGGGTAGGAGTTGAACTATGAATGGAAAAGGTGCTGCAGAACAGCTTGACCAAACAAGGCATCCGGCGGGAGTCCTTGTCCAGACAATAATGGGCAATGAAAGTATGTACTGAGGCCCAAGTTGCTGCTTTGCAGATTTCATCAATAGCCACTGAGCGAAGGTTAGCTGTTGAGGCTGCCATGGCTGTGACATTATGAGCTGTGACATGGCCTTCAAGAGGTATTCCTTTACTTTGTACAATCTGCAATCCATTTAGAGAGGGTTCTTTTAGTAACAGGAAGTCCTAAATGGCTAGAGTCAAAAGCCACAAAAAGTTGAGAAGACTTTCTGTGAGGCTGGGTCCTTTGGAGATAAAAAGCTAGAGCTCTTTTACAGTCCAAAGTATGAAGTTTCCTTTCTGCAGAGGAGGAATGAGGCCTAGGAAAGAAAACAGGAAGATAAACTCACTGGTTTAGATGAAAAGGTGAAACCACCTTTGGGAGAAAATGAGGATGGGTCCTAAGAGCCACCTTATCATGATGAAACCTTGTATAAGGCGGATCAGCCATTAAAGCCTGAAGTTCACTAATGCGTCTAGCAGAAGTGATGGCAATCAGGAAAGCAACTTTCCATGAAAGAAACTTTAGATTCGAAGTGGCCAAAGGCTCAAAAGGTGGTTCCATGAGCACACCTAGAACAAGGTTAAGATCCCATGCCACTGGAGGTGGTTTAATGGGAGGCTTTGCTAGAAGTCCTCTCATAAATCTAGAAATAAGTGGATGAGAGGAAATTGGTTGTCCATCTAAGCGCTTATGAGATGCAGCAATAGCACTAAGATGGACTCTAACAGAATTGGTCTGAAGACCAGAAACCGACAAATGAAGGAGATACTTTAGAAGAGAGTCTACTGATACCAAAAAGGGATTAAGTCCCCTCTTATTACACCAGGAAGAAAACCTTTTCCACTTAAAAGCGTAAGAACATCTTGTGGAAGGTTTCCTGGAGGCCAGAAGAATGTCCTTCACTTGTTGAGACAGGTCTAGATCCTGAAAGTCTAGCCCTTGAGTAACCAGGCCTTGAGATGTAGGGACTGGGGACTGGGGTGCAGTAGAGATCCGTTGTCCCGGGACAGAAGATCTGGGGCACTCCCTAACTCCAGAGGGGTGGCTTGAGAGAGATGAAAGAGAAGAGGATACCACGTTTGCCTCGGCCAGGAAGGCGCTATGAGTATCATGAGTCCCTTGTCCCTCTGGAGTTTGAATAAGGTTTTGGGGATTAGAGGGATTGGTGGAAATGCATATAGGAAATCCTGACCCCAGTGAAGCAGGAATGCATCCCTGGTTTGACAGTTCTGTGCTGGAAGTCTGGAACAAAACCAGGGAAGTTTGGCATTCTGTGGACTTGCAAAGGAGGTCTATGTCTGGTGTACCCCAGACACAAAAAACTCGAGCAAGATGATAAGAGTGGAGTGACCACTCGTATGGCAGTACTCGACTGAGTCTGTCTGCCCAAACGTTTTGAACGCCTGGAAGATAGACTGCTTGCAGATGAATGTGATGCTCTCTGGCAAAGGCTCATAGTCGCAGAGCTTCGTTGCATAGATGCAGAGAGCCTGTTCTGCCTTGTCTGTTGAGGTAAAACATTGCTACTTGATTGTCTGTTTGCACCAGAACGGTTTTGTTTATGAGCTGTGTGCAAAAGACTCGAATAGCACTGGAGATGGCTCTGAGTTCTAGGAGGTTTATATGAAGAAGAGCCTCCTGTGAAGACCAAAGGCCCTGTGTTGATAGACTGTCCAAGTGGGCTCCCCAACCCATCTTGGAGGCATCTGTTGTGAGGATAGCCTGAGGTTGTGGCTGCTGGAAAGGAGAGCCTATTAAAAGGTTTTCCAGAGATTGCCACCAACGGAGAGACAGAATCAGGCGTGTGGTAACTCTGATTTTGTCTGAAAGGCTTCCTGAGGCCTGGGACCACTGGGAAACTAAGGTCCACTGGGCCGCTCTCATGTGAAGACGAGCATAAGGTATTACATGGACGGTAGATGCCATGTGACCTAGCAGGCAAAGCATCTGTCGAGCAGTAAGGAAGGTCTGCAGCGCTGCTTGAGATGCTAGCTCGATGATTCGCAGACAGCGTGGTTGGGGCAGAAAAGCCCTTGCAAGCTGTGTCCCCAAGCAAGCACCTATAAACTCGAGAGTTTGAGATGGGGTGAGCTGGGACTTTGGAAGATTTATGACCAATCCCAAATACTGGAGTATTTGTTTTGCTCATAACAGGGCTTGATGAGCTTCTTGAGATGACTGTGCTTGGATGAGCCAATTGTCCAAGTAAGGGAAGACAAAAATCCCCAGGGTCCTCATGAATGCTGCTATTACTGACATGCATTTTGTGAAGACCCTTGGAGCCGAGGCCAGCCCAAAGGGAAGGACTCTGTACCGGAAATGTCTTCCCTGGACTAGGAACCGAAGGAATTTTCTGTGATCTACATGAATAAGGATATGCATGTAGGCGTCTTTTAAATCTAGAGAACATAGCCAATCTTGCCTGTGAAGGTATGGTAGAAGAGAGCCGAGGGAAAGCATTTTGAACTTCTCTCGGACTAGATATTTGTTCAGCTCTCTGAGATCTAGGATTGGCCTTAAACCCCCTGTTTTTTTTTGGAATGAGAAAATAGGGGGAGTTAAAGCCTGTGCCTTGTTGGTACAGAGGAACCTCTTCTATAGCTCCTTGAGCTAGAAAAGTAGAGACTTCTTGTAGCAAGAGGTCTATGCCTAGAGGTTGAGAGTTGAACTGTTTTACTAGTGTGGGTGGTGGTAAGCTGAGGAAACGAAGCTTGTACACCAGACTCACTATGGACAAAGTCCAGGCCTCTGATGTGATTTGTTGCCATTTGTTGGCAAAGTGGCAGATACGGCCTGGAATGTTTAGAGGTTCCGGCCCCAACACAGGAAGAATGAGTAAGTTCTCTAGACAAGAGTCAAAAACCCTGAGGGGGCTGCGTCTGCTGAGCCGGCTGAGGTTTGGGTTTTCTTTGTCTCGTCTGTTGTTGCCCTTTTTGGGGAACATATGTCTGTTGGGTGGAAGATGGATAGAACTTTTTCTTCTTAGAGAAGAAAGGTTTCTTAAAGGACTTTTTCTTAGCTTGGTTAGTAGAAATTTTTGACAATCTATTCAAAGTGGCATTATCAGTGTCAAGCTGATTAGCCTTAGATTGCCAATCCTTGCCAAAAAGATTTTCTCCAGTGCAAGGAATATTCCCCAGCTTTTCCTGCACCCATTCCTCCAAGTCAGAAGCTTGGAGCCAGGCAATCCGTCGTGCTCCTATAGCTATAGCAGAAGTCCTGCTAATACAGTCAAAGGCAGCATGATTTATGAACTTAGAGACATTCTGAGCATGTTTGACTAGTGATAAATGGTCTGCTCTTTTATCCTCTTGAAGAAAAGGGTTCAAAAGCTCTAAGTTTTTTGTAACCTCTTCAAGAAACATTCCCATATATAAAATATAGGAACTAATCCTTGCTGAAAGCATGGATGCCTGAAAGCATCTACGCCCAAAAGCATCCAGGGTTCTAGATTCACGATCTGGTGGATTAGAAGAGTGTCTCTTTGTACTCTTAATTCGTCTCATGGCAGACTCCACCACCACCACAGAGTGGTGTGGTAGTTGAGTCTTTTGAAAACCTGGACAAGGTGGCACTCTATACATAGTGTCAAGACATTTAGAATGTGGGGTTACTGTTAAAGGAGTTTCCCACATTCGTAACATTAGATCATGCAAGATCTGATGATGTATAGGGAGCATAGCTGCTTCCTATGGAGCCAAGGGGTATTGTAAAATTCTTAATTCTTCTGCCCTAGGTTCTTTTTCAGGAACCACTGTAATGGCAAGAGCCCTTGCCATATCACGCACAAAATCATGAAAAGACATGTCCTCAGGAGGAGACATCCTACGTTGAGGAGAAAGAGTTGAATCTTGTAGAAGTTCAGCTCTGGTACCGGTGGAGTCATCTGAGTCATCGGAATCGGAAGACTCAAAAGGAGGAAGCACCGGGTTCTCCTTCAAAAGCTGTCTTCGGTACCGCTCGAGGTCGGTACCGAAGCGAGTCGGTACCTGATCCCCCATGCTTGAGAGTGATTCCAAACTCGGCATTGGGGGAAGTAAGCCTGCCAAAGCAGGCACCGAGGGTACTGGTACCGATAGCGATACCGGTGCCTATGAAACGGTCTGCAGCGACTTTAGCGGTACCGAAGTAGCCAAAAGATTCGCTACGGCAAGGAGTCTTTTATCTATTACCATTTCCGATGTCGGGGTGTCAGTACCGATGGAAGCGGCCACAAACCCCGAGCATGGAACAGGAACGTCCATCGAGGCCGAAGTCTCGAGAACATCCTGGAGCCCGATAATGCTTTGGAGCCCGAAGACTCCCGCCGGGGCTGTTTTGCCGGTGCAGGATCCTCGAGGGCAATGCCAGAGGCATCTCAATACTTAGAGGGAGATCTACCTCTCGAGGACTGGCTTGACTTAGATTTATGTTTAGTTACTTGAAATCCCTGGGAAGAAGTGGAGTGGAGAAGGAGGAATGGAGGAGAGAAGAAGAAGGAGTGAAGGAGAAGGAGTGGCCTAGTGGTTGGGGCAAGGTACTTCAGGCCGGAAGGTCGGGGGTTCAAATCCTACTAGAGGACAGCAACCTCGGGCTGGAAGGACTGGGGTTTCTAGTCCCACAGGTGCTCCTTGTGGTCTTGGGCAAGCCACTTAACCCTCCATACCCCATGTTCCCTGCAAAATAGTTATCTCCAAGTTATAATGCCCTGTTCAATGTAATTTCAGTTTGTTCAATGTAAACCGCACTGATGCAGAATAGCGCGGTATATAAGAGAATGTAAATAAATAAATAAATAAGAAGTAGAGGCCCTGGAGGACACTGATGCTACCGACATTGTGTCCGATGCAAACAGGGCACCGAGTTGATTTGCTCGATTCTGAAGACTTCTTTAAGTCAGCTTCCTGCAGGAGAGACACTCCGCTGGGCAATGGTCAGGACCTAAACATTTAAGACATCAGTCATGGGTGTCTGTGACAGAAATGGTGCTGGCATACTTTGAACATTTCTTGAAACCAGTAGCTAGTTTCTCCATGTTGAAAAGAGGCCTGGTGGCCAAAATGGCACCAAGCAGGGGAAAAACCCCTGACTGAAACACACAACTTTTCTGTCCTTTTTTTTTTTTTTTTTAAGAAAGAAAGAAAAAAGACCGGTGGTAGTCGAAGTATGCAGGCGCGACCACAAAAAATAAAAAAATAAAGTAGAATTTTCTGCGGTGACAGGGTGCACGTCCTGTCGGCTCCGCGGAAAACGAAGAACTGAGGAGAGGGAGGTAGATAGGCGGGAAGGCAGCACGCATGCACGCTCCCAAAAGCGTTCCTATTGGACGCTGGGGAGCGTTCCTGCGCGGGCTCCGTCGGTACCGACGATACCCATATGTGAAGACTCATTCCTGCTTGTTCCTGGAGATTGGAGTTTCCAGCGCCAACTGCAGCAGAAGTGGAAACTACGGTTGCCTCGGCCATCTGGGGGCTACAAGAATCACTGAGGCCTTGTCCCAGAGAATCTTGAACAGAGTTCAGGCCACCAGGGGCATGGGAGGAAATGCATACAGGAGGCCCATAGACCAAGAGATCAGAAAAGCATCTGCTGTCATTCTCGGGGGATGCGGCTGTCTGGAGCAAAACCTGGGCAGCTGATGGTTTTGTGGACTGGCAAAGAGATCGATGGATGGAAGTCCCCAGCGGAGGAAGATCTGCTGGACCACCCATGGATTCAACTGCCATTCGTGAGGCTGGAGAATCCTGCTCAGCTTGTCTGCTAGGAAATTCTCCTGACCAGGTAGATAAACTGCTTTGAGAAACATGTCTTGTTTAACTGCAAAGGAGCAAAGGGCCAGTGCTTCTTGACATAGGAGCCTGGACCCCGTGCCCCCCTGTTTGTTCACATAGAACACTGCCACCTGATTGTCCATCTGAACTAAGACAGACTGGTGAGAGAGGACATAAGAAAAAGTCTGTAGAGCTAAGCGGATTGCTCACAGCTCCAAAAGATTGATCTGCTGTGTGGCCTCCCGAGGAGACCAGAGGCCTTGAGTGCACGTGCCCTGGCAATGTGCACCCCCCAGCCCTTTAAGGAAGCATCGGTCGTCAGCACCCTTGTGTGTGCTGGAACCTGAAAAGGTACCTCCCTGAGAAGGTTTGGAAGATGTAGCCACCACTGTCTCGGAGGTCGCCTGTGGCCTGCGCCCACTGAGTTCTGAGGCACCACTGAGCAGCCCGCATGTGCAGACGGGCATTCGGAGTCACATGTACCGTGGATGCCATGTGGCCCAGGAGCCATAGGTAGTGCCTGGTGGAAACATGAGAATTGCTCCGAAACTGGTTGGCCAAGTCCATCAGTCTGTGGGCCCTGTCCTCGGGCAAGTAAGCTATTGCCTGTAGGGTGTCTAATCTTGCCCCTATAAACTCTAGGTTCTGAGAGGGAAGCAAAGTGGACTTTGCGTAGTTTATGACAAAGCCTAGATGCTGAAGAACAGAGACAGTGCGAAGAGTGGCTTGTCTGGCCTCCTGGAGACTGGTCCCTAATGAGCCAGACATCCAGGTATGGGAAGACAAAAATTCCCTGATTCCTGAGATAGGCCGCCACCACCGCCAGGCATTTGGTGAAAACCCTGAGGGCAGAGGTTAGGGCAGAGGGAAGTACCCTGTACTGAAAATGGTTTCCTCCCACCAGAAATCTGAGATATTGTCTGTGGTCTGGATGAATGAGGATGTGCATATAAGCATCCTTTAGGTCTAAGGAGTATAGCCAGTCTCCCTGTTGGAGGTAGGGCAGCAGTATCCCAAGGTAAGCATCTTGAACTTTTCCCTCTCCAGAAACTTGTTTAGGTTTCGCAAGTCTAGGATAGGCCAGAGGCCTCCTGTCCTTTTTGGTACCAGGAAGTACCTGGAGTAGAAGCCTTGCCCTTCCAGGTGGTGAGGCACCGGTTCCACCGCCTGTTCCTTTAGAAGACTTACCAACTCCTGAAGGAAGAGGTTTCTGTGTAGAGGGAGTCTTGGAGGCTCCCCTGGAAAGTAGGAGAGGGATAGCTGGTGGAAGTGGAGCATGTAGCCCTTTTGGACTATGCTGAGTACCCAGGTATCCCCTGTGATGGCTGGCCACCTGTAGACGTACAGGGTCAGCCGACCTCCTGTGCTGAGTGGAGCCAGCGGCAGAGAAGAGGCTATGATGTGGGAGTCAAAACCCCGCTCCCTGCTGTGCAGGAGCTGGAGGCTTGGGGGTCTTCTGCTTACGGGGCCCATGCCCTTGCCCTTGGGCCTGCTGGCCCTGTTTGGGAACTGGAGAGGCCTGATATTGAGGGTAGGATTTGTAGGCAGCACCCTTCCTCGGGAAAAAGGGCTTCTTTCCCGAGCCCTTCTTTTTTTGAGAAGGGGCAGGTCTTTCTTGACAGCCTTGTGCTGGTGAGAGTCTGTCTCGATTTCTGCAGCCTTTTCAGTCATGGGCTTACCGAATAGGTTGTCACCTTGGCAGGGGACATCGACCAACTTGTCCTGCACCCATGACTCCAGGTCCGATGACTGTAGCCAGGCCTGAAGGCATGCACCGATGCCGGCCGCGTCTACCCAGGCAGAAGCCTCGAAGCCATCATAGGCTGCTCAAGAGATAAACTTCGAGCACTCTCGGACCCCTGTCGACAAGGCTTTGAATCTCTGCAAGGGTTCCTCGGAGAGGCCAGCTGAGAACCTGGCAATCTTTTGCTAGGTCTCGTAGGTACATGCCCATGTACAGCTGGTAAGTCTGGACATGGCAAGATAGCATAGAGCCCTGGAAGCACTTTCTACCGAGAGCATCCAGGTTCTGGGCCTCCCGTCCGGGGGCACCAAGGAGTGCATCTTCTGACTCTTCAGGCGGTGCATGGCCGATTCCACAACCATGGAATTGTGTGGTAGCTGCGCCTTTTGGAACCCAGGGCTCTTACGGACTCGATAAATGGAATCGACCCGTTTGCTAAGAACCGGTGCCGAGGCCGGTGCCTCCCACATACGGAAGAGCAGCCATTCCAGCATCGGAGGAACCGGTATAGTAAAGGCTTCCTTTGGAGGAAAGTCATACTGGAAGGCATCGAGCTCCTCGGCTCGAGGCTCCTCCTCGGTGTCTGCAGGGAATGCCAAAGCCTTTGCCATGGTCCCTTATGAAGTCCGAGAACCGGGTATCCTCCAGGGGGGACCTTCTCCGAGGCTCGGACTCCGGTGAGTCCCAAGGGACGCAACGGGTCCGGAAGGTGTCCGGAGACTCCTCGTCCTCCGTCTCCCATGCTGACTCCTCCGAAGAGGAGTCGAGCGGCTCCGGCCATGTGGGCCTCGGTGCCACCCGCCCTAACGCAGAGGGCACCGGCGTCGATGACCTTGGCCCCGCACGGGAGGTCGAGGGGGACCTTGACCGAGGATCGACTCGAGACTTGATGGACTTGAGGATCGTCTCGGCCTCCGGGGTCGACTTAGACGTTGAGGTCCCGGTGGTCGGGGCAGATGCACCGGTCAGACCGGTGATCAGCATCCGCTGCTGTTCCATGAAGGCAGCCAAGCTGCTCTCCAAGGCTGTTAGCCTGAGTCCAAGCTCAGGAGACTCAGCAGCCCCTGACTCGGGCCCCGACATCGGCTCTCCCGGAGGAGAGTCCACGAGGACAACAGAACTTACGTGACTCGGGGACTCCGGCTCCATATGAGGTAGTTTGGACGGCCTCTCCGAGTCTGAGAGCCCGGGGCAGTGGTCAGGGCTGCAAGACCTGGCCCTCGAGGACCCAGGGGCCTCCACCGACGCTGCTCTCACAAGCTTCTTCTTCCTTTTGTGCTCCCAGGTGGGAGACCCCCTCTCCGAGGAACCACGACGGCGCTCGGGTTCTGACTCCCGAGATGTCGAGGGATGTGACGAAGTCCGGGCCCGGCCGGATGCGGACTCTGAGAAAATTCTCTCACGTTGATGCTGATGGCTCCTAAGTGCCTTCGACGACATTTTGCCACACGGGCTACAGGTCAGCGGGTCATGATCGGGCCCGAGGCATCGGAGGCAGCAGTCATGTGTATCGGTGAGAGACATAGGTTTTACACCGATCGCATTTTTTTAACCCACTGGCAGCCATCAGGGGAAAAAGGGCCCCTGCAAGGTCAAAAGACCGGGCTGCCAGTGAAAATAACAAAAAAGGCGCGAACGCTAGTCACAAAGGACAAAAAACAAAAAAAGAATGCCGGACTTGATACTGGTGTACCGAGCCCAGGCGGGAAGGGGAACTGGTGTCGAACCGGATCAGAAAAAGCGAAAATCGCAGAAAAAAAAATTCTACTTTTACCGGGTGACGCGAACTCATGTCCGCTGGGCTCCGCGGAAAAAGAAAGACTGAGCAAGATGGCACCCTTGGGCGGGAAGGGGACCACGCATGCGCGCTGCATTCCCAAAGGCTTTCCTTGAAAGCTGGGGAAATGCTCTGCACGAGGGCTCCGTTGGCGCCGCCGTCACCCATATGTGGGTACTGACTTCCTGCTTGGTCCTGGAGAAATATTGGCGCAAAGCCCTGCGGACATCCACGGCCCAGAGGCCTGTGTCTGCACCAACACACAACTCCTTAGGAAAGGAGGGTAGAGAAATGGTCTGGTTAAGGTGAAAAGGAGACGAAACCTTTGGCAAAAAGGAGGGGACCATCCAAAGGGAGACCACTTCACCAGAAAAGGTGAGATATGGAGCGTGGCAAGACAAGGCTTGAAGTTCGGACACTCTCCTGGCTGAGGTGATTTCCACTAAAATGGCCGCCTTAAGGGATATATCGCGGAGAGTAATGTCCTTAAGAGGCTCAAAGGGAGGCCGCATGAAGCTACACAGCACCAGCATGAGGGGGTGGAATGGAGGAGTAGCCTAATGGTTACAGCATTGACTTGGGAACCAAGAGACCAGGGTTCAATTCCCACTAGCACTCCTTGTGGCTTTGGGCAAGCCACTTAACCTTCAATTGTCTCAGAAAAATCCAAGTTATCATGGTCCTTGTTTAATGTACATTACCAAGTTTAAGTTATAATTTAAACAGCTTTGATTGAAATGAGCTGTATAAAGAAACCTGTTAAATAAATAAGGTCCCAGGAATGGACGACGGGATGCAGGGGGGGACGTAAGGAGCAGACCCCTTGGAGAAAGCGACCAATATCCACAGGAGATGCCATGGATCGGTTGGCAATGGATCCACAAACAAACATGTGAGGGCTGCCACCTGAACCCTCATGTGCTAAGCCCTTATTGAAGCCCCCTTGCAAAAAGGCTAGAATGTCTGGAATGTGAGCATGCCAAGGCGATACACTACGCTGGGAACACCAAGATTCAAAAAGGCACCAAATCCTAGTGTACACAAGGGAGGTGGAGGGATGACAGGCCTTGAAGGGTGCAGACCATTCGAAGAGAGTAACCCTTCCGCATTAGGCTCAAAAGCCAATCTGTAAGCGAGTAAGGTGCTGGATCATCCATGCGCACAGGACCTTCTCATAGAAGGCCCAACTGTGTTCCGAGCGGAAAAGGAGGTGCGACCAGGAGTGGCGAGGCCAATCGGGTGCCACTAGAATCACCAATCTGTGATGAGCTTTTATGTGGTGGAACGACTGCCTGATCATCACCCAGGGAGGGAAGAGATAGACCAGCACCTTTGTCGGCCAAGGCTGGACCAGAGCATCCAGGCCGCTGGAGCCGGATTTGCATTGGCGACTGAAGGAGCAGCACGTTTGAGCTTGCAGTCGTGGTCATTAGGTCGCGTGCAGATTGACCCCACTGATTCACAATTTTCTGAAAGGCCCAGGAGGCGAGTTCCCATTCGCTGGGGTCTAGAGTAGATGTTGAGAGTCCATAGTTCTGATGTGATAAGATGCCACCTGTGGGTGTAAGAGCAAAGTCTGCCTGCTATGTGTGAAGGGGTTGGAAGCCTTGAAAACGCAGAGTGGCTATAGTTTCTAGAAAGGAGTCAAAAACCAGGTGCTGACTGTGTTGGAGCAACTGGTTGTGTCTTAGTTGCCCTAGGCTTTTTAGCTTGACGAGGGCCTTGCTGCCTCTGTTGTTGCTGCTGCTAGGATTGGTATGCAGACTGAGGTGGATAAGAAGGGTAGCACACCTTCTTTTTAGAAAAGAAAGACTTCTTGACATTGGCCTTCTTTCTTGAGGGGTCAGAAGTCTTTATGGAAAGTCTCTTGAGAGTGAGGTCATCGACCTCAAGCTCACCAGCCTTCTCTCTCCAGCCTTTTCCAAAAGAAGTTTTCTCCAGAACAAGGAATATAGGCAAATTTATCTTGAACCCATTGCTCGAGGTCCAATGCCTGGAGCCAGGCCATCCTGCGAGCACCAATGCAGATTGCTGAGGCTCTGCTGGAAGACTCAAAGGCATTGAAAGATGCTCTTGGATATATTCTGATTTTGTTTAACTAAAGCCAGGAATGCATCTTGTTTCTCATCAGGAAGGAGAGGAGCAAAACTCTCAATCTCTGGAGATAGTCATCGGTTCAGTCTTCGATGTCACGGTGATCTGGAGACCTACCGCCATGTCCCTGAAAGGACATGTCCTCTGGCGGGGATCGACGCTATTCATGAGGGGAGTGGTTGAAAGGGATATCCCAGGTGGCCCTGGAATTCTCCGGTGTGTCCTCGGAATCAAAAGCGTCCAATTCTAAAAGAAAGTCAAAGTATTGACGATCCCGTGCCAATGTCGAGTCTCAATGCCGATGCTCATGGGGAGCTGTATCGGTATCAAGAACCAAACAGACGATGCCAGTCAGTTCCAACTGTGGCATCGGAGGGAGAGGATCTCCTGAAATAGATTCAAGAAGTGGCATGGAACCGAGAGATACCAGCCTCGAGAAGCGAATTGGCACCTAAGTCGCTGGAGCTGTCGATACCACCTGTACCGAGACTGCCAGAAGTGGAGGAGTGGCCTAGTGGTTGGGGCAAGGTACTTCAGGCCGGAAGGTCGGGGGTTCAAATCCCACTAGAGGACAGCAACCTTGGGCCGGAAGGACTGGGGTTTCTAGTCCCAAAGGTGCTCCTTGTGGTCTTGGGCAAGCCACTTAACCCTCCATTGCCCATGTTCCCTGTAAAATAGTTATCTCCAAGTTATAATGCCCTGTTCAATGTAATTTCAGTTTGTTCAATGTAAACCGCACTGATGCAGAATAGCGCGGTATATAAGAGAATGTAAATAAATAAATAAATAAGTTCCTCTCGATAGCGAGGAGACTGATGTTTGGGTGGAATCATGTATGGGGCTTCAAGCCACCATTCCCAAGCACGGTACCAGTAGTTCTCCAGAGGGCGAGGCCTCAGGAGCATCCTTAAGCCCTCCTATGATGCTTTGTGGGGTCTGTCCTCCTGCCAGGGCTGTTTGGCAGGCCTGTCAGCATCGGATGTACACTTTGGTAGACTTTTGGTGGGTGACAGCTTCTTAGAGGAAGTCTGAAATTATCAGTAGCTGTTTCCCTTCGCACTATTGATAACTGTTAAAGAGGCACAGACAATCTGGAGGGAAGCTGGTTTCAAAAACCTTCCTGAGCAGGGGATAAAAGGAATAACGAAATCCAAGGAGCTTTAGCAAAGGGCACACTGGCAGAGACTGCTGAGTGGTGGCAAGTAGCTGAAGAGATATCCTCTGGGATAGTTGAAGATATTATTCAATGGAATAGAGGCAGTGGAAGGCGACCTTAGAATAACATGAGAGGGCTTAAAGAAGGACTGATCACTTTTATTACTTTGGACGGGACCAAGGGCCCGAATGAGCCTTAACGACCTAATGTGTATGGGGAGAAGTCTAAATGGTGGGAAGATGAAGGAGGAGCAGACTGATATGGTGTGAATGCAGGATAATGGGCTATGGATTGAGAATGCTTTATAGGGGGTGTGGGGAGACGGGGGTTGCTGGGGCCTGGTTAATTGGGGACCTGACTGGGTTGTTATTTTCCCCCAAGCTGTGGTAATAGTGCAGAGTGGTGAGGGAAGTGGGAGTGGAGGTGGGATAGGAGTGGGTGAGATGGATGAGAGAAGTTGGGGAACTGAATTGAAGGTGACCACCATCAACACCAAGGGACTTAACGCTCCCTATTAAAAGGCAAATGCTAATCAAAGAACTGGAGCTTCTGCAGACAGATGTGGGGATGGTACATGAAACTCAAGTTTGGAACAAAGATGAGAATTTATTGAGAGTTAAAAACTTTCCTAAGCAGTATTTGGCTTCAGGCATTTTGGGGTGGAAGGTGTTGGGGGCGAGGATTTTGTTTAAACATCACCTTGCTGTCCAAGTTGAAAAGGTTATTTGGGACAGAGAAGAATGATACAGTTTAGTTAAAGCAAGAACATATCAAGATGATTTTATTTTTGCTGATATATATGGCCTAATGGGTCTCAAGGCTCTTTTTTCAAGGAACTTTGTAAGCAGCTAGGGGACCCTGGCCAGTGGGTAACTTCAACATGATGTTGAAGCCTGACGTTGACTACATGAGCCCCGGGGGGTTGGAGGAGGGGGGAGAGGGACAAGATTAGTTTGAAGGGGTTTATGGAGCAGTGAAATTTGCTATATCTGTCATGAGCTACATCTGGGTGAGAGATAGTATACTTTCTTTTCAAACTCCCCTACGTTTGCATTGGATTTCTCGATGGTATCCAAGTCAGCTCTATCGAGGGTGGGGGAAGTGGAGATTGGAAATATAACCTGTTCCAGTGATGCCCCAGTTTGGCTGGAGTGAAGGTAGAAGGGGGAGGTGTGATTTGGATTTTGAAGATTGAATGATAATCTCTTGAGAGACGAACAGATTGTGCAGGATGTGAGAGAATACATTACCAATTATTTTGAGTTTAATAACAGAGGTGGAGAGTAGAACACTATGGGATGGGTTGAAAGCAGTAGTGAGGGGACAGTTAGTGGGATGGGGGGTGCGAAGAAAAAGGGAAAGGGGACTAGGGTGCGAAAAACTGAAGGCAGCAATTGCACAGTTGGAGAAATGGGATCAGCAGAAAGCACAGGCTAGGGTGCAAGCTCAGTTAATGATGGTGGGGGGGGGGGGGAGAATCAACGTATAAGACTGATTGGAAATTACTGCAGCTAAAGCAGAGCTATTATGAGCATGGGAATAAAGTGGGGCGGATGTTTGCTAATAAATTATGGCAGAGTAGGGAACAGGGCCAAATTTGGGGGGGTTAAGGGATGGGTGGGGGGACTTGCTATTTACAAGCAAGGAGATTAGGACATGCTTTGGGCAATTTCATGCAGATCTTTATGAACCTAAGGTGGCGTCCCCCAAACACGAGAATGACAGCTTTCTTGACTCCATAGAAGTCCTGGATCTCACAGCAGAAGATATGAAGATGCTAGACAGAGATTAGTGAGGAGGAAGTAAGAGGCAATTAAGTCGCTGAAGCTAGGTAAATCAGTTCGGGGATATTTTAGCGGGACCATTGGTAGGGTTGTTCAGTCGGGTGAAGCAAGGGACAGGTTTGAAGGAAACTATGGGATAAGCCGGAATCTCAGTACTTTCAAAGGTGGGTTGGGATCTTAAAGAGTGTTCTACAGGCTTATTTCTTTGTTATACATTGATGTAAAAATTTTGTTATCACACCTAAATGCAGTTATTACAACACTGATTCACCAGGACCAAGTGGGCTTTATGCAGGGCCAACAAGCTGGAGACAACATTAGAAAGATTCTAAGATCTATTGCTAAATGTAATACATGTTTGAATAAATTGGAGGGTCAGGTTTCAGTGGCACAGGCTGCTGTTTCCTCCTCTATATGAGATACTGTCACTATTCATCATCAATTAGAATCACTAGAAAATGTGGTTCGTGTTAAAAATTTACGTTTTTTAAATTTTCCCAGCACTCATTGTCTTTCTCCAAATATATTATTGTATAAATACTTTAAGGCGGTTTTATTAACTGAAGATGTTAGTGTCATTAAATTTTCCTCAGTTTATTATGTTCGTTTATTGTCTCAGAAGAAAGGCCTGGCAATCTACTTCTGGTAACACTGCCAAGAAAACACAGGAGCTTCAGGGTCACCAAGAGTCAGGACTGACTTGAAGGCACTGCACTGTCTGCCACAGAAGCCTCTTTTCCTTTTACTAAGGAAGGAGAAAATCCTCCTTTATCTCAGTCATTAGATGTTTCTGCCTTTTTGGAGTCCTCCACTGATGAGATTACTCAGCGAGCTACTTAATAGTTTCTTTTTTGTCTCTTGTGGATAAAAATTTGATAATGCAATAGTATTTTTCTAAGAAAGATCAGGTTTTTTGTAGTAATTCAATTCAGATTTTTCCAGATGTATGTAGACTCAATCAAAAGCGCAAGAAAGCTTTTCTTTTATTAAAATCTTGGTCCTTGGCAATAGAGGTTTCTTTCTTCTTAAAATACCCTCGCAAGTGTATTTTGATTTATGAGCGGGTTAAGTATATATTTATGGAATCTGATCAGCTAGAAGCTTTTCTGTTAAGTAAAGAAAATGGTTAAATTTATCTCCTTCCTTTCCAAGTGAACAGGGCCGAGGTAATTTCATGGGCCTTGTTTATATATTTCTTGTGTTTGTTTTTTGTTCTCGTTCTGCAGTAAACGATTCTTTTTCTTTATTTCTTCAGTGCAAAGTGTTTACGGTCAGATGTATATTACTCCATCAGCTTTCCTCCTGATGTGGACTTGATTGTAATTCTTGTTTATTTTTCAAATAAAGATTTTGTGAAACGTACAAAAAAGAAAGATTCTAAGCTTGTTATAGGCGGGATGGAAGAGAGGGTTGCCATACTTGCTCTTATCTAGTGACGCTGAGAAAGCGTTGGATCAAGTGAGTTGGACCTTTCTGTTCAAAATTCTGGGAAAAATGGGCTTCGGATCAGCCTATTTAAGTTGGAGTAGGGCTAAGTATCATCATCCAAGCATTAGTGAAAATGTCAACGGGCTTACTTTTTTTTCTTTTTTTTTTTAACTTGGGGTCGGGGGATGATCCATGGATGTCCAAAGTCCCCCATTCTTGCGTACGTTGTCTATACACCCACTGGTGGCACACATTAGAATGAGCACAGACATTAAGCGAATCAAGGTGGGGTACTGGGACTACCATATTACATTACAGTCAAACCTCGGGTTTTCGTATGCCCCAGTTTTCGTTAACTTCGGTTTTCGACGACTTTTTTCGTTGCGATTTTGTCCCAGTTCTCATACATCCGCTCGGTTTTCGTACAATTTAAAATGGTCCATACCGGGGAGGGGCGCTCAGTACAGTAGGAGCTGTTCTGCTGGTCTGATGCTGAGAATCGGAGGCGGGGAAAAGAGTCGGCGATCAGAGAATCTCTGTGTGCGCGCTGTCCGGTGAGGTGAGAGAAGTGCCGGGAGCTGTGCTGCTGGTCTGATGCTGAGAATCGGAGGTGGGGGAGTGTCGGCGATCAGAGAATCTCTGTGTGTGTGCAGTCCGGTGAGGTGAGAGAAGTGCCGGGAGCTGTTCTGCTGGTCTGATACTGAGAATCAGAGGCGGGGGAGAGAGTCGGCCATCAGAGAATCTCTGTATGTGTGCTATCCGGTGAGGTGAGAGAAGTGCCGGGAGCTGTTCTGCTGGTCTGATGCTCCGACGCTCAATTAGGATTCTGTGCTGGGACTCCCCGCTGAAAGGGGTCTTCCAAACTTGCCAGTCCTGCTGCTGCTGAGAATCGGAGGCTGGGGAAGGCTTTTTTTTTGTGGATCCTTCTTGTTTGTTTTTTTTTTAATTCCTGCGCCTGATCTCCTCTCTGGGTGTCTGGCTGCATCTTGCCAACAAGAGTCTTCAATAAAGGTAAAAGTGATGTTAAATGTTCATTTATCCATTTCATTAGTCATTTATATTTATTTCTCATTGTTTTCTGTATATAAAAATATAGTTATTCTCTATAAAATGTATTTTTTGTGAATATTTTTGGGTATCTGGAACGGATTAATTGGATTTACATTATTTCTTATGGGAAATATTGCTTCAGTTTTCATACATTCGGTTTTAGACTTTTTCGAACGGATTAATCATGAAAACCGAGGTTTGACTGTATTTGCTGATGACATAATGTCTGCAGTGGGGAGGCCTCAGATCTCTCTGCTTCATATAGTATGGGAGCTGAGAGAATATGGCAAAGTGGCAGGGTTCTGGATAAACACGCAAAAATCTGAGATAATGCCTATTAATATCCCAGTGTCGCAGGTAAGGAAAAGATGTTCATTTAAATGGAACAAACATGGGGCTCTGGGTACCTGGGCGTGCAGCTAATACCAGACAGTGCAAACCTTTATCAGGCCAACTATAGAGAGATATAGGGCAAACTAGGCTAGGTACTGGAGAGGTGACAGTTATAATCTGTCTTGGATGGGACACATTGCAATGTTCAAGATCGTGCTGCTGTTTTTCTAACTTTTTCAGGTATTGCCAGTGGCCATCCCAGACAGAATATGGAGAACAGTGAATAAAGAGAAATTAGACTTACCTGCTAATTGTTATTCCTTGAAGAACTCCAGTCCAGTCCCGCAACTCTGGGAAGTGCACCTTCTCCAGCAGCTTGGAGACTGAGCATGTCATCTTTTTGATGACACTAGTGTACATATGCAGCTGGCACCGCCCACCAGCCCCAGTACCTATTGACAAAGCAGACTCAGAGGAGCAACAAATAAGTAGTTAAACATGCAACAAACACTTCTATGTCTAAATAAACTAGTACCCCTTCCATCCCCTGGAAAATATCCTGTCCCCCCCCTCCAGGATGGGGGAGGCCTACCTGTTGAGCAACTCCAACCAGCAGGAAGCGAGCAACCGACAGCTCTTCTGGTCCACCCCTCCCCCAAACACTGATTACACACCCCTCCCCGGCTCCCCCTGGCCACTTCTTCCACCAAGGGAACCAGCTTCAGGACCAGGGTGTGCACAGATTATCACAGAAAGCACTCAGGGAGGGTTCCGGGACTGGACTGGAGTTCCTCAAGGAACAATTAGCAGGTAAGTCTAATTTCTCTTTCCTTATCATCCCTCCAGTCCAGTCCCGTACCTCTGGGATGTATCAGAGCAGTTAAACTAATGGGTGGGACCCGCACAACCAGTCTGAAGCACTGCCGATCCGAAACGAGCATCCCCCGCCGCCGCCTGGACATCCAGGCGAAAATGTTCAGATAAAGTATGCCACCCTACAGATCTCACATTTTCAGAGTAGTAATGGTGATAGGAAACAGATTTTTGGTGACTCTCGATCTCACAGAGGCGTATCTGCATGTTTCCTTCCATCCAGATCATCAGCAGTTTCTCCGCTTTGTGGTGCCAAGGGGCCATTTCCAGTTTCGAGCGTTGCCCTTCGGTCTGGCGACCATCCCCGTACCTGCACCAAGGTCATGGTGGTGATGGCGGCAGTTCTGCACAAGGAAGGGGTTCCCGTCCACCCGCACCTGATGGTTGGTGTTGCTCAGGCGCTCAACAGGTAGGCCTCTTCATCCTGGAGTGGGGGACGGGGTATCCTTCCTAGGGGATGGAAGGGGTACTAGTTTATTTAGACATAGAAGCGTTTGTTGCATGTTTAACTACTTATTTGTTGCTCCTCTGAGTCTGCTTTGTCAATACGAGACCGCAGTTCATGCCCTCAAAGTTGAGAATTGGACGAAAGGAACCTTCCTTTTAGACAAAACGAAATACATGAAGCATCGACCACAGATGTAATGGTCTCGCGGAACCAGTTCCACAGCTCTCTGCAGCAGGAGACAAGTCAAGGCCTCTTCTACTGCTGCCAACACCGCTGCGCCCAGTTTGGGCAATCAAAGTAACTCATTCTTGCTCCGGCAGTGGGTATAGGGGCGTTATGGATTGCACTCCTTTAAGGCCAACCTCTGGCAGATCCCACACATCCTGGATCATCTGTCCTACTACTCCATGTACTGGTAAGAATTTCTGCGATTTGCATACTGCCTGGAACAGGGGATCCTACAGCGCCTCTTCCTCTGCTGGGAGGTTAGCAGGGGCACAGGACACAGCACTCTGAAATTTGCCCAGCAACAAACAATGGCCTATATGATTAGACCTTTCCCACATGTCTGCATCAAGTCATTGTGTACTGAATAAGTTTTGAGCTGCATAACACAAGGAATGCTTAAGGATTAAGTGGGGTTCACACCCCTTGATACCATCCTATACAAGGCACTGCGGTCTGGCCGGCATGATGGGAAGGGCTGGGGCCACCCCTCAGGAACTTCCTCAATCTGTACCCGGGTATGTAACAGGATCCCCAGCACAGTGCACCTCCACAGGCTCAGGCACAGAGCACCAGAGTACTTGAACTAAAATAAAATAAAATCTAATTAATTGAAACGAAAAAGAAACTGCAAATGGCCCCCTAGGAAGAGGCTGCTCTGTCCTGCTTTATTCTCCTGTGGCTGCCTCTCCCAGGCACCCAAAACACAGCAGGGGTTAAACATATGCGGGCCTGAATAAGAAATCGCACCTAAATGCAGCAGGGGAAGTTTCCCACACTGCTGCAGGCTCACAAACATGCAGCTGCAGGCCGCTCTCTGTCTCCTCATGTTCTGGCGGTTGCTAGAGGTTTCTGCTGTCTTCCCCCCCACCCACGCCACTCTTACCTTGGAGCCTCTTTGCCGCATGGCTTTTCTACCCCTCGCGCTCAGTCTTCTTTCCTGGCTTCGGCGCTGAGGGGGGGTGACTCGGGGCTCCCAGCTTTCACTCCTGTCAAGCAACTGCAGCGGCTCCTCACCCGATAACTGGTTCGGGAGCAGCCAGAAGTCTCGGAGTGAGGAAGGCCCCCACAGAACCCTCCCCCCGAAATCCTGGGGGGAAGAGGGGGAAGAAGGAATATTCTCCCCTCAGCCCTGTTGTCTCTCGGTTCCTTCTGGTTCTTTTTTTTTCTTTTTTTTTTTTTTAACTTCTGTCTTTAAAAACAAAGAAACCTGCACCTTAACAGGGGAAATAAAAGCAAACTAACTAAACCTATCTCCTTAGTTGTCCTTTCTGTGAGTCCAGCACCCTGGCTCACAACCTCCTCCAGCTGCTTGGAGGCTGAGCATACTGGGGCTGGTGGGTAGTGCCAGCGGCATATGTACACTAGTGTCATCAAAAAGATGACAGGCTCAGCCTCCAAGCTGCTGGAAGAGGTATACTACCCAGAGGTGCGGGACTGGACTGGAGGGACGATAAGGAAGTGGGGTTAACGCCCTTGATACCATCCTATACCAGGCACTGCGGTCTGGCTGGCATGGTGGGAAGGGCTGGGGGTACTCCCCAGGAACGCCCTCAATCTGTACCCAGGAAGGTAAAAGGATCCCCAGCACAGTGCACCTCCACAGGCTCAGGCACAGAGCACTTAAACTAAAATTAAAAAAAACAAACCAACCAAAATCTAATTAACTGAAACTGAAATAAAAAAGAAACTGCAAATGGCCCCCTAGGAAGAGGCTGCTCTGTCCTGCTTTATTCTCCGGTGGCTGCCTCTCCCAGGCACCCAAAACAGAACAGGGAGTTAAACACACGCAGGCCTGAAGAAGAAATCGTGCCTAAATGCAGCAGGGGGAGTTTCCCCACAACGCTGCAGGCTCCCAAACATTCGGCTGCAGGCCGCTCTCTGTCTCTTCGTGTTCTGGCGGTTGCTGCTGTCCTCTCCCTGCCACTCTTACCTTGGAGCCTCTTTGCCACATGGCTTTTCTACCCCTCGCGCTCAGCCTTCCTTCCCTGCTTCGGCGCTGAGGGGGGTGACTCGGGGCTGCCAGCTTTCACTCCTGTCAAGCAACTGCAGCAGCTCCTCACCCGATAATGGGTTCGGGAGCAGCCAGAAGTCTCGGACTGAGGAAGGCTCCCCACAGAACTCCCCCCCCCCTTGAAATCCTGGGGGGAGAGGGGGGAAGGAATATCCTCCTCCTGATTTTTTTTTTTTCCTTCTGCCTTTAAAAACAAAGAAACCTGCACCTCAACAGGGGAAATAAAAAAGCAAACTCTAACTAAACCTAGCTCCTTAGTTGTCTCTTCAGTGAGTCCAGCACCCTGGCTCACAACCTCCTCCAGCTGCTTGGAGACTGAGCTTACTGGGGCTGGTGGGCAGTGCCAGCTGCACATGTACACTAGTGTCATCAAAAAGATGACATGCTCAGTCTCCAAGCTTCTGGAGGAGGTGCTCTACCCAGAGGTGCAGGACTGGACTGGAGGAACGATAAGGAAGAAAGGTTTTTCACAATTTATGGAAGGGGAGGCTCCCAAGGTAGCAATGGTGACTTCTGGGCAGATCTAGAAGACAAGGGGAAAGCACAGTTACTTACCTGTAACAGGTGATCTCTGGGAACAGCAGGAATTAGTCCTCACATATGGGTACGTCGGTACCGACGGAGCCCGTGCGGGAAAGCTCCCCAGCTTCTTAGAATAGAAGCTTTTGGGACCTCCCACTGCACATGCGCACTGCCTTCCCGCCTTCCTGAACAGCTCTCCTCAGTTTCGAGTTTATAGCTGAGTCAACAGAGAGAGGACAGGAAGATAGATAGATAAAAGATACAACTCCTAGGGGAGGTGGGTGGGTTGTGAGGACTAATTCCTGCTGTTCCCAGAGATCACCTGTTACAGGTAAGTAACTGTGCTATCTCCAGGAACAAGCAGGAATAAGTCCTCACATATGGGGACTCCCTAGCTTAGATGCATGGGATCCCCTGTAAAGGTTCGCCATCTTCGTATGGATCTCAGGCATCCATTCTGGGAAGGTGGGCAGGAGTTGTTTAGGAATGGAACAGGTGCTTGAGGACAGCCTGGCCAAACAAGGCATCCCGGCGGGAGTCCTTGTCCAAACAGTAATGGGCTGTGAAGGTATGAACCGAGGCCCAGGTAGCGGCTCGACAGATCTGATCTATGGAAACAGAGTGCAGATGAGCCATAGAAGTTGCCATGGCCCTCACATTGTGAGCAGTGACATGGCCTTCCAGAGAAATGTTTTTGCTGTGGTAAGCAAAAGAAATACACTGAGCAATCCAATTGGAAAGTGTACGCTTGGAGACTGGAAGTCCCAAATGGGAAGGATCAAAGGCCACAAAAAGTTGAGAAGACTTTCGATGTGGCTGAGTCCTATTAAGGTAAAAAGCGAGAGCTCTTTTACAATCCAGAGTATGAAGGTTCCTCTCTGCATTGGATGCATGAGGAGCTGGAAAAAAGACAGGTAGATATACCTCTTGATTAAGATGAAAAGGCGAGACCACTTTAGGCATAAAGTGGGGATTCGTCCTAAGGACCACCTTATCATGATGAAATCTTGTGTAAGGTGGATTAGCCACTAAAGCCTGCAGCTCACTGATGCGGCGAGCCGAAGTGACTGCAATGAGGAAGATGACCTTCCAGGAAAGAAATTTCAAGGAGGTGGAAAACATTGGCTCAAAAGGTGGCTTCATAAGTTGACCGAGCACTAGATTCAAATCCCATGCGACCGGGGGTGGTCTGATGGGAGGTTTAGTGAGAGTCAGGCCTCTCATGAATCTTGCAACAAGAGGATGAGAGGAGACAGGTTGTCCATTTATATGTTTCAAGGATGCTGCAATAGCACTTAAATGGACTCTTACCGAATTCGTCTTGAGGCCTGCATTGGATAGATGCAGGAGATAATCAAGAAGAGAATTCAAAGGAAGTGCCAGAGGGTCAAGACCCTGCTGAGCACACCAAATGGAAAAACGTTTCCATTTGAAAGCATAGGAACGCCTGGTAGAGGGTTTCCTAGAGGCAGAAAGGATATCTTTCACTGGTTGGGAAAGATGAAAGTCTTGAAGGCTTAAGCCTTCAGTAACCAAGCACTGAGGTGAAGGGATTTGGGGTTTGGGTGCCACAAAGTCCCCTCCTCCTGAGACAGGAGGTCTGGCGCAGCTCCCAGATCCAAGTAGGATCCCTGGGAGAGCTGTAGAAGTAGAGGGAACCACACTTGGCGTGGCCAGCGTGGAGCTATGAGGATCATAGTTCCATGATCCCTCTGGAGTTTGAACAGAGTCTTGGGAATCAAAGGAATGGGTGGAAAGGCATATAGGAATGCCTGATTCCAATTCAGGAGAAAGGCGTCTGTAGCCTGAGCTCCCTGACACGGAGTTCTGGAACAGAACCGGGGAAGTTTGGCATTCCACGGACTTGCAAAGAGGTCTATGTCCGGGGTCCCCCATTCCTGAAAGATTCGGTTTATTTGGTCCAAATGTAGGGACCATTCGTGTGGCAGCAGAACTCGACTGAGCCTGTCTGCCCGAGAGTTTTGAACTCCTGGGAGATACACTGCTAGCAGGTGAATCTGATGCTCTCTGGCGAAGGCCCATAGTCTTAGAGCTTCGTTGCAAAGCGACAGAGAGCCCGTCCCTCCTTGTTTGTTTATGTAAAACATGGCCACCTGATTGTCCGTCTGAACTAGGACAGTGAGGTTGGCTAGGAGGGAGTGGAAGACCTTGAGGGCAAGGTAAATTGCTCGCAGTTCCAGAAGATTGATATGAAGGGTGGACTCCTGTAGAGACCAAGTGCCCTGAGTGGAGAGAGTTTGCAGATGGGCTCCCCACCCTGTTTGGGAGGCATCTGTTGTGAGGGTTGCTTGGGGTAGCAATGGTTGAAATGGAGCCCCCAACAACAGATTCTTGGTGGAAGTCCACCAGTGGAGGGACCAAAACAGACGATCGGAGGTTTGTATTTGGTCTGAGAGCGCTCCTGACGCCTGAGTCCACTGAGTGGCCAGGTCCATTGAGCTGCTCTCATATGAAGACGAGCATAGGGCACCACATGCACTGTGGAGGCCATATGACCCAGTAGGCGTAGCATTTCCCTGGCTGTCAAGTGAGTGCTGGACTGAGCTTGGGAGGCCAAACTCAGGAGGCGCTGGCCTCGAACATGTGGAAGGTAGGCCCTTGCAGTGATGGTGTCCAACTGGGCCCCTATGAATTCTAGAGATTGAGTAGGGATGAGTTGGGACTTGGGAAGGTTTACTACCAGTCCCAGATACTGCAAAAGGCTCCTTGTGTGGTCCAGGGAAATCTGGGCCTGTGACTGAGTTGGAGCTCGGATGAGCCAGTCGTCCAGATATGGGAAGACAAAGATTCCCATGCCTCTTAGAAATGCGGCTACGACTGCCATGCATTTTGTGAATACTCTTGGAGCAGAGGCTAGACCGAAGGGGAGTACTCTGTATTGGAAATGTTTTCCCTGAAACAGAAAGCGAAGATACTTTCTGTGGGATGGATGGATGAGTTTATGTGTATACGCATCCTGTAGGTCTAGAGAACAAAGCCAGTCCTGACCCTGGAGGTAAGGAAGGAGAATGCCGAGAGACAGCATTTTGTTTTTCTCCTTGAAGAGAAATTTGTTCAATTCTCTCAGATCTAGGATTGGTCTGAATCCCCCTGTCTTCTTTGGAATGAGAAAATAAGGGGAGTAGAAACCGGACCCTTGTTGAGGAAGAGGAACCTCTTCTATGGCCCCCTGGGCAAGAAGAGAGGAAACCTCTTGACCCAACAGGGTTAGGAGAGATGGGGGAGAATTGAATGGTCTCACCATATGATGGGGAGGAAGGCTGGAGAAATGAAGTTTGTAACCCTCTCGAATGATAGAGAGGGTCCATTGTTCTGTTGTGATTTGTTCCCATCTGGGAGCAAAGTGAACCAACCTTCCGGGTATGGTGAGAGGTTCTGGTTGTGTTAGAACCAGAAGTGGCAAGTTCCCTAGGAGCAAGTCAAAACCCCTGAGGGGTTGGAGCCTGCTGAGCTACAGTAGCTGCTGCAGGCTTAGCTCGTGCTTGTTTGGATTGCTGACGCTTAGCAGTATAGCGAGGTTGAGAAGACTGCTGGCCAGTATTTGAAGCAACTCTGGCCTTCTTATAGTAAGGCCTTTTAAAAGACTTTTTCTTAGTAGGAATTGAAGTGGACTTTGAAAGTCTTTCCAAGGTGGCATTTTCAGCATCCATCTGGGTGGCTTTGATTTGCCACTCTTCCCCAAATAAGTTCTCACCTGTACAGGGCAGATTCCGTAAGCCATCTAGAACCCAAGGTTCCAGATCAGAGGCCTGGAGCCAAGCAAGACGTCGGGCTGCAATAGCAATGCCCGAAGCCCTACTGGCTCCCTCAAAGGAATCATATGCTGCCCTATTAGAGAACTTAGAAACCTCTAAGAGTTGTTTCACTAGGGAAAGGAATCCCTGCTTTTTATCCTCAGGGATAAAGGGGGCAAAATGCCGCACCTTTTTGGCAAGTTCCTCCAGGAACATGCCCATATAGAGACTGTAGGAATTAATCCTGGCTATAAGCATACTAGCCTGGAAAATTTTCCTACCAAAAGAGTCCAAAGTCTTACATTCCCGTCCTGGAGGGGTGGAAGAGTGCCTTTTGGTACTCCTAATCTTCTTCATTGCAGACTTCACCACAATAGAGTGGTGGGGCAATTGAGTCTTTTGGAAACCAGGAGAAGGAGGGACCCTATACATGGTGTCCAACCTACGGGAATAAGGAGACAAAGTCAAAGGATTTTCCCAGAAATCCATCAGTTGTTCTTGAAGGATTTCATGGATAGGCAGGGTAACTGCCTCCTTAGGGGCCTTTGAGTATCCCAAAATATCCAGTTTTTTGGATCTGGGTTCCTTTTCAGAGGATGTGGTAATAGAAAGGGCTGTAGCCATATCTAAAACAAAGTCCTGGAAGGACAAATCCTCTGGAGGGGACATTCTCCTTTTAGGAGAAGAGGGCTCCTCATGTAAGTTGAGTGAAAACTCAGCAGAATCATCAGAGGAGTGAAAATCCTCAGAGGAATCGGTGCTTTCCTCTAACGCACGATACGCGTACCGATCGGTATCGATATCGGGCGTATCGGGTATGGAACCGGTATGGAGCGAAAGCCCATACGGTACCGACTTGCGTTTAGAGGTGGACGGCCTCTCGATACCGGCATGGCGGACGATACCGGTATCGGGCCCGGAACCGCTGAAAGCGGAACCGATGGCGTTGCAGCTTTAATGAAAGCCATGACGGCCTGCTGCATGGACTGTACAGTATCGCCCCATGGACGCCATAGCTGCCTGGATGTCGGTACCGGAGTGACCCGGTACCCCAGAGCAGGCTAACAGGTGATCTGTCGAGGCCGTAGCATCGATATCAACCTGAGACCCCTGAATTGGCTTTTTTGGAAGTTGGACTTCCCGCCGGGGTTGTTTGGCTGGGGCAGGGTCCTCAAGTTCTAAGCTAAGAGCCTCTCGATGCTTTGAAGGAGATTTGCTCTTTGAGGACTTGCCCACAGAAGGTTTGGTTACCTGAGATCCATCCGGAGAAGAAGACCTGGATGACTGTGATGCTGTATTCTCTGAAGCAAACAGCACATGGAATTTGTTGGCCCGGTTCTGCAGCCCACGTTTAGACATGTGGGAGCAAGATGGGCAGTCCGGTATGGAATGGTCAGGCCCCAAACATTTCAGACACCATTCATGGGTGTCTGTGACTGAAATAACAGCATTACATTTGGTACACTTCTTAAATCCAGGGGCTGGCTTCTCCATGAGGAGAAATTGAGTAGGCCGAGAGGCCTCTCTGAAGTGACCATAAAGCTAAAAAATAAGATTAAAGAATTATAATTTTTTAAAGAAAGAAAGAAAAGACCGGCGATACCGGTATCGGTATGGGGAAGGCAGGTACGCGGTCTAAAGAAACAAATAAAATAACAATTTCTTCAGCGGTGACAGGAACACGACCTGCTGGCTCCGCGGAAAAAGAGAAACTGAGGAGAGCTGTTCAGGAAGGCGGGAAGGCAGTGCGCATGTGCAGTGGGAGGTCCCAAAAGCTTCTATTCTAAGAAGCTGGGGAGCTTTCCCGCACGGGCTCCGTCGGTACCGACGTACCCATATGTGAGGACTTATTCCTGCTTGTTCCTGGAGATTTAGCCATGCCTGATTTGAGCAGTACTTTCTAGACACTTAGATAAAGATGATGTAGGAGTGGATGCAACACTTGGAGAAGCTTTGGGTGGTTATTGTGCAAGATCTGGCAGGGAGGAGTGTGTTGGGGAGCTGGGTATGGTTACCGCCTCAGAACAATAACCCCTTTACACATTTCATGGTGGAGATCTGGAGGATATTTAAGAGACATATGCTGGAGGGGAAGCTAGTCACTTAACTTACAACCATTAGGCGCAATACTGAATTCCCTCTGGGAATTTCTATGCAGGCTTTTAGAGACTAGGAGAAAGGATTAACGCAGGTGGGGCTGTTGCCAGAACAAGTGGAGGTGATATCCTTTGAGGCATAAAGGGAAAAGTATGGGTTTAAATGTGAGAGATACATGTTTGGCTTCTTTCAGGTAAAACACTACATGAAGACGGGGAGGGCAGGGAAAGATTTGAGTTCTGGGAAGACTTTCATGGAGGTCTTATGGTTAGGGGATAAAGGAATATTCTCCAAGATTTACGGGCATTGGAGAACGATGTTGATGAGCTCCCACAACACTTGAGGCAATAGGAGGAGGATCTGGGCCAGATATTAGATATGAGAGAGTGGCAAAAACTCTTTCTTAATATCCATAAGATCTCAGTTGCTACAAATGGAGCTGAAATGGTCTCAAGGTGCTCTATTAATGGCATTTAACAATTTGACACCCCAGAGACTGAGCAAGACTTGCAGGGTGGTTCTGCATGTCTATTGGGAGAAATAGAATAATGGAGAAAGTAGTCGGGATTTCCTTAGACAGGGATCGAAAAGTGTTTCTGCTTCATAAGTATACTAGCAATGTACAGAGAAGGTTCTGGAAATTTTAAAGTTTCCTAAGTGGTTCTGAGAAGTGAGACTGCAACTCAGTGGAGGTCGAGTGTGTTGTTGACCTTGGGTGCATTTGTAGCAGTCTTCATAATTTCTATGAGCTAGAGAGGCATAAGGCCATTTGCCAAGGAAGGCACGAGTGAATGGAGGTGGTTTGGGGAGGCGTTTGGGCTTGGTGGTGCCATTGGTGGGGTAGAGGGTACGTAGATATGAAATGTGTGAATGGGGAGGGGGTGGGGGTGGGGGAGAGGGATTGTTTAAGATGTTCTGTTAAAGATAATATCTGGGAGCTGACCGGGGAGAGAGTAGTTACTCACCTGTAATAGGTGTTCTCCAGGAGCAGCAGGAATCAGTCCTCACATATAGGTGACATCGACGTCGATGGAGCCCTGCGGAGATTTTCCCCAGCTTTCCATGAAAGCCTTTGGGAATGCAGGCACGTATGCGCGGTCCCCTTCCCGCCTAAAGGTGCCATCTTGCTCAGTTAAATGAAAAAGCACACAAAAATGAAAAAATTAAACTATGTACAACTGCAACTCCCAGGGGAGGAGGGAGGGTTGTGAGGACTGATTCCTGCTGCTCCTGGAGAACACCTGTTACAGGTGAGTAACTAATCTTTCTCCAGGACCAAGCAGGAAGTCAGTCCTCACATATGGGTGACTCCCTAGCTCTGGGCTACCAGGAACCCAGGCTGAACAAGAGAACTCCCTCTAGTCCCAGCATCAAAGAAAGGCTTTTCACTAAAAGAACCTCCACCGGTAGCCCAACGGAGGGCTGGAGGACAGGAGTTGCCTAAACCTCAAAGAGATTGCGGAGTACTGCCTGGCCAAAAGCACTGTCCCTACGGGACTCCCTTTCCAGACAGTAATGGGCCGCAAAAGTCTGGCTTGAAGACCAAGCTGCAGCCCTGCAGATGTCTACCAACGGTACAGAGCGGAGATGAGCCCCTGAGGCAGCCATTGCCCTGACACGATGGGCCGTGACCCGACCCTGCAAAGGAAGGTCAGCCGCCCTGTAAGCCCAGGTGATACAGTCAGCCACCCAGATGGACAAGGTACGCTTGGACACAGCCAACCCCAACTTATTAGGGTCAAAAGATATGAAGAGCTGAGTAGCCCTTCTATGCCCCTGCGTACGGTCAAGGTAGAAGGATAAGGCCCTCCTACAGTCCAGGGTATGCAGAACTGCTTCAGCCTGGCTTGCATGAGGCCTAGGGAAAAATGTCGGAAGAACCACCTCCTGATTGAGGTGGAAAGAGGAGACAACCTTTGGGAGGAACTTTGGATGAGTCCTAAGGACTACCCTGTTCCTATAGAAGCGGGTGTAAGGCCTGTCACAGATCAGGGCCTGAAGCTCACTTACTCTCCTGGCCGAGGTAAGGGCTACCAAGAAGAGAGTGTCTTCCAGGACAGGAAACGTAGAGGAGAAGTAGCCATCGGCTCAAAAGGTGGGCGAGTAAGTTGCTGCAAGACCACATTCAACTCCCACTCAGGAGCTGGAGGACGGATTGGAGTCTTTAGCAAGAGCAAGCCTCTACGAAATCTGGACACAAAGGGGTGAACCGACAGAGAATGCCCCTCCAACAGTGAGTGGTGAGCTGCTAGAGCTGAGAGGTGGAGCCGAACAGAATTGGACTTAAGTCCCTGATTGGATAAGTGCAGCAGGTACTGAAGCACTACTGGCACAATACAGGAGAAAGGATCCTCTGTGCGTAACTGACACCACACAGAAAACCTCTTCCATTTCAGGGCATAGGTTTTTCTAGTGGACTGTTTCCTAGAGGCTAGGGCGACCTCCTCAACTTTCTGAGGTAGGCCCCAGGGAGCCAAAACTACCCTTGCAGCCTCCATGCCATCAAATTGAGAGCTCTGAGATTTGGGTGCAGAACGGACCCCTGATCCTGAGAGAGGAGGTCAGGCTGCAACCCCAGAGGCAGTGGGGGATCCACTGCCAGCTGAAGCAGAAGTGGAAACCAAGGTTGTCTCGGCCATCTGGGAGCTACCAGCAGGACCGAGGCCTTGTCCTGAAGAATTCTGAACAGGGTTCGGGCCACCAGGGGTGTGGGAGGAAACGCATACAGGAGGCCCTGGGACCAGGAAATCAGAAAAGCATCTGCTGCCAGTTGCAGAGGATGCGGTTGCCTCGAGCAGAACCTTGGCAGTTGTCTGTTCGATGGACTGGCAAACAGATCTATGGTTGGAAGTTCCCATTTCAGGAAAATCTTCTGAACCACTAAGGGATGGAGCTGCCATTCATGGGGCTGCAGAATCCTGCTCAACCTGTCTGCCAGGTAGTTTCCCTGGCCAGGTAGATACACAGTCTTGAGGAGCATGTTGTGCCTGAGAGCAAACAAGCAAAGGTCCTGCGCCTCTTGACAAAGGAGCCTGGACCCAGTTCCGCCCTGCTTGTTCACATAAAACATGGCTACTTGGTTTGTCTGTTTGAACTAGAACAGACTGATGAGCCAGTGTTTGAGAGAAAGTCTTGAGGGCTAACCGAATAGCCCTGAGTTCCAGTAGATTGATCTGTTGTGTGGCCTCCCAGGGAGACCACAGGCCCTGGGTGCACTTGCCCAGACAATGGGCCCACCAGCCCTGCAGGGAGGCATCCGTGGTCAACACCATTGTGAACCCAGGAATCTGAAAGGCACCCCCTTGCAGAAGATTGGGTGGGTGCAGCCACCAGCTGAGGGAGTTCAGAAATGGTCTGGACACCCTTACTCTGTCTCTGAGGCTGCCTGTGGCCTGTGTCCACTGATTTCTGAGGCACCACTGTGCAGGCCTCATATGGAGCCGGGCATTGGGGGTCACATGCACTGTCGAAGCCATGTGGCCAAGAAGCCGCAGGCAGAGTCTGGCGGAGACCAGTGACCTGCTGAGAAACTGGTTTGCCAAGTTCATCAGTCTTTGGGCTCTGTCTTCTGGCAAGAACGCCTTTGCCAGAAGAGAGTCCAGCCTTGCCCCTATGAACTCCAAGTTCTGGGAGGGGAGCAAAGTGGACTTTGCGAAGTTTATGACAAAACCCAGGTTTTGAAGAAGAGCAATAGTTCGGAGGGTGGCTTGTCTGGCCTCCTGGCACGTCTGACCACTGATGAGCCAGTCGTTCAGATAGGGGAAGACAAAGATACCCTGATTTCTCAGGTAGGCCGCCACCACTGCCAGGCATTTGGTAAAGACCCTGGGAGCGGAGGTGAGGCCAAAAGGCAGTACTCTGTACTGATAATGGTTTCCTCCCACAATGAACCTGAGGTACTTTCTGTGGCCGGATGAATGAGGATGTGAGTGTACGCATCCTTTAAATCTAAGGAGCATAGCCAATCTCCCTGCTGGAGGTAGGGCAGAAGTGTTCCAAGAGTAAGCATCTTGAACTTCTTTTTCTCTAGGAACTTGTTGAGATTTCTGAGGTCGAGAATAGGCCGGAGGCCACCGGTTCTTTTTGGTACGAGAAAGTACCTGGAGTAGAACCCTTGACCTTGGAGGTTGGGAGGCACAGGCTCCACTGCCTTGTCACGCAACAGACCCTGGAGCTCCTGTAGGAGAAGATGTGTGTGCAGGGGAGGCCTTGGAGGTTCCCCTGGAAAGTATGGAGGAGGTAGCTGATGGAAGTGTAGCATATAGCCCTTGTGGACGATGCTTAACACCCAACTGTCTCCAGTGATGAGTGGCCACCTGTGGGCAAACAGGGTAAGTCGACCTCCTGTGCAGGGTTGGGAGAGCAGGGACGGAGAGGCTATGCCTAAGGAGTCAAAAACCCCCACCCTGCTGAGTGGGAGCAGGGGCCGGAGGCTTGGGAGTCCTCTGCCTACGGGGCCCATTCCCTTGCCCTGCTGACCCTGTGGAGGAGCTTGGGAGGCCTGGTATTGTGGGTACTGTTTGTAGGCAGGTCCCTTCCTTGGGTAAAAGGGCTTTTTACCCGAGCCCTTCTTCTTGTGAGAAGGGGCAGAAGTCTTTCTAGACAGCCTTGTCCTCGTGAGGTGCTCGGTTTCGAGCTGTGCGGCCTTCTCGGTCATGGGCTTGCCAAAAAGGTTCTCACCTCGGCAAGGGACATCGACCAACTTGTCCTGAACCCATGGATCGAGGTCCGATGACTGCAACCACGCCTGGCGTCGAGCCGTGATGCCGGCTGCCGCAACATGGGCCGAAGCCTCGAAGCCATCGTAGGCAGCGTGGGACAAACTTGGAGCATTCCCGTATCTCCGAAGACAAGGACTTGAACCTCTGCAAGGGTTCCCCGGAGAGACCAGCAGAGAACCCGGCCAGCTCCTTGGCCAGGTCCTGCAAGTACATGCCCATGTACAGCTGGTAAGACTGGACACGGCAAGCAAGCATCGAGCCCTGGAAGCACTTTTCTTCCAAAACCATCCAGGTTCCGGGCCTCCCTGCCAGGGGGCATCGCGGAGTGCATCTTCTGACTTTTCAGACAATGCATGGCCGATTCCACCACCATGGAATGGTGTGGTAGCTGCGCCTTTTGAAACCCAGGGCTCTTTCGGAGTCGATAAATGGAATCGACCCGCTTGCTTAGAACCAGCGCCGAGGCCGGTGCCTCCCACATCCGGAAGAGGAGCCGTTTCAGCATCGGAGGAACCGTAACAGTAAAGGCCTCCTTCGGAGGAGAGTCATACTGGAGGGCCTCGAGCTCCTCGGCTTGAGGCTCCTCCTCGGGATCCGCTGGGATAGCCAACGCCGTGGCCATATCCCAAACGAACTCCGAGAACCGGGTATCCTCCGGGGGGGGGATCTACTCCGGGGCTCGGACTGCGGTGAGTCCGACGGGACGCAACGAGTCCAGAAGGTGTCGGGGGACTCCTCGTCTTCCGTCTCCCAGGCGGACTCGTCCGATGAGGAATCGGGGTCCGACAGCGCGGGGCCTGTGAGCACCCGCCCCAACACCGAAGGCACTGGCGTCGATGCCCTTGGTCCCGAACGGGAGGTCGAGGGTGACCGCGACCGAGGTTGACCTTGAGCCTTCATGGTCTCAAGTATCGGCTCGGTGTCCGGGGTTGACTTCGACGTCAATGTCCCAGTGGTCGGGGCAGATGAGCCAGACAGGCTGGCCATCAGCACCCGCTGCTGTTCCATGAAGGCAGACAATATGCACTCCAAGGCTGTCAGCCTGAGACCCAGCTCGGGAGACTCAGCGGCGCAGGGCCCGACATCGGCTCTCTGGGAGGAGAGTCCACGAGGACTACAGGACTTACATGTCCAACAGACTCTGGCTCCACACGAGGTACTTTTGGCGGCTTCTCCAGTTCCACGGGCCCGGGATGGCGATCGGGGGTCTGAGACCTAGCTCTCGAGGAACCAGGGACCTCCTCCGACGCCACCCTCGCGAGCCGCTTCTTCCTCTTTCGTTCCCGGTAGGGGGACCCCCTGTCCGAGGAGCCCCGACGGTGCTCGGGATCAGATTCCCGAGATGTCGAGGCCTCAGACGAGGTTCAGGCCCGGCCAGAGGCCGAGTCGGAGAAAAGCCTTTCCTTATGGTGCTGACGACTTCGAAGCGCCTTGGTGGACATTTTACCACATGGTCCACAGGTCTCAGGATTGTGGTCCAGACCGAGGCACCAAAGACAGCAGTCGTGTGTGTCGGTGTGAGACATTAGTTTCTTACACCGATCACACTTCTTGAAACCACTGTAAGCCATCGGGGGGGGGAAAAAAAAAAAAAAAAGAGTCCCGCGAGGTCAAAGGACCGGCCTTCCAGGGAAAAAGAAAAAAGGGCGCAAACGCCAGCCACGAAGGGCAAAAACCGAAAAAAAAAAAAAGATCGGGTTCGATACCGGCGTACCAAACCCAGCAGGAGGGGAACCGGCGTCGAACCGGAGAAAAAAAATAGCGAAGGAATCGCCAAAAAATCTAACACTTTTCCGGGAGGACTAGGACACACGTCCGACGGGCTTCACGGAAAAAGAGAGACTGGGCAAGATGGCACCTTTAGGCGGGAAGGGGACCGCGCATGCGTGCCTGCATTCCCAAAGGCTTTCATGGAAAGCTGGGGAAATGCTCCGCAAGGCTCCATCGACGTCGATGTCACCCATATGTGAGAACTGACTTCCTGCTTGGTCCTGGAGAATTAATTTGTATTGTTGTATGGAAATACTTAATAAAGCCTAAATATATATATAAAAAAGAGAATTTCACTATAAACTTTGTATTATCATAAAAATGAGAAAATATCTTCCGATTGTAAAAATGGACATCATTTGAGAGGGAAGATGTCTCTAAAGTACATGTGCATTAATTCTGCTATGCTGTGTTAAAAACAAACCTTCCATTTTGTTGATAAAACTCCTCTTCAAATTCTCGCAATGTTTTTCGTAACTTCTTTTTTTCAGCTCTTGCTTTCCAGAGCTGCTCCAGCAATTCAGGCCTACAAATAAACCCCCAAAAAATAATTTATTCAGAAGCAGCTTTTTTTTTCTTTTTGCTAAGATAATATATACTGTTTATATTGAAAGCAATGTTCTCTTTCCACTACGAAGGATTAAAGCAGCAGAGTAAAGGAAATGGCATATTCGCTGTAAAGCACGTGTTTTTATGTTAGTTTTTTCATTAACTATCAAAGAACATAAGAAATGCCATACTGGGTCAAACCAAGGTCTATCAAGCTCAGTATCCTGTTTCCAACAGTAGCCATTCTAGGTCATAAGTACCTAGCAGTTTCCCCAAAAGACACATGTTCCACGATGATTGTATTGGGTCAAGCAGTGATATCCTGGGTCCCTTTTAATAATGGTTTACAGACCTTTCCTCCAGGAACTTATCCAAACCTTTTTTAAATCAGCTACACTAACAGCTTTCACTACATCCTCCAGTAACAAATTCCAGAGTTTGATTATTTATTTACATTCTCTTATATACCGCACTATTCTGCATCAGTGCGGTTTACATTGAACAAACTGAAATTACATTGAACAGGGCATTATAACTAGGAGATAACTATTTTACAGGGAACATGGGCTATGGAGGGTTAGGTGGCTTGCCCAAGACCACAAGGAGCACCTGTGGAACTAGAAACCCCAGTCCTTCCGGCCCAAGGTTGCTGTCCTCTAGTGGGATTTGAACCCCCGACCTTCCGGCCTGAAGTACCTTGCCCCAACCACTAGGCCACTCCTCCACTCCTTACACATTGAGTGAAAAAATATTTTCTCTTATTAGTCTTAAATAGGTTACCTTGTAGCTTCTTTGCATGTCCCCTAGTCTTTCTATATTCTGATGATGTAAACAATCGATCTAGGTTTACCCATTCCACTCCATTCATTAATTTATAGACCTCTATCATATCTCCCCTCAGATTTCTCTTTTCAAGGTTGAAGAGCCCTAACCTTTCTAGCCTCTCTTCATAGGGGTATCCTTCCATCCCTTTTACCATTTTGATGGCTCTTCTCTGTACCCTTTCCAATAACGCTATATCCCTCTTAAGATACGGCGACCAGAATTGCACACAACATTCAATGTGTGGTTGCACCATGTAATGATACAGAAGCATTACAATATCCCGTTTTATCCTCCACTCCTTTCCCCATAATACCCAGCATTCTACCTGCTCTCCCGGCCGCTGCTGCACACTGAGCGGAGGGTTTCAACATGTTATCCACGATGACGCCTAAATATTTTTTCTGGGTGGTGGTTCCTAATGTGGAACCTTGCATCGTGCAACCATAGTTTGGGTTCTTCTTTCCTAGGTGCATAACTTTGCACTTGTCCAAATTAAATTTCATCTGCCATTTGGATGCCCAGTCTTCCAGTTTATCAAGATCCTCTTACAATTTTCCACAATCCTCATGGGTTTTAACAACTTTAAATAGTTTTGCGTCATCTGCAAATTTGATAACCTCACTCGTTATTCCCTTTTCCAGGTCATTTATGAATATCTTAAGCAGCGGAACCAGCACAGATGCCTGGGGTACTCCACTATTCACCTTTCTCCATTGGGAAAATTGGCTATTCAGTCCTATCCTCTGTTTTCTATCCTTTAACCAGTTCCTGATCCACAATAGCACACTGCCTCCTATCCCATGACTTTTTAGTTTTGCCAAAAGTCTCTGATGAGGGACCTTGTCAAAAGCTTTCTGAAAGTCCAGATACACTATATCAATCGACTCACCTTTTGTCTACCTGTTTATTCACACCTTCAAAAAAACATAACAGCTTAGCAAGACACGATCTTCCTTGTCTAAAGCCATTTTGGCTGTCTCTCATTAAGCCATGACTATCTACATGTTCAGTAATTTTGTTCTTTATGATTGGTTTCTATCGTTTTTCCCGATACTGACATCAGGCTCACCGGTCTGTAGTTTCCCAGATCATCTCTGGAACCCTTTTTAAAAATTGGCCATCCTCCAATCTTCAGCTATTACAGATGATTTTAATGATAGTTCACAGATTACTAATAGCAGGTCTGCAATCTCATATTTCAGTTCTTTCAACACCCTTGGATGTATACCATCCGGTCCTGTTGATTTGCTACTCTCCAGTTTATCAAATAGTTGTAGTATATCTTCCTGGTGAATCGATATTTCTTTCAATTCTTCCGCAGTATCACCTTTAAATACCACTTCAGTCATGGGTAACATCCCTACATCTTCCTCAGTAAAGACCGAAGCAAAGAATTCATTCAGTCTCTCCGCTTTGGCCTTGTCCCCCTCTTAGTGTCCCTTTTACCCCTCTAACATCTAATGGTCCAACTAACTCACTCACAGTTTTTTTGCTGTGAATAAACTTGTAGAAGTCTTTATTACGCGTTTTTGCTTCCACAGCAAGCTTCTTCTCAAAGTCTTTCTTTGCCTGCCTTATCACTGCCTTGCATTTAACTTGCCAGTGCTTGTGCTGTTTCCAGGTTTCATCACTTGGCTCTTTTTTTCCATTTCCTAAAAGATGTTTTTTTGGCAACAGCCGCCTCTCTGACCTCACCTTTAAATCATGCTGACAGTTTTTTGGACTTCCTTCCACTTTTCTTAAAGCGTGGAATACAGCTGGTCTGGGCTTCCAAGATAGTATTTTTAAACACCCATGCTTTATGTAAGTCTTTAACCTTTGCAACTGCTACTTTTAGTTTTTTCTTAACTATTTTACTCATTTTATCATAGTCTCCCTTTCAAAAGTTAAAAGGTAGTACTGTTGATTTCCTTACCATCCCTCCTCCATTAACTAAATCAAACGCGATCATGCTATGATTACTATTTCCAAGTGGCCCCAACACCCTTATCACTTGCACCAGATCTGGTGTTCCACTAAGGACTAGGTCCAAAATGGCTTCCCCTCTGGTTGGGTCATGATCCAGCTGCTCCAAGGAGCAGTCATTTATTTCATCTAGAAATTTTATCTCCCTAGCATGTCCTGCCATGACACTGACCCAGTCAATACCGGGGTAATTGAAATCACACATTATTACTACTGTGCTGTAACTTTTGTTAGCTTCCCTGATTTTCTTTTGAGTATTTCATCATCCATTTGTTCATTCTGGCCAGGCGGTCAATAATACACCCCCCACTGCCATCGCTTTCCCCTTTTTACATGGAATTTCAATTCATAGAGATTCTACAGCAAATTTTGTTTCCTGCAAATCTTTAATTCTTTGTGACTCAATGCCCTCTCTAACAAAGCGCAACCCCTCCACCAATTTGATCAGTTCTATCATTACGATATAGTTTGTACCCAGGTATTACAGTGTCCCACTGCTTGTCATCAAGGAACTCCGCAAGAAATTAAAAACTTATCTATTCACCTCCCATTTTGGCACACTTGAAAATACCTTACCTCTGACAGGTAATGGTTAATAGCAACCTAGGGTACACCAACTCTAATTCTCCTAGCTAACTACAATTACAATTAAAATCGACTAAATAACTACTTGTAAATCTTGTAAATAGATATATGTAATAGATCAAAATATGTAAATAAGTTCGTTTGTTATTTAACAAGTTTTACCATATTTAGTCATTCATGATTAATGTATTTAGCAAAATTGTACCAAGTTAACAAATGTTCCATGTAAAACAGCAAAATTGTACCTAGTTAACAAATGTTCCATGTAAAACAGACTTGTAAATCTGTTCATTCCTTGTTCAATGTAAACCGCACCTGATCTGTGGAAGGTAGCGGTATATAAGCAACTGTTAAATAAATAAAATAAAATAAATCTTTCCACCATGTCTCTGAGATACCAATCATATCTAAGCTCTCATTTAGTGCAGATATTTTAACTCTCCCATCTTACTTTTTAGACTTCTGGCATTTGTGTACAAGCATTTTAGAGATTGTATTTTATTCATATTAATCTGGCTATTGGTAGGCAGGGGTAATTTGTAATCTTTAAGCTCTGTCTATTCCGTACTCAGGGACATTTGGGCTACTTTTGTCTTTATTGGAACCTCTCTGCTGATATGCCCTACCTTCATTCTTTTGGTAGTATCCTTCAAGGATACATTGTTCTGAACGATGCACTCTCCCCTATTATCTAGTTTAAAAGCTGCTCTATCTCCTTTTTAAAGGTTAATGCCAGCAGCCTGGTTCCATCCCGGTTAAGGTGAAGCCCATTCCTTCGGGAAAGCCCCTCCTTTCTCCAGTTCCTAACAAATCCAGAACCCTCATCCTTGCACCATTATCTCATCCACGCATTGAGACTCCGGAGCTCTGCCTGCCTTTTGGGTCCTGCGCGTGGAACAGGAAGCATTTCAGAGAATGCTACCCTGGAAGTTCTGGATTTTGAACTTCCAACCTAAAAGCCTAAATTTAGCCTCCAGAACCTCTCTACCACATTTTCCTATGTCATTGGTACCGAGATGTACCAAGACAGCAGACTCCTCCCCAGCACTATCTAAGTCCTTGTCTAGGTAGTGCGTGAGGTCCACTACATTCGTACCAGGCAGGCATGTTACCAGGCATCCTCAAATCCACCAGCCACCCAGCTAACCTACATGCCTAATGATCGAATCACCAACTATAACGCTGTCCTTACCCTTCCCTCATGGGCACATGGCCCTGGAGAAACTTCCTTGGTGCGAGAGGATTTTACATCACCTGGAAGACTAGCTACAGGATCACTTCCTGCCACACCAGGGTGATGATCTCCTGTCAAGTGATCTCTCCTCCATGGCAACAGTGATGCTGCCAGACTGGAGGTGGGACTTCAGGACTATATCCCTGTAGGTTTTGTCTATGTCCTCTCTGTCTTCCTTATGTCCTCCAAGTCTGCTACTCTAGCCTCCACAGATCAGACTCGTTCCCTGAGAGCAAAGAGCTCCTTGCACCTAGTGAACACATAAGGCCCTTCACCAACTGGGAGAAAATCATACTTGTGACATTCAATGCAAAAGACTTGAAAGCCCCCATCTCGCTGCTAAAAGCACCACTTAAATGTGATCCCTACATGTAAGAAACACAATTTGCTTTAAAAATGTTATTTATTGGGTTTATTTCTATAGACCTCCCAACTGTTTCAACAAAACACCAAAGTATAATAAAATAAAACCAATAAAAATAACAAAAATATCATAAAAACTAAACTGCTCATAATTAAGTAAAAGGCTAGATAGTTATCGTTAATTATACAGTTAATGAATGAATGCAAAAAAAAAATTAAAGAAAATATACTGCAAAGGACAACCATGCCATACATGGCTTCTTTAGTGTGGAGTTCTGCTTTCATTTGGGAACTAATGATCTTTTGAATGTGTCATAGCGGCCTCTTACTAAAAGAGGTTCGTCCTCTTCTGCCATCCCTCTCTCAGTTGGTGTATCTCATCTCAAGGGTCTGTTCTGGGCCCTCTCCTTTTCTCTCGCTATACCCAGTCCCTTGGTGCCCTCATCTCTTCCCATAGCTCAGTATTATTTTTATGCTGATGACTCAAATCTATCTACACCTGACATCGCTCCAAACATATCTCTATTGGCTTATCTGGTATCGCTTCTTGGATGTTCCACCGCCGCTTAAAATTGAATATGGCTAAAACTGAACTTCTTATTTTTCCCAATAAACCTTCCTCCCCCCTTCCTTCTTTCTCTATCACTGTTGGCAACACTCTGCTTCCTGTTTCCTCGGCCAGCAACCTTGGGGTTATCTTTGACGCCTTCCTTTCCTTCTCCACACATATTCAACAGATAGATAAAACTTGTCGGTTTTTTTCGCTACAACATTAACAAAATTCATCCCTTCCTCTTTGAACACACTATTGAGGCTTTTGTCCACTCTTTGATCACCTCCCGTCTTGACTATTGCAACCTCTTCTTTGCTGGTATCCCTCAGTGTCATCTCTCTCCTCTTCAAGCTATCCAGAACTCTGCTACGCGCTAATCTTCTGCCAGCCCCGTTACACTCATATAACCCCCTCTTCTAAAATCATTTCACTGGCTCCCCCTTCCATTTCCATATCCAATTCAAATTTCTTCTAACATAAATGAATTCACTCTATTGCCCCACATTACCTTTCCTCTCTCCCTACACTCCCTCCTTGTGAATTCCACTCCTCCTCTGGCTCTCTTCTATGCACTTTTCTTCTTCTGCAAACTCCAGACTTCAATCCTTTCACCTTGCTGCTCCTTATGCATGGAATAAACATCCTTTATCTTTATGTCAAGTATCTTCTCTCCACCTCAAATCCATGCTAAAGGCTTACCTCTTTGAAGCCGCATTTGGATCCTAATCCTGTGTTCTCCTTCCCTATTTGAACCCCCTTCTTTATCTTGTATTGTTCTGTCTGTCTTGATTAGATTGTAAGCTCTATGAGCAGGGACTGTCTTCTTTATATGTTTGTACAACGCTGTGTATGCCTTGTAGTGCTATATAAATGATTAATAGTAGTAGTAGGCCAGCAGTGCTAGAGAAACAACAGAGAACGCATCTTCAATACATGGGGGAAGGGGAATCCAAACTATCCTGTAACTCCAACATTATGTTGGATCTTGGGGGCGGGTTTGCACATGTACTGGATCTAAAATGATTTAATGAAAAAGCGGTATACTAAATCAGTCTAAATAAATAAATAAAAATAAAATGAGTCATTCTGTGGGCCCTCAACTGAGCACAGCTAGGTTAGAGAGGAAGCAAAATTGGGTTGGGCGGGTGCAAGAGTGAGTGCTACATCAGTTGATTTAGGAAATAAAGTGTTCTATTAGTCTTTCATATTTTAAGATGTAATTAGTTTTAACATTATTTATTTATTTCAATTCCAGTTATCAAGGACAAATGCTTGCCCATCTCTTAGTTCCAAACACCAGTAGGCAGTAACAGTTGCAGTCTCTAACATTCTACCTAGAAGACCGATCTAAGAAGCACTGCATTAAGCTCTGGAACAGATGAACAATGCTTCCATCATAGTTCAAACAGTTCACCCATCCCCAAAAGCAATCTTAATTGTTTAGATAAGCAACTTAGGATAAGCACACTGGAACTCCAAAGAACTATCGCCATCGAACTTCACTCCTAAATTCCTGATATCAACAATAAAGGGGATCAGCAGACCCTCAATCATAGGTCTTGTTTGAACCAAGTGCAAATCTAATTCTCCTATATACACCGCTTCTGTTTTCTGGCTATTAATAATAATTGTTTGGAATGTGGAGCTCGACCAATATAGCTGCTTGAAGCAGACTCCTGTAGGACACAGTTTGTGAGATAACCTGATACCTGCCTGCTCAATTAATTTGGTTCTGGTGTTCTCGGCAAGTCTTCAAATCGTATTCTCAATTTTCATTCACATCGGGGCTAAAAGGGTACAAAAAGGATCCATCAACTCCTGATAAATTGATGGATCAAGTCCTTAATTCTGACCCTGTGCTCTGTGAGCTTGAAAATATTAAGAATATTCTGCCTTCCCAAATAGAGGCTACCAGAGGCATTCAGAATGAATTTGAGTTGCTTATTGCTCAACTATCAATTTCTCAGTATAAGCTGGAGTCATTCGAATGCTATACAATCGTCACTGAAAAGCTCACACCACTGGGCAGACTAGATGGACCTTACTATGTCATTTACTATGTTACATAATATTAAATGCTTCCAGCATACATAACTTGCAGGTGGATATCAAAGATTTCTCCAATCGCAATATGAGAAATAATATTTGTGTTCTCAGGATACCTGAAGGAGCAATGGGTAAAATGTTTAACAAACTTCTTGGAAGCTACCCTCCCACATCTTTTGGGCCTTTCATTTCAGCCATTATTGGAAATCGAATGTGTATATCAAGTACTATCCAGGCCTATAATGAGCAAGTACCCCAGGCTGATAGTCACACTGTTGCTGAGCTACCCTCAAGAATTGCAAATTCTTACGGTGGCGAAAGAAAAATACGCACCATTACTGTTTTCAGGGCACAATGTTTTCATTGTTCCTGATTTGGCCACTACAACTGCTGCTAAATGAAAAAAACTTTCTGGCAATGAGGAAAAGGCTCAAGTCTCTTAGCGCAAGATATGCTCTGTTATATCCTGCTAGAATACATGTGACTTTTAATAATAAAGCTACTATGTTCTCTCACCCTGATCAACTTTGGGATTACTTGGGAGTCACTGGAAATGTAGTTAAATATATCCCATTGTCTGTAACTAGGCTATAATATTTTAATGTTATACTGAGGTTGGGCATTATTGCTTTTATGTTCTGTGTGGTTATGGCAGCTTTTATGTTAACAATGTGTTGCTGAATGTATGTGCTGAGTGAATAAGGTGTCAGTTGGTTTTGTATGTGCTGTGGAATGTAGCTATTGTTTGTTTATATGTTTATATTTGTTTATATGTGCTGTGGAATGTAGCTATTGATTGTTTATAGTTGGAATATTTGTCGTGAGCTTGCGTCATACCTGGTGTCCAGTTCTCATGTTCATTGCAGAGACGGCGCTGTGTGCTGATGGACTTGCTGGTGTGTCAGTACTTTGTGTTGTAAAGCTATTTGCTATGTTTTTGCGTCTCTGGTATGGCTGATGGTGGTAAAACATACGTCAGTCAGTGCCTCATTTGCATCTGAAGAGCGATATTGCAACAATAAAGAGCGTTGAGCATATCGGGCTCTCAAAAAAGTCCTTTTTATATCTGATCGCAGATACCCCTGGGCCAAAAAACACGCATCCAAAATCTTCATTTCCTGTACAAAAGACATATCCATAGAACATATTCTGCGATATTGACTCATAGGTAAATTTTTTCATAAGGATAAAGGATGACAACTTGAAAAATGTAAATAGGCATTCCAATTCACATTCTTGGTTGTGAAGACTACACATGCCTTAGATCGCCCTTTGTATATGTATGACATTAATGGACATTACCCTTGTAATCATTGCAAGTATTGCACTCTAACAATACCAGGAGAAACATGGATTGATAGGCACACTTTAAGGACATATTCTTTACGAGGTTATACAAATTGTTCTTCCACTTTTGTAGTTTATCTGGTAATTTGCCCTTGCGGAAAATATTATGTAGGACGCACCGTTCGTCCTGTCAAACTTAGGCTATCTGAACATGCTTCATGTCTGCGATTAAAATATCTTTCTGCTCCTATGGTGGAACAAGCACAGTTACTTACCTGTAACAGGTGATCTCTGGGAACAGCAGGAATAAGTCTTCACATATGGGTACGTCGGTACCGACGGAGTCTGCGCGGGAACGCTTCCCAGCGTCCAATCAAAGAGATTTTGGAAGCATCCCACCATGCCTGCGTGCTGCCTTCCTGCCTTTCCCAACTGCCTCTCCTCAGTTAAGTTTTAAAGCTGAGACAAAGAGAGAGAGAGAGAGGAAAGGAAAGATAGATAGAGATACAACTCCTGGGGAGGTGGGTGGGTTGTGAAGACTTATTCCTGCTGTTCCCAGAGATCACCTGTTACAGGTAAGTAATTGTGCTATCTCCAGGAACAAGCAGGAATGAGTCTTCACATATGGGGACTCCCAAGCTAAGATGCCTGGAGTCCCAGCATGTCATAGGTTGGAACATGCTATCCCCCACAACACCAGGCATCCTGAGGATGGAGGGTAGGAGTTGAAGAAAGAAAGGTGCTGTGGAACAGCTAACCTAGCATAGGACTGCAGAGGAGGAGTCCATGTGCGGATGATAATTATCAATGATATTGAAAGAAATATTGCAATATGGACTCCTCTAACAGGATTACACAGCAATAAGGAGGTTCATGGGATCTACTGGGGAACCCAGTAGAGGAACCTCAAGGAGGACCTCACTGTGAAGTGGAGGTAATAAACCTGTAGGAAAAAACAGTGGTGGTCAGATTCCTGAAAGGTAAGAGGGGACCCCGGTAATAACTGGGGTAGTACCAAAAACGGTGGGCTTTCAGCGGAAGGCTTTATGATAAAAGCCAAACTCTTTTGGCGACAGAGTGGCTCACCCTTGGGAGCAAAAAGAGAAGGCCGACCAAATTTGACAAACAGGCACAGCCCTTGTGGGAGGAAAAGGTATGGAAACCCCTTGTATCCCAAAAGAAAGGACAAACGCCTGAGGCGTTAGAGCCTGTGATTAGCTGAAGATCCGCAATGTCTCTCCTAACTGGAGTCAGCTAGGAGAGATACTGGAACATGGAGAGCTTCAGAGGTACCTAAACCTTAAGGTTATGGTGGAAGTTGTTAACTACCACAGAAGTGGTTGTGAGTGTAGAACCCCAACATGCTGGATAGCATAAGTATGGGTAAAGCCCATCTGTCAGAATCATATAGCTATATGAGCCTCGACAGTCAGGTAGATAAATGCAGAATACATATCTACCGATAATAAAATATCTCGACAGATACATATTATATATATATATATATATATATATATATATATATAGATATAGATATATAGATATATATATAGATATAGATATATATACACGTATAAGAATATATCTATAGTGAGATATGAAAGGGCATAAAATACACACAAATGATAGACAGACATCTGTAAGATGTATACTATAGATATGAATATATATAGGCCTCTATATGGGTGTCTGCAAGAAGCAGACAGAGATATGCCTACAGAACGGTATTCACATAGGAAATGTGGAGAGGAAAGATTCATCTAACAACAAGAAGGTGGAACCTACTTGAGAAGATATATAGAGAATCTATTCCCACTGGTTATGAGCTACAGGGATGCTAGCTAGTGAAATAACCAGGACGGTTACGTGAAAAGCAGAGGATGAAATCAGTCTGCAGCCAGCAAGTCCCGAGTATTCCAGAACTCTAGCATGGTAAATGAACAGAAGACGCATAAAAATGAGATACCATGCTGACCTGCTTAAGGGCAAAGAGGTATCATGCGTTCTTACCATGAGGACGAGCTGCAAGGAGAAAAGCATATTCCCGATTGGAAATAGTATGGACCAAAGCAGGGAATTGGCAACTCCTTAAGCTTTCACGTAAGAGAAGGCCTATGTCCTTTATATTAAAAAGGAGATAGTGAAAAAAGGGAGAACCCTTCTAGTCATGGGAGACATGACTGAAAAAGCCTTTTCCAACCATCTAGGATAGCTGTTGGAGAAAAAACCCCTCATGCTCTCTAGCAAGGGCCCATAGTGGAGAGCTTCTCTGTAGAATTGCAGAGAGCATGATGCAGGAGAATGAGGAGATAGAACTGGCTGCTGGAGAGCCAGTACCTATGTCAACTATGCTGCCAAACCCAGGGGAATGGAGATGGCAGAAAGAGAAGACAATCCAACAAGCTTGTAGTGAAAAAATTTCCAAGACAGATGACAGCACTGACTTGGAGCCACCACTAAGACCAGACAGAATGTTAGTGGAGGACAAATCTGGTTGCTGGTGGACAAGAACCAGTGGTCCAAACATTAAGGCTCCTGCATTGGCAGCTACTTGCCAGACAGCAGAAAGAATCTTACTGTTTAAAAACAGAAAGAACAGACAGGAGTAGAAAACTCTGGACATGTCTGATGAACTGCCTCAAAGCAAGATTGAAAAACAGGAGTCAACTCAGAGAGGAGAACTCCGCACTGGAAAAGTAACAAAACTAGAGAGGCTGAAGAAAAGCCCTCCAGTGAAGCAATACCGCTCTTACAGAGGAAAAGCTTGGTAAGAGGGTAAAGAGAATGGAGCTGAAGAAGACTTACAAAGTAGTAAGTCTATAGAAAGGAAAAAAGACATGCTGGCACAGGAAACTATCGTTTGATAGTGGTTAGACCTCTTTCCCTAGCAAGAAGAAGAGGAGAACCCTGTGACCTATAAGCATGAACATCCTGACAGCTCATAGAACATAGAAAAAATGGATGTCTTTTGGGAAGAGATCCATGTCTAGAATTTAGAATGACAGCAGTGGATTGCCTCTATTGAGAAGAAGCAACTGCAGATTCTAACCCCAAGAGTCACAAGCATCTGATGGAGATTGATCAGAAACCGTGGTTGCTGGGTTTGCTGAGCCTGGTGAGAGGTTGAATTCTGCAGACCAGGACGATGCTTCCCTTGTTTGGGAACATCGGTATGATGGGCAGATGATGCATAAAACCTTCTTCTCCTATGGGAAGAAAGTTTGGCAGGACATTTCCTACCTACTGGGACAGAAGAAGGTGCAGAACAGCCCCTAGGAACAGGTAAGTCAGTGGACAACTGAGTAACCTGACGTAAAGACTCCGACTGTCTCCAGTGCAAGGAGTATGTCCCAGTCTTTGCTGTGCCCATTTGTCCAAGTCTGAAGCTTGGAGCCAGGCTCTATGTCGTGCCCCTATAGTTATAGCAGAGAGTCTAGGGAAGCACGAGTAAGCAACCAAGAGATATTCTGAAGATGCTTAAGCAGTGAAGAATAGCCTGAACTCTTGGACTCTGGAAGGGAAGGAGTCAAAAGATGTAATTGCTATGTGACCTCCTCAAGAGATAGACTCATATAAAAAATATATGAGAGAATTCTTGCAGAAAGCATAGATGTCTGGAAGGTTTGACGTCCAAAGGCATCTAGTGTCTTAGACTCACGACCTGGCGGATAAGAAGAGTGCTTTTTCTTACTCTTTACCCGCCTCATTGCTGATTCCACTACTATGGAATGATGAGGAAGTTGAGTCTTTCGAAACCCTGGAGAGGGGGGCACCTGATATAAGAGATCAGTTGCTCTGGAAGGTGGGAGTACCCTTAAAGGTGTTTCCCACATTCCTAGAAGGAGATCCTGCAAGGAATGATGCAAAGGAAGCATTATGTTCTCCTTTGCTTTGGTAGAAACAGAGCCTTGTGCAGGATCATGTCCCGGGATAGGAATGGCAAGAGATCTTGCTATATCCAGGAGGAAACTCTGAAAAGAGGGATCTCCAACGGGAATTTCCTTTGGACAGGTTAGATCTGAAGAACTAGCCTGAGCATCGAAAGAGCTATCCAAATATATAGGAATAGAAGATCCTGCACTGTGCAGTGTAGAATCCTTAAGGGATGGTCGCCGGTACTGGCTGTCAGGAGCAGCGACCGTCAGTACCACATCGTCCATGCCAGGTATCGACTCCAAGCTTGGTATAGAAGGGAGCGATCCTGTTGAAAAAAGCATGGCAGGAGTTGACCAAGATGCTACTGTGGATACCGGTACCGATGCCAATACCGGTACCGATGTCGGAGCCGAGCCCGACACAGACATCGGAGCAGCCATCGGTGACAGTTCAATCTGTAACGAGGTAACCGAAAACCTCCAGCCGCTATCCTCGGTACCGAGCCTCCGGTATCGATCGGTGTCGGTACAAAAGCGTATTGGTACCCAGTCTTCCAGACTAGAGATCGATTCCAAACTCGGCATCGAGGGCAAAGAGCCTGATGAACGAAGCATGGAAGGCACCGACTGCAAGGGTAATGAGGACATCGGTACAGACTTCGGTACCGTGTCTGATACCGGTGGATGAAGGTCAACCAGTGGCAACTCAAACGGCCTCGGGGGAACCGAGAGTTGTGGATCCAAATCATCGGAACCGAGCCTTCGGTACCGCCGACAGCCGGTACCAAGGCGAGTCGGCACCCAGTCCTCCAGACTGGAGATCGATTCCAAACTCGGCATCGAAGGAAGCAAGGCTATCGATGCACGTCTGGAGGGTACTGACGTCGGTGGTAGTATCGGTGCTGGTAATGTTAATGGAAAGTCAGTCTGGAGAATATCCACCGGTCCCGAAGGCACCGAGGACGCCAGATGACCATCCCTGGTGAGGAGTGTTTCATCCAACACCAGTGCCGATGCCGGGGTATCGGTACCGCTCGAAGCGGATGCTGCCACCACTGGACACGGCTCAGGTATGTTCTGTGAGGGGTGAACCCCAGGAACAACCTGAAACCCCTCAAACGCTTTGGAGACCGAAGACTCCCGCCGGGGTTTTGAAGCCAGTGGGCCCTCGAGGGCAAGGCTGGAGCTGTCTACATGCTGTGCATGAGACCTACCACTCGAGGGCTGGCTAGTCTTAACAGACTGTTTGTGGGTTACCTGATCCTGTGTAGAAGAAGAAAGGGACGGTGCCCCGAAGTTGGAGGGAAACCGTGTATCGAGGGAACCTCGATGTTGAAAACCTCTTCTCACCAAACTGTTGTCAGGACCCAAGCAGGTTAGACACCGACTCCGAGGGTCTAAAAATAAAGTTGTACCGCCACAGTTTGAACATTTCTTGGAGAAAGTGGCTGGCGGTTCCATGAAGGAAAAAGAAGAGGCCTAAAAGGCCTAAGAAACCGTGGAACACTATGAAGAAAAAATATCCCTTGAAAAAGGAAGATTTTATAAGAAAAGAAAAGAAAACACCGGCGGTACCGGTGGCGTCGGGGAAGACAGCCGCGACCACAAGAAAACGAAAGAAATAAAACAAGAATTTTCTGCGGTGACAGGAGGACGTCCTGCCGGCTCCGCGGAAAACGAAAACTTTGGAGAGGCAGTTGGGAAAGGCAGGAAGTCAGCACACAGGCGTTGTGGGATGCTTCCAAAAGCTCTTTGATTGGACGCTGGGAAGCGTTCCCGCACAGACTCCGTCGGTACCGACGTACCCATATGTGAAGACTCATTCCTGCTTGTTCCTGGAGATCTGCTTGCAACATCAACATGATTTTGATTCTCTATGTTGGAGGATTTTAGATATTGAACCCCTTGATCCTAGAGGTGGTGATCGGGAACAGCGACTGCAGTTGAGGGAACAGAAATGGATTTTTCGTTTAAACACTGTTAACCCTAATGGCCTTAATATGCAAATAGATTGGTATACCATTATTTAGATCAATCAACAAATTTGTAAGGTGTTCTCTTGTCAGTGAGATCCTCCTTACTGCTTTGATCAACTAAGTAAGTTCACGTGATTGCTACTGAACATATGTTTGAAAGTGACGTCAGATGCCGAAGTATAAGAGGAACATACCCAGTTTTCATTTGGAAAGCGGCTCTCGTTCTTTGAGCAGAATTTGAGTTATATGGCTAGTGAGAGATGACCTGAGGCAGGGTTATAAATTCTATATGTTTAACCCGAAACGTGTGACACGTCAACCTGGTGAAAACCTGGCATCTTGTCTGCTTTTCTGAAGTTCTAATGAGCTAAGTACAAATTTTCAACATTTGATTTACTAAAGAAAACTAAAAAAAAGGAGCAGTCGCAGTGGTTAGCGGTAGTCCTTTTCCCGCTCACTTTGACGACTATCTCCGACAAAAAGTAATTTTTGACAACGGGGTTCCTTGTTGTCAGGATCTTATGTTTATGACGGTTATTTTTCGATTCTGACTGTCTTTTAGTAATTCTTAGCATCTATATCATTAGCCTTTTCCTGCCAATTCTTGCCAAAGAGATTCTCTCCTGTGCAAGGTATATTCCCCAGTTTGTCCTGTACCCAGATTTCTAAGTCAGATGCCTGGAGCCAGGCAATTCTGCGTGCACTTATGGCAATAGCAGAGGTTCTGCTTATGCATTCAAAGCAGTCAAAGGCTGCACGATTCACAAACTTGGAAACATCCTGAGCATGTTTAACAAGAGTAAGATAATCTTGCCTTTTATCATCAGGAAGGAGAGGGCTCATAAGCTCTAAGTCTCCTGACTTCCTTAAGGAACATTCCCATATACAAGATATAGGAACTGATCCTAGGAGAAAGCATGGAAGCCTGGAAGGATCGATGTCCAAAGGCGTCGAGTCCTACACTCACGTCCTGGAGGATTAGATGCATGCCTTTTTGCACTCTTCATCCGTCTCATGGCTGATTCCACCACCATGGAATGATGTGGAAATTGAGTCTTTTGAAACCCAGGACAAGGAGGAACTCGATACATGGTGTCGAGTCTTCGAGAATGAGGAGATGTGGTTAGAGGTGTTTCCCACATCCTTAACATAAGATCATGCAAGATCTCATGAATAGGTAAGGTAGCTGCCTCCTTGGGAGCTTTAGGGTATTGTAGGATCTCTAATTCCTTTGCCCTAGGCTCTTTTTCAGGAGCCACTGTGATGGAAAGACCTCGGGCCACATCTCGGATAAAATTCTGAAAGGACATATCCTCTGGTGGAGACATCCTATGCTGAGGAGAAGAGGAATCCTCGGGAAGAAGTACTCTGGTATGGGAAGAGCCTTCAGAGTCTTCAGACTCATCCAAGGATTCGAAGTATCTCCGATCCGTGTGATCGTGCAAGGCACGGTACCGGTACCGATCGAAGTCGGCATCGGAGTGGTCCAGTACCGACTTGTCGATGCCGGATAGAGACGCATGACTTGGTCCCGGAAGAATACCTGCCGATGTCGATGCAGTTGGTGCTGGTACCAGAGTCGGTGCCGGTTGAATTGTCTGAAGTGGTTTCAGGGGCATCAAGGCCATGAGAAGAGCCACCAGACTGCGTTCAATAGCCAAGAGTCTCTGGTCTATCGACGCTGCCGATGCTTGGGTATCGGTGCCAGTTAAAGAGGCCGGTACTCCAGAGCATGGCACCAGTAGTTCTGCCGAGGATGAAGCCTTGAGAACATCCTGGAGCCCCGTTAGTGCTTTGGAAGCCAAAGCCTCCTGCCGGGGCAATTTTGCCAGTGAAAGTCCCTCAAGCGCAACGCCAGAGGCATCTCGATGTTTAGGAGATCTACCATTTGAGGACTGGCTAGATTTATGTTTAGTTACCTGAGATCCATGGGAGGAGGATGAAGCCCTGGAGGACGTTGATGCCACGGAGGCTGCATCGGAGGGAAAAAGGGTGCTGAGCTTAGCAGCTCGGTTTTGCTGGCCCCTTTTTGACATCATTCCACAGGCAACACACTCTGAAATAGAGTGGTCAGGACCTAAACATTTGAGGCACCACTGATAGGTGTCGGTGATGGTACCGCCACACTTAGAACACTTTTTCAAACCCGAAGTGGGTTTTTCCATTCTGAGGGAAAAGGTTGGGCCTAGTGCCCAAAATGGCACATGGCACCCGAGAAGAAAATTACTGGAGAAAGACTCCAGAAACGGGTTTTTTTTTTTTTAAACGAAAAGAACTGGCGGTACCGGTATAGCGTCGAGGGAAGGCAGATGCGACCACAAAAAAAGGAGTATAAAAAGGGAATTTTTCTGCGGTGACAGGATGTGCGACCTGTCAGTTCCGCGGAAAACGAAGAACTGGAGGAGGACAGTTGGGAAAGGCAGGAAGGCAGCACGCAAGCGCTGTGGGATGCTCCCAAAGGCTTTCCTATTGGACGCTGTGGAGCGTTCCCACGCAGGCTCCGTCGGTACCGACGATACCCATATGTGAAGACTACATTCCTGCTTGTTCCTGGAGATACACATTATCCAGGAACCAGCACCACAATTTAAGATGAACAAACCATGGGGCACTAGAACCCGATATGCTTGGCGCTCTTTATTGTTACAGTATTGCTCTTCAGGTGCAGATGAGGCACTGACATGTGTTTTATCATATTCTGTGGGAGTTCATTGGATTGTAAAGACCATTCGGAAGCATTGGGCTATGCTGCAATTACATCCATGTTTAGCAGCCCCATTGAGGACAGCCTTTACAAGAGGTAAGAATTTAGGGGAATTACTGACTAGATACCAATTGACGTCATTTAGGGACGATTCTCAACTGATCGGACATTATTCCTGTTCAAGATGCAGTTGGTGTGAACTGGCCTTGACTGGGCCCTGTTGGACGCCCCAATGGGAGGATATATTCATCAGAGCAACATTTGTCATGTGACACCATAGGGGTTGTTTATATGATTATTTGTCCATGCTCTTTAATTTATGTAGGTTGTACCACAAAAAAAATTTGGTTGCGTTTGGTGGAATATAAGAGCCAGATTAATAATCAGGTAGACACTGTCCCTTTGGTGTCCCACTGGTTACTGTGTCAACATTTGATCAGTGACATCAGGCAGCCGGTGATGGAGCACATACCGCGCACCTAGAGGGGTGGGAACTATACTAAGCAATTAACCATCCACGAACATGTTTGGATGCATCGACTTGGATCCTTTGAATCGTGGAGGTTAAACCAGGCTGCTAAATGGTTTGCTCTGATTATGTGACTACCAGAGCATGATGTGTTTTTTATTTAAAGATGTTTTAAAAGTAGAGTGGCACTCAGCCTGTATGGAGGATAGTTCCTATGGTGGACAATGTGTTTATAATGTATTTATGAAGACTGTGTTCTCCTGATGCAGATAAGTGTATTGTTACTTATCGAAACACAATATTGTGTCGGACAGCATTGCATTTTTGTATTTACACTTATATCGCCATGGTTAAAGGTTGTTTGATTAGCCAACGACAGACCGATAATGAAATTTGAGCACTCTAGTACAGGCTTCTTGGGCTGTTATACTGGAAGATCGGTAGTCGATCTAATGTAGCTCATTTTAGTAGTTGAGGTCTTGTCAAGCTTTCTAAATGTTTTTTGAATTAGGTTTGAAATAAGAGATTATTCACCAGTTTGTAATTTATTGTGAGTACTATAGTTAGGGTTTATGATTAATATACGAGGTATGACAAAGAAGAAATGAGACTGTGGCAGCCACGCCCATGACTCAATGCCAATTGGCTAACCGCTTATGGCACTGTGTTGTGCAACATCTCACCACTATTCTGCTATAATATTTTTCATCTCTCTCACTCTGTTTTTCTTTTTTCAGGTCATTTGTAGCACACTGCTCCATCGCTTTGCCATGCAACTGGAGGTGGCAGAAATATGGAGCAAAGAATCAACTTGAAATTTCTGGTTAAGTTGGAGAAGGCCCCAACTGAGTGTCTCCAACTTCTCCAAAAAGCTTATGGAGAAGATACAATGTCAAGGCCGCGAGTCTTCAAGTGGCACAAATGCTTGAAGACTGGCCACGAGGAGGTGGAGGATGACCCCAAGTCAGGACAACCTTTCACGACAAAGACGGGCGAAAACATTGACAGAGTGAACCAGCTGGTGTGGAGAGATCGCAGATTAACGATGCGGATGATAGCTGAGGAGCTCAGCCTGAACAGGGGAGTCAGTGCGGACCATCTTGGTGCAGGAGCTGGGGATGCAGAAAGTGTGCGCCCAAGATGGTGCCCAAGCTTTTATCGGACGACCAGAAGGAGCACCGGGTCAATGTTTGTCGAGACTTGCTAGAGAAGATCGGAGAAGATCCAAAGTTTGTTGGCCAAGTCATCACAGGAGACGAGACTTAGGTCTTCCAGTACGACCCTAAAAGCAAGAGACAGAGCCTGCAGTGGAAGACTCGACTGTCACCCAGACCCAAGAAGGCACGCATGTCCAAATCAAGGATCAAGGTCATGCTTATCACATTCTTCGACCAAAAGGGAGCGGTCCATCATGAGTTTGTGCCTGAGGATCAGACAGTAAAACCAGCACTTCTACCAGCAGGTCCTCAATCGCCTTTATGACAGGGTTTGGCGCAGCAGGCGGGCTTTGTGGAGAGACAAGTCATGGCTGCTCCACCACGACAATGTGCCTGCACACACCACACTCAGTGTGAAGCAGCTCTTGGCCAACAAACAGATCACAGCTCTCGACCACCCTCCTTTTTCCCCAGATCTCGCACCGTGTGACTTCTGGCTCTTCCCCAGGCTGAATACTGTGCTTAAAGGAACTCATTTCACCTATGTAGAAGAGATCAAGGCCACTGTGATGAGGGAGCTGAGAGAACTCAAGGAGAAGGACTTTACCGAGTGCTTCAGTACGTGGCAGATGCGAATGCAGAAGTGCATTAACTCGGGGGGGGGGGGGTGGATTACTTTGAAGGGGACAATGCGCAATTTCTCTGTAGATTTTGTAATAAAACATTTATGGGACAGTCTCACTTCTCTTTTGTCACACCTCGTATGTAGGTTGTTGGGTACCTTCACTGCTGGCATTGAATTGTTTCAGATGTATAATTGGTAGCACTGGACTCAGCACGCAAGCATCGAATTCTGAAAGGCCTTTTGGCAGAGGGTGTCAAGGGTCCAGGTCTTCTTACCAAGGGGCACAGAGGAATGGGTCTTTTGGCTTTTGAGTCTGTGCATGGCGGATTCGACGACCATCGAGTTGTGTGGGAGTTGGGTTTTCTGGAACCCGGGGCTTCGGCAAACTTGGTACATGGACTCGAGTTGTCTGCTTACTATGGGCACCAACGCCGGTGTTTCCCACATATGGAGGCGGCGGTGCCCGAAGATCGGAGGGATGGGCACCGTGAGGGTCTCCTTCGGAGAGGCCTCGTACTGGAGAATCTCCAGTTCCTCTGTGCGGGGGCCCTCCTCCACTTCGGTCTCGATGGCGAGTGCCTTAGCCATGTCCCACACAAAGTCCAGAAAGGCGATGTCCTCGGGCCAGGAATGGCACCGGGACACCAGGGGAGACAGGTCCAAGGGCACGTCTCAGTGTCGTGGAGTGTTCAAGGTCTGCTTGTCCTCGGTCTCCCAATCAGACTCATTTGAGGAAGAGTCCGAAGCCTCGTGGTTCTTGCGATCGAGGCCTGGGCCCTGAGGTCTGCTGCCTCCTGAGGACCTACAGTCTGAGCCACGGGCACTAGCCAGGGAGGACTACTGCCCTGAGGAATGGGATCTGGATCTCGTCCTCTGCCGATGTGTCTCTCGAGGATCAGCTCGACTTCTGGGGAAGCCCTCAATGTCGAGAGCCCGTCTTCGGGGTGGATGTACCGGAGGAGTCAGACAAATGCCCGCTGTTGGGCCATGAGGGCAGAGATACTGTGCTCCAAGGTCACCATCCTGTTCTCCATGCCGGTTGGCTCCACAGCCTTCGACAGGAGCAGAGAGGGATTCAGGCCTGGCGTTGGTTCTCTCGAGGAGGTGTCCTTTGACAAAGATGGCCTTGTGTATCCGAGACCGATCGCTGGCTGACGACTCCTTCCGGGGCAGGTTGTGAAGCCACTCCCGGCTCCAACCCCTTGGATTCATGCCTGGGACTGCGGGGCCTGGAATGGGATTTCTCCGATTTCCCAGAACCATCCTCTGGGGCAGTCTTCGAGGGTTTTGACTTCTTACATTCCACCTCCGGGGATTTTCCCTTGGAGAACCCACGGCCACAGGACTCCGAGGCGGCCCTGGTATTGCAGGATACCGATGTACCTGGAGAGTGGTTTTGCCAGAGATTCTGGTGCAGAGTCGGAAATGAAAAATCTTTTCCTGCTGCAGCTGACTGCTCTTGATGGCCTTTGTGGTCATCGCCTTGCAAAGTTCCAGCTGCAGCAGGAAAAGATATTTCACAAGTCCAACTCTGCAAGGGAGTCTCTGGAGAAACTGCGCCCCAGGGTCCCCTCTGGTGCCCCGCGATGCCAGGGCTGTCTCAGTCCCGCAGGTCCTCCAAGAGAAAATCTCAGGAGGTGGAACGCAAGAAATCAAAGCCCTTGAAGACCGCCCTGGAGGACAGGTAGGGGAAATCCCATTCTAGGCCCCGCAGCCCCAGGCGTGAGTCTGGCCCAGGACAGCAGAGGCAGCAGTCATGTGGATTGGTGAAGGCCATCATCTTACCACACCGATCACATTATGGAGGCCATCGGGAAAAGGGGGTCCTGCCACCCGGGCATGGGTCAGGGGCCAGCAGCCAAAAAAGGGTGCAAAACACCGGTCGAGGAACACCTCGAGAAAACAAAAAGAAAAAAAAGAGACAAACCCGAGGAGCGACGCTGAGGTGAGCTAGCTCAGGGGCAGGAAAGGAACTGGTATGCGTACTGGCTAAAACGAGACAAGAAAGGGCACTTTTTCCGGGGAAAACTAGACAGTCGTCCGAAGGGCTCCGCAGAAAAAAGGAGACTGAGGCAAGATGGCACCCTTAGACAGGAAGGGGACCATGCCAGGGCTCTTTTGGCACAGACATCACCCATATGTGACGACAGACTTCCTGCTTGTTCCTGGAGATACAGCTGATCCTAATTTCTGACAATGCTGCAGTGGTCCTTAATGCTTGTTTTGCCTAATGATCCAGTACAAAATCCTATTTGGTGATTAAATAATCATCTTTTTAAAGATCCCGGCTACCAGAGGAAAAAAGAGATTCTACAGATGGGTTTTTCTGCAAGAAATGAAGTAGATGATTTAAATTATTATTATTATATTATTTAAATTACCCTGCTTGGTGAAATTATAAGCTATGCCTCCTGGCATAAGAAAAAGGATGTAGATGCTATCCGGAGGCTGGAATTGGAAATCTCTGATCCTGAGCAGCAGCACTCTCATTCGAGTAATAATGGAGTTTTTAGGCAGCTTATGCAGAAAGAAATATGAGTATAATAGCTTGTTGAGTAGACAAGCTGGTCAGGGTGTTTTTAGGCAAAGAACAGATTATGTGAGTGACAACATATCTGGTCATCTTTTAGTGCAGCTTCTAAAAACAAGGATGATATGACAGCATATTGCTTTGTGGCATGATACACAGGGGCGAGTATTAACCAAGACGAGTGAAATATTTTGTCTGTTAGTTTCTGACTATACAGATCTGTTTCACTCTTCCTATAATGGTAAGGAGGATTCATGTTGAGATTTTCTTGCAAATCTTCAGCATTTGATATTGTCTGAAAGGAGCAGAGCATGTTTGGGAGCACCTGTTACAGCTGCGAAGATATGCTTTGCAATCCTCTCTCTGCCTCATAATAAGGTGCCAGGTCCAGATAGGTTAACTGCTGAATTCTATTGTCAGTTTTCCACTATACTTGCAGGAAAACTACAGCAACTCTTTCACAATCTTTATGTAAATCCAAATACTTGTTCTAATTTTCTGAAGCACATATTATACTCTTGCCCAAGCCAGAGAAGGATCCTACTATGGCAGCAAGTTACCACCTCCTATCACTTTTAAATGTTGACTGTAAAGTTCTGGTCAAGGTTTTAGCAACTTGGTTAAGTGAGTTGTTAGATGATTTCATCAACGGAGATTAAGTTGGTTTTATGCAAGGCCAATACACTGATAATAATGTGTGAATTTTTCATGATCTTACAATATCTGTCAGACTAAAAAGTATCCTGCATTTGCCATGTTTCTGGATGCTGAGAAAGCATTTGACCGAATAGAGTGGTCTTTTATATTTCAGGTTCTTGAGAGGTTTGGGTATGGTCAGGATCTTACTTGGTGGGTGAAGGTTATATATTCATACCCCAAATCAGGAATTGCTGTGAATGGGGTTTGTTTTGAACCTATCTTGCTTGCTCGGGGTACTAGGCAGGGATGTCCACTTTCTCCTCTGTTGTTTAATTTGGCCCTTGCTAACTGCTGTTAGGAATGCGCCAAGCATTCATGGCAATGAACATATGTCCTATGTTCATAAATTAGCAGCTTATGCGGATGACGTGCTGCTATTCCATTCCAGACCGGAGACCTCTATTATTGCATTGTTGGATTTGATTGAGGGATTCACCTCCTTTTCAGGTTACAAAGTAAATTGGGGGAAGATGGAAATCATGCCGATGAATGATTATACCATTCAAGCAGATACTGGAGATGTTAATCTCATATGGTCCCCGCTGAAAATCAAATACTTAGGTATTATCTTCAGCAAGGATCCAGAATATTCAATCTCATTAAATATGTAAAGTATGCAAGGTGGAATTGAAGGACACACTGCAGCATTGGTCAACTTTACATTTATCCTGATGGGGAAGGTTAGAAACTATTAAGAGGATGATCCTACCATGTTAAGCATGTTAGTGAGTTTATGCCCTAGAAGTTTTTATTTACACATTGATAACATTTTATCCAGATTTTTATGGAAGGCTAAGTGTCCATGTATTGCTTTGTCTAAATTAAAGTTGCGGAAGATGAAAAGGTGGTGCGGGATTCCCTGAATTCTATAAATATCATCTTGCATTCTAAGGTATGGTGCAATTGCAATTACATGTGACCGGGTGCTTATGTCCATGCCTTCTTGCTTGAAAGTTGTAAGTGAGATGGGCTACACATTTTTATTCTTGTCTTTACCACTATGGACCCTCCCGAAGCAATGGTATCCTATGCTTCCAATTTTGTGTTTGGTTAAAGCCCTTAAGAAGTTGGATAAAAGGTCTGATAACCCTTGCAGGAATTGCTGTGAGTCGTCTCTTTAGAATAACCCTATTAGAATAAACCACCATAAAATTTCTTGGAAGGCATGACAGGAACATGGTATGGTGTAGTTACTCACCTGTAACAGGTGTTCTCCGGAGATAGCAGGAATCAGTCCTCATGTATGGGTGACTTCGGCACTGACGGAGCCCTCGCGGGAGCATCTCCCCAGCTTTCAAAGAAAGCCTTTGGGAGATGCCACAACGCATGCGTGGCCTCATTCACGGCCAAGGGTACCATCTTGCTCAGTCAGATGACATGGCTAAAAGACGGCAAAAATAAAAGATGGTAAAGAAGCAACTCCAATGGGAGGAAGGAGGGTTGTGAGGACTGATTCCTGCTGTCCCCGGAGAACACCTGTTACATGTGAGTAACTACGCTTTCTCCGGAAACCAGCAGGAAGTCAGTCCTCACATATGGGACTCCCCAGCTACAGGCTACCGGGAGACCCGTAGCAAAAATTGGGCCCCCTCAAGGGGAGCCGCAAGCAGCAGCAATTTAGTCTGGTGTACAGACTACGGTAAGACCCCTGTGTCCGATGAAACCAGCGGTAGAATGAATACAGAAGGGTCAGAGGGTAGGAGTTGCCTAGACCCCGGAAAGATTACGGAGAACAGCCTGGCCGAAGGCTCTATCCTGTCGGGATCGGCTTTCCAGGCAGTAATGGGCTGCGAAGGTATGGACTGAAAACCAGATGGCGGCCCAGCAGATATCTGCCGTCGGAACAGAGCGCAGATTTGACACTGAAGCCGCCATGGCCCAGACACGATGCGCTGTGAAGCGATTGTCCCGCGGGAGCCTCGCCTGCTCATAGGCGAGGGCAATATAGTCCGCCACCCACGTGAACAGTGTACGCTTAGTCACCGCTTCCCCCAGCCTGCTGGGGTCAAAGGATACGAAGAGCTGGGAGGCTTTGCGGTGGTCTTGAGTGTGTTGGATATAGAAGGACAAGGCCCTCTTACAGTCCAAGGTGTGGAGGACCGTCTCCGCCCGACTGGCGTGAGGTCTTGGAAAGAAGGTAGGAAGTACATCCTCCTGATTGAGATGGAACGAGAATACTACCTTCGGAAGAAATTTGGGGTGAATGCGGAGCACCACTCTGTTCTTATAGAACCTGGTATAGGGTGCTTCAGCCACCAAAGCTTGGAGCTCGCTAACCCTGCGAGCGGAAGTGAGCGCAACCAGGAAAACCACCTTCCATGAAAGGTAACGAAGGTGGTAGGTAGCCAAGGGCTCGAATGGAGGACGGATGAGCTGCCCCAACACCACACTGAGGTCCTATTTGGCTGCTAGAGGGCAAACCGGGGGCTTAGATAAGAGCAGTCCCTGTAGGAAGCGGCCCACCAGAGGTTGGGCCGAAAGGGGCTTACCATCTACTGGGTGGTGGTGAGCCGCCAGGGCACTGAGGTGCACTCTAACGGAATTAGACCCGAGTCTGGAGTGAGAAAGGAGGAGAAGGTACTGCAACACCATAGCCACCGGGCATGAGAAAGGGTCAGCTCTTTGCTCAGCACACCAAGCGGAGAACCTACGCCATTTGAAGGCGTATGCCCTCCATGTAGAGGCCTTACGGGAGGCCAGCAGAACATTCTCTACCTCAATGGGAAGGTGGAGATGGGCCAGAGCTACCCTCTCAGCAGCCAATCTGGAAGCAAGAGAGACCTCAGGTTGGGGTGTAGGAGAGAGCCCCCCTCCGAAGATATAAGCCCCGGGGCGGTCCCCAAGGGGAAGTGGGCTTCCACCACCAACTGCAGGAGCAGCGGGAACCACGGCTGCCTGGACCATCGGGGGGCTATCAAGATGAGCGAGGCCCTGTCGTGGAGGATCCTGAATAAGGTCTTGGCAATCAGTGGCGTCGTAGGGAAGGCGTACATGAGGCCCCCAGGCCATGGGACTAGAAACGCATCCACCGCCACCCTGGAGGGGTGAGCCTGCCGAGAGCAAAAGTGGGGCAACTGGAAGTTGTCCAAGCTGGCAAACAGGTCCATCATGGGATCCTCCCAGAGTTGGAAAAGCCAGCTGGCTACTTTGGGGTCCAGCTGCCACTTGTGTGATCGGAGAACCCTGCATAGCCTGACGGCCAGTAGGTTGTCCTGTCCTGGCAGGTACACTGTTTTGAGGAAGATACCCTGCTGGACTGCATAAGAGCAGAGGGCCAGCGCCTCCTGAGAGGCATGGGACCCCATGCCCCCTTGCTTGTTCACATAGAACATGGCCACCTTATTGGCTGTCTGGACCAGGACCAGCCGATGGTGGAAGAGATGTCCGAAGACTCTCAGGGAGAGGTGAATAGCTTGAAGCTCCAGGAGATTGATTTGCTGTTGCTCTCATCCAGCGACCAGCAGCCCTGAGTGCGGAGTCCCTCGCAATGGGCTCCCCAGCCTAGTAGGGAGGCATCTGTGGTGAGGGACCATCGAATGTTCAGGGCCTTGGAAAGGCATGCCCTTTTCTAGGTGCTGAGACAACTGCCACCAGACAAGGGAGTCCGCCAACTGGCGGGTCACCCGAACTCTGCCCCTGAGGCGGCCTGTGGCCTGGGGCCACTGGTCCCGGAGACGCCACTGCGCTGTTCTCACGTGGAGACGGGCATCTGGAGTGATGTGGACCATGAAGGCCATGTGCCCGAGGAGGCACAGAAGATGACAGGCAGACACCGAGGGATGGTGCTGTATGTCCTGGGCCAGAGATCTGAGGCAATCTTTCCGGTCCGTAGGCAAGAAAGCCTTTGACTGGCGGGTGTTGAGCTTCGCTCCAAAGAATTCCAGGCACTGTGTCGGAAGAAGGTGGGATTTGGGGTAGTTTATGACAAAGCTCAAGTGCTGTAGGACCTGGATGGTGTGTGCGGTGACCTGCTGCACCTCGGACGCCTTGTCCCCTTTTACGAGCCAGTCATCCAGATAGGGAAACAAGACGACCCCCTGAAGCCCGAGAAAGGCAGCCACGACTGCCAGGCATTCCGTAACACCCTTGGGACAGAGGCGAGACCGAATGGGAGCACTCTGTACTGAAAGTGCCCGCCCCCTACTACGAACCGCAGGTACTGCCTGTGGTGTGGGTGGATTAGGATGTGAGTATAAGCATCCTTGAGGTCTAAGGAGCATAGTCAGCCTCCCTGCCAGAGGTAGGGCAGCAATGTTCCAAGGGAGAGCATCTTGAACTTCTCCCGCACCAGGAATTTGTTTAGGTTGCGCAGGTCGGGGATGGGCCTTAGGCCCCGTCCTCTTTGGGACAAAGCAGTATCTGGAGTAGAACTCCTTGCCCTGGAGGAGGTGGGGCACAGGTTCCACCGCATTTTCCTCGAGAAGACTTGCCAGTTCCTTCAGAAGGTGGTCCCGGTTGAGGGGAGACCTGGGGGTTTCTCCCGGTAAATAAGGGGAGGCAGCCGAGTCAAGCGGAGGAGGTAACCCTCCCTGACCACCCTCAGTGCCCAGGCATCAGTAGTGGTGTTTACCCACCTTGGGGCATAGAGGGTCAGTCTTCCCCCTGTGAGCTGCTAACCTCCTTGAGGTAGAGAGGCTATGCTGGAGTAGTCAAAAACACCACCCTGGCCAGGCTGGTGCTTCGGAGCCTTCTGCTTACAGGGGCCATGTCCTTGTCCCTTGGCCTGCTGCCCTTGTTGGAGAGCCGGGGAGGCCTGAAAATGTGGGTAGTTACGGTAAGCAGCTGCCTTCCTTGGGTAAAGTGTAGTCACTCACCTGTAAAAGGTGATCTCAGGGAACAGCAGGAATTTAGTCTTCACATATGGGTATCGTCGGTACCGACAGAGCCCACGCAGGAATGCTCCCCAGCGTTCAATAGGAATGCTTTTGGGATCATCCCTCAGCACATGCATGCTGCCTTCAGGCCTTTCCAACTGTCCCTCTTCAGTTAAGTTTGTAGCTTAGTGAAAGGATAGAGGGAGAGAGGAAGAGGGAAAGAGACAAAGAGATAGAGAAACAACTCCTAGGGGAGGTGGGTGGGTTGTGAAGACTAAATTCCTGCTGTTCCTGGAGATCACCTGTTAAAGATGAGTAACTACGCTATCTCCAGGAACAAGCAGGAATGTAGTCTTCACATGTGGGGACTCCCTAGCTGAAGATGACAGGGAGATGGCCCCAGGAAGGCGCCACCCTAGAGAGGTAGGCATCCTTCCTCCCATGGATCTCTGGCATTCCACCAGGGTTGGTGGGTAGGAGCTGAATTAAGTCTGAAAGAGATTTTGAAGAACAGCTTGGCCAAAGAAGGCATCCCGACAGGAGGCTTTATCCAGGTAGTAGTGGGCTGTGAAGGTGTGTACCAAAGCCCAGGTAGCTGCTCGACAAATGTCATCGATAGACACGGAGGGGAGATTAGCCATGGAAGCTGCCATGGCTCTCACGTTATGAGCTGTGACATGGCCTTGAAAAGGAAGACCCTTACTCTCATAAGCAAAGGATATGCATTGGGCAATCCATTTAGATAAAGTTCTTTTGGAGACTGGAAGTCCCAAATGACTAGAGTCAAAAGCTATAAAAAGTTGCGAGGACTTTCTATGTTGCTGTGTTCTCTGTAGGTAAAAGGCTAAGGCTCTTTTACAATCCAAAGCATGAAGGCTTCTTTCTGCATTAGAGGCGTGAGGCCTTGGAAAAAATACAGGAAAATAAATTGATTGATTGATTCAAATGAAAAGGCGAAACCACCTTTGGCATAAAGTGTGGATGAGTTCTAAGAACAACCTTATCATGATGAAACCTAGTATAAGGAGAATCAACCACTAAAACTTGCAGTTCACTAATGCGACGTGCAGAGGTGATTACAATTAGGAAGATGACCTTCCAGGTCAAAAACCTAAGGGTTGTAGTGGCTAAAGGCTCAAAAGGCGGCTTCATGAGCTGTCCGAGAACTAGATTTAGATCCCATGCCACCGGTGGTGGCTTAATGGGAGGTTTGGTCAACAGAAGACCTCTCATAAATCTGGATATGAGTGGATAAGAGGAAATTGGTTGTCCATTCAGAGGCTTATAAGAAGCTGCAATTGCACTAAGATGGACTCTTACCGAATTGGTCTTTAGACCAGAATTCGATAAGTGAAGGAGATACTCTAGTATCGATTCTAAAGGTATGACAAGGGGGTTTAATCCCTTCTTGCAGCACCAGATAGTAAAACGTTTCCACTTGAAGGCATAAGATCTTCTTTGTGGAAAGTTTTCTAGAAGCCTGAATGATATCCTTTACCTGTTGGGACAGGTTGAAATCCTGGAGGTCTAAGCCTTCAGCAACCAGACCGTGAGATGCAGGGACTGGGGACTCGGGTGCCATAGCGTCCCATCCTCTTGGGAAAGGAGATCTGGAGCATGCCTTAACTCCAGAGGTGCAGCTTGAGCGAGATGTAGAAGCAGGGGATACCATGCTTGGCATGGCCATCGTGGCGCTATGAGAATCATGCGACCCCTATCTCTCTGAAGCTTAAAGAGTGCTTTGGGGATGAGGGGAATGGGTGGGAAGGCATAAAGGAAGTCCTGACCCCAGTGAAGGAGGAAGGCATCCCTTACCTGACAATTGTGAGCCGGAATCCTGGAACAGAACCGGGGAAGTTTGGCATTCAGTGGACTTGCAAAGAGGTCTATGTCTGGAGTGCCCCAGAGATGAAAAATCTTTGCCACCTGGTCTAGGTGGAGAGACCACTCGTGAGGCAGCAGTACTCGACTGAGTTTGTCTGCCCAAAGGTTTTGAATACCTGGCAGATATACCACTAGAAGGTGAATTTGATACTCTCTGGCGAGGGCCCACAGTCGTAAAGCTTTGTTGCATAACGACAGAGAGCCTGTCCCGCCCTGCTTGTTCACATAGAACATGGCTACTTGATTGTCCGTCTGGACTAGGACTGTCTTGTAGCTGAGCTGGGCGTGGAATACTCAAAGAGCTAAATAGATTGCTCTTAATTCCAGGAGGTTTATGTGTAGACCAGGTGCCCTGGGTAGAGAGATGATTCAGGTGTGCTCCCCAACCCACCTGTGATGCATCTGTTAGGTTGGCCTGAAAAAGGGGTTGATGGAAAGGAGACCCCACTGTCAGATTTTCTAGTGATTGACACCATTGGAAGAACAAAATTAGTCGTTGAGAGTTTACTATTTTGTCTGATAAATGTCCTGTGGCCTGTGTCCACTGTGTGGATAGGGTCCACTGAGCTGCTCGCATGTGGAGGCGAGCATATGGGACTACATGAACTGTGGATGCCATATGTCCCAGCAACTGTAGTAGCTCCCGAGCAGTTGGGGAGGATTTCCCCGCTGCTTGAGAAGCTAGTTGCATTATGCGAAGACACCGGGCCTGTGGAAGGAAAGCCTTTGCCTGTCTGGTATCTAGACAGGCCCCTATGAATTCCAGGCATTGGGAAGAACAAGTTGGGATTTTGGGAAGTTTATTACCAACCCCAAGTATTGGAGGATTCGCATTGTGCGAGACAGTGCAGTGCTGGCCTCTGCAACTGTAGGGGCTCGAATGAGCCAGTCGTCTAAGTAAGGGAAGACGAATATCCCCAGGGTTCGCAGAAATGCAGCTATTACTGCCATGCATTTCGTGAATACTCTTGGTGCTGAAGCCAGACCAAAGGGAAGAACCCTGTACTGGAAATGTTTTCCCTTGAAAAGGAATCGTAAGAATTTCCTGTGATCTGGATGGATCAGAATGTGAGTGTATTGTGACAAGGCAGAGCTGGCAGAGCATAAGAAAAAAGCTTTTAAACACACTTTATCCTTTGAACCTGCCAGATATACAGGCAAAGAAAAGGTTAAAAGCTCAGCACACAAAGTTTCAGTGCATGAGAGACTGGAAAGGGAGCCACACCCTAGCCCTAGGCTGACAGGGAGAGCTAGCCTATCAGGGAAAGGGGTGGACTCACGCCCGATTGGACAAAGCAGTCCTCATAACCAGGAAGTGGTAGTTTCACAGGAGGAAGGGGGAGGAGAAGGAGTAAAGAGAAGAAAGCAACGCAGAGGCTTACCTTTGGCACAGCCGGGAGAAAGTGACTCAAGGGAATCAGATGCAGCCTTAGAGTCAGACACTCTTTCCAGAGGGACAAAGAAATCAGGTCCAGGCAGAGACTTGAAATCCCAAGGAGGCAGAGCTGGAAGCAAGTGGAACCAGGTGGGAACCGAGTACTTGGACGGTTGCCAGCCACCTTGCTCAGAGAAAGCCACGTCTCGGGGAAGGCAGTTGAAAGTGCTGCCAGGAAGGAATAGCCCTCAACCAAAGCCAAAACAGGTTAGAACCTCTTATAAACCTTTTAAGCAAAGTTTGGAATCCTTGTCTGAAAGGGATAGAAGTAATTCTTCAGATATTTTCCCAAGGACCAGACTGATAAGAGAGAAACTGGGTAGAAGGGAAATCCCAGCTTATGAAAACCAAGCGTTGCCTAATAGCAGAGACCGTGTCAGAAGCTGCAGTTCAGAGAGTACCTCAGCTGCATCTGAGCAGGTTACTAATTGGCAGCAACAAGACAGGAAGTTAGAGTCAGATTCTGATGACCAGGCGGTATTAAGAGAACCTGTAAAATACTATCAGAAGAGATATATTCCTCCCAACCAGAAACTAAGATCCAGGCAAGACAGGGAAGAGAGAAATCCTTACTCTCAGCTGTTTAAGAAGCTTAATAAGCCGGTAACCCTGAAAGAGCCTCAGAGACGTAAAGAGAGTGGAGAGAAGCAGTTACAGACTCTCCTCAAACACTTGAGATCTCTAGACGCTTGTGAGCCTTATATACAGGAGACTCAAGATAGTGAATGTGAACCGATGCAGACAGATAATCCATTGTCTTCTAGCAGTGACTCAGAAATGGAATGTGGCATCTGTCAGAAAGAGTTTTAAACTACAGCTTTAGCATATCTGGTATTTTTAAGGCTGTTGTGAAAGTCTAATGTGGAGATTGGAATTGCATGCAGACAGGAGTTCTGTCTCACTGCCAACCCAACGCATATACCTAGCTCTAAAGGATAGGTTGCAAGAACAGATAGAATTCTTCTGTGAGTTGTATAGAAGATGGATCAAGCTTAAGAAAGAAGCATCTGTTATACCTAGAGCCTAGAAGAAGTAACTTAAGCACACGTGGAAAAGAAAAACCACAACACTGAAAGTTCCTTTATTAAAATCCTTGTATTAGAAAAGTATTGCTGGTATTGATAACAAGGATGTTTTGGAAAGCTGAAAGAAGTAAGAGAAGCTGATTTTGATTTGCCTATTATGTCCTGAGAAATATCAGGAGAGTTGTTCATTCTGGACTTTATCTGTTACGTTTATACCATCTCTTTGATCTCTGTTATGGGGGAAGAAACCCTGTGCAAACAATAAATATATTGTTTACCCTTTACCTAACTTTGGCTGTCATCACTGGGCTACAACTACACAGGCATACCAGGCAACAGCATAAACAGAGTGACTTTAACTGTGCCCCCTCTCCTACGGCCTCCATACTGGGGTTGACTGGCGAGGGGTGACAGTATGCATCCTTTAAGTCTAGAGAGCAAAGCCAATCCTGGCTTTGAAGGTATGGCAGAAGAGTTCCTAGAGAAATCATTTTGAACTTCTCTTGGAACAGGTATTTGTTCAATTCTCTGAGGTCTAGAATGGGTCTGTGTCCTCCTATTTTCTTTGGAATAAGAAAATAGGGGGAGTAGAAACCTGCACCCCGTTGAAGAATGGGTACCTCTTCTATTGCCCCTTTGGCAAGAAGTGTTGAGACCTCGTTATCTAGCAGATTGTCTGCGGAGGTTTAAGAATTGAATTGCCTTAGAATTGTAGGAGGGGGCATGCTGTGAAAATGGAGCTTGTACCCCTCTCCTACAATGGACAGAGTCCAATCTTCTGCTGTTATCTGATGCCATCTGCTGGCAAAGTGGCATAATCTGCCTGGGATATTGGGGGGTTGGGGACCCCTCAGAGGCAGGAAGGCTAAGCTCTCTAGGAAGGAGTGAAAGCCCTTGAGGGGGTTGAACCTGCAGAGCTGGTTGGGCTCTCGGGCCTTTTGGCTTCTTTTGCAGTCTAGTTTGTCCCTTTTGGGCAACCTGACCCTGAGTTTGACTCTGCTGGGTATAGGAAGGATAAAATTTTCTCTTTTTGCTGAAAGAGGGGTTTTTATAAGGCTTCTTTTTGGCTGAAGTGGCTGTAGATTTTGACAATCTATCTAGAGTAGTATTGTCAGTATCTAACTCGTTAGGCTTTTCCTGCCAGTTCTTGCAAAGAGATTCTTTCCCGTGCAAGGAATGTTGCCTAACTTGTCCTGTACCCAAGTCTCCAAGTCTAATGCCTGAAGCCAGGCAATCCGTCGTGCCCCAATAGCAATAGCAGAGGTTCTGCTGATGAATTCAAAGCAGTCAAAGGCTGCATGATTCACAAACTTGGAGACATCTTGAGCATACTTAACTAGAGCAAGAAAGTCTTGTCTCTTGTCATCTGGGAGAAGTAGGCTCATAAGCTCCAAGTCTCCTGTAACTTCTTTGAGGAACATTCCCATATATAGTATATATGAACTGATCCTAGCTGAAAGCATGGAAGCTTGAAAAGTTTGGCGCCCAAAAGCGTCCAGAGTCCTGCATTCACGACCTGGGGGATTGGATGCATGCCTCTTTGCACTTTTCATCCTACGGATGGCTGACTCCACCACCATTGAATGGTGTGGCAGCTGAGTCTCTTGAAATCTAGGACATGGCGGGAGTCGATACATAGTATCAAGCCTTCTAGAATGAGGAGATGTAGTCAGAGGTGTCTCCCACATTCTGAGCATCAAGTTATGCAGAATTTCATGGATGGGCAGAGTGGCTGCCTCCTTTGGAGCTTTAGGATATTGGAGAATTTCCAATTCCTTTGCTCTGGGTTCCTCTTCAGGAGCTATGGTGATTGAAAGACCTTTGGCCATATCACAGATAAAATCCTGAAAAGACATGTCCTCTGGAGGTGACATTCTGCGTTGGGGAGAAGAGGGATCTTCCGGGAGAAACCCTCTGGTACCAGCAGAATTATCAGAGTCTTCGGAATCAGAGGATTCAAAGTATTCCTGACCACGATGCTCATGCAAAGCACGGTCCCGGTATCGATCGAAGTCGGTACCGAGTTGATCCGGTACCGATCTGTCGATTCCAGCCAAAGAAGGCGTGGGAAGAATTCCCACCGGGGCCGGTACCGTCTGTACCAGTACCAGTGTCTGTACCGGGTAGGTACTGGTATCGGTATCGATTTCTGTACCGTGTAGGTACTGGCATCGGTATCGATGTCAGTACCAGTTGAACCATAGGTGTCAACGGTACCGCAGCTGTGAGAAGAGCTGCAATGCTGCGTTCGATAGCGAGGAACCTCTGGTCTATCGACGCCACCGATGCCTGAGTGTCGGTAACCGGTGAAAACGGCCCGGACCCCTGAGCATGGCACCAGTAGTTCTTGCAAGGTTGAGGCCTCGAGAACATCCTGGAGCCCCCTTGATGCTTTGGAAGCCGAAGCCTCCCGCCGGGGCTGTTTTGCCGGTGTGGTTCCCTCAAGGGCAATGCCAATGGCCTCTCGATGCTTAGCAGGAGAGCTACCCTTTGAGGACCGGTTTTTTTGTTTAGTTACCTGAGATCCATGGGAGGAAGAGGAGGCTCTTGAAGATGTCGAAGCAATGGATCTCCAAAAAAATATTAGTGTGATCACTTTCCGGAGCTGAAAATATTATATAGTAACAATGAATCAACACGCTCCACTTTTTCACCATAAGAGGTATGTTTTTCTTTGCAACTGGGTCTCAGACTAATACGGAGCTTGTTTTTTGGGTTTTGAAGAGAACTTCGAACCCAAAGCTCACATTTGCATCAACGACCCATACATGTTGCTGATGGTAAATTTAATAGTGCTGGGCTCTTATGGTGAAAAAGTGGAGCGTGTTGATTCATTGTTACTATATAGTATTTTCAGCTCCGGAAAGTGATCACACTAATATTTTGTTGAACACAGGCATGGCAGATCACAACACATGGAAAGAAACGTTCAGTTTCACTATGGATCACATTGCGAAATTGAGTAAGGAAGCTACCCCTTTTTCACTAACATCTGTGGAACAGGAAAGCCCCAATGCAAATTGGGATGAATTAGAGAAACTACAGAAACGATTAATTCGACTTGAACTTCATCGACTTTCACTTGTGGAGTATATTCACAGACAACACATCTCTAGAGGTTTGAGAATCTACAAAGAACCAAAAATGTATACAGCAGACCCTTCTTTTATGGGGAAGTGGAACCAAATACTAAACAAATGCTCTTTGGACCTGATGGTTCTCATAGTAGATACAACGAAGGACAGCATGACCTCAGTGCAAACAAAGTGGAAGAGATTGTTACAAAATTAAAGGAGGTAGAAACGACATAAAATTTACAAGCACTATGGATGAACTTAAGACTATTGATATTACTAAGGAGGAAGTTAAGAAGTAGAAGTTGAAGAAATTAAAACGAGACCATACTGATTATACCACAGGGTATGTTTATCCCTGGTTAAATCCGAACAGACGGGTGAAACTTGATAAAAAACATGGTCGTAAGGTGGATTTTGCTGATACATCAGATGAACTAGATTCCTCTGAATCTAATAAAAGTACTAAAATGGATTTTTCCGACGACGAAGGAGGAAAAACGAAGATAAGAGGAAAGTACACTCGAAAGGGGGCGCGTCAGAAGAAGTCTTAAATGATCATATTCTTAATAATCAGGAATGGCCAGTAATTAATATCTCTGGCCAAGACCTTACTTTGGGTCAGCTTTCAGTTTTAAGTAAGGGTCTTTCATATGTCCCCACGATAATGTTTGATCAATTTCAATTTAATATAGACTTTGAACAATTAATACGAAAATTACATTTAAAAGTGTTTTTTGCCAGTGTGTCAGATCAACAAATTCGACCACAGAGTCAGACTAGAGTTCAATTACTTTTTAAATCTACATGGACTCCTCCAGGACCTTTGCCTCCGGCGATTTCAGTATTTAGAGATCTAGTTTAGAAAGATGTAAATCGGTTGATGGCTACTAATAAAAAAAGTAAATCTAATGTTCTCTCTCGACGGGAAATGAGTTCACTTAGAGAATTACAATTAAGAACTGACCTTGTTATAAGAAGGGCGGATAAGGGAGATAGTGTTGTGATATTAAGTAGGCAACAATATATTCAAGAGGCTCATCGTCAACTATCCGATCAAAGCACTTATGATGTTTTGGAACAAGATCCGACAGCTCGACTCCAAAGCCTAATAAAAACACTGACGTCTCAGGCTTTAAATAAAAAAATAATATTGAAAAAAAGAATGGCTATTTCTTAATGAAATGAATCCGACACTGGCAAAATTTTATCTTGTACCTAAGGTACATAAGAGTTTGGATAACCCCCCGGGTCGCCCCATCGTTTCAACAAAAGGTTCAATATTAGAACCATTGTCAATGTATATTGATTCTTTCTTACGTCCGTTGTTATCACAAATGCCATCTTATGTACGAGACACCACCCATTTTCTAGAAATTTTGACACAAAATTCTAGTTGGGCTGCATCAGCAGCAATCAGATTGGTTACACTAGATGTAACTTCATTATATACTAGCATTCCTCAGGAGATGGCTCGTGAGATAGTATTGGAAGAATTATCTCTTCGAGAAGATCTTTCAGATCTCCATCTAACATTTTTGGCAGAACTTTTAAATTTAGTTCTGTTTAATAACTATTTTACGTTTGAAGGAACAATTTACCACCAGCGACAAGGGGTAGCAATGGGTGCTACCTGTGCCCCTTCGGTGGCAAATTTTTATATGGCATCTTTTGAGAAAAGAGGGATTTTTTCAGATCCTTCTAATCCGCACATTTGTGTATGGAGACGGTACATAGATGATATCTTTATGCTGTGGGACAGGTGTCAGGAAGAATTAGACCTATTTTTGATATGGTTGAATGGTAGAGATCAGAATCTTCACTTTACATCAGCGAGTAATACCACCAGCCTACAATTTTTGGATGTATCAATTACAAAACATGCTGGTCAATGGCATACGTCTGTATATCAAAAACCCACTGACAGGAACACTCTTCTACACTACCAGAGTGCACATCCCCGAAAGTTAAAAGATGGTCTCCCGTTTTCCCAGTTCCTGAGATATAGGAGGAACTGCTCAGATATTAAGGACTACAAAATACAAGCATATCGATTAAAAGAAAAATTCCAGGCGAGAGGGTACCCATCTAGGATTGTTGATCAAGCATACAAATGAGCACTATTCAATAATAGAGATGCTCTGCTGACTCCAACTTTGAGAGAATCGGATGGAGATGATAAAGTGAATTTAATCACCCTTTATTCTCTGTATAGTAATAAGATTCAGCGTATCATAAAGAAACATAGCAACGTGCTTCAGAGCACCACTGGTTTGGAGAATAAGTATATTAGATGTGTATGGCAAAGACATAAAAATCTAAAGGAAATCTTAAGTCTCACGGTGTTAAGACCACTAATTTTGACTCCGGAGCCTCAGGACACTGGACACTACAAGTGCGGGCATTGTGCTATTTGCAGTATCACAGCTGAGTGCACTTCTTTTCAACATGGAGATAAGACCTACCACTTACGACATCGCACTACATGCACTTCAACATATGTTGTATATTGTATTCGTTGCCCATGCCAAATGCTCTATGTGGGGAAAACCATTAGATCCTTTTTTATTCGTATACAAGAGCATCGGAGCAGACTGAAATGTAGACGTATAGAAGCACCGATAGTATCACATTGTCTCAGTTTACAACATGTTTTTGAAGATCTTACTTGCTTCTGTATAGATCACGTGGCGTGTGGCAACAGTAAAAAAAAACCAGAGAACAGCTACTGTTGTATAGGGAACAAAAATGGATTTTTCTATTGCAATCAACAACGCCGACGGGCTTGAACATGCAGATAGATTGGAAAACATGCATGTAGTTAAAGGATGCTTTCTCCTGGATTTGTTCATCACACACATCAATGTGACTCTATAGTAATGTCACACGCAAATGTAAATTATTCTTAATAACATCTTCATTAAGTATCTTCTAATAGATCAGTGTGCTTCTTTCTTGCATCAATGGAGGGTATTGCGTCACCACGCACATCACCAGCTGATTGTCATTACGTTGATATTCTGATAGCTAGAAAAACGCCACACAGTGAGTATGCGCGGCGTCTTTAGTAACAAACGTTTCGAAAAATGCAGAAGACAGCAGCCGGTTTGAGAGCGCGGTGAGTGAATATGTCAATGCCATTATACGATACTTCCAATGTGATTTATATGGAATGGTTAAGATGAATTGAGGTGTTAAATTCAAATCTATAAACACTTTGCTATTCTATTCGTAGAAAGACCGGCATAGTACAAACAAAAGCCCCTTGAGAAAACCTTGGAGTGAAACGCACCAGCGCAAAGGTTGGCGTTGGGGAATTATAGCTCACTCAGATAAGTACCACTTTTTAAAAAAAAAACGGTTTTAAGTTGGAAAACATTTCTTGTGGTAATCTCATCTGTTTAGAGCCCAGCACTATTAAATTTACCATCAGCAACATGTATGGGTCGTTGATGCAAATGTGAGCTTTGGTTCGAAGTTCTCTTCAAAACCCGAAAAACAAGCTCCGTATTAGTCTGAGACCCAGTTGCAAAGAAAAACATACCTCTTATGGTGAAAAAGTGGAGCGTGTTGATTCATTGAAGCAATGGATCTGGCATCTGAAGAAAAGAGAGTACCGAGCTTTGCAGCCCGGTTCTTTCTTCCTCTCTTAGTCATCCCCATACAGGAGAGACATTCAGATGGAGAATGTTCAGGTCCTAAACATTTAAGATACCAATCATGGGTGTTAATGGCGGAAATGGTACCGCCACACTTAGAACATTTTTTAAAACCACTAGTTGTTTTTCCATGTTTCAGGAATATGAGGCCTAATGCCCAAAATGGTGCCTAGCACCGAAAAAGAAAAGTTTCTGAAGAGAAACAGTTCAAAGCATAAAAGTTTTGAGAAAAGAAAAGAACCAGCGGTACCGGTAGGCGTCGTGCGGAGGCAAATGCGACCACAAGAAAACAATTTTAAAGACAGAATTTTCTGCGGTGACAGGGTATGGGTCCTGTCGGCTCCGCGGAAAACGAAGAACTGAAGAGGGACAGTTGGAAAGGCGGGAAGGCAGCGCCCATGTGCTGAGGGATGCTCCCAAAAGTGTTCCTATTGGACGCTGGGGAGCGTTCCCGCGCAGGCTCCGTCGGTACAGACTATACCCATATGTGAAGATTACATTCCTGCTTGTTCCTGGAGATAAGGGCTTTTTACCCGAGCCCTTCCGTCAGGGAGGGGCATTGGTCTTCTTAGATAGCCTGGTCCTCGTCATGAACTCGGCAGCCTTTTCGGTCATGGGCTTGCTAAAGAGGTTTTCTCCCAGGCAAGGGACATCGACCAACTTGTCCTGGACCCATTGCTCGAGGTCGGATGACTGGAGCCAAGCTTGGCGGTACGCACCAATGCCTGCTGCGGCTACCCGGGCCGCCGACTCGAACCCATCGTAGGCCACTCGAGACATAAATTTGGAGCATTCACAGATGGCCTTGGACAGGCTCCTGAAGCACCGCAAGGGTTCCTCGGAGAAACCAAGTAGTTCCTTTCCCAGATCCTTCAGGTACATGCCCATGTACAGCTGGTAGGCCTGGACACGGCAAATGAGCATCAAGCCCTGGTAGCACTTCCTGCCGAGGGGGTCCAAGGTGCAGGCCTCCCTCCCGGGGGGGAACAGAGGAGTGCGTCTTCTGGCTCTTCAGCCAACTTATGGCCAACTCCACCACCATGGAGTTGTGCGGCAGTTGCGAATTCTGGAAGCAAGGACTCCGGCAGAGTCGATACATCAAGTTGAGCAGTTTGCTCACTACCGGCACAGACGCCGGCGTCTCCCACATGTGGAGCATAAGCCGTTCCAGGATGGGAGGAATAGGCACCATGAGCGATTACCAAGGAGGAGCCTCGGACTGGAGAATCTGGAGCTCGTCAGCACAAGGGTCCTCCTTCGACTTGGTCGGGAACGCCAGGTCCTTACACATGTCTTTGACAAAGTCTAAGAATCCCATATCCTCCAGTGGGGGCCTTCTCCAAGGTTCCGAGACTGGGGTGTCCAAGGGGACATCGCGGTGTCGATGGGTATCCAGGGACTCATCATCCTCCGTCTCCCACTCGGAGTAGTCTGAGGAAAACTTAAGGGTGGGTTGCTCTGAGGCCCTCGAGAGGCCTGACGCCGCACAGTTCGCCCCTGGGGACATAGGAGACGACCACGGTCCCGTCGAGCGTGACACTGAGTGCGACCTCGGCGGAGGATCGGCTCGGCCTCCGGGGTCGACTTCGATGTCAAACACCCGGTAGTTGGGGTGGAGGAACCGGACATGCTGGACAACAGCAACCACTGCTGGTCCAAGGCAGACAAACTGCACTCCAAGGCCGCCATTCTGGACTCCCGTCTAGAAGGCTCCGCAGCCTTCGGCGTGGGTACTGAGGAACTTGGGCCCGATGCTGGCTCCCCCGAAGGGGAATCCTCGATGATAGCAGCCTCCAAGGATCGAGGCCAGTCCGCCGTTGGATCCTTCTGAGGGACCTTCGCTGGCTGCTCCTTCTCCGATGCCCCGCGACAATCCCCATCTGTTGGAGCAATCCAAAAACGCCGCCTCTGAGCGTTTCTTCTTCCTCCTGTGTTCCTTTGAGGGGGACCCCTTCTCTAAGGACCCACGACAATGCTCTGGTTTGGAGAACTCCTCCCGAGATGTCAGCACCTCAGATGAGGCCCTGGCCTTCGGAGGTATTGGGGAGTCGGGGAAAAACTTATTGTGCTGCTGCTGGCGGCTCTTCACGGCCTTGCTAGACATCCCTTTGCATAAGTTGCAGGCTGCTGGGTCATGGTCTGGCCCAAGGAAAGAGGCAGTAGCCATGTGTGTCGGTTAAGGACATAAGCTTAGAACACCGATCACACTTTTTGAAACCACTGGTAGCCACAGAGGTAAAAAGAACCCCTGCAAGGTCGAAGAACCTCCGATCTGCCAGCGGGGAAAAAAGGTATGAAGGCACCCAAAAGGAACAAAAATACAAAAATGGACCAAACTCGATGCCGAGGCACCAAGGTTGGTAGGTGGGAAGAGTACCAGTGCAATACCGGAGACGAGTTAAAACTCAAGAAGGAAAAAAAAAAACCAAAACTTTTTACGGACAGACGTCTGAAGTGCTCCGTGGAAAAAAGGAGACTGAGCAAAATGGCACTCTTGGGTGGGAAGGGGATCACGCATGCGTGGTGGCATCTCCCAAAGGCTTTCTTTGAAAGCTGGGGAGATGCTCCTGCAAGGGCTCCGTTGGTGCCGACATCACCCATATGTGAGGACTGACTTCCTGCTTGTTCCCGGAGAATTGGTCAGTTCATCAACTGATCGAAAATAATAAGATTATGATGATCCCCCCCCCCATTTAATGTCTAAATTTGACTTATAGCAGGCACAAGCTTCAAAGTTAGATCAATTAACCCGATCTTTATTGGGAACTGTTGTAAAGGGGACTAAAGGGGACTGTTGTAGTTGCTGATATGGAAGGGCAGACTAGATAGGCCATGTGGTCTTTTTCTGTCATCATATTTCTATGTTTCTATGTTATAGAACTGTGGAATGCTGGAGGAGTCACTTCCCTAACTTTTGATTGAATCAGCATTGTCAAGCTGTGTTTGCAAAGGGTCACTCAATTTCCGTCTTCTATATGCTTTTAAACACTTTGCAGCAATATTCGTCAATAGGTTTATGTAGGGTATGGGAGAATGACACTGGCCTAATGTAAGATGAAATTAATTGGTCTACTTGAAAATGAAATAAATTTGTCTATTTTCTGGGATTTTGTTATATGCTCAATGCTGTCTAGTGGGTTGTGTCAGTCACTATTTTTTGGCCCATCGTGCAGCCTCAGCAGTTGCATAGAGTGAGCTTCGCAGGGGCTAATTTATGTTGGCATTGTTCTGGGTCTATTGGATTATTGACTCATATGCTTTATGAATGTGATAGTTTGAAGGGCTTTTGGTCAGGTGTTTGGACATATGTCAACGCCATCCTTAAAGTAGATTGTGACCTGTCCTTAAGACTGTTCTCTTCATATTACTGGTATATTATGGCCTTGATAAATATGAGAAATCTTTGTTGAAAATCTTACTATCAATAGCAATACAAACTGTGTTAAGTAATTGGAAGAATGTTCAATTCTTAAATGCAACGTTCTGATGGAACCATTTGCCTTGCTCGCATATTAAAGGGGGCAGCCTATGCCAACTGTTCACCTAAAGTTCACAGGATTTGGAGACCAGGCAATTATCTTCAATCAATTTCTGACTGATATCCAAGCCTTTTGCTGCTTACAGTATCATTAATTAGTTTGTATGTCTTTTGTAATCATTCAGCAATTTCATTTTCTTTTCTTTCCTTTATATTTTTTATTTTCATCTTTTGTTTTACTTTGAAGTAATTGTATTGTTTACAATACAACACAATACAAACAATGAAAACATATGTTAAAGGACAATTCTTTAAATAAAGTTAAAAAAATAATTAAGCAGCTTTCCATCAACCACACAACCACCATTGACAAATATTAGTTTAATTCTTTTAAAGACTTATTAAAATTCCCATCCAAAGACATCATATCAGGTAAGTATAGTTACTGATATCTATTCAAGAGAATGTCTTGCTAGGCCTTTCCCATGTTTTCAATTTAGTCAATCATGACAATCCAGACTGACGCAGATCTATTCAAACAGTAGTGAAAGCTAGTGTATTCTCAGTCATTAGAAATGTGACAGTGAACCTGGATACACAGATGCCATGGGTTTCTGCATAATCAGCACATCACTGCTTGTTTTATAAAGTCAGCACAAGGATTCAATTATTATCCACGCAAAACCAGAACATTCATAGAGATAGACCTTGTGAGCGAACATTTTTGGTCGACATGACTACAAGAAGTTGAATACAAAACGATGCTGGAGAAATCGCTGCAGTACAGTGTTCTCCGGGAACAGCAGGAATAGTCTTCACATATGGGCGACATCAGCACCGATGGAGCCCACATGGGAACACTCCCCAGCGTCCTATAGGAAAGCTTTTGGGAGCATCCCATTGCGCCTGCGTAGCTGCCTTCCTAACTCTCCCTCCTCAGTTGAGTTTGTAGCTGAGATAGAAGGAGAGAGAGAAATACAACTCCTAGGGGAGGAGGTTGGGTTGTGAAGACTCAACTCCTGTTGTTTCCGGAGATCACCTGTTACAGGTGAGTAACTACGCTATCTCCAGGAACAAGCAGGAATGTAGTCTTCACATATGGGACTCCCTAGCTTGGAGATGCCAGGGAGATGACCAAAGAGAGAGCTGTGAAACACAGCCCTAAGTAGGTCATGTATCTTCCAAGGATATCTGGCATCAAAACCCGGGACGGAGGGTAGGAGTTGATCTAAGTCTGAAAAAGATGCTGGAGAACAGCCTTGCCAAATGAGGCATCCCGGCGGGAGTCCTTGTCTAAGCAATAATGGGCAGCAAAGGTGTGGACAGAGGACCAGGTTGCTGCTTTGCATATTTCATCAGTCGCCACTAAGCGCAGATTTGCCATGGAGGCAGCCATTGCTCGCACATTGTGCGCTGTGACATGACCTTCGAGGGAAAGTCCTGCACCCTCATATGCAAAAGATACACAGTCAGCAATCCATTTGGAGAGTGTTCTTTTGGAAACTGGTAGACCTAGATGACTGGATCAAAAGCAACAAAAAGCTGTGAAATTTTCCTGTGCTGCCTAGTTCTCTGTAGATAAAAAGGCAAGGCACGTTTGCAATCCAGAGTATGAAGGATTTTTTTCTGCACTAGAGGAATGAGGTCTAGGGAAGAAAACAGGAAGGTAAACCGATTGGTTTAAATGAAAAGGCGAAACCACCTTTGGCATAAAGTGAGGATGAGTTCTAAGGGCTACTTTATCATGGTGAAACCGTGTATAAGGAGGGTCAGCCACTAAAGCCTGGAGCTCACTGATGCATCTTGCACAAGTGAGGGCAATTAGGAAGGTGACCTTCCAAGAAAGAAACTTCAGAGACGTAGTGGCTAGGAGTACGAAGGGTGGCTTCATAAGCTGTCAGAGGACAACATTGAGGTCTCATGCCACTGGTGGTGGCCTAAAGGGAGGCTTTGTTAAGAGTAGGCCCCTCATGAAGCGCGCTACAAACAGCTGAGAGGAGACAGGTTGTCCACCTAAGGGTATGTGAGATGCCACAATGGCACTTAGGTGGACCCCTACCGAATTGGTTTTGAGTCCAGAGGACGAGAGGTAGAGGAGATATTCAGGTAATGCTTCCACGGGAACCAAAAAAGGATTAAGATCCCTTTTTGAACACCAGATTGAAAACCTTTGCCACTTGAAGGCGTAAGAATGCCTTGTGAAAGGTTTCCTTGAAGCCAATAGGATATCTCTAACCTGTTGAGAGAGGCTGATGTCCTGGAGCTCTATGCTCTCTGCAGACATGCTGTCAGATGTAAGGACTGTGGGTTTGGAGGCAGCAGCGTCCCGTTCTCCTCTGATAGGAGATCCGGAGCACATCCCAACTCTAGAGGTTTGGCTTGAGAGAGACATAGAAGCAGTGGATAACCATGTTTGTCATGGCCAACGCAAGGCTATGAGGATCATGTAGCCCCTGTCTCTCTGGAGTTTGAAAAGAGTCTTGGGGATAAGAGGAATGGGAGGGTAGGCATACAGGAAGTCCTGACCCCAGTGGAGGTGGAAAGTATCCATCGCCCGATTGTTCTGAGCAGGTGTTCTGGAACAGAAGCAGGGAATTTTGGCATTCTGAGGACTTGCAAACAGATCTATATCTGGGGTTCTCCAGATTTGAAAAATCTGATCCGCATGGAGAGACCACTCGTGAGGCAGAAGTACTCGACTGAGTTTGTCTGCCAGAAGATTTTGTTTGCTGGGGAGATATATCGCTAGTAAGTAGAACTGATGGCGTATGGCAAAAGACCATAGATGTAGGGCTTCATTGCACAATGCTTGAGAACCTGTTCCACCTTGCTTTTTCACATAGAACATGGCTACCTGATTGTCCGTCTGGACTATAACTGTGTGGGAGCGAAGGTGGTCTTGGAACACCCTGAGAGCATTGTGGATGGCTCTGAGTTCCAATAGATTCATGTGAAGTCGTGCCTCTTGCTGAGTCCAAAGACCCTGAGTGGAGAAATTGTTAGGATGAGCTCCCCAACCCAATTTGGACGCATCCGTCGTCAGGGTAGATTGGTGTGGTGGCCTCTGAAAAGGTGACCCCTACGAGAAGATTTTCTGGTGACTGCCACCATTGGAGAGACGAAATGAAACGTGCAGAGATCATGATTCTGTTCCCCAGACGAAGCCAGGGTCCATTGAGCTGCAGGCATATGTAGACGAGCACAGGGAACCGCATGTACAGTGGAAGCCATATGGCCCAGCAGTTGAAGCATTTCTCTAGCAATTAGGAAAGATTTCATACATGCCCGAGAAGCTAGCTGAACGATTCGAGCACAGCGGGCCTGTGGTAGAAAAGCCCTTGACTGCTGCGTGTCTAAGAGAGCCCCTATGAACGCTAAGATTTGAAAAGGGGTGAGTTGGGATTCTGGAAGATTTATTACAAATCCCAAGTGTTGAAGAACCTGTATTGTGCAGGAGAGAGCAAAGCTGGCCTCTACAGCTGTTGTTGCTCGGATGAGCCAGTCGTCTAAGTAAGGGAAGACAAATATCCCTAGAGATCTTAGGAATGCATCCACTACTGCCATGCATTTTGTAAAGACTCTTGGGGCAGAGGCCAGGCTGAAGGGTAGAACACTGCATTGGTAATGTCTTCCCTGAAAGAGGAATCGTAGAAACCTCCTGTGTTCTGCGTGAATAAGGATATGGATATATGCATCCTTTAGATCTAGAGAACAAAGCCAGTCCTGACTCCGGAGATAAGTGAGAAGAGTTCCAAGAGAGATCATCTTGAATTTCTTTCGGAGCAGATAATTTTTCAATTCTCTGAGGTCCAGAATGGGCCTGTATCCACCTGTCTTCTTTGGGATAAGGAAGTAAGTGGAGTAGAAGCCCAGGCCTTGCTGAGAGAGTGGCACTTCCTCTATCACACCCTGAGCGAGAAGGGTGGTAATCTCTTGAAACAAGAGAGTGGTGAGAGGAGGCCGAGAGCTGAACTATCTTGGAGTATATGGAGGGGGCATACTCTGGAAGTGAAGTTTGTACCCATCTGCTACTATGGCGAGAATCCAATGTTCTGATGTTATCTGGTGCCACCTTTGGGCAAAGTGACAGTCTGCCTGGAATGCTGACTGGCTCTAGAATCTCCAGAGGTAGGACAGCTAAGTTCTCTACAAAGAAGTCAAAGACCTTGAGGAGGCTGGGTCTGTTGAGTTGGCTGAGCCCTGGGGGTCTGAGCATTCCTTTATTGCTTCGGTTGCTGCTGTCCCTTTTGGGAAGTATGGACCAGACAGTGCGGGTATAAGAAGGGTAAAACTTTGTTTTCTTGTTGAAAAAAGGCTTCTTTATAGCCTTTTTCTTAGCTGGGGTGCCAGTGGTTCCAGAAAGTCTATTGAGAGTAGTATTCTCGGATTCTAGCTGAGAAGCCTTGTCCTGCCAATCCTTGCCAAACAGATTCTCCCCTGTGCAAGGAATGTTCCCCAGCTTATCTTGCACCCACTGTTCAAGATTGGATGCTTGTAACCAAGCAATCCGACGTGCACCGATACAAATAGCAGAAGTTCTGCTAATACACTCAAAGCAGTCAAAAGTTGCCTTGTTCATAAATTTGGAAACATTCTGGGTATGCTTTACAAGTGTCAGGTAATCATCAGCCCTCATCATCAGGGAGAAGAGGCGCCATTAGTTCTAAACCCTTAGCAACCTCTCTAAGGAACATACCAATGTAGAGTATGTAAGAACTAGTTCTGGCCGATAACATGGAGGCTTGAAAACATCGACGACCAAAGGCATCGAGAGTTCTCGCCTCCTGGCCTGGAGGATTTGAGGAATGTGTCTTGGCACTTTTGATTCGACGCACTGCCGATTCCACCACCATGGAGTGGTGTGGTAACTGCGTCTTCTGGAAACCGGGACACTGAGGTACCCGGTACATGGTATCGAGCCTCCAAGAATGTGGAGAGATAGTTAAGGGTGTCACCCACATTCTAAGCATGAGGTCATGCAGTATCCGGTGAAAAGGGAGGGTAGCGGCCTCCTTTGGGGCTGCTGGATACTAAAGAATTTCAAGCTCTTCAGCTCTCGGTTCCTTCTCAGAGGTCACCATAATGGAGAGGCCTCAAGCCACGTCCCGTATAAAGTCTTGAAAAGACATGTCCTCCGGAAGAGACATACGGCGTTGCGGGGAAGGAGAAGAATCCTGCGAGAGAGCTCTCATCTCCCGGGTACTGGTCGATTCATTAGACGAGTCTGAATCGGAGGACTCTAAGTACTAGCGGGTTAGGTGCTCCCGCTCAGCATGTCTATGGTACCGATCAAAATCGGCATCGGAAATGCCTTGGTACCGGACCCTCGATGCCGGACACTGATTCTAGGGCCAGCATGGGTGGTAGCATGGAGACTGGTGCAAAGATCGATGCACATTCGGTACAGGTGTCTGTACCGATTGCTGCGGAACCGATGGCAGAGGCTTTAGCGGTACCAAAGCTGCTAGCAAGGCCGCTAAACTCTGCTCAATGGCCAGGATACGCTGATCCATGGAGCCAGCCGATGCCTGGGTATCGGTACCCGAACAGCGGGCCATGACCCCTGAGCATGGCACCAAGAGCTCTCCGGAGGTGGAGGCCTCGGGAGCATCCTGGGACCCTGTTAACGCTTTGGAGGCAAGGACCTCCCGCCGGGGTTGTATGGCTGGTGTATTCCCCTCCAGGGCAACGCCATAGCATCTCAATGCTTAGAAGGAGATCTACCCTTGGAAGACTGGCCAGCCTTTGAGGAAGACTTGGGCCACAAAAAGAAGTAAATTTTCTTCGCTGACAGGAATTGCTCCCTGTCGGCTCCACGGAAAATGAAAAACTGAGGAGGGAGAGTTGTAAAGGCGGGAAGGCAGCTACGCAGGCGAAGTGGAATGCTCCCAAAAGCTTTCCTATAGGACAATGGGGAGCGTTCCCACGCGGGCTCAGTCGGTGCCGATGTCACCCATATGTGAAGACTACATTCCTGCTTGTTCCTGGAAATAAGTCTTTTTTACATATAGTTTTAACAGCAAACAGATACTTGCTGAGAAACGGCCATCAGCACTAAGTAAAACAATTTAAAAACACAAGCAGTTCTGCAATACATAAGCAAAACCACCTGGTTCAATTGAAAGCTTTTTAATCCACGTGTACTGTAATAACATTTGGTTGGGTAACGCCAGTGCACGCAGCATTTTAAAAATCATTCACATCATTGCAAATTGCCACAAAGACTCCAAGTTTGAGAACAGAGTTTATTATTACTGTATTCTTTAATCACCTGTATCCACTTCTTGCAGTCACGCGTGTTCTTTAGCAGTCATCCATCCACTGATCAGACTCCGTTCTACCCTGAGGGTGATTCTGTATGTTTTTTTTTTAATTATTTGATGTATCATTACATCATCCTCTGCTTCTACTAGGTGTGTAATAAATTTTATTAAACAGGATAGAATAGATGAGAATATCAAAGTTCAATGTGACATGACTCTACAGATGTTAGGCGACTACAGTCAAAGTCACACATTTGAGGAGATATGAATCAAACCTGGATCTTCAAGCTTTCTAGTTCTGTGCTGTGAACATTACACAATACAAGATCAAGTGCTTTCATAATTTTAGATTTGTAAAAAAAATGGCAATGCTTTGCCTTTGGTTGTACGTACATGGAAGAGGCTCGAGTGCTAGATAACCTGTGGTCCATGGTTATTTTATGTTGATGTTCTACACTATCTGGTTCCGCATCTTCAACATGGTTTGAGAGAGACTCTGGCTGGACAGCAGGTTTTAAGAAATCATTTACCTCCGATGATATAGTGATGGTCTCCTCCTCCTCCTCCTAAAGAAATCAGGACAAAGGTCACACCCACAATAGAGAAGTAGATGTATTTGTAAAGTAATGTTTGGATCAAAGCTAACCTGGAACCTTCCATACTGAAACATTATATAAATCAAGGATTCTTAACCTAGGGTCCATGGATGGGGAAGAGGAGGTCTGTAAATTAGGTGCAAAAAAACTTTTTCTTCTTTCATTTCCTTCCTGGTACTCTGAAAATTGTTTTGTGAAGATGCTGTTTTATGTCAAATTAGTTTGAAGATATTTTTTCCACGCCAAACAAATGCAGTATGGCATGGAATGTTATCGCATAAAGTCAGGTAACACACAATCGCATTAACGTCAAGTTGTGATGTCTAGAATTGTTTTCCATAGAAACATGCCCTTCCATACAAACCACTAAGCTCTACAATCCCTTTTCTCTTTAGAGATCCTTTGTCACATGCTTTCTTGAATTCAAATACAGTTTTTGTCTCTATTACCTCCACTGAGGAGACTGTCCACGCATCTTACTCTTTCCAAGAAAGAAATATTTTTGCAAATTACTCTGAGGAAATATTTCTTTATGGAAAGAGTGGTAGATGCATGGAGTTAAAGAAATGCACCCTGCCATTATGATTTCTTAAGCTGTAAAATTTATTGGCGGAAAATGTGCAGAAAACAATTAAGTTCCTGGAGATAGGGTCAAACAATTATTAATTGGATCAACTTGAGAAAGCCACTGTTTATCCCTAGATATGTTACCAAGGAAAGGACCGATTCTTTGGGATTCTGCCAGGTACTTTTAACCTACAATTGGCACTGTTGGAAACAGGATGCTGGGCTTGAAGGACCTTTGTTTGACCTAAGATGTCCTTTTACTTATCGGATGATGTCCAGACAAGTGGTTTGTGTTCCCCTACCAACATAGTGGTGGAGACAAAGAACCAATGAAAAAGTCATGTTTCAATGACATCACTCCCATGTCTCTATCTGCCTCAGCCACCAGAGGTCTCTTTAATATTTGTCCAAAAGCATATGGGAGAACATGGCAAGCCTCACACATCCTCAAAGTGGGCAACAATAAGTAACCAAACAGTAGAGAACTATATACAGGAAAGCATAAACAGAAGGCTGTCCCTATGTTTATGTTTATTATTTGATAAAAACCGCCTTTCTACAGAAACCAAGGCGGTGTACAATTTAAAAAAATTCAATAAAAGAAGGCTAACAGCCAACGGAAAAAGAGGAGAAATGTACAATATATTATAGGACAGAAGAATGGAGAGGAAAGGAGACAGACGAAACATGAAAAGGAAGAAGACCTAAGGGCAAACAAAAGGTAAGGGAAAAGTAGGAGTCATACAAAAGGAGAGGGAACATCAAAAGCTAAAGAGAACAGATGAGTTTTCAAGTCTCGTTTGAAGGTGGAGTGTTGGGGTTCTAAACGGAGGGAAGAAGGAAGGGCATTCCAAAGGGCGGGTCCGGCGAAGAAGAAGGCGGTAGAGCGGGTGGACTGAAGGTGAGCACGGGAAGGGGAGGGGAGGGTAAGACGATTAAGATGAAATGAGCGGGGAGTGTGTCTAGGGGAGTGGAAAAAGAGGAGGTCCGTGAGGTATTGCGGAGTGCTATCGTGAAAGGCTTTGTGAATCAAGGTCAGTAATTTGAACATAGCATGGAAAGAGACCGGCAACCAGTGGAGGTGAAATATGGGGGTTATATGATCGCGAAGGGAGGAGTGAGTGACAAAGCGTGCGGCAGTGTTCTGAATGCGTTGAGGACAGGATAGACGATTCTTGGGGATTCCTAGAAGATGGATCTACAGAGCCAAGTATATAAATCACGGTGGACCCAAGGGTACTGCCATGGAAGAACACAGCAAACACAGCAGGTGGCAGGCACTGGACTGGTCTAGCAGGGCTAAAGAAAAGGACATTATCTGGTAAGTATAATGTCACCTTCCATATCATCCTGCTAGACCAGTCTAGACAAGTGGAACGTACCAAAACGACACCTCCACTGGGTGGGAAGACACAGCAACTCAGAAAACCTTAGAGTCAAAGGCTGTGTCTGCCCAAGTGTGGACATCCAAGTGGAAATGCTTGACAAAAGCGGAAAGTGATGACTACGTTGCAGCCAGACAAATGTCTTCAGGGGCTACTGAGCTCCACTTCGCCTATGAGGATGCTTGCGCTCAGATAGAATGGGCGTGCAAACCCTCCAGAACCGGCCTGATCCACAACAGATCCACTGAGGCAATGGCCTCCCTTAATCCAGAGCCCCAATTCAGACGCAGCCACCAAGTCACTTTGCTTGGGCCAGCAAACACCACAAAAAGATGGTCTGAATTATAAAAAGAATTTATAATCTTCAAGAACCAGAGAAGCACCCTGCAGGCATCCACAAGGCGAAGATCCTTACCATTCTCCCCGACAATTCTCCTTAGAGGAGGAGGGCAGGCAAACCACCTGGATTCACATGAAAGGGAGAAATCATCTCAGGGAAGAAGGAAGGCACAAACCAAATGGAAACGGTCTCCTCAGAAAGAGATAGGTAAGGATCTAGGCAAGATAGATCCAGCAGCTCAGAATCCTTCTTGCAGAAGAAATTGCAACCAAGAAGCATTGAGCATCAACTCCTCCAGATTAGCATACTTCAACGGCTCAAAGGGCTCTGACATCAGAGTCCCGAACACCAAACACAGATCCTAAGAAGAGACCACAGATCAGAGGGGAAAGCGCAGATGCTGAATCCCTGAAGAAAGTGCAAGCCAGACTAGAGACTTACCAGCCAACGGACCTCTGAAACTGGCCAAAGCTGCCACCTGAACTCTCAGGGAACTAAGATAAAGGCTCCTCTCCAGACCATTCTGCAGAAAAGGACAACAAAAATGGCATCTTGGCCACCTCAGGAGCCAGCTGCCGTGCACCATACCAGCACTTATGCCAGGTTGGTAGACAGTCTCCGGGCTCTGAGCAGAGTGGAAAATCACCACCGGAGAATAGCCTGTACATGCTAACAGTCTCCTTTCAAGAGCCAAGCCGTAAGTGAGAAGGGAACCGGGTCTTCCAGGACAAGTGGCCCCCGACACAATAGGCCCAGAGACAGAAGCAAACAAAGAGATATGACGTTTGCAGGAGCACAGCAGATCTCCGAATCACGATCTCCTCGGCCAACCCAGTGCGATCAGACCAGAACCACCCTTCCTGAATGGCGCTCCATACGTCGAATCACATGCCCCACCAAAAGTCACAGAGGAAACACATACAAGGTTGAGCCGATGCCCTCAGACTTCCATCTACGTGCGGCAACTGAAGAAACAGCACACTTCGGCATTGGGGCGGGTTGCTATCAGATCCCTCTCGGGTCGACCCCAGCAGCACAGAAACAACTGAAATGCCTCCTGACTCAACTCTCACTCTCCTGGAACCAGCGTGCTGGCTGACAAAAATCTGTTTCCAAAGTATCCACACCAGCAAGTTGCAGATTCAATCAACTAGGAGGTTCTTTGCTGCCCAGGCAAACAGGAGAGCCATCTCCAGGGCTAGCCCGGCACGCCTCGTGCCGCCTTGGTGATTGACATAAGCCATTACTATAGCGTTGCTCGAGAACACTCAAACTGCCTGATCCTCAACTGGGGTCTGGAAACACAGAAGATCCAACCTGATGGCCTTCGCCTCAAGGCAGTTGATGGACCACACCGCCTCCTTGCAGTTCCAACAGCACTGGGACAATTCAGCCTTGGCAATGGGCTCCCCATCCTGAGAGACTGGCATTTGTCACCAGAAGGATCCATGAGCAATCATCCAGTGGCACTCCCTTCCTCAGACGACTGGACTGCTGCCATCACTGCAGGCTGGCCATCAATATTACTGGGACCGGAAGCCTCAGCTGGAACCGCAGAGAATTCAAGGATCACGGCCACATATGAGCACGTGCCCATTGCACCATCTCAATTGTCGCTGCCATCAATCCAAGGAGCTGAAAATCAACCCAGACTCTGGAAGCCTGCTGCGAACAGAACACTAGGCAATCCAACAGCCTTTGACTTTCTCCTCTGGCAGGAAGACTCTTTACACTCAAGTATCGAAACGTGCTTCCAAGAACTTCAGGGACTGAGAAAGCAACAACTGACTTTCCCCAATTGATCACCCAGCTGAGGCTTACCAGAAAGGACACCACTCGGTGAACTACCCGAGACGTCTCAAAGAGAATGGATTCGGATAAGCCAGTAGTCCAGATATGAATGCACACAAATCCTTTGGCACCATAGCACTGCAGCTGCCACCACCATGACCTTGAACAACATCCTTGGGGCTGTGGAGAGTTTGAATGAGAGTGCGGCGAACTGAAGATGAGAGCCAAGCATGGCAAAAACACAGATACTCTGCTGATCCCCTGGATCGAGATATGAAAATCCACTTTGGCCAAATACAGAGATGCCAGGAACTCCTCTCGGTGCACAGCTTGAATCATGGATCACAAAGTTTCCATTCAGCACGATGCGCAAGCGCTCATTGACACACTTGAGGTCCAGAATGGGCCAGAATGTGTTGGCACCATGAAACAGATGGTATTTCAGGAAACACTGACCCACCTAGAAAAAAACAATTATTTGCACCCCAAGCTGTCAGGCTTTAGGGAAGGACATAGTACAGAGAAGATAGAGGCAACGTTTCCCTCGCAGTCTCACTCAATCTTTCCTGTGCGTTTGATTTGGTGAATCACTCTTTACTTCTCTCACGTTGGTCTTTGGCTGGTATCCAGGGCACAATTCTGTGCTGGTTCCAGTCTTTTCTTTCTCACTGATCTTTTTGTAGCATTCCAGGTTTCTAGTTCCACCCCCTATCCTCTCACCTGTGGTGTTCCACAGGGATCTGTTCTTGCGCCCCTTCTTTTTAATATCTTTTTAGCTCCTCTTGCTACTATCATTCAGCAACAGGGTGTTTCCGCATATTATTATGCGGATGACATCCTGCTGCTCCTGATTTGACTGTCTTCAATAACTGCTTGTCTCTTGTAGCAACCTGCCTTCATGGTAACTGCTTGAAGCTGAATCTAAGACAGACATCTGCTGTCTGGTTAACTGGATCTCTCTCTTCTCCATCCACAGCTCCTGTACTTGGCTCATGTCCTATACCCCTTACTTCTTCTATGCACTATCTTAGATTTTAGATACTGCTCTCTCTTTCCAGGATCAAATCAGCATGGTGGTGAAATGCTGTTTCTACACCATGCATCAGATCTGTTCAATCGATCCCTTTCTTTCAGAATCCTCACTTCATACACTTCTTATGCTAGTCATCTCCAAGATTGACTATTGCAATGTTATCTATGCTTGTCTATCACAACTTCAGCTTAAACGGTTGCAATCTATACAAAACACTGCAATTTGTCTCCTACACCACGCTTCTAAGTTTGATGATGTTTCTCCACTTCTTATCAGATCACACTTATCATATCCAGTTCAAAATCCTAACATTGACTCAACAAGACTTTATAGTTTGGTGTACCTTTCTTCCTTGCTCATTTTACATGCTCCTCTCTGGCTTCTCTGATCTGTCCATGACCTTTGCTTGTATTTACCATTCCCCTCACATGCCCATGATGAACATACCAGACACTCTACTTTTTATTTTCTAGGTCCTCATTTATGAATTCTCTTCCCACTGCAATCCGATTAGAAATGTCTTATTCCTGGGTTTAAGGTTATGTTAAAGACCCATCTTTTTCAATTAGCTTACGATCTGCCACCTAATTATTGCTTAACCTGATTAATCAGGCACCTTCCTTCTGGAGCTGCAATCCCTTTACTCTTCTCTCCCCCTTTTGACCTCTCTCCCTCCTTAGCCTTTACTGTTCTGTTTTTAAGTGGTATTCTTTTCAGTTTTAACTTTTAATACGTAAACCGTTTTGATGGTTGAAGGCGGTATGATACCTCCCCCCTTGTGCCAATCATCTGGGGGAACAGGTACCACTGCCTTCAGGAGACGCAACTTGTCCAAGGTGATCCACACAGCGGCACTACTGTTCGCAGACTCACAACGGGAGAAGACGAAAGCGGCCGGGATTGGCTCTTTGCATTACAGGACATAGCTGTACTGAATGGGAACTAGCACTCAGCGATCCTTGGTGACCCAGGCCCATTTCTAAAAGAAGAGGATAATCCTGCCCCCAACCAGAGGAACCAGGGAATGAGCCCCCAAACCTTCACTGCGCAGCCTGGGAGGGTCCTCCTCTGGATGGGACTAGGTTTCTGGGTCCAAACGCTCCACAAAAGGACTGAGAACGAGCCCAAAGTTCATAAGCAGAGGGGAAGAAAGGCTTTTCAGGCCAGTAGTGTAGGCAGGGTCAGACCTACAAAAGGATCCCTAATTGCCGTGCACCAGGAAAATAAAAGAAAAACTCAGATCACAGTCACTTGTCATCAAAATTCCTTTATTCAGTACAAGCAAAAACGGCAAGCACAGATACACAAGTGTCTGTCTGAGGGACCCAGGTGCAGGCAGCGTTCTTAACCTCCAATACAGTGGGGGGGGCAAGAAGGCTGCCTGCTGAAGCTCCATAGGCACTCTCTTATATATGTTCTCTGTCACATTCTCTGTCCCAAAGTTCCAGTGAATTCTGCTTGAATTACTGACGTCATTGGCCAAACTTGCAAAAAACCAGCAAAACCTGCTAAGTCAGAGAACTTCGGCCAGTGAGACCCCACCTATGTTTATCACCAAGCAACAGATTACTAAACAGTTGGTATTTACTGGACACAGCCCCTCTTATCTCTGCCTGCCCGAGTCTGAGTCCTGTATGATCTGACACTATGATTTTCAGGGTTCAGAGTATGGCTCAACTGACAGTTTTATTTTTCTCAGTTTCTCAGCTTCTGGGCCTTTATTCCATTTGACCTGTTTTCCTAGGCCCACATCCTCTTGTACACTTCTGTTCAAAAGTGTGGTTCACCAGGCTCTCCCATACAAGGCCACAAAATACTCTGTTTCATAACCCACATGCGTGTCTTTCTTGTGTCAATCATATGTTGCTGTGTATATTTTTCAGGCAGGCAAGGGTGCAATCATACAAAGCAAACCTATAGAGCAGGCCTGAAATCCACACTTAGATTATCCCTTCAGTAGTGATGGGAGTCCCGAGACCCCCGGGAGTTTGACCAGCACACCCGGAAGGAACAGGCAGAGACTGATAGAAAAGGGGCTCCTGCCCGCTTCACAGGCTCCTTTGACCTATCCTTCCAGAAGATGGAAAGATTTTGTCTCAGCCAGGTTCTTCACCAATATCTCCACATCTGATCCAACAGAAGCATCCCTCTAAGGCCAAAAGGGCAACCGGGCTTTGGAAGATGAGTCAGTCACACCAATGCCATGTCTCTGACATACCAAGCATCAGTATGTGTATGTTCGTTGTTTATTGTAAACCGCACTGATGCTGAATAGCGCGGTATAAAAGAGACTTTAAATAAATAAATAAATCAGAAAGAAAGGCCTTAGCCAACTCCAAAAGAGGAGTAGAATCATCCGATGGGAGAGACTGAATCCACTGGAGCAGGGCTCGAGATGTTAAGCCTGCACATACCGCCAACTAATAGCAACCAACGCAGCAAACTGGTTCTCCAACACAAATCCATCTTTCAGTTCAGAGTATCCTTCCACATGAATGGGGGTCTGTCTTGTAACCACCGTGACAGTGCATTCATCTTGGAAATATCAAACCACACAAAGCACTTCTTCTCCAGGAGAGCGTGCATCCTCTTATACATCCTTAGCCTCTTAGGCGGGAAATTAGGGTAATCCCACTCCAACTGGAACAGGTCCTTGAGCACCCCTGGAAACAGAAAGACAGTAGGTAATTTCCACAACCCTTGCAGGATTGGACACATCTTTGAATCCCACTCTGTGCCTGGAGCATCCACTAAGCTCAAAATGGATAAGACCCTGGGAATCAAGGCCTCCAATTCCTCCTCCTGCAACAGGCAGATAACATCAACCTTCTCACTATCCTCTGAAGGTGAGAGTACCTCTTCATCCATATCAGACATCTGAATCCAATTTACAGTCCAAATCTCAGACAGATTCTAGCTGATTCCCATCTCCAGAGGGCAACCTTTGCCAGGGACACTTAGCCACTGACAACCAAACAGGGCTTCCATTCTCAGCCTACTCCTCACGAGACTGCACCTGGAGGCACCCAAAGGCTACAGGGTCTGAATTTCCACACCAGAATGACCAGGCCTGCTGTAAAAAGGAAATTAATTCCGGGGAGGACAATCCAGAGTCTGGAAGCTCTCCTCTTGGAAATGACCTCCCAACACCAGGGGACACAGCCGCCGCAGATCTCCTTAAGGACAGGGATAGACCATAGCACGGTCACTGGAAACCCCAGCCGGCTGGACATTCTTATACACAGCGCCATCCGCCACCTGCTGGCCTAAGGCAAGCAAGGCCAGACTAACTGCATCCCTCAGATGGGAGAACAACAACAAGCCCTCCAGGGATGACTCAAAAGCTGCCGTGCAAGAAGAGCAGAGTCCAGAAGCCAGAGATGAAGCACCTCGCCTGCCACAGGCCAACCAATGTTTCTTGGAAGCTTATATAAACAGTAAAGCGAGTATCACAACAATGTGCACTAAGGTCACAGAGGCCTGAAAGGCGCTTTCACAGCAACATGCATTACGGGCACTTGGGTAGAACACACACACAGACCACATAGTAGTAAAAGACACTATTAACACATGTGGAAAACAGCAGGAAACCCCCACATTGCACCGACGGTTGCCAGTGGTCCACCCCGAATTGCGTCCTAGATGGATGGAATCAGGAGCCCCCAACAAGGCCAAGCCTTGGCACTCACCCCTTGGGAGCCCCAGGCAGAAATCTGTGCCAGGCTCAGCTCTATTTCCCTGAAACTGTTTCTCTGCTTTGCAGACATTGCATTTACAGTGCTGGCAGGCAGATCCCTCTGCAATCTTTGGGAGACAGTAGAGGGATGGCAGAGGAGGAAGGAGGGTACGTTGAGGTTGTGTGAGGCTGTTGAACTCTTACCGATCCTTCCAATTTTCTGGCTACTCAACAGGCTCTTATCAGGGTAGGAGCATGGAACTGAACCAATTTCCCCTTTCCTATGGCTACCAAAAAGACAACAGTCTAGTGGATCCTCCCATGTTGCACTCAAGTGAGAGAGTCACCCCTCAAAGTAGTCGTTCATAAGCGTTTAAATCGATCTTTTCCTCCCAATTATTCAAATTTTCTTCAGAGTATAGAAAATCCATCCACTATCTGCTGGAGACAAAGAAATACTGAAGAGACCTCTGGTGGCTGAGAAGGATAGAGGCATGGGAGTGATGTCACTGAAAGCGTAGTTACTCACCTGTAACAGGTGTTCTCCAGGAGCAGCAGGAATCAGTCCTCACATATGGGTGATGTCGGCGCCGACGGAGCCCTCGCGGAGCAATTTTCCCCAGCTTTCAAAGAAAGCCTTTGGGAATTGCAGCGCGCATGCGCGGTCCCCTTCCGCCCAAAGGTGCCACCTTGGCCAGTCTGATGACATAGCGAAAAGACAGCAAAAAAATTTGCAAAAAAACTAAATCATATGACTGCAACTCCACGGGGAGGAGGGAGGGTTGTGAGGACTGATTCCTGCTGCTCCTGGAGAACACCTGTTACAGGTGAGTAACTACGCTTTCTCCAGGACCAAGCAGGAAGTCAGTCCTCACATATGGGACTCCCAAGCTTAAGGCTACCGGAGACCCTAAGCACAAAAATGAGCTCCCTCTAGCTCAGCAGCACAGAAGGAAGGAATCTTCTCTGACTAATCTCCAACCGGTAGCCCAACATCCGGGATGGAGGGTAGGAGTTGCTTAAACCTCGAAGAGATTACGGAGGACTGCCTGTCCGAAAGCACTGTCCCTGCGGGACTCCCTCTCGAGGCAGTAATGGGTTGCAAAAGTCTGGCTCGAAGACCAAGTAGCGGCCCGGCAGATGTCTGCCAATGGAACAGAGTGGAGGTAAGCCACTGACGCAGCCTTCGCCCTAACCCGATGAGCCGTGACTCGACTTTCCAACGAGAGGTCTGCCGCCCCATAAGTCCAAGCGATACAGTCAGCTACCCAGATGGACAGAGTACGCTTGGAGACAGGGAGCCCTAATTTATTAGGGTCGTAAGACAGGAAGAGCTGAACAGTCTTACGGTGCTCCCGCGTACGATCAAGGTAGAAGTTAAGCGCCCTTCTACAGTCCAGGGTATGCAAGACCATCTCAGCTCGGCTGGAGTGTGGCCTGGGAAAGAAGGTTGGAAGCACCACCTCCTGATTGATGTGAAAAGGGGAGACCACTTTTGGAAGAAACTTAGGGTGAGTCCGCAGGACTACCCTGTTCTTGTAGAACCTAGTGTAAGGGGGATCAGACACTAGGGCCTGCAGTTCACTAACGCGTCTAGCGGAAGTGAGGGCTACCAGGAATAAGGTTTTCCAAGAAAGAAAACGGAGAGGACAGGTAGCCATGGGTTCAAAAGGCGGACAGGTGATCCGCTGCAAAACCACGTTCAGGTCCCAGTCGGGGGCTGGGGGGCGCAAAGGTGGTTTAAGGAGAAGGAGACCTCGGGAGAACCGTGCCACGAGAGGATGGCCGGAAAGAGGCCTGCCTTCCACCGGCACATGATGTGCAGAAATAGCACTGAGGTGAACTTTGACCGAGTTGGACTTTAGTCCAAGATTGGAGAGGGAAAGCAAGTACTGCAAGACCACCGACACCGAGCAGGAGAAGGGGTCTTGAGACTGTTGAGTGCACCAGGTGGAGAAGCGACGCCATTTAAGGGCGTAGGATTTCCGGGTAGAGGGTCGCCTGGAAGCTAGCACGACCTCTTCCACCTCTGGAGGCAGCAGGAGGGGAGCAAGGACTACCCTTTCAGCAGCCAGGCCATCAGATGAAGAGATCTGAGGTTGGGGTGTAGGAGAGACCCCTGATCCTGGGTCAGGAGATCGGGTTGAAACCCCAGAGGCAACGGAGTATCTACCGCCAGTTGCATCAGAAGCGGGAACCACGGTTGCCTGGGCCACCGGGGAGCTATCAGGATCAGCGAAGCCTTGTCCTGGAGAACCTTGAAAAGTGTTCGAGACACCAGCGGCATGGGAGGAAAGGCATACAGAAGGCCCGTGGACCATGAGAGCAGAAAAGCATCCGCCGCTACTCGGAGGGGATGCGGTTCCCGAGAGCAGAACCGAGGAAGTTGCCTGTTCAGAGGACTGGCAAAGAGATCCAGCGTGGGGAGGCCCCACTGGAGAAAGATCCTTTGAACCACCAATGGGTCCAATCTCCACTCGTGTGGTTGGAGGATTCTGCTCAGTTTGTCGGCCAGGTAGTTTTCTTGACCTGGGAGATAGACAGCTTTGAGGAGGATTCCTCGGCTGATGGCCCAAGCGCAGAGCTTTTGTGCTTCCCGACAGAGAAGGAAGGAGCCCGTGCCCCCCTGTTTGTTCACGTAGAACATGGCCACTTGATTGTCCGTCTGGACGAGGACGGACCGGCGAGCGGTAAGGTGGGAGAAGGCACGGAGAGCCAGGCGGATCGCTCTGAGCTCCAGGAAGTTGATCTGTTGGGCAGATTCCCACGGGGTCCAGAGACCCTGAGTACATGTCCCTTGGCAATGTGCTCCCCAACCCAGGAGAGAAGCGTCGGTCGTCAGTACCTGAACAGGCGGAGGAGACTGAAAGGGCATGCCGAGCACTAGGTTGGGCAGATGAAGCCAACACCGTAGAGAAGAGACCAGCGGGCTGGAGATTCGTACGGAGTCCGCCAGTCTCCCCGAGGCCTGACGCCATTGTGAGCGAAGGCACCATTGAGCAGGCCGCATATTCAGGCAGGCATTGGGGGTCACATGGACCGTGGAAGCCATATGGCCGAGCAGTTTCAGAAAGTGCCTGGCCGAGACCCGGGAATGGCTGCGGAAGCGGCTGGCTAGAGCCATGAGCCGTTGTGCTCTGTCGAGCGGCAGAAAGGCGCGCGCTTGAAGCGTGTTTAACCTGGCGCCGATGAACTCGAGATCCTGAGAGGGGAGCAAAGTGGACTTTTCGAAGTTTATGACAAAGCCCAGGTACTGGAGCAGAGTCACAGTACGTTGCGTGGTGTGAGTGGCCTCCGTGGAGGACGGAGCTCTGATGAGCCAGTCGTCTAGGTAAGGGAAGACAAAGAGGCCTTGAAGCCGGAGATAAGCCGCCACCACTGCGAGACATTTTGTGAAGACTCGTGGTGCGGAGGATAGGCCAAAGGGCAGTACTCTGTACTGGTAATGATTGCCTGCCACCACAAACCTTAGGTATTGTCGGTGGCTTGGGTGGATGAGGATGTGAGTATAGGCATCCTTTAGATCCAAGGAGCATAGCCAATCTCCCTGCTGGAGGTAGGGCAGCAGGATTCCAAGGGTAAGCATCTTGAACTTTTCCCTTTCCAGGAACTTGTTGAGGTTCCGCAAGTCCAGGATGGGTCTGAGGCCTCCAGTACGCTTTGGTATCAGGAAGTACCTGGAATAGAAGCCTTGACCTCTCAGGTGGTGGGGCACCGGCTCCACCGCCTGTTCCTGAAGAAGACTTGCCAACTCTTGAAGGAGTAAGTCCCGGTGAAGAGGGGGTCGCAGAGGCTCCCCTGGAAAGTAGGGGGGAGGTACCTGGTGGAAGTGTAGAAGATAGCCCTCTCGGACTATGTGGAGCACCCAGGTATCTGACGTGATGCTGGACCACCTGTGGGCAAAGTGGACCAGCCGGCCTCCCGTGCTGAGAGACACCAGCGGAGGGGGAGAGGCTATGCTGAAAGAGTCAAAAACCCCCACCCTGCGGAGCAGGGGCCGGTGGCGCAGGCTTGGGGGCTTGCTGCCTACGGGACCCGTTATCCCGTCCCTTGGCCTGCTGACCCTGTTGGGGAGCTGCTGAGGCCTGATAATGAGGGTAGTGTTTATAGGCAGCCGCCTTCCTCGGGTAAAGGGCTTTTTCCCCGAGCCCTTCTTCTTCTGGGAAGGGGCAGAGGTTTTCCTGGAGAGCCGAGTCCTGGTGAGAGTCTCTGTCTCGAGTTGTGCAGCCTTCTCGTCCATAGGTTTGCCAAAGAGGTTTTCACCTCTGCAGGGGACATCGACCAACTTGTCCTGCACCCAGGGCTCGAGGTCGGAGGACTGAAGCCAAGCCTGTCGGTGGGCCCCGATGCCGGCTGCGGCTACCCGAGCCGATGCCTCAAAGCCATCGTAGGCTGCTCGAGAGATAAACTTTGAGCACTCCCGAATACCGGTGGACAGGGCCAGGAACCTCCGCAAAGGTTCCTCGGAGAGACCAGCAGAGAATCCGGCTATTTCTTTAGCCAGGTCCCGGAGATACATGCCCATGTAGAGCTGGTAAGTCTGGACCCGACAAGCAAGCATAGAGCCCTGGAAACACTTCTTACCGATGCCATCCAGGCTGCGGGCTTCCCTGCCGGGAGGCACCGAGGAGTGCATCTTCTGGCTCTTGAGCCTATGCATGGCTGATTCCACCACCATGGAATGGTGCGGCAGCTGTGCTTTTTGGAAGCCAGGGCTCTTGCGGACTCGATATATGGCATCGACCCGCTTGCTTAATACCGGCGACGACGCCGGGCTCTCCCACATGCGGAAGAGAAGTCGTTCCAGCATCGGAGGAACCGGTACAGTAAAATGCTCCTTTGCAGGAGAGTCATACTGGAGGGCATCGAGCTCTTCGGCTCGAGGCTCCTCCTCGGGATCCGCAGGGAAGGCCAAGGCCTTGGCCATATCCCTCACGAAGTCCGAGAACCGTGCATCCTCCGGGGGGGACTGTCTCCGAGGTTCGGACTCGGGGGAGTCCGAAGGGATACACCGAGTCCGAAAAGAATCAGGTGACTCTTCCACCTCGGATTCCCAGGTGGACTCCTCGGAGGAGGAGTCGAGCGGCTCAGGCCGGGCGGGCACAGACGCCGTCCGCCCCGAGGCCGAGGGAGTCAGCGTCGACGACCTCGGCCCCGAACGGGAGGCCGAAGGGGACCTCGACCGAGGATCGACTCGAGCCCGCATGGACTCGAGGATCGGCTCGGTCTCCGGGGTCGACTTAGACGTCGACGTCCCGGCGGTCAGGGCAGAAGCGCCAGCAAGGCCAGCGATCAATGCCCGCTGCTGGTCCATGAAGGCAGCCAGGCTGCTCTCCAAGGCCGTCAACCTGAGTCCGAACTCAGGAGACCCAGCAGCCCCCGACTCGGGCCCCGACGGCGTCGGGCCCGACGTCAGACCCCTCGGAGGCGAGTCCACGAGGACAACAGGACTTACGTGAGCAGACGAGTCCATCTCCAGACGAGGCTGTTTGGACGGCCGCTCCAGCTCCAAAGACCCGGGACGGCTATCGGGGCTATGCGACCTGGCCCTCGCGGAGCCAGGAGCGTCCACCGACGCCGTCCTCGCGGGTTTCTTCCTCCGATGATGCTCCCGGGTAGGAGACCCCCTCTCAGAGGAGCTCCGACGGAGTTCAGAGCCAGATTCCCTGGACACCGACGCCTCTGACGAGGTCCGGGTACGGCTGGGGTCAGAGAAGATTCTCTCCCTCTGATGCTGCCGACTCCGCAAGGATTTGGCGGACATCTTGCCACAGGCGCCACAGATCATTTCTTCATGATCTGGGCCCAGGCAACGGAGGCAGCAATCATGTGTGTCAGTAAGAGACATACGTTTCTTACACTTAACACACTTTTTAAAGCCACTGGCGGCCATCGGGGGAAAAAGGGCCCCTGCGAGGTTGAACGTTCGTGCCGCCAGGGAAAAGTGAAAAAGCGCGAATTTGTCACTAAGGACAGAAAAAAATGAAAAGAAGGGGAGGCTTCGCAACCGGCGTCGCGAGGCCGGACGGAAAAGGGACCGGCGTCGAACCGAAGAAAATAATAAAATAATAAAGAAAATCAACTTTTCAGCGGTGACTTGTAGACAGCGTCTGTAGGGCTCCGTGGAAAAAAGAAGACTGGCCAAGATGGCACCTTTGGGCGGGAAGGGGACCGCGCATGCGCGCTGCAATTCCCAAAGGCTTTCTTTGAAAGCTGGGGAAAATTGCTCCGCGAGGGCTCCGTCGGCACCGACGTCACCCATATGTGAGGACTGACTTCCTGCTTGGTCCTGGAGAAATCTGGGCTTTTCATTGGTTGTCTCCACCAATCTACTGGTAGGGGACCACAACCCACTTGTCTGGACTGGTCTAGCAGGACAATATTAAATATGGCATTTCATGTCTCTTTCAAGTGTTTATTGTAATTATTCCATTCTAAAGAAATCAAAGCTGCTGAGACCAGTAGCTACAGTGTAGTATAAGCAACAATAGAAGAAAAATCAGTGTGAAACCTTTAAACAAATCATCAGTCCACCAAGCCCTGCACCATCACTGCTCCTTGCACTAATTACCTTGGTAAAAAAAGCAAGATCATGTTGGAGGTGGGAACAAGGATCCCAAGGGGTCTGTGTGAGCTTGTGTCTGCTAAAAGGCCTCACATGTGTATGCCAGTATGTGCATTTTTCTGAGGAAGGGGGTCCTGAGCTCTAATCAGATTCTCAAAGGGATCTGTGATCCAAAAAAATGGTTAAGAACCCTTGCTATAAATGAAAGGTTTTTCAGAAGAAATTTTTTGGTCAAACTTAATTTCCCCCTTCCTTATTTTAGCCCAACAATCAAACATTTTTCCTAACCAGCTCAAGAAAACACTTTTCTTGAACTATCACTCATTGCTAACTCCTTCCTACTCCCTTCAGCTGACAATCGCCTGTCTGCGGAACACTTTTAAATCTACACATCCTCGGCATGTGGAGGAACTGACAGGCTCACCATCTGCCTTAGGAGCAAAAGGGTTAATTCCTCCCTGCTCCCATCAGCTGAAAATCACCTCTGTCTGCGGAACATGTTTAAATCTAAGCACTCTCGGTGCACCCGTGCTTGGGGGCCTCCCCAGAGGGCCCTTTGGCGTGGTCCAAGGCCTAGACCTCTGCATGTACTGCAAAGACTAAAACATCTTCTTGTCTCCTGGCCGTCTCTGTTCTCATGTATGCTTGACGAGAATTGCTACTCCTTTAGCCCGCTGTGCTCTGGATATTCCTGTGAGGCTTGTGTCGGTCTGTATCACATAACTCAGCTCACTGACCTTGCTTTACGTTTTGTTTTGTTCTCTGTTTATTCTCTTGTGCACTACTGCTTTCTTCTCTGCATCCTATGTCCCCTCTATATTTGGCCTGTCTCTTTCTTCTCCTTCCTAACCTTATCCCTTCCTTCCTCAGACTCTTTTCCCCTCCTCTTCCCTTCCACTCCCCTCCTTCCCCTCCTCTTCCCATCCACCCACCTCCTTCCTCTCCTCTTCCCTTCCACCCCCTCCTTCCCCTCCTTTTCCCTTCCACCCCCTCCTTCCCCTCCTCTTCCCTTCCACCCCCTCCTTCCCTATTTTCTCTGCCTTTAATTCCTCCTCACTGTTCTCTATTCTCAAGTATTACCATCTCTTCCCTCATATTCTCTCCTCTCCTTCCACACTTTCACAGCCTCATTCTCATTTCCGCCATACAACATCTGTCCTCCCTCGCCTCCTTTTTTTCCTGCTCTTATCCTCCGGTGACATCAGTCCTACTCCTGGCCCCTCTTCGTCTCCCTCTCCACGCCACCGCAATCTTATTAACATCCCTCTCCTCACCCCTTTTTCTCTTCCCTTCTCCTGTGCTCTTTGGAATGTTCATTCAATTTCCAATAAGCTTTCTTTCATACATGATCTCTTCATTTCCCATGCTTTTCAAGTCTTAGTTCTAACCGAAACCTGGCTCCATCCTGATGACACCGCCTCTGTCGCTGCACCCTCCCTTGGGGACCTCCATTTCTCCCACACCCCTTATGTCACCGGCCATGGTGGTGGGGTCAGCTTTTTACTCTCTCCCTCCTCAGTTTCATCCCTTCCTCCCATCTCAATCCCATGCTTTCTCCTCCTTTGAATCTCATTCCATTTGTCTGTTCTATCCTGTCCCTCTTCGCATCACTGCTATTTATAGACCCCCTGACAAGCCCATTTCCTCCTTCCTCAATGACTGATTCTTGGCTCCCTTTATTTTTTGATTAGTCATCCCCTTTTATTATTCTTGGTGATTTTAAAATTCACATTGATACCCCTTGGACCCCTACGCAGCAAAATTTATTTCCCTTACTTCTTCTTACAACCTCCACCTTTGCTCCACCGTCCCTACTCATCGGCTCGGTCACTGCCTTGACCTTGTCTTCCAATCCAATTGCCCACCCTCAAATTTCCATAACTCAATTCTTCCACTGTCTGACCACCACCTCCTGAGCTTCTTTCGTCAGCACTCTCCACTGCCTTCTTGCCCTGTCAACTTCTTTCTTTTCAGAAATCTTCAAGCTATTGATCCTCTGTCTTTTTCATCACCAGTCTCTTTCTCTTCTTTCTTCTACACTCTCCTCCAAGTCTGTCGATGCGGCTATAACTGCTTAAAACTCTACTCTATCCTCCACTCTCCATACCCTTGCTCCCCCAATTTCACACCCTGTAAGGTATACATCACTCTTGTCCCTGGCTTTCTTCCATAGCCTGCTACTTACGCTGATGTGCCTGTTCTGTCACACGCAGCTAGCTCAAATTCCGCTCCCACGCTGATTTCCTTCACTTTAAATTCATGCTCACTTCTTTTAATTCTGCCATATCACTTGCTAAACAAAACTATTTCATCCACCTGACCAACTCCTTGGCTTCTAACCCTCGCAGTCTCTTTTCTACCCTCAATTCTTTACTTCAGGATCCTCCCCCTTCAATTCCTCCTTCCCTCACAGCCCAATCCCTCGCCTTCTTTTTCCGCGATAAAATCAATAAGATCACCATTCAATTCCCTGCTATTTCTTCTGCTTTTCCCTCACTTCAATTTCAACCATTTCCCTCAAACTCACCCTCCCTCTCTTCCTTTCCTACCATCTCTGATGAGGAAACCTCTTCTCTGCAAAACTTACCTCTTGCTCCTCTGATCCCATTTCTCAGTAATCTCCTGAACTCCATATCATCCTCCCTTATCCCTGCCATTTCCCATATTATCAACTTTCTTTCTCTACTACCACCTTCTCAGCTGCCTATAAACTCCTTTTCAAAAAAACATCCTTTGACCCTACTGCTCCCTCTAGGTATCGGCCATCTCCCTTCTTCCCTTAATTTCCAAACTCTTTGAGCTTGCTGTTTTCTCGCTGTTTTGACTTTCTCTCCACTCATTCCCTCTTTAATCCCCTTCAGTCTGGCTTCCGCCCTCTTCATTCAACCAAACAGCCCTTGCCAAGGTCTCTACAGTAGTGATTTATTCTTGGCAAGGTCTAAAGGTTTAAACAAGAAGGTTTATTCTTCTTGATCTTTCTGCTGCCTTCGAAACTGTTGACACCACTCTCTTCTCCTTGCTACATTATCTTCTCTTGGTTTTAGAGACTCTGTTCTATTTTGGTTCTCTCTTCCTATCTATTAGCTCCTTCAGTGTCTGTTCTCAAGGTATATCCTCCTCTGCTATCCCTTTCTCAGTTGGTGTTCCCTAAGGGTCCGTTCTCGGCCACTACGTTTCTCCCTTCATACACAATCGCTTGGTTCCCTTATGTCATCCCTTGGTTTTCAATATCACTTCTATGCAGATGATTCTCAAATTTATATTTCTTTACCTGACCTGTCTCCTTCTTTCCAGGTATGTATCTTGGCCTGCTTATCTGACATTGCCACCTGAATGTCTCAGCACAGTTTAAAATTGAATATGGCCAAAACTGAGCTTCTGGTTTTCTCCCCTAATCCATCCTTCCTCCTTTCACCATCACTGTTGCTAACGCTCCTATTTTTCCTGCTTCCTCTGCTCGTAACCTTTGGGTCGTCTTTGACTCCTCCCTGTCATCTCATATCCAACAAATTGCTAAATCCTGTTGCTTTTTTCTCTTTAACATTAGCAAGATTCATCCTTTCCTCTCTACCTCTACTATTAAGACTCTTGTTCACTCCCTTATTATCTCCTTGCTTGTCTCCCTTAATCTCACCTTTTCCTTCTACAAGCCATTCAAAACTTCGCTGCACGGTTAATTCTTCAACAGCCATGTTACTGTCATATTACTCCTCTTCTAAAGTTCCTTCACTGGCTCCCTATCTGTTACCGCATTCAGTACAAACTACTTATCTTGACACAAATGCATTCACACTCTGCTGCTCCTCCTTACCTTTCCTCTCTCCCTATACCCCTCCCTGTTATCTCCGTTCCTCGTCTACCTTCCTTCTCTCTATGCCCTTCTCTTCTTCCGCTAACTCCAGGCTTCATTACCTTGCTACTTACTCCATTTGCCTGGAACCTGCCCCTGTCCCTGTGTCAAATCTCTTCCTTTGCGCTCTTCAAGTCTATGCTTTTCAATGCCTCGGAGTCGAGAGTGGTGCCAAAGGACTGGAGAAAGGATCATGTGGGGCCTTTACACAAAAGCGGAAGTAAGGATGTGGCTGAAAACTACAGGCCGGTTAGTTTAACTTCGGTGGTGAGTAAATTATTGGAAACACTGCTGAAAGAGAAAATAGTGAGGTTTCTGGAGTTCAGCAAATTACAGGATCCGAGGCAGCATGGACTCACCAGAAGCAGGTCTTGTCAGACAAATCTGATTGATTTCTTTTACTGGGTGACCAGGGAGTTGGACCGAGGGAGATCCCTAGATGTGGTGTATTTAGATTTCAGTAAAACCTTTGACACTGTTCCTCACATGCGACTTATAAACAAACTGAGCACCCTAGGGATGGACCCTAAAGTTACTGTTTGGGTTAGAAATTGGTTGGGTGGGAGGCGACAGAGTACAGGCAAATGGAGCTCACTCTGAGGAGAAGGATGTTACGAGTGTTGTGCCCCAGGGATCTGTCCTTGGTCCGATTCTTTTTAACATCTTTGTTAGTGATATAGCGGAAGGGCTGTCAGGTAAGGTTTGCCTCTTTGCGGATGATACCAAAATCTGCAATAGACACCCAGGAAGGTGTAGATAACATGAGGAGGGATCTAGCTAAGCTTGAAGAATGGTCTAGAATTTGGCAGCTGGGATTTAATGTTAAAAAATGTAAGGTCATGCATTTGGGCTGCAGCAATCTAAGGGAGCAATATAGTATAGGGGGTGAAGTACTTTTGTTCACTAAAGAAGAGCGGGACCTAGGCGTAGTTGTGTCTAATGATCTTAAAGTAGCTAAACAGGTAAAAAAGGCGATGGCAAAAGCTAGAAGGATGCTTGGGTGCATTCGGAAAGGAATGGCTAGCAGAAAATAGGAGGTGATAGCGCCTCTGTACAAGTCTTTGGTGCGACCTCATTTGGAGTATAGTGTGCAATTCTGGAGACTGCACCTTCAAAAGGATATAGCGTAGTTACTCACCTGTAACAGGTGTTCTCCAGGAGCAGCAGGAATCAGTCCTCACTTATGGGTGACGTCGGCGCCGACGGAGCCCTCGCGGAGCAATTTTCCCCAGCTTTCAAAGAAAGCCTTTGGGAATTGCAGCGCGCATGCGCGGTCCTCTTCCCGCCCAAGGGTGCCATCTTAGCCAGTCAGATGACATAGCTAAAAAAGACAGCATAAAAATATTTGCAAAAAACATAAGCAGACGATTGCAACTCCAAGGGGAGGAGGGAGGGTAGTGAGGACTGATTCCTGCTGCTCCTGGAGAACACCTGTTACAGGTGAGTAACTACGCTTTCTCCAGGACCAAGCAGGAAGTCAGTCCTCACTTATGGGACTCCCAAGCTCAAGGCTACCGGAGACCCTAAGCACAAAAATGAGCTCCCTCTAGCTCAGCAGCACAGAAGGAAAGAATCTTCGCTGAATTATCACCCACCGGTAGCCACCATCCGGGATGGAGGGTAGGAGTTGCTCAGACCTCAAAGAGATTACGGAGGACTGCCTGTCCGAAAGCACTGTCCCTGCGGGACTCCCTCTCGAGACAGTAATGGACCGCAAAAGTCTGGCTCGAAGACCAAGTAGCGGCCCGGCAGATGTCTGCCAGCGGAACAGAGCGGAGGTAAGCCACTGACGTAGCCTTTGCCCGAACGCAATGAGCCGTGACTCGACTTTCTAAGGAGAGTCCGGCTGCCCCATAAGCCCAAGAGATACAGTCCGCAACCCAGATGGACAGAGTACGCTTGGAGACCGGGAGCCCCAATTTATTGGGGTCAAAAGACACAAAAAGCTGAGCAGCTTTACGGTGCTCCCACGTACGGTCAAGGTAGAAGTTCAAAGCCCTTCTACAGTCCAGGGTATGGAGGACCGTTTCAGCTCGGCTGGAGTGTGGTCTGGGAAAGAAGGTTGGAAGTACCACCTCCTGATTGATGTGGAAAGGGGAGACCACTTTAGGAAGAAATTTTGGGTGAGTCCGTAGGACTACCCTATTTTTGTAGAACCGAGTGTAAGGGGGATCAGACACGAGAGCCTGCAATTCACTTACGCGTCTAGCGGAAGTGAGGGCTATCAAGAACAGTGTTTTCCAAGACAGAAAACGGAGAGAGAACAGGTAGCCATAGGTTCAAAAGGCGGACAGGTGATCCGCTGCAAAACCACATTCAGGTCCCAGTCAGGCGCTGGCGGGCGCAGAGGTGGTTTAAGTAGAAGGAGACCTCGGAGAAACCTCGCTACGAGAGGGTCGCTGGAGAGAGGTCTACCGTCCACCGGCACATGATGTGCCGAAAGAGCACTGAGGTGAACTTTGACGGAGTTGGACTTAAGTCCCAGATTAGAGAGGTGTAGCAAGTACTGCAAGATCACCGACACCGGGCAGGAGAAGGGATCCTGAGACTGTTGGGTACACCAGACTGCAAAGCGACGCCATTTAAGGGCGTAGCATTTGCGGGTAGAAGGCCGTCGCGAAGCCAAGACGACCTCCTCCACCTCCGCCGGCAGGAGAAGGGGAGCAAGGACTACCCTCTCAGCAGCCAGGCCATGAGGTTGAGAGACCTGAGGTTGGGGTGTAGTAGAGACCCCTGATCCTGAGTGAGGAGATCCGGTTTGTACCCCCAGAGGGAACGGATCCTCCACCGCTAATTGCAGTAGGAGCGGAAACCACGGCTGTCTGGGCCAGCGAGGGGCCACCAGGATCATGAAGGCTTTGTCTCGGAGAACCTTGAAAAGAGTCCGAGAGACTAGCGGGACGGGAGGGAAAGCGTACAGAAGGCTCCCCGACCATGAAATCAGAAAAGCGTCCGCCGCAACCCGAAGGGGGTGTGGCTGACGAGAGCAGAAGCGAGGAAGCTGCCGGTTGTGAGGACTGGCAAAGAGATCCACCGTGGGGAGGCCCCACTTTAGGAAGAGCTTCTGAACTACCAAGGGATCCAGACGCCACTCGTGCGGCTGGAGGACCCTGCTGAGTTTGTCCGCCAGGCAATTTTCTTGGCCCGGGAGATAAACTGCCTTGAGGAGAATGCCGTGACTGACGGCCCAAGAGCAGAGCTTCTGTGCCTCCCGGCAGAGGAGGAAGGAGCCCGTGCCCCCCTGCTTGTTCACGTAGAACATGGCAACTTGATTGTCCGTCTGGACAAGGACGGACTGGTGGGAAGTCAGGTGGGAGAAGGCCTTGAGAGCTAGGCGGATCGCCCTGAGCTCCAGGAAGTTGATCTGCTGAGCAGACTCCCACGTGGTCCAGAGGCCCTGAGTACGTGCCCCTTGGCAATGTGCTCCCCAGCCCAGGAGGGATGCATCCGTGGTCAGCACCCGGGTCGGCTGAGGTGACTGGAAAGGCATTCCGAATATCAGGTTCGGCTGCCGAAGCCACCACCGGAGAGACGAGATCAGCGGCTCGGAGACGCGCACTAGGTCTGCTAGGCCGCCTGTGGCTTGTCGCCACTGCTGGCGGAGACACCATTGAGCAGGCCGCATATTCAGGCGGGCATTGGGGGTCACATGGACGGTGGAAGCCATATGGCCGAGTAGTCTCAGGAAGCGCCTGGCGGAGACCAGGGGCTGGCTGCGAAAACGGTCGGCTAGGTCCATGAGCCGTTGAGCCCTGTCGAGCGGTAGGTATGCTCGCGCCTGAGGAGTGTGCAGCCTTGCGCCGATGAACTCGAGATCCTGTGAGGGGAGCAAAGTGGACTTTGCGAAGTTTATAACAAAGCCCAAGTGCTGCAGAAGAGTCACCGTGCGGCGCGTGGCGTTGGTGACCTCCAGAGCGGACGCTGCTCTGATGAGCCAGTCGTCGAGGTACGGAAAGACATAGAGGCCGTGAAGCCGGAGATGGGCCGCCACCACCGCGAGACATTTTGTGAAGACTCGCGGTGCGGAGGACAGGCCAAAGGGCAGTACTCTGTACTGGTAATGATTTCCTGCCACCACAAACCTTAGGTATTGGCGGTGGCTTGGGTGGATGAGGATGTGCGTGTAGGCATCCTTTAGATCCAAGGAGCATAGCCAATCTCCCTGCTGGAGGTAGGGCAGAAGGATTCCAAGGGTAAGCATTTTGAACTTCTCCCGCACAAGGAACTTGTTGAGGTTGCGCAAGTCCAGGATGGGTCTGAGGCCCCCTGTTCTCTTTGGTATTAGAAAAGTTATGGAAATTTGAGGGTGGGCAATTGGATTGGAAGACAAGGTCAAGGCAGTGACCGAGCCGATGAGTAGGGACGGTGGAGCAAAGGTGGAGGTTGTAAGAAGAAGTAAGGGAAATAAATTTTGCTGCGTAGGGGTCCAAGGGGTATCAATGTGAATTTTAAAATCACCAAGAATAATAAAAGGGGATGACTAATCAAAAAATAAAGGGAGCCAAGAATCAGTCATTGAGGAAGGAGGAAATGGGCTTGTCAGGGGGTCTATAAATAGCAGTGATGCGAAGAGGGACAGGATAGAACAGACAAATGGAATGAGATTCAAAGGAGGAGAAAGCATGGGATTGAGATGGGAGGAAGGGATGAAACTGAGGAGGGAGAGAGTAAAAAGCTGACCCCACCACCATGGCCGGTGACATAAGGGGTGTGGGAGAAATGGAGGTCCCCAAGGGAGGGTGCAGCGACAGAGGCGGTGTCATCAGGATGGAGCCAGGTTTCGGTTAGAACTAAGACTTGAAAAGCATGGGAAATGAAGAGATCATGTATGAAAGAAAGCTTATTGGAAATTGAATGAACATTCCAAAGAGCACAGGAGAAGGGAAGAGAAAAAGGGGTGAGGAGAGGGATGTTAATAAGATTGCGGTGGCGTGGAGAGGGAGACGAAGAGGGGCCAGGAGTAGGACTGATGTCACCGGAGGATAAGAGCAGGAAAAAAAGGAGGCGAGGGAGGACAGATGTTGTATGGCGGAAATGAGAATGAGGCTGAGAAAGTGAGGAAGGAGAGGAGAGAATATGAGGGAAAGAGATGGTAATACTTGAGAATAGAGAACAGTGAGGAGGAATTAAAGGCAGAGAAAATAGGGAAGGAGGGGGTGGAAGGGAAGAGGAGGGGAAGGAGGGGGTGGAAGGGAAAAGGAGGGGTGGAAGGGAAGAGGAGGGGAAGGAGGTGGGTGGAAGGGAAGAGGAGGGGAAGGAGGTGGGTGGAAGGGAAGAGGAGGGGAAGGAGGGGAGTGGAAGGGAAGAGGAGGGGAAAAGAGTCTGAGGAAGGAAGGGATAAGGTTAGGAAGGAGAAGAAAGAGACAGGCCAAATATAGAGGGGACATAGGATGCAGAGAAGAAAGCAGTAGTGCACAAGAGAATAAACAGAGAACAAAACAAAACGTAAAGCAAGGTCAGTGAGCTGAGTTATGTGATACAGACCGACACAAGCCTCACAGGAATATCCAGAGCACAGCGGGCTAAAGGAGTAGCAATTCTCGTCAAGCATACATGAGAACAGAGACGGCCAGGAGACAAGAAGATGTTTTAGTCTTTGCAGTACATGCAGAGGTCTAGGCCTTGGACCACGCCAAAGGGCCCTTTGGGGAGGCCCCCAAGCACGGGTGCACCGAGAGTGCTTAGATTTAAACATGTTCCGCAGACAGAGGTGATTGTCAGCTGATGGGAGCAGGGAGGAATTAACCCTTTTGCTCCTAAGGCAGATGGTGAGCCTGTCAGTTCCTCCCTCGTGTCTGATCCCCCTTACACTAGGTTCTACAAGAATAGGGTAGTCCTACGGACTCACCCAAAATTTCTGCCTAAAGTGGTCTCCCCTTTTCACATCAATCAGGAGGTGGTACTTCCAACCTTCTTTCCCAGACCACACTCCAGCCGAGCTGAAACGGTCCTCCATACCCTGGACTGTAGAAGGGCATTGAACTTCTACCTTGACCGTACGCGGGAGCACCGTAAAGCTGCTCAGCTTTTTGTGTCTTTTGACCCCAATAAATTGGGGCTCCCGGTCTCCAAGCGTACTCTGTCCATCTGGGTTGCGGACTGTATCTCTTGGGCTTATGGGGCAGCCGGACTCTCCTTAGAAAGTCGAGTCACGGCTCATTGCGTTCGGGCAAAGGCTACGTCAGTGGCTTACCTCCGCTCTGTTCCGCTGGCAGACATCTGCCGGGCCGCTACTTGGTCTTCGAGCCAGACTTTTGCGGTCCATTACTGTCTCGAGAGGGAGTCCCGTAGGGACAGTGCTTTCGGACAGGCAGTCCTCCGTAATCTCTTTGAGGTCTGAGCAACTCCTACCCTCCATCCCGGATGTGGGCTACCGGTGGGTGATAATTCAGCGAAGATTCTATCCTTCTGTGCTGCTGAGCTAGAGGGAGCTCATTTTGTGCTTAGGGTCTCCGGTAGCCTTGAGCTTGGGAGTCCCATAAGTGAGGACTGACTTCCTGCTTGGTCCTGGAGAAAGCGTAGTTACTCACCTGTAACAGGTGTTCTCCAGGAGCAGCAGGAATCAGTCCTCACTACCCTCCCTCCTCCCCTTGGAGTTGCAATCGTCTGCTTATGTTCTTTTTGCAAATTTTTATGCTGTCTTTTTTAGCTATGTCATCTGACTGGCTAAGATGGCACCCTCGGGCGGGAAGAGGACCGCGCATGCGCGCTGCAATTCCCAAAGGCTTTCTTTGAAAGCTGGGGAAAATTGCTCCGCGAGGGCTCCGTCGGCGCCGACGTCACCCATAAGTGAGGACTGATTCCTGCTGCTCCTGGAGAACACCTGTTACAGGTGAGTAACTACGCTATATTTGATTTTTAAAACCTTTATCTCAAGATTAGGCTGTTCCTGATCGTATCTCCAGTCTAGTCCCGGACCTCTGGGTTGTCTACCTTAAACAGCAGCTTGGAGACTGAGGAACCTCCTTCTTTTCATGATGTCACCAGTATATCTTCCCGGGAGCCGCCTCCACTTCCCAGTTACCTCAGTCTCCAAGCAGCTGTAAGGAGTGAGCCCGGGGGTCCGGGCTCCCTGGAGGAACAATTAAGGACAGTGTTAGGCAAATTTAAGGGTTAACTTTTAATTGAAAGGGTAGTTTTAAAAAAAACCCCAAAAAACAAGAAGATACAAACAGGAGAGAATCCCCTCCAACTTGAGGAGCTGTACCTTTAAGGTCTGCAAGAACCTTCCCCCCCCTCCCGTTTGAGGCTTCCTGGCTAGTGCGGGTGTGGGAGAGGTACATAGTTAAGAGGTTGCAGGGCGTCCAGGTCTGTAGTGGACAGGCGACTTCCCAGACCGGAGCCCTCTGTCTTTGAAGCCGGCGCTTTACAGACGCTCTGCCTATCAGCGCGCCGAGCTTCCTGCGGCCACGGCCTAGCCCGCAGAGCATTTGGATTTCAGCTGGAGGGGCTCCATGGTCGTTCCGGTGCAGCGCTTGCACAGAGTGAGGCAGTTCGTTGTCCGGAGCCTCCGACGACAGTAAGTAGACCCAGCGGCAGCGTTCTGCTCTCCCCGCGTTTTGGCGCGAAATCGGAGGGGAGGCTGACCACGTGGTAGAGACAGCGGCGGGCCGTGCAGGAGCCTGTTTGCTTGCATTTCGCACTTGTGTGGGGCAGTGTTGCCGGGCTAATGCTCGGTTCTTTGGCGTTTTTTGTTACTTTTTCCTTGCTATTGTTAGCTTAAAAAAAAAAAAAATTAAGAAAACCTAAACGGGGTTTTTATTGTGAGAGGAAGTAGTTCCCTGGGGCACTCTGCTGGGCAAGACTGAGTGGGTGCCTGTGGGGGGCTAGTTGAGGGCAGAATGCCATCTGGACCCCAATATTTTGTATGTGGGGCTAGAAGGAGTTCTGTGGCCGAGTCAGGGGTGTGCAAGAGTTGCACAAAGGAAGCCTCCGTAATGGAACATGGCAGGGAGATCAAGGAGGGGTCTCTGGAAGCAGAGGCTGAGATCTCGGCGGCTTCGGCGGCCGTCTTGCCCCTGGAAGAACCGGTGGCGGGCCCGTCCTCTGCCCCGGACCTGCCCCTTTCTCCAGTGCTGTGGACTAAAGGGCTGGCGTCTATCTTCTCTAAGGATTTTGTGACGCTGCTGCAGCAGGCAGTGGGAGGCGTTTGGCCAGCTCAGCAAAAAGGTGTGCGAGAAGAGCGAGGTGTGAAAAGGCCCCCGGCCGACAATACTACAGAGGAGCTCCGGGAGAAGAGGTTACGAATGGAGGAAGACCTTAAAGATCTATCGGTGGCATCGGACGAGCGGATGTCCGATGAGGATTGCTGCAGTTTGGATCTGGAGGAAGAATTGGAGGAAGGGGAGCTCACAGAAAAGGAAGATCAAGCCAGAGTGGTGCGGGTGTTCCGCAGGGATGAGCTCCCGGCGCTTATTGTGGAATCACTGGGTGCATTAAACATGCCGGTTCCCGTGGCCACGGAGGAGGAGGTCCTGGAGGATCCGTTATTGCAAGTCTTTCGGAAGACGCAAAAGGCCTTTCCGGTGCACAGAGTCTTTCAGGAGATGATTCAGGAAGAGTGGAATGTCCCGGAGGCCCCACTGAAGGGAGCTAGAGTGATGCGCCGTCTCTATCCACTGGTGGATCGGGATAGGGAGGTTTTCCAGCCACCTAAGGTAGATGCAGCGGTGGCGGCGGTCACAAAGAAGACCACGATCCCTGTAGAGGGTGGTGCTGCCCTCAAGGATGCTCAGGACAGACGTATGGATGCCCTACTGTGGCAGATTTTCGACGTGAATGCCTTGGCGCTCCAAGCGGCCATCAGTGGAGCGTGGGTGGCCAGAGCCTGTCTGCGATGGTCGCAGCGGGTGCAAGGAGATGGAGGCGCCAATAGTATCGGGGAGGCTGCCAGGCTGGAGTCCGGAGCGGCCTATCTGGCGGATACTCATTACGATCTGATCAGAGCTTTGTCCAAAAGTATGGCCGGCGGTGGCGGCTAGGCGCTATCTTTGGCTTCGTAATTGGGCGGCGGATAATTCTTTTAAGTCGAGGCTTAGTAAGCTGCCCTTCAAGGGCCGACTCCTGTTTGGGGAGGACCTCGAGAAGTTGGTCAAGGACCTTGGCGAGTCTAAGGGTGGTGGGTTACCGGAGGACAAGCCTAAGCAGGGTCGGACGACGCCCGAGGGCAAAGGGTCTTTGAGAGACTTTCGTAGGTATCGCTTTCAGAGGTTTAACTCTACGCAAAGGGGCAGATTTCCCAGTAGAAATCAGGGCTTCCGGGGGGCAGGGAGAGGTTTTGGGGCCTCTTCCGCGTCCTCCTCTTCTAGCCTGCGGAAGCCGCAATGATGCCAGAGGGACCCAGGTGCCCTTAGTTCCCGTAGGGGGGCGCCTTCAGGAGTTTTATGCCGCCTGGGTCCGGGTCACGTCAGATCAGTGGGTGCTAGAAGTCACCCGAGAAGGGTATGCCTTGGAGTTATGGGTCCCGGTCCAGGACGCCTTCGTGATGTCCCCCTGCAAATCGCCAAGCAAGCGCAAGACGGTGGAGGGGACAGTACAAAGGCTCCTAGACCTCGGAGCAATAGCGCCGGTCCCACGAGACCAACTCGGCTGCAGTCGATACTCCATTTATTTCGTGGTGCCAAAGAAGGATGGAGGTTGTCGCCCCATCCTGGACCTCAAGGGGGTGAATCGATGTAGTCGCGTGTCTCGTTTTCACATGGAAACCCTTCGTTCGGTGATGATAGCGGTGCGGAAGGGCGAATTCCTTACGTCATTAGACCTGTCGGAAGCTTACCTTCACATTCCCATACGCCCGGATCATCAGCGGTATCTCCGCTTTGCGGTCCCGTTCGGGCAATTTCAGTTCTGGGCACTGCCTTTTGGGCTAGCGACGGCTCCCAGCACGGTCACCAAGATCATGGTAGTCGTGGCGGCGGCGTTGTGGAAGGAAGGAATTCTCGTTCATCCGTATTTGGACGATTGGTTAATTCGAGCGAAGACGAGGGCCGAGAGCGTCAGAGCTACAGCCAGAGTAGTGGCCTTTCTGGAAAGCCTGGTTTGGGTGGTCAATGTGGGAAAGAGCCACCTTGTTCCCTCGCAGAATTTGGAGTACCTGGGGGCTCGTTTCGACACGGAGACGGGTCAGGTGTTCCTCGTCGACGGGCTGCCGGCTTACACGCACTGGTACGGCGATTCTTGGACAGTGCGGCGCCCTCAGCGTGGCGGTATCTTCAACTGTTTAGGTACAAAATACCTACACGCACATCCTCATCCACCCAAGCCACCGCCAATACCTAAGGTTTGTGGTGGCAGGAAATCATTACCAGTACAGAGTACTGCCCTTTGGCCTGTCCTCCGCACCGCGAGTCTTCACAAAATGTCTCGCGGTGGTGGCGGCCCATCTCCGGCTTCACGGCCTCTATGTCTTTCCGTACTCAATTCTTCCACTGTCTGACCACCACCTCCTGAGCTTCTTTCGTCAGCACTCTCCACTGCCTTCTTGCCCTGTCAACTTCTTTCTTTTCAGAAATCTTCAAGCTATTGATCCTCTGTCTTTTTCATCACCAGTCTCTTTCTCTTCTTTCTTCTACACTCTCCTCCAAGTCTGTCGATGCGGCTATAACTGCTTAAAACTCTACTCTATCCTCCACTCTCCATACCCTTGCTCCCCCAATTTCACACCCTGTAAGGTATACATCACTCTTGTCCCTGGCTTTCTTCCATAGCCTGCTACTTACGCTGATGTGCCTGTTCTGTCACACGCAGCTAGCTCAAATTCCGCTCCCACGCTGATTTCCTTCACTTTAAATTCATGCTCACTTCTTTTAATTCTGCCATATCACTTGCTAAACAAAACTATTTCATCCACCTGACCAACTCCTTGGCTTCTAACCCTCGCAGTCTCTTTTCTACCCTCAATTCTTTACTTCAGGATCCTCCCCCTTCAATTCCTCCTTCCCTCACAGCCCAATCCCTCGCCTTCTTTTTCCGCGATAAAATCAATAAGATCACCATTCAATTCCCTGCTATTTCTTCTGCTTTTCCCTCACTTCAATTTCAACCATTTCCCTCAAACTCACCCTCCCTCTCTTCCTTTCCTACCATCTCTGATGAGGAAACCTCTTCTCTGCAAAACTTACCTCTTGCTCCTCTGATCCCATTTCTCAGTAATCTCCTGAACTCCATATCATCCTCCCTTATCCCTGCCATTTCCCATATTATCAACTTTCTTTCTCTACTACCACCTTCTCAGCTGCCTATAAACTCCTTTTCAAAAAAACATCCTTTGACCCTACTGCTCCCTCTAGGTATCGGCCATCTCCCTTCTTCCCTTAATTTCCAAACTCTTTGAGCTTGCTGTTTTCTCGCTGTTTGACTTTCTCTCCACTCATTCCCTCTTTAATCCCCTTCAGTCTGGCTTCCGCCCTCTTCATTCAACCAAACAGCCCTTGCCAAGGTCTCTACAGTAGTGATTTATTCTTGGCAAGGTCTAAAGGTTTAAACAAGAAGGTTTATTCTTCTTGATCTTTCTGCTGCCTTCGAAACTGTTGACACCACTCTCTTCTCCTTGCTACATTATCTTCTCTTGGTTTTAGAGACTCTGTTCTATTTTGGTTCTCTCTTCCTATCTATTAGCTCCTTCAGTGTCTGTTCTCAAGGTATATCCTCCTCTGCTATCCCTTTCTCAGTTGGTGTTCCCTAAGGGTCCGTTCTCGGCCACTACGTTTCTCCCTTCATACACAATCGCTTGGTTCCCTTATGTCATCCCTTGGTTTTCAATATCACTTCTATGCAGATGATTCTCAAATTTATATTTCTTTACCTGACCTGTCTCCTTCTTTCCAGGTATGTATCTTGGCCTGCTTATCTGACATTGCCACCTGAATGTCTCAGCACAGTTTAAATTGAATATGGCCAAAACTGAGCTTCTGGTTTTCTCCCCTAATCCATCCTTCCTCCTTTCACCATCACTGTTGCTAACGCTCCTATTTTTCCTGCTTCCTCTGCTCGTAACCTTTGGGTCGTCTTTGACTCCTCCCTGTCATCTCATATCCAACAAATTGCTAAATCCTGTTGCTTTTTTCTCTTTAACATTAGCAAGATTCATCCTTTCCTCTCTACCTCTACTATTAAGACTCTTGTTCACTCCCTTATTATCTCCTTGCTTGTCTCCCTTAATCTCACCTTTTCCTTCTACAAGCCATTCAAAACTTCGCTGCACGGTTAATTCTTCAACAGCCATGTTACTGTCATATTACTCCTCTTCTAAAGTTCCTTCACTGGCTCCCTATCTGTTACCGCATTCAGTACAAACTACTTATCTTGACACAAATGCATTCACACTCTGCTGCTCCTCCTTACCTTTCCTCTCTCCCTATACCCCTCCCTGTTATCTCCGTTCCTCGTCTACCTTCCTTCTCTCTATGCCCTTCTCTTCTTCCGCTAACTCCAGGCTTCATTACCTTGCTACTTACTCCATTTGCCTGGAACCTGCCCCTGTCCCTGTGTCAAATCTCTTCCTTTGCGCTCTTCAAGTCTATGCTTTTCAATGCCTCGGAGTCGAGAGTGGTGCCAAAGGACTGGAGAAAGGATCATGTGGGGCCTTTACACAAAAGCGGAAGTAAGGATGTGGCTGAAAACTACAGGCCGGTTAGTTTAACTTCGGTGGTGAGTAAATTATTGGAAACACTGCTGAAAGAGAAAATAGTGAGGTTTCTGGAGTTCAGCAAATTACAGGATCCGAGGCAGCATGGACTCACCAGAAGCAGGTCTTGTCAGACAAATCTGATTGATTTCTTTTACTGGGTGACCAGGGAGTTGGACCGAGGGAGATCCCTAGATGTGGTGTATTTAGATTTCAGTAAAACCTTTGACACTGTTCCTCACATGCGACTTATAAACAAACTGAGCACCCTAGGGATGGACCCTAAAGTTACTGTTTGGGTTAGAAATTGGTTGGGTGGGAGGCGACAGAGTACAGGCAAATGGAGCTCACTCTGAGGAGAAGGATGTTACGAGTGTTGTGCCCCAGGGATCTGTCCTTGGTCCGATTCTTTTTAACATCTTTGTTAGTGATATAGCGGAAGGGCTGTCAGGTAAGGTTTGCCTCTTTGCGGATGATACCAAAATCTGCAATAGACACCCAGGAAGGTGTAGATAACATGAGGAGGGATCTAGCTAAGCTTGAAGAATGGTCTAGAATTTGGCAGCTGGGATTTAATGTTAAAAAATGTAAGGTCATGCATTTGGGCTGCAGCAATCTAAGGGAGCAATATAGTATAGGGGGTGAAGTACTTTTGTTCACTAAAGAAGAGCGGGACCTAGGCGTAGTTGTGTCTAATGATCTTAAAGTAGCTAAACAGGTAAAAAAGGCGATGGCAAAAGCTAGAAGGATGCTTGGGTGCATTCGGAAAGGAATGGCTAGCAGAAAATAGGAGGTGATAGCGCCTCTGTACAAGTCTTTGGTGCGACCTCATTTGGAGTATAGTGTGCAATTCTGGAGACTGCACCTTCAAAAGGATATAGCGTAGTTACTCACCTGTAACAGGTGTTCTCCAGGAGCAGCAGGAATCAGTCCTCACTTATGGGTGACGTCGGCGCCGACGGAGCCCTCGCGGAGCAATTTTCCCCAGCTTTCAAAGAAAGCCTTTGGGAATTGCAGCGCGCATGCGCGGTCCTCTTCCCGCCCAAGGGTGCCATCTTAGCCAGTCAGATGACATAGCTAAAAAAGACAGCATAAAAATATTTGCAAAAAACATAAGCAGACGATTGCAACTCCAAGGGGAGGAGGGAGGGTAGTGAGGACTGATTCCTGCTGCTCCTGGAGAACACCTGTTACAGGTGAGTAACTACGCTTTCTCCAGGACCAAGCAGGAAGTCAGTCCTCACTTATGGGACTCCCAAGCTCAAGGCTACCGGAGACCCTAAGCACAAAAATGAGCTCCCTCTAGCTCAGCAGCACAGAAGGAAAGAATCTTCGCTGAATTATCACCCACCGGTAGCCACCATCCGGGATGGAGGGTAGGAGTTGCTCAGACCTCAAAGAGATTACGGAGGACTGCCTGTCCGAAAGCACTGTCCTGCGGGACTCCCTCTCGAGACAGTAATGGACCGCAAAAAGTCTGGCTCGAAGACCAAGTAGCGGCCCGGCAGATGTCTGCCAGCGGAACAGAGCGGAGGTAAGCCACTGACGTAGCCTTTGCCCGAACGCAATGAGCCGTGACTCGACTTTCTAAGGAGAGTCCGGCTGCCCCATAAGCCCAAGAGATACAGTCCGCAACCCAGATGGACAGAGTACGCTTGGAGACCGGGAGCCCCAATTTATTGGGGTCAAAAGACACAAAAAGCTGAGCAGCTTTACGGTGCTCCCACGTACGGTCAAGGTAGAAGTTCAAAGCCCTTCTACAGTCCAGGGTATGGAGGACCGTTTCAGCTCGGCTGGAGTGTGGTCTGGGAAAGAAGGTTGGAAGTACCACCTCCTGATTGATGTGGAAAGGGGAGACCACTTTAGGAAGAAATTTTGGGTGAGTCCGTAGGACTACCCTATTTTTGTAGAACCGAGTGTAAGGGGGATCAGACACGAGAGCCTGCAATTCACTTACGCGTCTAGCGGAAGTGAGGGCTATCAAGAACAGTGTTTTCCAAGACAGAAAACGGAGGAGAACAGGTAGCCATAGGTTCAAAAGGCGGACAGGTGATCCGCTGCAAAACCACATTCAGGTCCCAGTCAGGCGCTGGCGGGCGCAGAGGTGGTTTAAGTAGAAGGAGACCTCGGAGAAACCTCGCTACGAGAGGGTCGCTGGAGAGAGGTCTACCGTCCACCGGCACATGATGTGCCGAAAGAGCACTGAGGTGAACTTTGACGGAGTTGGACTTAAGTCCCAGATTAGAGAGGTGTAGCAAGTACTGCAAGATCACCGACACCGGGCAGGAGAAGGGATCCTGAGACTGTTGGGTACACCAGACTGCAAAGCGACGCCATTTAAGGGCGTAGCATTTGCGGGTAGAAGGCCGTCGCGAAGCCAAGACGACCTCCTCCACCTCCGCCGGCAGGAGAAGGGGAGCAAGGACTACCCTCTCAGCAGCCAGGCCATGAGGTTGAGAGACCTGAGGTTGGGGTGTAGTAGAGACCCCTGATCCTGAGTGAGGAGATCCGGTTGTACCCCCAGAGGGAACGGATCCTCCACCGCTAATTGCAGTAGGAGCGGAAACCACGGCTGTCTGGGCCAGCGAGGGGCCACCAGGATCATGAAGGCTTTGTCTCGGAGAACCTTGAAAAGAGTCCGAGAGACTAGCGGGACGGGAGGGAAAGCGTACAGAAGGCTCCCCGACCATGAAATCAGAAAAGCGTCCGCCGCAACCCGAAGGGGGTGTGGCTGACGAGAGCAGAAGCGAGGAGGAAGCTGCCGGTTGTGAGGACTGGCAAAGAGATCCACCGTGGGGAGGGGCCACACTTTAGGAAGAGCTTCTGAACTACCAAGGGATCCAGACGCCACTCGTGCGGCTGGAGGACCCTGCTGAGTTTGTCCGCCAGGCAATTTTCTTGGCCCGGGAGATAAACTGCCTTGAGGAGAATGCCGTGACTGACGGCCCAAGAGCAGAGCTTCTGTGCCTCCCGGCAGAGGAGGAAGGAGCCCGTGCCCCCCTGCTTGTTCACGTAGAACATGGCAACTTGATTGTCCGTCTGGACAAGGACGGACTGGTGGGAAAGTCAGGTGGGGAGAAGGCCTTGAGAGCTAGGCGGATCGCCCTGAGCTCCAGGAAGTTGATCTGCTGAGCAGACTCCCACGTGGTCCAGAGGCCCTGAGTACGTGCCCCTTGGCAATGTGCTCCCCAGCCCAGGAGGGATGCATCCGTGGTCAGCACCCGGGTCGGCTGAGGTGACTGGAAAGGCATTCCGAATATCAGGTTCGGCTGCCGAAGCCACCACCGGAGAGACGAGATCAGCGGCTCGGAGACGCGCACTAGGTCTGCTAGGCCGCCTGTGGCTTGTCGCCACTGCTGGCGGAGACACCATTGAGCAGGCCGCATATTCAGGCGGGCATTGGGGGTCACATGGACGGTGGAAGCCATATGGCCGAGTAGTCTCAGGAAGCGCCTGGCGGAGACCAGGGGCTGGCTGCGAAAACGGTCGGCTAGGTCCATGAGCCGTTGAGCCCTGTCGAGCGGTAGGTATGCTCGCGCCTGAGGAGTGTGCAGCCTTGCGCCGATGAACTCGAGATCCTGTGAGGGGAGCAAAGTGGACTTTGCGAAGTTATAACAAAGCCCAAGTGCTGCAGAAGAGTCACCGTGCGGCGCGTGGCGTTGGTGACCTCCAGAGCGGACGCTGCTCTGATGAGCCAGTCGTCGAGGTACGGAAAGACATAGAGGCCGTGAAGCCGGAGATGGGCCGCCACCACCGCGAGACATTTTGTGAAGACTCGCGGTGCGGAGGACAGGCCAAAGGGCAGTACTCTGTACTGGTAATGATTTCCTGCCACCACAAACCTTAGGTATTGGCGGTGGCTTGGGTGGATGAGGATGTGCGTGTAGGCATCCTTTAGATCCAAGGAGCATAGCCAATCTCCCTGCTGGAGGTAGGGCAGAAGGATTCCAAGGGTAAGCATTTTGAACTTCTCCCGCACAAGGAACTTGTTGAGGTTGCGCAAGTCCAGGATGGGTCTGAGGCCCCCTGTTCTCTTTGGTATTAGAAAATACCTGGAATAAAAGCCTTGACCTCTCAGGTGGTGTGGCACCGGTTCCACCGCCTGTTCCTGCAGAAGACCTGCTAACTCCTGAAGGAGTAATTCCCTGTGCAGAGGGGGTCGTGGAGGTTCTCCCGGAAAATAGGAGGGAGGGACCTGGTGGAAGTGGAGAAGATAGCCTTCTCGCACGACTTGAAGCACCCAGGCATCTGCGGTGATGCTGGACCACCTGTGGGCGAAGTGAACCAGCCGGCCTCCGGTGCTGGGAGGAACCAGCGGGGGGGAGAGGCTATGCTTAGTGAGTCAAAAACCCCCACCCTGCTGAGCAGGGGCTGGTGGTGCAGGCTTGGGGGCTTGCTGCCTACGGGACCCGTTACCCCGTCCCTTGGCCTGCTGGCCCTGTTGGGGAGCTGCAGGGGCCTGATAATGGGGGTATTGTTTGTAGGCAGCCGCCTTCCTCGGGTAAAAGGACTTTTTCCCCGAGCCCTTCTTTTTCTGGGAAGGGGCGGAGGTCTTCCTAGAAAGCCTGGTCCTGGTGAGAGTCTCAGTCTCAATTTGTGCAGCCTTTTCCGCCATGGGCTTGCCAAAGAGGTTTTCGCCTCGGCAGGGGACATCGACCAACTTGTCCTGCACCCAGGGCTCAAGGTCTGACGACTGAAGCCAAGCCTGTCGGCGGGCACCGATGCCGGCCGGCTGCGGGCCACTCGAGCCGATGCTTCAAAAGCCATCATAGGCTGCTCGGGACATGAACTTTGAGCATTCCCGAATGCCAGTGGACAAGGCCAGGAACCTCCGGAAGGGTTCCTCGGACAAACCAGCGGAGAATCCGGCTAGCTCTTTAGCCAGATCTCGGAGATACATGCCCATGTATAGCTGGTAAGTCTGGACACGACATGCGAGCATAGAGCCCTGGAAACACTTCTTACCAAGGCCATCCAGGTTACGGGCCTCCCTGCCAGGAGGCACTGAGGAGTGCATCTTCTGGCTCTTAAGACGATGCATGGCCGATTCCACTACCATGGAATGGTGTGGTAGCTGTGCCTTTTGAAAGCCAGGGCTCTTGCGGACTCGATAGATAGAATCGACCCGCTTGCTCAGGACCGGCGAGGAGGCCGGACTCTCCCACCTGCGGAAGAGTAGTCGGTCCAGCATAGGAGGAACCGGTACAGTAAAGTGGTCCCTTGCGGGAGAGTCATCCGGGAGGGCGTCGAGCTCTTCGGCTCGAGGCTCCTCCTCGGGGTCCGCAGGGAAGGCCAAAGCCTTGGCCATATCCCTAACGAAGTCCGAGAACCGGGCATCCTCGGGGGGGACTGCTTCCGAGGCTCGGACTCCGGTGAGTCCGAGGGGACACACCGAGTCCGGAAAGAATCAGGCGACTCTTCCTCTTCAGACTCCCAGACCGACTCCGACGAGGACTCGGTGGGGTCGGCTCGGGCAGGGCGCGGAGCCTGCCGCCCCGACGCCGAGGGAGTCGGCGTCGGCGACCTCGGTCCCGAACGGGAGGCCGAGGGTGACCTCGACCGAGGATCGACTCGAGTTCGCATCGACTCGAGGATCGGCTCGGTCTCCGGGGTCGACTTGGACGTCGACGTCCGGCGGTCGGGGCAGCGGCGCCAGCGAGGCCAGCGAGCAGTGCCCGCTGCTGGTCCATGAAGGCAGACAGTCTGCTCTCCAAGGCCGTCAACCTGAGTCCGAGCTCAGGTGACCCAGCAGCCCCCGACTCGGGCCCCGACGGCGTCGGGCCCGACGTCGGCTGTCGCGGAGGCGAGTCCAGAAGGACCACAGGACTTACCCGAGCAGGCATCTCCGACTCCAGGCGAGGTCGCTTCGTGAGGTGTTCCTTCTCCAAGGACCCGGGGCGGCTGTCGGGGCTATGCGACCTGGCCCTCGCGGAACCAAGAGCGTCCACCGACGCCGCACTCGCGGGTTTCACCTTCCGACGATGGTCCCCGGAGGGAGAACCCCGGTCGGAGGAACTCCGGCGACGGTCCGAGCCGGAGCCTTTGGACGCGGAGGCCTCCGACGAGGTCCGGGTACGGCTGGGGTCAGCGAAGATTCTATCACGCTGATGCCGCCGACTTCTGAACGCTTTTGAGGACATTTTGCCGCTAGGCCCACAGATCAGTTCCTCATGATCCGGGCCCAGGCAGCGGAGGCAAAAGTCGTGTGTGTCAGTTAGTGACATATGTCGGTCACACTGACCACACCGCTTAAACCCACTGGCAGCCATCGGGGGAAAAAGGGCCCCTGCGAGGTCAAAGGACCGGGCTGCCAGGGAAAAATCGAAAACGAAAGCTGACTAAGTCAGAAAAACCGAAAAAAGGAAAAAGGACTCGTGACCGGCGTCGCGAGTCCGGGCGGGAAAAAGACCGGCGTCGAACCGAAGGAAAAAGAATAAAATAATGAAGAAATATCGACTTTTTCGCGGGGACAAGACGGGGACGTCTGTAGGGCTCCGCGGGAAAAAAAAGAAGACTGGCTAAGATGGCACCCTTGGGCGGGAAGAGGACCGCGCATGCGCGCTGCAATTCCCAAAGGCTTTCTTTGAAAGCTGGGGAAAATTGCTCCGCGAGGGCTCCGTCGGCGCCGACGTCACCCATAAGTGAGGACTGACTTCCTGCTTGGTCCTGGAGAAAAACAGGATGGAGTCAGTACAGAGGGTGGCTACTAAAATGGTTAGTGGTCTTCATTATAAAGCATATGAGGACAGACTTAAGGATCTTAATATGTACACCTTAGAGGAAAGGCGGGATAGAGGTGATATGATTGAGATGTTTAAATACCTCCGTAGCATAAAATGTACAGGGAGAGAGCCTCTTTCAACTGAAAGCAAGTTCTGCTGCGAGGGGACATGGGATGAGGGTGAAGGGAGATAGATTCAGGAGTGATATACGGAAATATTTCTTTACGGAAAGAGTGGTGGATCCGTGGAATAGTCTCCCAGTGGAGGTGGTAGAGATGAGGACAGTATCTGAATTCAAAAAAGCATGGGACCAACACAGAGGATCTCTAAAGGTAAAAAGGGGACTGTTGTAGTTATTGAAATGAAAGGATAGACTAGATAGGCCATGTGGTCTTTTTCTGTCGTCATATTTCTATGTTTCTATGCTCAAGACTCACCTCTGAGACGGCCTTTGATTCTTAATCCCCTCCTTTGTGTTTCAACTCCTATTGCCCTTATTCCTATTGTATTATTTTGTCCTGTATGTTTGTTTTCCAGATTGTAAGCTCTTTGAGCAGGGACTGTCTTCTTTTGTGTCTGTAGAGCTGCATACACTTGGTAGTGCTTTATAAATGCTTAATAATAAAAAAAAATGCAACTCTATAGTTGGCAGATTGCCAGTACTTAGTGGTTGTCATCTTCTCTCTTACCTTGGGTTTATCTTTGCAGCACACCCTTTGCAGCACCCTAGCAATTAGAATATTTTCCTTCAAAGTTGGAGGTTAGAATGCGCCAGAAATAGTTTAAACAGTAAAAGTGTAGATAACAGCAGATAAAGACCAATTGGTTCATCCAATCTGCCCAATTTTCCTCTCTGGTTCTCAACCACTTTGGGTAGAGGAGCATATAAACTCCCACACTTAAAACATCAGTTCTCCCCATGTCTTTTATCCAATCTCTTTTTCTACTACTGTCTCTATATATGTCCTATACATGTTTACATTTTCTTATGGGATGGTTTTCACCATCTCCTCTGATAGGCTATTAGAAGCTTTGTCTCACTGCTAGCACTACTGAGGCTTACCAGGGAGAGGACAAGAACAAGGTTTTGCTCTGCAGGGTAAATTGTGCTACGAACTTGTACTATACAATACAAAAAAAAAAGCTATATACTAAGCAATTCGTTCAGGCTCTTCACCAGAACAGTATGATGTAATGATGCCACATGGTTAAAATAATAAAACTTACCTTGATTTCTTCAAAGAAATGTGCAGTTTCCCCTTCTATAATTGGCTGCAACATCTGACCCCGCCGCTTGGTTGATGGTGATCCCTGTAACAGCCATACTGTGTACAGTTTTATTAGAAATTATGACACTTAAGTTCATATAAAAGCATTACCTGAGACTGTATTTTGGAGCAGGTCTGCATTCTTTTGTTTTACTACTGCTATATTTACTTTTCTAAATGACCTTATCCAACCTGAGCGATGCAGTATGTGGAAGCTAAGGCTTAAGATATAATGGAAAGCGGGGCTTCAGAAGCAATAGAAAGGGAAAATCAGTCAGCAGCATGAGAGACAATTTAACTCTTCAGCAGAGAAATGGATTTTAGGATACTAGAAAAATATGCTTTTACTTACAAGAATAGGGGTAATGCTTGCTCTTGTCAACATTTGTTTCACAAGGCGGTATCTGTCATAAAGAGGCTTAACAACTTGCCTTTCTTCTCTTGTAACCTACAGTGAAAAGAAATCGGAAATAAACCCAAACACACTGATAGTTCAATTACACTCAATATTCCCACCAGAACATAAATACCAACATTATCAACATGACGGCAGGTCACAAATACCTGGCAGGATCCCAAAAGGTAGAAAGAGTCCATGCTGCTTATCCCAGGAATAAGCAATGGATTTCCCCCAGTCTGCTTTAAAAATAGTTTATGGACTTTTCCTCCAAGAATTTGTCCAAATCTTTTTAAATCCAGCTACAATAAAAGCTTTTACTACATTCTTTGGAAACAAATTCCAGAGCTTAATTATATGTTGAACAAAAAAAAAATATTTTCTCCAGTTAATCTTAAATGTACTCGTTTGTAACTTCATTGCATGCCCCCTAGTCTTTATACCCTATGAAGAAATAAACAACAGATTCACATTTACTTGTTCTACTCTGTTCATTATTTTATAGACATCTATCATATCTCCCCTCAACCTTCTCTTCTCCAATCTGAAAAGCCTTAACCTTTAAAGCCTTTCGCCATGGGGGTATCCTTCCATCCGCTTTATCATTTTGGTTGCCCTTCTCTTTAATATTTTCAATTCAGCTACATCTTTTTTAAAATGCAATTACCAGAACTGCACGCAATACTAGAGGTGTGGTTGAACCATGGAGTGATACAAAGGCATTATGATATCCTTTGTTTTATTCTCCATTCTTTTCCTAATAATTCCTAGCACACTATTAGCTTTCATGGCTGCTGTTGCTAACTAAACAGAGGATTTCAATATATTACCCACAACGGTACTTAGATCCTTTTCCTGGATGGTGGCTCCTAATGTGGAATATTGGATTTTGTATCTACAGTTTAGATTGTTCTTCCTTAAGTGTGTAACTTTGTACTTGTCCACATTAAATTTCATCTATCTGGGTGCCGTGTCTCCCAGTTTCTCAAGGTCCACTTGCCATTTGTGATTTAACAATTTTGAACATTTTCGTGTCATCTGCAAATTTACTCGCTGTTCCCATTTCCAGGTCCATTTATAAATATATTAAAAAATTAGTGGGCCCAGCACAGATCCCTGGGGTACTCCACTATTTACCTTTCTCCAATGAGAAAACTGAACATTTCGCCATACTATCTGTTTTAATTTTTAAGCAGTTCCCAGTCCACAATAGGAAACAGTCTCCAATCACACGACTTTTTAATTTCCTCAAGAGTCTCTTATGGGGGACCTCGTCAAAGGCTTTCTGAAAATCCAGATACACGAGAGGTCCAACAACTCACCTTTATTTATCTGTTTATTCATACCTTCAGAAAAATGTAGCTGACTGGTGAAGCAAGACTTCTCTTTGCTAAATCCATGTTGGCTTTGTACCATTAAACCATGACTATGTTCAGTTATTTTGTTCTTTACCATTTTGCCTGACATCATGCTCACCAGTTTGTAGATTCCTGTCTCACTCTGGAACCCTTTTTAAAAATTAGAGTTACATTGCTTACTCTCTAATTTGAGGTACTATAGATGATTTTAATGATAGTTTTCAAATTACTAATAGTAAGTCTGCAGAATATACTTAAATTTGCTAACTTGAGAGGCAGAAAAAAATCTCTGCTTATAGGCTTAATCTTCTGCATGTAGGTCCTAGACTAGTCTAGCAGGATTCAAGAAAAGAAAATTAAAAGATAAGAAAAATTTCATCCGCCTCCTCATCCTACTAGACCAATCCAGCTTGGAGGGCCACTCCCGGCCATTGCCCTTGGCATCGCACCAGGGGCACCGATGCCGGTGACAGCACAGTTACTTACCTGTAACAGGTGATCTCTGGGAACAGCAGGAATTAGTCCTCACATATGGGTATGTCGGTACCGACGGAGCCTGCGCGGGAAAGCTCCCCAGCTTCCCAGAAGGAAAGCTTTTGGGGCCTCCCACAGCGCATGCGCGCTGCCTTCCCGCCTTCCTGACCAACTCTCCTCAGTTCGAGTTTAAAGCAGAGACAATAGAGAGAGAGGAAAGGAAAGAAGAGAGAGAGAGAGATACAACTCCTAGGGGAGGTGGGTGGGTTGTGAGGACTAATTCCTGCTGTTCCCAGAAATCACCTGTTACAGGTAAGTAACTGTGCTATCTCCAGGAACAAGCAGGAATGAGTCCTCACATATGGGGACTCCCTAGCTAAGATGCCCGGGAGATCCCCTCAAGGGTATGAGACCCTGAAGGGTTCCTCATCTTCCTATGGATCTCAGGCATCCATTAAAGGAAGGTGGGCTGGAGTTGTTCAAGAGTGGAACAGGTGTCTGAGGACAGTCTGACCAAACAAGGCATCCCGGCGGGAGTCCTTGTCCAAACAGTAATGGGCTGTAAAGGTATGAACCGAGGCCCAGGTGGCTGCTCGACAGATCTGGTCAATGGACACAAAATTTAGATGAGCCATAGAGGTGGCCATGGCCCTCACATTGTGAGCGGTGACATGGCCCTCCAGAGAAAGGTTCTTACTCTGGTAAGCAAAAGAGATACACTGAGCAATCCAATTGGACAGTGTTCTTTTAGAGACTGGAAGTCCTAAATGAGAAGAATCAAAAGCAACAAAAAGCTGAGAAGACTTTCGATGTTGCTGTGTCCTGTGGAGGTAAAAGGCAAGAGCTCTTTTACAGTCTAGAGTATGAAGGTTTCTCTCTGCACTGGATGCATGAGGAGCTGGAAAAAAGACAGGTAAATATACCTCTTGATTAAGATGAAAAGGGGAGACCACTTTAGGCATAAAGTGGGGATTGGTCCTAAGGACCACCTTATCATGATGGAACCTTGTATAAGGTGGATTAGCCACTAGAGCTTGCAGTTCACTGATACGGCGAGCTGATGTGACTGCAATAAGGAAAATAACCTTCCAGGAAAGAAATTTCAAGGAGGTAGTGGCTAAGGGTTCAAAAGGTGGCTTCATAAGCTGACCAAGAACCAAATTTAAATCCCATGCCACCGGAGGAGGTCGAATGGGAGGTTTAGTCAAAGTTAGGCCTCTCATGAATCTTGCGATAAGAGGAGATAGGTTGTCCATTGAGAGGTTTAAGAGATGCTGAGAGAGCACTCAAATGGACCCGTACTGAATTTGTTTTGAGTCCTGCATTGGAGAAATGCAGGAGATATTCCAATAGAGAATTCAAGGGGAGTGCTAGAGGGTCAAGACCCTTTTGAGCACACCAAATGGAAAATCTTTTCCATTTAAAAACGTAAGAACGCCTAGTGGAAGGTTTCCTAGAGGCATGGAGGATATCCTTCACTTGCTGCGAAAGATTGAAGTCTTGAAGGTCTAGGCCAGCGATGGCGAACCTATGGCACGCGTGCCAGCTGTGGCACGCGAAGGCCTTGCAGCTGGCACGCGGGAAGGTCCGCAATCGGAAAAAAAAAAAACCAACCCTGTCTGCTGCCGCTGTCGGGGCCGCCGCGGCAGAATCGAGCGTGCCGCGGGGCCCCCCTGTACCCGGCAGATCCTGCCCTCCCCGTAGCAGCTCTCTCTTTGGAGCTACAGTCAGACGCGCGGCTTGCAGAGCACGAAGGGAAGAGTTTCCCTTTCGCGACTCTGTTAAGCCCGCGGGGGCTGATGGGAACTTCCCATCAGCCCCCACGGGCTTAACAGAGCAGCGAGGGAACTCTTCCCTCGCGCTCTGCAAGCCGGCGCGGCTGACTGTAGCTCCAAAGAGAGAGCTGCTACGGGGAGGGGCAGCTCTGCCGGGTGGGTACAGGGGGGCCCCGCGGCACGCTCGATTCTGCCGCGGCGGCCCCGACAGCGGCAGCAGACAGGTTTTCTTTTTTTTTTAATTTTCCCTGGGCTGGGGGGGGTGGGGGTTAGGAGTGGTGATGGGCTGGGCTGGGGGGGGGGTTAGGAGTGGTGATGGGCTGGAGGGGGGGGTTAGGAGTGGTGATGGGCTGGGCTGGGCTGGGGGGTTAGGAGTGGTGATGGGCTGGGCTGGGCTGGGGGGGGTTAGGAGTGGTGATGGGCTGGGCTGGGCTGGGGGGTGTTATGAGTAGTGATGGGCTGGGGTGGGGGTGTTAGGATTGGTGATGGACACTGGGCTGGATGGTGGGGTTAGGAGTGTTGATGGTCACTGGGCTGGCTGGGGGGCTTAGGAGTGGTGATGGGCACTGGGCGGGGGGGGGTAGGAGTGGTGATGGGGGGGTTAGGAGTGGTGATAGGCGCTGGGGGGGGCTTAAACTAAAAATTGAGTGATGGGGGATTAGGAACTGGGAGTGGGCTGATGGGAGGTTAGGACTGGAAATGGGCTGGTGGGATTAGGACTGGGAGTGGGCTATGGGGGGCTAGACTGGTAATGGGTTGGGGGGTTGCTAGGACTGGAAATGGGCTGAGTGGAAGGGGGCTTGAACTGCAAATAGCTGTTGGGGATGGGGCTTGGAAAGGAAAATGGGCTGAGGGGGAAGTGGGGGCTTGAACTGCAAATAGCTGATGGGGACGGGGCTTGGAATGGAAATGGGCTGAGGGAAGTGGGGGGCTTGAAGAAGGGAATGGATGCTGGGTGAGACTGGAACTAGAAGGGAGCTGATGTTGGGGGAGGATTAGAATGGGATGGGGCTGTGAGAGTAAAATGGATAGGGGAAAAATATTTTGTGAAGGAGGTATTAAAAATCTACAAATGGCCAGCTATTTGGAGAGTAATATGGGATTGAGGATGGAGGGGTAAAATTTTGTGTGGATGAAATAGGAATGAGGAAAGAGCAAAAGGAGAAAGATTAGTATGTTAAAGCAGATGTAGAGAGAGAGAGAGAATGGAAAAAAAACTAGAAGAGAGAAGAAAGGACAAATGGACAGCAGACGATGGAGAGTTAGCAGAAAACCATGAAGAAAACCAGAAGAAAAATGGCTGGACCAAGTGCAACTGAAAAATAAGGCACAAAAGGTAGAAAGAGATCTCTTTATTTTGAATTTATTAACTGGAATATGTCAGCTCAGGGAAATGAGCATCATTAAACTCATCGATATGTTTTGTAAAATATGAAATTCCTAATTGACGTTGCCACTTGTTCTCTTTCCCCAGTATTCACTGAAATGTATGGTTTAATATTTGCAGTGTTGCCTTTTGATAGGTAGGGTATGGGTGCTTTGTGAGTCCTGGTAATGCTGTCAGGATACGGCGGGGGTTGCTATGGGTTCTAAATGGGCAGCGTTTGTAGTAGTTCCTAATGTGCTGGCGGTTGGCACTGGATTATAGTAATGTAGAAATCTTTTAGTCTTTCTTTATCCATACACTCATTAAGAGACATGTTTACTAAAAGTTAGTGTATGGTAACATTATGCAAATATTTATGCAAATAAGACCACTTATGCAAATGACGTGCTGGCACTTTGAGGAAATTCTTTGGTTTTGTGCGGCAGTTTGGGCACTCGGGCTCAAAAAGGTTAGCCATCACTGGTCTAGGCCTTCAGTAACCAAGCTCTGAGGTGAAGAGACGGGGTTTGGGTGCCACAAAGTCCCCTCCTCCTGAGACAGAAGGTCTGGAGCCGCTCCCAAGTCCAGGGAGGGGGCCTGGGAGAGATGCAGAAGTAGAGGGTACCACACTTGGCGTGGCCAGCGTGGAGCTATGAGGATCATGGACCCGTGATCCCTTTGAAGTTTGAACAGAGTCTTGGGAATCAAAGGAATGGGTGGGAAGGCATAGAGGAAGCCCTGACCCCAATGTAGGAGGAAGGCATCCTTGGCCTGAACTCCCTGACACGGAATTCTGGAACAGAACCGGGGAAGTATGGCATTCCACGGACTTGCAAAGAGGTCTATGTCTGGGGTTCCCCATTTCTAAAAGATTTTGAGTACCTGATCCATGTGCAGGGACCATTCGTGTGGAAGCAGAACTCGACTGAGTATGTCTGCCCAAGAGTTTTGGATTCCTGGAAGATATACTGCCAGGAGATGGATTTGATGCTCTCTGGCGAAGGCCCATAATCTTAGAGCTTCGTTGCAAAGCGACAGAAAGCCAGTCCCTCCTTGTTTGTTTATGTAAAACATGGCTACTTGATTGTTCGTATGAATAAGGACTGTCATGTTGCTGAGGAGGGTATGAAAAACTCTTGAGAGCTAGAAAGATTGCTCGAAGTTCCAAGTGGTTGATATGAAGGGAGGTCTCCTGTGGGGATCAAGTGCCTTGGGTGGATAGGTCCTGTAGATGAGCTCCCCAACCTGTTTGGGAGGCATCTGTTGTGAGGGTTGCTTGGGGCAACAAAGGTTGGAAGGGGGCCCCCAACATTGGAGAGACCAAAAAAGACGCTTGGAGGTTGCTATTTGGTCTGAGAGAGCTCCTGATGCTTGAGTCCACTGGTTGGACAAAGTCCATTGAGCTGCTCTCATATGTAGGCGAGCATAGGGCACCACATGTACTGTGGAGGCCATGTGGTCTAATAGTTGTAGCATTTCCCTGGCAGTCAAGTGGCTTCTGGACTGAGTCTGGGAGGCCAATTGCACTAGACGTTGGCAACGGGCCTGAGGAAGGTAGGCCCTTGCAGTGGTGGTATCTAACCAGGCCCCTATGAATTCCAGGGACTGAGTAGGGGTGAGTTGAGACTTTGGCAGATTGATCACAAGTCCCAGATACTGCAGAATGCGTCTGGTGCGGTCCAGGGAAGTCTGAGCCTCCGCCTGAGATGGAGCTCGGATGAGCCAGTCGTCCAGGTATGGGAAGACAAAAATTCCCAGGGCGCGTAGAAATGCAGCCACTATTGCCATGCATTTGGTAAACACTCTTGGAGCAGAGGCTAGACCGAAGGGAAGCACTCTGTATTGGAAATATTTTCCCTGGAACAGAAACCGTAGGAATTTTCTGTGGGATGGATGGATTAGTATATGTGTGTACGCATCCTTGAGATCTAGAGAACAAAGCCAATCCTGACTCTGCAGGTATGGAAGGAGAGTACCTAGAGAAAATATCTTGAATTTCTCCTTGCATAGGAATTTGTTCAATTCTCTCAGATCTAGAATGGGTCTGTACCCCCCTGTTTTCTTGGGAATGAGAAAATAAGGGGAGTAAAACCCTGACCCTTGATGAAGAAGAGGAACCTCTTCTATCGCCCTTTGGGCGAGAAGGGTGGTTATCTCCTGACCCAACAGGTCCAGGAGAGATGGGGGAGAATTTAAATGTCTCACCATGATATGGGGAGGAAGGCTGGAGAAATGCAGTTTGTAGCCCTCTCTGATGATAGAGAGGGTCCACTGTTCTGATGTGATTTGCTCCCATCTGGGAGCAAAATGAGTTAACCTTCCTGGAATGGTGAGAGGCTCTGGTTGTGGTAGAGCCAGAAAGGTTAAGTTCTCTAGTATTAAGTCAAAAACCCTGAGGGGGTTGGGACTGCTGGGCTGGAGCAGTCCCTGCAGGTTTTGCCCTGGCCTGTTTAGGTTGCTGACGCTTGGGAGCAAAGCGAACTGCATTAGATTGTTGGCCAGTATTTGTAGAAAATCTGGCCTTCTTGTAGAAAGGCTTCTTAAAAGACTTTTTCTTGACAGGGGTAGAGGTAGACTTTGAAAGTCTATCCAAAGCAGCATTTTCTGCGTCCATTTGAGTGGCTTTGATTTGCCACTCCTTACCAAACAGACTTTCACCTGTACAGGGCAGATTTCCCAACCTATCCTGGACCCAGGGTTCTAGGTCAGAGGCCTGGAGTCAAGCAATTCTGCGAGCAGCTATAGCAATACCTGAGGCTCTGCTAGCACCACTGTTCCCTCTAAGCTGTGCGCGTGTGCGCGCGCACACACCTCGCCGAGCGAGCGCACACAACTTTTAAAGGAGCGCACAAAAATTACTGATTTCAAACCTTGGGTTTTTTAAGGCTGCGGCTGCACCACCGATGTACTGCCATTCTGCGAATCTCTTCTCTGTCTGAGTTCCCTGCCCTCACTCCTCTCACATGTGACCTGACAATTGACGAATCATGGCAGGCTAGAGGGAAATAAAAGGGAGGGGCAGCCAGCAAGCCAGCCTCTTTCTGCTCTTGTGCCTGCCTGCCTGCCAGCCACGCACCTCCTTGGATCCCTCCCTCAGCTGGAGCAGGAGAAGCTTTCTGGCGTGGTGAAGAGCGTTCATCGGCGGCTGCGCAGGAATTACCGGGAAGGTAAGCGCCCGGAGGCAGCTTCTATGGCGGTGATTCCGGGCCCTGGTTATGCTGCTGCTGGGTGGGAAGCCGAGCGCGACAGGAGCGCGGTTCCGACCGAGACTCCGGAAACCTTGATGAGATGGGGGTGAGGGAACCGTGAGCAGGCGGCGGTAGCGGGAGGAACGGAAGCTGTGCCTTAGATACGTGACCCGGGAGGGAGCGGAGCGCTGCACGGTTCCCGGTGCCTTACAAGCAGGAGGGATAGGGCCTTACGCTTTACAATTAAAGACATCAGGTCCTTCTCCATCGGCTGCTGGCTTCTGTTCCCCAGTCTGGAGATGCCACTATGTCTTTGCCGCACCTTCCCCTCTTGCCTGTGGGAATCCAATCGCCCACGGGCAGACAGAAGGAGTTTGCCATGGGAGCAGCCATTCCCTTCTGCCTGTGAGAGATGGGAAGGCCTTGGAGGGGGCTTGATGCAGAGTCAAGGCAGTCTGCGATTGTTAACTGAAAATCAAAACTTGATGTATTTTGGTGTAATTTAACAAAACTGAAAGTCAACTGTGTGCTTGTGCTTAATTATACTTCTGCTTTTCAATAATGATAAGTTTGACAGCAGGAATTGATGGCTAATGTTGGGGTTTGGTTTTAGCAGGTATATTGTTTTTAACAATTGAGTTTTCAACATATGGGTTGAGTATTAATGTAAAGAAAATGGAGGTAATGGCAGTGTGTTGAAATGTGGGCTATATGCTTCTTGCCACAATTAAGTTACATGAGGCTATTCTCTTCTGTGAAATCAGAAATATTACCTAGGTATGATTTTTCAGATAGCCAGCTTACTATGCACTCCTGTGCTAAGAAGGTTATAAAAACAGCATTTTATAAAGATTTGTATATTATGTTGAGTGTATCTTTGGATATCAATTATCAGTTTTCTGGGCTTTAGTGTATTTGTTATGACTATTGTAGTAATATTTACATTAGGCTACAGTTATCAATTTTAAAAGCATTTCAAGTTCCTGGAGGAAAGGTCCATAAACCATTATTAAGGAGTGACCGAAGATATCAATGCATGACCCAGTACAAGCATTGTGGAACTTGTGTCTCTTGGGGAAACTGCTAGGTACATATGACCTAGATTGGCCACTGTTGGAAACAGAATACTGGGCTTGATGGACCTTGGTCTGACCCAGTATGGCATATCTTATGTTCTTATTTCACACGGTATTGGCGCGGTGATCACAATTTGCATCCGGAGCCCCTTCGGCACCGTTTACATTGGTCTTTATATGGTACAATTTTTAACCCTTCCTTTTTTTCCTTATGCGTTTTTATTGTATCACCATGCGCTGCTTATTTGTTTTTTGCCCCTTCATAATTTGTGATTGTTTTAAGCACTTTAGTTTGAAGTGCCTTTCTCCCCCCCCCCTTTCTTGTTCTTGCCCCCTTTTTATTTCAGGTGGTTTCCCCATAGAGCTGGCGAGTACAGGCATAGGAACCCTGTGAAAGAGGGAAAATGTCCTTGACTTGCCCCCACTTTTCTCTTCTTTCAACCAGAGATGATCTTTCTTTTTGCCAAATGTGCTTATCATACTTTTGTACTTATCTTCAGAAATATCTTTTAATGCCAAAAGTATTTATTATTTTTACTACATATGCCATCCATCACCTTTTTTATTAGTGGTACTTTTTTAGTCCCATTTGTTTTCCCCCCTTTTCTTTTAAACAGATAGGGCTCTTACAATACAATGTCAGTTTCTTTTTCTTCCCCTTCCCTTCCCCCTTCCTCCCCCCCCCCATGTTATTGATGCTTGTTATCCCTCGGTCGTCGATTTTTAGTGTTCAGCTATTTTAATGTCATTTTAATGTTTTGACCTTTTTGGTAAGTCACTATGCCATATGTTTTTTTTGAGTTGCTTTACATAAAATCTTGGTGTATGTTGTTTTTATACATGTACATACCTTATAGCAATGTTCCCTCTAATTTTCTGTAGGCTGTGGGCATTTCTTTTGAATAATAAAGCACCTGCTGTGACCACCACACCACTTTTAAAATGTTGAAACCAATAGCAATGAGAGGTGCAAAACGTAAGAGAACGGCCAGAGCTTTTAAGCCCGAATGGCTTGAAGAAATGATTGAAACGGAGACACCGAAATCTCGGGATAAAACGTGCGTTCAACTGCGTGAAATATTCACTTACGAAGAGGATGACGGAGTAGTAGTCTGTTTATACTGCCGAGATGCAAAAACCATCGGAGAGTTTTTGAATGGCAAAATTTGGGATGATGTGTGGAAACTGGACTTTTTGAAACGACATCTGTCTAGTAAGACTCATGCTGAAAGTGTTAAGAAACTTAGAGCTAAAAATCCAAATTTAAGAGGAGGATTATTTAACTTGTTGCTTGAGAGCACCGCTGAAAAAGAGAAAAGGCAAATTAGTAATGAACGGAAGCGTTCTACACCAGAAGAAATTAAAATTCTAATTGATAGTGTTTTGCTGGCTGTTCGGATGAATATTTCCATGCTCTCTGTTCAAGATATTAATGAACACATGTCCAAGTACATAACCATACCTGAAAGCTGGAGAAGCAAAAACTATTCGTTTGAATATCTTGAAATTATAAACATGAATGTCCAAGATAAGCTCATGGCAGATGTTGCATCAGCAGCGTATCATACATTAACTATTGATGAAAGCACAGACATTTCTGTCAACAAATACTTAATACTGTACTTCAAATATCGGCCAGTAAATTCATGTCTGTATAAAACTTCATTTGGTGGGATGCTACAGTTGGAAGCATGCGATGCTGCATCAATAGTCAGTGCACTCCGGGAATTCTATGGGAAATACAAGCTTGACCTTAACAAAATGGTCATGTTTACTTCGGATGGTGCCTCTGTCATGTCAGGCAGAATAAATGGTGTTGCTGCGCAGCTCAAACAAAATATTTCGCATTTAGTGCAGCAGCATTGTGTTGCCCATCGTGAAGATTTGGGGATCTCTGAATCATGGAAGGAAGTAAAGTTGATGAAAGAAGTTGAAATTTTCATGAGAACTGTTTACACAACCTTTTGTCGATCTTCTACTAAAAGGTCACAATTTAAAGAATTAGCAGATGCTTCTGAATGCGAGTCAATTGCTTTTAGACCTCTGAACGAAGTGCGGTGGTTATCTAGACATTTTGCTCTTCAAGCAATTATTCGAAATTATGATCCATTATTAAAATACTTTGAAGAAGATAAGGATAATGATCCCACTGCAAAGTACTGTTATAAAAAGCTAAACAGCCATCAATTCCATATAACATTGCAAATTTTGAATGATGTTTTATCTGAACTAGCTTCATTAACAATGGCATTTCAGAAACGTGGGCTAACACCACTGGAAGCATATCATCTTGCACAGGGTAAGCTGAACAAAATCAGAATGCAATACTTGGGTGACACAGTAAAATGGACTGATAATGTTAAAAATCTTCTCGACAAGATACCTGGAGACGCTTCAGTGGATACTGGTTCCACACTTACTTTCATTAATATGCTGTGTCTGCATTTAGGGGAAAGATTTCCTGAAAATGAAATTGAGGAATGGTCTGCTTTTGATTAGACAGCAATAACACAGTGTGATTATGAATTTGGAATTGAAAACGTCCGATCACTCTGTTTAAAGTACAAACAATTTCTTATGGAGGAACATATTATTGTTCAGCAGTACAATGACTTCAAGTTTTTAGTCGCAGAAAAAATCAAAAGCAAACTGATAAACAGTTTTCCGGATATGGTGACTTTGGCGTTTCAGAATGCTCAGTTTGCAGATTTAGCGAAACTGATCGATATTGGTGGAACATTTTTGGCTTCTAGTGCAGATTGTGAGCGTGGTTTCAGCTTGATGAACAGTTTAAAAAACAAAATAAGGAATCGCTTACATTTAGAACATTTGGAAATGCTGATGCGTGTTAAGAGTCATCTTCAAGATGGCGGATCAGTAGACCTTGATAAAATGTATTCAGACTGGGTACATTTGAAAGATCGAAGAGAGAAATTTTGAGAACATAGTAAGTGACAGCAGATAAAGACCAGCATGGTCCATCTAGTCTGCCCAGAAAGAGTAGGTGCACCTGTTGCTCTGTGCAGGCCACCTCTCCCCATGTCTTTGTTTAGGGGTGAACCCACCACTCCATGTAGGACACCGAACTCTTCTTCCATACATAAATTATTTACATGGAATAACAATGGCTTTCCATAAAAATTAACTGAAATAATACCACACTTGTGATTGTAATTACTAGAAAGTTTCCGCTTCATTTAGTAATCGTCTATTTTCATTTAATTTGATTAACATCAATGTGGTGTACATACTGTATTCTAATGTGTAGTCAAATTTTAAAGTATATAACTCCAAGTGTCGTTATGTAGCGCACAAAAAATTTAACCTTCCTTCAAAAGCCGCACAGCTGAAATTTTATGCGCACACAGCCTACAGAAAATTAGAGGGAACATTGGCTAGCACCCTCAAAGGAGTCAAAGGCTGCTCTGTTGGAGAACTTTGAAATATCTTGGGTATGCTTTAGCAAGAGAAGGAACTCCTCCTTTCTATCCTCTGGGATAAAGGGGAGAAAATGGCGCAACTTTAATGCAATCTCCTTCAGAAACATGCCCATATAGAGGCTGTAGGAATTAATTCTGCCAATAAGCATACTGGCTTGGAAGATTTTTCTACCAAAAGCATCCAAAGTCCTACATTCTCTTCCTGGGGGAGTAGAAGAGTGTCTTTTGGTACTCTTTATCCTTTTCATAGCTGACTGCACCACAATAGAGTGGTGAGGGAGCTGAGTTTTTTGAAACCCAGGAGAAGGAGGGACACGATACATGGTATCCAAACGACGAGAATGTGGAGATAGAGTGAGAGGAGACTCCCATAAGTCCATCATGTGTTCTTGAAGAATTTCATGAATGGGCAAGGTGACTGTCTCTTTGGGAACCTTAGAGTATCCCAAAATATCCAATTTTTTTGCTCTAGGTTCTTTTTCAGAGGTTACTGAAATAGAGAGACCTTTAGCTACTTCAATGATGAAGTCTTGAAAGGACAAATCCTCTGGAGGAGACATTCTCCTTTTTGGAGAAGAGGGCTCTTCAGGAAGAGTAAGAGATACTTCAGCAGAGTCATCTGATGAATCAGAATCATCAGAAGACTCGAAGTATCGTCTGTTGGCTTCCAGGGATCGATAAGCGTATCGACCGGTATCCACATCGGGGGTACCCGGAACCGGATCGGTATCGGGAAAAACCCCGGAACCGGGACCGGTATCCTGGTTGAAGTGGATGCCCTGGGTACCGGTACCGGTTGTGATACCAGAACCGGAGTCGGTACCGCTGGCTGCGGTACCGAGGGCGTCGCAGCTCTAATGAAAGCCATTATGGCCTGCTGCATGGATTGAACTGTATGATCCATAGACGCCACGACTGTCTGGATGTCGGTACCGGAAGACTGAGCCGGTACCCCAGAGCAGTCTAACAGGTGATCGGTCGAGGCCGTGCCATCGATGTCAACCTATAACCCCATAGGAGGAGCTTTGGAAGCCGGAGCTTCCCGCCGGGGTTGTTTGGCTGGGGCAGGGTCCTCAGGGTCAAGCCCAGGGGCATCTCGATACTTAGAGGGAGATTTGCCCTTTGAGGACCTGCCGGAAGAATGTTTGGTTACCTGAGATCCATCAGGAGAGGAAGACCTGGATGATGTCGATGCTGGAGTATCAGAAAACAGCATATGAAACTTGGCTGCTCGGTTTTGTAAGCCACGTTTAGACATCAAGGAACAGGATGGGCAATCCTGAATGGAGTGGTCAGGCCCCAAACATTTAAGACACCATTCATGGGTGTCTGTAACCGATATAGTACCGCTACACTTGGTGCATTTTTTAAAACCAGAAGCTGGTTTCTCCATGAGGGAGAAGTTAGTGAAGGCCTAGAGGCCTAACTGCAAAAACACACCAAGTGGGGAAAAATAAGATATATATATATTTTTTTTTAAGAAATAAAGAAAAAAGACCGGCGGTACCGGTCTGGAATCGGGGAAGGCAGACACGCGGCCAAAGAAACAAATTAAAATAAGAACTTCTTCAGCGGTGACAGGAACACGACCTGCTGGCTCCGCGGAAAAAGAAGAACTGAGGAGAGTTGGTCAGGAAGGCGGGAAGGCAGCGCGCATGCGCTGTGGGAGGCCCCAAAAGCTTTCCTTCTGGGAAGCTTTCCCGTGCAGGCTCCGTCGGTACCGACGTACCCATATGTGAGGACTCATTCCCGCTTGTTCCTGGAGATCATGGGACTTACCCACAGCTCTGGTGTCATTGCCCGATGATGGCCTTCAGAAGACAATCCCTGGTCTGACACCCTGCAACCTCAGGGCTTAGAACGGGTACGCGAGGCTGAGGCCAAACACGGCGACCCCTGCTGGCGCTGGCTCCGCAAGTGACAGGGGTTGAAACGAAGGTCTTTCCGAACATGGACTCTCGCTGCTTCTCATGGTTCCTCTCTTTCCCTTGCTCGTCATTTGCAGACAGAGCCCTCAGGAGGAGTCACTGTGGTCCGCATCGAGGCACCGGAGGCAGCAGTCATATGGATCCATGCAGTGCACGGTGTGCCCGCAGCAGTAGCACTGCTTAAACCCACTAGCCAAGGACATAGAGGGGAAGATGGCGCCCACAAGATCAAACTCAAGTGTCCCGGCCAGGGAGGGCATGAGGTTTCCTGCACACTGAAGAAAAAAAATCCCCCAAAGGGAAAAAAGATCAGAGAAAAATGCGGCGCCAAGGAGGCAGCGGACCCAGGGGGGTGAAAAGGCACTGGTACAAATACCGGAGAAGGGAAAAATAAGAAAGAAAAAAACCCCGAACAATTACTTTTTACGGGGTGCAGACAAATGTCCAAGGGTTCCACTGAAAAAAGGAGACTGAGGCAAGATTGCACTCTTGGGCGGGAAGGCAGCTACACATGCGTGGTTGATTTCCCAAAGGTTTTCATTGAAAGCTGGGGAGAAGTTACTGTGTGGGCTCTATCGATGCCAACATCACCCATATGTGAGGACTGACTTCCTGCTTGTTCCCGGAGAAAATGTGTTATATTGTTTTATTTATTGTATTATATTGTTTGTTTTAAATTGGAAACCATTTTGCATTACAACAGCAAAAAAGTGATCTAAAAGATTTTATAAAATAATTTGTTTTCTCCTGCTACATGTGTTAACAAAATTCAAACAAAAGAAAAGCTATACCCCTGATTTAACAGTCTGCAACTTCTAAAATTATCTTTACAGATGTAACAGGCACTGACTTAGTTAAGAAGTAGCAGAAGAAATTTTAGATAGATCAGATGGCATTTATATTAAAATAATTAAAATCCTTTTTTTATTTCCTTTGATTTGTGTCTTGCTTCCCCTCAATTTGTGGGCTAGTGAATAGTTACTTTACTAATTTTGAAGGCTAAGGGTTTTCCTTATGCTGTATTGATAGTAGTGTTTTCTTTTGAATATTCTTTACTGTAACAGGATGTATCTTGCGAGTTATTTTGAAATTATATAAATAAAAAATTTAAAAAAAAAATTAAAATCCTCTTTTAATTACAATTTTATTCCATAGGACATGGAGAGGGGAATTAAACATTCAAGTTGGGATGTAGAAAATCCCCAATGTATTTGACAAGAGGCTCTGCTAAACAGAGCTTCTTTAAAAATATGGATAAAGGGGGAGAAGTGACGACAGCCCCACAAATGGCAGCTTAATCTGTAAACTATGATAGCGACAGTACAAGAAGCCCCATTAAATGCTCTTTCCTTTCTGTGGGGCCCGTTTACATTATCGGATAGTGCGTGAAGACTCCTTGGTTGCGGAATGGCAGTGACATCCTCAGTTGCCGACATTCTCACAAACAAGTAGCAAATTTGCTACTAAGCTGCCACACACAGATGGTGACTACATCCTGTGTTCTGGGATGAATGTCGGCTCTGAGGTGGGCAGTGATGCTGAGCACCCAGATGATGATGCGCCATCGACATATGCGGTGTTGGAACATCTGCTGAGCAAGCTTCACAACAAGCTCTAAGCGGATTTTGCAGCACTGGCTTCGGAGCTGCGGCAGCTCATAGCAGAGATGAGTGTGGATGTGGCAAACTTGGGTGAGCATGTGGAGGACCTCAAGCAATGGGCAGATGCTATGATGTCGAAGTTGCTGCAGTATCCGGGAGGCTTGATAAAGCAACATTGCATTAGGAGGCAATGCAGGAGAAAGTTGAGGATTTGGAAAACCAGGGATGCTGGTGTAATCTGAGGATTCGACATGTGCCTTAGAGCACGGACTATGCCAATGTGGAAGCCATGGTATGTCGCATATTTGCTGAAGTTTTGCTGGGGGAGAACAGCTTGGCGGCCACAATGGAAGTGTTAATTGAGCGAGCACAGTGTGCACGTGGTCTGCCTTACTTCAACTTACCATGAGATACTGTGGTTTGCCTTTTGTGCTATCCCATTAAGGAAAAGATCTTGCTTTAGCCAGAAAACAGCCTGAATTGAAACCAATTGGATGGACACAAGGTGGAAATTTTTGGGGCTCTCTCTTCTATTACACGTCCAGCTATGTCAGGAGTTTAAAAAAGTAACTATTTTTTTGAGGAAAGCTGAATTGCATTTATAGATATAGCCTCACCTGTTTGGACTGATATGTTCAGATGCTGGATCTACATTTCATGTGCCTACTTTACAAGAAGCCTGGCAGGTGCTAGTGAAAGTGGGACTGTAAAGAGTTATCTTTGTGATACTGAGATGGCGGCGTGTTGTGGGAGTCAGCAAGTGACTAAAGAGACAGACTTCGAGGCGGCTGACATCTGCAGAGGCAATGACCCGAGACAGGTGACTGTTTGCGGATGCCATGTAGCTGGATGTCAATGATTTTATCTTTGGGGCCATTACTGCTGTCTGAAGTTGGATCTGACGAATGTATGGTCCATGACTTTTGATAATTAAATTATGCTTGTTAATTAAATTATGCTTGTTAAAATAATGTTTTTTGGGAGAACAAAGGAAAAGTATTTGAGGGATGCAGTCAGATGGGAGTGGTATAGTTATCACAATTATTGGGGAGTGTTTTAAGCTCTGGGAATGTTGTGAAGTGTATGTTTTAAGTAAGGTGGGTTCATTTTGGTTCAGAAGGAATCATGGAAGGGGGGGAATTCTGTGTAAGGTATAATTGTACAAGGCGGAGTTTGATGGAAGGATAGGTTTGGGTTGGGCTGTTGCAGGGCTGATCTTTCCTCTTTATACTTGGTGGGGTCAAGTGACCCTGGCAGGGTGATGGGGGTGGGGGGAATGGCGGAGGGATTTGTGGGGATAGGAGGTGGATGTAATGTGAGTGGCTCTTGCTGTTGCACAATGCGTGGTGCTGAATCAGGGTTTGTATTTTGTCTCGGATGGGTTAAGTGGGAGTATTTACTGTGATGGAGGGAGAAATGGCTGAGAAACTTAGTTACTTGGAATGTGGGTGGCATGGGCTCACCTGTAAAGAGTCAAAAGTGTAGTTACTCACCTATACAGGTGCTCTCTGGGGACAGCAGGAATCAGTCCTCACATATTGGTGACGTTGGCACCGACAGAGCCCATGCAGAAGCATCTCCCCAGCATTCAAAGAAAGCCTTTGGGAGATGCACCACGCATGCATGGTCCCCTTCCCCCCAAGGGTGCCATCTTACCTCAGCCTAATGACATAGCGAAGAGGGCAAAAATAAAATACAATGAAGTAACTCCAAGGGGAGGAGGGTGGGTTGTGAGGACTGATTCCTGCTGTCCTGGAGAACATCTGCTACAAGCGAGTATGCTTTCTCTGGGAACAAGAGAAAAGTCAGTCCTCACATATAGGACTCCCCAGCTACAGGTTACCAAGAAACTGTACAAAATGCCAGAGAAACCGAACCCTGAGCTGCAGCAGTTGAGTCCCAACTGACAGACTCTTGCAAGACTCAAATGTCTAGTGGAAAACCAGCGAGCCCGCAGCCTGAACACAGAAGGGTCAGAGGTCAGAAGTTGCCTACATCCCGAAGAGATTATAGTGCACAGCCTGGCCAAAGGCGCTGAGCAGGTGGTGGCCCAGCAGATTTCCATTGCAGGACCCAAAAGGCAGGCAGAGCTCCAGAGTCTCAAAGCGTGGAAGAGATGATGGTGCAAGGATGAGGGTTCTGGATTTTTTGGAAATGGGGAACATTCTGGAGAAAGGAGGGGCTCTTCCAAAGGGATGGGCTTCACCTTAACCAGGATGGAACCACGCTGCTGCCATTAACCTTTAAAAAGGAGCTAGAGCAGCATTTAAACTAGATAATAGGGGAGAGCTAGGTTTAAAAAAGGTTTGGAGAAGCTTCTGGAGGAAAGGTCCATAAACCATTATTAAGAAGGGACCCAGGATATCAATGCTTGACCCAATACAAGCATTGTGGAACCTGTGTCTTTTGGGAAAACTGCTAGGTACGTATGACCTAGATTGGCCACTGCTGGAAACTGGATACTGGGATTGATGGACCTTGGTCTGACCCAGTATGGCATATCTTATGTTCTTATGTCAGTCGCCTAAGAGTGCATGGTTCGGAACAATGTATCCTTGAAGAATACTAACAAAAGATTGAAGTTAGGGCATATCAGCAGAGAGGTTCCAATAAAGACAAAGGTAGCCCAAATTGTGATTACAAGAAACTAGAAGTTGGTTTGCAGTTAAGAAGAGCGTTGAAACAGGGCGTTAAAGATTGGTCTGCCCGAAACACAGTACTGTGTTCTTGGTTTTGAACTGCGGACATTTGAGAGATTGACATCTATACTGAGTCTGGAAAAAGATGACTTAGTTTCATATGGACAACAGATAAGTAATCTTTATTGGTTTTTACTTTGGTTGGTCTCAGCGTTTTTTGATATGTAAAGCTGTTGGAACCAGCGTTTTTTTGATATGTAAAGCTGTTGGAAATAATACACTTTTGAACACGTTTGGTGTAGGTCACACTATTATATGGTGTTTTTTACCTACGTTTTAAAGCTCTGGTTGGGGCTCATTAAAATTGAGTAAAACTGAAGTGTTGCAACGAGAGGTAGTTTGTTTCCTCACGGCTAAACTTCCAACATTAATACATTCACATACATACATGTACATTTTTGAGCTCATGATTTTTTGTTTTTGTTCTATTTTTAAGATATGGGATGAGCAATAAACATTTTTATTGGTTTTTGAAGATTTGACACTATGTTCAACATTGTTTGTGAGAGGACAATAGGCCATGGGGGGGATTTGTAGTTTGATACGCAGTTGTTGCAAGGGGCCTTGAAAGTGGGGGTGATATGTTGGTCATTTTGCCATTTAGTACAGGACATTTCAGGGAGAGACATGGAACAGGACACGGGAATTGCGCATAGACATGGATGTGGATGATTTTAGGGCAAGTGTGTTTGGTATGTGTGAGTTAGTGGGCAGTGTGCTTTGGAGAGACATGCATTTTAAGTTTTTATTTCGTTTATATATGCATCCCCAATGTGCATATCGGGTAGGAGTACTGGAAATGGGGGCATGTCCTAAATGTGGGGAAGAGAGAGGAACTTATCTTCATAGTGTGATGTGATGTCCTTTAGTGGAAGGCTTCTAGAGAAACATGCACCAATTTTTGTCATCACTGTTAAGGGAGCACTTAAAAGTGACAAAGCGTGTGTCTGTTGGATCTGCATGAATGTTTGCTTTTAGGCATAGCATGGAGATCCTGTTTGTTTGGAAGTTTATTTTAATGGAACAGTGTTGCATAATGCTTAAACAGTTGGATACTCAGCTGCCTATGCTGATGCTGTGGTGAATGCAGATTAATGTTTTGATACAAATGGGATCGCTAACTATGAGGAAAGCAAACTTGCGTAAGTGCAAACAGTTCTTGGCTGACTGACAGCCCTTTTTGAGAGTGTTAGCTCTGTATCATCATCAGGTGGGTTAAGGGATGGTAAAAGGGGAGGTTGGGATGGGGTGGATGGAAGGTAGGGGCATATTTTGACTACTTGTTTTCTTCTTGTGAATTGTTTAATGCTGTTGGTGATGTTTGTTATAACACCCCCCCCCCCCCCAAAAAAAATGATTTAACATAAAAATATGGATAAAAATGTGCAAGGCTGCACACTGATGTCTCCGCACACCCAGTGGATGCAGAGATTTTAAAACATAGCATGTTGGGGGAGGGGGGAGGGGAGGGGAGGTGAGGTGCAGCTTTTACCCATATGTATATGGAAGAGGAATTATTTTATTTTAAAGATTCTTTCTACAAAGTTGTGGAACAGCTATAGGAGTTACAGAAGCCCCCTCTGTAGCTTGTCTATATAACAAATTTCAAAGAAAGCATAGTTACTCACCTATAACAGGTGTTCTCTGGGGACAGCAAGAATCACTCCTCACATATTGGTGACATCGGCGCCAATGAGCCCCCGCTGAAGCATCTCCCCAGCTTTCAAAGAAAGCCTTTGGGAGATGTACCACGCATGTGCAGTCCACTTCCCGCCCAAGAGTGCCATCTTGCCTCAGTCTAATGACATAGCTAAGTCAGCAAAAATTACAATACGGTAAAGAAGCAACACCAAGGGGAGGAGGGAGGGTTGTGAGGACCGATTCCTGCTGTCCCTGCCGAACACCTGTTACAGATGAGTAACTACACTTTCTCCGGGAATAAACAGGAAATCAATCCTCACATATGGGACTCCCCAGCTACAGGCTACCGAGAGAACCTGTAAAAATGCCACGGTGACCTGCAAAGGGTGAGCTGTGAGCAGCAGCAGCAGCAGTTGAGTCCCTACTGAGAGACTCTCTCAAGACCCAAATGTCCAGTGGGGAACCAGCACTCTGGTAGCCTGAACACAGAAGGGTCAGAGGGCAGGAGTTGGTTACACCCTAAAGGGATTACGGAGCATGACCTGGCTAAAGGCGCTGTCCCGTCGGGACTCCCTCTCCAGGCAGTAATGAGCTGAGAAGGAATGGACCAAAGATCAGGTGGTGGCTCGGCAGATTTCTGTCATGGGGACGGAACACAGATTTGCCACGGAAGTAGCCATGGTCCTGATGCGGTGCGCCATGATCCTCTAGTCCAGTGAGATCCCTGCCTGCTCATAGGTCAGGGTAATACAATCCAGCACCCAAACAAATTGACCGCTTAGTCACTAGGTGCCCTAGACGACTGGGGTCATAGGATATGAAAAGCTGAAGTGCTTTGCGGTGGACCTAAGTCCATTGCAGATAGAAGGTCAGGGCTCTTTTACAATCCAAAGTATGGAGAACGGTCTCCGCCCTGCCAGCGTAAGGCCTCGGAAAGAAGGGGGGGGAGCATCAACACCTGACTGAGGTGGAATAGGGATACCACTTTTGGCAGAAACTTGGGTGTGCGCGCAGCACCACCCTGTTCTTGTGGGACCTCATGTAAGGGGGCTTTGCCATCAGAGCCTGGAGCTCGCCGACTCTGTGAGCTGATGTGAGTGCTACAAGGAAGATGAGCTTCCAGGAAAATTACCTCAAGTGGCAGGTAGCCAGGGGCTCAAACGGTGATTTAGTGAGCTCGAGAGCACCACATTGAGATCGCATTCCGCCGCATGAGGCCCCACAAGAATCGAGATACAAGGGGCTGAGACAAGAGGGGTTTGCCTCAACAGAATGATGGTGTGCTGCAACACTCATGTGCACTCTGACAGAGATGGACTTTAGTCCCACCTGCGACAGATGGAGCAGGTACTGCAGCAGCAGTACTACTTGAGGAAAGCAGGAGAATGGGTTTGCCCCTCTTTCAGAGCACCACACTGAGAATCGGGGCCACTTGGAAGGCATACGTCCTTCTTGTGGAAGCCTTACAGGAGGCCAGAAGAACCACCTCCACATCCCATGAGAGGTTGAAGAGAGCTAACACTAACCTTTCAGTAGCCATGCCGTGAGTGACAGGGACACCAGGTTGGGGAGTAGGAGAGAGCCCTGCTCCTGTGAGAGTAGTTCTGGAGTTCAGTGATGCTGCTGACAGGGAGAGGAGCAGTAAGAACAGGGTTGCCTGGGCCACAGATGAGCTATCAGTATTAGTGATGCCCTTGTGCTGGACCTTGATGACCAATGGTGTCGGTGGGAAGGCATAAAGGAGGCCTTCCATCCATGGAATGAGGAATGTGTCCGCTGCCACATGGGATGGGTGCGGCTAGTGGGAGCAGATGTGGGGCAACTGCGTGTTGTTCGGGCTGGCGAAGAGCTCCACCAGGAGAAGACACAGCCAGGTGGTCACTTCAGGATCCAGGTGCCACTCGTGCAGCTGGTGGACTCTGCTCAGTTTGTCCGCCAGGACATTGTCTTGGCCCGGGAGGTAGACACTCTTAGGAGCATCCCTCTGTGTGCCGCATAGGAGCAGAGGGCTACTGACTTCTGGCAGAGGGAGTATGACCCCCATGCCCCTTTGTTTGTTCACGTAGAACATGCGACTTGGTTATCAGTCTGGACTAGTACCGACTGGTGCTGCAGCCGGTGGTGGAAGACTCAGAGTCAGAAATATTGCCCGGAGCTCCAGCAGATTGATTTGCATCTGTGATTCTGTCTGGGACCAGCTGCCATGTGTCTGGAGACCCTTGCAATGTGCTCCCCAGCCCAGTAAGGTGGTGTCTGTGGTGAGGATCCTCTGGGGGGTGGGTGCCTGGAAGGGCATCCCAGCCTAAAGGTGACGAGGGATTTGCCACCATCAGAGGGAATCTGCCAGCTGGCGGATCACTCTCACTCTGTCCCGGAACCTGCCTATGGCTTGTGTCCACAGAGAGCGGAGGCACCACTGGACTGCTCTCCTGTGCAGTCGGGGATATGGGGTCACGTGAATCATGGAGGCCACGTGGCCCAGCAGGCGGAGAAGAAGCCAGACGGGTAGCAGCTGGCATCGCTAAACCTCTACGGCTAGCCCCCTGATGCGTTCTGACCTCTCTTGAGCCCCTATAAACTCCAAGCATCGATACGTAGAGAAGTGGGACTTGGAGTAGTTGATGATGCGCCCTGTGGTGCATTGTGCCTCTGCAAATGTGCCTCCCCTTAAGAGCCAGTCATCCAGGTAGGGAAAGATGAAGGCTCCTTGAAGACAGAGGTGAGTTGTGACCACTGTAAGGCACTTGGTGAAGACCCTTGGCGATGAGGTCAGCCCGAAGGGCAGCACTTTGTATTGATAGTGCTTTCCTCCCACCATAAATCGGAGGTATTATCTATGGCTGGGATGGCTCAGGATGTGGGTGTAGGTATCCTTTAGGTCTAAGGAGCATAGCTAATCTCCCTGCTGGAGGAATGGCATCAATGTTCCAAGGGAAAGCATTTTGAACTTTTCCCTCATCAGAAGCTTGTTCAGATCCTGCAGATCCAGGATGGGCCCGAGACCCCCTGTTCTCTAGGTGACAAGGAAATACCTGGAGTAGAAGCTGGTGCCCTGAGACGTTTTGGCACTGGCTCTACCATCTTGTCCTCGAGGAGACCTGCGAGCTCGGTGAGGAGCAGGGTCTGGTGCAGGAGAGGTCTTACAGGTTCTTCTGGAAAGTATGAGAGTGGCGTCTGCTGTAGGTGGAGGAGGTATCCCTCCTTGACCACTTTAGGACCCAGGTATCGGTGGTGATGATGGACCTACCTGTGGGCAACAGGGCCAGCTGTCCCCTTGTGGGCTGTAGGAGACCTCCTGGGGGAGAGGTTGTCACGCCCAGGGAGTCAAAAGCTCCCTCCAGACTGAGACACCGTTGGCGCCTGGGACTTGGGGTCTTTTGCTTATGAGGGCCAAGCCCCTGCCCTTTGTGCTGTTGGCTGTGCTGTGGGGCCAAAAAAAGCCACCCTTTATCCTTGGGAAGGACGACTTCTTTCCTGGGGTCTTTTTATGGGGCTGCACCAAGATCTTTTTTGAGAATCTGGTCCTCATTAAGAACTCAGTCTTGATTTCTGCTGGTTTGTCTGCAATGGGTTTCCCGAAGAGGATCTCTCCGATGCAGGGGACATCAAAATGTTTGTCCTGAGCCCACAGTGCGAGGTCAGACGACTTCAGCCACCCTGGCCAATGACTCAAAGCTGTCATGAGCTGCTTCAGACAGGAGCTTCAAGCACTCTGACCACAAAGGCCAGTGACTTGAACATCTGGAGGGGTTCCCTGCTGAGGTGTGTTGAGAGCCCACCAAGCTCCTTCGACAGCTCTTTGAGGTACATGCCAATGTAGAGCTGATAGGACTGGACCCAGCATATCAGCATAGAGCCCTGGAAGGCCTTCTGGCTGAGAGTGAAGGGTCTGGGCCGCCCTGCCGGGGAGCACCAAGGGATGGGTCTTTTTGCTCTTCAGTCTGCGCATGGCAGACTCAACGACCATTGAGTTGTGGGGAAAATGGGCTTTCTGGAACCCATGGCCTTGGCGGACGCGATACATGGAGTCGAGTCACCTGCTGACAATGGGTGCCAACACCGGTGTCTCCCTCATGTGGAGAAGGCGGTGTTGAAGGATCAGCGGAACGGATACTGTGAAGGCCTCCTTCGGAGGGGCCTCATACTGGAAGATCTCCAGTTTCTCTGTGCAAGGGTCCTCCTCTGCCTCAGTCTTGATGGAGAGCGCCCTAGCCATGTCCCGCACAAAACTGAGGAAGGCAACATCCTCTGGTGGGGAACGGCATCAGGATGTCGGGCCCAAAGGTACGTCTCTGTGATGTCAAGCGTTCAGGAACTCCCAATGCAATTGGAAGTCCAAGATTGATTCTGAGGCTTTGCAGTCACTGTGGTCGAGGTCCAAGCCGAGGGGCCCAGGGCCTCTGGATGACCTGCGGTCCGAGCTGCGTTCACTTGCCGGAGATGACCAGTGACCCGAGGAATGTGACCAGGACCTCGTCTGATGCAGATGAGGCTCTCGAGGCCGGTGGTGCTTGAGGATCGGCTCAAAATCTGGGGAGGCCTTTGATGTCGAGGGTCCCGTCATTGGGGCAGATGAACCGGACATGAACGCCCACTGCTGGGCCATGAGGGCAGAGATACTGCGCTCTAAAGTTGCCATCCTGGTCTCCATGTCAGTTGGCTCTGCAGCCTTCCACGTGGACACTGAAGGTTTCGGGTCCCACATCGGTTCCATTGAGGGGGAGTCCTCAATGATGGTGGCCTCGGTTGTCCAAGGTCAGTCGGTGGGTACCAATGACTTCTTTTGGGGCAGCTTGTGAGGCCTCTCCCACTCCTCTGACTCATGTGGGGGACTGCGGGGCCTGGAGTGGGATTTTCCCATCTTCCTGGACCCGGTCTCCGAGGATTTTGACTTCTTGCATTCCATTTCCAAGGATTTCCTCTCAGAGAAACCGTGGCCGTGAGACTCAGAGGCGGCCCAGGCTTCGCGGGGCATCAAGGTACTGGAGGGTTCGCTGGAGTGTGGTGTCGCTGGAGAATCCGGCGCAGATTCAAACTTTTGGAAACATTTTTCCTGCTGTTGCTGACAGCTCATGGCTCTTAAGACCCTTTGAGATCATTGTCCTGCAAAGTTTGCAATCTGAGTCGTCGTGTTCCGGGCCAATTCATCAGAGGCAGCAGTCATGCAGATCGGTGAGGGACATCATCTTGCTGCACCAATCGCACTTCTTGAAGCCGCTGGAGACCATTAGGGAAAAAAGAGAGGTCCCTACCACCTGGCAGGGGTCCGAGGCCTTTGGCTGAAAGAAGCACAAACACCAGTCAAGTAATAATTAGAAGAAAACAAACAAAAACAAAGAACGAACCCAAAAAAGAGTGGAGGAGTGGCCTAGTGGTTGGGGCAAGGTACTTCGGGCCGGAAGGTCGGGGGTTCAAATCCCACTAGAGGACAGCAACCTTGGGCCGGAAGGACTGGGGTTTCTAGTCCCACAGGTGCTCCTTGTGGTCTTGGGCAAGCCACTTAACCCTCCATAGCCCATGTTCCCTGTAAAATAGTTCTCTGTGTGCTGTGCTTTCCTGTCTAATCAATGCGTTTATACCTCAAAAATTTCCTGTCATGATTTGACAATTTCCAATCTGTAATCAAACCGCTGCTGATCGCTGGAAGTAGCGGTATACAAAATGTATACTAAATAAATAAATAAAATAAATAAAAAAGCGACATGGAAGCAAACTGACTCGGGCAGGAAAGGAACCGGTAGGCAAACTGGACAGAAATGTATCAAAAACACAGACATTTTCAGGGGGGAAACTGCACAGACGTCTGGAGGGCTCCGTGAAAAAAAGGAGACTGAAGAAAGATGGCACCCTTGGGCAGGAAGGGGACCATGCATGTGTGGTGCATCTCCCAAAGACTTTCTTTGAAAGCCAAGATGTTTCTGCAAGGGCTCAGTTGGTGCCAATGTCACCCATATGTGAGGACTGACTTCCTGCTTGTTCCCAGAGAAACACGTTTATTCATCTCAATTTTGGAAATATATCAGTCATGGCTATGAGGTATAGACTTTTTTTTATCTTTAATCTGGACCGGGCCTTATAAATGTTTAGAGGATTTTTTGAACTAGATAAATGTATAAGATGAAAATCTACATGTCACTCAATTTCCTTTCATTACATGTTTTTTGGATATAATGATATTTAAAAAAGAGATATATGTTTCACACTTAAATTTTTAGGAAATCCACTTATCAAAGCAGTCTGAATTATACTCGTTTTAATCCTCAATCATTTAAGAACAGTATTCCGTATGGACAATTTATATGACTTCAACCATTATTCCCTATCATTTAAGCATATCAGGAAAACACACAAAATAGGATGTTATGTTTTTATACTAAGAGTTATCCCACCAAGATTGTTTATTCAGCATACTTGTGAGCTAAATATATCAACATAAATTTACTGCTGAAACCACAGTAACCATCAGGAGTGAAATGACAGGCAGTGCATTCCCTTATTCTCAAGTTTTTTGATCAAAATAATTAATTGGTATTGGAGTACAACTGGGCACTCATGGAGTGTTTAAGAAATATCCACGTTTTGATTTCTCAGAAGGAAGAATTAAAGGGTTTATTTGGTACCAGTGTTCCTGCTAAATAATTTGAAGCTTCTGATGAGGAAGCTGCCCAGAGCCCAGAGAATAGTGATAAAGGAAGGGAATTTACCCTAATCAAGGGACCTGTTTTGGCACGTCACAGGAATAAAACTGCATGTTTACCTAAAAGACAGGTTATTCCAGGTTGCAGTGGCCTGCAGAGAGCCTCTAGTGGAGATAAGGTGAAGGAGTATAAGCCCAGATTGAGAAACCCTTACGTCACTCCTAATTACTCACCTGCCAGGAGGGACTTTGATCAGCAACACCTGAGGAGTGCAAGGGAGGGGTGGGAAACTGGGAACTTTAAAACTAGAACAAAATATGCAGAGAGCAAGCCTGAGAAGGAAAAGAAGCTGGAGAGGAAGCCTGAGAGGAGGCTTGAAGGCAAGCGTGAGAGCAAGGAAAGAGGAGCTAAGAGAGATTCATGTTCTTGGAGAGATTCCTGGGAGAAGCCAGCTTCAGGGGATTGGAGAAATCCAAAGGCTTGGAGAACTTCAGCTAGGAACCCTAAGAAGAGGTATGGAGCAGATACCCTGAGGTCCAGGAAAATAGACAGGAGGACAGGTCATAAAAGCTCCCATGCATACTGGCCAGAATATTTGAGAGGACAGCCTAATGCCAGCTTTAACTCAGGTATGAACTTTGAACGTCTGTCTAACCTAGAGCAAGGCAAAGTGTTTAGACACAGTTCCTGTCCTAATGACGGTCAGTTAGTAAAGCCCTCTGATCCAGACCCTGCTATAGAACCTATGCAAATAGAAGAACAAGCTATAATTACAGAGGAAGACGATAATCTCATGGACTGTTCTTTATGCAAGGTTGCTAGCACAGAGATCCTGAAAGTGGGATCAAACATAAAAAGGAAACGTTCTAGTAACTGGCACACTAGACGTTTGTGTAAATACTTGTGCAGAGAAGGAGAAGAGCTGTTGATTGAAGCTTGTTAGCCAGCTGGTACCAAAGCAGCACACAGCTCAGGCTATGCACACGTTGGATACAAAAGTGCTTTGAATGTGAAAAGAAAAGCTGTTTTTGTGAAGAAGCTTTTATTTTGGTTTCCTCTACACCAGCACTGCTGAGCAGGTTTGTCAGCAGTGGCTGAGGGAAAGACTTTCTGTTGTTAATGGACTTTACAAGCTACTTGCTTAACCTTTCAGATGTATTGTTATTTTGAATATAAAATCCTGGAGAATACATCCTAAGGTGTTACCAAGTGAATCTGTGTGCATTTGGATTTACCTCATAAGTAAATATTTTGTCATTGCCTTACACTCGAGCCAACTACATAGTCTTCATTTACCTCCAAGGCAAGCACCGCATGACTGGACTACCATTACCATAATCCTTTGCAAGATAGTCAGTCTGGAACATTGCTCAACTGGGGAACTTTATATAACAAGCACGCCCCTCCATACACATGTAAGGAGCTATGGGCGTGACAAGCTATGAAGGAGTCCTCTGACAGACTTGCCTATCCCTTGAGACCCGCCTATGCCTCGCGAACCTAAACACAATCATGTATCTCCCCCCACCAGTAGGAATGCTGACAGAGGATTCCCATGCAGCTTCAAGCTGCTTAGCGGAAACACTGATACATGCGGCTGTATGTAAAGAAAGGAATGCTGCCTCTGTTACTATGGTGGGGCACTGGAGACGTGGCTGTTGTGTCATATACCAATATGCTATGGAAATCAAGGATTTCTGTCGTCCACAAACAGATTTGCACTATATTCTTAAAGTCAATACTGATTGCAATATGGAGAGAGTAATATATGCTATTTCATTCCCTTATCAGAAGATATATATTGGAAAAACAATATGTAAAATAAAAACACAGACTGAATTATACATCTGCTATTCGTAGGAAGAAAATGTCAGCTTCTTTGGTCTCATATTGGCTTTCAACATTTCATGAACTTGCTGATTTCACATTTTGGCTTTGAAAAAACATTGGGATTTCAATGGGCAAATTTTCTTAAGTGATTATTGCAATGGGAGTAGGAATATATAAAATTTAGGTGGAATACTGTCATTCCACAAGGTTTACATTTGGAAATACAGTGGCATTGTCTTTTGCAACTTGTTTTGTTTTAAATACCAATTTGATTTATCACCAGTTCTTTATTCAGATTGCTGAATGATAATATTTAACTGGAATGCTCATGCATTAGGGTCTTTTACATTAGGTTTATTAATTTTTGGTGCATTTTATTATATTTTTGATTAGGCACTTATAGTGAAATTTTACTTACCTAATCATTTCCTTTCCTGGAATCCTGCTAGACCAGCCCGGACAAGTGGGTTATTCCACCCTGCCAGGACATGGAGATAGAGAAAAACCTAGCAGTGACATCACCACTGGAGCAAGGACCGGTGCAGCTAGTATTCACATGACAAGCCCCATAAATTAACAAGAACAAAACAAAAGGGAAAAACTAACCCTAAGACGACCACCCCTAAAGTAATCAAAAGGAAAACACCTGCCAATGCAGGAACTATATACATCAATTCTGCAATTCAATCGAAAAGAAATAAGCAGTACAGAACTTCCTTAGGGAAGCTGGATTGGTCTAATAGGATTCTAGGAAAGGAAATTATCAAGAAATTACAATTTCATCTTCCAGTACATCCTACTAGACCAGTCCAGACACTTGGGATGTACCCAAGCTGCAACTCATTTGGGAAGGAGGAAGGATATGGCTGCTTTGAGAACCTCCAACCCAAAGGACGCGTCCAAGCAGGCCTGAAGGTCTAAGGGATAAATAATAAACGTACTCAGGGACAATCAAGTAGTCGCCTTGCAGATGTCCACTGGGGCCATCACCCTGGATTCTGTCCAAAATACCGCCAGTGCCAAGATGGAGCATGTACAATATTGTTCTCCTATAACGCGATGGTCTCATTCCTGGAAAACCTTGCATTAAGCAAATTCACACTATAGAAATAATGGCACTTACTTTTAGTTGAAAATATTTTTATTGAGACAAAATGGATAACAGAAGACTAGATTAATAACAGAATACTAGATTGATTCAAGACAAAATTAATATCAGACCAAGGAGGACACAAATAAGAACTAGACTTATCCAATTGCTCCCACCCTAAGAACCATCAATGCAATTTACAATGAACACAAATATAATTTCATATTTTTATCCTTTTGCATAGCCTCAACTACACATACAATGTTATCTAGTATTTAATCTCTGATCCAACCTAAATTAAGCATGTTTTGTTTGTTAAGGCTTATACCTCCTGTATATAATTCTCATATGTTAGTTCTTAGTTCTCTAATGTTCTCCAATGTATATAGTTCTCTAATGTTTCATGTAAAAATATACTATTGTTCATAGTTCACTGATGTTCCATGTAAAAACAGACTTGCCGCTCTGTTGTTTAACTCGTTCTTTGTAAACCGCACTTGATCCTTGGAAGGTGCGGTATATAAGTGATTGTTAAATAAAAATAAAATAAATAAATAGCATTCCAGTATACAAAGTCGTACTGTACATATTGTTTGAAGTTAACCAACCAAATATTTAACTATCCAACACCATTTACAGCACTTTGCTGGTGAAAGTGGGTGAAGGAGGATCACAGTCTTCTTCATATTCTTCTGCTCTTGGTTTCGGATGAAACGTTACTAACACCAGATACAGATGGCTGTGTTTCATTGTCCTCTTGATGTGTCTTCTTTGGCGGCTTAAAATATAAATTCACATGTACACCAAATCTCAAATCCCAAGTGAATTTACAAAAAAAGTTTTAAATTAAGTTTTTATAATGGACCTTAAATAAAGGAGCCAAATAGCTTCCAGCACAGAGAGCCTAGGGAAACTCAATGCAATCAGGCCAGGTTTGCTCACATTGTCACCATCGGCACCTCAAAAGCTCATAAAACCAAGAGTTATGATAAATATATCAGCACATTTTGAAGTCCATACATTTTATTTTTCAAAAAGACTTTTAAAAATTGTCCAACAGTTTCTTAAAAAGATATATAAATTGATAGGATACTGTATGGTTACTGAAGCTATTATCCATCTGACAATATTGTGCTTCAACTAATCTGATTAGGATCAATAGCAGGACAAATCAATCCATTACTTCAATTCTGAGATCAATTCTCGAAACGGAGCAACCAAGCTCTCAAGGAGACACAACAAGCACACAGAGCTCACCATGCCTCCATCATTCAACTAAATAAAGATGGCAGAGATTACATGACATTGAACACAGATGGCTGATGAGCAAATCATAGTAACATAGTAAATGACGGCAGAAAAAGACCAGTATGGTCCATCTAGTCTGCCAAGTACAATGTCAAGAGTAGGTACACCTGCCGCTCTGTGCAGGCCCCCCTTCCCCATGTCTTTGTTTAGGGGTGATCCCACCACTCTTTGTAGTACACCCCTATTTGTTAAGGAATTAGATGGTTCAGATTATTTTGATATTTTCTTGTTGCTGTAAAGGGATCCACTGTGTCTGTCCCATGCCCTTTTGAACGTCATCACCGTATTTGCCCCCACCACTTCCATCGGGAGCGCATTCCAAGCATCCACCACCCTTTCAGTGAAAAAGTATTTCCTGACATTGCCTTTCAATTTACCACCTTGCAGCTTCATGTTATGCCCTCTAGTTTTGCAGCTTCTCCATCTTTGGAAGAGGTTTGTTTGCTATTTCTCTTTAAGTATTTAAAGGTCTGAATCATATCTCCCCTCTCCTCCAAAGTGTACATGTTTAGGTCTTCAAGTCTCTTCTCATAAGGCTTCTGACGCAGGCTCCAAATCATTTTGGTCGCCTTCCTCTGAACAGTTTCCAGTCTTTTTACATCCTTTGCAAGATATGGTCTCCAAAACTGAACACAGTATTCCAAGTGAGGCCTCACCAGTGACTAGTACAGTGGCGTAAGTACCTCTTCCTTTCTGCTGGTAATTCCTCTTCGTATGCAGCCCAACATCCTCCTGGCTTTTGCCACCGCCTTGTCGCACTGTTTTGCCACCTTGAGATCTTCAGAAATAATTACTCCAAGGTCTTTCTCCTGATCCGTACACACCAATCTCTCGCCCCCTATCGCATACATTTCCCTTGGATTTCTGCTTCCCATGACTCTGCACTTCTTTGCATTAAATCTTAATTGCCAAGCATTAGACCATTCTTCCAGCTTTTGTAGATCATTCCTCATGTTAACTCCTCGGGGGAGTCCATTTTGTTGCAAATTTTTGTCTCATCTGCAAATAGACAGACTTTTCCATGCAGTCCTTCAGCAATATCACTCACAAATACATTGAACAGTGCCGGGCCTAGGACCGACCCCTGGGCACCCCGCTAATCACCTTCCTTTCATCCGAGTGAGCTCCTTGTACCATCACCTTCTGTTGGCTGTCAGTCAACCAATTTCTGATCCAATTTACCATCTTGGGATCTATCCCCAAAATACTGAGTTTATTGATAAGCCTCCTACAAGGAACAGTATCAAAGGCTTTGCTGAAATCCAGGTTGATGACATCCATTGCATGCCCCTGATCTAGGTCCCTGGTCACCCAGTCAAAGAACGCAATCAGATTTGTTTGGCAAGATCGTCCTTCGGTAAAACCATGTTGCCTCGGATCTTGCAACCTGTTGGCTTTGAGAAAGTTCACAATTCGCTCTTTCAGGAGCGCCTCCTTTACTTTTCCCGCCACTGAGGTAAGGCTCACAGGCCTGTAGTTTGACACTTCTTCCCTGTCACCACTTTTGTGTAGAGGTACGACATCAGCCATTCTCCAGTCCTGAGGAACCTCTCCTGTTTCCAAGGATCTGTTGAAAACATCCTTTAACGGCCCTGCAAGAACCTCTCTTGACTGTTGTAGTTGTTGATATGGAAGGACAGACTAGATAGGCCATGTGGTCTTTTTCTGTCATCATATTTCTATGTTTCTCTCTGAGCTCTTTCAGTATCTGGGATGTATCTCATCTGGTCCCATGGCCTTGTCCACTTTCAGTTTGGCAAGTAGTTCTAACACATCATCTTCTGTGAATGGTGTGGTATCTACTTCATTCCCAGTTTTATATTTGGGAGTCCCAGGTGGTTCTTCTTCAGGACTTTCCTTAGTAAAAACAGAGCAGAAGTATTCGTTTAGCAAGTTCACTTTTTCAATGTCACTTTCCAGAGTGCGTTCCCAGCACTTCTGAGTCCTGCAATTCCACCTCTGATCTTCTTCCTTTCTTCAATATACCTGAAGAAAATTTTGTCGCCACACTTCACATCTTTAGCCATCTTTTCCTCTGGCTTTGATTTTGCTATCCTAATTTCTCTCTTTGTCTCTGAGTTTGATCCTGTATTCATTTCTGTGTTCTCTGTTTGTAAGCTTTTGAATTTTGTGAAAACTGTGTTTTTTGCCTTCATTTGAGCAGCCACTTCTTTGGAAAACCAAATAGGTAAACAAAAACAAGAGGAGAAGAAAACCTTTCTTACATATTTATCTGTTGCCCCTTTTATTGCCACCTTTAGTTTAGCCCATTTCAATTCCACTTCCCTTATTCTCCTTCCACCCTGTCAGCTCCTCCTTTAGGTACTTGGCCATTTTATTGAAGTCTGTGTTTTTGAAGTTTAGGACCTTGAGCTTGCTATGATTGGCCTGTGCCATGGCTTTTATCTCAAATCACACTGTGTGATGATCGCTGCTGCTCACAGAGAATCCCACGCAGACATGCTGCTATCACACCTTGGTCAAGCTGCTGTATCAGAGTACTTGGTATTTGGGAGTAAAAAGACAAACTTGACATGTGCGTTGAGTTCAGCTATCATAGGGGGATGGCTTGGTGCATTATCCATAATTATAAGAACTTTGAAAACCAAGTACTTGAAATAATTTTCAATATCTCTTGTAATCCTCAGCAAAAATATCAATGCAGATTTGGGCAGTCATCCATCCTTTCTTTCTATGTCTGTAGTAAATACCAAGGCCGGCTTTCACAGTGCCCTTTAAAGCTCGTGGGTTGGCAGAGAGAAAAATTACCAAAGGCTTGAACTAGAAGTCAAAGACTTTGGGGCCGAGCATCACACTTAGGCGATCTTTAGCAATATTAAATCCTGGAGCATAGTTTTTCTGCCCTAGAGCTATAGGTTCTTGAAGGCATGCGTTTAGTATAGATACCTAGTTCATCAAAATTGAAAATTTGATCCAAAGTATAACCACCTTCTTCTATTAATTTCTGTATCTCTGGTTGAAATTCTTTTGCTGCTTACTCATCTACACTCGCGGCTTCGCCAGTCAGCTCTTAGTTATGGAAATGTGGTGATTTTTGAAGCCGCTAAACCAGCCACTGCTAGCACTGAAGAGAATAACTTCTGCAGGATTTGGAGACTGTTTCTTTATATAGCGAGTGCTCATTCTGTTTAACTGTGAGAAAGGTTGCTACCGATTTTTTCTTTTGGCCTTCAAACCATACACTCAGCAATTTCTCCATCTCTTCCATTTATCTAGTCTTTGTTCTTATTGACGCAGCACTTAAAAGTTGTTCCAGCTATAGCACTTTGTTTAATTTTTGTGGCATTGTCTCTGATGGTGTGCAAAGTAGATTAATTTATGCCCATTCCGTTCGAAATTCTTTAATATTTCAAGCTTCTCTTCAATAAAGCGTAGTTACTCACCTGTAACAGGTGTTCTCCAGGAGCAGCAGGAATCAGTCCTCACATATGGGTGACGTCGGCGCCGACGGAGCCCTCGCGGAGCAATTTTCCCCAGCTTTCAAAGAAAGCCTTTGGGAATTGCAGCGTGCATGCGCGGTCCCCTTCCCGCCCAAGGGTGCCATCTTAGCCAGTCAGATGACATAGCTAAAAGACAGCATAAAAATTTGTAAAAAAACTAAAGCAGATGATTGCAACTCCAAGGGGAGGAGGGAGGGTTGTGAGGACTGATTCCTGCTGCTCCTGGAGAACACCTGTTACAGGTGAGTAACTACGCTTTCTCCAGGACCAAGCAGGAAGTCAGTCCTCACATATGGGACTCCCAAGCTTAAGGCTACCGGAGACCCTAAGCACAAAAAAGAGCTCCCTCTAGCTCAGCAGCACAGAAGGAAGGAATCTTCACTGAATTATTACCCACCGGTAGCCCCCATCCGGGATGGAGGGTAGGAGTTGCTCAAACCTCAAAGAGATTTCGGAGGACTGCCTGTCCGAAAGCACTGTCCCTGTGGGACTCCCTCTCGAGGCAGTAATGGACCGCAAAAGTCTGGCTCGAAGACCAAGTAGCGGCCCGGCAGATGTCTGCCAACGGAACAGAGCGGAGGTAAGCCACTGACGTAGCCTGCGCCCGAACACAATGAGCCGTGACTCGACTTTCTAACGAGAGTCCGGCTGCCCCATAAGCCCAAGCGATACAGTCAGCAACCCAGATGGACAGAGTACGCTTGGAGACCGGGAGCCCCAATTTATTGGGGTCAAAAGACACAAAAAGCTGAGCAGCTTTACGGTGCTCCCGCGTACGGTCAAGGTAGAAGTTCAATGCCCTTCTACAGTCCAGGGTATGCAGGACCATTTCAGCTCGGCTGGAGTGTGGCCTGGGAAAGAAGGTCGGAAGTACCACCTCCTGATTGATGTGAAAAGGGGAGACCACTTTTGGAAGAAACTTTGGGTGAGTCCGTAGGACTACCCTATTTTTGTAGAACCGAGTGTAAGGGGGATCAGACACGAGGGCCTGCAATTCACTTACGCGTCTAGCGGAAGTGAGGGCTATCAGGAATAAAGTTTTCCAAGAAAGAAAACGGAGAGAACAGGTAGCCATAGGTTCAAAAGGCGGACAGGTGATCCGCTGTAACACCACATTCAAATCCCAGTCAGGTGCTGGCGGGCGCAGAGGTGGTTTAAGTAGAAGGAGACCTCGGAGAAACCTCGCTACGAGAGGGTCGCTGGAAAGAGGTCTGCCGTCCACCGGCACATGATGTGCTGAAAGAGCACTGAGGTGAACTTTGACGGAGTTGGACTTAAGTCCCAGATTAGAGAGGTAGAGCAAGTACTGCAAGATCACCGACACCGAGCAGGAGAAGGGATCCTGAGACTGCTGGGTACACCAAGTGGAAAAGCAACGCCATTTAAGGGCGTAGCATTTGCGGGTAGAAGGTCGCCGAGAAGCTAGGACGACCTCTTCCACCTCTGCCGGCAGTAGAAGGGGAGCAAGGACTACCCTTTCAGCAGCCAGGCCATAAGATGTAGAGATCTGAGGTTGGGGTGTAGCAGGGACCCCTGATCCTGTGTTAGGAGATCCGGTTGAAACCCCAGAGGGAACGGATCCTCTACCGCTAATTGCAGCAGGAGTGGAAACCACGGCTGTCTGGGCCAGCGAGGAGCTATCATGATCATGGAAGCTTTGTCTCGGAGAACCTTGAAAAGAGTTCGAGAGACTAGCAGTATAGGAGGAAAGGCATACAGAAGGCTTTCCGACCATGAGAGCAGAAAAGCATCCGCCGCTACTCGAAGGGGATGCGGCTGACGAGAGCAGAAGCGAGGAAGTTGCCGGTTGAGAGGACTGGCAAAGAGATCCATCGTGGGGAGGCCCCACTTCAGAAAAAGTTTCTGAACTACTAAGGGATCCAGGCGCCACTCGTGCGGCTGGAGGATCCTGCTGAGTTTGTCCGCCAGGCAATTTTCTTGGCCTGGGAGATAAACTGCCTTGAGAAGAATGCCGTGGCTGACGGCCCAAGAGCAGAGCTTCTGTGCTTCCCGACAGAGAAGGAAGGAGCCCGTGCCTCCCTGTTTGTTCACGTAGAACATGGCAACTTGATTGTCCGTCTGGACAAGGACGGACTGGTGAGAAGTCAGGTGGGAGAAAGCCTTGAGAGCCAGACGGATTGCTCTGAGCTCCAGGAAGTTGATCTGCTGAGCAGACTCCCACGTGGTCCAGAGACCTTGAGTACATGCCCCTTGGCAATGCGCTCCCCATCCTAGGAGAGAAGCATCGGTCGTCAGCACTTGAGCCGGCGGAGGAGACTGAAAAGGCATTCCGAGCACCAGGTTCGGCCGATGAAGCCACCACTGTAGAGAAGAGGCCAGCGGGCCGGAGACGCGCACTAAGTCGGCTAGGCCGCCCGTGGCTTGTTGCCACTGCTTGCGAAGGCACCACTGAGCAGGCCGCATATTCAGGCGGGCATTGGGGGTCACGTGGACGGTGGAAGCCATATGGCCAAGTAGTCTCAGGAAGCGCCTGGCTGAGACCAGGGACTGGCTGCGAAAACGGCCGGCTAGGTCCCTGAGCCGTTGAGCCCTGTCGAGAGGCAGGGAAGCTCGTGCCTGAAGAGTGTGCAGTCTTGCGCCGATGAACTCGAGATCTTGTGAGGGGAGCAAAGTGGACTTTGCGAAGTTTATGACAAAGCCCAAGTACTGCAGAAGAGTCACAGTGCGGTGTGTGGCATTTTTGACTTCCGGAGAGGACGATGCTCTGATGAGCCAGTCGTCGAGGTACGGAAAGATATAGAGGCCGTGAAGCCGGAGATAAGCCGCCACCACCGCGAGACATTTTGTGAAGACTCGTGGTGCGGAGGATAGGCCAAAGGGCAGTACTCTGTACTGGTAATGATTTCCTGCCACCACAAACCTTAGGTATTGGCGGTGGCTTGGGTGGATGAGGATGTGCGTGTAGGCATCCTTTAGATCCAAGGAGCATAGCCAATCTCCCTGCTGGAGGTAGGGCAGAAGGATTCCAAGGGTAAGCATCTTGAACTTCTCCCTGACGAGGAACTTGTTGAGGTTGCGCAAGTCCAGGATGGGTCGGAGGCCTCCCGTTCTTTTTGGTATTAGGAAATACCTGGAATAGAAGCCTTGACCCCTCAGGTGGTGGGGCACCGGTTCCACAGCCTGTTCCTGAAGAAGACTTGCTAACTCCTGAAGGAGTAAGTCCCTGTGCAGAGGGGGTCGTGGAGGTTCTCCCGGGAAATAGGAGGGAGGGACCTGGTGGAAGTGGAGAAGATAGCCTTCTCTCACAACCTGAAGCACCCAGGCATCTGAAGTGATGTTGGACCACCTGTGGGCAAAGTGAACCAGCCGGCCTCCTGTGCTGGGAGGAACCAGCTGAGGGGGAGAGGCTATGCTGATGAAGTCAAAAACCCCCACCCTGCTGAGCAGGGGCCGGTGGTGCAGGCTTGGGGGCTTGCTGCCTACGGGATCCGTTACCCCGTCCCTTGGCCTGCTGACCCTGTTGGGGAGCTGCGGAGGCCTGATATTGAGGGTAGTGTTTATAGGCAGCCGCCTTCCTCGGGTAAAAGGACTTCTTTCCCGAGCCCTTCTTTTTCTGGGAAGGGGCGGAGGTCTTCCTAGAAAGTCTAGTTCTGGTAAGAGTCTCCGTCTCGATTTGTGCAGCCTTTTCAGCCATGGGCTTGCCAAAGAGGTTCTCACCTCGGCAGGGGACATCGACCAACTTGTCCTGCACCCAGGGTTCAAGGTCAGACGACTGAAGCCAAGCCTGTCGGCGGGCACCGATGCCGGCTGCGGCCACTCGTGCCGATGCTTCAAAGCCATCATAGGCTGCTCGAGACATGAATTTGGAGCATTCTCTAATACCAGTTGTCAAGGCTAGGAACCTCCGCAAAGGTTCCTCGGACAGCCCAGCGGAGAATCTGGCTATCTCTTTAGCCAGGTCTCTGAGATACATGCCCATGTAGAGCTGGTAGGTCTGGACCCGACAAGCAAGCATAGAGCCCTGGAAACACTTCTTACCGAGGCCATCCAGGTTGCGGGCCTCCCTGCCAGGAGGCACCGAGGAGTGCATCTTCTGGCTCTTAAGCCTATGCATGGCCGATTCCACCACCATGGAATGGTGCGGTAGCTGTGCTTTTTGGAAGCCAGGACTCTTGCGGACTCGATAGATGGAATCGACCCACTTGCTCAATACCGGCGACGATGCCGGACTCTCCCACATGCGGAAGAGTAGTCGTTCCAGCATGGGAGGAACCGGTACAGTAAAGTGCTCCCTGGCGGGAGAGTCATACTGAAGGGCATCGAGCTCTTCGGCTCCTCCTCGGGATCCACAGGGAAGGCCAAAGCCTTGGCCATATCCCTGACGAAGTCCGAGAACCGGGCATCCTCCGGAGGGGACTGTTTCCGAGGTTCGGACTCAGGTGAGTCCGAGGGGACACACCGAGTCCGAAACGAATCAGGTGACTCTTCCTCTTCAGACTCCCAGGCCGACTCCGAGGAGGAATCGGTGGGGTCGGTTCGGGCGGGCGGAGGCATCGGCCGCCCCGACGCCCAGGGAGTCGGCGTTGACGTCGACGACCTCGGTCCCGAACGGGAGGCCGAGGGTGACCTCGACCGAGGACCGACTCGAGCCCGCATGGATTCGAGAATCGGCTCGGTCTCCGGGGTCGACTTAGACGTCGACGTCCCGGCGGTCGGGGCAGAGGCGCCAGCGAGGCTAGCGATCAATGCCCGCTGCTGGTCCATGAAGGCAGATAGTCTGCTCTCCAAGGCCGTCAACCTGAGTCCGACCTCAGGTGACCCAGCAGCCCCCGACTCGGGCCCCGACGGAGTCAGGCCCGACGTCGGATCTCTCGGAGGCGAGTCCAGGAGGACTAGAGGACTTACCCGAGCAGGCAACTCCGACTCCAGACGAGGTCGCTTCGGGAGATGCTCCTTCTCCAAAGACCCGGGACGGCTATCGGGGCTATGCGACCTGGCCCTCGCGGAACCAGGTGCGTCCACCGACGCCGCCCTCGCGGGTTTCACCTGCCGATGATGGTCCCCGGAGGGAGAACCCCTGTCGGAGGAACTCCGGCGATGGTCAGAGCTGGAACCTCTGGATGCCGAGGCCTCCGACGAGGTCCGGGTACGGGAGGGATCAGCGAAGATTCGTTCCCGCTGATGCCGCCGACTCCTTAACGCTTTGGAGGACATTTTGCTGCAGGCCCCACAGATCAGTTCCTCGTGATCCGGGACAAGGCAGCGGAGGCAATTATCGTGTGTGTCAGTGAGTGACATATTTCTGTCACACTGAACACACCGCTTGAAACCACTGGCAGCCATCGGGGGAAAAAGGGCCCCTGCAAGGTCAAAGGACCGGGCTGCCAGTGAAAAACCGAAAACGAAACTGACAGAAAATCAGAAAAACCGAAAAATAACAGAAGGACTCGCAACGGCGTCGCGAGTCCGGGCAGGAAAGAGACCGGCGTCGAACCGAAGAAAAAATAGAAATAAATCACGAAAAATCAACTTTTTCAGCGGGGACAAGACGGGCACGTCTGTAGGGCTCCGCGGAAAAAAGAAGACTGGCTAAGATGGCACCCTTGGGCGGGAAGGGGACCGCGCATGCGCGCTGCAATTCCCAAAGGCTTTCTTTGAAAGCTGGGGAAAATTGCTCCGCGAGGGCTCCGTCGGCGCCGACGTCACCCATATGTGAGGACTGACTTCCTGCTTGGTCCTGAAGAATTAATGTTTTCCTTTTGCCCCCTCTGCTTGGCTCTTTTGAACCTGGATGCTTGGGCACCTTTTGAAGTGTTAAACGAGTGTGGAAGAATAGCCAAACCACTTGTAGGATAACACACATGGTGAAATGATGCAGTAATTGTTTTTTTTGGTGTGTGCATCTTGCGTATGCACCTGCGGGTCGGTTTCATGGGTGTTTTCTGCACGGAACTGCACATATACAAATGCAAACATTGTGCTATACTGCAATTGTTCCCTAATATATATAGTCACATTGGAGCTAATTCACGCTTTCAAAACATGCGTTATAGGAGAACATATTGTAAGCAGAGGAGTGGAGGAGCAGCCTAGTGGTTAGAGCACTGGTTTGGTAACCAAGAGACCAGGGTTCAACTCCCACTAGCACTCCTTGTGGCTTTGGGCAAGTCACTTAAGCAGTCATTGCCTCGGATGAAAGGCCCACTCCTTGTGGCTTTGGGCAAGTCACTTAAGCAGTCATTGCCTCGGATGAAAGGCCTGGCAATCTACTTCAAGTCACACTGCCAAGAAAATCCAAGGGCTGCGGGGTAGCCAGGAGTCAGCATTGACATGAAGGCACACATTGCATTTACTGTAAGCAGAAGCCACAGCTTCCGTGATACAACGTCCCAAGGTGGCCTTGGATGCCACCTCACCCTTTCGTGGACCCCCAAACAAAACAAAAAGCCTGTTCAACTTGCAAACACCCTAAGGACTTTTAGCAAGTAAAGATCCTTAGTCTTCCCTTGACATTGTTTGGCTGCAAAATGCCAGAAGGGAGATCATCTGATTGATATGAAAATTGGATACCACATTTGACAGGAAAGAATGAACTGGCCAATCAACAGTGCTTCAGGCATTAAGGTCAAATATGGATCTTAACAGAACAAAGTCTAAGTCCAAAATTTGTCAGGCTGAGCGACTAGCTAAGAAAAAGACCACCTTTAGAGACAAATCCTTCAATTGTTAAGGCTCGAAGTACTAGGCCAAAGTCCCAAGGGGAAACAATGGCCAGGAAGGGGGACGCAAATACTTAACCCCACAGAGGACAGAAGATGTGCCAGAGTGAGAGGTCAGGGTACTGGATGCAGGCCAACGCTGCAACTTGTACCTGCAGGTAAATCAAAGTGAGGCCCTTCTTCAATTCATCCTGAAGAAAGGCCAAATGACTCGGCAAGTCAACATGTCAAGGGGAAATCCCTCGGATCTTGACATCACCATCAAAAAAGCATCACGTGTAATCACACGTCAGATGTGGATCTGTACCTCATGTTGAGTAGGGTTGCAATTACTACCAATGAATACCTCTTGAACATTAGGCTGTACCTCTCATGGGCCAGCCTGTAAGCAAGACTGGACCCGGGACATCCATGAGGATGGGCCCCTGGTGAAGAGGTCCCCTCCCCTGGTGGAAGCGAAGACACATTCCGACCAGTAGTTGCATGAGGTCTACATACCAGGGCCTCTGTAGCCAGTCCAGAGCCACCAGGGCAACCAGCCCTGGATGATCTTCTATCTTCCGAATGATTTGGCCTATCAGAAGCCACAGCAGAAAACACATACTGACGACTCCTGTGCAGTCAAGTCTGCATGAGTGCATCCATGCTGGTGGAGTCTAATTCCCTTCTTTGACTGAAGGAGGCCTCCATCTTGGCAGTCACCCAGTCTTGGACAGGCCTGCCCCAGCGACGATCTGAATGAAGGCCTCCTTGCTGAGAGCCCCACTTTATGAGACTGAGGGTATACCAACTGAGGAAGTTCACCTTCATGTTCTCGATGACACTAGATGACATTCTGCCCAAGGAAATAAACGCATTTCCTGGGCCATCATCTCACGTTTGATGCCTCCTACTGACTAACATATGCTACTGCTGTCATACTGTCCAAGAACACCCTGACCGCCCAGCTGCCCGCTCCTGTAGCAAGGGATGAAAGTGGAGCAAAGCCAAATGGATCACTCGTGCCTTCAAACTGTTGAATGTTCTTCTTGGCAACATCATCCCTAAGCTGTCTGACCCAAGCAATAGGCTCCCCACCCCAAGAGGCTGGCATAGGAAGGTCAGGACAACCCACTGAGGGATCTCAAGGCATATGCCTCTCCATCAAGCTGGATGTCTGTGACCACCACCGCAGACTCCTCATCACTGATGGGAGTACATAAGATATGCCCTAATGGATCAGATCAAGGTTCCATTAAGACCACTATCCTTTTTCCAACAGTGGCCATTCCAGGTCTGACATACTGTCGGGTTCCCAAAGGTATACATATTCCATGCTGTTTGTCCCAGGGGTAAGCAGTCGATTTCCTCAGTCCTCCATAATAATGGTTTCTGGACATTTCCTCCAGGAACTCATCCAAACCTGTTTTGAATTCAGTAACACTAACAGTTTTTACTACATCCTCTGGTAAGGAATCCAGAAGTCCTGAGACAGTGGGGACCACCTCAAAAGCAGAGCTCTCTGAAGAGGACGCATGTGCACCCTTGCACATGGGACCAAGTCCTAAGTGGCTGCCACTGATCCAAGCAACTGCAAATAATCCCATGCCCGGGGGTACCATCTGGGCTCAGATTTATTTATTTATTTAAAACAAATTTCTATACCGCCTTATTCTGCAATCAAGGCGGTCTGAACAGCAAACAATCAGAAAGAAATGTGGCTAGTGTGTACATGCAGTGGGAATGTGTGCATATGAGTGTGACTGGTCGTTGATTTTTGTGAGCTATTTTACAGTGTGTGCTATTTACAATGCTATGGCTATCACGTCCTTGCTTAACTTCTATTAGAGTGACATGTGTGGGGAGGTCCTGAGGAGTCTATTGCCTGGTTTAAGTAATGTCACCATAGTGTTCTATAAATAGGGTTGTCTTCAGAAGTTTCCTGAAATCCTTAAGGTCTGTTGTTGAGCGTAGTTAGTCAGGGAGGGCGTTCCAGATTGTTGGTGCCGCCTTTGCTAAGGCTCGTTTTTTGGTTTCCCTGCGCAATCTGTTGCTGTTTTTGGGTGTATTGACACGGTTGGATGTGCCTCTTCTCCTCGGTCTTGTGCTGCTGTCGGGTTGTATGAGTGGGTGTAGGCTGAAAGCTGATGATTGTTTGATTTTGAAAATGTTTATGGTTGTCTTGTATCTAATGCGGGCACTGATGGACAGCCAGTGGAGCTCTTTTAGGGTGGGTGTTATGTGTTCTTGCCTTGTGGTGCCGGTTATTATGCGTGCTGCAGTGTTTTGTGCCAGTTGCAATGGTCTTAGTGTCTGTTTTGTTAGTCCCAGATAGATTGGGTTGCAGAAGTCTAGGATTGGTGTTATTAGAGCCTGACAGACTGTGCGGAAGTGTTCCTGAGCGAGGAGGGGGTTTGAGGCGTCGTACTATTCTCATCCTGTGGTATGCAATTCTAGTGGTCCTGCTGATGTGGGACTGTAAGGTTGAGTTCTTTGTCTATGGTCACTCCGAGGTATTTCACTTCTGATTGTATGGGTATGGTTGTGGTGCCTATTTTGATGTCGCGGGGGGGGGGGATGAAGTCGGAGTTTCGGGTGATGACTAGCGCTTTCGGGTGATGATAGCAAAGAGCTGAGACAAAAACCTTTCCTTCTGCTCGTCCAAACACACCCTGTCCAGCTAGGTATCGGAAACATGCTCCAAAACACACCAAGAACTACATCGGCTCAAGATGAATCTTGGCATGGCTCACCATCAAGCTCGAAGGCAGGCACAAAAGGAGCAGCAGCTCTTGCAGAACCAGACAGGAAACACACGAAGCAAGGGCTGGTGAAGACACGGCAGCTTTTATTAGTAGACCCAACGCGTTTCGGCAAGTTGCCTTTCTCAGGGGGTAAAAAACCATCCACTGGCACTATCAGCAATTTATCCGATAGTGAATCCTGAAGAGGCAAATAGCCAGAAAACCAGTGGTTAAACGTCTACACCAAATCGAATTGCTGAAGTTGTAGGCGCAATGTTATGTTGAGAATTATGGCGTCATCAAAACAATGAGGTAAACATCCAGTCAACTAGCAGAGTGAGCTCTGGAGAAAGCACATACTCCGTTGAATGTACCACTCGAGCCACTGCTGCATAATAATCCTGTACTGACTTGGCCCAGATCAGCCAGTTGTCCTGGTACAGGTAGACTCTGGATGCCTTCCTAATGCAGGGTGGCAGCCACCACAACAAGAACCTTGGAGAAGATCTGCAGGGAGGAGGGGGGGGGGGGCTGGTGCAAGACCAAAGGGTAAGGCCTGGAAATGGAAATGGTTGCGCAAAATGGTAAAATGCAGACACCTCTGCTGATTGGACCTGATGAAGATATGAAAGTATGCCTCGTCAAAGTCCAGGGTAGCCAGAAATTCCCTATCTAAGTAACCGGTCCTTGATGTTGAGAATTGGATGGAAGGAACCGTCCTCCATGGAAATGACAAAATAGATGAAATAGCAAAGCTGACACACCTCTTGCAAAGGAGCACAGGAATAATGGCCTGAAGCTAAAGCAACCTTTCCAGCAATCTCGACAGTTGTTCTTTTGAGCAGCAGGTGAGAAGGAAAGACAACAAAGGTGTCTGCGATCAGCTTTTGTGTACTTAAGGATATAATTGTCCCAAACAATGTCCAAGACCAATCAATCCATTATAAGGTGGGCCCACTCCAAATAAAAAAAAAATATGAAGATGACTGCCCAATGGAGGTCCCTCTGTGCGGGCCCGCCACCCATCATTGGCTGGTGCAGGAGGTAGCCTGGACACCATGGGCTAGAGGGAAGGAGTTGCATTATTCTCTGAAGACATGACTGAGTACTGTCTGGCCAAAGGCGCTATCCCTACGGGAGGTCTCTTCCAAGCAGTAGTGCGCTGTAAATGTACGTACAGAGGACCAGGTGGTAGCCCGGCAGATGTCCTGTAAAGGCACAGAGCGCAGGCGGCCTCCTGAGGACGCCATGGTACACAGATTATGTGCAGTCACATGACGCTCCAGCAAAAGCCCCGCCTGTTGGTAGGCGAGAGAAATGCAGTCACCCACCCACCGTGAGTGGGTGCACTTAGAGACTGAGATCTCAAGATGACTACGGTCAAAAGAGACAAAGAGCTGCACTGAGCAGCAGTGGGGCTGCGTCCTCTGGACGTCAAATGACAAGGCACGCTTGCAGTCCAGCGTGTGCAGAGAGGCCTCCTTTCTGGAGGAATGAGGCCTGGGAAAGGTGGTGGGCAACACTAACTCTTGATTCAAGTGGAATGCTGAGATGACCCCTTTGGCAAGAATTTGGGGTGAGTCCGAAGGATGACTCTGTTCCTATAGAACCTGGTGTAGGACCAGCACATGCAGTTCGTTCACACCCCTGGCCAAAGTGAGTGCCACCAGGAATACGACTTTACAAGAAAGGTACTTGAGGTGATAGGTAGCCAGGGGCTAGGGTGGAACCATGAGCTTCTCCAACACACACTGGGGTCCCACGCCACTGGTGGCACAGATTGGGGGCCGGGAGAGGAGGCGGCCACACATGAAGTGGCCCATCAAGGGGTGTACAGACACAGCTTGGCCATTTCACTGCATGGTGGTGAACCAAGATGGCACAGAGGCGCACTCTGACAGTGCTGTATTTGATGTTGGACCCGACAGGTACAGGAGGTATCATAAGATGTCCAGCATTGTGCAGGAAAAGGGGTTAAGATCTTTGTCTGACACCAGAGAGAAAGTCTGTGCCACTTAAAGGCATACGCCCATCGCATGGAGTCCTTACACGAGGCAAGCAAAACATCTTCTAACGCTCTGGAAAGACGGTGATGCACTATAGCTAGCCTCTCAACATCCAGGCTGTCAGGGCAAGAGAGAGACTGGAGGTTGGGGTGCAGCAGCATCCTGCCCTCCTGTGACAGCAAGTCTGGGGCACTTCCTAGCAGCAGCTGGACCCTCTGGGACAGCTGCAGAAAGTAGGGGGAACCAGGGTTGCCTGGGCCACCTGGGCGTGACAAATATGACTGAGGCCACTTTCACTTGGATCTTGAAGAGGGCCTGGGGAACCAGGGGCAGAAACCCCTGGACCATGGGAGGAGGAAGGCGTCTGCCATCTCCCATCTCCGGGCTGGCCTCTGTGACCATAACCACAGCAGCTGAGTGTTCTCTGGACTGGCAAAGAGGTCTATTTCCAGGGTTCCCCAGAGTTGGAAGACCTCCCCCAGCACCACCAGCATTCAGTCGCCACTCGTGGGGCTGGAGGACCTAGCTCAGTGGTCAGCCAGTACACTGCCCTGTCCTGGCAAGTACACCGCTTTGAGAGAGATATTCTTCCCCGTTGTGGAATTCCAGAGGTGCACCACCTTCCAGCAGAGGTGGCATGAGCCCATGCCACCCTGCTTTTTGATGTAGTACATCACCACCTAATTGTCTGTCTGAACCTGAACCACCTGTCCTGCCAGGTGCACTTGGAAGACCCGCAGGGCATGGTACATTGCTCTTAGTTCCAGCAGGTTGATCTGCGAGACACTCCTTTGGCAACCATGGCCCTTGTGACTGCAGGCGATCTCAGTGGGCCCCCAGCCCAGCTTGAACTTTTCCATTGTAAGGATGCATTGGATTGGAGAAGCCTGGAAGGGCAGGCCAGCTCTGAGGATGAAGGAGTCCCGTCACCAGGTGAGAGACTCCACCAGGGCTGGTGTGATCTTGATTAGGTCCTCAGACAGCCTAACTCCTGTGTCCACTGGGCACTGAGCGCGCACTGAGCCTGCCACATGTGGAGGCAAGCAAAGAGGGTGACATGGACCGTAGATGCTATGTTGAACCACCTGCACTACCTTAGCTAGGGCGGCTAGGCGTTGTGCATAGTCCAGTGGCAGGAAGGCCCTAGCCTGAGTGGAATCCAATAGGGCGCCGATGAACTCCAAGAACTGGGTGGGCAGGAGACAAGACTTTGGGAAACTGACCACAAACCCCAGGCACTGGAGCAGGCCTATGGTGCAATGCACTGTGTTATGCACCTCCTCTGGTAAGCTGGCTCATATGAGCCAGTCATCCAGGTAGGGGAAGACAAAAAACTTCAGGAGCGTGCAGTCACGACCACCAGGCATTTTGTGAATACCCAAGGAGCCGAGGATAGGCTGAAAGAGAGCACCCTGCATTGATAGTGTCATCCGCCAATGAATCAGAAGTACTGTGGGTGCCATGGATGGATCAAGATGTGGGTGTAGGTATCTGAGATCCAAGGAGCATAGCCAATCTTCCTGCAGGAGGTAAGGCTACAAAGTTCCAAGGGATACCATTTTGAACCTTTCCTTGACCAGAAAGCGGTTGAGGTCCCCCAGGTCCAGAATGGGCCTGAAGCCCAAGTTTTCTTGGGGACAAGGAAGTAGCAGGAGTAGAACCCCTGGCCCTGTAGAGATTGGGGGACGAACTCCACAACCTGATTCTCGAGCAATACCTCGAGCTCTTTTTGCAAGGGGTCCATAGGTAATTCCCTGGGAAGGGAGGAGGCAACTGAGAGAAGTGGAAGTGGTACCTCTCCCTGACCACTTGCAGCACCCAGGTATATGAGGTGACGGTTGGCCACAGGTGAGCAAGTGGACCAGCCTGCCTCCCATAAACCTTGGGCCTTTACCTTTTGGGGGACGGAAGACTTTGCCCAAGGAGTCAAAAGCTCCTCCCAGGCTGCAATTGTGGTGCTGTTTGGGTTTTGGGGGGCTTTTGGCTTATGGGGGCCATGCCATGGCCCTTGGCCTACTGCCCCTGGGAGGGAGCATGATACACCTGAAACTTGGAGTAGTTTCCGTAAACCTTCTTGATCTTCGGATAAAAGGGCTTTTTCCCCTAAAGTCTTCCTGCGGGAAGGTTCAAACACTTTCTTGGACAGCCTGGTTCTGATCATGAATTTCTTCTCCAGCTCGCTCACCTTCTCCATCATGGGCTTGCCGAAGAGGTTCCCTTCCAGGTAAGGGACGTCGGCCAACTTGTCCTAAACCCACTGCTCCAAGTCTGAGGAATGTAGCCAGAAAAGGAGGAGGGCACTAATGCCCACTATCCGAACCACTGACTTGAAGCCGCCAAAGGCTGCCTGAGTTTGAAACTTGGAAGACTCCTTGACCGAAGACAGTAGGGTCCTGAAGCACTCAAGAGGTTCTCCTGATAACCCAGCCAAGAACTCGGCGAGCTCCTTCGCCAGGTCTCTCAGGTACATGTTCATGCACTGCTGATATGTCTAGATCCGGGCTGTGAGCATAGAGCCCTGGAAGCACTTCCTGCCAAAAGCATTCATGGTGCTGGCCTCCCTGCTGAGGGGCACCGAGGAGTGCGTCATTTGGCTTTTAATGTGACACATGGCCGACTCCACCACCATGGAGTTATGTGGCAGTTGTCTCTTCTGGAAGCCAGGGCTCCAGCCGACTCGATAAGGGAATCGAGTCGACGGTTCACAATTGGCACCATCACTGGGGTTCTCCCACATCCTGAACAGCAGCCACTCCAGGATGGGGGGCATGGGCATGTGGCTCATCCACGGGCACTGCCATGAAGGCAAGGGCCTGGGACATCTACCTCACAAATTCCAGAAAGGTTAAGTCCTCCGGAGGTGACCACGACCGATGGTGTTGCAGAGATGGTTCGGAGGAGATGTCCCGGTGGAAGATGGTGTCGGGAGACTCTTCATCTGTCTCCCATGCCGACTTTGAGCTGGAGAAATCAGCAAGCACCCTGTAGTCATCAGACCGACTTGGCGTCAATGACGCCTGGCATTTGAATTCCTGAGCTGCTGTTCCTGACACCACATCGGGTCTTGAGGCGGTCGCCGACGGAGTCAGCACTGTTTGAACCAACCTCTCGAGGATGGGTGGAGCATCCTCCGGAGAAGTCTGACAAGAACAGCCCCACGACTGGCACCAGCACCGATACCAATCGGCTCTGCAGAGGCATGCACCAGCCTTGAGGATGTCAAGGCCGGCATTGGATCCTTGGTAGGGGAATCCCAGATATTGATCGCATCGGGGGACCCAACCTGATTCCCTGACTCCATGGAAGGAATCCTCCCGCTGGGGCTGCTTAGAAGAGTGCTCCCTGTCGTCCTGCGGTCAAGGGCTCTGTGTCCAGGCAACGGAGGTCTTACCCACCAGGCTGGGGTCGGACCTCAATTTTGGCTTCGACGAAGCCCACGATGCCCGATGACCTTGGGGCTCTGACTGAGCCCGGGCATGCAATGACTAGTCACCTGATGCTGGCATCGAAGGCAGGGATTCCACCAACAATGCCGATCCCGAGGCAGACTTGCCAAACAGTTGCCCCTGCTGCCTTTCACGTTAAAGGCAGAGCGAACAGTAAGACACATCGTGGTCTGCCACCAAGGCACTTAATGCAGATACTGTGGTGGTCCGTACAGAAGAGTGCGCTTGCACTTGTCACATTGCTTAAATATGCTGGTCGAAGAAAAAACAATTCCCGTGAGATTAAACTGAGATCTCGACCAGCAAGGCTGCGAGCAAAAAAAACCCGCGCACCAAAAAATAAAGGGAGGGGGGAAAAAGAGGTACGTACCCAAGTGAACAGTACGATGCTGAGGCAGTGGATTCTGGTGGTGGAAAGGTGATCGAACTGATCCTGGTGAAAAACAGAAAAAAATACCCAAGGACAGTGGAAAAAAAATCAACTTTATCTGGGGTGCAGAGACAGCACGACTGCAGAACTCAGCGAAAAAAAGAACACTGAGGTAAGATGGCACCCTTGGGCGGGAAGGTGACAGCGAATGCGAAATGCAACTCCCAAAGGCTTTCTTTGAAAGCTGGGGAGTGGATCAGCGCAGGTTCTGTAGGTGCCGTCACCCATATGAGGGCTGACTTCCTGCTCATTCCTGGAGAAAGGATGCATTTTAAGAACTTTTTCCCTATATTTAATTAAATTTGATGGTGTGATTTTTATTATTTCAGCGATTATTGGTGTGTGTTATGGTTTGATTTCACTGATTTTCACCTTTTTTGGTGTCTGAGGCACATATCTTCCATAAAAAGAATTTCAATACTGACACGCTGAGGGATCAAAGGGCAATAAGATAAGTTAATGGTTGATAGTTAACCAGCTTAAAAAAATATATGGGGCCCGATATTCGAAAGACATTTACACAGTTTACAGCCCTGTGAACCGTATAATGCCTTTAATCAGGATATTCAACAGCATTTACTCTGTTAGTGCCACTGAATATTTATTTATTTAGTATACATTTGTATACCGCTACTTCCAGCGATCAGCAGCGGTTTGATTACAGATTGGAAATTGTCAAATCATGACAGGAAATTTTTGAGGTATAAACACATTGATTAGAGGGAACTATTTTACAGGGAACATGGGCTATGGAGGGTTAAGTGGCTTGCCCAAGACCATAAGGAGCACCTGTGGGACTAGAAACCCCAGTCCTTCCGGCCCAAGGTTGCTGTCCTCTACTGGGATTTGAATCCCCGACCTTCCGGCCTGAAGTACCTTGCCCCAACCACTAGGCCACTTCTCCATTCCACTATGTAGTTAGCATTGGGGGCGTGTTGGGGCATTCTGAGGTGGAGCGGAAGCGGAGACTGTCGCTAATCAGACAGTGGCGATATTACATGCTGCCCGGTTAGCGACCTATGCCTAAAAGATAGGCGAGAAACATCCCGGATATTCTTTGCCGAGGCCACATATGACCCTGGCACTGAATATCCGAGATTAAGGGTTGGCGGGCAAGGCCATGCACTGTAGCGGCGCACAGCTTGCCCAATCCAATATCAGGCACACAATGTTTTTGGGCATAAAATCAATTAACAGATAATGATTTTTTGGAGCTATGATGAATACTGAAGTCAGTAATAAAAGTGATATTTACTGTGAAGAAATTTCAGCTCCAATCATCTTTATATATTTCAGTAAATATCTTGGAGTTTGACTATGAATATATGATGCTTACATGAAATTTGAAGATTGAATGTGGATCTCTACAGAGTTTTTATGATTATACTATTTATTTACATGTTTATTCCGATCTACGCATGCAAATGCCACTATTTACACACGCAGATGCTTCTGAAATAGTACCATGATGTTTAAAATCTTTAAAATTAAAACTTCATTCATTTTATCAAGTAACCTAATAAATTTGGGATTCTGGATGTTGGCTAGGTTTCAGAGTTATACAAAGACATCACACAGACATGGTAAATTCTGCAGAGAGAGAGTTGGGGAAATAATATTTTAAAAACAGTTATATGAATTGAAATGGAGTGGGTGCCATGCTTTGTTGTAATATTAGAAAAAAAGAAATATGACGGCAGATAAAGACCATTCGGCCTATCCAGTCTGCCCTGCCATACCAACTACTAAGCTCTACAATCCCTTTTTTTTTTCTCCTTTAGAGCAGTGATAAGAATCTTAACCCAATCCTCTAGGATCCCCAGGCCAATCAGGTTTTCAGGCTATCCACAATGAATATGTACAAGATAGATATGCATACAATGGAAGCAGTATGCTGTCTGTCAGGTGCCAAAATCTGAGATGTTACAGAGAGCTTGCCGAAATTCATCAAGCCCACTATTACCCAATGTTGCTAATTCATGTCAGCACAAATGATACTGCCAAGTATCCCTCTGAGCGTATCAAAAGTAAACTTCATGACTCTGGGACAGAGGGTGAAGCAAAGAGGGGCTCAGGTGGTGTTCTCTTCAATCCTCCCTGTTGAGGGTAAAGGCCAAGGCAGAGAAGCTCGCATCCTGGAGATGAAAGCATGGCTGCATGGATGGTGTCATTGAGAGCGTTTTGGTTTCCTTGGAACAGAATCCCATGGTCCAGGGTTGCAGAGCAGAGATGGCGTCCTTCTGTCCAAGAAAGGTTGACATGTCTTCAGTAGCAGACTGGCTAATCTACTGAAGAGGGCTTTAAACTAGATTCGTTGGGGATTGGTGAAGAAAGCCCCCAGGTAAGTGAAAAGCATAGTTACTCACCTGTAACAGGTGTTCTCCAGGGACAGCAGGAATCAGTTCTCACTTATGGGTGACGTCGGCACCAACGGAGCCTGCGCAGAGCAATTCCCCAGCTTTCAAAGACAGCCTTTAGGATTGCTGCCACACATGCGTGGTCCTCTTCCCACCCAAGGGTACCATCTTTCTCAGTCAGGTCCCTTAGCGCGAGCCCTACCAAGCAGATGGCAAGGGAAAGACAAAAATCCAGCAACTCATCAGGGGAGGTGGGAGGATAGTGAGGACGGATTCCTACTGTCCCTGGAGAACACCTTTTACAGGTAAGTAACTACGCTTTCTCCAGGAACAAGCAGGAAGTCAGTCTTCACCTATGGGACTCCCCAGCTATAAGCTACCGAACATGTAACCGAAAACGCCTCCACGAGGTTGTGAGCAGAAGCCGATGCCCGAAGGAGCCCGAGTCCTCGGGTCCCCGGGGCGAAAACCTCAGTAGCTGTCGAGAAGGGTCGGAGGGCAGGAGTTACTTATACCCCAAACAGATTACGGAGTACAGCCTAGGCAAAAGCACTGTCCCGACAGGACACCCTCTCCAGGCAGTAGTGTGAAGCGAAGGTATTCACTGAAGCCCAGGTCGCAGCCCAGCAGATGTCCATCAGGGGCACTGATTGTAGCGAAGCCACCGAAGCCGCCTTGGCTCGGACGCCGTGTGCGGTGACCTTCCGATCTGGCGGGGTGCCGGCCTTCGCTCATGCACTCCACCACCCAGATGGAGAGTGTGCGTTTTGTGACTGTCTGCCCCAGGCGATTGGGATCGTAAGACACGAAGAGCCGGCCAACTTGCGATGAGGCTGGATGCGCTGCAGACAGAAGGCAAGAGTGCATGCAAAACTGCCGATGCCTGGTTGGCATGGGGTCTCGGGAAGAAGATCAGTAAGACGATCTCCTGATTGAGATAGAAATCTGAGACAACTTTCGGCAGGAACTTGGGGTGGATACGAAGGACCACCAGCCATGAGGGCCTGGAGCTCGCTGACTCAACGGGCCGAGGTCAAAGTCACAAGGAAGACCACCTTTCAGGATAGGTGCCGAAGCGAGCACATTGTCATTGGCTCGAAAGGTGAACGCGTAAGCTGCATGAGCACTATGTTCAAGTCCCAATCCACTGGGGGAGGCCAGATGGGAGGTTTGGAAAGCAAGAGACCCCGCTTAAAGCAGGAGACCAAGGGATGCTTGGAGACGGGTTTACCCTCGATGGGGAGGTGATTCGCTGAGATGGCGCTCAGGCGCACCCTGACAGAGTTCGACTTCAGCCTTTCCTTCGAGAGGTGAAGGAGGTACTGGAGGATCAATCCAGTAGGACAAGAGAACGGGTTGATCTGCAACCTGGAGCACCAGATCGAGAAGTGCCGCCACTTGAAGGCATAAGTTTGTCTCATTGAATCCTTCCTTGATGCGAGGAGGACCTCCTCTGGGAGGTCCAGCAGGGCTAGAGATACCCATTCAGCTGCCAGGCTGTGAGGGATAACGAGACCAGGTTCAGGTGGAGCACCTATACCTCCTCCTGCATCAGCAGAACAGGGGCACAGCCCAGGGGACCTGGGGGCTCAGACGAGAGCCGTAGCAGGAGTGGGAACCACGGCTGTCGAGGCCACGAAGGAGCGACAAGGATCACCGACACCTGCTCCCGCTGCACCTTGTGGAGGGTCCTCACGATGAGAGGAGTGGGAGGGAATGTGTAAAGAAGCCCGGAGGTCCAGCTCAAGGGGAACGCATCCGGGGCCTCCCTGCTCGGGTGCGGAATTGGTCCGCAGAAGCGGGAAAGCTGTTTGTTCGTCAGGCGGGCGAACAGGTCCATGGTCGGGGTCCCCCACCAATGGAACAAAAGGTTGGCCACCTCCGGGTCCAGTCGCCACTCGTGAGGGTGGAGAATCCTGCTGAGCCTGTCCACAAGGACATTCTCATGGCCTAGAAGGTAGACCGCTCGTAGGGTCATCCCCCGATGGAAGGCAAAGGAACAGAGAAGGACCGTCTCCCGGCAGGAGCCTGTGCCTCCTCTCCTTGTTGATGTAAAACATTGCTACCCGGTTGTCGGTCTGCACAAGTACAGACTTCCCTTTCAGATGGTCCTTGAAGGCCTTCAGGGCCCATTGGACCATCCGAAGCTCGAGCAAGTTTATTTGCTGTTGGGATTCTTCGGGAGATCATCGCCCCTGAGTGCACAACGCACCGCAGTGGACTCCCCACCCCAGCAAGGAAGCATCCGTCGTCAGGACGAGCTTGTATAGTAGGGTTTGGAAGAGCAGCCCCCGGAGGAGGATGCGGAGGTCCTGCCACCAGTCCAGGGACCTGTGAAGTTGTGGGAGACCCGAATGAGGTCTCTGAAGTGACCTGAGGCCGGGCTCCACTGAGCACTGAGGCACTACTGGGTCGTCCGCATGTGCATGCGGGCACTGGGGATGACATGGATGGTGCAAAGGGCCTCAAACCACCCCCTATTGTTTCATAAATCTTTCCAAACTCTCTGCTATCGCACAAAGTGGGTTACTTGGATATAGCTATAATAATCATTACTTGATAGCCCATAGAGGTCCTTAATTCCCTCAAAATCTCTAATCCCCTCTTTCACCACTATCTGAGAGATATGTGTAAAACCCGCCTTTGCCCATCATTGCAGTGTACTCGCCCATGGCCCTTGTCCCCTTTCAAAGCATGCCTCCAATGTCATCCCCTGCATATATCTTTTGTCTTGTACTAATGACTTCCTATTCTGTTTCCAGACCTTCACAATATGAGCTATGATAGGGTTTATGGGGTCAACCTCAGGTGTTGTACTCCCCCTCCATACCATCCTTTCCAATACCCCTCCCCCAAAGGAATTTTCTTCCATTTGAACCCAATGCTTCAGCTTTTCTCTTTGCCATGCATATATCGTTCTCAGTTGTGCTGCCACATAATATTTTCGGAAATTGGGAACCACAAGCCCCACCTCTCCCTTAGTTCTCTGCATAATTGCCATAGCCACCCTTAGGCCCTTATTCTGCCATACAAATCGGTTGATAAGTTTTTGCAGTTGTTTTAGTCTTCCAGGCGGCACCTGTATTGGCAACGTTTGGAACAAGAACAGGAATCTGGGCAACAGCATCATTTTTATAGCAGCAATGCGCCCAAACCAAGATAAATATCCTTGCCCCCAACCAGTTAACGGACCTTCTACTTGTCTAAATAGTTTTTAATAATTTAGATCATATAATGACTTCAACTTATTACTCATTTGAATCTACAGGTAACTAATAGCCCCCTTGGTCCACCTAAATGGGTATTTCTTCTGTAAGTTTTCCTGCGCTTCCTTTTTTAATGACAGGTTCAAGATTTCCAACTTTGTCCAGTGAATCCAGACAACCCTCCAAATTCCTCTAATTCCCACATTAATATTGGTAGAGAAAAACCTGGTCTAGTCATGCTCAGAATTATGTCATCCGCAAACAAAGATATTCTATATTCTTTCTTCCCTACTACTATACACGTCAAATCTGCCCGTTCCCTCAACCTCTCCGCAAACGGTTTGACAGAGAGCACGAACAGAAGAGGCGATAGAAGGCACCCCTGTCTCGTCCCTCTCCCCTGCTCAAAAAAATGCCAAATAGGCTCCGTTCACCCTTACACAGGCTTTCGGGTTGCGATATAGCACTCGCACCCAACCTATGAACTCCTCCCTCAACCCCATTCTTTCCATTACCTGAAAGAGGTATGGCCATGATACCTGATCGAAGGCTTTCTCCGCATCTAAGGATAATAGTAATGCCTCCTCCCGACTTTGTTCAATTGACCAAGTAATGTTCATTACCTTACAAATATTGTCCACTATCTGCCTCCCGGGAATAAATCCCGCTTGATCTTGATGTATTAATTTCCTTATTACCTTATTTAACCACGTAGCCATTATTTTCACTAATAGTTTAGCATCCAAATTCAGTAATGAAATTGGTCGATACGCTGAGCACTCTTGTGGATCCTCTCCTGCTTTATGTATTTATTATTGGGGCAAGGTACTTCAGGCCGGAAGGTCGGGGGTTCAAATCCCACTAGAGGACAGCAACCTTGGGCCGGAAGGACTGGGGTTTCTAAGTCCCACAGGTGCTCCTTGTGGTCTTGGGCAAGCCACTTAACCCTCCATAGCCCATGTTCCCTGTAAAATAGTTATCTCCAAGTTATAATGCCCTGTTCAATGTAATTTCAGTTTGTTCAATGTAAACCGCACTGATGCAGAATAGCGCGGTATATAAGAGAATGTAAATAAATAAATAAATTATTATTCCTGCCCAGCCCATAGTCTCTGCCAACACTCCCTCTTCACGTGGTAGATTGAACAACCTCACTAGCGGAGCAATTAATAGCTCTCTGAACCTTCTATAAAATCTTGCTGTTAGCCCATCGAGCCCCGGTGCTTTATCTGCTTTTAACTGTGTTATAGCTTTCAGAACTTCCCCTTCCGTTATGGGTTTATTTAATTTTTTGATCCTCCACCAGTTTCTGAAGGTTTATGGAATCTAGATAACTCTTTACCTTCTCCGGCTCTGGAAGAGCCCTTGCTTCATATAGTGATCGATAAAAATCTTTAAAAGCCTTCCGAATATCCCCATCTTTTTGAACTAATTGCCCTCCAGAATCTCTAATCTTAAAAATTTGTGATCTTAAATTCCTTTGTTTCAATTTCTGCGCCATATATCTCCCAGCTTTGTTTCCCCCCCTCAAAAAAGTCCTGTCTCAGTAACTGCATTCGGTATCTAATACTCTCTGCTTGCAGCGCATTTATCTGAGCTCTGACTGCCAACACCTGACTCCTGTATATTCCTTTCCTATCATGCGCATCTAAATCTTCTAATGTCATTAATCTTTCTCTCAATTCCCTATCTCTCCCCTCCCTTTCTTTTCGTTTACGTGCCCCCATTTTATTAACACTCCCCTCACAATTGCCTTATATCCATCCCAAACTCCTTCCCGAGCCACCTCACAATTGTCATTCCACCTAAAGTATTCCCCCGTTTCCCTCTCGATTTCTCCTCTAACCCTTTCGTCCTCTAATAGAGATTCATTTAATCTCCAAAACTGATTACCCTTCTCCTCCTCCTCTATTGTCAGCCGAACCTCCACCAGAGCATGGTCTGACCATGTTATTGGGTCCATCTCTGCCCCCTTAATCCTACCTGCCACCTCCTTAGTAACCCAAATGGCATCTATTCTAGAATATGAACCATGCATTGAGGAGAAACAGAATTGTCTTTTCCTAGGGTGTTGAAATCTCCATACATCTATCAAACAGTTTTGATTTACAAACTTACGATATTTACTTCTATCCGCCTTTTTGCCCTCTTTTCCCCGTGGCATCTCTTGCTGGATTCCAAGTTAAATTAAAATCCCCCACAAATGAGTTTACCCTCTTCTCATTTTCCCCACTTCTTCATTGAGCTTTGTCCAAAATTCTCTTTGTACCCCTGTAAGTGCATATACATTCATTATACAATACCACTCTGTCCCTATTTTTAAACACACTAGTACATAGCTTCCCGCCTTATTCCTGACTACTTTCTGAACATCCAGCTTTATTTTTGAGTCTATTAAGATTGCAACCCCTCCTTTCTTCTTTTCTACTGTGTTTGATGCATGAACACACAGACCATACCCCCTGGGTCTAACCAGGTGTTCGGTTACGTTACTCGAGTTAAATATGTTTCCTGTATTAGTACTAACGATGCCTTTTGACGTGTTATTTCTTTATACAGTTTCTGCCATTTAAATGGCGAATTAAGTCCTTTCACATTTAACGTTACTATTTTTAACTCACCTTTGATTTATCCCCCCTCCCTCTTCTAACCTCAGCCTCACCTCCCTTCCCCCTCTCTGTCCCCTCAAGGGAGACTCGTCTTCCGTATCTATTGACTGTCTATCGGACCCCTACCTGCCCTGCTCCTTCCTTCACTTCCTCCCCGTATTTCCTGTCCCCCCTCCCGTGTCCCGACTTACCCATTCAGTATCTTGCCCCCTTTATCTCAGCCCGCTTCCCTTCCACCCTTAACCTCCATCATTAAACATTTTTACATTTGTTTTAACATTTTTGAACATTTTACTATGCCCTTTTCTCCTATCCCCCTCTACCCTACCTCCCACATTCGTACTCAATAGTAACCATACATTTGAGACAGTACCCAACCAGAACTCTTCTGCCCCTCCCCTCCCCCCCTCCTCCCCTTCCCAACCCACAGCATCCCTTGTCAAATCACATCTCATTATTAAACATCTCAGTTCAAGCAGTGATTCTGCTCGGGCTCAGCTCTCATCAATCCTCCGTCTCATCCGTTGGCTTGCGCTGCCTCTCATTCCCTTGCCACCCTTGCTGTCTTCTGACCATTCGCTGGTGCTCTGTGCCATCTCTTGCTCGCTGCCCTTATCACCGAAGACACAGCATGCTTTATTCTTGCTTGACTCTCAGAACTCCCTGGAAGATTAGTCAATCCCAAGTCCCTGAGCACCCCCCAAGCCTCCTCGCTGGTCTTCACCTTTCTCGACATGCCCTTCACTGTAATGAGAAGGCCAAAAGGGTATAACCATTTGTAGCGCGCCTCCTCCCTCCTCAAGTAGGCCGTTACATCCTTCATCTCTCTCCACTTCTGCAATGTGCCCAAAGATAAATCCTGAAACAATTCCACCGCATGTCCTTCCCACTGAAAATGTCCCAGTTTCCATGCAGCTTTCAGAAGTCGTTCTTTAGTTTTGAAAGATTTCAGACACACTACAATGTCTCTTGGTCAATTGTCCCTTATGGTCCCCAACCCCCTATGTGCCCTTTCAATTTGCAGAGATTCGTCCTCCCCACTTCCCTCTAAGTTCGCAGCTTGTATTAGCGTTCTACACACTTTTGTAATGACTGCATCACAGTTTTTATATTGGGGGTCCTCTGAGATGCCTCTCACCCTAATATTACTTCTCCAAGATCTATCCTCCAGATCCTTTGCCTTTTTTTTCAACTCATCCTGAGCCTGTTTCATAGCCTCACACCTTTTTTGTAAACCCTCCAATGCTTCCCCCCCTGCTGTTCCAGCTGATTTTCCGTTTCCTCCACCCGGGATCAGAGGTCCACTATATCCTGTCTTATAGATTGCAGCATTTCTTTTAGTTCCATTTTAACTCCACTGATTTCCACTTTAAGTTCTTCTTTCAGCTCATTCAACACATCTTAACCAACTCGGCTACCCCTGGACCCCACAGATCCTCCATCTCCTCCACTTGCTCCATCGCTTTTTTCCCTTCCTTCTCCCCTTCTTTCCCTCCTCTCAAGGGTGCATAGGAGGATCTCAACTCTGCTAGCATTTTCTTCGCCAGTAGCCCCCCCCTTTTGACTTCTTCATCTTCTCCCCTTCCGCTCTCTCTTGTCCACCACCACCTGCTAAAGTGCTCCATCCCGTTTCAGCCACCTATGACTCCCTGTGGGCTGTCCTGTTTTCCCCTTTGTGGGTGTCTTTTCCTGTTTTTCCCTTTGTGGGTGTCTTTTCCTGTTTTTATTGCTGTTCTGCAGACCTATCAGTTGTATTTTACTTACTCCAGAAGCTGTTCTATGATTGCTTTGTTTGTCTCACTGTTGCTGGGGAATGTCTTCTGTCTCACTTTAAGAGCTCACCTCTCTCTCCTGAAGCAGTTTCAGCCGCCGCCATTGGTGTGACCCGCTTTCCCTCTCGCTCCTCTAACACAGCTTCCTGCAGCTGCTGCTCAGTTGGTGTGCCGTTTGTTCTGGCTTGGCAGGATCTCGCTTCCCACAGGCCCAGGCCGCTTCTTTTCCCTGCCACGTGCTCCGCTGTGTCTTCCACTCGCCGGCCCGATCACCGTCTGGAACCTGCCACTCACTGCCTCCTTCTGCTGCCCCTTAATTCAGCTTTGCTGCCACCTCATTACACCTCGTTTCAGTGCCTCATCAGGGGTTTTTACGTTGTTAATACAGGCTTCGATGGCGGAGCTCAGTTCTCACACCGCCATGTCACCCGATGACGTCACCAGTATTTTTGAGTGAGGTGGTGGTATGAAAGTCTAAGTATTTGAGTTGTGATTAGGTATTGAGTGTTGGCCCACAGTATTCGGTGAACAGGTGCGTCTTCAACATTTTCCTAAAATCTGAAGTATCATTGATTGTTCTTAGTGTGGTAGTGAGTTCCAGAGGGTCGGACCAAAGATTTCAAAGGCTCTCTGGCAGGTCGTTTGAGAACTACTGCTTTTTATGTGTGGAGTTGAGAGGATGTTTTGATGTTGTTTTCTCCTTGTCCGGGACTCTGGGATCACCTGGATCAATGATGTAAGTAATTGGCGGTTTATTTATGTATCATCTTGTATGTCATCATTATTATTCTATGCGGGATTATATTGGTAACCAGTCTTTGCAAATTTACTTTGACTCGAAATGCATAAGAACATAAGATATGCCAAACTGGGTCAGACCAAGGTCCATCAAGCCCAGTATCCTGTTTTCAACAGTGGCCAATCTAGGTCATAAAGTGCCTAGCAGTTTTCCCAAAAGACACAGGTTCCTCAATGCTTGTATTAGGCCAAGCAGTGATATCCCGGGTCCCTTTTAATAATGGTTTATGGACCTTTCCTCCAGGAACTTGAACAAACCTTTTTTAAACCCAGCTACACTAACAGCTCTTACTACATCCTCCGGTAACATATTCCAGAGTTTGATTACACGTTGAGTGAAAAAATTATTTTCTCTGATTAGTTTTAAATAGGCTACCCTGTAGCTTCATTGCATGTCCCCTAGTCTTTTTATATTCTGATGACGTAAACAATCGATCTACGTTTACCCATTTCACTCCATTCATTAATTTATAGGCCTCTATCATATCTCCCCTCAGCCGTCTCTTTTCCAGGTTGAAGAGCCCTAACCTTTTCAGCCTCTCTTCATATGAGTATCCTTCCATCCCCTTTACCATTTTGGTGGCTCTTCTCTGTACCTTTTCTAATAACGCTATATCCTTTTTAAGATACGGTGACCAGAATTGCACACAATATTCAAGGTGCAGTCGCACCATAGAACGATACAGAGGCATTACAATATCCCGTTTTATCCTACACTCCTTTCCCCATAATACCCAGCATTCTACTTGCTCTCCCGGCCGCCGCTGCACACTGGGCGGAAGGTTTCAACATGTTATCCACGATGATGCCTAAATCCTTTTCCTGGGTGGTGGTTCCCAATGTGGAACCTTGCATCGTGTAACAATAGTTTGGGTTGTTCTTTTCTAGGTGCATAACTTTGCACTTCTCCACATTAAATTTCATCTGCCAATTGGATGCCCACTCTTCCAGTTTATCAAGATCCTCTTGCAATTTTCCACAATCCTCATGGGTTTTAACAACTTTAAATAGTTTTGTGTCATCTGCAAATTTGATAACCTCACTCGTTATTCCCTTTTCCAGGTCATTTATGAATATGAGGACAGTAACTGAATTCAAAAAAGCATGGGACAATCACAGAGTATCTCTAAAGGTAAAAAGGGGACTGTTGTAGTTATGGCAGGACAGACTAGATAGGCCATGTGGTCTTTTTCTGTCGTCATATTTCTATGTTTCTATGTCAAAAAGCAGCGGACCCAGCACAGATCCCTGGGTTACTCCACTATTCACCTTTTTCCATTGGGAAAATTGGACATTTAGCCCTACCCTCTGCTTTCTATCTTTTAACCAGTTCCTGATCCACAATAGTGCATCACCTCCTACCCCATGACTTTTTAGTTTGGCCAAAGGTTTCTGACGAGGGAACTTGTCAAAGTCTTTCTGAAAGTTCAAATACACTATATCAACCGACCCATCTTTGTCTACCTGTTTATTCACACCTTCGAAAAAACATAACAGATTAGTAAGACAAGATCTTCCTTGTCTAAATCCATGTTGGCTGTCTCCATTTAAACCATGACTATCTACATGCTGAGTAATTTTGTTCTTTATAATGGTTTCTACCATTTTTCCTAGTATTGACGTCAGGCTCACCGGTCTGTAGTTTTCCGGATCACCCCTGGAACCCTTTTTAAAAATTGGCGTTACATTGGCAATCCTCCAATCTTCAGGTATTACAGATGATTTTAATGAGAGTTCACTGATTATTAATAGCAGGTCTGCAATCTCATATTTCAGTTCTCTCAACACCCTTGGATGTACCATTTGGTACTGGTGATTTGCTACTCTTCAAATCAAATAGTTGTAATACATCTTCCCAGTGTAGCAATATTTCTTTCAAGTCTTCTGCAGTATCACCTTTAAATACCACTTCAGTCATGGGTAACATCCCTACATCTTCCTCAGTAAAGACCGAAGCAAAGAATTCATTCAGTCTCTCCGTTATAGCCTTGTCCCCTCTTACTGCCCCTTTTACCCCTCTATCATCTAATGGTCCAACTGACTCTCACAGGTTTTTTTGCTATGAATGTACTTGAAAAAGTCTTTATTATGCGTTTTTGCTTCCACAGCAAGTTTCTTCTCAAATTCTGTCTTTGCCTGCCTTATCAATGCCTTGCATTTAACTTGACAGTGCTTCTGCTCTTTCCAGTTTTCGTCATTTGGCTCTTTTTTCCATTTTCTGAAAGATGCTATTTTGGCAACAGCAGCCTCTCTGGCCTCACCTTTAAACCATGCTGGCATTTTTTGGACTTCCTTCCACTTTTCTTAAAGCGTGGAATACAGCTGGTCTGGGCTTCCAAGATAGTATTTTTAAACAGCCAAGCTTGATGAAAGTCTTTAACCTTTGCAACTGCTATTTTAGTTTTTTCTTAACTAATTTCCTCATTTTATCATAGTCTCCCTTTCAAAAGTTAAAAAGGTAGTAATGTGGATTTCCTTACCATCCCTCATCCATAAGTTAAATAAAACGCAATAATGCTGTGATCACTATTGCCAAGTGGCCCCTATCTCTTGCACCAGATCTGGACTTGGACTTGGTCCAAAATGGCTTCCCCTCTGGTCAGTTCATGAACCAGCTGCTCCAAGAAGCAGTCATTTATTTCATCTAGAAATTTTATCTCCCTAGCATGTCCTGCCGTGACACTAACCCAGTCAATACCGGGGTAATTGAAATCACCCATTAGTATTACCGTGCTCTAAGTTTTGTTAGCTTCCCTAATTTCTTTGAGCATTTCATCATCCATTTGTTCATTCTGGCCAGACGGTCGATAGTACACCCCCCCCCCCACTGCTATCGCCTTCCCCTTTTTACATGGAATATCAATCCATAGAGATTCTACAGCAAATTTTGTTTCCTGTAGAACTTTAATCCTTTGTGACTCAATACCCTCTCTAACAGAGCGCAACCCCTCCACCAATTTGATCAGCTCTATCATTATGATATAGTTTGTACCCAGGTATCACAGTGTCCCACTGATTGTCCCTCCTTCCACCATGTCTCTGAGATACCATATCTAACTTCTCATTTAGTGCTATATATTCTAACTCTTCCATCTTATTTTTTAGACTTCTAGCATTTGCATACAAGCATTTTAGAGACTGTACTTTATTCATATTAATCTGCTTATCGGTAGGCAGGGGTAATTTGGAATCTTTAAGCTCTGTCTGCTCTGTACTCAAGGGCATTTGGGCTACCTTTGTCTTTATTGGAACCTCTCTGCTGATGTGCCCTAACTTCATTTTTTTGGTAGTATCCTTCAAGGATACATTGTTCCGAACCATGCGCTCTTGGGCGACTGTCGGCTCTGTCGCCAATGACTTCGTCTATATGCCTTCTGCTGAAGATTTGAAGCTCACTGGTTGTTCAGATAAGTCATTTTTGGTTTTCAAAGTACACTTAAATGATTTTTTTTAACTGTAAATTTATGATTAAAATGGACACAGTCTGATGCAAAAGTTAACCACTCACATGGACATTCTTTGACAAAAAAAGTTAGTTCAATTACTTCTCTATGAAATGTAACTGAGTAGGATTTGGCCTTTTGGAATTGAAGTCTTTTGGCTAGCTATTCCTTTCTGCCTCTGGGGGTCTTTTTTGTGCTTTTAGGACATGATTATTGGCACCCTTATAAACCATTCAAATCCGTTTGAACAGAAGAACCACATTCCCAATGCAGTAAAATTAGACACACCTGAGATCAATTGTCAGTACTCATATGATTTGAATCAACCAATGAATGATGGCTCTAATGTTTAAAATGGCCATTATTCTCTCCCTGTTCCATTTTCACAATGGTGAAGACAAGAGCTGCCCGAGACGGTCAGAAAAGCCATTATCACCAAACATCACATTTCAAAGGGGTACAAGGCCATCTCCAAAGACCGTGGGATTCCTCTGTCTATAGTTTGCAATGTTATTAAAAAGTTTTCTGCTCATGGTACAGTCAAGAACCTCCCAGGATGTGGGGGGAAGAGGAAAATTAATCCAAGAAGTCTTTGAAGGTTAATGTGAACTGTTGGAAAACACCACATACCAAAGGGCTTAAGGCTCACTTGGAGCAACTGGAATGGTGGTTTCAAACCGCCCATATACCACGCATTACACAAAGGAGGACTTCATAGGAGGAGGCCAAGGAGGACCCTCACTTCTCAAAGACAGACATAAAAAGGCACGCCTGATCTTTGCTCAAACCCACCTTGATAAACCACAATTCTTCTGTGAAAATGTTCTGTGGACAGATGAAACCAAACTTGAGCTCTTTGGCAATCCAGACCAGTGATACGTTTACAGACGAAGAAATGAAGCTTATAAGGAAAAACAACATCCTTCCTACAGTTAAATATAGTGGAGGTTCCATAATATTGTGGGGCTGTTTTGCTGCCTCAGCAACTGGAGGCCTGGAAAATATTGAAGGAAGCATGAAGTCAGAAGACTACCAAGGTATTTTGGAGAGAATTGTGCTACCTAGTGTCAGAAAGCTAGGTCTGGTTAGAAGGTCATGGGTCCTCCAGCAGGACAATGATCCAAAACATACACCCAAAAGTACAAAAGAATGGCTAAATAGGAACAAAGGAGAAATTTCACTTACCGTTAATTTCCTTTCCTGGAATACTGCTAGACCAGTCCAGACAAACGGGTTATGCACCCCTGCCAGCAGATCTTGGAGACAGAGAATTTTACCAGAGCTCTGATAGGCTGGAGCCTGGTGATATAATCCTACCCCTAGGGGTCTCCCTCAGTAACGTCCACAAGCTAATGCAACATGAACTGTAACACCACCCCAGAGGGTCTCAAGTGAACTATATACAAGGGAGCCGAAGAACTCCCTAGAGCTGAAAACAGTATCCACCTACGAACCCATGGACTGCCCATGGCGAGGCATACTGGCAAAGAGAAGAACCGCGGTCGGCGGGTGCACTGCACCAGCGGCACTCCAACAGACAGCAGGGCGGGTCCTGGACTGGTCTAGCAGTATTCCAGGAAAGGAAATTAACGGTGAATGAAATTTCACCTTCCAAGTCATACTGCTAGACCAGTCCAGACAAACGGGCAGTACCCAAGCTACCTGCTTTCAAGGGGGGGGGGGGGGGGCAAGGCCGCCGACAGCTCAGCAGCTCCAAAATGGACCTCCTGATGGGCATGAACGTCCAACCAATAATGACCGACAAAGGTGGACAGCGACAACCAATTCGCCGCCCGGCAAATATCGAGAGGGGCCACATGAGACCTCCTGGCCCACGAAGCTGCTTGCGCCCGAGTGGAGTGAGCATGGAGTCCTGGTGGAGCTGGCTCTCCCAGAAGAAGGTACGCCGCCTCAATGGCCTCCCTAACCCATCTAGAAATGGTAGATATGGAGGCTGCAAATCCCCGACGAGGACCCGCGAACAAGACAAAAGAGGATCAGTCATACGGAAGGGTTTCGTGACCCTCAGATACCGAAAAAGAACCTTCTTAAGGTCCACCGCCCGCAACGGAGACCGACAACTGCCACACTGCGCCTTTGGAAAAGACGGAAAGAAAAGAGGCTGGTTAACAGGGAACGGCGTCAGCACTTTGGGCAAAAAGGAAGGGACAGTTCACAGAGAAACACCTTCTGAGGAAATCGATAAATAGGGATCTCGACACAAGAGAGCCTGGAGCTCAGAAATATGGCGTGCCGAAGTTAGGGCCACCAAGAAGACTGCCTTCAGAGTCAAATCTTTAAGAGAACAGGCCCTCAGAGGCTCAAAGGGAGGAGCAATGAGGGCACAGAGGACAAGCGCGAGAGCCCACGCCGGTACAGGTGAACGTAGAGGAGGCCGGAAGGGCCTAACTCCGCGGAGGAACCGAGACACGTCCGAATGTGAGGCTATCGATCGCCCCGTTATAGGACCCCGAAAACAAGTTAAAGCGGCCACTTGTACTCGCAAGGAACCGAGCGCTAATCCCTTATCCACTCCAGCCTGTAAAAAGGACAGGATGTCCGGGACACCGCAACGCCAGGGAGTGAGGTTATTTCACGAACACCAACTGTCAAGAGACGCCAAACCTGAGCGTAAGCCAGCGATGTGGTAGACCGCCGCGCCGTGAGAAGCTTCACCACCACGATAGGCGAATAGCCTTTGCGAGCTAACCGGCGGCGTTCAATAGCCAGGCCGTAAGCGAGTAAGGAGCCGGGTCTTCCATCTCCACTGGTCCCTGAATCAGAAGGCCGAGAAACGCCCCGAGGCGGAGCGGCGATGCCCGAGACAGACGGAAGAGATCCGCATACCATGGTCCGCGAGGCCAATTCGGAGCCAGCAGGAGCACTGGGCCGCGATGCTCTCGGAATCGCTGGAGAACCATGCATATCATGGACCAGGGAGGGAAAACATACAGGAGAAGATGAGTCGGCCACGGCTGAGAGAGAGCATTTATGCCGTGCGCTCCCTTGTCCCTCCAATGGCTGAAGTACAGCGAAGCCTTGGCAGTCTGCGCCGTAGCCATTAGATCCATGGTCGGTAGTCCCCACAGGTGAACAATGGACCGGAACGCATCTGGCTGCAGAGCCCAGCCCCCCGGGATCCAGAGAGCGCCGGCTGAGAAAATCGGCTTTCACATTGTCCACGCCTGTGATGTGCTGCGCCGATAGCCTGAAGATGTTTCTCCGCCCACGGGAGGAGCAAACGCCTTTCCTATGAGACACCCGGACATTTCGCGCCGCCTAGGCGGTTTAGGTAAGCAACTGTCGTGGCGTCGGACAGGATCCGAACCGCACGCCGCCTCAGAAGAGGCTGAAACTGAAGGGCTAAGCGCACCTTCCGCGTCTGGAGACGACTGATAGACCATTGGGCTTCGCGAGGTGACCAACTCTCCTGCGCCGAGGCCAAGCCGCAATGCGCTCCCCAACCGGAGAGGCTGGCGTCTGGCGTCTCCAAGATCCAGCGCAGAGACTCCAGAGGGACCCCCCGTAGAAGATTGTGTGCCTGAAGCCACCAGCGGAGGCTGCGGCGCACTGGTGGAAGCAGAGGCAACCGGATTCGATAACTCTCCGATACTGGCGACCAACGAGATAGAAGCGCCGTCTGCAAGCTGCGCATGTGCGCTCTTGCCCACGGAACGAGGGCTATCGTTGCTGCCATGGACCCCAAGAGTTGAAGGTAGCCCCAAGTCAGTGGTGCCGCTTGATCCAAGCAGCGGCGGAGCTGAAGAGAAATCTTCTGAAAGCGTTCCTGAGTCAGAAACACCCGTCCCCGACGAGTGTCGAATCAAGCTCCTAGAAAATCCAGGACCTGAAGCATCCCAAAATAGACAGAGTAATGGCCCAGTCCTCCTTCCAACGGTGGACCGGGACGAATGGCATCTAAACGCTGGAGCCTTTAAACGAAGCAGCAACATCCGCTGCCCATTGACGCAGGCAGAGCCATCTCCGAGCTACCGACACCGGTGCTAGGAAGCGAGCTGACAGCCGCAAGAGATCACAGAAGGCCTCTGCCCGGAATGCAGCAATGGATTCAAAACGAACCAACTCGGGAACACCTGGAAGCTGCTGAATCCATCGAAGGGAAGCCCGAGCTGCTAGACCTCCGCACACTCCTGCATGAAGGAAATAGCGGGCGAAGAAAAAACCCGTCTTTAGCAGACTCCCAACTCTTTAGGTCTTGCTGGTCGCGGAGTGCCGCTCCGCCCTCAACCGGAAGTGTGGTATGCCTGGTGACCGTGGCCATAATGCATCAACTGTCGGGTATGTCAGCCAACGGTCCAAGTCAGAGGGAGACCAAGGGTATAACTGACCAATACTGTGAGCCGTACGAATGCCCTGGAAAATGGGATCCGGCTGCAACTGGATTTGAGAACTCTGAGGATCAGGCGTTGGCTAGGAGTAGTGACTCCATCACCTGTGTGATTAGAGCCGGCAACTCCTCTTTCCGAAAAAGGCTGAGAACTGTCAGCGAAGAAACAGACGGAGAATATTCTCCATCTCCTTACTCCAACGAGTCAGGGCTGACCTCCGAAGATTTAAAGTCTTCTCGAATATCCATAGTACCCCGCAAGGCACATTGAATTCTCCTAGGAGGACGTACTGCTCTAAGGTCTGAGGACTTATGGGACCGCTTGCGAGACCACGCCATATCCTTGCCTGCTACTGGGCGGGTGTAGGAGATATACCAAAAGACTCCAAACGCCACAGGTGTCATGCCTGATGGAAGAGTGTGAGGAACGCACTGTCAGTCAAGGCTGCTGTGGCTTCCAACAGCTGTGGAAGCGAAATGGGAGCTGACTGAGTTCTGCCTGCAGGAAGATCCTGCAGCAGGGGCTCTGAGGAGGGAGGAGATAAGATGCTGATGATCCCAGCTAGCAGCGCAGTGGGAATGGGGGAAGAGTCTCCCGGATGCAGCGTGCAGGTGGAACACAATCTATTAATTCCCCCTTCTGCTTATTACATATCACATATAATACAGCCAGAGAAACAAGCATTGCAGAGACTTAAACCACCTTTCCTCCTTTCTTTTCTTTTTTTTTTTTTTTTGTTGTTCTTATTGTTTAAAACAAAAATCAAGGTAGGCTTAGGGAAACAGAAGACTCTTCAAAGAAAAGGAATTTGATACTCCCAGTGCCTTCACAGCCTGTTTAAATGTGTGGAAATGGCTGTCCAGAGCTGTTCCCTCCAAAAAGAAACACTGAAGAGAAAAACAAAACGGCCGCTGGCACAGAAAAACTGTCAGGTATTCACTGAGCTGAGAAGGAAACTGTCAGTCATTCACTGTGCTGGTACAGAGAAACTTTCAAAGTCAGGGTAAGGCAATTACAGCGACTGAAAGTAGGGAAATTAGAGTTTGATCCCTCTGCAGCCACTCAGACCTTCATGGCAGGGGCTGAAAGGTGTTTCTGGGGAGGGATGGAGAAGCTCAAACCCAGCTATACTGAAGATTACAGTGATTAAGTTTTTCTTAGGCCGAGCCCAAAAGAGTCAGGATCCAAAACACTGACTTAAAATTCCAAGCAAATGGTATATTGAATAAGACATACAAAGTAACCCGGCTGCAGATTGTGGATTAAAAATTTAAAGTAGGAACTTCAAAACTCAGAGGCAGCAGGTCCTGATGCAGTTGAAATCAACCCAGGGCAGCTGAGGCAAGTAAGAAAAACTGTCTACTTACAGGTTTCTTTCAGAAAATGATACCTGAACTTCCTGGGGATGACCAAGCCCCCGTGGCAAAGACTCAGCGCTGCGTAAAGCCAATCGGGAGCTCCACTGAAGCAAGGCTCAGGAGTTCCCAAGTTTAACTGGGGAATCAAGTCGCTGGGGGAAGAGCACAGCTGATTCTTGAGGTCCTTGTGTTTCTTCTGACAGCCTATGCAGCATAGACCGGAATAAGGCATAGTGAGAACTAAAAAAAAAAAATAATAACTCTGCCCCGCAGGAACAGCCAGAGACTCTGTCCCTGAATTGCATCTTGTTCTTTATGCCTGCCTTCCCTACTTTTTATTTATTATGTTAATACATAGGCAGAGAGAAAAGAACCCCTCCACAACTCACAGCTATCAAGTGCTGTGGAAAAACAAACAGCAATAGAGCTCCTAGAAAGCAAGAAGAGAAGGAATCTGGCTTCCCGCCAAAAACCGGGGCTCATTAGCTATTCAAAATGGCCACCGGCAAAAATAAACCTCAAAAAGAGTGAATTAAAACCCCCAAAAGCTAAGGAATTAACTTAAAAAGTCTAAGGACAAGGTGGGAGGGTTGCAGGCAGGAGAAAAATGCCTAAAAACGCTGAAAAATCAATAAAAATAAATCGAGTCACCACAGAGCTGCAGACATCAGTGGGAGAAAGACAGGTGCTGCACTTACAGTACCGAAAGTGCAGAGAAGCCACGGACCGCTGCTCAGACCACTGCCAGCTGCCTCACCACTAAAATCAGCCCCAGGGACTGGATTTTAGGAGGCTTACCATCCAGCTAAATAGTCCTCTTGACTAGTGCTGGGGAGTCTTCACATCAGCGATCTCTACTGTGACAGGACACAGGAGCTCAGCTGAAAACACCCTGGTGCTCAGATAAGTACACTGGCAACTACAGGGGATAATCTCTCCGAAAGAAATCTCAAAGAAATAAAGCATTTTAAATTTTTTTGAAGGAGCAAAAAAACAAAGCATCCAGATCTGCTGGAGACAGAGAAAAACTGAGGGAGACCCCTAGGGGTAGGATTATATCACCAGGCTCCAGCCTATCAGAGCTCTGGTAGAATTCTCTGTCTCCAAGATCTGCTGGCAGGGGTGCATAACCCGTTTGTCTGGACTGGTCTAGCAATATGACTTGGAATGGACTGTTTTAAACTGGCCAGTAATGAGTCCTGATCTCAATCCAATTGAAAATCTTTGGAAAGAGCTGATATCTGCCACTGATAAAAGGAATCCTGGAAACATTCATGAGCTGGAACAAATCACAATTGAAGAGTGGGAGAAACTACCAGCAGACAGATGTACGAAATCTATGGATGGCTACAAGAAAGGTTTGGAGGCTGTCATCACTGCCAAGTGTTATACAACCAAATATTAGTGAAGAGTGCCATTAATCCTGTCCAGGTCATATTTTTTTTCTCAGAAATTACTACATCTAAGTTGCACAGACATCTTTATTTTTGTTGTATATCTTTGAACATACTATTAAAATATTATGACGACATACAGCTGGAATATTTACAATTATTTCTTAAGATGCTGCACATATGGAAATGCAAGGGTGCCAATAATGTTGACCACAACAGTATGCATGTATACACACATGAAACCTTAGAACAGCCATTTCCCACATGTAAAACATGCTTTCCATATGTAAATGCCTTATTTTCTTTAAGAAAGAATTTTCATAATTAGAAGATTCAGGTACAAAGGGAGAAATCCACCAATCATTTTGTCCTTCTTACAAAACTCTAAATGCATATCTGTCTTAGAATTTGGGATTATACAGGTCTGTTACTTAAATTTACAAATGTATGGCACTATATCATACCTTTCTAAGGGTCAGCTAGGGCTACAAAGACAAATGACTGTTCAAGGTGTTTCGGGTTTCCCTGAGAATTCATTTTTAAAGAAATTCATTTATATCCATGAAAGCAGTTTTTCCTTAAACCTCAGGTCTGAACTAAGGCTTTGCTCATGCAGATCATATAATTTAAGGAGACTACAACATCAGTCATGACAGAGCTGTCATTGGCAATCTGCAAATACATGTGATAGATGTATATGCAAATTCAAGTAATCAGAAAAAGTACATGTATTCCACATGGCAATCTACTCAAACCATATGGAGTCGGGGCCGAATGTCTTAAAACAAAACAAAAATACACACTGACCTATGAGTGCTACTGGTACAACATAGTCAAAATTCTATGGAATACTTATGAATTTATCCCATCTCAATTTAGATAATTCAATGATTAAATGGAGATATCCCTCAGACATTATATTAGAAAGGCACAGAAGATACTTTAGCACAAATAAATACTGAAATGAAATAAGACACACAAAATTATTCAACTAGTTACCGGACGTCCATGAAGACTTTCGTAGTAAAGAAGAGACTTCTGAAGTGATGTTTTTTCTTCTGCTAAATTGTCCTTTGTCATTTTCTAAAATAGAAAAATTCAAGTTCAGAACGATCAGTTCTCTCAAGATCTAGACTATGCCATTTATTTTCAAAATCCATGAGTTTTTTGCAGTGGCTGGAGTATACAGTATGCATCAAAATGCATGACATTCTGTAATCAATATATGAAATATTTTGTTAATTCAATAGGAGAAAAACTGCGCTGCATAGAAAGAAAAGGTTTCTTTTGTTAATAAGACTTGAAAACATATTTCAGGTACTTAATTTATTCTTAAACTACAGTCCACTGGGATTTACATATTAAACATTCATAATGGTGGGGAAAGCGTAGTTACTCACCTGTAACAGGTGATCTGAGGGAACAGTAGGAATCAGTCTTCACACATGGGTGAATGTCACTGATGGAGCCTGCACGGGAATGCTCCTCATCACCCAATAGGAAAGCCTTTAGGAGCACTCCACTGCGCCTGTGCGCCTGCCTTCCTGTCTTACCAACTCCTCTTTTCAATTGAGTTTGCAGCTGAGAGGAAGAATAAAATAAAGGAACCCTACAACTCCTAGGGGAGGATGGCAGGTAGTGAAGACTGATTCCTGCTGCTTCCGGAGATCACCTGTTACAGGTGAATAACTACGCTATCTCCAGGAACAAGCAGGAATGCAGTCTTCACATATGGGATTCACTAGCTCCCAGGTTTGTATGGGTGGGGGAGTGCAGTGCGATCCCTGAGGTAAAAAACCTGTAGCTGAAGAGTTTTGAAGAGTTGTGGGCCATTGGATTCAATACCAGGAGGCAGTACTCCCCCCCCCCCCCCTCCGATAGTCTGGTATCTTGTAGAAGACTGGAACGAAGAATAGGAGTTGAGTTTAAGTCCCAAAGAGATGTTGGAATACAGCTTGGCCAAAGACAGCATCCCGACAGCAGTCTCTGTCCAGACAGTAACATGCAGCAAAGGTATGAATGGAGGAACAGGTAGCTGCCTGACAGATCTCATCAATGGATACTGAACAGAGACTGGCTACTGAGGATGCCATAGCCAGCATACTGTGAGCAGTGATATGACCCTCCAAAGAGGGCCTTGCCTGTGCATAAGTGAAAGAAATGCAATCTGCTATCCATGTGGATATAGTTTGTTTCGTCACCGGTAGACCAAGTTGACTAGGACCAAAGGAAATGAATAACTGAGAGGATAGCATAGTTACTTACCTGTAACAGGTGTTCTCCAGGGACAGCAGGAATCAGTCCTCATATACAGGTGATGTCAGCCCCAACAGAGCCCCCATGGAAGCATCTCCTCAGCTTTCAAAGAAAGCCTTTGGGAGATGCACCATGCATGCGTGGTCACCTTCTCGCCCAAGGATGTCATTTTGCCTCAGTCTAATGACATAGCTAAGACGACAAAAATTAAAATATGGTAAAGAAGCAACTTCAAGGGGAGGAGGGAGGGTTGTGAGGACTGATTCTGCTGTCCTGGAGAATACCTGTTACAGGTAAGTAAAGCGAAGTTACTCACCTGTAACAGGTGATCTCCAGGGAACAGCAGGAATTGAGTCTTCACTTATAGGTATCGTCGACCCCCACGGAGCCCGCGCGGGAATGCTCCCCAATGTCCTATAGGAAAGCTTTTGGGAGCATCCCACTGAGCCTGCGCTGCTGCCTTCCTGCCTTTCCAACTCTCCCTCTTCAGTTGGGTTTGTAGCTGAGACAAAAGGAGAGAAGGAAAGAGAGAGAGAGAGATACAACTCCTAGGGAGGTGGGTGGGTTATGAAGACTCAATTCCTGCTGTTCCCGGAGATCACCTGTTACAGTTGAGTAACTACGCCATCTCCAGGAGCAAGCAAGAATGTAGTCTTCACATATGGGGACTCCCAAGCTTAGAGATGCCAGGGAGATGACCCCATAAAGCAGCAACACTCAGGCTGAGGTGGGTCATTATTCCTCCCAAGGATCTCTGGTATCCAAACCCGGGACGGGGGGTAGGAGTTGTTATAAGTGTGAAAGAGATGCTGGAGAACAGCCTGACCAAATGAGGCATCCCGACGGGAGTCCATGTCTAAGCAGTAATGGGCCACAAAAGTGTGAACTGAGGACCAAGTGGCTGCTTTGCAAATGTCATCGATGGACACCCATAGAGGCAGCCATTGCTCTAACATTGTGAGCTGTGACATGACCTTCGAGAGAAAGTCCCTTACTCTTATAAGTAAAGGATATGCAGTCTGCAATCCACCTGGAGAGTGTTCTCGGAGACTGGTAATCCCAGGTGGCTAGAATCAAAGGCAACAAAAAGCTGAGAAGCCTTTCTATGCTGCCTAGTTCTCTGGAGGTAAAAGGATAAAGCCCGTTTACAATCTAGAGTGTGAAGATTCCTTTCTGCACTAGAGGCATGAGGCCTAGGGAAGAAATCAGGAAGGTAAACAAACTAGTTCAAATGAAAAGGCGAAACCACCTTTGGCATAAAGTGAGGATGAGTCTTAAGGACTACTTTATCATGGTGGAACCTTGTGTAAGGAGGATCAGCCACTAAAGCTTGCAGCTCACTGATGCATCTTGCAGAAGTGAGGGCAATTAAGAAGATTACCTTCCAAGAAAGAAGCTTTAGGAATGTAGTGGCTTAGGGCTCGAATGGCGGCTTCATGAGCAGTCTGAGGACGAGATTTAAGTCCCATGCCACGGGTGGTGGCTTAATGGGAGGCTTTGTTAAGAGAAGACCTCTCATGAATCCCGCTACAAGCGGTTGAGGAGACAGGTTGTCTATCAAAGGGCTTGTAGAAACCCGCAATGGCACTAAGGTGGACTCTTACTGAATTGGTCTTGAGACCAGAGGATGAAAGATGGAGGAGATACTCCAGTAGCACCTCTATGAGAACTGAAAAAGAATTAAGTTCCTTCTTTGAACACCAGATAGAGAACCTTTTCCACTTAAAGGCATAAGCCCGCCTTCTGGAAGGTTTCCTTGAGGCCAAAAGGATATCCTTAACCTGTTGAGAGAGGTTGACATCCTTGAATTCTAAGCTCTCAGCAACCATGCCATCAGGTGCAAAGACTGAGGATTCGGGTTCAAAAGTGTCCTGTCCTCCTGGGATAGAAGATCTGGGGCACATCCCAAATCCAGAGGCCTGGATACCACGTCTGTCGTGGCCAGCGTGGGGCTATGAGGATCATATGGCCCCTGTCTCTCTGGAGTTTGAACAGTCTTGGGAATGGAGGGGAATGGGTGGGTAGGCATACAGGAAGTCCTGACCCCAATGGAGGTGGAAAGCATCCCTTGTCTGACTGTTCCAAGCTAGAATTCTGGAACAGAATCGGGGAAGTTTGGCATTGTGAGGACTTGCAAAAAGGTCTATATCTGGGGTTCCCCAGATTCGAAAGATTCGAGCGATCTGTTCTGAATGAAGAGACCACTCGTGTGGCAACAGCACTCGACTGAGTTTGTCTGCCAGGAGATTCTGTGTGCCTGGGAGATACACCGCCAGTAGGTGAATCTGAAGGCCTCTTGCGAAGGACCCGAGGTGTAGAGCTTTGTTGCACAATGCCTGAGAGCCTGTTCCACCCTGTTTGTCTGCAAAGTACATGGCTACTTGATTGTCCATTTGGACAAGGACTGTCTTGTAGTGCAGATGGTCCTGAAAAACTCGAAGAGCGTAGAAGATGGCTCTGAGTTCCAGTAGATTTATGTGAAGACAAGTCTCCTGTTTGGTCCAGAGAAATTGAGTGGAGAGATGGTCCATATGAGCCCCCCAACCTGATTTGGACGCATCCATCGTCAAGGTAGCTTGGTGCAGTGGCTGCTGAAAAGGTGACCCTAAGAGAAGGTTTTCCAGTGTTTGCCACCACTGAAGGGACGAGATTAGGAGTGCAGAATTTCTGATTTTGTCCCTCGGACGACCTGACGCCTGTGTCCACTGAGCTGCTCGCATGCGTAGGCAAGAATAGGGGACTACATGCACAGTGGACACCATATGCCCCAGCAACTGAAGCATTTCTCGAGCCGTCAGTAAAGTTTTCATAGCTGCTTGAGACGCCAGTTGAACTACGCGAGCGCAGCGGGGTTGTAGCAGGAAAGCCTTTGACTGCCTTGTGTTTAGAAGAGCTCCTATGACTCTAGAGACTGAGAAGGGGTAAGATGGGATTTTGGGAGATTTATGACCAATCCCAGATATTGCAGGATTTGCATTGTGCAGGAAAGAGCTGAGCTGGCTTCTGGAGCTGTTGGTGCTCGAATTAGCCAGTCGTCTAAGTAGGGGAAGATATTTACATATATCCCTAAAGTCCTTAAAAATGCTACTACCACTGCCATGCATTTGGTGAAGACTCTTGGGGCTGAAGCCAGGCCAAAGGATAGAACTCTGTACTGGTAATGTCTTCCCTGAAAGAGGAATCAAAGAAACCTCCTGTGCTCTGTATGAATAAGGATATGTGTACAGGCATCTTTTAGGTCTAGAGAACATAGCCAATCCTGACTCTGAATGTAAGGGAGGAGTGTTCTGAGAGAGATCATTTTGAATTTTGCTCGGAAGAGGTACTTGTTTAAGTCCCTGAGGACTAGTATGGGCCTGTACCCTCCTGTTTTCTTTGGAATAAGGAAGTAGGGGGGTAGAAATCCAGGCCTTGTTGAGAAAAAGGTACCTCCTCTATCGCTCCCTGAGCAAAGAGTGAGGTGATCTCTTCATAAAAGAGAGTGGTGAGGGGGGCTGAGAACTGAACTCTCTTGGCGTACAGAGAGGGGGCATACTGTGGAAGTGGAGTTTGTACCCCTCTGTCACTATGGAGAGAGTCCAATGTTCTGATGTTATTTGTTGCCACCTCTTGGCAAAGTAACACAGCCTTCCTGGAATGTCGAGTGGCTCTGGTATTTCTAGAGGAAGGATGACTAGGTTCTCTAGGAAGGAGTCAAAGACCTTGCAGAGGCTGTGACTGCTGGGCTGGTTGAGCTCTTGGGACCTGAGCCTTTTTTTGTTGTTTCGGTGGCTGCTGCTGTCCCTTCTGGGAAGCATGGACTGGACAGTGGCCAGCTTGGGTGTAAGACGGATAGAATTTCTTTTTCTTGTTGAAAAAGGGTTTCTTAACTCTCTTTTTCTTAGCTGGGGTGGCAGTGGTCCTGGATAATCTATTTAAACTAGTATTTTCTGATTCAAGCTGAGCAGCTTTATCCTGCCAATCCTTGCCAAAAAGGTTTTCTCCTGTGCAAGGAATATGTCACAGCTTATCTTGCACACACTGCTCTAAACTGGATGCCTGAAGCCAAGCAATCCGACATGCACCGATAGAAATAGCATTCGAAACAATCAAAGGTTGCCTTATTCACGAACTTAGAGACATTTTGGGCATGCTTAACAAAAATAAGGAAATCGGCCCTCTTGTCATCGGGGAGAAGAGGGGCCACGAGTTCTAAATATTTAGTAACCTCTTGGAGAAACATACCCATGTAGAGTATGTAAGAACTTATTCTGGCCGACAGCATTGAGGCTTGAAAACAACGACGCCCAAAGGCATCGAGAGTCCTCGTCTCACAGCCCGGAGGATTAGAGGAATGTGCCTTAGCACTTTTGATCCGGCGCATCGCTGATTACACGACCATAGAATGGTGTGGTAACTGCGTTTTTTGGAACCCGGGACACTGCGGCACCTAGTACATTGTATTGAGTCTTCGGGAATGTGGAGACACTGTTAAGAGTGTTTCCCACATTCAAAGCGTGAGATCATGCAGAATCCGGTGTATGGGAAGAGTTGAGGCCTCTTTGGGGGCTGTCGGATACTGAAGAATTTAAAGTTCTTCAGCTCTCGGTTCCTTTTCGGGGGTCACAGTGATTGAGAGGCCCTGAGCCACATCCCGTATAAACTCTTGAAAAGACATGTCCTCCGGAAGAGACATCCACCGTTGCGGTGAAGGAGAGAGATCCTCCGGAAGAACCGCTCCGGTATCGATGGATTCATCGGAAGGGTGCTCCCGTACCATCTGTTGTCAATACCGATCAAAATTGGCATCGGAATGCCTCGATAATGGACCCTCTATGCCAGACACCGATTCTAGGGCTGGCATGGGCGGTAGCATGGAGAGCGGTGGAACAGTAACTGCCGATGCATCCGGTATTGGTATCGGTACCGATGGATGCGGAACCAATTGTAGCAACTTTAGCGGTACGGAGGCTGCTAACAAGGTCGCTAGGCTATGCTCAATGGCTAGGATACGTTGATCCATGGAGCCTGCCGATGTCTGGGTATCTGTACCGGCGGAGTGGGCCACGACCCCAGAACATATCATTAAATACCTTTATGGAAATGGGTAACAGGGGTAACATATGGAAAGCAGTGTGTATAAATGCCCGTAGCATGGGAAATAAGATCCCTGATGTTGAAGCTTTGGTGGGAGTGGCTGACTTGCATTTAGTGGCAGTTACAGAAACATGGTTCACAGAAAACCATGATTGGGATGTAACTATACCTGGCTATACTTTATTCAGAAAGGACAGGGTAGGAAGAAGGGGAGGAGGAGTGGCACTATATGTAAAAACTACTATTAAAGCTTTGGAATTACAGAGCTTAAAAGGGAGAGAGGAGGCATTGTGGGTTAAACTAGAAAGAGGGAAAGAGAAATCTATTTGCATTGGTGTGATATACAGACCTCCCTCACAAGAGGAAGAGGTGGACAGAGAGTTAATTGAAGACATACGCAGCATTGCTAGGAAAGGGGAAGTGCTACTGATAGGAGATTTCAATATGTCAGATGTTGAATGGCACATTCCTGCTGCAGTATCGATCTAGAAATAAGGAGATCCTGGATTCTCTACAGGGAGAACTATTCAGGCAATTGGTAACAGACCCCACACGTGAAGGGGCCATACTGGACTTGGTGCTTACCAATGGTGAAAGTGTTTCTGATGTTGTAGTGGGAGATCATTTTGCATCCAGTGATCACCAGATGGTGTGGTTCAGTATTAGGACTAGGGCTGTTAGAATCCATTCCAAGGTGAGGATCTTAGACTTTAGGAAGACTAACTTTGCAAAGATGGGCCAATACCTCAGGGAGTCGTTAGTGGGATGGGAACAGCTGGGGGATGTAGAAAACAGTGGGCAAAACTGAAAGGGGGTATTTTAAGGCAACCAACCTTTTTGTTAAAATGGTAAATAAAGGCAAAAGGAAAAGGAGACCGCTATGGTTTTCGAAGGAAGTAGCTGAAAAAGTGAAGAAAAAAAGGGAGGCCTTCATGAAATACAAGAGATCACAGAGAGAGGAAGACAGGCATCTGTATTTGGAAAAACTTAGAGAAGCTAGCAAAGTAGTCAAGAAGGCAAAGATTCAAAAGGAGGAGGAAATAGCCAATGCAATAAAATGGGGGGATAAGACATTTTTCAGATATATTAGTGAGAAGAGGAAGGGCAAAAGTGGTATTGTCAGACTCAAGGGTGCAGTGGGGGGAATATGTAGAAGCTGATAAGGATAAAGCGGAATTGCTTAACAAATATTTTTGTTCTGTGTTCACAGATGAAGAACCAGGAGCAAGACCTCAGAAAACACCCACAAATAGGAACAGAAGCGAGGGACATCTTGAACAATTTTCAGAAGACAGTGTTCGTGAGAAACTAGCTCAACTTAAAGTAGACAAAGCAATGGGACCAGATGGGATACACCCTAGAATACTGAGGGAACTTCGGGACATTCTAGCAACTCCACTGACTGACCTTTTCAATGCCTCGTTGGAGTCAGGAGTGGTGCCAAAGGACTGGAGAGAGGTTCATGTGGTGCCTTTACACAAAAGCAGAAGTAAGAATGTGGTTGAAAACTACAGGCCGGTCAGTTTAACTTCGGTGGTGAGTAAATTATTGGAAACGCTACTGAAAGAGAAAATAGTGAGGTTTCTGGAGTCCAGCGGATTACAGGATCCGAGGCAGCATGGATTCACCAGAGGCAGGTCTTGTCAGACAAATCTGATTGATTTTTTTGACTGGGTGACCAGGGAGTTGGACCGAGGGAGAGCCCTAGATGTGGTGTATTTAGATTTCAGTAAAGCCTCACAGGCGACTTATAAACAAAATGAGCACCCTAGGGATGGACCCTAAAGTTACTGTTTGGGTTAGAAATTGGTTGGGTGGGAGGCGACAGAGTACAAGTAAATGGAGCTCACTCTGAGGAGAAGGATGTTACCACTGGTGTGCCCCAGGGATCTGTCCTTGGTCCGATTCTTTTTAACATCTTTGTTAGTGATATAGCGGAAGGGCTGTCGGGTAAGGTTTGCCTCTTTGCAGATACCACCAAAATCTGCAATAGAGTAGACACCCAGGAAGGTGTAGATAACATGAGGAGGGATCTAGCTAAGCTTGAAGAATGGTCTAGAATTTGGCAGCTGGGATTTAATGTTAAAAAATGTAAGGTCATGCATTTGGGCTGCAGCAATCCAAGGGAGCAATACAGTATAGGAGGTGAAGTACTTTTGTCCACTAAAGAAGAGCGGGATCTAGGCGTGGTTGTGTCTGATGATCTTAAAGTAGCTAAACAGGTAGAAAAGGCAACGGCAAAAGCTAGAAGGATGCTTGGGTGCATACGGAGAGGAACGGCTAGCAGAAAAAAGGAGGTGATAATGCCTCTGTATAAGTCTTTGGTGCAACCTCATTTGGAGTATAGTGTGCAATTCTGGAGACCGCACCTTCAAAAGGATGTGAACAGGATGGAGTCGGTGCAGAGGGTGGCTACTAAAATGATTAGTGGGCTTCATTATAAAGCATATGAGGACAGACTTAAGGATCTTAATATGTACACCTTAGAGGAAAGGCGGGATAGAGGTGATATGATTGAGATGTTTAAATACCTCCGTGGCATAAATGTTCAGGGAGAGAGCCTCTTTCAATTGAAAGCAAGTTCTGCTACGAGGGGACATGGGATGAGGGTGAAGGGAGATAGATTCAGGAGTGATATGCGGAAATATTTCTTTACGGAAAGAGTAGTGGATCCATGGAATAGTCTCCCAGTGGAGGTGGTAGAGATGAGGACAGTAACTAAATTCAAAAAAGCATGGGACCAACACAGAGGATCTCTAAAGGTAAAAAGTGGACTGTTGTAGTTGTTGATATGGAAGGACAGACTAGATAGGCCATGTGGTCTTTTTCTGTCATCATGTTTCTATATAACATGGCACCAAGAGCTCTCCGGAGGTGGATGCCTCGGGAACATCTTGGGATCCGTTAATACTTTGGAGGCAAGGACCTCCTGCCAGGGTTGTTTGGCCGGTGTATTCTCCTCAAAGCAATGCTAGAAGCATCTCGATGCTTAGAAGGAGATGCTTTGGGGACCAACCGGTCTTCGAAGAAGACCTGGGTTTGGTTACCTGAGATCCATGGGAGGAAGATGAAGCCCTGGACGACAATGATGCAACGGACATTGCATCTGAGGCAAAAAGGGGTGCCGAGCTTAGCAGCTCTATTTTGCAGGCTCCTCTTGGTCATTTTTCTGCAGAGGAGACACTCCGATCAAGAATGATCTGGGCCAAATATTTAAGACACCAGTCATGGGTGTCGGCAGCGGAAACAGTACCGCCACATTTCGAACATTTTATGAAACCACTAGATGGTTTCTCCATTTCGAGAAAAAAAACAGGGCCTAGTGCCCAAAATGGCACCGAAGCACCAAGAGGGGACAGACCCTCAAAAAAAAAAAAAAGGATTTTTTTTTTTAAATAAAGAGACAAATGTGACACCATATGGGCGTAGACGGGAAGGCAGACACGACCACAAAAAAAAAAATTTTCTGCGGCAACAGAAATTGCTGCCTGTCGGCTCCACAGAAAATGAAAAAGGAAGAGTTGGAAAGGCGGGAAGGCAGCAGCACAGGCGCAGTGGGATGCTCCCCAAAGCTTTCCTATAGGACACAGGGGAGCGTTCCTGTGCGGGCTCAGTCTGTGCCGACGATACCCATACCTGCATGTTCCTGGAGATCTATGCTTTCTCGGGGAACAAGCAGGAAGTCAGTCCTCACACATGGGACTACCCAGCTACAGGCTACCAAGAACCTGTACAAAATGTCACAGCGACCAGAGGTGGTGAGCAGTGAGCTGCAGCAGTTGAGTCCCAACTGAGAGACTCTCGCAAGACCCAAAGTATCTGGTGGAAAACCATCATTCCAGTAGCCTAAACACAGATAGAGGGTAGGAGTTGCCTACACCCCGAAGAGATTATGGAGCATGGCCTGGCCAAAGGCACTATCCCTCTCCAGGCAGTAGTGAGCAGCGAAGGAAGGAACTGAAGGCCAGGTGGCGGACCGACAGATTTCCAAAAAAGGAATGGAACGCAGATTTGCTACAGAGATAGCCATGGCTCTGACGCGGTGCACTGTGACCCGGCGGTCCAGTGAAATCCCAGCCTGCTCATAAGCGAAGGTAATGCAATCCGCTACCCAAGTGGACAGAGTTCGCTTAGCTACTGGAAGCCCCAGTCGACTGGGGTCATAGGAGACAAAGAGCTGAAGCACTTTGCGGTGGCCCAGAGTCCATTGCAGATAGAAGACAGGGGCCTTTTACAATCCAGAGTATGGAGAACGGTTTCCGCTTTTCTGGCGTGAAGCTTCAGAAAGGTGGTGGGGAGTACCACTTCCTGATTGAGGTGGAAGGGGGACACCACCTTTAGAAGAAACTTTGGGTGTGTGTGGAGCACCACCCTGTTCTTGTAGAACCTCGTGTAGAGCGGCTCTGACTTAAGAGCCTGGAGATCGCTGACCCTGCGAGTGGACGTGAGTGCCAAGAGGAAGACATCCTTCCAAAAGAAGTAACACAGGTGGCAGGAAGCCAGGGGCTCAAACGGTGGTTTAGTGAGCTGAGAGAGCACCACATTGGGATCCCACTCCGCCATTGGTGGGTGGACAAGGGGCATGGACAACATAAGGCCCCGAAGGAGATAAGAGGCTGAGCTGAGAGGGGCTTGCCCTTGACAGAGTGGTGGTGCACCGCAATAGCATTCAGGTGCACTCTAAGTTGGATTTCAGTCCCACCTGTGACAGGTGGAGTAGGTACTGAAGCACCAGCTGCACCGATAAGAAAAGGTTCACCTGTCTCTCGGCGCACCACACCGAAAATCGATGCCCTTTGAAAGCATCTGCCCTTTTTGTGGAAGCCAAAAGAACCTCTTACACTTCCTATGAGAAATTGAAGGGAGCTTACGCTACCCTTTCACTAGCCAAGCTGTGAGTGACAGGGACTCCAGATTGGAGTGTAGAAGAGAACCCTGCTCCACAGAGTAGTCCTCAGGCTCGGCCCAGGGGAATTAGCGACACCGCCGACAGGGAGAGGAACAGCAGGAACAAGGGCTACCTGGGCCACCAGGGTCTATCAGTATTAGTGATGCCCTGTCGCACTGGACCAGTGGTGTTGGCACGAAGGCATACAGGAAGCCTTCCATCCATGGAGTGAGTAACGCATCCGCTGCCAACCGGGACAGATGCGGCTGGCGGGAGCAGAAGAGGTGCAACTGTGTGTTGTCTGGGCTTATGAATACGTCCACTAGGACGCCGCCCCACAGTCGGAAAAGCCGGGAGACTACTCTGTGGTCCAGGCACCACTCATGCGGCTGGAGGACTCTTCTCAGTGTGTCCGCCAGGATGATTTCCAGGCCCAGAAGTAGATTGCCTGCAGAAGCATGCTGTTGCGTGTCGCATATGAAGAGAGCAACCGCTTCCTGGCAGAGGGAGTACAATCCTGTGCATCCTTGTTTGTTGAACTATATCATTGCAACTTGGTTGTCGGTGTGGACCAGCACAGACTGGTGCTGCAACCGGTGGCGAAAGGCTTGGAGAGCCATAGATATCGCCCGGAGCTCCAGGAGGTTGATCTGCAACTGGCACTCAGTCTGGGACCACATGCTGTGGGTGCAGAGGTCCTTGGAATGAGTTCCCCAAGTGAGGACCATATGAGGGGTGGGTCGCAAAACCGCCGGATGTCCAGGGGCTCCTTGTCCTCAGTCTCCCAGTCTGACTCAAAGTCAAAAGAAGAATCCAAGGCTCCGCGGCTCCCGTGGTCGGGGCCCCAAGCTCGAAGGCCTGCAATCCCCAGGGGCCCTCCGGTCAGAGCTGCGGGCACTCGCTAGAGAGGACTGGTGTCCAGAGGAACGGGACTGGGACCTCATCCAAAGGAGATGGGTCTCTCAAGGCAGGTAGCTATCGAGGATTTGCTTGATGACCAGAGAAGTCCTCGAGATTGAAGGTATGGTCATCGGGATGAATGAACTGGAGGAACCGGACATTAATGCCTGCTGCTGTGCCAGGAGGGCAGTGATACTGCGCTCCAAGGCCTCCATTCTGGTCTCCATGCCAAATGGCTCTGCAGCCTTTGACCTGCGCACCAATGGCTTCAGGCCCAGCGTCTGTTCCATCGAGGGAGAGTCCTCGACCAGGATGGCTTTGGGGGTTCGAGGCTGGTCGCCCAATGCCAACGACTCCTTCCGGGGCTGTTTATAAGGCCACAGCCACTCTCACTCTCTGACAGACTCACGCCAAGACTGCGGGGCCTGATGTGGGATTTACCCACTTTTCCAGACCCGTCCTTTGAGGTTTTTGAGTTCTTCTTGCACTCCACCTCTGGGAAGTTCCTCTCAGAGAAGCTGCGTCTGCGGGACTCCAAAGCAGCCGGGCATCGCAGTACTGGAAGCGGCTTTGCAGCGCGATGTCGCCAGGGACACCAGTGCAGTTGGATCTATGGAACAACTTCTCCTGCTGCAACTGACGGCTTTTGATGTCCTTTGCAGACATGGACTTGCAAAGGTTGCAGCCCAAGTTGTTGTGGTCTAACCCGAGGCAACGGAGGCAGCAGTCATGTGGGTCGGGGAGGGACATCATCTTACTGCACAGATCACATTTTTAAAGCCACTGGAGGCCATGGGAAAAAATGGGTTCTTGGACCCGGATGAGGGTCCGAGGCCTACCGGCCAAAAAGGGCGCAAGATCGAGGGATACCTTGAGAAAAAACAAGAAAAATGAACCAGAGGAGCGACACCGAGGCGAGCTAGCTCGGAGGCGGGAAGAGGAACCAGTACGCTTACTGGAAAGGAATAATTTTGAAAAAAGAGAAACTTTTTCTGGGGGAACAGGACCGACATCCGATGGGCTCTGTAGAAAAAAGGAGATTGATTCAAGATGGCACCCTTGGGCGGGAAGGGGGATCATGCATACATGGTACATTTTCCAAAGGCTTTCTTTTCTAGGGAGATGCTTCTGTACGGGCTCCATCAGTGCCGATGTCACCCATATGTGAGGACTGACTTCCTGTTTGTTCCCAGAGAAAACCCTAACATTTCCTAAGCACAGAGAGCAAGTTCTATCGCCCCTCCCTTAGAAGGGTGGTGACCTCCTGCTGTAACAGAGATCGATGGAGAGGTTCTAGAGCAGGGGTCTCAAACTCAAATTGCTTTGAGGGCCAAATGAGGACTTGTAAAGTAACCCGGGGGCCGCATAAGACGCGGGGCCTCAGTTGCATAAGGGGCCTCATTTGCATAAATATTTGCATAATGTTACCATACACTAACTTTTAGTAAACATGCCTCTTTAATGAGTATGGATAAAGAAAGACTAAAAGATTTAGAAACAAGAAGACAATAATTAAACTGGGAACCCCAAAAGCCAAACTTGGAATGTACAACAACACTGTAGAAATAAAACTATAAATTAATTTCCTCTTGTAATAAACAAAGCGCAAACATTAATGATGCACATTTCCCAGAGCTGACATATTCCAGTTAATAAATTCAAAATAAAGAGATATTTTTCTACCTTTTGTGCATTTTTTTCAGTTGCAATTGTTCCAGCCACTTTCTTCTGGTTTCTTCATGTCTTCTGCTAACTCTCCATCGTCTGCTGTCCATTTGCCCTTTCTTCTCTCCTAGTTTTTTTTCCATTCTCTCTCTACATCTGCTTTAACATACTAATCTTTCTCCTTTTTCTCTTTCCTCATTCCTATTTCATCCACTCAAATTTTACCCCTCCATCCTCAATCCCCACTTACTCTCCCAATACCTGGCCAATTGTAGATTTGTCTTCTCTCCCAGACAAAATATTTTTCCCCTCTCCATTTCACTTTCCCAGCTCCATCCCATTCTAATCCTCCCCCAACATCAGCTCCCTTCTAGTTCCAGCCCCACCCAGCATCCGCTCCCTTCTAGTCCCCCCATTAGTCCATTTCCACTCCTATCCTAGCCTCACCATCAGCCCATTTCCAATCCTAGCCCCCCATCAGCCCATTTCCAATCCTAGCTCCCTCCCCTCACAGCCCATTTCCATTCCAAGCCCCCCTCCCCATCAGCCATTTGCAGTTCAAGCCCCCCTTCCACTCAGCCCATTTCCAGTCCTAGCAACCCCCCCCAGCCCATTACCAGTCCTAGCAACCCCCCCCCAGCCCATTACCAGTCCTAGACCCCCCATAGCCCATTACCAGTCCTAACCTCCCCATAGCGTACTTCCAGTTTTACCCCCATCACCCCCATTTTCAGTCTTACCCCCCCATAGCCCATTACCAGTCATAACCCCCCCTGCCAATAGCCCACTTCCAGCCCTAACCCCCATTACCCCATTTCAGTCAGCCCCTCCATAGCTCATTACCAGTCCTAACTCGCCCCGGCAGCCCGCCTCCAGTCCTTCCTAACCCCCACCCTGCCAAGTTCCAGTCCTGGCCCCCACCATTGACAATTACCATTCATATCCCCACTTCCAATAGCCCATCTCCAGTCATAACCCCCCCATGCCAATAGCACATCTCCAGTAATAACACCCCCCCCTGCCAATAGCCCATCTCCAGTCATAACCCCCCCCCCTGCCAATAGCCCATCTCCAGTCATAACCCCCCCCTGCCAATAGCCCATCTCCAGTCATAACCCCCCCCTGCCAATAGCCCATCTCCAGTCATAACCCCCCCCCTGCCAATAGCCCATTTCCAGTCATACCCCCCTGCCAATAGCCCATCACCATTCATACCCCCCCTGCCAATAGCCCATTTCCAGTCATAACCCCCTGCCAATAGCCCATCTCCAGTCATAACCCCCCCCTGCCAATAGGAGATCTCAAGTCTTAACCCCCCCCCTGCCAATAGCCCATTTCCAGTCATAACCCCCCCCCCTGCCAATAGCCCATCTCCAGTCATAACCCCCCCTGCCAATAGCCCATCTCCAGTCATAACCCCCCCTGCCAATAGACCATGTCCTTTATTAACGCCCCCCCTGCCTATAGCCCATTTCCAGTCATACCCCCCCTGCCAATAGCCCATTTCCAGTCATACCCCCCCCCTGCCAATAGCCCATTTCCAGTCCTACACCCCCCCCCCAGGTAAATTAAAAAAAAACCTGGCTTCTGCTGCTGCAGCAGAAAATCAGCTGTCCCGCGGCCCCTTCCCCTCTGCGCGGAGAGCCCTGAGTGTGCTTCATCTGCGGCGTGCTTTTTAAGCCGCGAAGAGAGTATTTCCCTCTCGCGGCTTAAACCTAGTCACTTTTCAAGCCTCGCGAGAGGGAAATACTCTCTTCGCGGCTTGAAAAGCACCCGCTGATGGAGCACTCTCGGGGATCTCCGGGCAGAGAGGAAGGGGCCGCAGGACAGCTGATTTTGCTGCTTGAGCAGCAGAAGCCAGTTTTTTTTTTTTTTTAATTGACCGTCGATTCTGCCGTTGCCACGGCGGCGGCGGCAACGGCAGCAGCAGCAGAAGCCGTCGCGGGCCGCACAACGCTCTCTCGCGGGCCGCATGCGGCCCACGGGCCGCGTGTTTGAGACCCCTGTTCTAGAGGATACTCCCCTGGAAAGAAGGGAGGTGGTATTGGGCGAAATGTAGCAGGTAGCCCCCTAAGGACAACCTGTAGAGTGTCCAGGGCTCTGATGTTATGAGGGGCCACCTGTGGGCATAATGGACCAGCCTGCCCACAATGCAAGTAGGCTGCGGGACCTTCAGGGGAAGAGTGGCAATGTAATCTAGAAAGGAGAGGCTGGAGCTGTGGGATTGGTTGTGGCTTAGGAGGTTTGGGCCTCTTGGTTTTCCGAGGAGTCTGAGGCTTCTGCTGACTTTGGTGAGCGTGATAGGGCATGTAAGCCGGATAGAAGGGCCAACACTTCTTCTTAGGATAGAAGGGTTTCTTCACAGAGATGATCTTCCTAGAAGGACTAGCTGTTTTATGAGAGAGACACTTCATGATAAGGTCATCAGTCTCTATTTTATCATTCTTCTCTCTCCATCCTTGGGGTTGTCACCTGTGATAAGGAAGCTTATCATAGCTCAGGTAGGAGCTATAGAAAAGATGATGTGACTCTGAACAAGCAACCTGTCAGTTCTGGTAGAAGTGAGAAAACAGAGTTTTCACATAAAAGACTACCAGTCCCAGAATGCACCAGGTTTCCAGCAGCCATGAGAGGGGCTGAAGTGAGAGAATGTGTGTGCAATCAAGAGAGCTATGAGGTAATCCCTAAGCACTCATCTCAAAGGGCAGGGCCTGATTCAAGACAGCTGCGCTGTGTTAGGGAGCAGCACACATTAGAACAGGATAAGAATAGAGCTGATTCTTCAGATAACAGTTACTACAAGCTCCAGCCCAGCTTCAAGGAGAGTTTGAAGAACAGCTCCAGCAAAAGCCAAGCAGATAGAGAGAGAAGGAAACTCTCTGGAAGGAAGAGAAGAAAGGCCATTGGAAGGTCTGGGAGATTCCAAGGCAGTACTCATACTGGGAGGTATTCCAAAAGCCAGCAGAGTCCATTGGACTGGATTCAGCCAGAGGAATGGAGTGGCAGAGATAGGAATCACCAGTGGCTACCTGGAAGAGAGAAGACTGCATGTGGAAGGGACTTTCAGACCAAGGCCAGAAGGTATGTGAGAGAAGATCCAGTGTCCAGGGATCAAGATTGGAAGGCTGGACATTAGAATTGGATTACATATTGGCCAGGCTATACAGAGAGGAATAATGATAGCAGGAGAGGCTCAGGTATGAACACTGATCCAGACCCTATCTATAATAGAGAATGGCAGCAAGGGAATAAGCATTCTCATGATAGTGCCTTAATGAAAGACTCATCTGTGCCAATGTATGATATTGACCCTATGATTGTTGATGCAGGGGGAAATACAGCAGATGAAACTATTTACATGGACTGTTCTTTATCTAAATGCTATGGCTAGTTTTCTATGAGCAAACACATCAGCCATCACAAAGAAACCTAACTTTGTTCTTTATTTCCCCTGCAAACAGCTCTTAAAGCAGGATTTGGGCTCACACAGTAGCAGCCAGCCAGCTAAAGGCTTTCAGCTGGTCCATTGATAGTAATTAGGGCTGCACCTGATTGTGTGTGTGAGCAAGGGAGAATCACTGCTGAGATCTGCATGGAAAAATAAGCAGAAGTTAACCTAACCAGCAAAGTTTATTCTTTTCTTTGTGCCTTGGTATTTGGTAATTATTTGCTAAGAAAACATTAGCTAATTGCCTGACAAGCTGAAGGTTGTTTTCTGGTTTATTTTGTGATTTTTGTTATCCATTTTAAACACTGCAAGCAAGTAACCTCATTTATAGTGCTATCAAGCATACATGTGCTGGGTGAATTAAACCCCATCAATAAAAGAAGTATTTTATTGATCTTACCACTTGGTTTCACAACTCAAATTATTGTCATCAGCTGTGTTTGGGAGTGAATGAACTACAATACCCACAATACCTTGCAAGAATCATATGAATATATGCATCGTCAAGATTGTGTAAGTTCTCACCCTAGGCAGCCGTCTTTCACACCTTGACAGGGAATGTCTACTAGCTTGTCTTGGACCCACTGTTCGCGGTCCGAAGACTGAAACCAAGCCAATCTTCTATAACAATGCCCACCGCTGAAGCTCTGCTGGTAGCCTCAAGAGAGTCGAAAGCTGCTGTGGTGATGAACTTGGAACAGACCTGACCATGCTTGGCTAAGGCCCAGTAGGCCTCTGGTTTCTCTAAGAACTCATCAAGATCCTTCATAATGTCCCTAAGGAACATGCCCATATAAAGCATGTAAGAATTAATGCAGTAAACCAACCTCAATGCCTAAAAGCATTGGCAGCTAAAGACATCAAATGTACGCAGTTTCCTTCCAGGAGGAACCGAAGAGTAGTTTTTAGTACTCTTGAGCCAGCGCATGACCAACTCGACCAGCATAGAATGGTGAGGTTTCTGGAATCCCTGGAATCGGGAACCCTGTACATGGTGTCTAGCCTTTTACTGACTGAGGGAACCAAGAGTGGTCTCCCACATCCGAAACATGAGGTCCTGTAGAATATAATGGATTGGAAGAGTGGTAGCCTCCTTAGGAGTCGAGGGACACTGCAGTATCTCGAGTTACTCGACTCGGTTCCCTTCTCAGTGCCACAGAGACAGAGAGCCTTAGCCATGTTCCGGATAAAGTCCTGGAAGAACATGTCCTCCAGCAGAGATCCGTGGCTCTCTGGAGGCGGTGAAGGGTCTGACGGCACATCACGATGCCTCTGTGAAACAGGGGACTCTGCCTCCGATTGCTAGGCATCAGAATCAGAAAGGAGTCAAAATAATGATGGGCACCGTCACATCTCCATTGCCAATCCAAAGTCAACAGACGATCACGATATCGGTGCTCCTACGGCATCGGAACCACAGAAGCTCGAGGCCGGTTCCTCCTGCAGCCGATGGGATTCAGTCAGTTCCAGGCTTGGCATCGAGACCCGGGCTGCCAAGGGCTTTGAAATCCCTGATTGTAGGCTCGGTATTGAGACGTGGGCTCCCGAGGTCTTGAGACCACTGACACGGATGCTGCAAGGAGCGCAGCCAGACTCCTCTCGATGGACAGCATGCACTGCCTGAGGGAGATGGAGGATGTCTGGGTGGACTCTGGTGCAGAACTCTGGAACCCTGTTCCAGACAATGGAACTGGAGGCTCTCCAGAGGTCAAAGCCTCAGTAGCACTCTGGACATGGATTTCTCCCACCGAGGCTGTTTAGCTAGCCACTCAGGATCAGACTCTCGCTGAGGCGAGCTCCAATGTCGATGTCCAAAGGATCGATCCCAAGAATCGACATCGGTCCCCGACGTTGAAGGCTGAGATGCCAATGCAGTGTCAGTGGTTGGCTGTTTCTTAACATGGCCTCTCAGTTCCGAAGGAGCGCAGGAACTGTGCGAAAAACAGGAGCCCCGAGAGAGTGTCAACGTCGAAGAAGAGTGTGCTGAGGCTGCCAAGTCAGATCCAAAAAAACCACTTGCGTTGCTTTTCTCATTTTTTTAACCCTTTGCTTGTCATTTGCTGACCCAAATTAGAAGAGTTTGGATTATGGTCAGGACCCAAACACTGTAAGCACCAATTGTGCTTGTTGGTGGCCGAAATAGTGCGGTTGCAGTTAGTGCATTTTTTGAAACCGCTGGCTGTGAGGAAAAACAGCCTTTGCCAAGTCAAAAGACTCAATGGTGGCCGGAACCAACAAAAACATCTCACGGGAACCGCGAGGTAAAAATGAGAAAAAATAAAAGTTAGTTGAAGTGCCAAAAAGGAGCACCAGCATCGATGGTTCCAAAATAGACAGGAAGACAAAAAGAAAAATAAGCACCCGAAGGGCATTGAAGAAAAACGTTTATCTGCGGTTACAGGACAAGCGTCCGTAGGGCTCCGTGGAAAAACTGAGGAGAAGAACTAAGAAGACATGCATGTATGCGCAGAGGGATACTACCAAACACTTCCTATTGGATGCTAGGGCGTGTTCCCGTGTGGGCTCCGTCGGGGGACGTCACCCATAAGTGAAGACTGAATTCCTGCTTGTTCCTGAAGACAGGAAATTATCAGGTAAATAAAATTTCACCTTCTGGTACATCTTGCTAGACCAGTCCAGACAAGTGGGAAGTACTAAAGCTAGAACTCAACCGGTTGGAAGGAAGACAAAGCTGCTCACAGAATCATCGAGTCAAAGATGGCATTTGATCTGGCCTGAAAATCCAAACAATACCTTGCAAAAGTTCTCAGGAAAGACTAAGTAGCTGCACAACAGTATCCACAGGAGCCACCACCCTAGACTCGGCCCTAGAAGCAGCCTAGGCCCCAGCAGAGTGAGCGTGCAGGAACAGGCTTAGCCTTCAGAATGTAGGTGGAGGCATTTACCTCTCAGATCCAGTGTCCCAGGGTGACCTTGAAAACTGAATGCCTCTTATGTGGCCCTTCTATCAAAATGAAAAGCCTATACAATCTGCAGAAAAGATTAGTTGCCTTCAAATAATGGAGCAACACTTAGAACATCCACCAGGTGGCGCTCCTTGTCACTGTCCTGACACTAATCAGTGAAGAATGCAGAAGTGAAGGCACCTGGTTGACATGAAAGATAGTCATCACATTGGCTAAAAATGAAGGCACAGGGCATAGCATCATGGCTTCCGTCACGGTGGTCAAATGAAGGTCCCAGAAAGGACAAGTCCTGCAACTCTGAAATGCAATGAATTAAACAAATGATCACCACACAACTTCAGGGTAGCTTGCCTCAGAGGCTCAAAGGGAAGGCCAATTAAGGCCGAAAGCAGAAGACCGAGGTCACAGGGAAAACAATAGCCCAGAAGGGGAGATTTATCACCTTACCCCCTCCACCCCAGAGGAAACTAGATATGTTAAGAGTGTGAGGCCAACATGGCAACCTAAGTTCTCAGGGAATTTAACACGATTCCCTTGTTCAAGCCATTCTAAAGGAAGGCCACACCGCATGTTGCCCACCAAGGAAAGACCTTCTGAGCCTGGCATCATGCCAGGGAAATAGACCTGCACCTAGCCCTCAGTAGGCTGGACATCACTACTTCAGTCAGTGTCTTTTAAGGGCCAAATTAGAAGCGAGAACAGACCTGTGTCATTTATGACGATGGAGCCCCTGGCAAAAAAGACCCCTTTTTTGATAGAAAGGAGATGGTCCCCCCATCAATAGGTACAGCAGGTCTGTATACTAGGACCACCATGGTGCCATCAGAATCACCAGACCCACATGATCTTCAACTCTTCACAGTACCTATCTATCAGGGGCCATGGCAGGAACACAAAGCAGAACCCCGCATGGCCATGGCTGTACAAATATGTCCATGCCGCTGAAACTAATCTCCCTTCCTCTGGCTGAAGGTAGCCTCCATCTTGGCATTTTTCAGTACTGCCATCAATCTAGAAACGACCAGCCCCAGCAGTTAATGACCTGCTGAAAGACCTCTGACCCCAACTCCCACTCCCCAGGATCAAGGGTCTGATGATTAAGAAAGTCTGCTTTGACACTGTCAGTGCTGGCAATCCGCTACAATTTGAGGGCCTTGAGATGCTATTCTACCCAAGGGGAACAGAAGCTAAATTTCACAGACCACCATTTCACTCTTCTGGTGCCCCTTGCCGGCTTATGTATAAAGAACAGCTGAACCATTCAACCCTGAACTAGAGACCGAAAACAACAAGATGGCTCAAGCCTCCAATATGTTGATCAATCAAGCTGCCTCGCAGGGAGACCAACGTCTCTGAGCCATCTTCTCCCAAGGAGTGAGCCTCCCCAACCCAACATTCTGCTACTGGATGTCAGGACAATCAACTGGATTGTACCTGTGTGAGGCCTGCATCTGAGACCTAGATGACAACCACCATGAGGAGCCCGTTGACTTGTCTTCAGATAGCCGCGGAAACCTAGATGCCCCCAAGTCTTTGATTACCTTCTCCAGGTTCTCCCAAAAAAGGAGCCTACCCTTGGAGGATAACTCGAATAACATATCACTTAGTTACTGCGCGGCATTCTGCTTCTTGATTTTCCTTTTTTTTTCTCTCTTTCTGTTCTTTACTTTCCTGTTCAATAATGGAGCTCTTTTTTCTTTCTTATTTGTTTGAATATTTTATTGTAAAATGCTTTGCCACATGTGAAAGGCAGTATATCAAGTATTTTAATAAACAAACTTAGTAAGGTGGGATTTAGAGTATGTATCCATTGACTGGCGCCACCACCACAGCCAGTATCTAGCTGCCATAGTTACTGCGAATGCAAGTACCACAAGATGAATAAGATCGAACATAGAGAATTGGCTAAAAAGACAGCCACAGATTGCAGATGAGCAGACTCTGACTATTCCAGCAACTGCTGGACCCAACAGAGAAAAGCCCTTGTCACTAAGCCACTGCAGACAGAGGCCTGTATGCCAAGCACTGAGATTGAAAAGGCTGTCTTCAGCAATGCCTCCACCTTACAGGCCTGATGATCTTAGAAAGTGGATCCACCCTCCAGTGGGATGATGGGATGACATACGATTGCCGTAAACAAGGCATCCACCTTCAGGAAGTGTAACCAGCTGTCCTCCAGGGGCAGGGCACACAAATTGACCCTAACCTTATTGTCCCACAAGAAAGCATCTGGAGACTCCCATTCCACCAGAATTATTTGCTGAACTGCCAGTAGAAGAAGGAAGGCCTTAGAGGATTTTATCAAGCCCTCCAGGGGGATAAAGATTAAATTAGACGTGCCTGCTAATTGTAGTTCCTAGAGGAACTCCAGTCTAGTCCCGGAATCTCTGGGTTGTGATCCTCCTCCAGCAGCTTGGAGACTGAGAAATGTCACTCTTGTAATGTCACTGGTATATAAGCCCTGGATCCGCCTCCTCTCACTAGTTACCTATTGACAAAGCAGACTCACCGGAGCAACCATTAAGTACTAAATTGTACAATAATCAATACCTAAACCAGTAACTGAACACTGTGACCAACTATGTACATCTCCTTTGAACGGTGCCCTACGTGCTGAGGTCCACCTTCCTCCCCCTGCGAAGGACGTTGACCCCACAACCACCCCCAAACTATACCCTAATCCCTGGAAAATTATGCTTCAGCACAGCCACCTGTGACGCTTACCTGTTAACTTAGTCCTGCTTCAGGCCATAGTCCACTTACCTACCAGGGCGGGATACGGGACTAGACTGGAGTTCCTCCAGGAACTACAATTAGCAGGTAAGTCTAATTTAATCTTTCTGATTGTCCCTCCAGTCTAGACCCGGAATCTCTGGGGATGTAACAGAGCAGTGAACAGATTCAATGGGAGGGCCCTGCTAGACCAGCCTGAAGCACAGCCGATCCAAAACAGGTGTCCCTCTCCGCATTAATATCCAGACGGTAATGCTTTACAAACGAGTGCAAAGAAGACCAGGTTGCCGCTTTACAGATTTCCACCGCTGGCACCAGACTGCATTCCGCCCAAGAGGCTGCTTGTGCTCTCGTGGAATGAGCTCTCAGCCCATGCGGAACCACCCGGCCTTTTAACAGATATGCTGACGCGATCGTCTCCTTCAACCATCGGGCAATAGAAGCTTTAGAGGCCGCTTCACCCTTTCTTGCTCCCTCAAATAACACAGTCTATCCGACTTACGGAAACTGGCCATCCTGCGGATATACCTCTTCAACGCTCAAATATCCAATCTATGCAACTGACCAGCAACACGACCTTCGCCCTGTGCCGCGAAAACCAGCAATGATACTACTTGATTCATATGAAAAACCAACACAACCTTTGGCAAAAAGGATGGAACTGGCCTCAACACCACCTTAGTATCAAAAAATGCTAGAAAAGGTTTTCTACAGGACAACACTTGCAACTCTGAGATTCGTCTCGCCGAAGCAATCGTCACTAAGAATACCACCTTCAGAGTGAGGTCTTTCAGGGACGCTTTCGCCAGTGGTTCAAAGGGTGCTCTCCCTAGCGCCTCCAACACCAAAGGGAGATCCCATGTCGGAACTACTTGCTTACACAGCCTTACTGCCCTCAAAAAACGCTTAACATCGGCATAACCTCCTAGCGACTTGCCCTGCATCTTACCCCTATAGCAGGACAGCGCTGCCAACTGAACTCTCAACGAAGCGGCCACCAAGCCTTTCCGAAAGCCATCTTGCAAGAAAGACAGCACCTGCAGTACTGACGCTCTTAAGGGAACAAAACCCTTGTCCACACACCATGCTTCAAAAATGCGCCACACTCTAACATAAGCCAACGAGGTAGACAGTCACCGAGCTTTCAGCAAGATGGAAATCACCCCTGCCGAATAACCCTTTGCCCTCAACTTAGCCCTCTCAAGAGCCAAGCCGTAAGCGAGAACCGATCCACCCGAGGCATGCAGAGGGGCTCCTGTGTTAGCAGGTCCCTTTGAGACGGAAGCTTCCAGGGCTTCTCCAACAACAGCCGCATCAAGTCCGCGTACCATGGCCTTCTTGGCCAATCTGGGGCTATCAAAATCACCTGACCATTGTGGAGCTCTATGCGCTGCAGCACCCGACCGATCAGCGTCCAAGGTGGAAACACGTAGAGGAGCTGCTCTTCCGGCCAGGCCTGTATAAGAGCGTCCAGGCCTTCCGCCATTCTCTTTCTTCTGCTGAAGAAGCGATCAACCTTCACCGACTGGAATGTCGCCATGAGATCCATTACCATCTTTCCCCAGCGACACACCAGCATTGCGAACACGTCCGGGTGTAGAACCCACTCCCCCGGGTCTACCCTTACGCGACTCAAGAAGTCGGCCTCCATATTGTCTACCCCTGCTATATGCACCGCCGACTAAGCCACCAGATTGTCCTCGGCCCATTCTAACAAACTCTTCCATATGCATGCTGCTGGTACCTCCTTGACGGTTGATGTAAGCCACTGTGGTCGCATTGTCTGAGAACACTCAAATGGTCTTTCCCTGGAGCGCCGGCCGAAACCTTTGCAATGCCAGCGCCACCGCTCTCAACTCTAACCTGTTGACTGACCAACTCTTCTCTAGCTCGGACCATTGCCCCTGCGCAAATTGTCCCTGAAAATGAGCTCCCCAGCCCAGAAGACTGGCATCTGTCGTCAGAGCTATCCACGCCGGTGACTCCAAAGGCATCCCTTTTTCCAGACACTCCAGACGCAACCACCACTGAAGCGTCGCGCACGTCAGCGGCGGACAAGGCAGCCTGAGACAGCTGATCCTCCTGATATGATCACCTTCTCAACAGCACCCTTTGCAATGGTCTCATGTGGGCCCTCGCCCACGGAACCAACTTTAGCGTCGTGGCCATGGTCCCTAGTACCCGTAGGTAATCCCAGGCCATGGGGCCCTGCTTGCCGAGAAATTGTCTGACCAACTTCCTGAGCCCCAGTGCCCGCTGCTGTGGCAGAAATACTCGCCCCACTCTCGTATCGAACCGCGCCCCCAGGTACTCTAGACTCAGATGGTTCCATCTTGCTCTTTGCCATGTTGACTAGCCAACCGAGACTCTGCAAAAAAGGCTACCACCTTGGTAGTAGCCGACACACTCTCTGCTCGGGACTTCGCTCTGATCAACCAATCGTCCAGATAAGGGTGTACCAACACCCCGTCCTTTCGCAAGGCTGCTGCCACCACCATCATCACCTTGGTGAACGTACGTGGCGCCGTAGCCAGGCCAAAAAGAAGCGCCTGAAACTGGAAATGTCCCATAGGTACCGCAAACCTGAGAAATTTCTGATGCTCTTGCTGAATTGGAAAGTGAAGATACGCCTCCGATAGGTGTAGGGATGTAAGAAACTCGCCCTTCCTTACCGCCACTATAACGGACCTGAGGGTCTCCATGCGAAAATGAGACACTCTTAGACAACAATTTACTCTCTTGAGATCTAAAATAGGCCGATAAGTCCCCTCCTTTTTCGAGACTACAAAATAAATGGAATATCAACCGCACTCTAGCTGGGCGGGAGGCACCGGTACTATTGCATTGAGGGATAGAAGTCTCTGCACCGTCTCCCGAACTGCTACGCGCTTTGCACTTGCTTTGCACGGAGACTGAATGAATGGGTCGGTTACCGGCCGCTGAAACTCCAACGCATAACCCTCTTGAATAACCTCTAACACCCACTGATCTGACGTGATTTGGACCCAGGTAGGGTAAAATTCCCGTAACCGACCCCCCCACGGGAACCAACCCCTTCTGGGCCCCCCTGACTTCATAGAGATTTCTTGAAGTTTGAGGAAGCGGAGGAGGCCACAAAACCCCTGCCCGCTCCTCTAAATCCACGAAACCCCTGGCTTCTACTGGGAAAACGGCACCGCTGATTTTGGGCAAACCTCGGGGAACGGAACCACCGAAAGTCCCGTTGCTGACCCCGCGGCATGGGAGTGGAACGTCCCTGCTTTTGCTTGTCCTCCGGCAATCTCCCGCCTTTAGACTCCCCCAAATCTTTTACCAATTTATCTAAATCTTCACCAAACAGTAGCTTTCCCCGGAATGGAAGCTTACTTAACCGCGCTTTGGAAGAGCCATCCACTGCCCAATTGCGCAACCAAAGACATCGGCACCCCGCTATCACCAAAGCCATACTCTTTGATAACCCTCTGATAAGGTCATAATGAATGTCGGCCAGATAAGCTGCTCTGGATTCCAGTCTGGACGCCTCCTTGACCACCCCCTCGGGGTGGTCCCCTTGAATCTGCTGCGCCCAGCGTAGGCAAGCCCTTGCCACCCAGGCTCCACAAATATAAGCCTGTAAAGAGAGCACATTCACCTCAAAAACTTGCTTCAACAAGGCCTCTAACTTACGGTCCTGAGTATCCTCGAGTGCCGCACTTTCCTCTACTGGGATTGTGGTCTTTTTGGTAACTGCCGACATGGCCGCATCTACCCTTGGAGACCTAAACAAATCCTTATCCTGGTCTAACAGCGGGTAAAGACGCGCCTTAACTCCAGAACCTTTAAGCGCGGCCTCTGGCATGTCCCATTCCTCCTGAATCATTTCCTTAAACACTCGATGTACCGGGAAAGCTCTTTGAGACTTTTGAAAAGCCTATAACAGAGGGTTTTCTAGAACAGAATCCTCCGCCGGTCCCTCTGAGGGTATATTAAGCGTCTTGAGAGACTCTGCAATGAGAGCCGGCAACTCCTCTCTACGAAACATGCGGACCACCCTCGCTTGGTCCTCCTGTTCCGTAATCTCGCCTTCTTCCAGATCTTCGTCCAGGCCCATGTCTGGATCTGGGTCCTCGGACCCTAGCCCCTCCGATATGACCGACCCATCTACTCAGTCCCCATCAGCTCTGGGCCTTTTCGTACTTATGCTTGTCACTGCCGCCGTCAAAGGCGTACCTGGTCTCTTATACCCCAGCCCTGCTTCGGAAGGACTGGCTGTAGTCTTATTTAGTGAGCCGCCCAAGCCCTGCTGAATCAGGGCCACGAAGTCTGCTGCAAAAATCGCCGCCAGGCCTCCTGGTAACGGAGGCTGTGCAGCCTGAGGGTCCGGATTTGAAGACGTACTGGGTACTGGTTCCCTCTCGGACCCCGTGTCCAACCGTGGTTCTGTAGGGGCCGTAGACGTCCCTTCCTGAACCCCCGCACCGGCCTGTGCGACCTGCTCCATAGCCGCAGACTCTTGACTGCAACCTCTACAAACACCCTCCGGTGACACAGATCACCTTCTAGCACCGCAGAGAGTAAACAGAGCGGCCTAGAAGGCATCCTGTCTGTCTGCACTCCTCTGCGGGTAAATCAGGCCCTTAAACAGACCCCAGTAGCCTGTCACTGCTGGACTGTTTTGTTTTTTTGTTTTTTAACTGAATTAAGCCCAGAAACACTTCCCCAAGTCAAACTGAAGCTCAGTAAAAACGAGGCTCCCCTGCTGAAATACAGCGCTCTCAAAACCAGCAAATGCACACTGCGATTCCCGCGCGAGTGACACGCGGTCCGGCCTGCACCGCCGAGAACCGCGCTTCGCCAGCCTCCTGTAATGCTGATTCCTACCTTGGCAGCAATTGGATCTGCATCTGATGCCTCCTCCCCTGCACTCTACCATGTCCCGGGAGCTGCAGGGATTGGCTGACAAGCGTCCGAGACAAACTTTGCTGCCCAGCTGCGGTGTGAACCGCTGGCTCCAAACGCATATGCAGACAAACCTTCTGCACAAGCTGAGCACTGCCGTCTGCCGGTTCCTCTCCCTAGCTGATGGGATCAGAAAATGGCGGCTGCTCTCTCTGCAACTTCCCCCGGCCCTTTCCAAAGTTTAAAGCTACCCCCAGGATGAAGGGGGGGGGGGGCGCAGAGGACTCGAAAAGCAACGGGGAGGAATGAGCACCTGAGCAGCCCGGCACCCGAACAAGGAACTGAAGTGCCTTTTTTTCCCCCCCAAACCCTAAGTTCCTAAATCCTCTTAGCTACTTTAAACTCTCCTTAATTCCCTCTCCAGTGAGCCCGGAACCCCTGGGCTCATCCAACCTCCAGCCGCTTGAAGACTGAGATAACTGGTGAGAGGAGGCGGATCCGGGGCTTATATACCAGTGACATCACAAGAGTGACGTTTCTCAGTCTCCAAGCTGCTGGAGGAGGATCACAACCCAGAGATTCCAGGACTAGACTGGAGGGACGATAGGAACTGGGATAACAATGCCTCTATGGCCACCTCAAAAGAGAAGCAAGATCACTTCAGTGTCAGAGCCCCTAAGGGTCCCGCTTCTGAACTAGGACCAGGGGGTCCAAAGGGGGAGAGGCCACCAGGGCTGGTCTGAGACAGACCTCCAGCAGAACCCAGAAATCCTGCTGCAAAATGAGCATTAAGTCAGGGAGAACCTCATGGAAAGAAAAGACTCTCCTCTAAGAGGGCCCCCCAGAGCCTCACCTTATTCCAGAATAAGCAGCAGAACCCAAACACCCCCACAGGGTTGAAAAGCAGGACAAATCACAGGCTGCTTCCAGAGATATGATCTGTCAAAATGTCTTTTGTTTTATTTTCCATTCCTTTCCTTATGATACCCAGCATTCTATTTGCTCTTTTGGCCGCCGCTGCACACCGGGCCGAGGGTTTTAACATGTTATCCACAATGACGCCTAAATCTTTTTTCCTGGGTGGTGGTTCCTAATGTGGAACCTTGCATCGTGTAACCATAGTTTGGGTTGTTCTTCCCTAGGTGCATAACTTTGCACTTGTCCACATTAAATTTCATCTGCCATTTGGATGCCCAGTCTTCCAATTTATCAAGATCCTCTTGCAATTTTCCACAATCCTCTTAGGTTTTAACAACTTTAAATAGTTTTGTGTCATCTGCAAATTTGATAACCTCACTCGTTATTTCCTTTTCCAGGTAATTTATGAATAAGGTGAAAGTGTCTCAGGGGAGGGGAGGCCCTGCTCTGGAAGTCAAAAGCTCCCCCCTGGTTTGGCTGGAGCCATGACCTGGGGGCTTCTGAGCCTTGGGATTCTGAGCTCCCTGGCCGTGCCTCTTAGGGTGAGAACCCCGTTGCTGGCCCAAGGATTGGTAGTGGTGACTCTGTTGGAAGTGCCCCTTTTTCCCTGGGAACAGGGGCCTTTCTCCCGAGGGTTTCTTGTGGGGAAAGGAAGCGGTCTCTTTTGAGAGCCTCTGGCACGTCACCACTTTGGCATCTATCTCAGCCACTGTGTTAGCCATGGATTTGCCAAACAGGTTTTCTCCAGTGTAGAGGATGTCGAGCATCTTGTCCTGGACCCATTGCTCGAGGTCTGAGGACTGTAGCCAGGCTTGGCATCAAAATTGCTACTCGAGCTGCTGACTCGACTCTGTCGTAGGCCTCTCGGGGAGGAATTTCGAGCAGTCCTTGATCCCAGAGGACAGAGCTTGGAACCAATGGAGAGGTTCCTTGGCCAGCCCTGCTGAAAACCCAGACAACTCCTGGGTCAGGGCCTTCAAATACATGCCTACGTATAGTTCACAGGTCTGGATTTGACATACCAGCATTGAACCCTGGTAGCACTTGCGCCCAAGGTCAAGGGCTCTAGCATCCCTGCCAGGGGAGACAGAAAAGTAAGTATTTTGGCTCTTGAGTTTTGCATGGTTGACTCGACAACCATGGAGTTATGTGGGAGTTGGGGCTTGTAAAACCTCGACCCCTTCCTGACGCGGTATATGGTGTCAAGGCATCGGCTGACCACCGGTACCAATGCCGGGGTCTCGCACATTCGCAATAGCGGCTGCTTGAGGATCGGTGCATCGGGCACAGTGAGAGTTTCCTTGGGTGGAGACTTGAACTGGAGAATCTCTAATTCTTCAGTGTGTAAGTCCTCCTCGGTTTGCACTGAAAGGACTCTGGCCATATCCCTGACAAAATCATGGAAGGCCACGTCCTCTGGAGGAGAATAGCACCAGGGCATCGGGAGAGACCTCATCATCTGTCTCTCACTTGGAGCCGAGAGGGGACGATGAGTCCGAGGCCCTGCGACTCCTTGCCACAAGGCCTGCGCCGAAGAGCTGGGGGCTTCCAGAGGTCCGAATCTTGGAAACTGGCTGGGGAGGACCGGATGCCCGATGAACAGGAGCAGACCTCGACTGGGGCCAAGGACTTCAGAGGCCAGTGGCGCTTGGAGCTTGACTCAACGACCGTGGACTTTCCCGCAGTCGGGGACCCAGTCAGAGGCAGATGATGCGGATGAACCAGCCATCATTGACTGCTGCAATGATGTTCTGAGGCGTGGCTGCCATTCTGGTTTCAAAGCCAGAAGGCTCTGCAGCTTTTGGCGTGGGCACAGAGGATCTTGGACCCGGCGCCAGCAATCTCACGAGTGCGTCCTCGATGAGGACTAGTCTTGAGAAACCTCGCACAGTCTCCGCCGACTGAGGAATCCTTTTTGAGGACCTTGGTGGGATGCTTCTTGGAGTCGCCCAAGCCCCTCTGAGCGGTCTTACCAGGTTTCTCCAGTAGAACCTTGACAGACTTCAAGGATTTTTTCTTCTTTTGCTCGGGGTCAGAGGTCTTCTCGGAGGAGCCGCCGCCACGGGACTCTGAGGACGCTCGGGCCTCACGGGAAGTGCTGGGCTTGGAGTTTGGCGTCAGGGAGGACGGTGCCGAGTCGGACCTTGGGAACAGTTTCTCCTGCAACTCCAACCTCTCTTTATTGGTTTTAAGCGTCATGGCCTGGCACAGGTCACAGGAGGTGCTATCATGGTCCAGTCCCAGGCAGCATAAGCAGCAGTCATGGGTGTCAGTGACTGACATGATTTGACTGCAGTGGTCACATTTTTTTGAACCCACCGGGGGACATAGTGGGAGAACACCCGGCTGGGGTTGACGACCCCGTGCGAAAAAAGGCGTGAACGCCAGTGGAGGCAAGCCTCGATCAAAAAGGGGTAAAGGAGTAGAGAACAATGCCGTGTCTAGCGCCGGCTTGAGGCAGGAAGAGGAATCAGTACGCAACCAGGAAAAGCTAACTTTTAAGGATGTTAGCAAGGATTTTGTCTGAGGAAAATGGACAGACATCTGTTGGGCTCTGTGGAAAAAAGGGGACTGAACAAGATGGCACCCTTAGACAGGAAGAGGACCATGCATGCGTGGTAGCATGTCCCAAAGGCTTTCTTTTGAAAGCAGGGGAAATGCTCTGCATGGGCTCAGTCGGCGCCACTACCCATATGTGAGGACTGACTTCCTACTTGTTCCTGGAGAAAAGATTGTTCTTAGCATAGTTCACCTCCCACTCCACCCTCCCAGCCTAGACCAGACCCAGACCAAAGCTGAGCAACTGTCTGTTCCTTCTTGGATCCAATTCAACCAGTCGTCAATCATGGATTGAGGTTCCTTCTCGACTAAGAGCTGCCACCACAACCATCATCGCCTTGGAGAAGGTCCTGGAAGCTGTGGCAAGGCCAAGGGACATGACCTGAAACTGAAAATGTTTGTCCAGAGGTGCAAATCGCAGAAAATGTTGCTGATCCACTCCAAATGGAAATGTGGAAGTATGCCTCAGAAGGATCCAGAGACAAGAGAATCTTTCCCTTCCTGACTGCTAAAATGACTGAGCACAATGTTTTAATATGAAATAGTCAGATCCGGAGACGCCTGTTGACCATCTTGAGGTCAAGAATGGGCTGAAAGGAACCATCCTTCTTGGGGTCCACAAAGATGAAATACCATCCCTTGCTCTGTTCTGACTTGGACAAACCAGGACAATAGTCTGCAACTAGAGAAGCCAGTTCACAGTTGTTTCCACAGCCTTTTGCTTGAGTCGAGACTCGCATGTAGAGATTACAAAGACATCCAAGATAGGCTGTATGTTGGATGATGTCCAGAATTCACCAGTTTGTTATGATCTAGGACCATTCCCATAAGAAACAGCTGCATTCACCCACCAGAATCACTGTGGAGGGGGCCTACCATCCATCATTGGCCAGAATGGAAGGATCCCATGGAAGCAGCCTTCTTAGGCTTTCTGGCTCTCTGAAAGGGTTTAGACTTCAGCTGAGACCGCCACAACTGAGAGGATGTCTACTTCCCTGGATGGTGCTTCCTAGACTCTTGAAAATGGGACCAAGAGCAGCACTTATAAGATTCCCTTGGCTTGTCTTACGGAAACCACTGGCATAGACACTCCAAATCTTTAACTAGCTTCTTAGACTCATCCCCAAGGAGAAGCTTATCCTTAAAGAGCAACTCTGTGAGCTGAGCTTTGGAAGCTGCATCCACTGACCAATGCCTCAGCCACAATCCGTGCTAGAAAGATGTGGCTGCTGTCACTGCTCAAGCTGAGAGTGAAGAAGGCTGTAGCTGACTCTAGACACTGCTGAAGCAGAGTCCTCAGGCAATTACTGAACTCACTGCAAAAACACATGGCCACAAGACTACTGTACACAGATGCCTGAATGCCAAGTGCAGAGGCAGAGAAGACAGTCTTCAACGGCACCTCACTTTTGCGATCCTACAGCCCCTGAACTGCAGTACTGCCCTCTACCAGGACTGTAGTACAATGGATCACTGCCATGATCAGGGAGTCCACTTTTAGAAAGCCTTATCTTCATGCCCTCCTGGGGCAGAGCAAAAACCTGCTTGTGACCTTACCCCCTTTGAGGACACTATCCAGAGATTCCCACCTCCAGTATGATCATCTTTCTATCAGGAGTAGAGGAAAGGTCTTGGAGAACTTCCATAGCCCCTCAAAGATAGTGCCAGTGTCTGCCTAATCCTCCACCACTGACTCCCAAACGCAGAGCGCAACTTTAGCCTACTCAAAGCGGACAGCTCCTTTCGGTGGAACAGAAGGATGTCCAGAGAGTTCTCCACCACCACAGAAGAGAGCTCCCCATCTTCTGGGCTCAAACTTCCACCTGGGCTACCTGGATCCAAATCCTCTCACTTCCGATTCCCAGGAGGGAGGCTGGGGAAGACTCCCAGGTCCAGCTTTGCTTTCTCCACTTTGGGGAGACAAGGCCTCTTGGAAGTAAGCACCCCCAATGCAGTCTACCCAAAGGCCAGTCCAGATGGCCTTCTCAGAGGGCACTCTGGCACATCTTGGCATCACAGACCCTACTGCACCCTCTCCCTCCCCACAGGGTCTTAAGGACACAGAAAGCATGATGCAAAAATCTGACAAACTCAAGAGAAAAAAAATTCATACGCCTATGATCCGGATAAGTGCTCCTAGGGCTGCTCTTGGGCATCTCCCTGCTCCAGAAAAAACCCCAGGGGTTTCCACATGCTCCCCAAGTCTAAATCCAAGCCCCCAGTGCAACTTTGGGGACAGGGACCTTTTCCCATTGCCTTTGGAATGTCATCATGATAGGCACCTCATGCTCAGAGGCTGACAAGGCCAACTGTGGAGGGGAACCCCCTTGAAGATTCCCTTAGATCAACACTGCAAGCTGCACAAAATGCACCTGACATTGTAACTGAATAGTGCACACCACAAGTGAAGCACCAGCAGCCACGATCTAACATCACTGCAGCTTGAGGGAAAACAAAGAGCTGGTGAATCCACCAAAGGTCCACCCCCTCCCCCCGAAGCACCAACACAGTCACTCTGCACTCTACTCCCTGACAGCCAGCATAAGATGGACTCTGCATCAGCAGGTAAAAAGGCACTGTCTATGGACTGCTTTTTTTTTGTGTTCTCTTAATCAGGGGAGGAAAATGGGGGAAAGGGGAAGAAAAGTTCCAATTATTTCCCCCCTCCCCCCCCCATCCAACAGCCACAGTACGCAGGGAGGCCCACTATGTGGCCCATTCAACCAGAGGCAGGGCTTTAACTGTGGCCTGTGAGCTAGCCAGATAACTGACCAGAAATGGCCTGAAAACCAGCTTCCTGGAAGAACCCACAAAAAGATCACTGAGCCAGTTCAACAGGGGGACAACAGCCCAGAGACAGGCAAGGAGGCATAAACTGTTTATCTGGACTGGTCTAGCAGGATATGAAGGAGTTCTTATTAAATAAGGCTCTTGACTAGAAAAAGTGAAACAAAGATAAAACAAACAAATCTTGAAGAAAGATATTTTTTAAAAATTTAATATTTATTTATTTGTTGTTTTTTATATACCGCGCTCTTTAAAATCAGTGCGGTTCACAAAATCAAAAAATTTAATATAAAAAGTCAATGATAAAGCAGATTGAACTAACATTCAAGATAATTCTCTCCCTTACTTGTAATTCATCATTGTTATTCCACATGACCAAGCCTACTCTGTTGAAAGAGATGTCTGCAAATGACTAGGTGACACACACTTTATATATCCTAAAAAGGTGGCACCCTGAAAGCAAGCTTATATTGAAAAAACATTTTTTCCACTGCTTCTTAGGAGCATCCAGCTTGTGCCAGCCATTATCTTTAAACCTTCAGCTATGTTTACCTTCATTTCTTCTGGAAGGCCTCTTTCTGCTCGTTTTTCTTTCAGTTTTTTCAGTATGAGTTCAAGTGTATCTTCCTGAGTAGGTTTTCTCTCAACGATGGTTTCCTCCTCATCCTCTTCATCATTATGGTCAAGTAATGAGCCAAAGCTTTTTGGAAGTGTGTTACTTCGTGGACGTGTCTGAGGTACAAACTCTCCATCTGTACTTTTCTGCTTTGAATCTGATGTGTAAAAAACATTTATATATAAAAACTATGAAAAATAAAATAGTTCAGAAGATTAGATGAGTTGATTGACTAAAGTAGTATGAAAGGCCTGAGTAGATGAAAGCGTAGTTACTCACCTGTAACAGGTGTTCTCGGGGGACAGCAGGAATCAGTCCTCACATATGGGTGATGTCGGCACCAAGGGAGCCTGCAGAGATCCAATCATCAGCTTTCAAAGAAAGCTTTTGGGAACTACACCGCGCACGCGCAGTCACATTCCCGCCCAAAGGTGCCATCTTACTTCAGTATGATGACATAGCTCAATCAAGCTTAAAAAGAAAAAACTCCATGGGGAGAAGAGAGGGTTGTGAGGACTGATTCCTGCTGTCCCTGGAGAATACCTGTTACAGGTGAGTAACTATGCTTTCTTTGGGAACAAGCAGGAAGTGAGTCCTCACATATGGGACTCCCAAGCTACAGGCTACCGAAAAAAACCTGTAAAAACAACGGGTGACCCAAAAAGCAGACTATAAAGGGCAGCAGGGGGCGTTGATTGGCTGAAAGTCTGAGACTGCAGTAGCAGCATCAAAGATGCAATCCCCACTCCGGTAGCCTGGACATCATGGATTGGAGGGAAGGAGCTGCACTATTCCCCAAAGAGGTGACAGAGTACAGTCTGGCCGAAGGCACAATAGGTGTTTTCCAAAAAGTAGTGTGCAGCAAAAGTGTGCAAAGAGGACTAGGTGGCGGCCCGGCAGATATCCAGTAAGGGCACTGAGCGCAGGCCTGCCACTGAGCCCGCCACGGCAGGCACATTGTTAGCCATGATGGTCCAGAGAGAGCCCCACCTGTTGATAGGAGAAGGAAATGCAGTCAGCCACCCATCGTGAAAGGATGTACTTGGAGACTGTGATTCCAAGTCGAATTGGGTCAAAAGAGACAAAGAGCTGCGCTGAGCAGCGATGGGACTGCATCCTCTGGATGTAAAAGGACAATGTACGCTTGCAATCCAGCGTGTGCAAGGAGGCCTCCATCCTAGAAGAATGAGGCCTAGGAAAGAAGGTGGGCAATACTACCTCTTGATTTAAGTGAAAGGCAGAGCCAACATTTGGCAAGATCTTGGGGTGAACCCTAAGGACAACCCTGTTCCTGTGGAACCTGGTGTAGGGAGTGTGTATTACCAGCACCTGTAGCTCGTTCACACGCCTGGCCAAGGTGAGCGCCACCAAGAATAGGACCTTCCAAGAAAGGTACTTGAAGGGCAGGTAGCTAGGGGTTCGAAGGGTGGAGCCATGAGCTACCCCCAAAACCACATTGAGGTCCCACACCACCAGTGGCGGATGGATCGGGGGCCAGGAGAGGAGGTGACCTCTTATAAACCGGCCCACTAGAGGGTGCACCAACACGGCCTGACCATCCAAAGCATGGTGGGGAGCAGAGATGGCACAGAGGTGCATTCTGACTGTGTTGGGCTTGAGGCCAGCCCCCGACAGATGTAGAAGGTACCATAAGATAGCCGGCATCGCGCAGGAGAAAGGGTTAAGACTTTCCTCCGCACACCAGTGCGAAAACCTGTGCCACTTAAAAGCATAAGCCCTCCACGTGGAGACCTAACGTGAGGCAAGCAGAACATCTTCAACTGACTTAGAGAGGCGGTGATGTACTATAACTAGCCTCTCAGCATCCAGAGCGTCAGGGCAAGGGACTGGAAGATGGTATGCAGCAGCGTCTCGTCCTCCTGTGACAGCAAGTCCGGGGCACTCCCCAGGGGCAATGAGTCCTGCAGGGACAGCTGCAGAAGTAGCGGAAAGCAGGGCTGCCTGAGCCACTTGGGTGCAACAAAGATGACCGAGGCCGCCTCCACTTGGATCTTGAGGGCGGTCCATGGCACCAGGGGCGTGGGCAAAAACACATACAGATAGCCTCTGGACTAGAGAAGGAGGAAGACGTTCGCCGCCTCCTGCCCCCGGGCCGGCCTCCGAGAGAAGAGGCATGACATCTGCGAGTTCTCTGGACTGGCAAAGTCATCGATCTTCAGGGTCCCCCAGCACCGAAAGATATCCCACAGGGCGGCCAGGTTCCATCTCCACTCATGGGGATGGAGGATTCAGCTCAGGCAGTCGGCCAGTACATTGTTCTGCCCAGCAAATACACCGCTTTGAGGGGGATGCTCTTCCGTGTTGTGAAGTTCCAGAGATTCACCACCTCCCAGCAGAGGTGGTACGAGCCCCTGCTACCCTGCTTGCTGATGTAGTACATCGCCACCTGGTTGTCCGTCAGGACCTGAACCACCTGCCCTTCCAGATGATCCTGGAAGACCCGCAGGGCGCGATAGACTGCTCCGAGTTAGAGCAGGTTGATCTGCAAGGCACCCCTCTGTTGACCATGGGTTTTGCGACCACAGATAATAGCAATGGGCCCCCCAGCCCAACTTGGACACATCTGTTGTAAGGATGCATTGCATTGGGGGAGCCTGGAAGGGCAGGCCGGCTCTGAGGTTGAGGGGATCCTGCCACCAGGCAACAGATGTTGCTAGGCCTGGCATGACGTGGATGCAGTCCTCCAGATGCCCCGAAGCTTGTGTCCACTGGGCGCTGAACGTCCACTGAAACTGCTCATGAGGCAGCGGGCAAATGGGGTGACATGGACAGTGGATGCCATGTGCCCCAAGAGGCGGAGCATTTGCCTGGCCGTCACCGTTGATCCACCCTGCGCAACAGCAGCAGGAAGGCTCTCGCCTGAGTGGAATACAGATAGGTAGCAATGAACTCCAAGCACTGGGTGGGCAGGAGGTGAAACTTCGAGAATTTCACTACAAACCCCAAGCGCTAGAGCAGTCCTATGGTGCATTGCACTGTGTTGCGTACCTCCTTCGGCAAGCTGGCTCGTATGAGGCAGTCATCCAGATAGGAGAAGACAAAAAAAACCCAGGAGCCTGAGCTGAGCAGCAACAACTACCAGGCATTTTATGAATACTCAAGGAGCAGCGGCTAGCCCAAAGGGGAGTACCCTGCACCGAAAATGTCGTCTGCTCCGACAAATTGGAGGTACTGATGGATCAGGATGTGGGTCTGGCATCTTTGAGATCCAATGAGTATAACCAATCTCTCCTCCAGGAGGTAAGGCAGCAAGGTTCCAAGGACTACCATTTTGAACTTTTTCTTGACCAGGAACCAGTTGAGGTCCCGCAGAGCCAGGATGGGCCAGAAGCCCCTTAATGTCTTGGGGACAAGGAAGTAGCGGGAGTAAACTTCCCAGCCCTAAAGAGGTTGGAGGACGGACTCCACCACTTGATCCTTGAGCAAGAACTTGAGTTCCCTTTGTAAAGGCTGCCTGTGCAAGGAGTCTATAGGCAATTCCCCTGGGAAGAAGGGAGAAGGCAACTGGGAGAAGTGGAGAAGATAGCCTTCCCTGACCACCTGCAACAACCAGGCGTCTCTGTTGATGCTTGACCACTGGGGTGTGAAGTGGAGCAGCCATCCTCCTGTGAACCTTGGGCCTTGTTCCTCCTAAGGGAGGGAGGCTATACCCAAGGAATCAAAAGCACCCCCCAAGGTTGTGGCTGAGACACAGTTTGGAGGCCTTTGGCTTATGGAAACCATATCCCTGGCCCTTGACCTGCTATCCCTGAGGGAGGAGCATGATAGGCCGGAAACTTGGGGAAGTTCCCGTAAGCCTTCTTGGTCTTCGGGTGGAAGGGCTGTTTTCCCCTCCGAAGTCTTCCTGTGGGAAGATTCAGACACTTTCTTGGACAGCCTGGTTCTGGTCATGAATTCCTTCTCCAGCTCAATGGCCTTCTCCATCATGGATTTGCCAAGGAGATTCTCTCTGCTGCAAGGGACAATGGCTAACTTGTCCTGAACCCACTGCTCTAAATTGGAGGACTGTAGCCAGGCAAGGCGGTGGGCACTAACGACCACCACAGCTACCTGAACCACCAACTTGAAGCAGTCGAAGGCCGCCCGAGTTTGAAACTTGCAGCACTCCTTGACCAATGACAGCAGGGTTCTCAAGCGCTTGAGTTCCTTCGCCAGGTCCCACAGGTACATGCCCATGTATAGCTGGTATGCCTGGATCCAGGCTGTGAGCATGGAGTCCTGGAAACACTTCCTGCCAAAAGCATCCATGATGCAGGCTTTCTTGCTGGGGGGGCACCGAGGAGTGCATCTTTTGGCTTTTAAGGTGACGCAAAGACGATGACTCCACCACTATGGAGCTATGCAGCAATTGTGTTTTCTGAAAGCTGGGGCTCCAGCCAACCCAATATTGCGAATCTACTTGATGGTTCACAATCAGCACTGTCACTGGGGCTCCCACATCCTGAACAGCAACTGTTCAAGGATGGGGAGGCATGGGCACTGAGGGTGCTTTCTGAGGAGCCGCCTCATACTGGAGGATCTGGAGATCCTGGGTATGCGTCTCGTCCTCGGGCACCGCCATGAAGGCGCATGCCTGGGGGGCACCGCCATGAAGGCGAGTGCTTGGGGGACATCTCCCACACAAACTCTAGTAAAGAAAGATCCTTCGGAAGTAACCACCGTCGATGATGGGTTGGAGGGGATGTTCCAGTGAAGGATGGTGTTGGAAGACTCCTCATCCGTCTCCCACGCCGAATTGGAGCCAGAGGAATCGGCGAGCACCCCGCGGATGTTGGACCAGCTCGGCAGCATTGACGACATCTGATGTCAGAGCTCCAGCGTGACCGTGCCAGACGCTGCATCAGGCCTCGAGTCAGTCGCTGACAGAGAACACCGATCAAGCCAGCCTCTCAAGGATGGATGGAGCATCCTTCGGGGAGGTCCTGGTCGAGGACAGCCCCGTAGCAGGCACCAACAACCCGGAGTGATCGGGAGTCGAGCCCCACTGTGCCTCAATGAACAATGTGAAGCTGCCTTCCAGGGCCGTCATTCAGGCTTCGATGCTGGATGGCTCTTCAGAGGCATGCGCTGGCCTCAAGGATGTTGAGATCTGTGTCAGGTACCTGGCAGGGGAATCCCTGATAGTGATGGCGTCAGGGGACCCAACTCAATCCCATGATTTCGCTGACACCACCCGCCAGGGCTGCTTCGAGAGGCATTCCTGGCTATCGACACCTGGGGAAGGTCCTCAGAAGATGACGCCAACGTTCAATGATCTCGGGGCTCCGATTGAGCCCGAGTGCACGACGCCGGCATCGAAGGCAGGGATTCTGCCCCTGATGCTGATCCCGAGGCAGATTTACCACACAGTTCCCCCTGCCGCCTTTTGCTTTACTTCTGGGTCTTAGCCAACATCAAAAGGCAGAGCGGGCAGGAAGACACATCATGGTCTGCCCCAAGGCATTTAATGCAGGTGTTGTGGCAGTCCGTGAGGGACACATGTGGTTGCACTTGCCACACTGCTTAAATCTGCTGGTCAAAAACATAGCGAGAAAGACAAGCCCCGCAAGATTAAACTCCAATGTCTCGACCAGCTAGTCCACAAGCAAAAAACCCCTGGGTCAAAAAATTAAACGAAAAGCAAGCAAAAAACACAACTCCAAGGTGGTGGACTCAGGTGGCGGAAAGGTGATTGAACCGATGAAAAGAGAAGAAAATACCAACGAACAGTGGTAAAAAATCAACATTATCCGGAGTGCACAGACAGCACGTCTGCAGGGCTACGCAGAAAAAATAAGACTGAGGTAAGATGGCACCTTTTGGAAGGAAGGTGACCGCACATGAGGGGTGTAGCTTCCAAAAGCTTTATTGAAAGCTGGGGAATGGATCCGTGTGGGCTCCATCGGCGCCGACATCACCCATATGTGAAGACCGACTTCCTGCTTGTTCCCGGAGAAATAGGCTTTGTCTGAGGGAAAATGTGACTCGTTTTTGTGTAAGATAACTATCCCTCAATAAGTGGTTGTAAAGTAAGAACTGATAGAATGAGAAGAAAAATTCTGGCTGAACTGATCTGGAAGGAGAATTTCCCTTGTGTCTTAGGCTGTTATAGAAAACAAAGAAGGAAACAAGGCAGTTAGTGGACGAAAGAAAAGGTAACTATAAAACCAAATATTTAAACCCAAAACAGAAAGACACTGAATAATGTTCCAAAATGATATGCATCTTGAATCTAGACGTTCCACATTGGAAACATTTTCACATTTTGATTGAAAATGTGTAAATATTTTTGAACAACCTTTGATATTCAAGAAAATTTATAATTACTTTGGATTTTTTGTCCACCTTTCCAAATAATGTTCAAGGCAGTTTATATAAGTACAACAGACCCATAGTCCAAAGAAGTTACAATTTAAATGGGCACCTGAGGCAACAGAAAATAAAACAGAGTTACTTACCTGTAGCAGGTGTTTTCTGTGGACAGCAGGATAAGTCCTAACATTTGGGTGAAGTCACCAATAGAAACATTGCACGGGAACCATTTCCAACTCCTCCTAAAACTTTTAGAAGCATTCTACCATATAGGCACAAGCCTTCCCACCTGCTACTGCCACGCCATTTGCCTCAGTCTGGTATCCTAAGCTAGAATACAACTCCAAGGGGAGATGGGAAGGTTGTGAGGACTAATCCTGCTGTCCACGGAGAACACCTGCTATAAGTGAGTAGCTCTGCTTTCTCTGTGGAGAAGTCAGATAAGTGCTCATCTATTTATTTAGCAACATTTTATACTGCTATATCTATGAGTCATAGCCGTGTACAGCTACCATGGATTAAAAGAGAGTTTACATATAATTAAATAGTGGTAACCGAAGGTATAACATATAACATCTGAACAGCAGCTAACAATAGTGTAACTTAAAACAATACATGAAAGAAAGTTAAACAGTAAGGCTTGAAGCGGAACAGAAGGTGGAGGTCAACTGGGAAGAGGGGGGATGGGATGTGGTGTGTAGAATTAAAATGTAGCTCATTATAAGGTTATTTAGTATACAACAGGGGACAAGAGTCTGTAAAATATGGCTGTATCACGGACCGAGCATGGGGCTAGGTGTCAGAGCCATAATGTTCTACGAATAGATGTGTTTTCAGCCTGCAGTGGAATTCACTTGTGGATGATCATATATCCAATGAGAGAGAGTTCCATAAGGAGGATGCTTATGGGGGAAAGGCTCTATTTGGGGTGGTATGGGTGCATTGAGATGTTAATGATGGGCAAATTAATAAGTTTTGGTTGGCTTTCTTCCTAGCCCTGTTTGGGGGTAGCTGAGTGGCGGGTGAATGAGTGGCTGGAGAATGTCTCCATAGAGGCTGTGGAGGATTTTGAATTTGTTTAGGGAGGACGTATTTGACCCTCATGTGAGAACGCTGTCGCTTTCATTTAGCCATGATTCCCTAGCTATTGGCTGCCTTGCAACAAAAAGGGGACTACAACGCTGCAACTGGCAGACAGCCAAAAACAGCACCTAGAATATGGCAGAGGTAATGAAGATAACGGGGAGATATTCAAGCGCATTTACACGGTTTGCAGACCTGCAAATTGTGTAAATGCCTCTTTGGGGAATATTTAGCGGTACTAGCACAGTTAGTGGGTGTTCCAGGATAGCACTCATTGCTAATCAGGCAGCGGCAATACAGAGTCGCTGCCTGGTTAGCGACATGTGGCGAAAGTCAGGCACAGGAAACACTGGCCTAACTTTCACTACAGAAAGTAGCTGCGTAGCAGCTAAATACTGCCGCTGCCCTGTTAGTTTTGCAGCAATCCGGGCAACTCAGATATTCAATGCTGGAGTAAGGATATGGCCCCAGCACTGAATATCCAGGTTTAAAGTTCAGCATCGGCAGCTAGCTGCTTTAGTAATGTGGTGTGAATGTACAGCTTTGAAAATATATTCCATGGAGACTGCGCACAAGTGGGCCACTGACACAACAATGGCTTGGACTTGTGAGCTGTGACATGACCCTCGAGACTCAAGCCTGTCTTTGAGCCAAACTGAAAGACTGCATTTGACAATGGCAGCCCCTAACCTATTTGGGTCAAATGAAACAAAAGGTTGGGCAGACTTTGTATGGGCTTTGGTGAACTCCAAATAAAAGGTCAAGGTTCTCTTACAGTCTAACCTATGTAGAGCACTTTTCACCTTGTGAGCATGGGGTCTTCGGAGCCTTCTGGACTCTACAGCATCAATCTTCTTACTAACTGGAGGTACAGAGAGGGGGTTTACCGCTTCGTTAGGCACAACAGAATGTTAGAGGATTTCCAACTCTTCAGTCCTGGGCTCCTCCTCAGTCTCCAATAGAAATGGTATAGCCTTAGCCATATCCTTTACAATACTGTGAAATGATAACTTCTCAGGAGGGGAGATGTGTGCCTCTAATGAGGTGGTGAGGAATTTGAGGCAACTCCAGAGATCCTTCCTCCGAGAAATATTCTGAGTCATACTCAAGATTCCTATAAGTGTGATCCAATTCCGATTCAGAGCTGTACTCTAATGACATCCAAGTCAATGTCTGGATGGTCTTCCATCTCCTAAGGGAGGCAGGTCTCCTTCAGGAGTGCCTATGCACTGATGACTTCTGAACATCTCAGGGGGCGGTCTCCCCCCCCCCCCCCACCCATGCACTGAAGAGTGATATCAGCTGGCCAGTTATGAGTGTCAAGGCTCTTCAATTCCAGCAATCACCTCCCAATGCACTGGAAAGTGATATCGGCCAGTCAGATAATAATGTCAAAGTCCCTCAATGAACAAGGCTAGGTAAAAAAATATCAGTACTAAAAACATGCAAAACTCCTCAGAAAATGTTTCCAATGTGGAAACAGAACAAGGGATGTCCATAAGACTCCATGACAAAAGAAGACAAAACCAAATGTGCATTCAAGGTAGAACCTTTCTAAAAACTTCTAGGAGCTGGGAATGGTTCCCGCGCAAGGGCTCTGTCGATGACGGCACCCATATATGAGCACTTACCCTGCTTGTCCACAAAGAAAGTAACGGTACCAAAGGACATGAGGAGTTTCAGTGGGGCAAAATCAAATCTGAACCCTGGTCCTTAGACCACTGTTCTAACCAGTAGAACAGTCCTCCTCCTTACCTGTTCTTTTACTTCAAAGCGTTGAAATGCCTTTGAATATCAGGCCCTGTATTGTTTCTGCTTTAAAACAAACAAAAAAGTGCTACTACATCTTACCTTTCATTTGTTTGCGCAATTTGGTAAGATCGGTCATCCACTTTAAAACCTTTGGATTGGCTGCAATGTCACTATAGGCAGGCTGCAAGAATTTTAAAATAAAGGTGTAAGCAACCTACATAAGCATTTTTTCCACAAAATAATTTCTAATTTTGGGACAAAAAACTCACTTATCCCACATAGCATTTATTCAATTTTTTTAAAGATGAATGATGGATCCTAAGACCAGAAATTCCACAAGGGAATAAACACATTATCTAAGAACATAAGATATGCCATACTGCTCCAGACCAAGGTCCATCAAGCCCAGTATCTTGTTTCCAACAGTGGCCAATCCAGGTCATAAGTACCTAGCAGTTTCACCAAAAAGGCACATAGGATCCACAATGCTTGTAATTGGGGCAAGCAGTGAATTTCCTGGGTTCTCTTTAATAATGGTTTATGGACCTTTCCTCCAGGAACTTGTCCAAACCTTTTTTAAACCCAGCTACACTAACAGCTTTTACTACATTCTTTGAAAACGAATTCCAAAGTTTGACTACGCATTGAGTGAAAAAATATTCTCTTATTAATCTTAAACAGGTTACACTGTAGCTTCATTGCATGTCCCCTAGTCTTTCTACTTTTTGATGGCATAAAGCATAGTTACTCACCTGTAACAGGTGATCTCCAGGAACAGCAGGAAAGCGTAGTTACTCACCTGTAACAGGTGTTCTCCAGGAGCAGCAGGAATCAGTCCTCACTTATGGGTGACGTCGGCGCCGACGGAGCCCTCGCGGAGCAATTTTCCCCAGCTTTCAAAGAAAGCCTTTGGGAATTGCAGCGCGCATGCGCGGTCGTCTTCCCGCCCGAGGGTGCCATCTTAGCCAGTCAGATGACATAGCTAAAAAAGACAGCATAAAAAATTTGCAAAAAGAACATAAGCAGACGATTGCAACTCCAAGGGGAGGAGGGAGGGTAGTGAGGACTGATTCCTGCTGCTCCTGGAGAACACCTGTTACAGGTGAGTAACTACGCTTTCTCCAGGACCAAGCAGGAAGTCAGTCCTCACTTATGGGACTCCCAAGCTCAAGGCTACCGGAGACCCTAAGCACAAAAATGAGCTCCCTCTAGCTCAGCAGCACAGAAGGAAAGAATCTTCGCTGAATTATCACCCACCGGTAGCCCACATCCGGGATGGAGGGTAGGAGTTGCTCAGACCTCAAAGAGATTACGGAGGACTGCCTGTCCGAAAGCACTGTCCCTGCGGGACTCCCTCTCGAGACAGTAATGGACCGCAAAAGTCTGGCTCGAAGACCAAGTAGCGGCCCGGCAGATGTCTGCCAGCGGAACAGAGCGGAGGTAAGCCACTGTCGTAGCCTTTGCCCGAACGCAATGAGCCGTGACTCGACTTTCTAAGGAGAGTCCGGCTGCCCCATAAGCCCAAGAGATACAGTCCGCAACCCAGATGGACAGAGTACGCTTGGAGACCGGGAGCCCCAATTTATTGGGGTCAAAAGACACAAAAAGCTGAGCAGCTTTACGGTGCTCCCGCGTACGGTCAAGGTAGAAGTTCAAAGCGCTTCTACAGTCCAGGGTATGGAGGACCGTTTCAGCTCGCCTGGAGTGTGGTCTGGGAAAGAAGGTTGGAAGTACCACCTCCTGATTGATGTGAAAAGGGGAGACCACTTTTGGAAGAAATTTTGGGTGAGTCCGTAGGACTACCCTATTTTTGTAGAACCGAGTGTAAGGGGGATCAGACACGAGGGCCTGCAATTCACTTACGCGTCTAGCGGAAGTGAGGGCTATCAAGAACAGTGTTTTCCAAGACAGAAAACGGAGAGAACAGGTAGCCATAGGTTCAAAAGGCGGACAGGTGATCCGCTGCAAAACCACATTCAGGTCCCAGTCAGGCGCTGGCGGGCGCAGAGGTGGTTTAAGTAGAAGGAGACCTCGGAGAAACCTCGCTACGAGAGGGTCGCTGGAGAGAGGTCTACCGTCCACCGGCACATGATGTGCCGAAAGAGCACTGAGGTGAACTTTGACGGAGTTGGACTTAAGTCCCAGATTAGAGAGGTGTAGCAAGTATTGCAAGATCACCGACACCGGGCAGGAGAAGGGATCCTGAGACTGTTGGGTACACCAGACGGCAAAGCGACGCCATTTAAGGGCGTAGCATTTGCGGGTAGAAGGGCGTCGCGAAGCTAAGACGACCTCCTCCACCTCTGCCGGCAGGAGAAGGGGAGCAAGGACTACCCTCTCAGCAGCCAGGCCATGAGGTTGAGAGACCTGAGGTTGGGGTGTAGTAGAGACCCCTGATCCTCAGAAAAGCGTCCGCCGCAACCCGAAGGGGGTGTGGCTGACGAGAGCAGAAGCGAGGAAGCTGCCGGTTGTGAGGACTGGCAAAGAGATCCACCGTGGGGAGGCCCCACTTTAGGAAGAGCTTCTGAACTACCAAGGGATCCAGACGCCACTCGTGCGGCTGGAGGATCCTGCTGAGTTTGTCCGCCAGGCAATTCTCTTGGCCCGGGAGATAAACTGCCTTGAGGAGAATGCCGTGACTGACGGCCCAAGAGCAGAGCTTCTGTGCCTCCCGGCAGAGGAGGAAGGAGCCCGTGCCCCCCTGCTTGTTCACGTAGAACATGGCAACTTGATTGTCCGTCTGGACAAGGACGGACTGGTGAGAAGTCAGGTGGGAGAAGGCTTTGAGAGCCAGGCGGATCGCCCTGAGCTCCAGGAAGTTGATCTGCTGAGCAGACTCCCACGTGGTCCAGACGCCCTGAGTACGTGCCCCTTGGCAATGTGCTCCCCAGCCCAGGAGGGATGCATCCGTGGTCAGCACCCGGGTCGGCTGAGGTGACTGGAAAGGCATTCCGAATATCAGGTTCGGCTGCCGAAGCCACCACCGAAGAGACGAGATCAGCGGCTCGGAGACGCGCACCAGGTCTGCTAGGCCGCCTGTGGCTTGTCGCCACTGCTGGCGGAGACACCATTGAGCAGGCCGCATATTCAGGCGGGCATTGGGGGTCACATGGACGGTGGAAGCCATATGGCCGAGCAGTCTCAGGAAGCTCCTGGCGGAGACCAGGGGCTGGCTGCGAAAACGGTCGGCTAGGTCCATGAGCCGTTGAGCCCTGTCGAGCGGTAGGTATGCTCGCGCCTGAGGAGTGTGCAGCCTTGCGCCGATGAACTCGAGATCCTGCGAGGGGAGCAAAGTGGACTTTGCGAAGTTTATAACAAAGCCCAAGTGCTGCAGAAGAGTCACCGTGCGGCGCGTGGCGTTGGTGACCTCCCGAGCGGACGCTGCTCTGATGAGCCAGTCGTCGAGGTACGGAAAGACATAGAGGCCGTGAAGCCGGAGATGGGCCGCCACCACCGCGAGACATTTTGTGAAGACTCGCGGCGCGGAGGACAGGCCAAAGGGCAGTACTCTGTACTGGTAATGATTTCCTGCCACCACAAACCTTAGGTATTGGCGGTGGCTTGGGTGGATAAGGATGTGCGTGTAGGCATCCTTTAGATCCAAGGAGCATAGCCAATCTCCCTGCTGGAGGTAGGGCAGAAGGATTCCAAGGGTAAGCATTTTGAACTTCTCCCGCACAAGGAACTTGTTGAGGTTGCGCAAGTCCAGGATGGGTCTGAGGCCCCCTGTTCTCTTTGGTATTAGAAAATACCTGGAATAAAAACCTTGACCTCTCAGGTGGTGTGGCACCGGTTCCACCGCCTGTTCCTGCAGAAGACCTGCTAACTCCTGAAGGAGTAATTCCCTGTGCAGAGGGGGTCGTGGAGGTTCTCCCGGAAAACAGGAGGGAGGGACCTGGTGGAAGTGGAGAAGATAGCCTTCCCGCACGACTTGAAGCACCCAGGCATCTGCGGTGATGCTGGACCACCTGTGGGCGAAGTGAACCAGCCGGCCTCCGGTGCTGGGAGGAACCAGCGGGGGGGGAGAGGCTATGCTTTGTGAGTCAAAAACCCCCACCCTGCTGAGCAGGGGCTGGTGGTGCAGGCTTGGGGGCTTGCTGCCTACGGGACCCGTTACCCCGTCCCTTGGCCTGCTGGCCCTGTTGGGGAGCTGCAGGGGCCTGATAATGGGGGTATTGTTTGTAGGCAGCCGCCTTCCTCGGGTAAAAGGACTTTTTCCCCGAGCCCTTCTTTTTCTGGGAAGGGGCGGAGGTCTTCCTAGAAAGCCTGGTCCTGGTGAGAGTCTCAGTCTCAATTTGCGCAGCCTTTTCCGCCATGGGCTTGCCAAAGAGGTTTTCGCCTCGGCAGGGGACATCGACCAACTTGTCCTGCACCCAGGGCTCAAGGTCTGACGACTGAAGCCAAGCCTGTCGGCGGGCACCGATGCCGGCTGCGGCCACTCGAGCCGATGCTTCAAAGCCATCATAGGCTGCTCGGGACATGAACTTTGAGCATTCCCGAATGCCCGTGGACAAGGCTAGGAACCTCCGCAAGGGTTCCTCGGACAAACCAGCGGAGAATCCGGCTAGCTCTTTAGCCAGATCCCGGAGATACATGCCCATGTATAGCTGGTAAGTCTGGACACGACATGCGAGCATAGAGCCCTGGAAACACTTCTTGCCAAGGCCATCCAGGTTACGGGCCTCCCTGCCAGGAGGCACCGAGGAGTGCATCTTCTGGCTCTTAAGACGATGCATGGCCGATTCCACTACCATGGAATGGTGTGGCAGCTGTGCCTTTTGAAAGCCAGGGCTCTTGCGGACTCGATAGATAGAATCGACCCGCTTGCTCAGGACCGGCGAGGAGGCCGGACTCTCCCACATGCGGAAGAGTAGTCGTTCCAGCATAGGAGGAACCGGTACAGTAAAGTGTTCCCTCGCGGGAGAGTCATACTGGAGGGCGTCGAGCTCTTCGGCTCGAGGCTCCTCCTCGGGATCCGCAGGGAAGGCCAAAGCCTTGGCCATATCCCTAACGAAGTCCGAGAACCGGGCATCCTCCGGGGGGGACTGCTTCCGAGGCTCGGACTCCGGTGAGTCCGATGGGACACACCGAGTCCGGAAAGAATCAGGCGACTCTTCCTCCTCAGACTCCCAGACCGACTCCGACGAGGACTCGGTGGGGTCGGACCGGGCAGGGCGCGGCGCCAGCCGCCCCGACGCCGAGGGAGTCGGCGTCGGCGACCTCGGTCCCGAACGGGAGGCCGAGGGTGACCTCGACCGAGGATCGACTCGAGTCGAACCGAAGGAAAAAGAATAAAATAATGAAGAAAATCGACTTTTTCGCGGGGACAAGACGGGGACGTCTGTAGGGCTCCGCGGAAAAAAGAAGACTGGCTAAGATGGCACCCTCGGGCGGGAAGACGACCGCGCATGCGCGCTGCAATTCCCAAAGGCTTTCTTTGAAAGCTGGGGAAAATTGCTCCGCGAGGGCTCCGTCGGCGCCGACGTCACCCATAAGTGAGGACTGACTTCCTGCTTGGTCCTGGAGAATTTAGTCTTCACATATGGGTATCGTTGGTACCAATGGAGCCTGCGCGGGAACACTCCCCAGCGTCCAATTAGAAAGCTTTTGGGAGCATCCCACAGCGCCTGCGTGCTGCCTTCCCGCCTTTCCCAACTGCCTCTCTCCAGTTGAGTTTAAAGCTGAGACAAACAGAGAGAGAGAGGGAAAGAGAAAGAGATAAATAGAGAGATACAACTCCTAGGGGAGGTGGGTTGAAGACTAAATTCCTGCTGTTCCCAGAGATCACCTGTTACAGGTGTGTAACTATGCTATCTCCAGGAAAAAGCAGGAATGTAGTCTTCACATATGGGGACTCCCTAGCTTTAGATGCCAGGGAGAGAACCCCAGAAGTTGTGTGTCACTGTGAAAGGGCTCCACTTCCCTCCATGGATCTCTGGCATCCTATCAGGGATGGTGGGTAGGAGTTGATTAGGTATGGAACAGGTGTTGGAGAACAGCCTGACCAAACAAGGCATCCCGACGGGAGTCCTTGTCCAAGCAGTAATGGGCTGTGAAGGTATGAACCGAGGCCCAAGTGGCTGCTCGACATATGTCGTCAATAGACACCGAGTGCAGATGAGCCATTGAAGCTGCCATGGCTCTCACACTGTGAGCTGTGACATGGCCCTCCAGAGGAAGGTTCTTACTCTGACAGACAAATGAAATACACTGTGCAATCCAGTTGGACAGTGTTCTCTTGGAGACTGGAAGTCCCAAATGAGAAGGATCAAAAGCAACAAAGAGTTGAGAGGACTTTCTATGTTGCTGTGTTCTTTGTAAGTAAAAGGCTAAAGCTCTTTTACAGTCCAAAGTATGAAGATTCCTTTCTGCATTTGATGCATGAGGCTTTGGAAAAAACACAGGCAGGTAGACCGCTTGGTTCAGATGAAAAGGCGAGACCACCTTTGGCATAAAGTGTGGATGAGTCCTAAGGACTACCTTGTCATGATGGAACCTTGTATAACGTGGATCAGCTACTAGTGCCTGCAACTCACTAATGCGGCATGCTGATGTGATTGCAATGAGAAAGATAACCTTCCAAGAAAGGAATTTCAATGAGGTAGTAGCTAAGGGTTCGAAAGGAGGCTTCATGAGCTGACCAAGAACCAGGTTTAAGTCCCATGCCACCGGTGGTGGACTAATGGGAGGCTTAGTTAGAAGAAGGCCTCTCATAAATCTTGCTATAAGAGGATGGGAGGAAATAGGTTGTCCATTTAGAGGCTTGAAAAAGTTGCAATAGCACTCAAATGGACTCTTACTGAGTTAGTTTTAAGTCCTGCATTGGATAAATGAAGGAGATACTCCAGTAATGATTCTAGGAGACCCTTCTGCGAACACCATATGGTAAACCTTTTCCACTTGAAAGAATAAGAGCATCCTGTGGAAGGCTTCCTGGAAGCATAAAGGACAGAGAGCCTGTTCCCCCCGCTTGTTCATGTAGAACATGGCTGCTTGATTGTCCGTATGAATGAGGACTGTCTTGTAGCTGAGTAGGGTGTGGAACACTCGAAAAGCAAGGAAGATTGCTCTGAGCTCTAAGAGATTGATATGTGGATGAGTCTCTTGTGGAGTCCAGGTGCCTTGGGTGGAGAGGTCTTGCAGATGAGCTCCCCAACCTATTGGTGAAGCATCTGTTGTGAGAGTTGCTTGGGGTAAAGGTTGTTGAAATGGGGACCCCAGCAACAGGTTTTGAGTGGACTGCCACCATTGGAGGGACAAAATAAGGCGATAGAGCAATAGAGCAAGAAGAACATCAGCTGTAAACTTGCTAGCAATACCAAAGGCTTCAACAAAGTCCAACACGAACACCACAAACAGGGCATTCAGTTTTTATGTACCAAAATGCTGGAACACCCTACCCCCTGACATTAGAGCCATTACCAATCTATATCAGTTCAGAAAGGCTCTCAAAACATACCTTTTCGCCAATATTTCCCAGACAGCAACTGAACCAGATATCCCCTCCAAGAAATAACCCAATCTAGAAATGCCCGCACACTGCAGTGTAGATAGATTATGTATATAGTAACCCAGTTATCCAAGTTTGTACTCCTGTTCAATGTAAAACCTGACAGTTTGTCGTAATGGTCGTTTTGTTATGATGTAAACCGCGCTGATTCTAAATAGCGCGGTATATAAGAAACTGTAATAAATAAATAAATAAATAAATAGATTTGTGTTTGCTATTTTGTCTGACAGGCACCCTGATGCCTGGGTCCATTGAGTGGATAAAGTCCACTGGGCTGCTCTCATATGGAGGCGAGCATAAGGAACCACATGCACGGTAGATGCCATGTGGCCTAGTAGTTGTAACATTGGAGTGGAGGAGTAGCCTAGTGGTTGGGGCAAGGTACTTCAGGCCGGAAGTTCGGGGGGTTCAAATCCCACTAGAGGACAGCAACCTTGGGCCGGAAGGACTGGGGTTTCTAGTCCCACAGGTGCTCCTTGTGGTCTTGGGCAAGTCACTTAACCCTCCATAGCCCATGTTCCCTGTAAAATAGTTATCTCCAAGCTATAATGCCCTGTTCAATGTAATTTCAGTTTGTTCAATGTAAACCGCACTGAAGCAGAATAGCGCGGTATATAAGAGAATGTAAATAAATAAATAAATTTCTCGATCAGTGAGATGAGGCTTTGACACTGCCTGAGAAGCTAACTGCACCATGCGAAGGCAACGGGCCTGAGGAAGATAGGTCCTTGCTTTTCTGGTATCCAGCAAAGCTCCTATGAACTCTAGAGACCGAGTGGGAGTTAGACTGGATTTTGGGATGTTTATGACCAGACCCAAATACTGAAGGATACGCATTGTGTAAGATAGGGAAATCCTGGCCTCTGACTCTGATGGGGCTCGAATGAGCCAGTCGTCTAAGTAGGGGAAGACGAATATTCCTAGAGTGCGGAGAAATGCTGCTACCACAGCCATGCATTTCGTAAACACCCTTGGTGCTGAGGCTAGGCCAAAAGGAAGCACCCTGTATTGGTAGTGCTTTCCTTGAAAAAGGAACCGAAGGAACTTTCTGTGAGTTGGATGGATAAGAACATGTGTACGCATCCTTGAGATCTAGAGAACAAAGCCAATCCTGACTGTGAAGGTATGGCAGCAGAGTTCCCAGAGAAATCATCTTGAATTTCTCTTTGAACAGGAATTTGTTCAATTCTCTAAGGTCTAAAATAGGTCTGTGTCCCCCTGTTTTCTTTGGGATAAGGAAATAGGGGGAGTAAAACCCTGTACCCTATTGTTGGATGGGTACCTCTTCAATTGCCCCTTGGGCAAGAAGTATAGTGACCTCTTGATCTAACAGGTTGATTAGAGAGGTCTGAGAATTGAACTGTCTTACCATTGTGTGAGGGGAATGCAGATAAAATGAAGCTTGTACCCCTCTTTTATAATGGAGAGAGTCCAATGCTCTGATGTTACCTGCCCCTATCTGGGGGCAAAGTGACACAACCTTCCTGGAATGGTGGAAGGCTCTGGTCCGTTGAGGGCCAGGAAGGCTAAGTTCTCTAGATGAAAGTCAAAGGCCTTGTGGAGACTGAGACTGCTGAGACGGTTGAGGCTTAGTAGTCTTAGCTTTCCTTTGCTTAGGTGGTTGCTGACTCTTTTGGGCAGGCTGACCTGCAGAACGTCCCTGCTGGGAATAAGAAGGATAAAATCTCTTCTTTTTTGAGAAGAATGGTTTCTTGAAAGATTTCTTCCTTGCAGGATCAGCTGTGGCTTTGGATAACCTATCCAAAGGAGTTGTCAGCATCCAACTCATTGGCTTTTTCTTGCCAATTTTTGCCGAATAGATTCTCACCTGTACAAGGGATATTGCCCAGTTTGTCCTGCACCCAGAACTCCAAATCGGAAGCCTGGAGCCAGGCAATTCTACGTGCACCTATGGCAATGGCAGAGGTTCTGCTTATGCACTCAGAACAGTCAAAAGCTGCATGGTTGACAAACTTAGAAACATTCTGGGCATATTTAACCAGTGTGAAAAAATCCTGCCTTTTATCGTCAGGAAGAAGAGGGCTCAAAACCTCTAAATCTCCTGCGATTTCTTTAAGAAACATTCCCATATATAAAATATAGCAACTGATCCTGGCAGAAAGCATGGAAGCCTGGAAAGTACGACGTCCAAAGGCATCCAAAGTTCTACACTCACGTCCTGGAGGATTAGAGGCATGCCTCTTTGCACTCCTGATCTTTCTCATAGCTGATTCCACTACAATAGAGTGGTGAGGAAGCTGAGTCTTCTGGAAACCAGGACAAGGAGGGACTCGATACATGGTATCCAGTCTACGAGAGTGAGGAGAGGTGGTAAGAGGTGTTTCCCACATTCTTAGCATGAGATCATGTAAGATCTCATGGATAGGCAAAGAAGCTGCCTCTTTAGGAGCCTTGGAATATTGTAGAATCTCCAATTCCTTTGCCCTGGGTTCTGTTTCGGGAGCCACAGTAATGGAAAGACCTCGAGCCACCTCCCTGATAAAATCCTGAAAGGAGATATCTTCTGGAGGAGACATCCTACGTTTAGGAGAGGAAAGCTCCTCCGGGAGAAGAATTCCGGTACCAACAGAGCTGTCAGAATCCTCAGACTCCTCCGAGGATTCAAAATACCTTCTGTCCAGATGCTCTTGAAGAGCCCGATACCCATACCGACCGAAGTCGGTACCGGGGGGAATCGGTACTGGTGTATCGTACCGGAAGGGTGCCGGCAAAGCAGACACCGATGTCGATGCCGACGGTGCCGGTACCGGAAACGGTGCCGGTACCGGTTGAACTGTCTGACACGGTTCCGAGGGTGTCAATGCTGCAAGGAGCGCTGCCAGACTGCGTTCAATAGCCAGGAATCTCTGGTCTATCGACGCTGCCGATGCCTGGGTATCAGTACCAGAGAAAGCAGCCGGTACCCCAGAGCATGGCACCAGTAGTTCTGCCGTGGTTGAGGCCTCGAGAACATCCTGGAGCCCCGATAATGCTTTGGAAGCCGAAGCCTCCCGCCAGGGCAATTTTGCCGGTACAGAACCCTCAAGGGCAATGCCAGAGGCATCTCGATGCTTGGAAGGAGATCTACCCTTTGAGGACCGGCCAGACTTATGTTTAGTTACCTGAGATCCATGGGAGGAAGACGAAGCCCTGGAAGACGTCGATGCCACAGAAGCTGCATCGGAGGGAAAAAAGGGTGCTGAGCTTAGCAGCTCGGTTTTGTCGACCCCTCTTGGACATCATGGCACAAGCCATACACTCAGAGATGGAGTGGTCAGGACCTAAACATTTAAGACACCACTCATGGGTGTCGGTGACGGAGATGGTACCGCCACACTTGGTGCACTTTTTGAAACCCGAAGAGGGTTTTTCCATAGTGGAGGAAATTTTGGGCCTAAGGCCCAAAATGGCGCGTGCACCTGGAAAAGAAAAGTTTGGAAAAAAATACTGTCCTTTTTTTTTTTTTTTTTAAGAAAGAAAGAAGTGGCGGTACCGGTATAGCGCTCAGGAAGGCAGACGCGACCACAAAAAAGAAGGAAACATTTTCTGCGGTGACAGGAACGATGACCTGCTGGCTCCGCGGAAAACTAAGAACTGGAGAGAGGCAGTTGGGATGCTCCCAAAAGCTTTCTAATTGGACGCTGGGGAGCGTTCCCGCGCAGGCTCCGTTGGTACCGACGATACCCATATGTGAAGACTACATTCCTGCTTGTTCCTGGTGATACAATCGATCTACATTTATCCGGTCCACTCTATTTATTAATTTATAGACTTCCATCATATCTCCCCTCAGTCGTCTCTTTTCCAGGTTGAAGAGCCCTAACCTTTTAAGCCTCTCCTCATAGGGGTAATCCTTCCATCCCCTTTACCATTTTGGTGGCTCTTCTCTGCACCTTTTCTAATTTTCTAAGATAACGACAACCAGAACTGCACACAATATTCAAGGTGCGGTCGCACCATGGAATGATACAGAGGCATTATAATATCCTTTGTTTAATTCTCTATTCCTTTCCTTATGATTTCTAGCATTCTATTTGCCTTCTTGGCCATCGCTGTACACTGGGTGGAAGGATTTCAACGTGTTATCCACAATGACACCTAAATCTTTTTCCTAAGTGGTGGAACCTTGAATCATGTAACCATAGTTATCTCCAAGTTATAATGCCCTGTTCAATGTAATTTCAGTTTGTTCAGCAACCTTGGGCCGGAAGGACTGGGGTTTCTAGTCCCACAGGTGCTCCTTGTGGTCTTGGGCAAGCCACTTAACCCTCCACAGCCCATGTTCCCTGTAAAATAGTTATCTCCAAGTTATAATGCCCTGTTCAATGTAATTTCAGTTTGTTCAATGTAAACCGCACTGATGCAGAATAGCGCGGTATATAAGAGAATGTAAATAAATAAATAAATAACCTCACTCGTTATTCCTATTTTCAGGTCATTTATGAATATGTTAAAAAGCAGCGGACCCAGCACAGATCCCAGGGGTACTCCACTATTTTACCTTTCTCCATTGGGAAAATTGGCCATTTAGACCTACCCTCTGCTTTCTTTTAACCAGTTCCGGATCCACAAGAGTTCACTGCCTCCTACCCCATGACTTTTTAATTTCACCAAGAGTCTCATGAGGGACCTTGTCAAAGGCTTTCTGAAAATCCAGATACAGATACACTATATAGACTGGCTCACACCTTTGTCTATCTGTTTATTCACACCTTCAAAAAATAACAGATTAGTAAGACAAGACCTTCCTTGGCTAAAGCCATGTTGGCTTTCTCCCATTAAACCATGACTATCTATATGTTCAGTAAGTTTGTTCTTTATAATGGTTTCTACCATTTGCCCAGTTCTAACATTAGGTTCACCGGTCTGTAGCTTCCTTGATCATTGGCCATTTGCCAATCTTCAGGTATTACAGATGATTTTAACGACAGTTCACAGATGGTAGGTCTACAATCTCATATTTCAGTTCTTTCAACACCCTCAGATGTATACCATCCGGTCCAGGTGATTTGCTGCTTTTTAGTTTATCAAATAGTTGTAATAATACTTTCCGGTTTATCAATATTTCTTTCAATTCTTTCGATGCATCACCTTTTAAATACCATTTCATTCATGGCTAACTTCCCTACATCATCTTCAGTAAAGACCAAAGCAAAGCAAAGAATTCATTCAGCCTCTCCACTATGGCCCTGTCCCCCTCTTAGCTGGTATGAAGGAAAGCATGCTTAAAGGAAAGCTAAAAATCTCTACATATGAAGTGATAAAACAATACTGTTAACTTACTTTAGTATTGTTTTCTCTTTCAAACTGTTCTTCACACTGTTTAATTTTCTTCTGTAGTTTCTTAGCCAGTTGATATGGCGTCTTGTCATACTTTTTATCATCATTTGCGCTAAAAGATGCTCTGCGAGTTCTAAATAAAAATTTTTAAATTACCCTTTCCATAGAAATTTTCCACAGAAATCAACGCAACAGTATTAAACATTTTTATGTCACATTTTTGAACTTCCCCACTTTTCCCTTTTAATATAAAATGCTAAGGAGCAGAATCTGCTATCCCCCCTCTGGAAATAATTCCATATAGACTTTTGAATTTATGTTAAATGGATTTCTATATACTTGGGCAAAAGAGCATATGTACAGATTGTTCTTCAACTGATTCTTGCATTTCACAGTCAAACTGGTGTATACCTAACAAAAGAAAGTGTTTTAGATGAGTCATATGATTCGGGATCATGTAAGAAGCGCTGACTTTGTCCAAAGTCCAAACAACGATGTGACACTATAGGGTGGAGGTCATCTTCCAATGGGCTATTCATTCTTCCGGCCTGTGGTGAAAGCTGAGCTTCTCCAGATTCACAGTCTTCCTGCCATGATTTAAAAGCAGGAAATGGCTCTACAAAACATAAATAGGAAATGAAAACCAAATGGGAATGGTACTAAGCCAGCAAAAGCCCAAACTGTAATGCAAAATGTATGAAGTCAACATTTACAATTGAACACGTATGTAACATTTATACAAAAGTAACCAGATGCAGAACACTCCAAATCCCCTCAGTTTGCACAAAATCAAAGGAAAAGGCCAAACACAAAATAACAGTCATCAATATTTAAGTCAGCATACATGTCCTTACTGCGCATCAGAGCATAGCATGTTTACAAATAGTGCTCACATGCTGGTAATAATATGAACACTTTATTGGGCTCTTAACCAATTTGGAGGCAGCAACGATTACAAATTAATGTTACTGGGTAAAGTAACCAGTTGCTCGTTACCCAATAATTGTTTCTAAGTAATAGATACAACTGTTTGGGTTTTTTTAGTGAATCCAGTGAATAAGAAGATAGTGGATAAATTGAGTAAAAACTCTCTAAATATGGCTTCGCAGAACCTTTACCAAATAAGAAACAAACTAAAGGGATTATTGTTCAAAAGTTACAGCAAAAATCTTCTGAAAATAGAAGGGTTCAGTCTCCCTTCATTTAAATCCAGCTTACATGTAGTCAAGATTGTCACCTTTATGGCCAAGCTATACACCATGATCTCGAAGAAGATAAAAATCACATGAGATGTCCGGATGTAAGGGCAAGGGACTTGCCAGCCACCAGACCACAGAAACAGGCCAAAACTGCCACCTGAACTTTCAGGAAGCCATCCCTAGGTTCACATGTTCCACGAAAGGATTGAGAATGAGCCTGAGGCCCTGAAGCAGAGGGAAAGAAAGGTTTCCCAGGTCAGTAGTGAAGATAGTCCAGAGATCCCCAGCACGTCCTTGGTGGTCAGGTAGAGGCTGTCGAGAAAGTGGCACTAGCCGGCTTCACAGGCCCCCTGGACCTGTCTTCTGGGAGGCGGTAAGGTTTTCTCTCACCTAGGTCCTTTACCAGCTTCTCCAAATCTGTTCCAAACAGAAGCTTCCTTTTAAAGGCCAGCTGAGCCAACTGGGCTTTGGAGGATGTTTCCGCCACCCAGTGACAGAGCCAAATCCAACGCTATGAACGGTCACATCAGGGCACCATCCCTGACCACCAAACGTACATGGAATCAGAAAGGAAGGCCGTAACCAACTCCAAGAGAGAAGTAGATCATCAGGCAGAAGAGACTGAAGCCACTGGAGCATGTCTCAAGATGTCAAGCTGGTACATACCCCCAGCTGAAGAATAGCTGCCACCACGGCAAACTGGCTCTTCAGCAAGGAATCGACCTTACGGTCCAGAACATCCTTTAAGACCGATCCGCCTTCCACGGGAATGGTGGTCTGTCAGGTAACTGCCGTGACCTGGGCATCCACCATGGGAATGTCAAACCATTCACCATACTCCTCATCCAGGAAAGCAGAGATCTTATACACCATTCACCCTTTAGGCAGAGAGTCGGGTGAGTCTCACTCGGTGCACATCATATCTTTGATCACCTCCAGGAATGAGAAGACAATAGTGGATTTTTGCACTCCTTGAAAAAGCGGGTGTACATTTGGCTCCTGCTCTGTGGCAGAAGAGATAATGGAAATCAATGCCGCCAGCTACTCCATCCGGAACAGGCGGGTCACGCTGGCCTCTGCATAGTCTTCTGAAGGTGAGAGTAGGTCCTCATCCACATCAGAGCTCAATACCGATTCACCTGGGTTCAAGGCAGTCAAAATCCAGGATAGCTCCCAGCTGTTCCTCATCTTCCAGGAGTGTCCCATGCCGGGGGACACTTAGCCAAAGGTAATCAAACAGGGCTTCTACTTTCAGCCTGCCTGGCACAAGATTGCATATGGGGCACCTAGAGCCGTAGGGTCTGAATTTCCACACCAGAAGGACCAGGCCTGTTGCAAAAAGTGTAGTTACTCAGCTGTAACATGTGTTCTCCGGGGACAGCAAGAATCAGTCCTCACATATGGGGTGACATCGGCATCAATGGAGCCCACGTGGATCCAATCCCCAGCTTTCAAAGAAAGTCTTTGGGACCTACATCATGCATGCACAGTCACCTTCCCACCCAAAGATGCCATCTTACCTCAGTATGACGATATAGCTCTAAAGTTGAAAAAGAAAAAAACAACTCCATGGGGAGGAGGGAGGTTGTGAGGACCGATTCCTGCTGTCCCCAGAGAACACCTGTTACAGCTGAGTAATGCTTTCTCCGGGAACAAGCAGAAAGTCAGTCCTCACATATGGGAATCCCAAGCTACAGGCTACAGAAAAACCTATAACAGCCACGGGCGACCCAAAAAGCGGATCGTAAAGAGCAGCAGGGGGCGCTGATTGGCTGGAAGTCTGACAGTGCAGCAGCAGCATCGAAGATGCAATCCTCACTCCAGTAACCTGGACATCACGAGTCAGGAGTTGCATTATTCCCCAAAGAGGTGACAGATTATGGCCATTGCCGAAGGCGCTATCCCTCTGGGAAGTGTCTTTCAAACAGTAGTGTGCAATGAAGGTGTGCACAGAGGACCAGGTGGCAGCTCGGCAGATGTCCAGCAAGGGCACCAAGCACAGTTGCCTCCGGGGTTGCCATAACACACACATTGTAAGCTGTCACATGATGCTTCAGAGAGTGCCCCATCTCTTGATAGGCAAAAGAAATGAAGTCGGCCACCCACCGTGAGAGGGTGCACTTGGGAGACTGCATCCCCTAGGCGACTGGGACCTAAAGAGACAACGAGCAGCACAGTGCGGCGATGAGGGTGCATCCTCTGGATGTAGAAGGACAATGTACATTTGCAGTCCAGCGTGTGCAGGGAGGCCTCCACCCTAGAAGAATGAAGCCTAGGATAGAAGGTGGGCAATACCACCTCTTGATTCAAATGGAAAGCCAAGACAACCTTTGGCAAGAACTTCGGGTGAGTCCTAAGGACGACCCTGTTCTTGTGAAACCTGGTGCATGTGCCACCAGTGCCTGCAGCTCACTCACATGCTTGTCCGAGGTGAGTGCCACCAGGAACACAACCTTCTAAGAAAGGTACTTCAGATGGCAAGTAGCCAAAGGTTCAAAGGGTGGAATCATGAGCTTTCCCAATACTACATCGAGGTCCCATGCCACTAGTGGAAGACAGATCGGAGGCCAGGCGAGGAGGCGACCTCACATGAATGGGCTCACCAAGGGGGTTCACTGACACGGTCTGACCATCCACTGCGTGGCGGTGAGCCAAGATAGCACAGAGGTGTACTCTGAATGTGTTGGACTTGAGGCCAGCCCCCAACAGATGCAGAAGGTACCATAAAAAGTCCGGCATCGCACAGAAGGGGTTGAGACCTTCATCTGCAAACCAGTGTGAGAACCTGTACCATTTAAAGGCATACGCCAGACGCGTGGAGTCCTTATGCAAGGCAAGGAGGACATCTTTCACTGGCCTGGAGAGATGGTGATGCGCTATAGCTAGCCTCTCAGCATCTAGGCTGTCAGAGGTTGGGGTGCAGTACCATCCTACCCTCCTGAGACAGCAGGTCTGGGATAGTACCATCCCATCCTCCTGAGACAGCAGGTCCGAGGCATTCCCCAGTGGCAATGGTTCCCTCTGGGATAGCTGCAGATGTAGGGGGAACCAGGGCTGCCTGGGCCACCTGGGCACAATGAAAATGATTGAGGCTGTCTCTGCTTGCATCTTGAGGAAGACCAGAGGCACCAGAGGCGTGGGTAGAAATGCATACAGGAAGCCCCTTGACCAGGAGAGGAGAAAGGCGTCCGCCACCTTTCTACCTCTGGCCGGCCTCCAAGAGCAGAAGCACGACAGCTGCGTGTTCTCTGGACTGGCAAAGAGGTCAACTCTGAGGTCCCCCAGTGCTGAAAAACCTCTGAGAGCATGGTTGGTTCAGTGTCCACTCATGGGGCTGAGGGACGCAGCTCAGGCGGTCGGCCAGCACGTTGTCTTGGTCCAGCAAGTACACCGCTCTGAGAGAGATGTTCTTCCCCGTCACGTTGTTCCATAGTTCCAGAGGCGCATCACCCCCCTGCTTGTTGATGTAATACATCGCCACCTGGTTATCCATCTGGACCTGAACCACCTGGAGTGCATGGTACATTGCTCGGAGTTCTAGCAGATCGATCTGCGAGGCACTCTCCTCTAGTGACTATGGTCCCTGTGACTGCAGGGGACTGCAGTGGGCCCCCAGCCCAACTTGACTGTGTCCGTGTGAGTATGCGGTGCACTGAGGAGCCAGGAAAGGCAGGCTGGCTCTGAGGTGAAGGGGTCGCCACCAGGCAAGGGATATTGCCAGGGCTGGCGTGACCAGGATGCAGTTTCTAGACAGCCGGAAGCTTGTGTCCACTGGGTGCTTAACGTCCACTGCACCTGCCTCATGCGTAGGCGGGCAAAAGGAGTGACATGGACTGTGGATGCCATATGCACCAAGAGGCAGAGCATCTGTCTGGCTGTCACAGCTGAGCTGCCTCGTATGGTGTGTATTTCTTTTTTGTTTTTAGCATACACTATGTGGTATAATGCATGCTAAAACTATTTAACGTATGCTAAAACACAATATAACAAAATAATACATTCTCACTCGCCCATACCACCAGACTTGTACAAGCAAGCAGCACACCCAAAACATTTATGACAAGGCCAGTCTGCTGTCAGAGTTTATAGAAAAGGAATTGAAAGTAAGGAAAACTCCTCTTATTCTATTACACTTCAACAGTTGTGGCTTGGAACAGTATAGCAGTTCCTCACCAACTAAGATTCACAGCAGCTTGATGAACTTGTCTGAAATGCCACATCACATGATGGTCATTTGCTCATTCTATAGTGTCCTGTAGAAATATGACTAGAACGTGCCCTTGTTGTGCTCTCTCTCTTCCATGTGCATATAAGCCTTCCCCAAATACAACACAAAGACTGCATTATTGAGTGTGAACAGAATAAAGTAGGGTGAGTTCTACAGAATCCGTGAACTCTATGATATGAGATCCAATCTATCTCAAGAAACTTAGAAACATAATTTCCTACCAATGAAATAAAAAAAATAATAATTGCTCAGATTTCCTCAAGAATTTGTCTTTTCCAGTTAATACTTTAATGTCCTCTTACAATCCTGCAATTGTCATTTCATCTCATTAGGATTCCTGTGCTTTGGACACAATGAGGCCGATTTGAAGACGTGCACGGCCGGGTTGTAAGGACGGCCAAAGAATGGATGTGGTCACTTTGTACCCAATTCCACAACCACGGGAGCTATATGTTCCAGATGCTGAATCAGAGCATGTGATGGCCCGGCCTGCACGCGATTCAGCAGAGGGAGACGTCCCGTGATGTGCCTATCCAGCCCTCCCAACAATCCAGCTGGTACGCCGGAGCAGCAGTGCCCCATCGCCATGGCACCAGTACGTCCAGCCGGAGCAACCGCTAGCTCGGATCTGGGATGGCCCCCTTTTCCCGCCATCTGACCCTTGTCGGGGGCCCCCAAGGACGGGATCGGGCAGCGAGAGCCCTCCCGTGGCAGTGCAATGGGGAGTCCAGCCCACAATCGGCTCAGAGCCCGGCACTTATTCCACCCTTGGGGTGAAATAAACCAGGCGTCCAAGTCGATGGTGGGGGATGTACAGAGACACGATCGGTATTGCCTCTATACGTCCCGGCTGTTGGCCCTTCCCTCGCACTGCCCTCACTCTGTGCCTCTGCACCGCCCCCTCCTGCCCCCATCCAGAGCTCTCTAAGTGCGGGGAGCCTGGAGAAGAGAATTAGGTCCAGGAGCTATGTGCTGGTTGGACGTCCAACCCCGCTATTTCTGAATCAGAATGTCCCCCACAATGGGAGCAATTTATTGGTTAATGCAAAAGGAAAGAACCATAGGAACAAAAACTTGGAATTGTTCATGCTGTCTTGGAAAACACAGAAAAGTGATAAGAGGCCAGAGCTTTCAGTTCACTCATCCTAAGGCGAAACAAACTAACCAAATGTAAGTAATCAGATTTATCCATGGCTACTACTGTCATCTCAAGAGAGGAAAAAAAAATCTTTGTGGCAACATGCTGTGGGGCAGACACAATCAGAACAATGACCACAGTGTTTCACTGAGCAAAAACGATCTCCAAAATTTAACGTGAACATCTATCCTGAGTTCCCTTCCCCCTAAAGTCTGAGTTGTTTTGGATATAAAGGCCAACTGGTTGAGCATGTCTTGCAATGTGAATAACTAATATAATGGTTAGTTTTTGTTCTATTTATGTCAAGCCCTTGAATGTCGTAAATCATATTTGCATCCCTTATAACATCCTTTTCTGTTCCACTAGCTTATCACCACCAGCACTGCCTGATAACAATTTTATGCATTTGCAATCTTTTCCGACAAGCTATTAAGGCCAAACAAGACAGCCTTAATTTTTAAGACACTCATATGTAAAGACTCTTCTTGTAATGATCAATGTAGGAGAACAGTCCCTCAGGCCTTAAGGACCGAACCTGTTAAAATATAATCTGGTCATCGAGAACAAAGAATTTGAACATATTCAGGCTGAAGTGAAACTGGAGACCTAATCTGAACCAGCACAGCAGTATTCTTACATATAAAACGGCCAAGAAACTAAGTCCTAGAATTGATAGGCAAAGATAGGCAGAGACCACTTCCAACAAAGTATCACAGTTCCAACAGTACACAGAATTTTCATCCACTAATCTGGCTAATTCTGTAACAAGTCCAAAGAACTCTAGTATCAACTGAAAATCCAGCTTTTCTCTAGTAGCAAGGAAATCACCTTGTTGAAGATCTTGCTAAATTTTAGGTTTGCCCATTTTGACAAGTATGCTGTCCATAATCCACAATATAAATGAGACCCTACATTCTAAACTTGGCATTCAGAGTTATCAATGCCTTGGTAAACACGTTGATGGCCAAAGCTATACTGAATGAAAGAACCCTGTAATGATCTAGAGCAGTGATGGCTAACCTTTTTGAGCCCGAGTGCCCAAACTGCCGCACAAAACCAAAGAATTTCCTCAAAGTGCCAGCACGTCAATTAAACCTTAACAACAAGATTTTAGTATCTAAAAACTCTTTACAAAGTTGCCTGAACTATGTAACATCATTTGTAAAGGTTGGAATCTTTGTATTGTCAGAGAATCAATTTGATTCACAATCCTTTGGTTTTCATTTCAATTTATTGGCAATTTATAATGTTTTAATGATTTCATTCAATTTAATGAATTTAGGAAGAATTTGATTCAGTTACACAATATATTTTAAATGTATTATTCACATAACATGTCAAATGTATCCTGAGTAAAAAAAAGATAAACTTCTTAAAACTGCTAACTGTGTCAGGACTCGGTGTGTATTCCCAAAGAATCTATACATGAAAAAAATTAATGTGATGTTTGTTGTTGCATGCATGCTGATAACTTGTCAAAGAGATATCTTTCTACCTTTTGTGCATTTTTTTTCAGTTGCAATTGCTCCAGCCACTTTCTTCTGGTTTCTTCATGTTTTCTGCTAACTCTCCATCATCTGCTGTCCATTTGTCCTTTCTTCTCTCTTCTAGTTTTTTTTCCATTCTCTCTCTCTACATCCGCTTTAACATACTAATCTTTCTCCTTTTGCTCTTTCCTCATTCCTATTTCATCCACTCAAATTTTACCCCTCCATCCTCAATCCCCACTTACTCTCCCAATACCCGGCCAATTGTAGATTTTTTATCCCTCCCACACAAAATATTTTTCCCCTCTCCATTTTACTCTCCCAGCCCCATCCCATTCTAATCCTCCCCCAACATCAGCTCCCTTCTAGTTCCAGCCTCACCCAGCATCCATTCCCTTCTAGTCCCTGCATCAGCCCATTTCCAGTCCTAGCCCCCATAGCCCATTGCCAGTCCTAACCCCCCCCCATCAGCCCACAGCCCATTACCAGTCCTAACCCCATCAGCCCACCTCAAGTCCTAACCCCACCCTATCAGCCCATTTCCTGTCCTAGCCCCCCCCCATAGCCCATTAAGCGTAGTTACTCACCTGTAACAGGTGTTCTCCAGGAGCAGCAGGAATCAGTCCTCACTTATGGGTGACGTCGGCGCCGACGGAGCCCTCGCGGAGCAATTTTCCCCAGCTTTCAAAGAAAGCCTTTGGGAATTGCAGCGCGCATGCGCGGTCGTCTTCCCGCCCGAGGGTGCCATCTTAGCCAGTCAGATGACATAGCTAAAAAAGACAGCATAAAAATTTGCAAAAAGAACATAAGCAGACGATTGCAACTCCAAGGGGAGGAGGGAGGGTAGTGAGGACTGATTCCTGCTGCTCCTGGAGAACACCTGTTACAGGTGAGTAACTACGCTTTCTCCAGGACCAAGCAGGAAGTCAGTCCTCACTTATGGGACTCCCAAGCTCAAGGCTACCGGAGACCCTAAGCACAAAAATGAGCTCCCTCTAGCTCAGCAGCACAGAAGGAAAGAATCTTCGCTGAATTATCACCCACCGGTAGCCCACATCCGGGATGGAGGGTAGGAGTTGCTCAGACCTCAAAGAGATTACGGAGGACTGCCTGTCCGAAAGCACTGTCCCTGCGGGACTCCCTCTCGAGACAGTAATGGACCGCAAAAGTCTGGCTCGAAGACCAAGTAGCGGCCCAGCAGATGTCTGCGAGCGGAACAGAGCTGAGGTAAGCCACTGACGTAGCCTTTGCCCGAACGCAATGAGCCGTGACTCGACTTTCTAAGGAGAGTCCGGCTGCCCCATAAGCCCAAGAGATACAGTCCGCAACCCAGATGGACAGAGTACGCTTGGAGACCGGGAGCCCCAATTTATTGGGGTCAAAAGACACAAAAAGCTGAGCAGCTTTACGGTGCTCCCGCGTACGGTCAAGGTAGAAGTTCAAAGCTCTTCTACAGTCCAGGGTATGGAGGACCGTTTCAGCTCGGCTGGAGTGTGGTCTGGGAAAAAAGGTTGGAAGTACCACCTCCTGATTGATGTGAAAAGGGGAGACCACTTTTGGAAGAAATTTAGGGTGAGTCCGTAGGACTACCCTATTTTTGTAGAACCGAGTGTAAGGGGGATCAGACACGAGGGCCTGCAACTCACTGACGCGTCTAGCGGAAGTGAGGGCTATCAAGAACAGTGTTTTCCAAGACAGAAAACGGAGAGAACAGGTAGCCATAGGTTCAAAAGGCGGACAGGTGATCCGCTGCAAAACCACATTCAGGTCCCAGTCAGGCGCTGGCGGGCGCAGAGGTGGTTTAAGTAGAAGGAGACCTCGGAGAAACCTCGCTACGAGAGGGTCGCTGGAGAGAGGTCTACCGTCCACCGGCACATGATGTGCCGAAAGAGCACTGAGGTGAACTTTGACGGAGTTGGACTTAAGTCCCAGATTAGAGAGGTGTAGCAAGTATTGCAAGATCACCGACACCGGGCAGGAGAAGGGATCCTGAGACTGTTGGGTACACCAGACGGCAAAGCGACGCCATTTAAGGGCGTAGCATTTGCGGGTAGAAGGCCGTCGCGAAGCTAAGACGACCTCCTCCACCTCTGCCGGCAGGAGAAGGGGAGCAAGGACTACCCTCTCAGCAGCCAGGCCATGAGGTTGAGAGACCTGAGGTTGGGGTGTAGTAGAGACCCCTGATCCTGAGTGAGGAGATCCGGTTGTACCCCCAGAGGGAATGGATCCTCCACCGCTAATTGCAGTAGAAGCGGAAACCACGGCTGTCTGGGCCAGCGAGGGGCCACCAGGATCATGAAGGCTTTGTCTCGGAGAACCTTGAAAAGAGTCCGAGAGACTAGCGGGATGGGAGGGAAAGCGTACAGAAGGCTCCCCGACCATGAAATTAGAAAAGCGTCCGCCGCCACCCGAAGGGGGTGTGGCTGACGAGAGCAGAAGCGAGGAAGCTGCCGGTTGTGAGGACTGGCAAAGAGATCCACCGTGGGGAGGCCCCACTTTAGGAAGAGCTTCTGGACTACCAAGGGATCCAGACGCCACTCGTGCGGCTGGAGGATCCTGCTGAGTTTGTCCGCCAGGCAATTCTCTTGGCCCGGGAGATAAACCGCCTTGAGGAGAATGCCGTGACTGACGGCCCAAGAGCAGAGCTTCTGTGCCTCCCTGCAAAGGAGGAAGGAGCCCGTGCCCCCCTGCTTGTTCACGTAGAACATGGCAACTTGATTGTCCGTCTGGACAAGGACGGACTGGTGGGAAGTCAGGTGGGAGAACGCCTTGAGAGCCAGGCGGATCGCCCTGAGCTCCAGGAAGTTGATCTGCTGAGCAGACTCCCACGTGGTCCAGAGGCCCTGAGTACGTGCCCCTTGGCAATGTGCTCCCCAGCCCAGGAGGGACGCATCCGTGGTCAGCACCCGGGTCGGCTGAGGTGGCTGGAAAGGCATTCCGAATATCAGGTTCGGCTGCCGAAGCCACCACCGGAGAGACGAGATCAGCGGCTCGGAGACGCGCACTAGGTCTGCTAGGCCGCCTGTGGCTTGCCGCCACTGCTGGCGGAGACACCATTGAGCAGGCCGCATATTCAGGCGGGCATTGGGGGTCACATGGACGGTGGAAGCCATATGGCCGAGCAGTCTCAGGAAGCGCCTGGCGGAAACCAGGGGCTGGCTGCGAAAGCGGTCGGCTAGGTCCATGAGCCGTCGAGCCCTGTCGAGCGGTAGGTATGCTCGCGCCTGAGGAGTGTGCAGCCTTGCGCCGATGAACTCGAGATCCTGTGAGGGGAGCAAAGTGGACTTTGCGAAGTTTATAACAAAGCCCAAGTGTTGCAGAAGAGTCACCGTGCGGCGCGTGGCGTTGGTGACCTCTCGAGCGGACGCTGCTCTGATGAGCCAGTCGTCGAGGTACGGAAAGACATAGAGGCCGTGAAGCCGGAGATGGGCCGCCACCACCGCGAGACATTTTGTGAAGACTCGCGGCGCGGAGGACAGGCCAAAGGGCAGTACTCTGTACTGGTAATGATTTCCTGCCACCACAAACCTTAGGTATTGGCGGTGGCTTGGGTGGATGAGGATGTGCGTGTAGGCATCCTTTAGATCCAAGGAGCATAGCCAATCTCCCTGCTGGAGGTAGGGCAGAAGGATTCCAAGGGTAAGCATTTTGAACTTCTCCCGCACAAGGAACTTGTTGAGGTTGCGCAAGTCCAGGATGGGTCTGAGGCCCCCTGTTCTCTTTGGTATTAGAAAATACCTGGAATAAAAGCCTTGACCTCTCAGGTGGTGTGGCACCGGTTCCACCGCCTGTTCCTGCAGAAGACCTGCTAACTCCTGAAGGAGTAATTCCCTGTGCAGAGGGGGTCGTGGAGGTTCTCCCGGAAAATAGGAGGGAGGGACCTGGTGGAAGTGGAGAAGATAGCCTTCCCGCACGACTTGAAGCACCCAGGCATCTGCGGTGATGCTGGACCACCTGTGGGCGAAGTGAACCAGCCGGCCTCCGGTGCTGGGAGGAACCAGCGGGGGGGAGAGGCTATGCTTTGTGAGTCAAAAGCCCCCACCCTGCTGAGCAGGGGCTGGTGGTGCAGGCTTGGGGGCTTGCTGCCTACGGGACCCGTTACCCCGTCCCTTGGCCTGCTGGCCCTGTTGGGGAGCTGCAGGGGCCTGATAATGGGGGTATTGTTTGTAGGCAGCCGCCTTCCTCGGGTAAAAGGACTTTTTCCCCGAGCCCTTCTTTTTCTGGGAAGGGGCGGAGGTCTTCCTAGAAAGCCTGGTCCTGGTGAGAGTCTCAGTCTCAATTTGTGCAGCCTTTTCCGCCATGGGCTTGCCAAAGAGGTTTTCGCCTCGGCAGGGGACATCGACCAACTTGTCCTGCACCCAGGGCTCAAGGTCTGACGACTGAAGCCAAGCCTGTCGGCGGGCACCGATGCCGGCTGCGGCCACTCGAGCCGATGCTTCAAAGCCATCATAGGCTGCCCGGGACATGAACTTTCAGCATTCCCGAATGCCAGTGGACAAGGCCAGGAACCTCCGCAAGGGTTCCTCGGACAAACCAGCGGAGAATCCGGCTAGCTCTTTAGCCAGATCCCGGAGATACATGCCCATGTATAGCTGGTAAGTCTGGACACGACATGCGAGCATAGAGCCCTGGAAACACTTCTTACCAAGGCCATCCAGGTTACGGGCCTCCCTGCCAGGAGGCACCGAGGAGTGCATCTTCTGGCTCTTAAGACGATGCATGGCCGATTCCACTACCATGGAATGGTGTGGTAGCTGTGCCTTTTGAAAGCCAGGGCTCTTGCGGACTCGATAGATAGAATCGACCCGCTTGCTCAGGACCGGCGAGGAGGCCGGACTCTCCCACATGCGGAAGAGTAGTCGTTCCAGCATAGGAGGAACCGGTACAGTAAAGTGTTCCCTCGCGGGAGAGTCATACTGGAGGGCGTCGAGCTCTTCGGCTCGAGGCTCCTCCTCGGGATCCGCAGGGAAGGCCAAAGCCTTGGCCATATCCCTAACGAAGTCCGAGAACCGGGCATCCTCCGGGGGGGACTGCTTCCGAGGCTCGGACTCCGGTGAGTCCGAGGGGACACACCGAGTCCGGAAAGAATCAGGCGACTCTTCCTCCTCAGACTCCCAGACCGACTCCGACGAGGACTCGGTGGGGTCGGCCCGGGCAGGGCGCGGCGCCTGCCGCCCCGACGCCGAGGGAGTCGGCGTCGGCGACCTCGGTCCCGAACGGGAGGCCGAGGGTGACCTCGACCGAGGATCGACTCGAGTTCTCATCGACTCGAGGATCGGCTCGGTCTCCGGGGTCAACTTGGACGTCGACGTCCCGGCGGTCGGGGCAGCGGCGCCAGCGAGGCCAGCGAGCAGTGCCCTCTGCTGGTCCATGAAGGCAGACAGTCTGCTCTCCAAGGCCGTCAACCTGAGTCCGAGCTCAGGTGACCCAGCAGTCCCCGACTCGGGCCCCGACGTCGGCTGTCGCGGAGGCGAGTCCAGAAGGACCACAGGACTTACCCGAGCAGGCATCTCCGACTCCAGGCGAGGTCGCTTCGTGAGGTGTTCCTTCTCCAAGGACCCGGGGCGGCTGTCGGGGCTATGCGACCTGGCCCTCGCGGAACCAGGAGCGTCCACCGACGCCGCCCTCGCGGGTTTCACCTTCCGACGATGGTCCCCGGAGGGAGAACCCCGGTCGGAGGAACTCCGGCGACGGTCCGAGCTGGAGCCTTTTGACGCGGAGGCCTCCGACGAGGTCCGGGTACGGCTGGGGTCAGCGAAGATTCGATCACGCTGATGCCGCCGACTTCTCAACGCTTTTGAGGACATTTTGCCGCAGGGCCCACAGATCAGTTCCTCATGATCCGGGCCCAGGCAGCGGAGGCAAAAGTTGTGTGTGTCAGTTAGTGACATATTTCGGTCACACTGACCACACCGCTTAAACCCACTGGCAGCCATCGGGGGAAAAGGGCCCCTGCGAGGTCAAAGGACCGGGCTGCCAGGGAAAAATCGAAAACGAAAGCTGACAAAGTCAGAAAAACCGAAAAAAGTAAGAGGACTCGTGACCGGCGTCGCGAGTCCGGGCGGGAAAAAGATCGGCGTCGAACCGAAGGAAATAAGAATAAAATAATGAAGAAAATCGACTTTTTCGCGGGGACAAGACGGGGACGTCTGTAGGGCTCCGCGGAAAAAAGAAGACTGGCTAAGATGGCACCCTCGGGCGGGAAGACGACCGCGCATGCGCGCTGCAATTCCCAAAGGCTTTCTTTGAAAGCTGGGGAAAATTGCTCCGCGAGGGCTCCGTCGGCGCCGACGTCACCCATAAGTGAGGACTGACTTCCTGCTTGGTCCTGGAGAATCAGTCCTAACCCCCCCATAGCCCATTACCAGACAGCCCCCATCAGCCAACAGCCCATTACCAGTCTTAACCCCCCCATAGCCCATTACCAGTTCTAACCCCCCCAACAGCCCACAGCCCATTACCAGTCCTAACCCCATCAACCCACCTCAAGTCCTAACCCCTCCCCATCAGCCCATTTCCTGTCCTAGCCCCCCCATAGCCCATCAGCACTCCTAACCCCCCCAGCCCCCCCATAGCCCATCAGAACTCCTAACCCCTCATAGCCCATCAGCACTCCTAACCCTCCCAGCCCCCCATAGCCCATCAGCACTCCTAACCCCCCCAGCCCCCCCATAGCCCATCATCACTCATAACCCCCCCAGCCCCCCCATAGCCCAACAGCACTCCTAACCCCCCCCCAGCCCATCAGCAATCCTAACCCCCCCCCCCCCAGCCCAGCCGAGGGAATTTTTTTTTTTTTTAAAAGCTGTCTTCTCCCGCTGCCGGGGCCGCCACGGCAGAATCGAGTGTGCCGCGGGGCCCCCCCTGCCCAGCACAGCCTGCCCTCCCCCTCTATCCGCTCTCTCGTCGCAGCTCACAGTGACACGCGCCGGCTTTCAGAGCGCGAAGGGATTAGTTTCCCTTTCGCGGCTCTGTTAAGCCCGCGGGGGCTGATGGGAACTTCCCATCAGCCCCCGCGGGCTTAACAGAGCAGCGAGGGAGAAACTCTTCCCTCGCTCTCTGAAAGCCGGCGCGTGTCACTGTGAGCTGCGACGAGAGAGCGGATAGAGGGGGAGGGCAGGCTGTGCTGGGCAGGGGGGGCCCCGCGGCACACTCGATTCTGCCGCGGCGGCCCCGGCAGCGGGAGAAGACAGCTTTTTTTTTTTTTTTAATTTTACTTGCGGACCTTCCCGCGTGCCAGCTGCAAGGCCTTCACGTGCCACAGCTGGCACGCGTGCCATAGGTTCGCCATCGCTGATCTAGAGCATACATGAGGTACGTTTGATGATACAAGCTAATCACTGTGCTGGCCTACATTCTGCTAATTCAAATATCACTAGAAATCTTTGGTTTGACTGCATAAATCAGAGAATAAAGGAATTCTATTCTACAATGCTGAACCCTCACGGGTTTGTCAGAAAGTATAAACTAGAAAAATAGCTAGACTAAACCACTCTAACTTTTTGTCAAAGGGAGAGATGCAATGGATCACATTCAGAATCTGCCACAGTACAGCAGTCTTCCTACTTTCCTGTCAAATTCTCAGTCACAGAAAATTACCTCAGTGGGGTAGAAAATTCCATAAACTAATCCTTTTGAATGATGCTCAGGACCCAAACATCTGCAAGGTGAAATTTTATTTACTTGATAATTTCCTTTCCTGGAGTCCTGCTAAACCAGTCTAGATCAGTGGGCTATACCTCTCTGCCAGCAGCTGATGGAGACAGAGGAAGACTAGAAACTTCCAGTGACATCATCAGTGGTTAACAGTGCTAGTGCAGCTAGGGGCACCCTTCAGTATTTAGTAACAAAGCATATGGCCGATCCAACCAGACAACTAGTGAACACACTAAAAATGAACCCCGCTTTTCTTTGGGACCCTCAAAAATAGCAACAACCCAACTATGCACCAAAATATCAATAAATCGCAAATTTCTGAAAAACTCCCCTAGAATCTCAAACAATCTTTTTGTCGGAGCATGTCAGCCCAGTGCTAGGAAATTTTTTCCAAACCACCACCGTGACCACTCCTTTTATTAGATAATTTTTAAAAGTGAAAGTAATAACTTAGCTGTTGCCAAAGTACTGCCAAGGCGCCGAGTAAACAGACGACGTGGCTCACGTTTCGGGTTTTCCTCCAATTTTACACAACCCAACCCAACTATGTACAAGATTTTAGGCAAGAGCCTAACTATATATACATGATTTCATAGAAACAGAGTACAATTCTGCAAAGATTGAAACTGTAGAGACAGTCAGAGCACACTGAGGTAGGTCTTGGACTAGTCTAGCAAGACACCAGGAAAGAAATTATTACTTTCTGTACTGTCCTGCTAGACCAGCCCTGAACAGTGGGAAATGCCAAAGCTATAATTCCACCAGACAGGAAGATGACATGGCTGCCTTTAGAAGCTCTGTATTGACCACCACATCTGCCTTGGCATGGACATCTAACCGATAATGTTTAACATAGAGAGGGAAGACTAATGCCATTGCCTAGTAAATATCAGTTGGGGCTACAAAATTCCTCTCCACCCAGGATGAAGCCTGTGCGCAAGTGGAATGAGCTCACAGACTGTTGGAAATGCCATGTTCTGTAGAAGACAAACAGAGGCTATAGACTCCCTTATCTAACACCCTACCATAGTCTTAGAAGCCACTTCTCCCTTGCGCAGCCCAGCATCGAAGACAAACAAATCTTTCATAATTACAAAAAAGGGTTGGTGACTTTCAGGTAATCGGAGGAGCACAGTCCGCACATCCAGCAAGTACAAGTGTCTATCCCTGCCAGTGCACTTCTCGGAGGAAAAAAAGGAGTGAGACCACTTGATTAACATGAAAGGTGGACACAAACTTGGGCAAAAAGGATAGAACTGGGTGGAGGCAAACAACCTCCACTGAAAAGAACAAGGATTTATGGGTCCCTACACAAAGGCGCTTGTAATGCCAAAATGTGTCATGCTGCACAGATAACAACCAAAAAGATGGTCTTAAGGGAAAGATCCTTAAGCGTTGTCCACCTCAACAGCTCAAAGGGTGCTAACATCAAGGCTCAAAGCACAAAGCACAATGCCCAAGAACCAAGGCGGAATAACAGGCCGCACACGAGGGCACAAATGTTATATGCCCCAAAGACACATCAGGGATGGGAGGCCATCAAGTGGCCAGCCACAGGGCAATAAAAACATAAGGCTGCCACCTGTACTTTCAAGGAGTTGAGAGAGAGAGAGAGAGAGACCTTTGTCAAACCCTCCTGAAGAAAGGCAAGCAGGGAAAGTCTGCTGTCCAAGGAGGCAAGTCACGCTGTTGACACCTTGACCCAAGGCAATAGCAGACCCTAACATATGTCATATGCCTTAGTATGTCATGAAATTGAGCCTTGCCTCAATTTCAGAAGAGTGGAGATTGCTGCAGACAAGTAACCCTTATGCTTCATGATCTTGAGACCTCTCAAGGGGGTATCCAGAGTATCCCACTCTACATGGCAGAGGGAATGACGAAGTGGAAAAGCCCTGGATGGCTTATGAAAGCCCTTGAGAATAGGGTCTCCTTCTGGCATCTTTTGTCCCTCGGAGGCCACATCAGACAACTGAAGGAAAGTAGAGGCCTCAAGAAAACTAGGGAGGCCAGCTCTTCCTGCCAAAACAAGCAGATGACCTGAGAGTCTTCCTGCTCTTCTTCCAGAAAGGACAACTCTCCTCGAGACTGGACGCGCTCTTGGGGCTCTCCTCACCAGATAAGTCCTCCAGATCAGAGGGTGGAAACAGTGCCATTGCCTCAAGTCACTAGGCACAGACAGCAAGACCCCTTTTGGCCCCCGTCACTTCCCCATTATATGAACACTTTCATAGTAGAGCTTCACTCATCTTTGAGCTTCCGAGGGGTAACGATCCCACACCCCACGGCTCAGAACATGGGCATAGTTTGACTGCTTCATTTGGGGGGCAAAGAGTAGGGGGGGACATATTTGTGTATTTAATATAGTTATCTTTAAAAAAAACCACACTAGATGGATAGGAAGCAAGTTTATCAAACAGGTGAGGGATAGGCTGGTGCCCCAAGATATTCAAAGAGTGAGCAGAGGTTCTCATTCAGTGGCTATATAATTAAAATACAGCACTCTAAGATAAAACATACTGACATCCATAAATATATATGCTGCAAAAAAAACCACAAAGGAGATGTAAGGTGCTCTCACATGCCAAAGGACTAAAAGAAAGAGAACCACAGCGCAGTTTCGAACACCAAAATATGGTTCTGCATTATGGTTCTCTCTTTTTCCTTTTTGAACATCTATTTTGCATCCAACAAAAACCCTCCTTCAACAATAGGTGCAGAGCAGAGCTAAGGCATTTCACCATAGAACCCAATATACAAGAAAAAAAAATCTGAATCTGGTGTCATCTCATTAACAGCCTCTCCAGAACCAGGCAAATTATAAACTAACACAAAACCCTACAAAAGTCACTGAAGACCTATATAGCAACACCACCAGCTTCTACAATTAACACTATAAGGAGCCTATCCAGAAAAGAGAAACATCAAAAATATTGCAGGGGGTCTTTATAACTATCGGAAAACTGAACAAGCCAGATTACTACAAATCCTACAGAGAAACTTCATGCTAACAGAACACATGGTCTCAGTCACACAGGCAGAACACAGACTCTCACCAAGTACAGAATAAATTATAACAAACTCAAATGTAGAAATATGTAGGCAAAATTAAATTAAAACCCCAACAAGCTAGGCACTATATGCAGTGCAACACAAGAAAGCACAGTTACTTACCTGTAACAGGTGATCTCTGGGAACAGCAGGAATTAGTCTTCACATATGGGTACGTCGGTACCGACGGAGCCTGCACGGGAATGCTGCCCAGCTTCCAATCAGAAAGCTTTTGGCAGCATCCCTCGCGCCTGCGCGCTGACTTCCCGCCTTCTCCAGAGCCTCTCTTCAGTTGAGTTTCAAAGCTGAGACAAAGGCGAGGAGAGAAAGGAAGAAGATAAAGAGATGCAACTCCCAGGGGAGGTGGGAGGGTGGTGAAGACTAATTCCTGCTGTTCCCAGAGATCACCTGTTACAGGTAAGTAACTGTGCTATCTCCAGGAACAAGCAGGAATGAGTCTTCACATATGGGGACTCCCTAGCTAGGGATGCCAGGGGGAGATCCCATAAAAATGCAGAGGCCTCGGCCAGGGAAGCATTTTTTCTCCAGGAATTCCCGGCATCCTTCGTGGGATGGAGGGCAGGAGTTGACAATAAAGGAGCTGTGAGGAAAGAAACAGCATAGCCAAGGACTATAGGGGAGAAGTCCTTGGTATATATGAGAAGTAACATTAAACACATTTAATGTACACTTAAAATATGCAGCGTACCTACTGAATCGTAGGAAGTCGAGAGCATGATGGAGTCTACTGGATAAGCAGTGGCGGAATCTTCAAAGTGACCTCACAGCAGTGAGGATGAAGGTCCAGACCTGGAGGTAGCAAACGATCCAGGTGTCAACTGGGTAGGATTAGACGTCAGGTCTTCAATGGAAAGCTTTATGGGAAAAAGCTGAAAACTCCTTTAGGCATAAAGTCATTAACAATGAAGGCTAAAGGAAGAAGACTGACGGAGGTAGAGAACTAGCCCAGTCCTGGCGGGAAGAAGGGGAGTGGAAAAAACCCCTATTCCCAAGGAGAACAGTTGTCTACTCAAGATAAAGATGTACACTATTTTTCCTAGCTGTCGAGAGATAGGAAAAAATATTGAAGCTTGAAGCTTCAAGGATTTAAAGAAAAAATGGAAGATGTGAGCACCACAGTAGTTATTGGTGCCTAACAGTTCCTACATCATAATATGGTATGCAAGTAGGGCGATAGACTGTCTAAACCCTCTAGAAGGTAGAACATTTAGTATAGACAGTAAGGGTTATAGTGTGTAAGACATATCAACCCTTGAGAAGCCCTCCAACAGACACATATATATACAGCTATATATATATATATATATATATGTGGATGGAATATATATATATATATATATATATATATATATATATATATATATGTATAGATATATACATATGTTCATATGTGTATATTAGGATATGGGTGGAGAAATGTATCAAAATATATATATATATATATATATATATGATATACGGAAATATATATACATTGGTGGGGCATGGAATTGCACCACCAGGGTAATGAGATAGGTATGTAGACATATATGGAGATGCTACATACAAGATAGAGATTGAAGATACATATCTACCACCCAACCCCATAGTTGTATATGGGGAATATAAAAGAAAAGATTCTCTGCTCCACAAGAGGGTGGACCCACTTGGGATATGTGTAAAGAATCTATTTCCGTGGATTGAGGGAATCCAGTAAGATAATTTGATGTTTGCGTGAGAACAGATGATGATATCAGTCTGTAAAGAACAAGGCGGGAGTTGCAAAGAACACTGATATGGCAGATGTTCAGCAACGCAAGAAGATACCAGAGGGACCTGCTGGAGGGACCCAGAGGGAGCATGCGTAAATATCAGCCTTGGGTCTTCACGCAGAAGAACTTATATATCATACCAACAGCCCAGACCAGAGGGTTTGGAGAACCCTCATAGGCATGGGAAGGAATTAAGCTTTTCCCTACTGATAGCTTCAGAGATAAGGTCAATGCTCTAAAATAAGGCCCTCATAGTAGAAAGCTTCTCTGAGAGTGCAGAGAGCATTGTGCAGGAGAAAGAGGAGATAAACTGACTGAAGTCAGTGGTATTGCCACATCCTAAGAGAGGAGATGGAGGAAGATTGTGAAAAGCCAAAAAGTAGGAGGATCCAAGATAGCTGAGGAGCAGCCTGGAATCACTACTGAGGCTAGATAAACCTTGGAACAAGGGACTGGAACTAGAAAGTACCAGTAACACAATCATTGTAACTCCTGCAGGCACAGCTGGTGATAGAAACAAGCAGAGAGATTGTACTGTGCCCATTTAAGAATAAGAGACAAGGAAGGAGAGGAGGCATCTCCTGTCTCTTTCTGAGGAATAAGCGTGCTAAGAAGCTTCTCAGTATGGTACCCCTCAACCAGGAAGAAGTCCTGTAGAGAGGGTAGGCAAGTAAGTGGAGGGTGACGTACCCTCAGGGTAAGTGCAACTTGAAGGAAAGAAATGTTCAAAGTGGGACAGAACTATCAGGGGATAGTAGTAACTGCTCCTCTAGAGAGTAAAGGAGGAGAAGTGCGTAGTCCCTAAACAAGAATGTTCCGACATCTTAGTACACTGAGAAAGAAAAGCACAGTGAAGCAACTTCTAATAGGTAGACGTGAACTGCAGACTATAATTCTCAGCCCCTATGGTTGTTGGGAATGCTGAGAGTGGCCAGAGCTGGAGGACTTCAGACTAGGCTGAGGTGTCCCTTGCTTAGGTACCTCTGAATGATGGGCAGGAGAGGAATGAAACTTTCTTTTCTTAGGGAAAGAAGGTTTGGTAGGACATTTCCTACCCCTCGAAGAATGGGATGGCTTAGAATGATCTGTAGTGGAAGGAGAGTCAGTGGAGCATTGAGCAACCTGACGTAAAGCCTCCTTACCAAAAAGACCGTCTCCTGTACAAGGAGAATGAGCCAGTATAGTTTGTGCCCGTCTATTCAAGTCTGAAGCTTCGAGCCAGGCTCTGCAACATGCTGCAATGGCAATAGCAGAGGATCTGCTAACAGACTCAAAAGAGTCTATAGAAGCACGAGACAGAAACCAGGATATATTCCGGCTATGATTGATGAGCAAGGAATAATCAGTAGCCTTCGGCTCTGGCAAAAAAGGGGTCAAGAGAGACAATTTCTCTGTGACCTCCTGGAGTGTTAGACTCATGTGGAAAATATATGAAAGAATTCTGGAGGCCAGCATAGATGTTTGGAAGACTTGACGACCAAAAGCATCGAGTGTTCTTGAAGAACAACCTGGCGGATAAGAATGCATCTTCTTGCTCTTAGCCTTCCTCAGTGCTGATTCTACTACCAGGGAACGATGAGGAAGTTGCGGCTTCTGAAATCCTGGAGAGGGAGGCACTCGGTACCGAACCTCAGTAGCTGTAGAAGCTAGAGGAAGCGGTAAGGGTGATTTCCAAACCCTCAGAAGGAGATCCTGCAGAGCAGAATGTAAAGGAAGCATGATATTTTCCATTTGTGCCGGTGGGCTATGAGTATCAGCACAACCAGGGATAGAGAGATTAAGAAAGGTTGCCATGTCTCGGAGAAAAGTCTGAAAAGACTGATCCCCTATGGGAACCATCCCTGGTAAGGCCAAAGAAAGAGGCTGAGCACCAGAGGACGTACCATGGTGTGAAGCAAGAGACGTAGTAGATGGACCGGGATACTGGCGTGTTAACTCAGAGGCAGTAGGTACTGCATCAGCAATGCCAGGTATCGGTTCCAACGGAGGCATCAACATCGATTGTGATACAGGACCAGGGGTCAAAGTTGTCATCGGGGACTGCTGCAGTGGTACCGAGATCATGAGTTTAGAGTTATAGCTATGATCTGCGGAACTGCTTATCTGGAAGCGAGCGGAGTCAGTTCCAGGACGCGTCGGTACCCAGTCCTCGAGACTAGAAATCGATTCAAGACTCGGCATCGATGGAAGCGAGTCTATCGATGAATGCCTCGAGGGTACCAACGTCAGTGGCAGTATTGGCGATGCCGATACCGATAAAGCAGTCTGGGTTACATCGATCGGTCCCGAAGGTACCGAGGATACCCACCTGCGAGAAACAGGTTACTGTATCCCGATGTCGTAGCCAGGGCATCGGAACCGCTCGACGGCGGTACCGTCTCCGAGCATGGCTGGGATATAGAAATGTCCATGCGTAGCGTATCGATCGGCCCCGAAGGTACCGAGGACGCTTGAGGACGATCCCTGGTGGCGAGTGGAACACTCGACACCGGTGCCGATGCCGGGGTATCGGTACCGCTCGAAGCGGATACCACCACTGGACACGGTGGGGATCGAGGGAAGTCAATCTGAAGCGTATCGATCGGCCCCGAAGGTACCGAGGACGCCAGATGACGATCCCTGGTGAAGAGTGGAACACTCGACACCGGTGCCGATGCCGGGGGATCGGTACCGCTCGAAGCGGATACCACCCCCGAGCATGGCTCAGGTATGTTCTGTGAGGGGTGAGCCCCAGGAACAACCTGAAACCCCTTTAACGCTTTGGAGCCCATAGACTCCCGCAGGGGTAATGCCAATGGATTCTTGAGGGTAAGGCCGGAGCCGTCACCATGCTGGGCATGGGACATACCACTCAAGCATTGACTAGTCTTAACAGACTGTTTGTGGGTTACCTGATCCTGTGAAATGGAGAAACCGGGTACCCTCACTGCCGAGGAAAAAACGGCATCGAGGGAAACTTTAAAAACTGAATGTTTCCTCACAAAAATATCTCCTGACATGTCAGGGGAAAAAGGGTCAGGACCCACACAGTTGAGACACCAGTTATTGGAGTCTAAAAGGAAACAAGTGTTTCCACATTGAATGCACTTCTTAGGGAAAGAAGGCTCCATGAGGCCTGGTAGGCCTAACAAGGCAGAAAAAACTGAAGAAAAAGTTTCTCCGAATTTAGGCAAAAATCCACCGGCGGTACCGGTGGCGGCAGGAAATACAGCCGCGACCACAAGAAAACAAAAAACTAAAGAAATTAAGTAAGTAAAAAGAAAAGTTTCTGCGGTGACAGGAAGGACATCCTGCCGGCTCCGCGGAAAAACGAAAACTGATTCCACCATCCCTTGTGTCCATTTGCCCAGCATTTCCTTTTTGGCCATTCCACACACACCCCTTTGTGTCCATCTGCTTAGTATTTCCCTTCTGGCCTTCCACATGACTCCCTGCCCCCCCCCCCCCCCCCCAGCTGCCGCTGTCCTACTTTTTCTGTGCCTGCAGCAGCAGCAGACTGGCCTCTAATTTAAAAGAAAAAAAAATGTGTGCGTGCACACTTCCTTGCTAGGAAGGCTATCCTAGTCCCTCCCCCTCTGACACAAAGTATGCATCAGAGAGGGGTAGGACAAGACCAGCCTTCCTAGCAAAGAAGTGCTTACACTCGCAGGTTTTTTTTTCTTTTTAAATTAGAGGCCCGTCTACTGTTGCAGACATAGAAAACGCAGCTGTAGTGGAAGCAGCGTGGGTGAGGGGTAGGCTGTCACCAAATTGGTTGAGAGCCAGCTCATTTTGGCGGGCTTCCCTGCCAAAAACTCCAGAATTGCAGAAAGAATTGGAAAAAGCTCAGGGGGTAAAAAACCATGAGGGCCTGGGGGCTTTCCTAGGCATGGCCTCCTTCCAAATGCACACTCTTAAACCCTCCCCAGCCTCTGAGACCTTTTGCGAAGGAGACAAGGATGGGCCTGCCCGCTCCACAAAATGGCAGCCTTTCACACCTTTACCTCAGATCCAAAAGGAAGACTGGAGGTGGGCTGTAGCAAAACTGTCACCATGCGGAAGGCAGGAGAACCTTCTGATGATCCCTTGGTAACAGCACCACGGTCTCCACAAAGCCGCTCCATTTTGATGGTTTCCCCCTCCTGATCCAAGGACCACCACATGCCAGGCTGCACTTTTTGTAACCGAACATGTGATCCACTGAGCACGTAGCTTACCCATGATGCTCCCCTCAGCTTGACTGCAGCCACAGTAGCCGAAGGAAAGACTTCCACGTCTGCATGCTGACACTAGCAGGACTGTGTGTGTTGAGAGAAAAAGCAACAGAACTGGATCATGCTTGTGCAGCTGACCAGCTTTGGCAGGCCACACTGATATTCAGGATGACCTGTCGTCCCTCCGTCCCCATCAATTCCCAGAACAGTGAGAGAAGCTGCAGCAAGATCTTTTTATAAGGACCTCCTTCACTTCTCTCCAAACATCAGCTCAGTCAAGGCACTTGCTCCTGGCAAGGCAAATACAGAAAAATCCAGTCTGTGTATAACTGCCTCATATAAGCCCTTAAAGAGGTTTCTTCCCAATGTGGGGGGAGGGGGGATAAAAATAAAGAATATGAGTAGAGGCAGAGGTAGGAACCAGAAGAACCCTAGCAGCCACAGGCCCTGAAGCTGAACCAGTTAGGAGTACTGACAGGGAAGCCTGGCTGTTCCCACCATCAAGCAGGAAACTCCAGCCGGGTATCCTTAGATTTATTTTATTTTATTTATTTAGACAGTTTTGTATACCGCCTTATCCTTCAATCAAAGCGGTCACAACACAATTGGGGGATACATTTAACACGTGGGGATATGAGACACATACACTAATACTTACAGGGAACATGGGCAATGGAGGGTTAAGTGGCTTGCCCAAGACCACAAGGAGCATCTGTGGGACTAGAAACCCCAGTCCTTCCGGCCCAAGGTTGCTGTCCTCTAGTGGGATTTGAACCCCCGACCTTCCGGCCTGAAGTACCTTGCCCCAACCACTAGGCTACTCCTCCCTGTCAACCAGCTCTACTGGGCAGCACTCCACAGAACAGCTGCCAAGTAGCTCTAAGAGTTGGACACTGAGCTGCACCAGGTCAGCATCCATTTGTTGGAGAGAGAGAAATACTGGAGGGAGCCTCTAACTGCACTAGCACTGTTACCAGTGATGTCGTCACTGGAAGTCTGTAGTCTTTTTCTCTGTCTTCATAGTCTACTGGCAGGGGGACTTAACCCATTGGTCTAGACTTATCTAGGAGGATGATCTGGAAAGCGTAGTTACGCACCTGTAATAGGTGATCTCCGGGAACAGTAGGAATCAGTTTTCACATATGGGTGAACGTCACAGACTGAGTCCGCACGGGAACGCTCCGCAGTGTGCACTAGGAAAGCTTTTGGGAACATTCCATTGCACCTGCGTGCCTGCCTTCCCGTCTTCCCAACTCCTCTCCTCAATTGAGTTTGTAGCTAAGAAGAGTAAAATAAAAGAACCCTACAACTCCTAGGGGAGGAGGGGGGTTGTGAAGACTGATTCCTGCTGTTCCCAGAGATCACCTGTTACAGGGGAGTAACTATGCTATCTCCAGGAAGAAGCAGGAATGCAGTTTTCACATATGGGACTCACCAGCTCCCAGGTACCAAACTGGTAAGGGAGGGAGAGCAGTGAGATTCCTGAGGGGAAAAAATTTTAACCGTAGAGGCTGGACAAGTTGTGTGCCACTGGACTTGATTCCAGGAGGCGATACTCCCCCAGTCAAAGTCTGGTATCTTGTAAAAGTCCGGGATATAGGGTAGGACTTGAGTTTAAGTCCCAAAGAGGTGCTGGAGTACAGCTTGGCCAAAAGACAGCATCCCGATGGAAGTGCCAGTCTAAACCGTAGTGCGCAGCAAAGGTATGAGTGGAGGACCAGGTAGCTGCCCGACAGATCTCCTCAATGGATACTGTACTGAGATTGGCTATGGAGGTTGTCATAGCCGGCACATTATGAGAAGTGACATGACCTTCCAAAGAGAGTCCTGTCTGTGCATAAACGAAAGAAATGCAATCTGCTATCCATCTGGATGTTTCGCCACCGATAGACCTAGGTGACTAGGATCAAAGGAGATGAATAATTGCGAGGATCTTCTGTGATCCTTAGTTCTATCCAAGTAGTAAGCCAGCACTCGTCTGCAGTCTAAGATGTGTAGCACTGCTTCAGGCCGAGACGCATGTGGTCTAGCGAAGAAAATTGGGAGGATTACAGACTGGTTTAGATGGAAAGAGGAATATACCTTTGAGAAGAAGTGGGATGGGTACAGAGAACCATCTTGTCATGGTGGAACAGAGTATAGGGGGAATCCGCTACTAAAGCTTGCAGCTCACTGATACGGCAAACTGAAGAGAGGGCAATAAAAAAGATGACCTTCAAGAAAGCATAGTTACTCACCTGTAATAGGTGATCTCCGGGAACAGCAGGAATTTAGTTTTCACATATGGGTATCGTTGGTACCAACGGAGCCTGCGCGGGAACGCTCCCCAGCGTCCAATTAGAAAGCTTTTGGGAGCATCCACAGCGCCTGCGTGCTGCCTTTCCCAACTGCCTCTCTCCAGTTGAGTTTTAAAGCTGAGACAAAGAGAGAGAGGGGGAAAGAGAAAGAGATAGAGAGATACAACTCCTAGGGGAGGTGGGTGGGTTGTGAAGAGTAAATTCACGCTGTTCCCAGAGATCACCTGTCACAGGTGAGTAACTATGCTATCTCCAGGAACAAGCAGGAATGTAGTCTTCACATATGGGGGACTCCCTAGCTGCAGATGCCAGGGAGAGAACCCCAGAAGTTGTGTGTCACTGAGAAAGGGCTCCACTTCCCCCCATGGATCTCTGGCATCCAACCAGGGATGGCGGGTAGGAGTTGATTAGGTATGGAACAGGTGTTGGAGAACAGCCTGACCAAACAAGGCATCCCGGCGGAAGTCCTTGTCCAAGCAGTAGTGGGCTGTAAAGGTATGAACAGAGGCCCAGGTGGCTGCTCGACAGATGTCGTCGATAGACACAGAGTGCAGAGGAGCCATTGAAGCTGCCATGGCTCTCACATTGTGAGCTGTGACATGGCCCTCCAGAGGAAGGTTCTTACTCTGATAGGCAAAGGAAATACACTGAGCAATCCAGTTAGACCGTGTTCTCTTGGAGACTGGAAGTCCCAAATGAGAAGGATCAAAAGCAACAAAGAGTTGAGAGGACTTTCTATGTTGCTGTGTCCTTTGTAAGTAAAAAGCTAGAGCTCTTTTACAGTCCAAAGTATGAAGATTCCTTTCTGCATTTGATGCATTAGGCCTTGGACAGAACACAGGTAGGTAAATCGCTTGGTTTAGATGAGAAGGTGAGACCAAGTTTGGCATAAAGTGTGGATAATTCCTAAGGACTACCTTGTCATGATGGAACCTTGTATAAGGTGGATCAGCCACAAGTGCCTGCAACTCACTAATGCGACGTGCTGATGTGATTGCAATGAGAAAGATAACCTTCCAAGAAAGGAATTTCAATGAGGTAGTAGCTAAGGGTTCGAAAGGTGGCTTCATGAGCTGACCAAGAACCAAGTTTAAGTCCCATGCCACAGGTGGTGGTCTAATGGGAGGCTTAGTTAAAAGAAGACCTCTCATAAATCTTGCTATAAGAGGATGGGAGGAAATAGGTTGTCCATTTAGAGGCTTAAAAGAAGCTGCAATAGCACTCAAATGGACTCTTACTGAGTTAGTCTTAAGTCCTGCATTGAATAAATGAAAGAGATACTCTAGTAATGATTCCAGAGGTATCGCCAGGGGGTTAAGACCCTTCTGCGAACACCATATGGTAAAACTTTTCCACTTGAAAGCATAAGAGCGTCTTGTGGAAGGCTTCCTGGAAGCATAAAGGATATCCTTTACTTGCTGAGGGAGGTTAAGATCATGGAGATCTAGGCCTTCAGCAACCAAGCCCTGAGGTGCAGAGACTGGGGATTGGGATGCCATAACATTCCGCTCTCCTGAGATAGGAGATCTGGAGCGGACCCTAACTCCAAGGAGGGAGCTTGAGAGAGATGTAGAAGCAGAGGGTACCACATTTGCCGAGGCCAACGTGGAGCTATGAGGATCATATGACCTCTGTCTCTCTGAAGTTTGAATAGGGTCTTGGGAATTAGGGGAGTGGGTGGAAAGGCATAAAGGAAGTCTTGGCCCCAGTGAAGAAGGAAAGCATCCTTGGCCTGAGCGCCCTGAGCCGGGATTCTGGAAGAGAACCGGGGAAGTTTGGCATTCAACGGACTTGCAAAGAGGTCTATGTCCGGGGTTCCCCAAATTTGAAAAATCTTGGTCACTTGGTCTACATGGAGAGACCATTCGTGTGGAAGCAGAACTCGACTGAGTCTGTCTGCCCAAGAGTTTTGTATGCCCGGAAGATACACTGCCAGGAGATGAATCTGATGCTCTCTGGCGAGGGCCCATAGTCGCAAAGCTTCGTTGCAAAGAGACAGAGAGCCTGTTCCCCCGTTTGTTCACATAGAACATGGCTACTTGAATGTCCGTATGGAAGAGGCCTGTCTTGTAGCTGAGTAGGGTGTGGAACACTCAAAGAGCAAGGAAGATTGCTCTGAGTTCCAAGAGATTGATATGTAGATGAGTCTCCTGTGGAGTCCAAGTGCCTTGGGTGGAGGGGTCTTGTAAATGAGCTCCCCAACCCATTGGTGAAGCATCTGTTGTGAGAGTTGCCTGTGGTAAGGGTTGTTGAAATGGGGACCCCAACAACAGGTTCTGAGTGGACTGCCACCATTGGAGGGACAAAATGAGGCAACTTGTGTTTGCTATTTTGTCCGACAGGCACCCTAATGCCTGGTTTCCACTGAGTGGATAAAGTCCACTGGGCTGCTCTCATATGGAGGCGAGCATAAGGAACCACATGCACGGTAGATGCCATGTGGCCTAGTAGTTGTAGCATTTCTCGGGGGGGTGAGGAGGGGTTTTAGCACTGCTTGAGAAGCTAACTGCACGATGCGAAGGCAATGGGCCTGGGGAAGATAGGCCCTTGCCCTTTTGGTATCCAGCAATGCTCCTATGAATTCTAGAGATTGAGTGGGAGTTAGACTGGATTTTGGGACGTTTATGACAAGACCCAAATACTGAAGGATACGCATTGTGCAAGACAGGGAGGTCCTGGCCTCTGACTCTGATGGGGCTTGAATGAGCCAGTCGTCTAAGTAGGGGAAGACGAATATCCCTAGAGTGCGGAGAAATGCTGCTACCACAGCCATGCATTTCGTGAACACTCTTGGTGCTGAGGCCAGGCCAAAAGGAAGCACCCTGTATTGGTAGTGCTTTCCCTGGAAAAGGAACCGAAGGAATCTTCTGTGAGATGGGTGGATGAGAACATGAGTGTACGCATTCTTGAGATCTAGAGAACAAAGCCAATCCTGACTCTGAAGGTATGGCAGCAGAGTTCCTATAGAAATCATCTTGAATTTCTCTTTGAACAGGTATTTGTTCAATTCTCTGAGGTCCAAAATGGGCCTGTATCCCCCTGTTTTCTTTGGAATAAGGAAATAGGGGGAGTAAAACCCCATACCCTGTTGATGAGTGGGTACTTCTTCTATTGCCCCTTGGGCAAGAAGCATAGTGACCTGTGATAAGGAAGCTTATCAGGGCCCAAGAGACAGTGATAAAGAGAAGGAATTTACCCTCATAAAAGGACCTATTTTACCAGGTCAGAGACACAAAACTCCCTTTACACCTAGAAAGCAGGTAATTCCTAGCTACAATAGGTTGCAGAATGCCCCTAGTAGAGAAAGAGAGAGGGAATACAGGCTCAGGGTAAGGAACCCTTACGTCACTGAATTCCCCAATTACTCAGCTGCCACGAGGCAGTTTGATCTCCAACACCTGAGAGGTTTAAGACTGGGTCAGTTTATTCAGAAAGGAGAGGCAGGAGAGGAAGAAGAAGAGGAAAGGAGAGAGAATGTGAGAGCAGTAGGAGTGCCTACTGGAAGAGGAATGGATCTGAACAGTGAGAACAGCAGGAACCAGGAACACAAGTTGGAGAACAGGACGGGGAAGCACTGGTGAATGGTGGCCAAAGCATGAGAGAGGAAAAGCTGCTACAAGCTTTTCCCCAGGTATGAGCATTAGAAGCTTGCCTAATTCTGAGCACTACAGAATTGCCAGAGACAGCCTTAACCCTAACGGAAGGCAGTCAGTTAAGCCCTCTGAGCCAGAAACAGAGGAAGTGCCAATGCAACTGGGTGAACCAGACTTAGCTTTAGAAGAAGTCTCATACATGGATTGCTCTTTATGCCAGTCTTCCAATACAGAGGGGTTGAAAGGGAGTCAACCGTAAGGAAAACCTCCAGTGTCCTGTAGCCTTAAGAGCCTGTGGCTAACTTGTGAAGGTCCTGAGTTAAAGGCAAAATACTTTTTTTTTTTTTTTTTTTTACTGTGCAAGACGAAGCTGCCTAATTAAGTTGGTGAATCAGCTGTGAGCCAGAGCAGTGCTCAGTCTGAAGCCGTACTGCCGCTTTTGTTTGGCTGTTTATAAGAAAACCTTGCATAGAGAATTGCTTGCCTGTGAAGAGTTTAACTGCCTTGTTGAAAGTTTTTCTATGTTTGTTTGATCAGCACTGCAAGCCATGCCTGATAGCATGGGCTGTTAAAGTATTTATGTTTATACTGGAGAACATTGCAATCCTTTTTGTTTGGAATTCATTTATATCCTGATGTTCATTTACAAGTATCCTGGAAAAATAATCCAAAGGTGGAATTTGTGAACCTTAGCGTGTTTTTTTTCAGTTAATAAACTGTCATTACCTTACCACTCAAGGCAACTACAAAAGGTGTTGTTTTTTTTACCTGAGGTTGAATACTTTCTGACTGAACTACCTTTCCCATAAGGCATTACAAGGCAATCAGTCAGTTAAAGACCAAAAGGTGAATCTCTCTAATGACAACCACGCCCCTCCATATTGCATGTAAGAGGCTAAGGGCGTGACAGACCTCTTGATATAACAAGCTGATGAAAGAGGTCTGAGAATTGAACTGTCTTACCATGGTGGAAGGGGGCATGCACAGGAAGTGCAGCTTGTACCCCCCTCTTATAATGGAGTGTGTCCACTGCTCTGCTGTTATTTGCTCCCACCTGGGGGCAAAGTGACATAATCTTCCTGGAATGGTGGAAGGCTCTGGTCCATTCAGAGGCAGGAAGGCTAAGTTCTCTAGATGAAAGTCAAAGGCCTTGTGGAGGCTGAGACGGTTGAGGCTTAGCAGTCTTTGCTTTCTTTTGTTTGGGTGGTTGCTGACCCTTCCGGGTAGGCTGACCTGTAGCACGTCCATGCTGGGAATAAGAGGGATAAAACCTCTTCTTTTTTGAGAAGAAAGGCTTCTTGAAGGATTTCTCTCTCATAGGATCAGCAGTGGCTTTGGATAGCCTATCCAAAGTGGAGTTTGTCAGCATACAACTCATTGGCCTTTTCTTGCCAATCTTTACCAAACAGGTTCTCACCAGTATAAGGAATATTGCCCAGTTTGTCTTGTACCCAGAGCTCCAAATCAGATGCCTGGAGCCAGGCAATTCTTCGTGCACCTATGGCAATGGCAAAGGTTCTGCTTATGCACGCAAAAGCTGCACGGTTGACAAATTCGGAAACATCCTGGGCATGTTTGACCAATATGAAAAAATCTTGTCTTTTATCCTCAGGAAGAAGAGGGCTCAAGACCTCTAGATACCCATTAATTTCTTTCAGGAACATTCCCATATATAAAATATATGAACTGATCCTGGCAGAAAGCATGGAAGCTTGGAAAGTACGACGTCCAAAAGCATCCAAAGTTCTGCACTCACGTCCTGGAGGATTAGAGGCATGTCTCTTTGCACTCCTGATCCTTCTCATAGCTGATTCCACCACAATAGAGTGGTGAGGAAGCTGAGTCTTCTGGAAACCAGGACAAGGAAGGAATCGGTACATAGTAATAAACTTCAAAAAAACAGAAGCCCTAATCATCACGAAGAATAAAGAATTCTCACCCCCAACTACTCCAAAAGTACGGGACGCAGAGCTTCCGATCAAACCCACCGTAAAATACCTAGGTGTAACCCTTGATCACCGACTGGACTTCAAAGAACACATAAACCGCACAGTGAAAACCGTCTACTTCAAGATCAGAACCCTCCGAAACCTCAAAAACATGGTCGACCCTGACAACTTCCGCACCATCTTTCAAGCCATAGTCATTCCACTCTTTGATTATGCAAACATGGTTCTACATGGCCTCCCAAAAAGCACACTAAACGCGCTGCAATTAGCGATGAACACTGCTGCCCGCATCCTCAATGGTGCATCAAGGAACGACCACATAACCCCTATCTTAAAGGAATTACACTGGCTCCCAATATCTTGCAGGACTACCTACAGAGCATTACTCATGACATTCAAAGCCATTAATAACTTAGCTCCACTAGCAATCTCCACTCTCATCACACACATCCCTAACACTAGATCTAGAAGATCAGTTGCAGCTAATACTCTAATCATCCCGACTGACTTTACAAAATGTACACACTCAACTACTGCAAGAGCATTCGCTTACTTCGCTCCCAAATGCTGGAATGACCTTCCACCCACCATAAGAGAAATTAAAGACCTCAAACAATTTAGAAAAGCCATAAAACACCACCTGTTCCTTTCATACTTCTCTCAATACCTGACCCCAACTTAGCCTAAACCCCATTACAATCCAATGTTGAAATGCTCTATTCACTCCCTATATAACAAGAAGATTACCATTGTATATAGTTAAATAATTTTATGTACAAAGTTTTCCCCTATGTTGTATCCTGTTAGACTTCCTGTTACATGTAAACTCACAACAGCCTGTTGCTATCTGTGAGTACTTTATGTTTACTGTAAACCGCGCTGATGATAAAAGTGCGGTATATAAGAGCGTTAAATAAATAAATAAATAGTATCCAGTCTACGAGAGTGAGGAGAGGTGGTAAGAGGCGTCTCCCACATTCTTAGCATGAGATCATGCAAAATCTCATGGATGGGTAGAGTAGCTGCCTCTTTAGGAGCTTTGGGATATTGTAAAATTTCCAACTCCTTTGCTCTGGGCTCTGATTCAGGAGCCACAGTGATGGACAGACCTTGAGCCACCTCCCTGATAAAGTCCTGAAAGGAAATATCCTCTGGAGGAGACATCCTGCACTTAGGAGGGGAGGGCTCCTCTGGGAGAAGCATTCCTGCATCGACAGAACTGTCCGAATCCTCAGATTCTTCTGAGTACTCGAAGTACCGTCTGTCCGAATGCTCTTGAAGAGCCCGATACCCGTACCGACCAAAGTCGGTACCGGGAGTAATCGGTACCAGAGGGCATCGGATGACTGGGTGCCGGCGATGCGGACACCAATGTTGATGCTATCGGTACTGATACCGGTGCTGGAGTCGGTGCCGGTAACGGCTGAACTGTCTGACGCGGTTCCGAGGGTGTCGATGCTGCAAGGAGAGCCGCCAGACTGCATTCAATAGCCAGGAATCTCTGGTTATCGATGCTGCCGATGCCTGGATGTCGGTACCGGAGAAGACCGCTGGTACTCCAGAGCATGGCACCAGTAGTTCTGCCAAGGTCGAGGCCTTGAGAACGTCCTGGAGCCCCGATAATGCTTTAGAAGCCGAAGCCTCCCGCCGGGGCAATTTTGCCGGTGCAGAATCCTCAAGGGCAACGCCAGAGGCATCTCGATGCTTAGAAGGATTTCGAGGACCGGCTGGACTTATGTTTAGTTACCTGAGATCCACGGAGGAAGAGGAAGCCCTGGAAGACGTCGATGCCACCAAAGCTGCATCAGAGGGAAACAGGGTACTGAGCTTAGCAGCTCGGTTCTGCCAACCTCTTTTGGACATCATGGCACAGGACATACAATCCGTGATGGAGTGGTCAGGACCTAAACATTTTAGACACCATTCATGGGTGTCGGTGACAGAGATGGTACCACCACACTTGGTGCACTTTTTGAAACCTGAAGCAGGTTTCTCCATTGTAGGAAAACATTTTGGGTCTAAGGCCCAAAATGGCGCGTGTACCTGGGAAAAATGGGAAAAAAGTTGTTGTTTTTTTTTTTAAAGAACAGAAATAAAGAAAGAAAAACCAGCGGTACCGGTAGAGCGTCGAAGAAGGCAGACGCGACCACAAAAAAAGAAAGGTAAAGCGTAGTTACTCACCTGTAACAGGTGTTCTCCAGGAGCAGCAGGAATCAGTCCTCACATATGGGTGACGTCGGCGCCGACGGAGCCCTCGCGGAGCAATTTTCCCCAGCTTTCAAAGAAAGCCTTTGGGAATTGCAGCGCGCATGCGCGGTCCTCTTCCCGCCTAAGGGTGCCATCTTGCTCAGTCAGATGACATAGCTAAAAGACAGCAAAAATTAGCAAAAACGAAAGCATATAACTGCAACTCCAAGGGGAGGAGGGAGGGTTGTGAGGACTGATTCCTGCTGCTCCTGGAGAACACCTGTTACAGGTGAGTAACTACGCTTTCTCCAGGACCAAGCAGGAAGTCAGTCCTCACATATGGGACTCCCAAGCTTAAGGCTACCGGAGACCCTAAGCACAAAAATGAGCTCCCTCGAGGTCAGCAGCACAGAAGGAAGGAATCTTCTCTGAATATGTCTCCAACCAGTAGCCCAACATCTGGGACGGAGGGTAGGAGTTGCCTATACCTCAAAGAGGTTACGGAGGACTGCCTGTCCAAAAGCACTGTCCCTGCGAGACTCCCTCTCCAGGCAGTAATGGGCTGCAAAAGTCTGGCTTGAAGACCAAGTAGTGGCCCGGCAGATGTCTGCCAATGGAACAGAGCGGAGGTAAGCTACCGACGTAGCCTTCGCCCGAACACGATGAGCTGTGACTCTACCATCCAGCACGAGGCCGGCTGCCTCGTAAGCCCAAGCGATACAGTCCGCAATCCAGATGGACAGAGTACGCTTGGAGACAGGGAGCCCCAACTTGTTGGGGTCATAAGACACGAAGAGCTGAACAGCCTTTCGGTGCTCCTGCGTACGGTCAAGGTAGAAGGTCAACGCCCTTCTACAGTCCAGGGTATGCAGGACCATTTCAGCTCGGCTGGAGTGTGGCCTGGGAAAGTAGGTCGGAAGTACCACCTCCTGGTTGATGTGAAAAGGGGAAACCACTTTGGGAAGAAATTTGGGGTGAGTCCGTAGGACTACCCGGTTCTTGTAGAACCTAGTGTAAGGAGGATCAGAAACCAGGGCCTGCAGCTCACTAACGCGTCTAGCAGAAGTGAGGGCTACCAAGAACAAGGTTTTCCAGGAAAGAAAACGTAGTGGACAGGTAGCCATAGGCTCAAAAGGCGGACAGGTAATCCGCTGCAACACCACATTAAGGTCCCAGTCCGGGGCTGGCGGGCGCAAAAGTGGCTTAAGGAGGAGGCGGCCTCTGAGAAAACGAGCCACCAGAGGGTGGCTGGAAAGAGGTCTACCATCCACCGGCATGTGATGCTCAGAAAGAGCACTGAGGTGGACCTTTACCGAGTTGGACTTAAGTCCAAGGTTGGAGAGAGAGAGCAAATACTGCAAGACAACTGATGCTGAACAGGAGAAAGGATCTTGAGACTGCTGAGTACACCAGACGGAGAACCGACGCCACTTGAGAGCGTAGGCCTTTCTGGTGGAGGGCCTCCTGGAGGCCAAGACGACCTCCTCCACATCTGGAGGTAGCTGCAGAGGAGCAAGGACTACCCTTTCAGCAGCCAGGCCATCAGATGAAGGGACCGGAGATTGGGGTGTAGGAGAGTCCCCTGATCCTGCGACAGGAGGTCGGGCTGAAATCCCAGTGGAAGAGGGGTGTCTACCGCTAGCTGCATCAGAAGCGGGAACCAAGGTTGTCTCGGCCACCGGGGAGCCACTAGGATCATCGATGCTTTGTCTCTGAGAACCTTGAAGAGCGTCCGAGACACCAGTGGCATGGGAGGAAAGGCATACAAGAGGCCAGTGGACCATGGAATTAGAAAAGCATCCGCCGCTACCCGAAGAGGATGCGGCTGTCGTGAGCAGAATCTGGGCAGCTGCCGGTTCAGAGGACTGGCAAACAGATCCATGGTGGGGAGGCCCCACTTGAGAAAGATCCGCTGAACCACCAGCGGGTCCAACCTCCACTCGTGTGGCTGAAGGATCCTGCTGAGCTTGTCGGCCAGGTAATTTTCTTGACCTGGGAGATAGACAGCCTTGAGGACGATGCCGTGGTGGACAGCCCAAGAGCATAGTTTCTGTGCCTCCTGACAGAGAAGGAAGGAGCCTGTTCCGCCTTGTTTGTTCACGAAGCACATTGCCACCTGATTGTCGGTCTGTATCAGCACCGACTTGTGAGAAACCAGGTGAGAGAATGCTTTGAGCGCTAGGCGGATGGCTCTGAGCTCCAGGAAGTTTATCTGCTGAGCAGACTCCCAAGGAGTCCAGAGGCCTTGAGTACAGGTCTCTCCTGGCAATGTGCACCCCAACCTAGGAGAGAAGTATCGGTCGTCAGGACGTGAGAATGCGTAGGGGGCTGAAAAGTCACTCCTAGGACTAGGTTGGGCAGATGAAGCCACCATTGTAGAGAAGAGACCAACTGGTCGGAGATCTGCACGGAGTCCGCTAGGCTACCCGTGGCCTGATGCCATTGATTGCGAAGGCACCACTGAGCAGGACGCATGTTCAGTCGGGCATTGGGTGTCACATGGACCGTGGAAGCCATATGGCCGAGAAGTCGCAGAAAATGTCTGGCCGGGACCAGCGCATTGCTGTGAAAGTGGCCGGCGAAGTCCATGAGCCGCCTGGCCCTGTCCAGAGGGAGGAAGGCCCGCGCCTGAAGTGTGTCCAACCGGGCGCCGATGAACTCGGATTTTGAGAGGGGAGCAAAGTGGACTTTGCGAAGTTTATGACAAAACCCAAGTGTTGGAGCAGGGCCACAGTGCGCTGAGTGGCGTGAGTGGCCTCTTGGGAAGACTGGGCTCTGATGAGCCAGTCGTCCAGGAATGGGAACACAAACAGACCTTGAAGTCTCAGATAAGCCGCCACCACAGCGAGGCACTTGGTGAACACCCTGGGTGCGGAGGATAGGCCAAAGGGTAGTACCCTGTACTGGTAATGATTCCCTCCCACAACAAATCTGAGATATTGCCTGTGGTCCGGATGAATGAGGATATGAGTATATGCATCTTTCAGATCCAAGGAGCATAGCCAGTCTCCCTGCTGGAGGTAGGGCAGCAGAATTCCAAGGGTAAGCATCTTGAACTTTTCCTTTGCAAGGAACTTGTTGAGGTTTCGCAAGTCCAGGATGGGCCTGAGGCCTCCTGTTCTTTTTGGAACCAGGAAGTACCTGGAGTAAAACCCCTGGCCCTTCAGGTGGTGGGGTACTGGTTCCACGGCTTGTTCCTGAACAAGACTTGCTAACTCCTGAAGTAGTAAGTCCCTGTGCAAAGGCAGTCTGGGAGGCTCCCCTGGAAAGTAGGAGGGAGGTACCTGGTGAAAGTGAAGAAGATAACCCTTTCGAACTATGTGAAGTACCCAGGTATCTGTGGTGATGGTGGACCACCTTTGGGCAAAGTGGACCAGCCGTCCTCCTGTGCTGAGAGAAACCAGCTGAGGGGGAGAGGCTATGCTGAGGAAGTCAAAAACCCCCACCCTGCTGAGCTGGGGCCGGTGGTGCAGGCTTGGGGGCTTGCTGCCTACGGGACGCATTACCCGTCCCTTGGCCTGCTTTCCCTGTGGGGGAGCCACTGAGGCCGGATATTGAGGGTAGTATTTATAGGCAGCACCTTTCCTCGGGTAAAAGGGCTTTTTCCCCGAGGCCTTCTTCTTTTGAGAAGGGGCAGAGGTCTTCCTCGAGAGACGAGTCCTGGTGAGAGTCTCCGTCTCGATTTGTGCAGCCTTCTCATCCATGGGCTTGCCAAAGAGGTTATCACCTCGGCAGGGGACATCGACCAACTTGTCCTGTACCCAGGGCTCGAGGTCGGACGTCTGAAGCCAAGCCTGGCGGCGTCCACCGATGCCGGCCGCAGCTACTCGAGCCGACGCCTCAAAACCATCGTAGGCTGCTCGAGAGATAAACTTGGAGCACTCTCTAATACCAGTAGACAAGGATTGGAACCTCTGCAAAGGTTCGTTGGAGAGACCAGCAGAGAACCCGGCTATTTCCTTAGCCAGGTCTCGGAGATACATGCCCATGTAGAGCTGGTAGGTCTGGACTCGACAAGCAAGCATAGAGCCCTGGAAGCACTTCCTACCGAGGGCATCCAGGCTTCGGGCTTCCCTACCAGGGGGCACTGAGGAGTGCATTTTTTGACTCTTTAGTCTATGCATGGCCGATTCCATCAGAGAAGATACGCTCCCGCTGGTGCTGCCGACTCCTCAAAGCTTTTGAGGACATTTTGCCGCAAGGCACACAGATCAGAGAGTCATGATCCGGGCTGAGGCAGCGGAGGCAGAAGTCATGAGTGTCTGTAAGAGACATGAGTTTCTTACAGAGATCACACTTTTTAAAGCCGCTGGCAGCCATCGGGGGAAAAAGGGCCCCTGCGAGGTCGAATGACCGGGCTGCCAGGGAAAAAGGAAAAAGGCGCGAAATCTGTCACGAAGGACAAAAAAACGAAAAATAAGGAACGGACTCGCAACCGATGTCGCGAGTCCGGGCGGGAAAAGAACCGGCGTCGAACCGAAGAAAAAAGAGAAAAATAGAGAAAAAATCAACTTTTCTGCGGGGATTCACAGGCAACGTCTGTAGGGCTCCGCGGAAAAAAGAAGACTGAGCAAGATGGCACCCTTGGGCGGGAAGAGGACCGCGCATGCGCGCTGCAATTCCCAAAGGCTTTCTTTGAAAGCTGGGGAAAATTGCTCCGCGAGGGCTCCGTCGGCGCCGACGTCACCCATATGTGAGGACTGACTTCCTGCTTGGTCCTGGAGAATAAGGGAAATTTTCTGCGGTGACAGTAAAAACGACCTGCTGGCTCCACAGAAAACGAAGAACTGGAGAGAGGCAGTTGGGAAAGGCGTGAAGGCAGCATGCAGGCCCTGTGGGATGCTCCCAAAAGCTTTCTAATTGGACGCTGGGGAGCGTTCCCGCACAGGCTCCGTCGGTACCGACGATACCCATATGTGAAGACTACATTCCTGCTTGTTCCTGGAGATAGAAACTTCATTGAGGTAGTGGCTAAAGGTTCGAAAGGTGACTTTAGAAGCTGGGCCAGAACCGCCTTCAGATCTCAGGCCACCGGAGGCAGCTTAATGGGTGGCTTGGGCAGCAGGAGAGCCCGCATGAAGCATGCTACTAAGGGGTGTGAGGAGATAGGCTGTCCATCCAATAGTCTGAAAGAGGCCGCAATGGCACTAAGATGAACTCTCACTGAGTTAGTTTTAAGACCTGTCAAGGATAAGTGGAGGAGCTGTTTGTTCCAAACAAAATCCAATCAGCCAGACACCACATCACTTGCCAACACCCATTCTATGGTCAGAACATCACACAATCACCTTCAACCTACCACTGCTAACTACAACTCCTCAAAACACACTCAAGCTCAAACACTTCGAAGGTTCAAGGAATTCAACAAACAGGAGCTGCTAGACCACATTATACCAAAACTAGACTCAAACACAACGGACCTCAATGCACGCACCGACAGATGGAACAATACCACTGCGCCATATGCAACCACCCCACAGAAAATAAAACCTACTAGTCGTGTGTCAGCCCCCTGGTACTACAGTGAAATCAAAAAGGCCAAACACGAACAATGACAGATTGAACACCTCTGGAGGAAGACAAAAAGAACATGGCACCGGACTGAATACTTGTCAAAACAAAATGAATACAATAAACTAATTCACAAAAATAAAAGGGACCATCATTCGAACCTGATCCTTAATTCATTAAACTCACAGAATTGTTCGCCATAGTAAAATCCTTCACACATGTATCATCAATCCAACCTCAAACCGAGATACAACCAGACACTTTGCCACACACCTCCAGAACAAGCTAACCCCCACAAAAACCACAGCCCCCCCAACTCCTCACCAATCTCAGAACACAATGCTGGATCACATTCACTTCTGTATCCCCAAAACTGCTTGATCAAATAATCTCAATGCTCAATGTCACCGCCTCCTGGATAAAGATGACCAGAAATGAACTCCTACCACCCCTTCTCAAAACACTAAACCTCTCACTTTCCCATAGAATCATGCCAATAGAACTTATGACAGCATCCATAAGACCTATCCTGAAAAGTTCCACTGCGGATATTAAACTGCCCACCTGATATAAACCCATATCCAGTATCCCTTTCCTTGCAAAGATAATAAAAAAAGTAGTTCAATTACAGCTACAAGACTTCATAGATTCACAAGAGCACAGGTTTAGAACCAACCACGGGGCAGCAACAGCATGGGTTTAGAACCAACCACGGGACGAAAGCATTACTCACATAACTAATCAACACACTGCTCCACAGGCTTGAACAGATCAAGCAAAGATTCATCTTAATATTTTTGGACGTAACTTCCACCTTTGACTCAATAAATCATGATAAATTACACTAAGGCTGGAGTCGATAGGTATAAGTGGTACCCCTCTAGCATGGTTCCAGTTCTATTTGACTGCCACCAACAAGTAAAAAAGGAAATAAGGCATCCAAACCATTCAAACAGCTTTAAGGCATTCCGCAGGGCTCCGCAATCTCAACCTTACTCTTCAATCTATTCATTCAACCAATCTGCCATATCATACTGACACATAAATCCACTACCATATTTATGCTATTTAATGATATACGCCCCATTTGATGCTGCCAACCCAGACTACACTGCTAATCAACCATGCTTTAGTGAAGTTGCCAAATGGCTGGAAGACCAGCCACTCTCCATGAACTACAAAAGTCGGAAGTACTCTTCATATCCAGGGACCCATCCTACACCTCACCCAAACAAAAAAAACTCAACTTCTTGCTACCTGTAAGATCAGAGGTTAAATATCTAGGAATCACCCTAGATCACATATAAAAAGAATAACAAATTCTATCTACCAGAAGATCAGGATCCTGCACAATCTCTGACCACTACTAGATCTACTGTATTACCGTACAGTATGCCAGGCTCTCATCACCCCACACCTGGATTATTGCAATTCAGTCCTCCACAGACTCCCAAACCTAGCCCTTAAACCTCTCCAGACAGCAAAGAATACAGCAGCTTGCCTCATCAGCAAAACCCCCAAACATCACCACATCACACCAGTACTTACAGATCTACACTGGCTCCCAGAAGGAAGAAGAATAAAATATAAGGCAATAATGACCACCTTCAAAGCTATGCACAATCTCTCAACAACCTGCCTAGTTCCACTCATCAAAAGGAACATGGGCACAAGATTACGTCACCAACAGCACCAAAACCTCCTCTCCATCCCAGTTCTAAAAACAAAAAGCACTTAATTGCTCTATCAAAGAGCTTTTTCTTTCTATGGACCCATAAACTGGAACTCATTACCATCCTCACTAAGATCCATCCAGTGGATTCATCCATTCTTTCACCTGCCATTCACTACCATGAATCCATTTTCCTCCAGATGGACTCCACCCCGCCCCCATCTTTAATTCCTTCTTGTTTACCTCCCACCATCTCTCTCGGTACAAGCTATGGATGAGCTCCTTTTAACATCTTCTGAGATTTCTCTATCCTACCCTCATACCCTCATTCTTGGTGACTTAAACTTACATCTTAGTCCCCCTGTCAGACTGAAGGACAGGGCCTTTACTTCCCTTCTAGGGATCTTTCCCTTGTCCAATATGTCCCATTCCCCATGCATTCAGTAGGCTATACACACTCGATCTCTTGATTTACCCCCCCCCCTTCCCCTTGTATCCCTAGGTCTCTCTCATCCTTCCCTCTCCCTTGGACTGATCACCTCTGTGTTCATTTTTTCTATAAAGCTCCCCTCCCCCCCCCCCCCCCCCCCCCCCCGCCTTGCCCTTCTATTTCGTCTCCTCAACCTATCAGGTTCAGGCGCCAGATCTTGTCTCTTGCTGACCAGCTTTTTCCCCCTGCTGACCATCTTCTTCCCCTGGATTTCTCCTAGCTCTCTCCTGACTCTCAGGTCCATACCTGGAACAACGCTCTCTCCTCTGCCTTTGATCTCCTGGCTCCCCTTTGCCCCTCCTCAGTCTCTCACCCTTCCACCCGCCATCCCTGGTATCATTCTGGGCTTCGTATTCACAGAACTTACCTCTGTTGCACCGGATGTATCTTGCGTGTTCGGCCCTCGCCAGACAATCTTCAGATGTTCCAGCAGCATCACAGGGAATATTGCTCACTAATTCATCTAGCAAAACAGAACTCTCTCTCTAACCTGATTCTTACACCCTGTAACTCTTCCCGGCAGCTCTATACCATCCTCTGGTCCCTTTCATCCCCCAACACCTCTTTATCGCGACCCACAGGACCAGACCCTACTAGCCCTGCTGATTTTTTTCTCTAACAAAGTCTTGTCTCTTCGCTCTGCTTTCCCTTCTTGTCCTTCTCCACTCTCATCAGACTCCCTATCGCCCTCTCGCCACTGCCTCAGCCTTGTCTCTCTCACATGTCTGGGTCATCCTTCCGCCAGGTTACTTCTTCCAAACTATCCAAAGCTATCACCTCTGCATGAAATACATGCTCACTCAATCCAGCTCCTTCCAAAAGGATACCTGAACCCTCTCTATCACTCTTCTACTTCCTATCCTCTTGATGCTCAATTCTAGTCTCTCCACTGGTCACTTTCCTTCCCCCTAGAAACATGTTGTAGTTCATCCTATCCTCAAAAAGCCCTCTCGACCCCACTGTTCTCTCAAACTGGCGCCCGGTATCTAACCTGCCTTTCCTTTCTAAGCTCCTGGAGTGCTTTGTCTTTGCACAACTCTCTTCCCATCTCTCCTCTACCAATGCACTTCACCCAAGTCAATCTGATTTCAGGGAAGGTCACAGTACTGAGTCTATTCTTCTATCTTTCCTGAACAAACTGCACACTGCTCACAATCATGGGGATTTCACTCTTGCTGTCTGTCTCTCTTGACATCATGGCTGCTTTTGACCTAGTAGATCACCGCACCCTTCTTTTGTGTCTTACTGATCATGGCATATCAGATATCCCTTGGAGATGGTTCAGGTCTTTCCTCACTACCCACTTTTTCTGTCCAGTCTTCCTCTACAGCCTTGTCTGCCTCCTTACCCCTGTCCTGTGGCGTCCCACAAGGTTCTGTTCTTTCCCCCCTTCTATTCAATATCTTCCTGGCCCCCCTCACTTTGCTCATTACTATTACGCAGATGATATCATCCTTCTCCATCGTACTTCTTAAAGCCCGATTTCAACCCCCTCAATTTCTGCCTGGACCGCAAACTCACCTGGATGTCCTCGAATTTTCTTCAACTGAATCCCCTCAAATCCTCTGCCACCTGGATTACCTTTGGCATCACCTCCCCCTCTCTAGCCACCACCTTTGCTTCCACCCCTATACCTCTGGTTTCCTCCTTCAGATATTTCAGATACCTGGGAGTGATCATCGACTGCTCTCTTTCATTCACAAAGCACATTTCATCCATTTTTCATAGCTCTTTCTACCATCTCCCTCAGATTCGCTCAGTTCGTCCCTTTCTCTCCCCCACCGCCCTGACCACTCTGCTTATTTCTTTGGTCATCACAAGAATTGACTATTGCAACATTATTCTAGCTGGCCTCCCACAATACCATCTTCACAGTTTCCAACTACTCCAAAACACTGCTGCACGCATTCTAACCCTCTCTTCTCGCTTTGATCATATCACCCCACTCCTTTTCCGCTCCTTTTGGCTTTTGGGGTTCCCAGTTTAATTATTGTCTTCATATTTCTGAATTGTGATCCCTAGTTTTCTCAGAAAAGCTCAAAGAACCACACTTATTTTAAAATCTGCTGATGCCTTCAGTAGAAATGCGTCCACTGAGCACGAATTCCACTCCAATCTGAAAGTTGATCCCAGAATTACACACGACGTGCACATTTCAAATCCAAACTCAGGAATCTGTATCAAGTGCTTCCGGGTGTTGTCCTTCAAGGGCTTCTTCTAAACCGCCATATACCAACTTGAAATCTTTGAGCTTTTATGAGAAAATGGATGTTTTCAGCATTCAAGAGGGATAAATCTTTTCTCCTGCTGTTTCATCCAACAAAAATATTTCGAACAGATTTTGGGAGTTTCTGCTATTTTTGTGATTTCTTTTCATTGGTGCTGTAATAACCCTGGGCACAAGACTTATCCACAGACATTACAGTTTAGGCCCATCTATATCTCTGGAAACAAACTTCAGCAAGGTCAAACTGAGATCCTAGGAGACTAAGGCCTATTGGAAAAATTCCCCCAAGGACCTAGTAAAATGCATACTTCAATTTAACAAAAAGAGAGAAATTACCCTATTTTATAAGACAAAATTTCTCTCTAAGATTTTATCAGTCTTAAAGAAAATAACAAGAAAGGTTCATTAGCACAAAAATTCCACTTGCAAAAGAGAAGGCCACAAGGAATATGTCCAAAGGAAGCTCTAACTATGCCACTGGAAGAACAAACACTCAAACAGTACAGCTGTCAAGCCTCAGAAGCTACCATGGCAGCAATTATCCCCCACCCACCCACACTTCTGGAGACCAAGAGGAACACACCACACTATGAGGCCGATGCAGCAAAGTGTACTGCTCTTAGTGAAGTGTTTGCACACAATTTTCTGCGTTAGAGTGGATGCAAAATCCAGGAAAGGATCTAATGTGCACGTCATTGAAGCTTTGTGACATCACCCTTGGTATAAAAACCCTCCAAGGGGAGCTTCAGTATAACCATAACATGCATCAGGAGTTCAAACAGCCAAGGAAGCACAAAACCAGACCAAAAATGAGTTCATGAACAAATAACTCTTATAACAAGCTAAACTGAACAATGTTAAACAGGACCCGCAGGCCAAGGAAGTATGTACATGGTGAGGTATAGCAATGTCACAGATATGTAGAGAGTTATCTAAGCGACGGACTAAACAGTTTAGAGGGGCAGGTCCTAGACTGGTCTAGCAGGATTCCAGGAAAGGAAATTATCAGTAAGTAAAACTTTTTCCTTCCAAATACATCCTGCTAGACCAGTCCAGATTAGTGGGGAGTACCATAGCTAAATCACTCCAGGGAGGGAAGAAACAGCTGCAGCCAAGACAGAGGCTCCAAAGAAAGCTGCTTCTCGAGCTTGGACATCCAAGTGATAGTGACGTGCAAAGAGGGGGAGGATCAGGAGGCCGCCCTACAAATATCTAGCGGAACTACCCGTGAACATTCTGCCCAGGAGGTAGTCTGGGCCCGCACAGAATGTGCCTAAAGACTTACAGGCATAGGTTTGTTCAATAAAATATAAGCTGACTCAATCGTCTACTTGATTCAGTGCTGAATGGTCACTTTGGAAACGGCTGCTCCTTTTCATGGACAAGAAGCAGGGACAAAAAGGTGATCAGAGAACGAAACGTATTAGTGAGTTTGAGGTAACAGTGTAATGCCCTACCAATATCCAACAGGTGAAAGACTCTGGTCACCCAAAAACTGCTCCTTAAAAAAGAAACAAAGCACAACCGATTGGTTGACTTGAAAATCCGAAAAGGACCTTAGGAAGAAAAGAGGGCACTGTTCAAATGGTAACCCCCTCCAAAGAAAAAGACAGAAAAGGATCCCAGCAAAAAAGTGCCTGGAGCTTCAAAAGGCACCATGCCGAAGTGACTGCTATAAGAAAACAGTTTTGAGAGTCAAATCTTTGAGAGATAACCTATGCAGAGGCTCAAACGGGGCAGGGGTGAGATTGCAAAGCACCCAGGACAGATCCCAAAAATGAACGATTGGACAAATGGGGGCCTGCAGAAAACAGGAAACATCTATATGAGAAGAACGAGACCGCCCATGGAGAGGCCCCAAAAGCATGTCAATGCTGCAATGTTGTTGCTGTTGTTAAGTGCCGTTGAGTAAATGTCGATTTATGACGATACTCTGGATAGTTGTCCTAAACTGTGTTCGGTCTTCAGTCAGGCGGCTCATTATTGATAGAGTGGCGCCCAGAACTGCTGTTATCGTATCGATCCATCTCATTGCTGGCCTGCCTCTTTTACATTGATCTTCTACCTTGCCAAGCATGTCTTTCTCTAATGATCTCTCTCTTCGCACGATGTGTCCAAAGTATGAAAGTCAAAGTCTTGTCATCTGAGCTTCTAAGGAAAGCTTAGGCTTGATCTCCTCTAGTACTGACTGGTTTGTTCTTTGGGTAGTCCATGGTATACACAGTATTCGTCGCCAGCACCATAATTCAAAGGCATCAATTTTCTTCCTGTCTATCTTTTTCACTGTCGAACTTTCACATCCATATGACATTCTTGAAAACACAATGGCTTGAACAAGTTGAATCTTTATATGGAGAGAGACATCTCCACTCTTGAGAATCTTGTCTAGGTCCTTCATAGCCATTCTGCCAAGAGCAATGCATCATCTGATTTCTTGACTGCTAGTTCTTTCTTTATTGATAGTTGATCCAAGTAGGTTAAAGTTGTCCACTATTTCAATTTCTTCTCCATCAATGATGAACTTATTGATTTTGCCAGTTGCCAGGATCTTTGTCTTCCTTACATTAAAATGCAGGACCATTTTAAGACACTGTTCCTTGATTTTGAGAAGCAAATGTTTCAGATAGTCTTCACTTTCAGCCAGTAATGTGGTATCATCAGCATAGCGAAGGTTGTTGACGAGCCTCCCACCAATCTTCACACCTCTGTTGCCTTCATACAGTCTTGCTTCTCTGATGATTTGTTCTGCATTTAAATTAAACAGGTAGGAGAGACGTATGCAGCCTTGTCGTACACCTTTGTTGATTTTAAACCATTCTGTTTCTCCTTGTTCTGTTTGAACTGTTGCTTTTTGATCAATGTAAAGGTTGTGCAAGAGAATGATCAGGTTTGATATACCCATACTTCTTAATGTGGTCCAGAGTTTCTCATGGTTTACACAGTCAAATACTTTAGTCAATAAAAGCCGTAGATATCCTTTTGGTATTCTTTAGTCTCTTCACGGATCTATCTCACATCTGCAACGTCTCTTGTACCTCACCCTTTCCTGAACCCTGCTTGCACTTCAGGCAGTTCTCGTTCCAGGTATGGCTGTAGTTTCTGCTAAATAATCTTCAGCAGAATCTTGCTGGCATGTGGGATCAGAGCAATTGTGCAATAATTTTCACAGTCAGTTGGATCACCTTTCTTTAGTACTGATATAAACACAGATCTTTTCCAGTCAATTGGCCATGTTGTCTTCCAAATTTCCTGGCAGAGCCATGCAATTATGGTAACAGCTTCATCTGACTGCTTTAATACTTCAATGGGAATGCCAATAATGTCTGGTGCATTGTTCTTTGATAAGGCTTTCATTGCTGCTCCGATGACTTCTTTCATCACTAATGGTTAAGGTACAGGTTGAAACGGCTGTTGGTCCACTTCATCTTTATCATATAATAACTCTGCATATTCTTTCCACCTTTTCAGCATCATTCAACATGGATCCTTGAGCATCTTGTAACATTCCAATTCGAGGCTGGAATTTTTTCTTTAACTCTCATAGCTTTAGAAAAGCAGATCTTGTTCTTCCTATAATAGTTTATGCTTCTATTTCCTTGCATGCGTCATTGTAGTACTTCTCCTTGTCTTGTCTTGCTGCACGTTGGAAATCTTTTGAGTTCTGTGACTGCCTCTCTTTCTCCTCTGGGTTTAGCTTCTCTGCGTTTCTGGGCAATTTTCAGAGTTTCTTTGGTCATCCATTTTGGCCATTTTTGCTTTTTCAACTTTTGTAGAGATGTCTCACTTTCTTCCAACACAAACTTCTTGATGTCATCATATAACTCTTCTGGAGCTCTGTCATTTGTATCTAAAGCAGCAAATTGATTTTGCAGGCAGTCTTTAAATTCCGGTGGTATGTTCTCAAGGTCATATTTTGCTACATTCATGAATGGCTTGCTCTTTTTCAACTTTAGCTTGAGTTTGCATACGAGTAGTTGGTGATATGTATCACAGTCAGCTCCAGGTTTTGTCTTTGTTGATGTTATAGAGATTTTCCATTATTGACTTCCACAGATGTAGTCAATTTGATTTTTATACAATCCATTGGGTAAAGTCCATGTGTACAATCACCGCTTGTGTTGCTGTAAGGTGGTGTTTGAGATGAATAGATTGTTGGTCTTGCAGAATTCTATCAATCTTTCTCCAGCTTCATTTCTACCGCCAAGCCCATATTTCCCAACCACTTTGTCTTCTTCTTTGTTGCCAACTTTTGCGTACCAGTCACCCACGACTATCAGCATATACTGTTTGTATGTTCTGTCAATTTCAGCTTGTACTTGTTCAAAGAAGTCATCAACTTCATCCTCTTATGCAGCTGTTGTTGGGGCATATACTTAAATTATAGTTTTGTTGATGGGCATTCCTCGTAGACTAATAGAAATTAAGCATGCACTGATTGCACTGTATCTCATTACAGTTCTTGCAAGTTTCTTCTTAATTACAAATGCAATACCATTTCTTCTTTGTCTTTCATTTCCAGCATAGTAGACCATGTGATCATCAGATGCAAAGTGCCCGATGCCAGTCCATTTCAATTCGCTGACACCCAACAGATCGAGTTGTACAAGTTCCATTTCATTCTTGACCACCTCCAATTTCCCTTGGTTCATGCTTCGTATGTTCCATGTCCCAATACGTAAGACATCTTTGCATCTTCTGACTCATTTCATGCACATCTACATCAGCAGTCAGACGTCCCAAAGGCTTTGATCCAACCAAATCATAAATGCTGGCTTTACTCTGAAAAGTCTTCAGCTCCTCCCCAGTAGCCAGTTGAGTGCCTTGTGACCTGGGGGTCTCATCTTCCAGCACTATGGTGCAATTTGTTTTATTGTGACTATCCATTGGGTTTTCGTGGCAAGATACAGAAATAGATTGCCAGGCCTTTTTTCTGCGCAGCTTAATTTTAGTGTCGTTGCCGTTGTCACAAAAATGTGATTCTCCACCGCCAACACCATCCCATTCTGCTGCTGCCCAGATGGGTAGTTTGTCTTGGTCTGGCACCTCTGCTGAGACCTGTCGATCTTGGGAAACGCTGTCAGTAGTTAATATATCGATAGCTTAGCCCTCAGCATCACTGATGCACACAAGCCCTCACAGAACGACAAGCTGCAAACCAAATCTGTCCTGAAGGAAGGAAAGAATGTTTGGAATATCCACTCGCCAAGGGGAGAGGGATCTCTTAGAACACCAAAAAGAAAAAAAAGACGCCAGATCCGAGCATAGGCACGTGAGGTAGAAGATCGTCGTCAAGCTCATAGTAGAGCGGCCACTACTTGCGGCGAGTAACCTTTGCAATGCAAGTGACGACGCTCAATAGCCAAGCCGTAAGCGAGTAAGGAGCATAGCTTTTCATGAGAAACAGCCTCTGAAACGAGAGACTTCTCCGGATACTGAGGGGTAAGGGCACCTTTTATTTATTTATTTAACATTTCTTCTATACCGCGCTATTATAATCAGCGCGGTGTACATCGAACAAAAACATACAATGCATACAGGCAACATTGAGTTTACAATGAACAGGAAAATAAAACAGGGGATAACCGGGAGAACTATGTACAGGTTAACTTGATACTATATACAATACTCTAAACTCGTTTGGATATTGCATGTGCTTTTCGTGTGGATGGTACAGGTATGATGATTAGCAGGTGGGCTAGTGTGTAGGCTAACCATTTTCTGGTTGTATTAAGGTGCTAAGGCGTCTGGGGCATCTGGGAAGCTTGCCAGTTGTGTGATTGTTTGGGATGGCTTCTGGGTAGCATTTTGTGAACAGATGGTGTTTCAAAGCTTTTCTGAATAGGATTAGGCTTTTGATGCCACGGATTTCATGGGGAAGGGCATTCCAGTTTAAAGGAGCGAATATAGAGAAGGCCCTGTTGGAAGTAGCCTTAGTACACGACGTCATCATCTTGGGGACTATTAAGGTGTTCTTTGCAGTAGGCCTCCTGTTTCTATTTTCCAGGGTGCCGTGAATTAACTTGCTGATTGGTGTAGGTGGGTAGTTATTCAGGGCTTTGAAGGTAAGGACTAATGACTTATATTGGAGTCTGGCATGTAAAGGTAGCCAATGCAGATCTTTCATGATAGGCGTTATGTGGTCAGATCTTGACGATCCAGAGAGGACTCTTGAAGCTGCATTCATAGCCAGGCGGAGTGGATTTAAAGTTGATTGAGAGAGACCGTGGAGGATGATGTTCGCGAAATCCAGGTGTGGGAGGACTAATGCCTGGAAGGTTGTTCGGTAGTCGGTGGAATCCAGTAGGGGGCGGAGGTGACGTAGTGTTCTGATCTTATGATATATAGTCTTTGTAACGTTCTTCACATGTGTTGTCATATCCAGGTGCTGGTCCAATGTGATGCCGAGATATCGGATTGTGGGTTTGGATTTCAAATCTACATTGTTGACAAGTAGCGATGGGGGAGGTATGAACTTATGGTTCCTCATAACAAAAAGAACATCAGTTTTGCTATGATTGATCTGTAGGTTTTGTGTCAGCAGCCATTTGGCTACAGCTCCGAAGCAATTGATTATTGGGGAGAACACTGGTTGATCAATTTTGAACGGCATGTAGAGGAGGATGTCATCTGCGTAAGCCAGGCATTGTACGTTGAAAGATCGGATCAAATCACATATCGGCTGCATATAGATATTGAACATCAGTGCCGATAACGACGATCCTTGAGGTACCCCCTGTGACTGCAGGAATGGTTCTGAGGATGCATGGCCTGTTTTGACTTGTTGCCACCTATTGGATAGGTAGGATTTACACCATTCTAGTGCTGTGCTTTGAATCCCCTTTTCTTTCAGGCGTTGTATAAGTATATCATGACTCACAGAGTCGAAGGCGGCGGAGACGTCCAGGAAGATGAGGACAAATCCTTGTTGGATGCTGTTTATTCCTGTGACCAAATCATTGAATAGGGTTGTAAGGACTGTGTCGACTCCATGTGCTTCCCTGAAGCCGTGTTGTGATGGATCTAGTGGTGCTTCAGTGTCGATATGATGCTGGATTTGTTGTTGAGCAGGAGGTGGAGGAGATCGGCATATCATGGACGCCAAGGCCAATCCAAGACCACCAGTCCGGAGTGTGAGTCTATCCAAAAGAGTACACGGCCAATTAGCGGCCAGGGAGGAAGATGTAGATAAGCTGGTTGAAGGGCCACGTCTGAAGCAGAGCATCTAGGCTGTGAGAGTTTGGTTCCTTTCAATTGAAAAAAATTGATGTCTTGGCATTAGAAACGTGGCCATTAGACTAGAGTCTGAAGACCCCACCAACACAATGTTCGCAAACGCCCACGGAGCTAGCGCCCTCTTGCTCAGATCCAGGATATGACGACTCAGGAAAGCAGCTTGAATGTTCTCCATTCCCGCAATGTGCTGTGCAGAAAGAGCCAAGAGGTTGGATTCTGCCCATGGAAATAGAAGACTTATTTCCAGGGCCACTCTGGGACATTTGGTCCCATCCTGTCTGCTGAGATAAGTCACATGGTGGAATTGTCGGAAAGTACTCGAACTGCTCAACCCTGGAGGTGGGAGTGAAATAAGAGCAGAGCTAGATGAACAGGCCAGGCTTCGAGAAGATTGATGGTCCAAGAGGCTTCTTGAATGGACAAAGATCCCTGCGCTGCCTGTTCCTGGAAGTGCACTCCCCAACCTGTAAGGCTGGCGTCCGTGGTGACAACCACCCAACGCAGAATTTACAAGGGAACGCCCTTCAACAAGTGATGAGGACAAAGCCTCAGCGAAGACTAAGTCGAACCACTGTAGGGGTAGACGAATCTGATAGTCCTGGGTGGATGGGGACCACCACGACAAGAGAGGATACTGAAGCAGACACATGTGAGCACAGGCCCAGGGGATTACACAGAGCAAAAGCTATGGTGCTGAGTAGTTGTAGGTAATCCCAGACAGTGGGAGCTGCCAGGTGCCAGAAGGTATGGACCTGCATGCAGAGCATCTTGTATCTGTTGTAAGAGGAAGATGTGGGCCCACTCATGTCAAAGCAGGCACCGAGGAATTCCAGAGACTGAATTGGGCACAGATTGCTTTTGGCATAATTGACCACCCAGAAAGGAGAGGACATGAGAGGCTGCAGAAGTAGCCTCCTCGAAACTCATTGCTCTGATCAGCCAATCGTCTTGATAAGGATGAACTCGAATACCTACAGGGAAACTGCCACTATCATCATCATCACCTTGGAGAAAGCGCGAGGGAGCTGTGGCAAGACCAAAGGGCAGGGCATGAAATTGATAGTGTTGAGCAAGGACCGCGTAATATAAATACTGCTGATAATCTTGGCGGATCTGAATGTGAAAATATGCTTTCACCAGAACCAGGGATGCGAGAAATTTGCCTAGCTGAACAGCTTGAATGACTTGAATGACTGTTCTGAGGGCTTCCATCCAGAATCGTGGCACCTGAAGACAGCGATTGACTCCCTTGAGGTCCAGGATAGGACGGAAGGAGCCATCCTTCTTGGGAATGACAAAGTAAATGGAATAGTGACCAGAACCTCTTTCTGATAGAGGAACTGGGCATAACGCATTGAGCTGAAGAAGTCGGTGGAGAGTCAGGTGTGCAGCCGCTGCCTTGGCCACAGAACCGCATGAAGCGATGAGGAAGACATTCGGCACAGGCTCAGTGAAGCTGAGAGCATAACTCTGTGTTACTACCTCAAGTACCCATCGGTCCAATGCTATCTGGGTCCATTCATGGGAAAAATAGCGTAAGCGTCCGCCCACAAGAGGGCCCCCCTGGAATGGACCCGAAAAACCATCAATGGGAAGATTTGGCAGAACTGGAAAAACTTGTTGGATGAAGAGAAATTGTCCCAGTTGCAACGTATACCCTGAAAAGACTGAGGCTTAGAACTAGCCCTATTTGAAGAAGAACCGGATTTGCCAAGCCGGTAGTGACAAACGTCTCTGAAGCAGACTATAAGATGAGGACGCAGATGACGACATGGCAGGACGACAAAAACTGGATTTGAGCTTATCCTCCAGCAAGCATTGAGGTTTGAGTTCCCCCAAATCCTTCACATGTTTTTCCAAATCCTCACCAGAAAGAAGGAAGCCTTTGAAAGGAAGCTTAGCGAGAGGGGACTTGGAAGCAGCATCCGCATTCCAATGACGGAGTCACAGCCAACTCTGAGCCACTGTAGCAGCAGCCACAGACTGAGCAGATAAGCACAGTAGATCATAAAAGGTATATGCAGGGAAGGCAGTGACTGACTCTAAACAAAGCAAAGCTGGATCATCCGGAAGTAACTGAAGCCATCGGAGTAGAGCGCATACAGTGAGACCTCCGCCAGAGGCCTGCAATGCCAAGGTCAATGAGAAAATGTTTTTTTAAGAGGCCCTCAATCCGCCTGATCATAACAGGGAGGGCCACCATCCATAGGAACGGTTGTGCCTTTAGTGAATGCAGTGACCAAGGTGTCTACTTTAGGGAAACTCAACCACTTATTAAGATCATTCGAAGACCAAATATGAACACGCCCCAAGCGACAAGCACAGCGTAGAGACACATCAAGATAATCCCACTCTAAAGAGACCATCTGTTGTAGTTCCAGGGGAAAAGGAAAAGCCTTAGGTGGTTTCTTGATGGCCACGATGATCGGATCTGCCTGAAGTTTAGAGGAATCTGAAGGCTGTTGCACTTGAGAGTCCGAGAGGTGCAGAGGCTCCATAATTTGAGCAATGAGAGCAGAAAGTTCTTCCTTATGGAATAATCAAATATTCTGTCTTCTCAAGGCTCCTGATAGTCTTCCAATAGTGAGCGCTCTCCTTCTTCCCTGCCAGACTCAGAAGTGATAGAAGGTTCATCTGAAGGACCATCACCATCTTCCCCTGCAGGGCACCAGTCTTCTGAAGGAGAGGAGGTATCCTTGGCCAGATCTAAAGAAGCTCCAGCAAAACTTCGGCGGGCATACTTTCTAATCAGAGGATCAGCGGTGGTCGGAGTAACCAAAGTCCTCGAGTGCCACATATCCCAGGCCTGATGTAACAGCTGCATAAACTGGAGATCTGAACCGTCAGCTGAAATCTGTATAGGCTGAATAGAGAGTTGTAGAGGATGAGCAAGCTGCTCAGGCAACAAAACCGGAGGAAGAACATCTTGAGATCTAGCATCTCAAGATGCTTAGATCTGAGTTAACCCAGAGAGAGTTAAAGCAACAGACCCAGAAGGGTTACCGGAACCAGGACCTGCAGATGCAGAAGGACCCCCCTTGATAAGAACCACAGGAGGAACACAAACTATCTGTCAGTCTTACATTTCTTCTCACAGCTCAAGCAGCATTGTAGGAAAGAATGCATTTTCACAACAGGATAAAAGAAAAAGTCACAGGAAGAGCCAGGAAGCGAAAAATCAACAGACTCTGAAGAAAGAATGGAGGTCACAGCACAAAAATTATGGCGAGAAACAGCAAAAACAGCCGGGAAGCAGCCACCGACTGACCATGTGAAGAGAAATAGGAAAAAGGCTACTGCAGAAAACAGAGCACACCGAAGAAAGAAAGGAGGTGCACCCGGTCAGAAGAACAAGATACCGCTGAAAAACAGATCGGGATGCTGCTTTAAAAGAGAACCGTGAAAGAAATAAAACACACTCTGCTCTCGAATGAGGGAAAAAATATGGAGGAAGGAAGGGTCCAGAGAAGAAAAAAACTGCCCAACAATTTCCTCAGCAACCGGGTCCTTGAATAAGGTATTTTGTGTTTTTTTTTTTTGTTTTAACAAACTTTAAGGAGTTAGAAAAATAACAAAAATGTGACTGCCAACTTAGCTGACAGAAGTCTTGCTTGCAGAAGGCTGCAATTGCTCCTCATGAGCAGGAGCACTTCCCTTCAGAGGTGCTCTACTGGTCCTCTTGACCAGCAGTATTTCTGGAAAGTGAAGAAAGGAAAACTGTTGGCAAAGAAGGAGCACAACAATGTGCACTACTGCCAAAGATAGCTATATACTGACACCAAACCTCTTCTCAGAGATTGCCAGGAACTAGGAGAGTCCACCATCTGCTGAGACAGAGAGAAAGCTGAAGCTCCCCTTGGGGAATGGGTTTTTATATCAAGGGTGATGTCACAAAGCTTCGGGAACTTTTCTCTGTCTCACCATCTCCTCGCAGAAGGACTCAACCCACTAGTCTGGACTGGTGTAGTAGGATGAATTTGTAAAGTGCATTTAAATCTATTTAAATGGGTGGTAATGAAGTAATAAGCTATGCAGCGCAGATGCAGAGAAGTGTGCAGAAGACTAGAAGGCTGAGCTCAATGCTGGGATTTTAACACGAGGTCTGAGGAGATGTTAAGGATTAGGTCTACAATCAATGCTGTTTCTTGAGCATAAGCACCTGCAACCTTTTTTCTGAATTTGCTGAAGAGCTCAGAAAAAAAAAAAGAAAACGGCAGAAGGATGTGGGCTGGAACAATGTTAAATGCATGTGCTGAAATGCTTTGCAGCACATAAAGGCAACATTATTTTGCGCAGAATTTTGTGCAGAACGGATATTATTCTGAGTAGAACTTCTGTGCAGAATATTGCTGATATATGCCACACAGCATTCAGCACAAGTGCCAAACATTTCTTTTTTGTGTTCTAGACAGAAATGCTGCTATCGCAGAACCGTTTGCATGTGCCTGGCTTACTCTCTTTGTTTAATACAGACTTTTTGTATACAGCTCATTTAAATGCCGTTTGCTTATAGAATTGCTGAGAAAAATTTCTACACTAAATTTACATTAGAGAATCCCTGCGCTAGAGCTTTAGCGCTGGGTTCTAAGGCAGGATTTCTGTATCAAACTCAATGGTAGCTGATGATCTGGATCTTCCGTAACGGAGATCAGCAGAAGGCAGGGTGGAAGGGACTCCTGAGGAAGCAGAAAGGGAGAAGATGGTTTGAAACTGCTGGTCCCAATTCAACTTCCTGAGCAGTAGTACCACAATTCACAACTGCCGAGTACAAAAGAAAACTTATTTTATAAGTTGCTTTAATGCAGATCCAACTGCACAGTACTAACACATAAAACAACATTAGAACTGTTCTACAGTTGTGATCAATATTGGCTCCCTTGCATTTTAGTTATGTTGCGTACAATATCTTGAGAAATAATTGGAAATATTCCAACTGTATGTCTTCATAATATTTTAATAGTATGTTCAAAGGTATACAACAAAACAAAAGATGTCTGGGCAACTTAGACGTAGTAATTTCTGAGATATAAAACAAAATATGACCTGGACACGATTAATGGTACCCTTCACTAATATTTGGTTTCATAACCTTTGGGAGTGATGACAGCCTCCAAAGGTTTCTTGTAGCCCTCTAAGTTTTGTGCATCTGTCTGCTGGTAGTTTCTCCCACTCTTCAACTAAGATTTTTGTCAGCTCATGAATGTTTCCAGAATTCCTTTTACCAATGGCAGATTTCAGCTCTTTCCAAAGGTTCGTGATTGGACTGAGATCAGGACTCATTGCTGGCCGATTTAAAACAGTCCATTTTTCCTTTTTAACCATTCTTTTGTACTTTTGGATGTATGTTTTGGGTCATTATCCTGCTGAAGGACCCATAACCTTTGACCCAGACCTAGCTTTCTGACACTAGGTAACACATTTCGCTCCAAAAAATCTTGGTATTCCTCTGATTTCACGATGCCTTTAATATGTTTGAGGGCTCCAGTTCCTGAGGCAGCAAAACAGCCCCACAACATTATGTAACTTGTCAGCAACACTTCCCTGGTGGCCAGTGGACGCCAGGGCAGGTGGGAGACAAAAATATAAGGTTAAGATTGGAGAGTCTTCTAAAGGCCCAAATGGCTCTTGGTCCTTGTAGTTGCTTTGCTCCAATCTTCAATGAAACAATCAAGCTGAGTGGTGGGAATTAATAAGGCTTTTATTTCCCTTTTCACAGTGGTTCTAAATAGTGGGTTACAATTTTAAAGCAAATGTCCTTAATGCAGGTAGAAAACAAACTCAGGGTTCAAAGCAAAAACTGTTATACGTCACAGGAATGGAGGGGCTCAAACAAATACCAAATGCTCTGCTGGCAATTCGCCCAATCACAAGTCTGGCAGTGACTCTAAACTTTCAGAAATGCAAAGTGTACAGTCCATCTCATGGTCAGATAAATCTCCTGCCAGTTCCCCTTGTATTGGCTCGATATCAGAAAACTCTGATTCTATATCCCTGGTTTCTTGTAAAACACATTCAGGGGTTTTGTATATTTTCTGTAGCAGTTCCCAATGTCCTTGGCCTAGCCTTGGGCCTCGGCCACGTGCTGTATTAGGCTTTAAAGTATCATCTTTCCTTAGAGGCTTTATAGCAGCTTTATCATAGCTTTTACCATTCACAACTTTCTTATTAGGCATACATTTCTCATACCTTGTATGGCAGCAATCCTCAAGTAACCGGCTTTCTTCCACTGCCTGCCTTTCCCAGGCAGCAGCTTGGTGAAATCCTTTTCTATGACGGTTAGGCTTACCCTGTAGCCTTTGACTTCCTTCTCCTGGTGAAGACCTGCCTCTGTACAAGCCCAGCTTCTGGCTTTCTGCCTCAGTGTGGCTTGGCTTCTCCAGCTGATTCTTGTTTGGCTTAGGGTCACAGTTACAGCAGGGCTTTTGTCTCTGAGGGCAAACAGCTCTCAGTTTGGCTTGAGCTGACACCTCCTTAGGTCCTTCCTCAGCTCCTGAGAAATCACCTCTCCCTCCTGGGAATTCACTAGCACTAGAGTAGTCAGGTTTCCACTTCCACCTCTCTCTCTTGGTGCTGCCAGTGATTCTCCCCTTGCTTCTGCTTGGGCTGCTGCTTCTGCTGGTGCTTCTGTCTCCGAGGCTGCCAGTGCTCCTTCTGCCTCTTCTCCTTCCTCCCTTCCAGTCTTCCACACTCCCCTTATGAAGCCCTCCTGCTTTTGAGGATTGGAAGCTGGTTGGCATTTCCTCGTGACCAGCTGGGCGTGGCTCTTCAGTCTCCCTGAAGACACTCTTGCTCCCTCTAGCTCAGTGATGGCTAACCTTTTTGAGCCCGAGTGCCCAAACTGCCGCACAAAACCAAAGAATTTCCTCAAAGTGCCAGCACGTCATTTGCATAAGTGGTCTTATTTGCATAAATATTTGCATAATGTTACCATACACTAACTTTTAGTAAACATGTCTCTGTATGAGTGTATGGATAAAGAAAGACTAAAAGATTTCTACATTACTATAATCCAGTGCCAACCGCCAGGCACATTAGGAACTACTACAAACGCTGCCCATTTAGAACCCATAGCAAACCCGCCGTATCCTGACAGCATTACCAGGACTCACAAAGCACCATACCCTACCTATCAAAAGGCAACACTGCAAATATTAAACCAATACATTTCAGTGAATACTGGGGAAAGAGAACAAGTGGCAACGTCAAATAGGAATTTCCTCTTGTACCAAACAAAGCGCAGATGTTAATGATGCACATTTCCCAGAGCTGACATATTCCAGTTAATAAATTCAAAATAAAGAGATATCGTTCTACCTTTTGTGCATTTTTTTCAGTTGCAATTGGTCCAGCCATTTTCTTCTGGTTTCTTCATGTTTTCTGCTAACTCTCCATCTTCTGCTGTCAATTTGTCCTTCTTCTCTCTTCTAGTTTTTTCCATTCTCTCTCTCTCTCTCTACATCTGCTTTAACATACTAATCTTTCTCCTTTTGCTCTTTCCTCATTCCTATTTCATCCACACAAATTTTACCCCTCCATCCTCAATCCCCAATTACTCTCCCAATACCTGGCCAATTGTAGATTTTTCATCCCTCCTACACAAAATATTTTTCCCCTCTCCATTTTACTCTCCCAGCCCCATCCCATTCTAATCCTCCCCCAACATCAGCTCCCTTCTAGTTCCAGTCTCACCCAGCATCCATTCCCTTCTTCACGCACCCCACTTCACCTCAGCCCAAATCCATTACAATCCCCGTCCACTTCAGCTATTTGCAGTTCAAGCCCCCCACTTCCCCTCAGCCCATTTCCATTCCAAGCCCCATCCCCAACAGCTATTTGCAGTTCAAGCCCCCTTCCACTCAGCCCATTTCCAGTCCTAGCAACCCCCCAACCCATTACCAGTCCTAGCCCCCCATAGCTCACTCCCAGTCCTAATCCCACCAGCCCATTTCCAGTCCTAACCTCCCCATCAGCCCACTCCCAGTCCTAATCCCCCATCACTCAATTTTTAGTTTAAGCCCCCCCAGCGCCTATCACCACTCCTAACCCCCCCCCAGTGCCCATCACCACTCCTACCCCCCCAGCCCAGCGCCCATCACCACTCCTAACCCACCCAGCCAGCCCAGTGCCCATCACCACCCCTAACACCCCCTACCCAGCCCAGTGTCCATCACCAATCCTAACCCCCCAGCCCAGTGCCCATCACCACTCCTAACCCCCCCACAACAGCCAATCACTACTCCTAACACCCCCCAGCCCAGCCCATCACTACTCCTAACCCCCCAGCCCAGCCCAGCCAATCACCACTCCTAACCCCCCCCCCCAGCCCAGCCCCAGCCCAGCCCATCACCACTCCTAACCCCCCCCCCCAGCCCAGCCCAGCCCAGCCCAGCCCATCACCACTCCTAACCCCCCCAGCCCAGCCCATCACCACTCCTAACCCCCCCCCCAGCCCAGCCCAGCCCAGCCCATCACCACTCCTAAGCAGCCCAGCCCAGCACCACTCCTAACCCCCACCCCACCCCCAGCCCAGCCCAGCCCAGCCCAGCCCAGGGAAAATTAAAAAAAAAAAAAGAAACCTGTTTGCTGCCGCTGTCGGGGCCGCCGCGGCAGAATCGAGCGTGCCGCGGGGCCCCCCTGTACCCACCGGCAGAGCCTGTCCTCCCCGTAGCAGCTCTCTCTTTGGAGCTGCAGTCAGACGCGCCGGCTTGCAGAGCGCGAGGGAAGAGTTCCCTCGCTGCTCTGTTAAGCCCGCGGGGGCTGATGGGAAGTTCCCATCAGCCCCCGCGGGCTTAACAGAGTCGCGAAAGGGAAACTCTTCCCTTCGCGCTCTGCAAGCCGGCGAGTCTGACTGCAGCTCCAAAGAGAGAGCTGCTACGGGGAGGACAGGCTCTGCCGGTGGGTACAGGGGGGCTCCGCGGCACGCTCGATTCTGCCGCGGCGGCCCCGACAACGGCAGCAGATAGGGTTGTTGTTTTTTTTTCGATGGCGGACCTTCCCGCGTGCCAGCTGCAAGGCCTTCGCGTGCCACAGCTGGCACGCGTGCCATAGGTTCGCCATCGCTGCTCTAGCTGGTTCCTGGGAATATTGCAAGTCTTTTTCTCTGTGAAAAACACCTTCTTTTCTCTCAACTGGGCTCTCATCAGCCCTCGCTGCATGACAACCTCCACCATTCTTAACTGTAGGAAGGGTGTTTATTTCCCCTTATAAGCTTCATTTTGAATTATGGTGCTGGTGACAAATACTGTGTATAACGTAGTTACTCACCTGTAACAGGTGTTCTCCAGGGACAACAGGAATCAGTCCTCACATATGGGTGACTTTGGTGCCGACAGAGCCCTCGTGCAGAGCAAATCCCCAGTTTTCAGAGAAAGCATAGTTACTCATCTGTAAAAGGTGATCTCTGGGAACAGCAGGAATTTAGTCTTCACATATGGGTATCGTCAGTACCGACGGAGTCTGCGCCGGAACGCTCCCCAGGGTCCAATAGGAAAGCTTTTGGGAGCATCCCACAGCACCTGCGTGCTGCCTTCCCGCCTTTCCCAACTGTCCTTCTCCAGTTGAGTTTAAAGCTGAGACAAAGAGAGAGAGGGAAAGAGAGAGATAGAGAGATACAACTCCTAGGGGAGGTGGGTGGGTTGTGAAGACTAAATTCCTGCTGTTCCCGGAGATCACCTGTTACAGGTGAGTAACTATCCTATCTCCAGGAACAAGCAGGAATGTAGTCTTCACATATGGAGTGGAGTGGCCTAGTGGTTGGGGCAAGGTACTTCAGGCCGGAAGGTCGGGGGTTCAAATCCCACTAGAGGACAGCAACCTTGGGCCAGAAGGACTGAGGTTTCTAGTCCCACAGGTGCTCCTTGTGGTCTTGGGCAAGCCACTTAACCCTCCATAGCCCATGTTCCCTGTAAAATAGTTATCTCCAAGTTATAATGCCCTGTTCAATGTAATTTCAGTTTGTTCAATGTAAACCGCACTGATGCAGAATAGCGCGGTATATAAGAGAATATAAATAAATAAATAAATAAATATGGGGACTCCCTAGCTGCAGATACCAGGGAGAGACCCCAGAAGTTGTGTGCCCTTATGAAAGGGTTCCACTCCCCCCCATGGATCTCTGGCATCCTAACAGGGATGGAGGGTAGGAGTTGATTAAGTATGGAATAGGTGCTGAAGAACAGCATGACCAAACAAGGCATCCCAGCGGGAGTCCTTGTCTAAGCAGTAATGGGCTGTGAAGGTATGAACCGAGGCCCAAGTAGCTGCTCGACAGATGTCGTCAATAGACACAGAGTGAAGATGAGCCATAGAGGATGCCATGGCTCTCACATTGAGAGCTGTGACATGGCCTTCAAGAGGAAGGTTCTTACTCTCATAGGCAAAAGAAATACACTGTGCAATCCAGTTGGACAGTGTTCTTTTGGAGACTGGAAGTCCCAAATGACTAGGATCAAAAGCAACAAAAAGTTGAGAGGACTTTCTATGTTGCTGTGTCCTTTGTAAGTAAAAGGCCAGGGCCCTTTTACAATCCAAAGTGTGAAGATTCCTTTCTGCATTTGAGGCAAGAGGCCTTGGGAAGAATACAGGAAGGCAAACCGCTTGGTTTAAATGAAAAGGTGACACCACCTATGGCATAAAGTGTGGATGAGTCCTAAGGACTAGCTTATCATGATGGAACCTTGTATAAGGAGGATCAGCCACGAATGCTTGCAATTCACTGATGCGACGTGCTGATGTGATTGCAATAAGAAAGATGACCTTCCAGGAAAGGAATTTCAAAGAGGTAGTAGCTAATGGTTCAAAAGGCGGCTTCATGAGCTGCCCAAGAACCAGATTTAAGTCCCATGCCACCAGTGGGGGCTTAATGGGAGGCTTAGTTAAAAGAAGGTCTCTCAAAAATCTCGCTATAAGACCATGAGAGGAAATAGGTTGTCCATTTAGAGGCTTGAAAGAAGCTGCAATAGCACTCAAATGAACTCTCACTGAATTGGTCTTAAACCCTGTATTAGACAAATGAAGGAGATACTCCAGTAAAGATTCCAGAGATATCGCAAGAAGGTCAAGACCCTTCTGCGAGCACCATATGGTAAACCTTCTCCACTTGAAAGCATAAGAGTGTCTTGTGGAAGGTTTTCTGGAAGCATAAAGGATATCTTTTACCTGCTGAGAAAGGTTAAGACCATTAAGTCCTAGGCTTTCAGCAACCAGGCCCTGAGATGGAGAGACTGGGAATTGGGATTTATTTATTTACATTCTCTTATATACCGCGCTATTCTGCATCAGTGCGGTTGAACAAACTGAAATTACATTGAACAGGGCATTATAACTTGGAAATAACTATTTTACAGGGAACATGGGCTATGGAGGGTTAAGTGGCTTGCCCAAGACCACAAGGAGCACCTGTGGGACTAGAAACACCAGTCCTTCCGGTCCAAGGTTGCTGTCATCTAGTGGGATTTAAACCCCCGACCTTCCGGCTTGAAATATCTTGCCCCAACCACTAGGCCACTCCTCCACTCCTAACTCCAGATCCTAACTCCAGAGGCGGAGTTTGAGAGAGATGTAGGAGCAGAGCGTACCACATTTGCTGTGGCCAATATGGAGCTATGAGAATCATATGACCTCTGTCTCTCTGAAGCTTGAATAGGGTTTTGGGAATTCGGGGGAATGGGTGGAAAGGCATACAGGAAGTCTTGGCCCCAATGGAGGAGGAAAGCATCCCTGGCCTGACAATCCTGAGCCGGAATTCTGGAACAGAACCGGGGAACTTTGGCATTCAGCGGAAGTCCGAAGAGGTTTATGTCCAGGGTTCCCCAAATTTGGAAATTTTGGCCACCTGGTCTGCATGGAGAAACCATTCGTGAGGAAGCAGAACTCGACTGAGTCTGTCTGCCCAAGAGTTTTGAATGCCTGGAAGATACACCGCAAGGAGATGAATCTGATGCTCTCTGGCGAGGGCCCATAGTCGCAAAGCTTCGTTGCATAGCGACAGAGAACCTGTTCCGCCCTGCTTGTTCACACAGAACATGGCTACTTGATTGTCCGTTTGAACTAGAACTGTCTTGTAGCTGAGCTGGGTGTGGAATACTCGAAGAGCAAGGAAGATTGCTCCGAGTTCCAGGAGACTGATGTGTAGATGGGTCTCCTGTAGAGTCCAGGTACCCTGGGTAGAGAGGCCTTGCAGGTGGGCTCCCCAACCCACCTGTGAGGCATCTGTCGTCAGAGTGGCTTGGAGTGGGTGTTGTTGGAAAGGGGACCCCACCAAAAGGTTTTGGGGTGACTGCCACCATTGAAGGGACAAAATAAAACAATCTGAGTTTGTTATTTTGTCTGACAGGCAACCTGATGCCTGAGTCCATTGAGTGGATAAAGTCCACTGGGCTGCCCTCATATGGAGGCGAGCATAAGGAACCACATGCATGGTGGATGCCATGTGGCCTAGCAATTGCAACATTTCCCGAGCAGTGAGGTGAGGCTTTAGCACTGCTTGGGAAACTAACTGCACAATGCGAAGGCAGCAGGGCTATGGAAGATAGGCCCTTGTCTGTCTGGTATCCACCAGAGCTCTTATAAACTAGAGACTGAGTGGGAGCAAGGTTGGATTTTGGGAAATTTATGACAAGTCCCAAATACTGAAGGATACGCATTGTCCGAGAGAGAGAAATCTTGGCTTCTGGCTCTGAAGGGGCTCGAATGAGCCAGTCATCTAAGTAAGGGAAGATGAATATTCCCAGGGTGCGAAGAAATGCTGCCACCACAGCCATGCATTTTGTGAACACCCTTGGTGCTGAGGCCAGGCCAAAAGGAAGAACCCTGTATTGGTAGTGCTCCCTTGAAATAGGAAGCGAAGGAACTTTCGATGAGTTGGATGGATGAGAACATGAGTGTACGCATCCTTGAGATCTAGAGAACAAAGCCAATCCTGACTCTGAAGGTATGGCAGCAGAGTTCCTAGAGAAATCATTTTGAACTTCTCTGAACAGGAATTTGTTCAATTCTCTGAGGTTCAAAATGGGTCTGTCCCCTCCTGTTTTCTTTGAAATAAGGAAATAGGGGGAGTAGAACCCTGTACCCTGTTGGAGAATGGGTACCTCTTCTATTGCCCCCTGGGCAAGAAGCAAAATGACCTCTTGACCTAACTGGGCGTTGAGAGAGGTCTGAGAATTGAACTGTCTTACCATTGTAGGAGGGGGCATGCTGAGGAAATGAAGCTTGTACCCCTCTCTTACAATGGACAGAGTCCAATTTTCTGCTGTTATCTGCCCCCATCTGGGGGCAAAATGACATAACCTTCCTGGGATAGTGGAAGGCTCTGGGCTGTTCAGGGCCAGGAAGGCAAACTTCTCTAGATAGGAGTCAAAGCCCCTGTGGAGGCTGAGTCTGCTGAGCCGGTTGAGGCTTAGCAGCTTTTGTTTTTCTTTGCCTAGGTTGTTGCTGCTGTCCCTTTTGGGCAGACTGTCCTAAACGATGCCCCTGCTGGATATATAGGAGGGGTAAAACAACAACTTCTTATTGAAGAATGGTTTCTTGTAGGATTTTTTCCTTGCAGGATCAGCTGTAGATTTAGACAATCTATCCAAGGTGATATTGTCAGCATCTATCTCATTAGCTTTTTCCTGCCAAATCTTGCCAAAGAGATTCTCTCCTGTGCAAGGAATATTCCCCAGTTTATCCTGTACCCAAAGTTCCAAGTCAGATGCCTGGAGCCAGCCAATCCTACGTGCACCTATGGCAATAATAGAGGTTCTGCTTATGCACTCAAAGCAGTCAAAGGCTGCACGATTTACAAACTTGAAACATCCTGAGCATGTTTGACAAGGGCAAGGTAATGCTGCCTCTTATCATCAGGAAGGAGAGGGCTCATAAGCTCTAAATCTCCCGTGACCTCCTTAAGGAACATTCCCATATATAAGATATAGGAACTGATCCTAGCAGAAAGCATGGAAGCCTGGAAGGTTCGACGTCCAAAAGCGTCAAGAGTCCTACACTCACATCCTGGAGGATTAGATGCATGTTTTTTTTGCACTCTTGATCCTTCTCACAGCTGACTCCACCACCATGGAATGGTGTGGTAGCTGAGTCTTTTGAAAACCAGGACAAAGAGGAACTCGATACATGGTGTCGAGCCTTCGAGAGTGAGGAGAAGTGGATAGAGGCGTTTCCCACATCCATAACATGAGATCATGCAAGATCTCATGAATAGGTAAGGTAGCTGCCTCCTTGGGAGCATTAGGGTATTGCAGGATTTCCAATTCCTTTGCCCTAGGCTCTTTTTCAGGAGCCACTGTGATGGAAAGACCACAAGCCACATCTCGAATAAAATCCTGAAAGGACATATCCTCTGGAGGAGACATCCTACGTTGAGGAGAAGAAGAGTCTTCAGGAAGAAGTACTCTGGTATCGGCAGAGCTTTCAGAGTCTTCAGACTCATCTGAGGATTCAAAGTATCTCCGATCCGGGTGATCGTGCTAAGTTTAGCAGCTTAGTTTTGCCGGCCCCTCTTCGACATCATCCTACAGGCAACACACTCCGAAATAGAGTGGTCAGGACCTAAACATTTGAGGCATCACTCATGGGTGTCGGTGACGGAGATGGTACCGCCACACTTGGAACACTTTTTAAAACCTGAAACGGGTTTTTCCATTTTAAAGGAAAAGTTGGGCCTAGTGCCCAAAATTTCGCATGGCACCTGAAGAGAAAATACCTGGAAAAGACTCCAGAAGTTGTTTTTTTTTCCCTAAGAAAAAAGAAAGAAGAACTGGCGGTACCGGTGTAGCATCGAGGGAAGGCAGACGCTACCACAAAAAAGAAGAATAGAAGGGAATATTTTCTGTGGCGACAGGATGTGCGACCTGTCGGCTCCGCGGAAAACGAAGAACTGGAGGAAGACAGTTGGGAAAGGCGGGAAGGCAGCACGCAGGCGCTGTGGGATGCTCCCAAAAGCTTTCCTATTGGACGCTGGGGAGCGTTCCCACGCAGGCTCCGTTGGTACCGACGATACCCATATGTGAAGACTACATTCCTGCTTGTTGCTGGAGATAGCCTTTTGGAGTTGCCATCCCGCATGCACAGTCCCCTTTCCACCCAAGAGTGCCATCTTGTTCAGTCAAATGACATAGCTAAAAAGATTGAAAAAATGTATTAAACGCTCCAATCTTTAACTTAGAGATTACAATATATATAAGCAACAAGGTCTCAGACTTGAGTGGGGCTATGATCCAGACTTTAACATGCCTGATCCTTACACACCCTATTGCATCAATGACCTTTTAACGTCACTTAATATTTATTCCGTTTCTTTTGTGAATATCGAGAACAGCGTCAAACAAGAAGAAATTAGACCTTACCTGCTAATTGTCTTTCCTTGAGTTCTCTCCGGGCCAGTCCAGGTACTGTTGGGTGGTGAATCCCTTCTAGCAGCTGAGGACTGAATGCTGAAACTTTTGCTGGCAGATGCTATAGCTCCCTCTAGTGCCTGAAAGCCAGTCACCTATTGACAAAGCAGCGAACCACAAAACCTAACTCGAAACCTAGTAACGCTATGGGAACAAATCAAAACTCCCAAAGGAAACATGCGAGAAGCTGCAAGAAAAGCTTCCGAAGCACATCCCCCCTCAAAGACCAATCCGAATCGCTCACGCCCCAGAGCAAAGTGTCTCCTGTAGGATGCTCCACCCCCTAAGGAGGCGACATTAACTCGCCGTCCTATTCTTTTTTTTTTTTTTTTCTTTGAACTTCTGATATAGAAATCCCAGGCATAAGAGCCCAGGAAGTGAGAACCTACCAATATCCTCTTCCACACACCTGAGCCGTATCAAGTACACAGACAAAAAGGAGAACCAAGTGCTAGCCAGCAACTTCTCCCCGACCCCAAGGACGTAACCGACGCTCGCGGCCCAATGGGGTGGGACCTGGACTGGCCCGGAGAGAACTCAAGGAAAGACAATTAGCAGGTAAGGTCTAATTTCTTCTTCCTTTTCGTCTCTCCGGGCCAGTCCAGGTACTGTTCGGCAGTACCAAAGCAGTACCTAAACTGGGGAGGGTCCCGCGAGCCCCGTCAGAATGGCTGAGGCCCCAACCTTAGCATCCGAACGCGCCTGGATATCCAACCGATAATGCTTAGTGAAGGTATGCAGAGAAGACCAGGTCGCCGCCCGACAAATATCCGCAGGCGGAATTAAAGCCATCTCCGCCCACGAGGTCGCTTGCGCCCTAGTCGAATGCGCCCGGAGCTCGCGCGGAGGCAGCCTACCCGCAGCCTCATAAGCACCCGCTATCGCTCTTTTCACCCAATGAGCGATGGAAGCCTTGGTTGCCGCATGCCCTTTGCGGGGGCCACCATAGAGAACAAACAAACGATCCGACTTGCGAAACGGCTTCGTTCGTCGAAGATACTTCCGTAACACTCGACCCATGTCCAAGCCCCTCAAGGTGCGGCCCAAGGGAGTGTTGCCCTGCGACCGAAAAGTTGGCAGCGAGACCGGCTGGTTCATATGAAAGTCCGAAACCACCTTCGGCAGAAAAGAAGAAATGGGCCGAAGAACCACTTTCTCCTCCGAAAAACACAAATACGGCTCCTTACAGGATAGAGCTTGCAAATCTGAAATCCGCCGAGCCAAACACAAGGCCACAAAGAAGGCTGTCTTCCAAGACAATTCCCGCAGAACGGTGTCCGACCCAGCCGCAAAGGGCGGCCGCGTCAGCGCCTCGAGAACTAAATTAAAGTCCCACGGAGGAACCACAACCCGGAAGGGCGGCCGGAAGTTTTTAGCAGCCCGAAGGAATCTCTGAACATCCGGGTGAGACGAGAGCGAGCAACCCTGCACTCGACCCCGAAAACAGGCAAGGGCAGCCAGATGCACCTTGAGAGTGTTGAAGGCCAGACCTCTCTCGAGACCGCCCTGCAGGAACGCCAAAACCTCGGGCAACCCTGCGGCACGAGGCAAAACGCCCCTGTCAGCAGCCCAGGCCTCAAACACTCGCCAAATGCGAACATACGCTAAGGACGTAGAGTGGCATCGGGATTGCAACATAGTAGCGATCACGGAGCTGGAGTATCCTCTGCGTCGCAACCTATGCCCTTCAACAGCCAAACCGTAAGCAAGAATCGATCCACCTGTGATATCAGCACCGGACCCTGGAACAAAAGATTGACTCGGGAAGGCAACCGCCAAGGAGGCGCGATCAGCAAGCGCACGAGATTGGCATACCAGGGACGCCGAGGCCAGTCCGGAGCAATGAGAATCACCTTGCCCTCGTGACGCGATATCCTCCTGATGACTCTGGCCAACAACGGCCAAGGAGGGAAAATGTACAGAAGCAGGTCCGTTGGCCAGGGCTGGACCAGCCCGTCCAGGCCCTCCGACATGCACTCCCTGCGCCTGCTGAAAAACCGGCTCGACTTTGCATTGTCCAGAGTCGCCATGAGATCCACCTCCGGCTAGCCCCAACGCAACGTGAGCTCGTGAAAAACCGCCCAGTTGAGCTCCCATTCTCCGGGATCCAGGCAATGTCGACTGAGAAAATCGGCCTGCACATTGTCCTTTCCTGCCACATGGGCGTCCGACAGAGCTTGCAGATGCAACTCCGCCCACTGAAACAGACTCTGACTCTCTTGCAGTAGGGATGCACTGCCCGTGCCACCCTGCTTGTTGATGTAGGCCACCGTTACGAGATTGTCGGAAAACACGCGCACCACTCTCCCCTCGAGGAGTTCCGAGAAATGAAAGAGTGCAAGACGAACCGCCCGCAACTCCAAGCGATTGATGGACCAGGTGCTCTCCTCCCCCGACCAACTGCCTTGCGCTATCTGGACAAGACAATGAGCCCCCCAACCGGAGAGGCTGGCATCCGTCGTGACCAGAATCCACTCCGGATCCTCCAGAGGAACTCCCGCCTGCAGGTGGGCTGGGGACTGCCACCACCGAAGGCTGACGCGAACGTCGTCCGGACAAGGCAGTCGTCGAGTCAGAGGATGCTGCTGAGGGGACCACCGAGAAAGAAGAGCATGCTGCAGCGGACGCATGTGAGCCCTGGCCCACGGGACCAGATCCAAGGCCGCGGCCATTAAGCCCAACAACTGAAGGTACCTCCAAGCGGACGGCGCCTGGAAGCGGAGGAAGGATTGTACCTGCGCTAACAGCTTCTGCACCCGGATCGGCAGCAGATGAACCTTTCCTCTGTTGGTATCGAAAAGCGCTCCCAGGTACAGCAACCGCTGCGCGGGACGCAACTGACTCTTTGCTTGGTTGATGACCCAACCAAGTCACTCCAGAAACTGGACGACCCGAGTTGTCGCGGCTGCCGACTCCGACTGCGAACTTGCACGGATCAGCCAATCGTCCAGATAAGGGTGCACTGGATGCCCTCTTTGCGAAGGGCAGCCGCCACCACTATCATCACCTTCGTGAACGTGCGCGGCGCGGTCACCAGACCGAACGGCAACGCCCGAAACTGAAAATGCCCCAATGGCACCGCGAAACGGAGAAAACGGTGATGCTCCGGCCGGATCGGAATGTGCAGGTAAGCCTCCGTGAGATCTATGGAGGACAGCCACTCTCCCGGCTTCACCGCTCGAAGCACCGCTCGCAGGGTTTCCATCCGAAAGTGAGGCACCCGTAAGCAACGGTTCACATGCTTGAGATCCAGAATGGGGCGGAACGACCCTTCTTTCTTGGGCACTACAAAGTAAATCGAGTATCGACCTAAGCCGCATTGGTCGAGCGGCACCAGCTCCACGGCTGGCAGTTGCAATAGACGCCGCAGCGTCAACTCGACCGCCTGACGCTTCGCGCGTGGACCGCAGGGAGAGAACACGAAGGCATCCGACAGAGGAGTAGCGAATTCCAGAGCATAACCCTCGCGGATAATCTCCAACACCCAGAGATCGGAAGTTATGGTGGTCCAGACGGAGAGAAACTCCTGCAAACGGCCTCCTATCGGAATCTCCGGCTGGACCTGCGCACCTTCATTGCGGCTTTTTGGAGGAAGACTGCGGGGCACCGAAGAAACCTTTGCCAAATCCACGGGCCCCTCGAAAGGACTGTCCCCTGGCAGGAAAACGACCCCTCTGATAAGGGGTAAACCGAGACCCGCGAAACTTACGAACGTCCCTGCTGTGACCCCTCTGCATGGGACCTGTCCTGGGGGCTCTAGGTCGATCTTCCGGCAGACGACCCCCTTTGGAGTCGCCTAAATCCTTAACAATCTTCTCTAGCGCCTCTCCAAACAGCAGCTTCCCCTTGTAAGGAAGCTTACTGAGGCGCGACTTGGAAGACGTGTCCGCCGCCCAGTTCCGCAGCCAAAGAAAACACCGAGCCGCAATGACCGACGCCATAGATTTAGCCGAAATTCTGATAAGATCATAGAAGGCATCCGCCAGGTATGCCGCCGCAGACTCCAGCTTGGCTCCGTCCCGGAGCGATAGCCTCCTGCTTGAGATCCGACTGCTCTCCCTGAATCCAGCGGATAGAAGCCCGGGACACAAAGGCCCCGCAAACTGACGCTTGCAACGCCAGGGCATTAGCGTCGAAAGCCTATTTCAACAGGACTTCTAACTTTCGATCCTGAACATCCTTGAGGGCAGCCCCGCCCTCCACCGGAATCGTTGTTTTCTTAGTGACCGCTGAAACCAGCGCATCCACCTTTGGCATGCGTAAGAAGTCTTTCTCCTCCTGGGGAACCGGGTAAAGACGAGAAAGGCTACGGCCCCCCCATAAGCTAGCCTCAGGGCACTCCCACTCAGACTCTATCATTTTCTTAATCACCCGATGCATGGGAAAGCACCGCTGTTCCGGCTTAAACCCTTGCAATAAAGGATCCTCCAGGGGCTCCGGCTGCTGTGCCGGCAGCACAAGATTTAAGGTAGCAAGGGACTGAACTATCAGCACTCCGAGCTCCTCCTTACGAAAAACCCTGAAGACATTAGGGTCCTCACCAGGCCCAAGTTCCCCCTCCTCTAAGTCCAGAGGCCAGGGCTCGACCCTCCTCAGAGCAAATCTCCCCCTCCTCAGGAAGAGAAGGACAAGATATATCAGGTTCCATCGCTACTGAGGAGATCACTGCACCCTGCTGCGCTGATGAGCCCTTTCCCCGATCAGACAGCCCAGGCTCATGAAATAAAGTCTCCTAAAGCCCAGCCGCCGGACTGACAACTGGCTGAGACAACTTTAAAAGATAGGCTTTATGCATAGCCAGTATAAAATCCGGTGAGAAAAAAGTATCTCCCGATTCCTGGGCTGCAGGAGGCAAGAAAACATCAGTCTCCGCCTTAGCCGAAGACTTGTGAGATTTAGCCTTTCTTTTCCCGGTACTTTTCAAAAGCGCGGGAGAATCTACACCCGCTGAAGGCAACGACGCAGCCGTCCACGATTTCGGCAAGGGCGCCTGAAGCCGTTCCCCTGACAGCTCTGCTGATCCAGCAGCCTCCATGCCTCCAAAAACCAAAGAAACTAAATCAAAAATTCAGCCAGAAAGGCGCCGCCGAGCAACACCGTCGAAAAGAAAATGGCGCTCCAGCCGAAAACCGCCGGAGAAAAACCGCCACGAAAAGAACACCCAGCGAAGCAAAACTAAGCCAGCTGACACCAGGCTAAGGCAGGGAGGAAGAGGGGAACCCGCCGCTTACCTTCAGAAGCCCAAGATGTGCCTCAAGACCTGCTGCTAGCAAGGCACGGAGACACAGGGACACCGCCGGGAAAAGGATACTGGGGCTCCCCAGCTCCTACCCACCCTCTGAGAATCAGCGGATCCTCCGGAAGCAGGCTCTGCCTCCGGTAAGGTTAGAAAACAAAAAACCAAATAAAGGAGAGGATCGCTGAAGCGTGAATGGGCTCACTTTTGTGAAGGGAGAAGGGAGAGATCCCCGCTATGGTGCTCTGCTAGAGCCAGTGAGCAGGGATCCCCTTTGAAAGTCTGAGCTGTCCCCTAATTATTAAACTCGGTCAGCAAAACAAAAAGAACCTAAATTAATTCACTATAGTTGCCAATTCGTCTCTCCAGGGAGCCTGCCAGAGATACGTCCGTTCCAGCTGCTGAGGACTGAAGACTGGCTTTCAGGCACTAGAGGGAGCTATAGCATCTGCCAGCAAAAGTTTCAGCATTCAGTCCTCAGCTGCTAGAAGGGATTCACCACCCAACAGTACCTGGACTGGCCCGGAGAGACGAAAAGGAAACAAACAAAATCAGCTGTCCACTCTCAATATGAATATTTTGTTTTAAGTGAGACAGTGTGTGCTTATCTTAATATAACAACCCCAACACCAGTTTTTAGCGCCGATGCGTTTCACCGTTATGAGGTTTCCTCAGGGGGTTTATTTAAGCACTTCAAAATGCACGTTGTCAGTTCCAGATTTCCGAAACACTGTTTGACAAAATGAAATAAATAAGAAACTTATACAATCTATCGCAGTCTCTTATTGGATTTATGTGTTGTATCATCAAACAATATATATTTCTTTTACCTTTAGAATGCATAGCTTTGATGCTTTGATCAAGGCATTTTGAAGTGCTTAAATAACCCCCCTGAGGAAACTTCATAATGGTGAAATGCATCAGCGCTGAAAACTGGCGTTACGGTCGTTATATTAAGGTAAGCACACACTGTCTCACTTAAAAGCGTAGTTACTCACCTGTAACAGGTGTTCTCCAGGAGCAGCAGGAATCAGTCCTCACATATGGGTGACGTCGACGCCGACGGAGCCCTCGCGGAGCAATTTTCCCCAGCTTTCAAAGAAAGCCTTTGGGAATTGCAGCGCGCATGCGCGGTCTCCTTCCCGCCCAAGGCTGCCATCTTAGCCAGTCTGATGACATAGCTAAAAGACAGCATAAAAATTTGCAAAAAAAACTTAAGCAGATGATTGCAACTCCATAGGGAGGAGGGAGGGTTGTGAGGACTGATTCCTGCTGCTCCTGGAGAACACCTGTTACAGGTGAGTAACTACGCTTTCTCCAGGACCAAGCAGGAAGTCAGTCCTCACATATGGGACTCCCAAGCTTAAGGCTACCGGAGACCCTAAGCACAAAAATGAGCTCCCTCTAGCTCAGCGGCACAGAAGGAAGGAATCTTCACTGAATTATTACCCACCCCTTCTACAGTCCAGGGTATGCAGGACCATTTCAGCTCGGCTGGAGTGTGGCCTGGGAAAGAAGGTCGGAAGTACCACCTCCTGATTGATGTGAAAAGGGGAGACCACTTTTGGAAGAAATTTTGGGTGAGTCCGTAGGACTACCCTATTCTTGTAGAACCGTGTGTAAGGGGGATCAGACACGAGGGCCTGCAATTCACTTACGCGTCGAGCGGAAGTGAGGGCTATCAGGAACAAAGTTTTCCAAGAAAGAAAACGGAGAGAACAGGTAGCCATAGGTTCAAAAGGCGGACAGGTGATCCGCTCTAAAACCACATTCAGATCCCAGTCAGGTGCTGGCGGGCGCAGAGGTGGTTTAAGTAGAAGGAGACCTCGGAGAAACCTCGCTACGAGAGGGTCGCTGGAAAGAGGTCTGCCGTCCACCGGCACATGATGTGCTGCAAGAGCACTGAGGTGAACTTTGACGGAGTTGGACTTAAGTCCCAGATTAGAGAGGTAGAGCAAGTACTGCAAGATCACCGACACCGAGCAGGAGAAGGGATCCTGAGACTGCTGGGCACACCAAGCGGAAAAGCGACGCCATTTAAGGGCGTAGCATTTGCGGGTAGAAGGTCGCCGAGAAGCTAGGACGACCTCTTCCACCTCTGCCGGCAGGAGAAGGGGAGCAAGGACTACCCTTTCAGCAGCCAGGCCATCAGATGTAGAGATCTGAGGTTGGGGTGTAGCAGGGACCCCTGATCCTGTGTTAGGAGATCCGGTTGAAACCCCAGAGGGAACGGATCCTCTATCGCTAATTGCAGCAGGAGTGGAAACCACGGCTGTCTTGGCCAGCGAGGAGCTATCAGGATCATGGAAGCTTCGTCTCGGAGAACCTTGAAAAAAGTTTGAGAGACTAGCGGTATGGGAGGAAAGGCATACAGAAGGCCCTCCGACCATGAGAGTAGAAAAGCATCCGCCGCCACCCGAAGGGGATGCGGCTGACGAGAGCAGAAGCGAGGAAGTTGCCGGTTGAGAGGACTGGCAAAGAGATCCATCGTGGGGAGGCCCCACTTCAGAAAGAGTTTCTGAACTACCAAGGGATCCAGGCGCCACTCGTGCGGCTGGAGGATCCTGCTGAGTTTGTCCGCCAGGCAATTTTCTTGGCCTGGGAGATAAACTGCCTTGAAAAGAATGCCGTGACTGACGGCCCAAGAGCAGTTTCTGCGCTTCTCGACAGAGAAGGAGGGAGCCCGTGCCTCCCTGTTTGTTCACGTAGAACATGACAACCTGATTGTCCGTCTGGACAAGGACGGACTGGTGAGAAGTCAGGTGGGAGAAGGCCTTGAGAGCCAGACGGATTGCTCTGAGGTCCAGGAAGTTGATCTGCTGAGCAGACTCCCACGTGGTCCAGAGACCTTGAGTACACGCCCCTTGGCAATGCGCTCCCCATCCTAGGAGAGAAGCATCGGTCGTCAGCACTTGAGCCGGCTGAGGTGACTGAAAAGGCATCCCGAGCAGCAGGTTCGGCCGATGAAGCCACCACTGTAGAGAAGAGGCCAGCGGGCTGGAGACGCGCACTAAGTCGGCTAGGCTGCCCGTGGCTTGTTGCCACTGCTTGCGAAGGCACCATTGAGCAGGCCGCATATTCAGGCGGGCATTGGGGGTCACGTGGACGGTGGAAGCCATATGGCCGAGTAGTCTCAGGAAGCGCCTGGCGGAGACCAGGGACTGGCTGCGAAAACGGCTGGCTAGGTCCGTGAGCCGTTGAGCCCTGTCGAGAGGCAGGAAAGCTCGCGCCTGAGGAGTGTGCAGTCTTGCGCCGATGAACTCGAGATCCTGTGAGGGGAGCAAAGTGGACTTTGCGAAGTTTATGACAAAGCCCAAGTACTGCAGAAGAGTCACCGTGCGGTGTGTGGCATTGGTGACTTCCGGAGAGGACGATGCTCTGATGAGCCAGTCGTCGAGGTAAGGAAAGACATAGAGGCCGTGAAGCCGGAGATAGGCCGCCACCACCGCGAGACATTTTGTGAAGACTCGCGGTGCGGAGGATAGGCCAAAGGGCAGTACTCTGTACTGGTAATGATTTCCTGCCACCACAAACCTTAGGTATTGGCGGTGGCTTGGGTGGATGAGGATGTGCGTGTAGGCATCCTTTAGATCCAAGGAGCATAGCCAATCATCCTGCTGGAGGTAGGGCAGAAGGATTCCAAGGGTAAGCATCTTGAACTTTTCCCGCACGAGGAACTTGTTGAGGTTGCGCAAGTCCAGGATGGGTCTGAGGCCTCCTGTTCTTTTTGGTATTAGGAAATACCTGGAATAAAAGCCTTGACCTCTCAGGTGGTGGGGCACCGGTTCCACAGCCTGTTCCTGAAGAAGACTTGCTAACTCCTGAAGGAGTAAGTCCCTGTGCAGAGGGAGTCGTGGAGGTTCTCCCGGGAAATAGGAGGGAGGGACCTGGTGGAAGTGGAGAAGTTAGCCTTCTCTTACGACTTGAAGCACCCAGGCATCTGAAGTGATGTTGGACCACCTGTGGGCGAAGTGAACCAGCCGGCCTCCGGTGCTGGGAGAGCGTAGTTACTCACCTGTAACAGGTGTTCACCAGGAGCAGCAGGAATCAGTCCTCACTTATGGGTGACGTCGGCGCCGACGGAGCCCTCGCGGAGCAATTTTCCCCAGCTTTCAAAGAAAGCCTTTGGGAATTGCAGCGCGCATGCACGGTCCTCTTCCCGCCCAAGGGTGCCATCTTAGCCAGTCAGATGACATAGCTAAAAAAGACAGCATAAAAATTTGCAAAAAAGAACTTAAGCAGATGATTGCAACTCCAAGGGGAGGAGGGAGGGTAGTGAGGACTGATTCCTGCTGCTCCTGGAGAACACCTGTTACAGGTGAGTAACTACGCTTTCTCCAGGACCAAGCAGGAAGTCAGTCCTCACTTATGGGACTCCCAAGCTCAAGGCTACCGGAGACCCTAAGCACAAAAATGAGCTCCCTCTAGCTCAGCAGCACAGAAGGAAAGAATCTTCGCTGAAGTATTACCCACCGGTAGCCCACATCCGGGATGGAGGGTAGGAGTTGCTCAGACCTCGAAGAGATTACGGAGGACTGCCTGTCCGAAAGCACTGTCCCTGCGGGACTCCCTCTCGAGACAGTAATGGACCGCAAAAGTCTGGCTCGAAGACCAAGTAGCGGCCCGGCAGATGTCTGCCAGCGGAACAGAGCGGAGGTAAGCCACTGACGTAGCCTTTGCCCGAACGCAATGAGCCGTGACTCGACCTTCCAAGGAGAGTCCAGCTGCCCCATAAGCCCAAGAGATACAGTCCACAACCCAGATGGACAGAGTACGCTTGGAGACCGGGAGCCCCAATTTATTGGGGTCAAAAGACACAAAAAGCTGAGCAGCTTTACGGTGCTCCCGCGTACGGTCAAGGTAGAAGTTCAATGCCCTTCTACAGTCCAGGGTATGGAGGACCGTTTCAGCTCGGCTGGAGTGTGGTCTGGGAAAGAAGGTTGGAAGTACCACCTCCTGATTGATGTGAAAAGGGGAGACCACTTTTGGAAGAAATTTTGGGTGAGTCCGTAGGACTACCCTATTTTTGTAGAACCGAGTGTAAGGGGGATCAGACACGAGGGCCTGCAATTCACTTACGCGTCTAGCGGAAGTGAGGGCTATCAAGAACAGTGTTTTCCAAGAAAGAAAACGGAGAGAACAGGTAGCCATAGGTTCAAAAGGCGGACAGGTGATCCGCTGTAAAACCACATTCAGGTCCCAGTCAGGCGCTGGCGGGTGCAGAGGTGGTTTAAGTAGAAGGAGACCTCGGAGAAACCTCGCTACGAGAGGGTCGTTGGAGAGAGGTCTGCCGTCCACCGGCACATGATGTGCTGAAAGAGCACTGAGGTGAACTTTGACGGAGTTGGACTTAAGTCCCAGATTAGAGAGGTATAGCAAGTACTGCAAGATCACCGACACCGGGCAGGAGAAGGGATCCTGAGACTGTTGGGCACACCAAACGGAAAAACGACGCCATTTAAGGGCGTAGCATTTGCGGGTAGAAGGTCGTCGCGAAGCTAAGACGACCTCCTCCACCTCTGCCGGCAGGAGAAGGGGAGCAAGGACTACCCTCTCAGCAGCCAGGCCATTAGGTTGAGAGACCTGAGGTTGGGGTGTAGCAGAGACCCCTGATCCTGAGTGAGGAGATCCGGTTGTAACCCCAGAGGGAATGGATCCTCTACCGCTAATTGCAGCAGGAGTGGAAACCACGGCTGTCTGGGCCAGCGAGGGGCCACCAGGATCATGAAGGCTTTGTCTCGGAGAACCTTGAAAAGAGTCCGAGAGACTAGCGGGATGGGAGGGAAAGCGTACAAAAGGCTCCCCGACCATGAGAGTAGAAAAGCGTCCGCCGCAACTCGAAAGGGGTGTGGCTGACGAGAGCAGAAGCGAGGGAGTTGCCGGTTGTGAGGACTGGCAAAGAGATAAACCGTGGGGAGGCCCCACTTTAGAAAGAGCTTCTGAACTACCAAGGGATCCAGGCGCCACTCGTGCGGCTGGAGGATCCTGCTGAGTTTGTCCGCCAGGCAATTCTCTTGGCCTGGGAGATAAACTGCCTTGAGGAGAACGCCGTGACTGACGGCCCGAGAGCAGAGCTTCTGTGCTTCCTGGCAGAGAAGGAAGGAGCCCGTGCCCCCCTGCTTGTTCACGTAGAACATGGCAACTTGATTGTCCGTCTGGACAAGGACGGACTGGTGGGAGGTCAGGTGGGAGAAGGCCTTGAGAGCCAGGCGGATCGCTCTGAGCTCCAAGAAGTTGATCTGCTGAGCAGACTCCCACGTGGTCCAGAGGCCCTGAGTACGTGCCCCTTGGCAATGTGCTCCCCAGCCCAGGAGGGATGCATCTGTCGTCAGCACCCGGGCCGGCTGAGGTGGCTGAAAAGGCATGCCGAGCACCAGATTCGGCCGATGAAGCCACCACTGAAGAGACGAGGCCAGCGGCTCGGAGACGCGCATTAGGTCTGCTAGGCCGCCTGTGGCCTGTTGCCACTGCTTGCGGAGACACCATTGAGCAGGCCGCATATTCAGGCGGGCATTGGGGGGTCACATGGACGGTGGAAGCCATATGGCCGAGTAGTCTCAGGAAGCGCCTGGCGGAGACCAGGGGCTGGCTGCGAAAACGGTCGGCTAGGTCCATGAGCCGTTGAGCCCTGCCGAGCGGTAGGAACGCTCGTGCCTGAGGAGTGTGCAGCCTTGCGCTGATGAACTCGAGATCCTGTGAGGGGAGCAAAGTGGACTTTGCGAAGTTTATAACAAAGCCCAAGTACTGCAGAAGAGTCACCGTGCGGCGCGTGGCGTTGGTGACCTCCGGAGCGGACGCTGCTCTGATGAGCCAGTCGTCGAGGTACGGAAAGACATAGAGGCCGTGAAGCCGGAGATGGGCCGCCACCACCGCGAGACATTTTGTGAAGACTCGCGGTGCGGAGGACAGGCCAAAGGGTAGTACTCTGTACTGGTAATGATTTCCTGCCACCACAAACCTTAGGTATTGGCGGTGGCTTGGGTGGATGAGGATGTGCGTGTAGGCATCCTTTAGATCCAAGGAGCAGAGCCAATCTCCCTGCTGGAGGTAGGGCAGAAGGATTCCAAGGGTAAGCATCTTGAATTTCTCCCGCACGAGGAACCTGTTGAGGTTGCGCAAGTCCAGGATGGGTCTGAGGCCTCCTGTCCTTTTTGGTACTAGAAAATACCTGGAATAAAAGCCTTGACCTTTCAGGTGGTGGGGCACCGGTTCCACCGCCTGTTCCTGTAGAAGACCTGCTAACTCCTGAAGGAGTAATTCCCTGTGCAGAGGGGGTCGTGGAGGTTCTCCCGGAAAATAGGAGGGAGGGACCTGGTGGAAGTGGAGAAGATAGCCTTCTCGCACGACTTGAAGCACCCAGGCATCTGAGGTGATGCTGGACCACCTGTGGGCGAAGTGAACTAGCCGGCCTCCGGTACTGGGAGGAACCAGCGGGGGGGGAGAGGCTATGCTTAAGGAGTCAAAAACCCCCACCCTGCTGAGCAGGGGTTGGTGGTACAGGCTTGGGGGCTTGCTGCCTACGGGACCCGTTACCCCGTCCCTTGGCCTGCTGGCCCTGTTGGGGAGCTGCAGGGGCCTGATATTGGGGGTATTGTTTGTAGGCAGCCGCCTTCCTCGGGTAAAAGGACTTCTTTCCCGAGCCCTTCTGTTTCTGGGAAGGGGCGGAGGTCTTCCTAGAAAGCCTAGTCCTGGTGAGAGTCTCCGTCTCAATTTGTGCAGCCTTTTCAGCCATGGGCTTGCCAAAGAGGTTTTCGCCTCGGCAGGGGACATCGACCAACTTGTCCTGCACCCAGGGCTCAAGGTCAGACGACTGAAGCCAAGCCTGTCGGCGGGCACCGATGCCGGCTGCGGCCATTCGAGCCGATGCTTCAAAGCCATCATAGGCTGCTCGGGATATGAATTTTGAGCATTCCCGAATGCCAGTGGACAAGGCCAGGAACCTCCGCAAGGGTTCCTCGGACAAACCAGCGGAGAATCCGGCTAGCTCTTTAGCCAGGTCTCGGAGATACATGCCCATGTATAGCTGGTAGGTCTGGACACGACACGCTAGCATAGAGCCCTGGAAACACTTCTTACCAAGGCCATCCAGGTTACGGGCCTCCCTGCCAGGAGGCACCGAGGAGTGCATCTTCTGGCTCTTAAGACGATGCATGGCCGATTCCACTACCATGGAATGGTGTGGTAGCTGTGCTTTTTGGAAGCCAGGGCTCTTGCGGACTCGATAGATAGAATCGACCCGCTTGCTCAGGACCGGCGAGGTGGCCGGACTCTCCCACATGCGGAAGAGTAGTCGTTCCAGCATGGGAGGAACCGGTACAGTAAAGTGTTCCCTGGCGGGAGAGTCATACTGGAGGGCGTCGAGCTCTTCGGCTCGAGGCTCCTCCTCGGGGTCCGCAGGGAAGGCCAAAGCCTTGGCCATATCCCTGACGAAGTCCGAGAACCGGGCATCCTCCGGGGGGGACTGCTTCCGAGGTTCGGACTCAGGTGAGTCCGAGGGGACACACCGAGTCCGAAAAGAATCAGGCGACTCTTCCTCTTCAGACTCCCAGACCGACTCCGACGAGGACTCGGTGGGGTCGGCCCGGGCAGGGCGCGGCGCCTGCCGCCCCGACGCCGAGGGAGTCGGCGTCGGCGACCTCGGTCCCGAACGGGAGGCCGAGGGTGACCTCGACCGAGGATCGACTCGAGTTCGCATGGACTCGAGGATCGGCTCGGTCTCCGGGGTCGACTTAGACGTCGACGTCCCGGCGGTCGGGGCAGCGGCGCCAGCGAGGCCAGCGAGCAGTGCCCGCTGCTGGTCCATGAATGCAGACAGTCTGCTCTCCAAGGCCGTCAACCTGAGACCGAGCTCAGGTGACCCAGCAGCCCCCGACGGCGTCGGGCCCGACGTCGGCGGTCTCGGAGGCGAGTCCAGGAGGACCACAGGACTTACCCGAGCAGGCAGCTCCGACTCCAGGCGAGGTCGTTTCGAGAGGTGCTCCTTCTCCAAGGACCCGGGACGGCTATCGGGGCTATGCGACCTGGCCCTCGCGGAGCCAGGAGCGTCCACCGACGACGCCCTCGCGGGTTTCACCTTCCGGCGATGGTTCCCGGAGGGAGAACCCCTGTCGGAGGAACTCCGGCGACGGTCCGAGCTGGAACCCCTGGACGCGGAGGCCTCCGACGAGGTCCGGGTACGGCTGGGGTCAGCGAAGATCCTATCCCGCTGATGCCGCCGACTTCTCAACGCTTTGGAGGACATTTTGCCACAGGGCCCACAGATCATTTCCTCATGATCCGGGCCCAGGCAGCGGAGGCAATTGTCGTGTGTGTCAGTTAGTGACATATTTCGGTCACACTGACCACACCGCTTGAAACCACTGGCAGCCATCGGGGGAAAAAGGGCCCCGGCGAGGTCAAAGGACCGGGCTGCCAGTGAAAAACCGAAAACGAAACTGACTAAGTCAGAAAAACCGAAAAAGAAGAAGAAGAGGACTCGAGACCGGCGTCGCGAGTCCGGGCGGGAAAAAGACCGGCGTCGAACCGAAGGAAAAAAGAGAGAATTATTAGAAAAAATCAAAAATCAAAGAACTTTTGTACCTGAGAGCTGCCGCGGGTGTTCTTGTTCCGCGGAGCGGCGTTGCAGGTGGGAGCCGGGTCCCTGCTCGGTCAGCAGCAGGCGCTGGTTGGTCGCCCTTGGGGCTGAGGACCCCCCCGAGCCCTTTAAATCGTTTGCTGGTCTGGCAACACGGTGAGAAAGAACTTTTGTACCTGAGAGCTGCCGCGGGTGTTCTTGTTCCGCGGAGCGGCGTTGCAGGTGGGAGCCGGGTCCCTGCTCGGTCAGCAGCAGGCGCTGGTTGGTCGCCCTTGGGGCTGAGGACCCCACCAAGCCCCATAAGATCCGCTTGCTTCACACGCGGCTGCGTGTGCGCGGCCTGCGGGGGCGTGTCCGAAGGGGCGTGTCGCAAGGGGCCTGACACGCTCCTTAGGTGCTCCTTCGGTGCATCCGAGGGTCGTCTCTGAGCGCCGGAGTTGAATTTGCCGGGTAGATGGGGAAGCGCAAAGCAAAAAATGGAGACCAGAGCCGTCGCCAAGGAGAGTCAGCGAGGTAAGCTGAGCGGCCCCATGGACCGGCATCTTTTACCCCTGCCGCCTGCCAATCTGTCTTCGGAAGGGGCGTCTCTTAGCCCTATACTCCGGACGCCTCCCCCTCCTCCTCAACCTTCTCAATCTTCTACGCCTGTGGATTCTGTCCCTCTAATTGCTGTCCCGACTCTACTCCCGGTGGATCCAGCTGAAATGGGGGAACTGCCATCTTCTCCCACTCATGAGGTGACTTTGTCTGACATTTGGTTAGCACTCCAGCAGATTGATTCCAGATTTTCTAAAACCGTGTCTTCATTATGTACATTTACTCATTCTGTAGTAGATAAAGTACAAGTTATTGATTCTCAGTTGGTTGGTCTTTCTCAGTCTCTTGCCCGTGTTGATAATGTGCTCCAGTCTGGTAGGGACGTCAATGTCTCTCTTATTAGGGATGTTGCCTCTATCATGTAGACTGGAAGCCCTTGAGAATCAGCAACGGGCAAGGAACTTACGTTTCCTGAACTTTCCTCATACCCATCTGCTTTCGTTTGAAATTCTGTTGAAAAAATACTTTACTGAAGTGTTACATATTAGTGAGACAATGGATGTGGTACAGTTGTATTGTATTCATACAATTGTTCCTGCTCTACTGTCAAAGGAATGGGTCCCCCCCCTTCCAGATGATGTTTCTGTAGAACATGACCTCACCGCTTTTTTGGAAGACTCACTGTATCTCATCTCCAAACGTTTGTACGTTGGTGGTGACCTTCAGTACGGAATCTTTCAAACTTCGGGTTCTTCGTGCTTACTTTAAATATAAAGATGTTCTATTTTGTGGTTTCAAAATGCAGGTGTTTCCAGATGTAGGCCGGACAACTCAGACCCGGCGTAAGCAGTTCTTGGAGTTTAGAACTCGGGTTGTAGCGTTAGGCGCTTCTTTTTTCCTCAAGTTTCCCTGCCGCTGTTTAATTACACTTGAGGGGCAGAATTATGTATATACTGACGTGGCTCCTTGCGTCAATGGTTGTTTGAACAGGAGGCTAGCGGAGAGAAAAAGGGGGTGGAATGATTTTGTTTAAATAGCTCTCTTATGTGGAGTATGTCATACTCCTTATTTCCTTTTTTATATTATTTTATTTAAGAGTTTCTTTCTCCATGATGTGTATTCTTATGATGTGTGGTGTATTGTTTGAAGATTTGACATGTTTATTATATTTCTTTTCCTTTTCATTGTTTGTATATTCAAGAAAAGCTTAAATAAAAGTTTAAAAAAAAAAAAAAAAAGAAAAAATCAACTTTTTCGCGGGGACACGACGGGTACGTCTGTAGGGCTCCGCGAAAAAAAGAAGACTGGCTAAGATGGCACCCTTGGGCGGAAAGAGGACCGCGCATGCGCGCTGCAATTCCCAAAGGCTTTCTTTGAAAGCTGGGGAAAATTGCTCCGCGAGGGCTCCGTCGGCGCCGACGTCACCCGTAAGTGAGGACTGACTTCCTGCTTGGTCCTGGAGAAGAACCAGCTGAGGGGGAGAGGCTATGCTGATGAAGTCAAAAACCCCCACCCTGCTGAGCAGGGGCCGGTGGTGCAGGCTTGGGGGCTTGCTGCCTACGGGACCCGTTACCCCGTCCCTTGGCCTGCTGGCCCTGTTGGGGAGCTGCGGAGGCCTGATATTGAGGGTAGTGTTTATAGGCAGCCGCCTTTCTCAGGTAAAAGGACTTCTTTCCCGAGCCCTTCTTTTTCTGGGAAGGGGCGGAGGTCTTTCTAGAAAGCCTAGTCCTGGTGAGAGTCTCCGTCTCGATTTGTGCAGCCTTTTCAGCCATGGGCTTGCCAAAAGGGTTCTCACCTCGGCAGAGGACATCGACCAACTTGTCCTGCACCCAGGGTTCAAGGTCAGACGACTGAAGCCAAGCCTGTCGGCGGGCACCGATGCCGGCTACGGCCACTCGAGCCGATGCTTCAAAGCCATCATAGGCTGCTCGGGACATGAATTTGGAGCATTCCCGAATACCAGTTGTCAAGGCCAGGAACCTCCGCAAAGGTTCCTCCGACAGTCCAGCGGAGAATCCGGCTATCTCTTTAGCCAGGTCTCGGAGATACATGCCCATGTAGAGCTGGTAGGTCTGGACACGACAAGCAAGCATGGAGCCCTGGAAACACTTCTTACCAAGGCCATCCAGGTTACGGGCCTCCCTGCCAGGAGGCACCGAGGAGTGCATCTTTTGGCTCTTAAGCCTATGCATGGCCGATTCCACAACCATGGAATGGTGAGGCAGCTGTGCTTTTTGGAAGCCAGGACTCTTGCGGACTCGATAGATGGAATCGACCCGCTTGCTTAATACCGGCGACGAGGCCGGACTCTCCCACATGCGGAAGAGTAGTCGTTCCAGCATGGGAGGAACCGGTACAGTAAAGTGTTCCCTGGCGGGAGAGTCATACTGAAGGGCGTCGAGCTCTTCGGCTCGAGGCTCCTCCTCGGGATCCACAGGGAAGGCCAAAGCCTTGGCCATATCCCTGACGAAGTCCGAGAACCGGGCATCCTCCGGAGGGGACTGCTTCCGAGGTTCGGACTCAGGCGAGTCCGAGGGGACACACCGAGTCCGAAACGAATCAGGTGACTCTTCCTCTTCAGACTCCCAGACCGACTCCGAGGAAGAATCGGTGGGGTCGGCTCGGGCAGGCGGAGGCGTCGGCCGCCCCGACACCGAGGGAGTCGGCGTCGACGACCTCGGTCCCGAACGGGAGGCCGAGGGTGACCTCGACCGAGGATCGGCTCGGTCTCCGGGGTCGACTTAGACGTCGACGTCCCGGCGGTCGGGGCAGTGGCGCCAGCGAGGCTAGCGATCAGTGCCCGCTGCTGGTCCATGAAGGCAGATAGTCTGCTCTCCAAGGCCGTCAACCTGAGTCCGACCTCAGGTGACCCAGCAGCCCCCGACTCGGGCCCCGACGGCGTCGGGCCCGACGTCGGATCTCTCGGAGGCGAGTCCAGGAGGACTACAGGACTTACCCGAGCAGGCAACTCCGACTCCAGGCGAGGTCGCTTCGGGAGGTGCTCCTTCTCCAAAGACCCGGGACGGCTATCGGGGCTATGCGACCTGGCCCTCGCGGAGCCAGGAGCGTCCACCGACGCCGCCCTCGCGGGTTTTACCTTCCGTTGATGGTCCCCGGAGGGAGAACCCCTGTCGGAGGAGCTTCGGCGATGGTCAGAGCTGGAACCTCTGGACGCCGAGGCCTCCGACGAGGTCCGGGTACGGCCGGGGTCAGCGAAGATTCTGTCCCGCTGGTGCCGCCGACTCCTCAACGCTTTGGAGGACATTTTGCCACAGGCCCCACAGATCAGTTCTTCGTGATCCGGGCCCAGGCAGCGGAGGCAGGCAATTATCGTGTGTGTCAGTGAGTGACATATTTCTGTCACACTGAACACACCGCTTGAAACCACTGGCAGCCATCGGGGGAAAAAGGGCCCCTGCAAGGTCAAAGGACCGGGCTGCCAGCAAAAAACCGAAAAACGAAACTGACTAAAAATCAGAAAAACCGAAAAATAAGAGAAGGACTTGCAACGGCGTCGCGAGTCCGGGCAGGAAAAAGACCGGCGTCGAACCGAAGGAAAAAAGAGAAATAAAACATTAAAATCAACTTTTTCAGCGGGGACACGACGGGTACGTCTGTAGGGCTCCGCGGAAAAAAGAAGACTGGCTAAGATGGCACCCTTGGGCGGGAAGGAGACCGCGCATGCGCGCTGCAATTCCCAAAGGCTTTCTTTGAAAGCTGGGGAAAATTGCTCCGCGAGGGCTCCGTCGGCGCCGAAGTCACCCATATGTGAGGACTGAATTCCTGCTTGGTCCTGGAGAAACAAAATATTCATATTGAGAGTGAACAGCTGATTTTGTTTGTTTGACGCTGTTCTTGATATTCACAAAAGAAACAAAATAAATATTAAGCGACGTTAAAAGGTCATTGATGCAATAGGGTGTGTAAGGATCAGGCATGTTAAAGTCTGAATAATAGCCACACTCAAGTCTGAGACCTTGTTGCTTATATATATCGTAATCTCTAAGTTAAAGGTTGGCGCGTTTAATACATTTTTTCAACAGATTCATCGCTCTGATATGTGACCATACAGGTAATTTTGTCGAATAGCTATAAAGATGGCAAAACAACAAAATATAATAATAGGACTGCAACTCCAAGGGGAGGAGGGAGGGTCGTGAGGACTGATCCCTGCTGTCCCCAGAGAACACTTGTTACAGGTGAGTAACTACACTTTCTCTGGGAACAAGCAGGAAGTCAGTCCTCACATATGGGACTTCCCAGCTATAGGCTACCGAGAACCCATAGCTAAAAAAGCTCCCTCTACGAGAGCTGCAAGCAGCCACAATAGCAATGTAAACTAATGGAATAGCACTCCGGCAGCCTGAACACAGAAGGGTCGGAGGGCAGGAGTTGCCTAGACCTTGAAAAGGTTACGGAGTACAGTCTAGCCGAAGGCACTGTCCTGCCGGGAACTCCCTGTCCAGGCAGTAATGGGTTGCGAAAGTCTGACTCGAAGACCAGGTGGCGGCCTGACAAATGTCTGCCAAAGGAACAGAGCGCAAATGAGCCACTGATGCCGCCATGGCCATGACCCTATGGACCGTAACCCAACCCTCCATTGGAAACCCGGCTGCTCTGCATGCCCAGGCAATGCAGTCTGCCACCCAGGTGGACAGCATACGCTAAGATATCGCCACCCCCAGCTTACTGGGGTCGTAAGAAATGAAAAGCTGAAGCCTTCCGATGCGCTTGTATACGCTGGATATAGAAGGCCAACGCCTTCTTACAGTCCAGAGTATGCAGGACTGACTCTGCCCAACTGGCATGCAGCCTGAGAAAAAAGACAGGCAGAACCACTTCCTAGTTGAGGTGGAACGAGACCACCACTTTCGGAAGGTACTTCGGGTGCGTGCGAAGCACCACCCGGTTCCTATAGAAACTGGTGTAGGGTCTATCCGACACTAGGGCCTGGAGCACACTCACCCGTCGAGCGGATGTGAGTGCCACCAGGAAAACCACCTTCCAAGAAAGTTAGCGTAGATGGCAGATAGCCATTGGTTCAAAGGGCAGCCTAGTAAGCTGCCATATTGAGATCCCACTCGGTCGCCGGGGGGCGCACAGGGGGTTTCAAGAGAAGTAAGCCTCTCAGGAACGGAGAGAGGCTTCTCATCCACTGAAAAGTGATGCGCCGTAAGGGCACTGAGGTGCACCCTGACAGAGTTGGACTTGTGGCCCAAATCGGAGAGGTGGAGAAGGTATTGTAGAACCACCCCTACCAGGCAAGAAAAAGGATCTACCTCCCGCTCTTTGCACCATGCTGCAAACCTACGCCACTTCAAGGTGTACGCCATCTGGTCGACGGCCTCCTCGAGGCCAGCAAGACCTCCTTAATATATTTTGGAAGAAAGAGCGGAGCGAGAATTACCCTTTCAGCCGTCACGCCATCAAGTTGAGGGAGCTGAGATTGGGGTGCAGAAGAGAGCCCCACCCCTCCTGAGACAGGAGACATGGGGAGGACCCCAAGGGGATTGGGGCCTCCACTGCTAGCTGCCGAAGAAGCGGGATCCAGGGTTGCTTGGGCCACCGAGGGGCAATAAGGATGACCAAGACACTGTCCTGGAGAATCTTGAACAGTATCTTGGCTACCAGAGGTGTCGGGGGAAACGCATACAGAAGATCCCCGGATCATGATAAGAGAAACGCATCGGCAGCCCCCCTGAGGCCTCCTGTCCTTTCTGGCACCAGAAAGTACCTGGAGTAGAAGCCCCTTCCCTGCAAGTGGTGGGGCACCGGTTCAACCTCCTGATCCTCGAGAAGACCTGCTAACTCCTTCAAAAGAAGGTCCTGGTGAAGTGGAGACCTGATGGGCTCTCCTGGAAAACAGTGAGGAGGCACCTGGGCTAGGTGAAGACGATAACCCTTGGACTACCTGTAAGACCCAGGCATCAGTGATAATGGCTGTCCACCTGTGGGCATACAGAACCAGCTGGCCCCCTGTGATCTGCCTTTCTCCTGTGGGAAGAGTGGCCATGCTGTAGGAGTCAAAAGCCACTGCCAGGCTAGGGTTTGGGGCTTTTCTACTTATGTGGGCTATGCCCCTGTCCCTTGGCCTGCTGCCCCTGTTGGGGAGCCGGGGAGGCCTGAAAATGGGGGTAGCTTCGGTAAGCAGCACCCTTCCTCGGGTAAAGCACAGTTACTTACCTGTAACAGGTGATCTCTGGGAACAGCAGGAATAAGTCTTCACATATGGGTACGTTGGTACCGACGGAGCTGGCGCGGGAACGCTTCCCAGCGTCCAAAAAGAAAGCCTTTGGGAGCATCCCACACGCATGCGCGCTGCATTCCCGCCCATTCACTTCCCTCTCATCAGTTGGGTTTGTAGCTGAGACCGAAGGAGGGAAGTAGACAAATTAGAGAGAGAGAGAGAACTCCTCCTAGGGGAGGTGGTGGAGTTGTGAAGACTTATTCCTGCTGTTCCCAGAGATCACCTGTTACAGGTAAGTAACGGTGCTATCTCCAGGAACAAGCAGGAATGAGTCTTCACATATGGGGACTCCCAAGCTAGAGATGCCTAGAGGAGGTCCCAGCATGTTGCAAATCTAATAGATGGGTCATGCTATTTCCCAGAACCTCAGGCATCCAAGGGATGGAGGGTAGGAATTGAATTAAAAGGGATGTGCTGTGGAACAGCTTGACTAAACAAGGCGTCTAAAGGGGAGTCCTTGTGTAGATAATAAATGTTAGTAAAAATTGAATTTCAATTTTCTAATGTGGACCTCACTCAAAAGTATTGCGAAAGTATTTGTTGAGGGTAATATGGGTCTGGTGCTAAGAGCCAGTACATTATCCCCAAAGAAATTACCTCACTGTGCAGTAGAGGAAATACATTTTGCAATACAGGGAGAGGTCAGAAGCCTTAATGGCTAGAACTAATCCCAGAAGAAAAAACTGGGGGAGTTTAATGAGGTTGGACTTTGGAGGAGAAGCAAAAGCTTCTGTAGGCCAAAGTTTGAAGCTCTTTGTCCTTGGAGCGGGATAAGGCTCTAGGAAAGAGAGGAGGTAAATCCGACTGGTTTGCAGAAAAAGGATGGGTCTTTAAGACCCCTCTATGGAAGTGAAAGCAAGAAACATTTGTAGTAGGCGGTGTAGCCTCCAATTTCTTGAAGATCAGTAATGTCTTCCCTAAGTGATGTCACTTAGGATAATGACTTTACATGGAGAACTTCAGATGTACCATAACCCAAAGGTTACGGTAAAATAAGGTAGTTTCTAATTCCTATAGAAATTGGTTGTCCATTAAAACGCTATGGTATGCTGGAACAGCATTAATATGGACAGTAACAAATCTTTCAGAGTCTGATATATGTGTTTATACAAACATATATCTATATATATCTATATCTATATATTAGATAGATAGATAAAGAGGGATTCACTTGATAACAAGAAGGGGTAAGACCTGCTTGAGAATATAGATAGAGAACCCCTTTCTGGTTACACGTGGAAGAACCATGGAGAAGGTTACATGGAAACCAGTGGAATGTTCCTAGTCAGAAGGAGAGGTCTAGATTTCTTTAAAAATTCTAGACTTTGAATAACCAGAAATGGAGACCTACGTGAAGGGGTGCAGAGGAGATCCTTAGTCTTAAGACAACAAGTCTGGATCCTTCTATAACTTCAGTGTGGAGAAAAAGACGCAATATAAGGGGATACCATGTTTGCCCCTCTATGAGGGCAATATGAGTATCATGCATTCTTTGTTCACCATAAACTCCAATGAAGTATTGGGAATTAGAAGGAATGCACTAGACAAGGACCGACTGCAGTGAAAAGGAATGCATCCCTGTTGCAAGAGTTCCACTGGAGATGTGGAACAACCCAGGGAATTAAGCAATTCTTTATGCTTTCACGTGGTCTAAGCACTGGTTTGTTTTCCTTAAAAGGAAATTTTAAGGAAGATGGTAAGAATAGGAAAAAACCAGTCATGTGGGAGCATGACTGGGCAAAGCCTTTTTAACCATCTGGAAGTTACCCACAAGGAATGGCTCTGACGCTCTCTGGCAAAGGCCCATAGTTGCAGAGCTTTTTTGTATAATTGCAGAGAGCATGTTGTAGGTTGCTTAGGTGACAGGCCGGTTGCCTGCAAAGATAAATTGCCCAAGTAGGTTTTGGAACCTGTCTTGGAATTATTTGTTATTAAGGCAGCAGAAAGTTAGGTCCCATAGATTGGAAAAGGACCGACAGACATAATTAGGAGTGGTAAAACTGAATTATGGTCCGATAGCCGTCTTAAAAGAACATATTTGAGAAGATTGCAAAGGGGAAGAAAACTCTGTATGGGAACCACTTACTGGAGTAGGTATTGAAGAAAATCCTATGGGCTTAAAAAGTAAGCCCTCCAGTTGAATAGTATCATTCTTAGACAGAATTTCTCAACTAAGAGGGATAGAAAGTAATACAGAGTTGTGAAGACTTAAAATTTGGTAAGCCTCTGAAAACAGGTAAAGCCCCCCTGCAGTCCAAAGTATGAGATATCCTTGTACAGGAAAACTGTCAAGGTGAAGGGCATAGCCTACCTTGTTATTAGTTGCTACTCCTCTTTTTCCTTCAAAAAGGAGAGTAGAAACCTTTTACCTGTAGGGCATGACTATCCTCAATAGCTCTAGGAGCTAAAAGAATGGATTTCTCTTGTGGCAAGAGATTCATGCCTAGAGTTTGGATTGAGTCAGTATATCATTGATCTCTCAGTAAGGATGAGATGAACTGTAGCTGCTTCTGTTGATAAGTGAGCTAGCGGTTCTAAACCTCAAACAGGAAAAAAAGATTTAATGAATGAAATATCAGAAACCCTGCGACTGCTGGGTTTGCTGAGCCTGTTGAGGTTTTGACTTTCTTAGCCTGGATTGATGTTGCCCTTCTTTGGGAACATCTGCATGATGGATAGAAGATGGATAAAACATTTTCCCCCTAGGGGGATAAAGTTTTTTAGGAGATTTTTTACTAGCTGGGATAGAGGAAAGTTTTGACAATCCTTTAAAAGCAACAATATCAGTGTTTAACTGATTAGTTTGGAATAAAGCATCCTTGTTAAAGAGATTTTCACCAGTACAAGGAGTATTGCCAGCCTTTCTTGAACCCATTTGTCCAAGCCTGAAGCTTGGAGCCAGGCCATCTGTCGTGCCCCTATGACTATAGCAGAGGTTCTGCTAATAGACTCAAAACAGTCCAGGGAAGCACAATTAAGGAACTTAGAGACATTTTCAGCATGACTGACTAATAAGAAATAGTCTGTTCTATTATGTTCTTGAAACAAAGGGTTGATAAGTTTTAAATTCTTTGTGACCTCTTCAAGAGATAATCCCATATAGAAAATATATGAGATAATTCTTGCTGAAAGCATAGATGCCTGGAAGCATCGACGTCCAAAGGCATCTAAGATCCTAGACTCACGACCTGGCGGATAAGAGGAGTGCTTCTTTGCACTCTTAATACGCCTCATTGCTGATTCTACAACAATAGAATGATGAGGAGTTGAGTCTTTTGAAAACCTGGAGAAGGTGGCACCTTATACACAGTGTCAAGTGTTTTAGAAGTTGGGGATAACGTTAAAGGAGTTTCCCACATTTTTAATAGTAGATCCTGTAAGATCTGATGCACAGGAAGCATGATCACATCCTTTGGAATCCAGGGGAATTGCAGAGTTTCTGAATCCCCTGGTATAGATTCTTTACCAGGTATAGAAATGGCCAGTAACTTTGCCATATCCAGCAAAAAAGCTTGAAAAGAAATCTCTCCTGAAGAGGATCCTCTGAAATGAGGGGTAAAGGCTGAAATTGTTGAAAATTCAGCCTTGGCACCGATGGATTCATCCCAGTCATCGGGATTGGAAGACTTGAAAGGTTGAAGCATCGGATTCTCTTTAAAGATGTGTCTTCGGTACCGCCCGAGGTCGGTACCGAGATGAGTCGGTACCGAATCCTCCATGCTAGAGAGCGATTCCAGGCTCGGCATCGAAGGGAGCAAGTCTGCCTAAGAAAACATCGACGGTACCGACACCGATGATGATACCGGTACCGGTACCAAAGCCGATACCGATACTCGAGGAACGGTCTGCAGCAACTTTAGTGGTACCGAGGTAACTGAGAGCACTAGACTACGTTCATCGGTGAGGAGTGTTTCATCCATCACCATAGCCTATGCCGGGGTGTCGGTACCACTCGAAGAGGCAACAACCACCGAGCATGGCCCAGGTATGTTCATCGAGGTAAGAACCCCGGGAACAACCTGAAGCCCCATTAATGCTTTGGAGCCCGAAGACTCCCGCCGGGGCTTTATTGCCAAAATGTCCTCGAGGGCAACGCCAGAGGCATCTCGATGCTTAGGAGGAGATCTACCACTAGAGGACAGGCTAGTCTTTACAGACTTTTGTTTGGTTACCTGATCCTGTGAAAAAGAAGATATTCTGGCTGATGACATCGAGTCCGATGTGAACCGGGTATCGAGTTGTGCTCGATCCTGAAGACTTCTGTTTGAGCTCCAGCAGGAGAGATACTCCAGTGGCAATGGTCAGGACCTAAACATTTTAGACACCAAGTATGAGTGTCTAAAAATATATCTGTACTACCACACTTTGAGCATTTCTTAAGGATAGTGGCTGGCTTTTCCAAAATGGAAGGATAGAGGCCTAGTGGCCTAGAAACCGTCAGGCACTAAACAGGAAAAAATTCCTAGAGAAAAGAAGAAATTTTTTAGTAAAAAGAAAGAAAAGCACCGGCGGTACCGGTGGTGTCGAGGGAAGGCAGACGCGACCACAAAAAACTAAGAATAAAAAGAAGAATTTTCTGCGGTGACAGGAATACAGCCTGCCGGCTCCGCGGAAAACTGATGAGAGGGAAGTGAATGGGCGGGAAGGCAGCGCGCATGCGTGTGGGATGCTCCCAAAGGCTTTCTTTTTGGACGCTGGGGAGCGTTCCCGCGCAGGCTCCGTCGGTACCGACGTATCCATATGTGAAGACTCATTCCTGCTTGCTCCTGGAGATAAGAGCTTTTTACCCGAGCCCTTCTTGTGAGAAGGGGCAGAGGTCTTCTTGGAGAGCTGTGTCTTCGTCATGTACTTGGTCTCCAACTCTGCGGCCTTGTCGGTCATGGGTTTGCCAAAAAGAGTTTCTCCTTGGCATAGGACATCAACCAACTTGTCCTGAACCCATTGTTCGAGGTCCGACGACTGCAGCCATTGTCTGGCGGCGTGCACCTATGCCAGCCGCAGCAACCCGGGCTGCCGACTCGAACCCGTCATAGGCCACCTGAGACAAACTCTGAGCACTCACGGACGGCTTTAGACAGGCCCCTGACGCGCTGCAAAGGTTCCTCGGAGAGACCAGCCGAGAACCCAGCAAGTTCCTTCACCAGGTCCCTCGGGTACCTGGTAGGCTTGGATCCGACAAGTCAGCATTGAACCCTGGAAACACTTCCTGCCAAGGGCATCCAAGTTGCGGGCCTCCCTCCTGGGAGATACCGAGGAGTGCGTCTTCTGGCTCTTCAGCCGGCACATAGCCGATTCCACAACCATGGAGTTGTGCGGCAGCTGTGACTTCTGAAACCCAGGGCTCCGGCGGACTCGATACATCGAGTCGAGCCGCTTGCTGATCACCGGCACAGATGCCGGTGTCTCCCACATGCGAGCATCAGTCGTTCGAGGATCGGAGGCACGGGTACAGTAAGGGACTCTCGAGGGGGGGCCTCATATTGGAGGACTCAAGCTAGTCGGCTCGAGGATCCTCCTCGGACTCCGTGGGGAACGCCAACATATTGGACATATCCCACACGAAGTCCAAGAACCTCATGTCCTCTGGGGGGGGACTTTCTCCGAGGCTCGGATACCAAGGAATCAGATGGTACATCCCTGTGCCGGCGGGTATCCGGGGACTCCTAATCCTCAGTTTCCCACGCAGACGCCTCCGAGGAGGAATCGGGGGCTCCTCAGGCAGAGCGCCCCGGCGCCGACCGCTCCGGCAGGCTCGGCAGCGACGACCTCAGTCCCGAATCAGAGGCCAAGAGAGACCTCAGCCAAGGATAGACTCGAGCACAAAGAGCTTCGAGGATTGGCTCGGCCTCCAGGGTCGACTTTGACATCGAGGGCCCGGTGGTCGGGGCAGAGGAACCGGACAGGCCGGCTATCAGTGCCCGCTGCTGTTCCATGAAGGCAGTGAAACTGTGCTCCAAGGCCGCTATTCTGGACTCAAGACCAGAAGGCTCTGCAGCCATCGGCTCAGACCCCGACATGGTCGGGCCTGACACCTCTTCCCCCAGAGGGGAGTCCTCGAGGACAGTTTATGCTTGCCTCGGCTGGTCCACTTCACAATGAGGCATCTTCGTCGGGCACTCCATCTCTAAAAAACCCGGCTGGCGCTTGGGGCTCTGCAACCGGCCTCGGGAGGAGCCGGGTCGCTCGGAGCCATCCAGAGACGTCGCCTTCGAAGATTCTTCTTCCTCTTATGCTCCCTTGAGGGAGACCCCTGTTCCGAGGAGCCTCAATGCTGCTCGGGCTCGGACAGCTCCCCCCAAGACGCGGAGGCCTCGGATGAAGTCCTGGCTCTCGGAGGCAAGGTCACGGAAAAAATCCTATCATGCTGCTGGCGGCTCTTCAGGGCCTTCGAGGACATTTTCCTACACGGGCCACAGACTGACAGGTCATGGTCGGGCCCAAGGCACCGGAGACAGCAGTCATGCGTATCAGTGAGACATCAATTTCACACACTGATCGCAGTTTTTAAACCTGCTGGCAGCCATCGAAGGAAAAGAGCCCCTGCAAGGTCGAAGACTTGGGCTGCCAGTGAAAAAGAAAAAAAAGGCGCGAACGCCAGTCATGAAGGACAAAAACCGAAGAATAGGGACAGACTCGATACTGGCGTACTGAGCCGAAGGCAGGAAGAAGTACCGGTGTCGACCGGTCGAGAAAGAGAAAAAAATACATCAACTATTTTACAGAGACACAAGGACTACGTCCAAAGGGCTCTGCGGAATAAAGAAAACTGAGCAAGATGGCACCCTTGGGCGGGAAGGGGACCGCACATACAGGATGGCAACTCCCAAAGGCTTTCTCTGAAAGCTGGGGATTTGCTCCGCACGAGGGCTCCGTTGGCGCCAACGTCACCCATATGTGAGGACTAATTCCCACTTGTTCCCGGAGAAATCACAGACTTCCTGAAGAACAAACCAGTCAGTACTAGAGGAGATCAAATCTAAGCTTTCCTTAGTTCAGATGACAAAAATTTGACTTTCATACTTTGGACATATCATGTGAAGAGAGAGATCATTAGAGGAAGATATCATGCTTGGCAAGGTAGAAAGTCAATACAAAAGAGGCAGGCCAGCAATGAGATGGGTCGATACAATAACAGCAACTATGGGTACCATTCTATTAACAATGAGCCATCTGACTGAAGACCGAACACAGTTTAGGTTAACTATCCAGTGGGTTGCTATGAGTTGACACTGACTCGATGGCACTTAATAACAAATGTATCACTGGTCTGCATTGTTAAAGAGCTCAAGTTTGGTTTCATTTGTCCATAGAAGATTTTCCCAGAAAGATTGTGGTTTCTGGCAAAGATCAGGGGTGCCTTTATATGACTGTCTGAGCAATGGGGTTCTCTTTGGCCTTCACCCATGAAGTCCTTCTTTGTTTAGTGCGCTGCATATGGTACGGGTTGAAACCACCACTCCAGATTGCTCCAGGTCAGCCATGAGCTCTTTGGATGTTGTACATGGTGTTTTTCCAACAGTTTGCACTAGCCTTCAAAGGCTTCTTGGATTTATTTTCCTGTTCCCACCACATCCTGGGAGGTTCTCATCAGTTCCATGAGCAGAAAACATAATACTGCGAATTGTAGACACAGGAGATAGCCTCGCACTCCTTTGAAGTTGGATGTTTGGCGATAATAGCTTTTCTGACTGTCTCAGGCAGCTCTCTTGCCTTCATCATTGTGAAAATGGAACAGGGAGTACATATGCCCATTTTAAGCATTAAAGATCATTCACTGGTTAATTCAAGTCATGTGAGTACTGACAGTTGATAACAGGTGCATCTAATTTTACTGCAATAGGAATGAGGTTCTTCTGTTCAAACTGATTGGAATTGTTTATAAGGGTGCCAATAATCATATCCTGACAATGTCCCAGTTTTTATACAATTTCCTATTATTTCCTTTTTTAATTGGTCTTGTTTAATTTGATTCTTTTGTGTGTCAAATGTGTGTACATATACTGTATAGTCCAAAGCAGTTTCACTGAACACCTTTTTTTATTAAAGAGATATTGGACATTAAGGGGTTAAACTGCAAGGGAGCCAATGTTGACCACAACTGTATATGTACAAAGGGGCATTTCAATAAGGTGTGCCCCTTTACAGAAGGGATTAAAAGAGTCCTGCCATCAAAGATACTTAACCTTCAAAGACCAACTTTCAAATGTGCAATCTGATGATGACTCATCTGAACATAAGTTCTAATTTGAACCTTTTACCTCCTTCCCTTGAAGTAAGAAAATGAAACTAAACATGCTTTGGGAACACTAAATCCATCAAGTTAGAAAAATAAAATTTGATTAACAAAATAAAAAAGTCTCTATACTTTCCAAAAACAGCATAAAAAATTGACAGTTTCAAGATAATGAGAGATCAGGTGACGAGCTATTCAAAACACATACAAATCAAGAAAGGAAGATTAAACATAAAGGCTGATTAGGAGTTACGCAAAGTAGATGTGTGACAAACCATACTTACCTTCCCCATCTCTCTGCAGATGCATTGTTTTGAAATCAATAAGGGGAATAGTGATAGAGCATGACGCTAATAAAATGGAAAAAAATGGCAGAAATACTGTGAACACACAGCAGTCGGAACAAACCATACATATAACAGAAGGAAGGAAATTACAGTGAACAAGTTCCCAACGATGACAAACACTTACTAGGACACTTTTGAAAAACTCTTACAAAGCTGTGAAATTAAAGCGTACTTAGCATATAAGCAATACTGAAGAAAATCTGAAATGCAAAAAAAGCAATACATATATCTATTTCTCCCTCCACATAGATAGCTCAAAAAATGCAGATGCTTACTTGTAACCAAGCGTTCTCAACAAACAGGATAAATCAGTCACAGCTGTGGGCAAGGTCATCTAATGGCACAAACAGACATTCCCTTTCTCAGAGCATAAAGCATTTTGAACATGTTTAGAGTTACTATTGCACAGCAACCCCCACAGTTCTCAGTCCTTCATATAACTCTCTGGAATGATAGGAGCGAATGAGTGGCTGATTCATCCTGTCGTCTATAGTGAACTCTCACTACAGGTAAGCAGCTCAGTTTTCTTTATTGACAAGCAGGATGGAAATCAGCCCCACCTGTGCCAACTCCCATCATTACATCCACCATCCTGAAGAGTCCTGGTTCAGTTGGCAAAATCCAGAGGAAGTAAAAGGAAGAGTTGTTTAAACCACAAACAAGCCCTGAAACACAATTTGTCCAAAGCCAGTGCCTTTCATTCACACGGTATTGGGCAGCAGTGGGACACTGAAGTATGAACCGAACACTCAGTTATCTTGCAGATATCCTCCACTGGAAATGATCAAAGGTGAGTGATGGAAGATGCAACTGTCTCCATTTGGTGAGCGTTACTGAATCCTTAAGGGAAGAGCCAGTAGACTCATGACAGTGAGTTGTACAATCTACTCATCAGTTGGAAAGTATGGATTGAGTGCTTGCCATGACAAGTGTGTTGAAGTTAAACACTAAATCCATCAAGTCAGATAAAACAAACCTCTTCCAAAGACGAGGAAGCTGTAAAACTAGAAGGCATAATATCAAGCTGCAAGGGAGTAAAATGAAAGGCAATGTGAGGAAATACTTCTTCACTGAAAGGGTGGTGGATGCTTGGAATGCCCTCCCGATGAAAGCGGTGGGGGCAAATACAGTGAAAGAATTCAAAATGGATGGGACAGACACAGTGGATCCCTTTATAGCAACAGGATAAAATCAAAGTAAACATAACTATCTCTATCTGAACAAATAGGGGTGACCTACACAGAGCGGTGTGTACAACCCTAAACAAAGGCACAGGGAGGGGTGACCTGCATGGAGCAACAGATGCACCTACTCTTGCCGCCTTGCTGGGCAGACTAGATGGACCATACTAGTTTTTACCTGCCATCATATACTATGTTTAAAAAACAAACAGCTGAATAAACATCTAGTGTGGACAGGTCCTGTTCAGAAAAAGGCAAGGACACTTTTGCAACTGAGCATATGTAAGGCTCTATTGCCCTCAGAGTAAAATTTTAAGAAAAACACCATTAGGACAACAAAGTGGCTGAGATGAAAGACTGAAACCACATTCAGGATGTATCCAGAGTACCGCCTTATTCAGATAAAACTTCAAGTAATATGGCTCTGCAACAGGCACCAGAAGTTTGTTCATTTTGCATGCTGAAGTTAGTCATGAGGAAAAGAATCTTTCAGGTGAATTATTTTAGAAAGACAAAAGCCATAGGTTTGAATGGGGGCTTCATGAGTTTAGTAAGGATAACATTAAGGTCTCATGGGACAGGGTCTCAAACTGGGGCTGCGTGTTTCAGAACCTTCATGAACCTGGACACCAGAGGGTGCTGGGAAATAGGACAACCCTTGATGCTCCAGTGGTATGCTGCAGTTATTGATGAGGTTCCACCTTGGGAAGAAATGCTGTATCCTGAATCAGACACCTTCAACAAGCATCATAACAAGTGGTCCAAAGAATGGGGAACAGACATGGACCTCTCTTATCCCATTACAATGAGAAAACTCTTCCATTTGAAACTATACAGATGCCAAGAGGAAAATTTCCTGACCATGAGAAACACCACCATATCCTCAGATATGCTGAGTGGGGCAATCAGCTGGCATTCAATATCCACACTATTAGAACTGGAGGCTTAAGGTTTGGGTGAAGAATGGTCCTCCTGTGTTGAATTATGAGGAAAGGGAAGATCTTCATCCTCCATGGAGGTGCTACAGACATTTCAGAGATGGGAAAACCATGTTTAGTGTGGCCAGGAAGAGATTATAAGAATAAATCTGACCTTGTCTTGCTTTAATATCTGAATGGCACAAGGGAGTATTGGAAGCATGGAGAAGCCATGAACTCCAATAGATGCCTTCTGAAACTGAATGGGCACTTGGTGCCATCTACAGTGAATAGATCTATTTCCAGAGTGCTCTAAAGAAGAAAGATACGATTCAACACCCCTGGAGCTTTAACATTTAGCTTAGACAGCTCACCAAATCTAAATCCATGGGAAGAATGAGATGTTAAGATAAACCTGGTAAGCAACAGACCACCCCCAAATCATAAGTTCACAAAGACAGGAAATGTTGCAAATGAACAAAGGGGATGACAGACTGCCATCACCATGTTCCCCAAGCACTGAGAAAGATGCACAAATCGTGTCAGAGGTGGCAGAAAGGCCCTTCTCCCTGAGGTGTCTAGCAGGATGCTGATGAAGATCATAGATCAGGGGTCTCCAATTCCAGTCCTGGAGGACCGCAAACCAGTCAGGTTTTCAGGATGTCCTTAATGAATATGCATGAAATAAATTTGAATACAATGGGGGTAATGCATGCAGATATATTATATACATATTCATTAGGGACATCCTGAAAACCTGACTGGTTTGCGGTCCTCCATCCCTGCCATAGAGTAAGATGGAGTCATGTTGAATGTCTTGAAATTGATGATGAAACCAACTGATTGCAGGTGATCTATGTCGGTCCATAGTATTCATATCATTCCTTGGTAGGCTTTACAATCATCAAGGTAGGGAAAAATGAAAACTCCTCTGAACCTTAAATAGAATAACACCACTGTGTCCGAATTAGATAAGAGTCTCTGCGACAGATCAAGTAATCAAGACTTTGATAAAGGACAAAGTTAATATTCATAGAAAATTGGAAGTTTATGAGAACTGGATGAGACCTCCGAATTGAAGAATATTGAATTTTCCTTGAATCAATTATATTCTGCCAGTTGAATTGTTTAAAATATACCTTGTGGAAGAATTAAAAATCATTGAGACAGCTATACCCTCCTTTGAATAAGGTTTATTTTTTTCCATCAGGCAAAGGATTACTAATGCTGTTCATCTATTAAAGGGTAATATTGTCTGGTGAGGATTCATCTTGAATTTCTCCCTTAACAGGTATTGAGATTTCTGAAATTCAAGATGAGTTTCAGACCATCAAACATTTCTGGAATCAGAAAGCATCTGGAATAGAAATCCATCCCACTTTCCTCCCCGGGGCTGGTTCTACTGCTTCATTCTGTAGGAAGGATGTTATTTTCAAACTGTCGAAGAAGTGCATTAGTTTTTCCAGAGGATGAGTAGGGGAGTGGACAGTTCAATAGACATAAAGAGAAGTGAAGTTAGTTTCAGTGGGCTGCAACCTTCAACCTGCATTTATTCATCATGAGCTTCCAAACTTCGTTAAATAGTTGCACACGGTCCCTGATAGGTGGAGACTGATTAGAGGAAGGACTGGTTATGCTCGCTGTTCTCAACAATTCTATGTCAGCTTAGGTTGTGACTGTTTAGAAGGCCTCCATTAGCATCTGTCTCCGTCTTGAACTTGGGATCTCTATTATGTACCCTTCAAACTTGGTTTCTGGAATGACTAGAAGGGCTTCTAGCAGATAACATCTGGTCAGTAGCCGCTGCGGATAGTATTTGTAAGGATGCAGTGGTCCGTTATTAATTCCATCACCTCCTTCAATGCTGAAAAGGTTCTTACCTGTACATGGTATATATTTTGGCACTTACAGTGCATTGTGTGAATTGTACTTAAGATTATGTATGTGTAATTAGGTCCCTTTGGTCCTCTTATGTCTGCCTTAGTTAGTAAAGATAGTAATTTAATTGTTCCTAAGGCTATGTATGCATAATTTAGGTTTTTATGTATGCTCCTCCTTAGATACACATTTTACCTTGCTTTTCTTCTTTGGAGATCGGTCTCTACTGATTTTCAGCTGGTATTGTAATTTTTGTTTGTTGTTTTATGAATGTGTTTCTTTATCTATCCTTTTATTTATGTACTCTATTATGTTTTTAAGTTTGTTTGGTTTTCACACTGTTCATGTATATTCTTGTTCTAGACCCCTGATGCAGGCTGACAGCCGAAACTTGGCCAAGTCGGATCTTTAACCTTGAATTAAAGATTGTATTACTTCAGTGGTGTGGCTGTGTCCTTCCTACGCTGGTTTTTGGACAGCTGGGCAATATATTCCTAAGACAACTGATATGAAGACAGCCTAATCAACTGCCTCTATCATGCTGCTGATGCCCAGGCCATGTCTTATACACGGAACATAAGACATTTTTCTCAGTCAAGAACTGCATCCAGGCTGTCTGCAAGGTCAGTCCAACATCAAATGGTGTTCTATCTACAAATGGTCAGAGCATAGACAACCATTTTACAAAGTGCCCAAGCAGGGTACACAAAAACATTCATAAAAGTAAAAAATACAAAATGCATCAGCAACACAATAGACAAGCACATACAAATAAAGCCAGTTCTTTTAATTTAAAAAACAAAATCAAAAGAGCCCTCAAACAAAAAGCAGCAGCCCACTTATGTTAGAAATAAACATGCCTTTAAGGTTCACCAGAAACCCCATAAATCATCCAACACAGAAAACTAGGTAACTTATTTCACAGTGATGGAACACCACAATAAGATGGTACAAGCCAAAGCCCTTGATAATCTTAAAGATTTAACTGACATAAGAATCAAAAGTCCACCATCCTGTGATTGCAAAGTCCATAAAGGCACCTACCCATATAACCCTAGCTGTAGCATAGCTAGTGTCCATCATATACAATGCTTTAACCTAAAATTAGCAATCCAACCTGAATATATTTGCCTATCAAAAAAATATAGAAAACATGGTCTCTAAACCACGCCATAACTAAAAGACTTAGCAAGAGCATTCTAAATGCACTGTAAGCACTTCCAAATTTTGCTTGATTGCTCTGCATATAATGCATTAGAATAACTAAAATGGGACAAAATAAAACATATAGGATGACTGCAATATTTTATAGGTATAAAACGAAATGAATCCTCCTCTAATGGCAAAGATAATAAAAATAAATCTTCACCATGCAAGAGATCCGCTTTTCAAAAGTCACACCCCCATCAAATTCAACTCCCGAACATTCATACCTGGGTCTTAACTTCTAATTGCACTTTATCCCAAACCAATAAAGGAAGAATAGCTGCACAGATCTTGCAGCATGCCCAAAGTACTTCTATCTTATGGAGATTCAAAACAATTTATTAACTCTCATCCACTCTGCAACAGCTTGCGAACAAAACGATAGCTTCTCCAATTGAACTGAATGAGCTCTCCTAAAGAAACAGAGAATTGAATGTCATCTGAAAACTAACACAGTAGTAAGCAGTTTAGAAGTCAAAGGCTCTATGTAGATATTAAAAAGGAGGAGGTTAAAAAAGGGCACAGTGTGGAACTTTAAAAGGCAGTGCTCGAGCAGATAGACTCTAAGCCCATAGATTATCTGCAAGAAATGTAAGACTGGACTCTATCTGCAAGAAATGATCTCATCTCATTTAAAACTTTATCACCAACACCAATAAGGGTTATATTTCAAAAGAATGTAAGAGCTATCATATAAAATGCTGCACTCAGATCCAGTAATCTTTACCCTAATCCAATGAAATCCACATTTAGTTATAGCCAACACTCGACTTACATGAAGGATGCCTGTACTTTCCATACTCTTGCAACTGGAACAGTACAACTTCTCCAATAACTTAGTAACTTAAAGGCAAATTATTTCATGTCACCCTTCAGTCATCAGTCATGCTAACTAAGCAGTATACAAATTCAAAGTATAACCAATCATAACATATAACAGGACTAAAAACAACAGACTACATTAGAAAACTGTCTATAAATGCCTAAGCTCAGTGTCCAAAAACATTTTTTTCAGAAGGGGAGGTGGTGGGGAGGGGGCACACAGATGTCATCTTAAAAGGAAAGGAAATATCCCTTCAGATAGCAGATTATTGATTAGGGGCTACAATACTACTGCCACCTCTTCCTTCACCACTCCAAACATTTTTGATGGACAAGTATCAAAAATAGAATACATAGGACATATCACAACAAGCAAGGAAGACATCTCCTCCAAAGATATTACACTGAATTCCACAAAATTCTCACTTTCACATGGCTCTGAAGGCCTAACCCCACATCATCTAAATCTAAGGTAGCCAACAACCTTAAAATCTTCACTACAGCGGAATCAGCTGAACTTGAATGCGGAGATATGTAGGGCCTGTCCATCGGCCCCCGGGACTGCTGCTGGTGACTGGATGCTGCCGTCGGGGCTTGGAGCCTGCCCTGTAACATTGGGCAGGCACTGTGGGGGTAGTCCGTTCCCTGCAAAGACCCCTGTTTTGACTATAAGAACTTGTTGAGCTTCTCCGCGATCGCGGGACGTGATCTGAAGAGGTGTGTCTAAAGGGGCGAGACCTAACCCCTTTTGCGCACCTTCGGTGCCGGGTCCTTTGATCCTTAAGTAACTTTTGGTTTGGCTATATTTCTTAAATTGCTTTTATGGGGAAACAGGAAGATTAAGGCTGGGAGCAAGGTGCAGAGTGCTGCTGCCATCAGTTTGAAGTCAGCGGGCACCCTGGATAAGCACCTTGTTCCCTTGCCTTTGATGCAGTCTTCTCTGGATGGGATCTCCCTGAGTTTGAGGAGAGATCCCCACCACCTTGTCCTGTCCCTCTGCTATCTTCTACTTTATCCGGTGAGCCCTCTGAGCAGGTAAGAGATGTTAATTTGGAAGTGATTTTACCCAAACCAGTTTGTTTGGCTGATGCCGGTAGTATTTCTGGGCTTCCAGCTCTGTCCCCGGATGCAGATATGAAGGACGTTTGGGGGGGCCTTGAAATGTATCGATGATAAAATGTCCTCTACTTTAACATCATTATGTGCCTTCTCTCAGGAAGCTGTAGATTCTCTATAGCAGGGGTCTCAAACTCCAGTCCTGGAGGGCCGCAAACCAGTCAGGTTTTCAAGGTATCCCTAATGAATATGCATGAGATATATTTGCATGCACCCCCATTGTATGCAAATATATCTCATGCATATTCATTAGGGATACCCTGAAAACCTGGCTGGGTTGCGGCCCTCCAGGACTGGAGTTTGCGACCCCTACTCTATAGCAACTTGATCGGAAAGCTTCTTCTGTTGATATGGCTCTTAACTAAGCTGGAGTTTCAAGATCTTCCGCTTCATGCGGTTAATGCTGCTGGGATTAAGGCTTCTTTGGTCTTACACGCAAAGGTGGAAGCCCTTGAAAACTCTGAGTTCCCGCAATCTGCGTTTTCTAAATTTTCCTCAGACTCTTCTCCTGTCGCCAAAGATTCTTTTGGAAAAATACTTGAAAGAAGTACTAGCCATATCAGATCCTATGATATTCCCACAAATGTCAAAAAGGTTAATCCTGTGGAGGGTGAACTCGATGTAGTGGTGCCATCTATTCAAAATCTTACTGCCTTCTTAAGAGGATTCCCTTGATACTATTAACTCACATTCTACTTTGTTGGTGACATTCATATCTGAAGTGGTGAAACTGCACATTCTTAGAGGTTTGTTTGTTTTTTTTTAAGTTCAAAACTGCTAAGCTTTGTGGACAAAGCTTCGTGAATGTTTTTCCTCGAAGCCCCAGGCCTTAGCCTTGGGGGCTACTTTTTTTTTACGATTTCCCTGTAAATGCATCATCATTCTAGATGATGTATCTTTTGTTTTCGCTGAGGTTACACATCTGGAAAAAATTTTGAGAGACAGGGTGCAGTAAAGGTGGTTAATGGATAGTTTAATAGTTATTGCCTTTTTATTGTAGGCTTAATAGCCTTGTTTTCTTGTATATTTTCCTTTTGTTTGTTTCAACTTGGTTCCCTTGACGTGGGTTATATCTATTGTATGCAAGTATTTTCTGTTTTCTTTTTGATTGGTTTGTGAATTTCCTAATGAATTTAGACTGTTCTTAGTTTTTTGGTTGTTGTAAACTGACTAAAATCTCTACAAATTAAAAAAAAATCTTCTCTACAGAAAAAGTTGCAAAAGCCTCAATCCACTTGGCTGACAGGAAGCGTCAATGGCTCAAACTCCTTAATGATCTTAAAAATCTCTCTAAATCTACTAGTCGGATCTATAAGGTGCCTGGAAAAATAATTCTCTTGGCAAGATAGATCACCAACTTATAAATCTGTAACTTTTCCAGCTAACCTTTGCGACAACATTTCTCTCTAGACTTTCATCAAGCCTTCTCTGCCTGGAAAAACCCCTTCTTTAATTCATGAAGATCTTTTGTAGATCAATGTGCACTTCTTCTTTGCCTTAGTCTTAGAGAAGCCATTTCGGGGGACAGAGTCCACAAATGTTTTCACGAAGTATAGGAGATTATTTATTTATTTATTTATTTAACAATCATTTATATCCCGCATCTTCCAGAGTTCAGATGCGGCTTACAATTGAACAACAGTCAACAAAGCAAGGGCTTGTTTTACATGGAACAATTTTTGACAGTAAACAATGTAATAGTTAAATACGTAACAGAACGGTGAATGGTTAAATGCATAACAGAACAATGTAATGGTTAAATTATGCACTAACCTTGGTACCAGAAGTGTTCCCATGCTGAAAATCTGCTTTCCCTTACTAAGGAGATCTTCCATGCCAAGCTTGGTGACTTTGGTGTGAACGAGTCATAGTGGCTATGGGGGGGGGGAGGGGATCTCAAAGACAGCACCAAGGAGGGCAGAGAATGGCACATTTTTTTAAGCGCCATTTTCCTAAAATCATCCACTGCCTACTACAACCTTTGTACAGATAAACTCTGTCATCTTACTGACTCAAATGGTTTAAAATTTCATACATATGGTATTCCACCAAAAATGAAAGTTTGCCGAGGAAAGCACAGTTACTTACCTGTAACAGGTGATCTCTGGGAACAGCAGGAATAAGTCTTCACATATGGGTACGTCAGTACCGACGGAGCCTGTGCGGGAACGCTCCCCAGCGTCCAATCAGAAAGCCTTTGGGAGCATCCCACAGCGCCTGTGTGCTGCCTTCCCGCCTTTCCCAACTGTCTCTCCTCAGATGAGTTTTAAGCTGAGACAAAGAGAGAGAGAGAGAGAGAGAGAGAGAGAGGGAAAGGAAAGATAGATAGAGAGATACAATTCCTAGGGGAGGTGGGTGGGTTGTGAAGACTTATTCCTGCTGTTCCCAGAGATCACCTGTTACAGGTAAGTAACTGTGCTATCTCCAGGAACAAGCAGGAATGAGTCTTCACATATGGGGACTCCCTAGCTTTAGATGCCAGGGAGAGATCCCAGAAGTTGTGTGTCCCTGGAACAAGGCTGCACTTCCCCACATGGATCTCTGGCATCCCATGAGGGATGGTGGGTAGGAGTTGATTAAGTATGGAACAGGTGTTTAAGAACAGCCTGACCAAACAAGGATCCCGGCGGGAGTCCTTGTCCAAGCAGTAATGGGCTGTGAAGGTATGAACAGAGGCCCAAGTGCCTGCTCGACAGATGTCGTCGATAGACACAGAGTTCAGATGAGCCATTGAGGCTGCCATGGCTCTCACATTGTGAGCTGTGACATGGCCCTCCAGAGAAAGGTTCTTGCTCTGATAGGCAAAAGAAATGCACTGGGCAATCCAGTTAGAAAGTGTTCTCTTGGAGACTGGTTGTCCGAGATGAGAAGGATCAAAGGCAACAAAGAGTTGGGAAGACTTTCTATGTTGCTGTGTCCTTTGTAAGTAAAAAGCCAGAGCTCTTTTACAGTCCAGGGTATGAAGATTCCTCTCTGCACTTGATGCATGAGGCCCTGGAAAAAAGAGAGGTAGGTAGACCTCCTGGTTGAGGTGAAAAAGCGAGACCACCTTAGGCATAAAGTGTGGATTAGTCCTAAGGACCACCTTGTCATGATGGAACCTTATATAAGGCGGATTAGCTATGAGTGCTTGCAATTCACTAATGCGACGTGCTGATGTGATTGCAATGAGAAAGATAACCTTCCAAGAAAGGTATTTCAAGGAGGTGGTAGCTAAAGGTTCAAAAGGCGGCTTCATAAGCTGACCAAGAACCAAGTTTAAGTCCTACGCCACCGGGGGTGGTCTGATGGGAGGCTTTGTTAAAAGAAGGCCTCTCATGAATCGTACTACAAGAGGATGAGAGGAACTAGGTTGTCCATTTAGAGGCTTAAGGGAAGCTGCAATAGCACTCAAATGGACCCTTACTGAATTTGTCTTAAGGCCTGCATTAGACAGATGAAGGAGATACTCCAGCAACGATTCCAGAGGTATGGCACGGGGGTTAAGACCCTTCTCAGAACACCAGATGGTAAACCTCTTCCACTTAAAAGCGTAAGAACGTCTAGTGGAAGGTTTCCTGGAAGCATAAAGAACATCTTTCACCTGTTGAGAAAGATGAAGATCCTGGAGATCTAGGCCTTCAGCAACCAAGCCCTGAGATGCAGAGACTGGGGACTGGGATGCCATAACCTTCCGTCCTCTTGAGAGAGGAGGTCTGGAGCAGACCCTAACTCTAGGGAGGGAGCTTGAGAAAGATGTAGAAGCAGAGGGTACCACACTTGCCGTGGCAAATGTGGAGCTATGAGAATCATGTGGCCTCTGTCTCTCTGAAGCTTGAACAGGGTTTTGGGAATTAGGGGAATGGGTGGAAAGGCATACAGGAAGTCTTGACCCCAGTGAAGGAGGAAAGCATCCTTTGCCTGAGCCCCCTGAGCCGGAGTTCTGGAACAAAACCGGGGAAGGTTGGAATTCCACGGACTTGCAAAGAGGTCTATGTCCGGGGTTCCCCAAAGTCGAAAAATCTTGGATACCTGGTCCATATGTAGGGATCACTCATGTGGAAGCAGAACTCGACTGAGTCTGTCCGCCCAAGAGTTTTGAACATCTGGAAGATAAACTGCCAGAAGATGAATGTGATGCTCTCTGGCGAGGGCCCACAGTCGCAGAGCTTCGTTGCAAAGCGACAGAGAGCCAGTTCCTCCCTGCTTGTTTACATAGAACATGGCTACCTGATTGTCCGTGTGGATAAGGATTGTCTTGTGGCTGAGCAGGGTGTGGAAAACTCACAGAGCAAGGAAGATTGCTCTGAGTTCCAAGAGATTGATATGCAGACAAGCCTCCTGTGGGGACCAGATGCCCTGGGTGGAGAGGTCCTGAAGATGAGCTCCCCAGCCCATTGGAGAAGCATCTGTTGTAAGAGTTGCTTGGGGTAGAGGCTGTTGAAAGGGGGACCCCAGCAACAGGTTTTGAGAGGACTTCCACCCCTGGAGGGACAAAATGAGGCAACTTGTGTTTGCTATTTTGTCTGACAGGCAGCCTAATGCCTGGGTCCATTGGGTGGATAAAGTCCACTGAGCTGCTCTCATGTGAAGGCGAGCATATGGTACCACATGTACGGTGGATTCCATGTGGCCTAGCAACTGTAACATCTCTCAAGCAGTTAAGTAGGGGCTTCAACTCTGCTTGAGAAGCTAATTGCACCAAGCGAAGGCAACATGCCTGGGGAAGATAGGCCCTTGCCCTTGTGGTATCCAGCAATGCCCCTTTAAACTCCAGGTACTGAATAGGGATCAAATTGGATTTTGGGATGTTTATTACCAGCTCTAAATACTGAAGGATACGCATTGTGCAGGTTAGAGACGTCTTGGCCTCTGATTGAGTGGGAGCTCGAATGAGCCAGTCGTCCAGGTAAGGGAAGACGAATATTCCCAGGGTGCGCAGAAAAGCAGCAACCACTGCCATGCATTTCGTGAACACCCTTGGTGCAGAGGCCAGACCAAAAGGGAACACTCTGTATTGATAGTGCTTTTCCTGAAAAAGGAACCGAAGGAACCTTCTGTGAGTTGGATGGATGAGAACATGAGTGTACACATCCTTGAGATCTAGAGAACAAAGCCAATCCTGACTCTGAAGGTATGGCAGCAGAGTTCCTAGAGAAACCATCTTGAATTTTTCTTTGACTAGGAATCTGTTCAACTCTGAGATCTAAGATGGGTCTGAAGCCCCCTGTTTTCTTTGGAATAAGAGTAGAACCCTGTGCCCTGTTGTTGAAAAGGCACCTCCTCTATTGCCCCCTTGGCGAGAAGAGTGGCAACCTCCTGCTCCAACAGGCTGAGGAGGGAGGTTGGAGAATTGAACTGATGCACTCTTCTGAGAGGGGGCAAGCTTGAAAAATGAAGTTTGTACCCCTCTCTTATGATGGAGTGTGTCCAATGCTCTGCTGTAATTTGCCCCGACCTGGGAGCAAAGTGACATAACCTACCTGGAATGGTGGCGGGCTCTGGTCCTTCTAGAGCCAGGAAGGCTAAGTTCTCTAGCAGAAAGTCAAAGGCCCTGAGGGGGCTGAGGATGCTGGGCTGGAGCAGGCCTCGCAGCCTTTGCTTTGCTCTGTTTGGAGGATTGCTGACGTTTGGAAGGGAATTGAGCTGCAGAAGATGCCCGCTGACCATAAGCAAGATAGAATCTTCCCTTTTTAGAAAAAGGTGTTTTCTTGAACAACCTTTTCTTAGCAGGAGCAGCTGTGGATTTGGATAGTCTATCAAAAGCAGAGTTTTCAGCATCCATCTGATTGGCTTTTGCTTGCCAATCCTTACCAAACAGGTTCTCACCTGTACAAGGGATATTTCCCAATTCATCTTGAACCCAGATCTGCAAATCAGATGCTTGAAGCCAAGCAATCCTATGTGCACCTATGGCAATAGCTGAGGCTCTGCTTACGCATTCAAAGGAGTTGAAAGCTGCACGGTTGGAGAATTTGGAGATATCCTGGGCATGTTTGAGCCCAGTGAGAAATTCTTGCCTTTTATCTTAAGACATAAAAGGACTTAAAGTCTGCAAATGGTCAGTGACTTCTTTTAAGAACATTCCCATGTAGAGACTATAAGAATTAATTCTCGCAGCAAGCATGGAAGCCTCTTCTTCCAAAAGCATCCAGGGTTCTACATTCACGTCCTGGAGGATTAGAAGCATGTCTTTTGGCACTTCTAATCTTTCTCATTGCAGACTCAACCACAATAGAGTGGTGAGGAAGCTGAGTTTTATGGAAACCAGGACACGATACATGGTATCCAACCTGCGAGAATGAGGAGAGGTGGTTAGAGGTGCTTCCCACATCCTCAACATGAAATCATACAGAATCTCATGAATAGGTAAGGTAGCTGCCTCCTTAGGAGTCTTAGGATATTGTAAAATATCTAACCCCTTGGCTCTGGGCTCTGTCTCAGGTGCCACTGTAATAGAGAGTCCCCGAGCCACCTCTCTGATGAAGAGACACATCCTCTGGAGGAGACATCCTTCGTTTAGGAGAGGACTCCTGTGGAAGAAGCATCACTGCATCGACCGACTCTTCAGAATCCTCAGAGGAATCGAAGTATCATCTGTCCGGATGCTCTTGCAAAGCCCGATACCCGTACCGACCGGGATCGGTATCGTGAATAACCGGTACTGGGGTATCGGTACCGGAGGGCTTCAGAGGACAGAGTACCGGCATAGCGGACACCGATGTCGATGCCACCGGTACCGGAATCAGTACCGATGGCGATGCTAGAGCCGGTACCGGCGGAGTAGTCTGTTGTGGTACCACGGGCGTCGATACCACAAGGAAAGCTGCCAGACTGCGTTCTATGGACAGAATCCTCTGATACATCGACGCCGTCAATGCCTGGAAATCGGTACCGGTGGAAGCCACCGGTACCCCACAGCAAGGCACCAGGAGATCTGTCGAGGCCACGCCATCGAGATCATCCTGGAACCCCGATGATGATGCTTTAGAGGCTGAAGACTCCCGCCGGGGTAATTTTGCCGGTGCAGAATCCTCGAGGGCAAGGCCAGAGGCATCTCAATGCTTAGAAGGAGATCTACCCTTCGAGGACCGGCTGGATTTATGTTTAGTTACCTTAGATCCTTGTGAAGAAGAAGCAGCCCTGGAAGACGTCGATGCCACCGAAGCCGCATCAGAGGGAAACAGGGTACTGAGCTTGGCAGCTCGGTTCTGCCGAGCTCTTTTAGACATCATGAAACAGGACACACAATCTGTTATGGAATGGTCAGGACCTAAACATTTTAGACACCAGTCTTGGGTGTCGGTGACGGAAATAGTACCGCCACATTTTGTTCACTTTTTAAAACCTGAGGCAGGCTTTTCCATATTTAAGGAAAAAAGGTTTTGGGCCTAAGGCCCAAACCTCAAGTGCACCTGAAGAAAAAGAACGGAAAAAAAGTTTTATTTTGGTTTTTTTACAAGAAAAGAACAAAGACCGGCGGTACCGGTACAGCGTCGAAGAAGGCAGACGCGACACAAAAGAAATAAAGAAAAAATAAGGAAATTCTTCTGCGGTGACAGGAACACGACTTGCTGGCTCCGCGAAAAAAGAAGAACTGAGGAGAGACAGTTGGGAAAGGCGGGAAGGCTTTCTGATTGGACGCTGGGGAGCGTTCCCGCGCAGGCTCCGTCGGTACCGACGTACCCATATGTGAAGACTCATTCCTGCTTGTTCCTGGAGATAAATGTTTCCAGTTAGAGACTACCATATATAGACAACTCCTAATAACAAGTTCAACAGATGTTGCATAGTTGCTGGCAACACACGCCTACAAATAGGGTAGATTAATATACAATGACATCGTAGGCAAGTTCATGTTGAAGGGGATAACAGCTGAGAGATTCTTCGCTTCACGTCCTTCCAGAACTCTTGAAATAAATTGCAATAAAAAGGGATAGGTAGTAAACTAACTAATTTCCAACCTAAACAACTAGCAGAATTTGTCAAGTACCATTTTAACTTTACATAAGCGTTTAGCTCAGTGAAGAATAAGGACATTAGATTGCAGAATATTGGTTGCTGAACACACTCTGGTCACTATTGTCCACAGATTGCCAATCTTCACTCCAGCTCTTTGTACATTTCCTCTTAAACCTCATTTTTCACGAAACTGTAAAGGATAACAATAACTTATAACAATGGGAGGCAATTTTCCCTAAATCAACTAGAGATATGCAACACCCAAGGAGAACTGGGGAACTGAGAGTGAGCTCTAAGATAGCTATTTCTTTAGCAAGTTCCACTTGGGATTTTTTTTATACTCAAGAGCAGTGTAGGCAATAATTCGGCCTCCGATAGAGGCCTTGTAGGTATCTGAACTGAACAGACTAAGAATTCAAAAAACTCAAGCTCCTCCAAGAGGCCATTATTAAATCACCACATCTGTTCATCTACAGAAGTGATGTCATTGTCTGAAGTAACTGAGATAGCGGCATTGTCCAAGACCAGGACATGAAGAATGCATGCATTTACCACAGTGCCTATGAGGAATCTAGATAGTAAAACATTAAATAAAATAAAATCAATGTAGGAGTATGATTGATGAGGGTGGGAGAAAAAAGTAAAATCCTCGCCAGTCAGATATAATAGATGCCAGGGATCAACCAAGCCATAAAAGTGTGCCACACTTAATACCCCCAAGGACCTAGTTTGCTTAGGAAAAAACAAGGAGAGCAACCAAGGAGCTGGTACACAGACTGGTGGATTTCAGGTTTTTATTAAACCCCTTTTAACCCCTACGCGTTTCGGCCGGTAAGGCCTTCTTCAGGGGGAAATAAGGATAACAAACCTCTAAAAAATTACAATAAAAACAATAATACAACATAATAAACATAATATAAGAACATATTGTAAACTAAATAACAAAACTATAAAAGATAAAATTACACCATGATACAGGAACATAAAAACATTATGACAAAATATAAAACCAAATTATAAAGGAAAAGGACAGATACAACAGATAAAACCACCCTCGTGCATAGTGTAAATAATAAATATGACTATATGTGTTGCACGGTGGGCTATGTAAAAACATATATCGAAAGGATACACCAATGGTGTCAGTAAAACTGTAGGTGCCCCAAAAGGGAGTAAAAAGGAGATGAGGAGGACCAAAAATATGAAAAGACATACTTGAAAGGATCCAAGTATCTTTTAAAATTGTGCCGTTGTATAAGAACAATTACCGCTGGAAAATAGAAATGTAAATTCAATCATATGGGAGCTGTATTCTGTCCTATTATGAAAAGATTGGAAAATCGGAAAGAACCTTGCCACACCAAGGTGCTCTAGTGATTTCTCAAGTCAAATGACCAGAAGGGAATTACCCGCTGACTCAGATGGCTTATTCTATTTATTAAGCGTTTTTCCCGCCGCCAAAGGTTAAAACCACACTATCGGCTTTAGAGTGGAATAAAATAAATATGAAAAAAGGGGGAAGGGAGAGAAAAACTATAAAGAAAAAATGATGTGAAAAATCAAAAGTTAAAATTGTATATTCCCATGTGTGTTGATCGCCGTAACAGCCGCTGTCAACAGAAATGTGCACCGGGGAAGGAGTGACCAAAAATAACAGCATATCTCATGCAAAGATATTATTGTCATAAGACTTGCCTTAAAGAGAGACTAAACAAATGACGATTGAGGGCACCAAATGAAATACATTATGTCTACAAAATGACAACTTTACTAGCAGTCTTGAAGGGACTATGCTAGTGGTAAAGGCATAAAGAAACAACCCACAACTGGTTTTTGACTGTTTCTAGGAGGGCATAGCCAGTCTCCCCTTAAAGGATCCTCTACGCCAGAGGTTCTCAACCCAGCCCTCAAGACATATCTAGCCAGTCAGGTTGTCAGAATAACCATAATAAATATGCATGAGAAAGATTTGCATTGAATGGAGGCAGTGCATGCAAATTTCTCTTATGCATATTCATTGTGGTTATCATGACAACCTGACTGGCCAGGTGTGTCCTGAGGACTGGGTTAAGAACCCCTGCTCTACGCACTCACATTGTCTCTGAAGGTAAGGAATTAGGGTCCCTAATGAGACCATCTTGAACTTCTCCCTTACAAGGAATTTGTTGAAATTGTGGAGGTCCAGGATAGGCCAAAATCCCCTTGTTTTCTTGGAAATGAGGAAATAACGGGAGTAGAATCCAAGGCCTTGTTAAGGGAACAGTACTTCCTCTATAGCCCCCTGTACTACTAGAGTTGCTATCTCTTGTTGAGGGAGAGTGGAGTGCAGGTGTTCCATAGGGAACGCCACTATGAAGTAAGTGGGGGGTTGGTCCTGGAAATGGAGCAGATATTCCACACTCACAACTTTTAAGGTCCAAGGTTTTGATGTAATGAGGGGCCATCTGTGAGCAAAGTGGATTAATCTGCCCACTATGTGAGTGCATAGAGGATCCTTTAAGGGGAGACTGGCTATGCCCTCCTGTAAACAGTCAAAACCAGTTGTGGGTTGTTGCTGTAGAGCTGGCTGAGGTTTAGCAGGCTTAGGCTTTCTAGGCTGATGTGGGCCCAGTTGTTTTTGCTATGGCTGCTGAAGGTGGTAGTTAGAATAGGTTGGGTAAGAAGGATAATAATTTTTCTTCCTGGGATATAAAGTCTTTTTGGTAGGAGCTTTCTTTTTAGCTGGATCAGTTGTTTTCCAGGATAGGCATTTCATGGTGAGATCATCCATCTCTCTCACCTGCCTTCTCCTGCCATCCCTTACCAAACAGGTTGTCACCTGTGCAAGGAATATTAGCTAGCTTATCTTGAACCCATTTGTTCAAGGTTAGAGGCTTGCAGCCAGGCCATTCTCCTGGCTCCCATACAGACTGCTGCTGCCCCTCTGGTGGACTCAAAGGCATCAAAGGTAGCCCTGGTCAGGCATTTTGATGTATTTTGCTCATGAGTGAACAAGGCCTGATACAGGCCCCCTGTTTGTCTCATGCAACAGGGTGGTAAATTCAGTCAGATTGTTTGTGACATCTCGCAGGAACTTCCCCATGTATAGCATTATAGGAGTTTATCCTAGATGCTAACATTACTGCCTGGAATCATTGATGTCCAAATGCACTTTGCTCGGGGGAATCGAGGAGTGATTCTTAGTACTCTTAACTCAACACATTGCCGATTCCACAACCATGGAACGGTGGGGCAACTGAGGTTTTTGAAAACCTGGGCAAGGAGGGACTTTATACAGAGCGTCCAGTCTCTTGCTGATCAATTGAACTGTCAAAGGAGCTTCCCACAGGCAAACCATAAGGTTCTGGAGGATGGGAAGCATAGCAGCCTCTTTGAGAGTCGAGGGGTATTGAAGAATCTCAACTTCTTCAGCCCTCGGTTCCATCTCCGTGACAGTCACCGGGGTGGCAGCCACCATACTTCTGATGAAATCCTGGAAGGACATGTCCGAGCGGTGAATGACGCCTCTCATGTGGTGGAGAGGGGTCTGAGGGAATGTTCAGGAGAAGAATGGAATCAACAGATTCAATGTCTGATTCCGAGGAAGCAGACCCAGAACTTAGAAGGAAATTGAAGTAGTGACAGTCTGTATCGTGGTGTCCATGTCGTTCTGATGTCGCGAAGTCTCGGAACAGAGATGTTGAGAGCCCGGTGCAAACACCGGCTCCAAAGTAGGTATCAGTCCCAGGTGGGATGATGCCAATCTGTTTACAGAGGGAGCAAGCAGAGGTATCATGGTCCAGGCCCAAACATTTTAAGCATCAGCCATGTGTATCATTGCCGAAATAGTGCTTTGGCACTTAGTTCATTTTTTGAAGCCACTGTGTGGTTTCTCCATTTCTGAGAAGACCACTGAGGCAAACATCAAAAAGAGCAACGGCAGCCTAGCTGAAGCCAGTCAAGAAAATAGCAACACCACAAATGAAGAAAAATAATGAAAATAAAAGAAAAATTAGGAAAAATTTCAACAAAAAATTGAGACCAAAGCATTCAATACCATTCTGGACCGATGGGAAGGCAAGCACTATGTACCCGAAGGCACTTGATGAATTTTATCAGTGGGTTGAGGACAAGGTCATGATTGCTCCATGGAAAAAAAAAAAAAAAGATGACTGAGGAGAATTGCTGTGAAGGCAGGAAAGCTGGCATGCATGTGTGCGTGCGTGGAGAGATGCTCCCAAAAGCATTCCTATTGGATGCTGGGGAGTGTTCCCGCGCGAGGCTCCGTCGATGTAGATGTCACCCATATGTGAAGACTGCATGCCTGCTTGTTCCTTGAGATGTGAACTTCTCTTTGATGGAAAGAAAAGAGGAGTGAAGGAATGAGGGGAGAATGGGAGGAAAAGCAAACCAACATGTAGTGCCATAATGAGAAGGAAAAATATCAAATACATAGAGACCGAGATGGATTTGTGTTTGTGGGACAAATATGAACTGAGAACTAGAACTAAGCTTTGAGAGAACAGAGCCCATATTGGTGCTATCAGATGATGTCACCCACAAATGTGGACAATTTCCATCCTGCTTGTCAAAAGGAAAACAGTTGTACATGATTATTCTTTGGACAATTGCTTCTCTTATGAAATTTAGCTTATGCTCTCTCTCAGCCTATGGCTACTAATGCTTCCTTTAAGGGCCACAGTAAAGTTGCTACACAATTGAAGATTCAAGTGAAAAAGTAGTTAACCACACTTGAAAATATCGTCCCCTTTGTATACTTCATACTGCACAAAAACCTGGATGCAGCAGCTTATTATAAAATGGATAAGAGTCAGGAATCCAGAAAGTTTGATTCTATAACTGACTCTGCAACATGGTTACCAAGTTGATTCTTTCCTCTTATTTTACTTAAGAGGACTTTAAGGCTAGATGTTCAATAGGTACCTTTTTAATTCCACAAAATTTATAATCTTTATTGTACAGCTGTAGAAATTCACTAGCCTAGAAGTTTCATTCTGTCAATGCTCCACTTCCATACCTTAACCTCACTATAACTTCAATGGAAGACAAGAACAATGAAGCTGCAGCAACTAATAGTATTGAAGGAAAAAGTCAAATGAAATAAAATTAGCGGTACATTTTATAGGCATCATTTACACTAAACGTTTCACAGATAGCTCTGGTCATCATTACCTGCCAGTGTTTGCCTAGATAAACTGTGCAGCCACATGATGAAACAAATCTCTTTCTAGTATGGATATATGCTGAATTTTACCCAAAAAATTGGACATAGCACACCTTGTGCCAGTACTTAAAACTGTGAATGAGCTAAAGGTGTATGTATTATAATCTATGCTGCATACCTAGTACAGGTTTAACTTCAAAAATTGTCTTATGCCAAAGGCAGATATGGGCACATATTCCTGTGTCATACTTAATTTTGAAAAGGAATAATTAAAATTACCTTCCCAGTTATCATCATCAGAAATGCTTTTCAACTCTAGATTTGGAATTTGGATGCACCCAGTGCCTTCATCAGAACTAATACTTCCAGTTCCCAGCACTTCTGCTTTAGAATTAGCATTAACATCACAAATCTTGTCATCTGAGTCCTAAATTTAAATAGATATATTTATTATAAAATATTGCAGAGAAATTAAAAATTAACCTTTTATAATAGCGGTAAATGCTTTATGTATAATTAAATCGTGAGTACTGAAACATTAAGAAAGCAAACTTTTAAATATGAAATCTGACATTGGCAAGGATTTCATGCTACTCAGCTCTATTTTTCCTATTTTTCCTGTACCATGTTGGCAGATCACAAATGGTGAAAGTTTTCTTAGCTGATAATTTCCTATCTTGGAGTCCTGCTAGACCAGTCCAGATCAGTAGACTGTGTACCCCCTGCCAGCAGATGATGGAGACAGAGAAAAACTAGAGGCTTCCTGTGATATCATCGCTAGTGCATGTGCTGATGTAGCTAGGGGCACATGTCAATATTAGTAAACACTGAACCAACAAAGGAATCCAATAAAAATAGGGAAATCCCCTTACGGCTGAACAATTATATTTGTCGGAGCTTGTCAGCCCAGAGTCCGGGAAACATTCCCCGGACACCACTGTGACCGCTCACTTTATTTTAAATTTTTATCACTTTCGTCAATTTTTTGTCAATTTTTTAAAATTGTAGAAGAATGAAAGAATAAATCCATCAACTTAGCTTATTACACAGAGCACCGCCAGAATGCCATTAGCAAAAAGGTAGACGACATGGCCCACGTTTCGGGTTTTATTGAACTCAAACCCTGCTTCAGGTCTCACTCCTCGGCAAATGGCGAATCTTCAGCTTACACAGCCCAGAAAACCCTTTTTGTTTAATCTTCGGCGGCGTCTGACGTCATAGTGAGAAACAGGTGATGAAGACCAATCAGAGGGAGCCATCCTCCAAGTCCGTACACAGGGAAATCCCACCACTCAGGGAATGCCCAAAATGGCTTTTCAGAGCAGAATAAAAAGCAAAAAAGTCACACAATCGTGTACCAGTCCAATTGGGAATTTAGCCCATCGGGGGTCACTGCATTGAGAGTGTAGATCCATCGTTGCTCACGCAGTTGAAGTCGCTGTTCACGATCCCCCCCACGGGGATCAGGAGGAATATAATCTAGCACTCGCCAGCGCAACGAAGTAAAATCATGACCACACCGCAGATTATGCTCAACCATCGGGGCAGAAAGAGTCTTTGTATGTAAACGTGAGGCATGTTCAGCAAGTCGGAGTTTCATTGCCCGTTTAGTCCGACCCACATAGTATAGGGAACAGGGACAAATCACCAGATAAACCACAAAATCCGTGGAACAATTGGTACGCCATCTAGCTGTATAGGTCCGGGATGTATGACAGTCCGTCCACTCAAGACCCTCAATAGTTAGGGAACAATACGTACATCTGCCACACGCAATGTGACCACTATCCACATGAAACCGCGGAGGGCGATCTATCTCCGAAACAGTGGACATCACTTTGTCCCGCAGATTAGCTGATCGGGAATAGGCCACCCTCAAAGTGCAATTGCGAAAACAAGCATGTGCCCCAACTAGGGGCCAAAATTGGTGTAATAGTTTTGTAACAGCTGTAATTTGGCGCGTGTATGGTAGAACCCCTGTGATCACAGAAGAATCCGGCGTTGAATTTGAAGGGAAAGATAACCATTCTTGATGCACATGGCGCGCTCTCTTATAAGCCCGTGAGACCACCAGGGGAGGATAACCCCGTTGAAGCAATCGTGATTCAAGTTCTCGGGCGTGTTTCTTAAATTAAGATAGAGTTGAACAATTGCGACGTAGCCTTAGAAATTGCCCAAACGGGAGACCCTGCTTCAGTGCCTTAGGATGAAAACTCTGGTAGCTTAAGAGGGTATTTCGTTGCACCGGTTTCCGAAACAACGTAGTCTGAAAACCCGTTGATGTAAAGATGACTTGAACATCTAAAAATTGTAAAACAGTAGTCGAAATCTGTGCTGTAAATTGTATCCGGGACATATGGGAATTTAAACGAGCCAAGAACTGTTCAAGTTCCATCCGTGTGCCACTCCAAAGGAAGAAAATATCATCAAGAAAACACCTCCAAAAGGGTACTTGTGAAAAGGCTGGATCCGAGTATACGTATAGCTGTTCAAAAACTGCCATGTATATGGTGGCTAAAGACGGGGCCACAGTGGCCCCCATGGCAATACCATGTATCTGTCGATAATAAATCCCCTGGAATAGGAAAAATTCTGATCTAATACAAGCCTCAGTAAATCCAGCAAAAATGAACGAGGTATCCGATCAGGAAGATCCAAAGGATAATCCAATAAGCAGCGCAACATCTCCCTCTGGTCAATATTTGTATAAAAAGACTGTACGTCTAAGGACACAAGAAAATGGTAAGTGTCCATCGCCTGGCAGGATTGTAATTGAGTCAAAAAATCACCCGTGTCCCTAAGGTATGACCTCACCTGTACCGCCGCCGGTTGCAAAAAGAGGTCGCAAAACTGAGACAAAGGTTCAAGTACGGAATCCTGACATGACACAATAGGGCGACCCGGCGGATCGGTTGGACATTCAGAAACAATTGGATTCTTTTTATGACCATGTCCGCAGTTTGAAGATTCGGCAGTTTAAAAGGGATAAAACGGACTATGATAATGACTGCGTATATAATTGGCCCTCTATGAGAAAATTTACTCAAGGGAAACGGGTGACCTTTTCTGGGGATTCAGATTCCACTGAATCTGGTAGTGGTGATCTGGGAACTTCAGAAACTTCAATGATTAGACCTGATACTAATGAACGTGGAAGGGGCAGTGCCTCTAGGGGCCGGAGATCCCGCAGGAACTATCAACAGGATTTTTGGCAGGGACCGGATACCAGATCTCGGACAAAGAATCGTCCGTTATAAATCTCTCTGGGGTATCCCTGACAACGGAACAGCGTCGGGTCCTAGAGTTGGGACTGTCCTTTGTCCCCACCTCTCGATATGATGGCTTTTCCACCAGATTGGCTCTACACAAATTTTTTCGAAAGTTGAGGGTGTTGCAGCATCTATCCCTTACCCCTATGGCCCAGGACACCTCTTTTGTGAGAAATCCTTCCCGCTGGTTGCCCTCGGGTGCTCCGGATCATGCCATTCTAACATATCAGTCCCTTGTTTTTCAGCGGTTGTCTGCATTGGAAAAGCAACGGTTCCCGCGGTATTCTAATTTTTCGAGGGATCAGACTAAAGTATTGGAAGAACTCCGGAATTTGGATGTAGTGGTGCGGCGGGCGGATAAGGGGGGCGCCACAGTGTTGCTCTCCCCTGCCCAATATCAACGTCAAGTTGAGGTTCACCTACAGGACCGCACCAATTACATTACTCACCCGTCGAATCCCACAACGGCCTTACAAACCCAGATATTAGCAATAGTTTCGGCGGCGTTTTTAAATAGTTGGATTACCAGGCATGAGAAGAACTTTCTGCTCAAGAAACATCCTAAAACGCCGGTATTCTATTTAGTCCCTAAGGTGCATAAATCACTCGCCGATCCGCCGGGTCGCCCTATTGTGTCATGTCGGGATTCCGTACTTGAACCTTTGTCTCAGTTTTGCGACCTCTTTTTGCAACCGGCGGCAGTACAGGTGAGGTCATACCTTAGGGACACGGGTGATTTTCTGACTCAATTACAATCCTGCCAGGCGATGGACACTTACCATTTTCTTGTGTCCTTAGACGTACAGTCTCTTTATACAAATATTGACCAGAGGGAGATGTTGCGCTGCTTATTGGATTATCCTTTGGATCTTCCTGATCGGATACCTCGTTCGTTTTTGCTGGATTTACTGAGGCTTGTATTAGATCAGAATTTTTTCCTATTCCAGGGGATTTATTATCGACAGATACATGGTATTGCCATGGGGGCCACTGTGGCCCCGTCTTTAGCCACCATATACATGGCAGTTTTTGAACAGCTATACGTATACTCGGATCCAGCCTTTTCACAAGTACCCTTTTTGGAGGCGTTTTCTTGATGACATTTTCTTCCTTTGGAGTGGCACACGGATGGAACTTGAACAGTTCTTGGCTCGTTTAAATTCCCATATGTCCCGGATACAATTTACAGCACAGATTTCGACTACTGTTTTACAATTTTTAGATGTTCAAGTCATCTTTACATCAACGGGTTTTCAGACTACGTTGTTTCGGAAACCGGTGCAACGAAATACCCTCTTAAGCTACCAGAGTTTTCATCCTAAGGCACTGAAGCAGGGTCTCCCGTTTGGGCAATTTCTAAGGCTACGTCGCAATTGTTCAACTCTATCTGAATTTAAGAAACACACCCGAGAACTTGAATCACGATTGCTTCAACGGGGTTATCCTCCCCTGGTGGTCTCACGGGCTTATAAGAGAGCGCGCCATGTGCATCAAGAATGGTTATCTTTCCCTTCAAATTCAACGCCGGATACTTCTGTGATCACAGGGGTTCTACCATACACGCGCCAAATTACAGCTGTTACAAAACTATTACACCAATTTTGGCCCCTAGTTGGGGCACATGCTTGTTTCGCAATTGCACTTTGAGGGTGGCCTATTCCCGATCAGCTAATCTGCGGGACAAAGTGATGTCCACTGTTTCGGAGATAGATCGCCCTCCGCGGTTTCATGTGGATAGTGGTCACATTGCGTGTGGCAGATGTACGTATTGTTCCCTAACTATTGAGGGTCTTGAGTGGACGGACTGTCATACATCCCGGACCTATACAGCTAGATGGCGTACCAATTGTTCCACGGATTTTGTGGTTTATCTGGTGATTTGTCCCTGTTCCCTATACTATGTGGGTCGGACTAAACGGGCAGTGAAACTCCGACTTGCTGAACATGCCTCACGTTTACATACAAAGACTCTTTCTGCCCCGATGGTTGAGCATAATCTGCGGTGTGGTCATGATTTTACTTCGTTGCGCTGGCGAGTGCTAGATTATATTCCTCCTGACCCCCGTGGGGGGGATCGTGAACAGCGACTTCAACTGCGTGAGCAACGATGGATCTATTTATTTATTTATACATACATTTATATACCGCATCTTCCAAAGTTCAGTTGCAGTTCACAGTGAACAATTAACAAAACAAGTTTGTTTTACAGGGAACATCGTATTATAACAGAACATATTTACAAGGAACATCATATTATGTAAAGCGTATACAGTCTAAACAATGTGAGATAATATAGAACATATTAAACTATATACAGTTTTGTGTATGTATATATATACATGGAGGTGAAAGGACATAGGCAGTGAGGTCAATATGGGTATTTGTTATCTGTATGTGTTAAGGGCTTTTGCTTAATGTAGACAGATATCTGTTTAACCTTTGTCTAAAGCAGGTGCTGAGTTATCTATGTTATAGTGTTTGGTGAACAGATAAGTTTTCAATTTTTTACGGAGTTCCATGATTTCCGTTAGTGTTCGTAGCTCCTCTGGGAGGGAATTCCAGGTCATTGGGGCTATGTGGGAAAAGGCTCTGTTATTTGTTGATTTATGGGCTCTTGTATAATCTTTCGGGATCTTTAGTCTGTTCAATTGGCCTTTTCTGTGTGTGGGCTTGGATGGTTCTTTATGTATTAAGTTACATAGCATGGTTGGGGCCATATCATTTAAAGCCTTGAATGCCGTTATTATTGCTTTGTAGATTATTCTGCTTTGAATTGGTAGCCAGTGGAGGGAGGCTAGTACTGGTGAAATGTGTTGGAGTGAGTTAATTTTCAATATGATTCTGGCGGCTGCGTTTTGCGCTAATTGCAGTCGTTTGATGTTTTGTTTTGATATGCCTATTAGAATTAGGTTGGCAAAGTCGAAATTTGGAGTTATTGTTGCCTGGATTATGTTGATAAAATCTTGTGTAAATACTAGCGGACGAAGTTGTTTGAGAGTTTTGAGTTTGAAATAAATTTTCTTTATGGTATTGCTAATGTGTGTTTCCATCGTATGCAGTGACCCCCGATGGGCTAAATTCCCAATTGGACTGGTACACGATTGTGTGACTTTTTTGCTTTTTATTCTGCTCTGAAAAGCCGTTTTGGGCATTCCCTGAGTGGTGGGATTTCCCTGTGTACGGACTTGGAGGATGGCTCCCTCTGATTGGTCTTCATCACCTGTTTCTCACTATGACGTCAGACGCCGCCGAAGATTAAACAAAAAGGGTTTTCTGGGCTGTGTAAGCTGAAGATTCGCCATTTGCCGAGGAGTGAGACCTGAAGCAGGGTTTGAGTTCAATAAAACCCGAAACGTGGGCCATGTCGTCTACCTTTTTGCTAATGGCATTCTGGCGGTGCTCTGTGTAATAAGCTAAGTTGATGGATTTATTCTTTCATTCTTCTACAATTTTAAAAAATTGACAAAAAATTGACGAAAGTGATAAAAATTTAAAATAAAGTGAACGGTCACAGTGGTGTCCGGGGAATGTTTCCCGTACTCTGGGCTGACAAGCTCCGACAAATATAATTGTTCAGCCGTAAGGGGATTTCCCTATTTTTATTGGATTCCTTTGTTGGTTCAGTCTTTGATTTAATCCAATAGGGTTCTTGTTTTTCACGTTTGGCAATATTAGTAAGCAAGCATGTAGAAAGATAACCACCCAAGAAGAATTGCTCCTTTACAAATACAACCGCCTTAATAGTCCTATTCTTTGATGCGTATTTTCCATACTATGTACAGGATATCCGGAAATACAATTTAAAGGGTAGCACTGTGTACAGAATATTTTATGTATTTATTTATTTATTAGTATTTAGCTCATGCCTTTCCAATGGTAATTCAAGGTGAGTTACATTCAGGTATGTAGAACTTTCACTGTCCCCAGAGGGCTGTTTGTACTTGAGGCAATGGAGGATTAAGTGACTTGCCCAAGGTCAGAAGGAGCGCCAGTGGGAATTGAACCCAGATCTCTTGGGTACTAGGTTGTTGCTGTAATCACTAGGCTACTCCTCCACTTCAGAATATCTGAACTATGTACAGGATATCTGCCATCATGAATATAATCTGATAGTCAAGCATAGTGGCGTGGGGGTCCTGGTCTGGTCTAGCAGGAAAGAAAATTATTAGGAAAGCAAATTTTCACCTTCCAGATCATCCTGCTGAACCAGTGGGACATGCCAAAGCTATGACTCCACGGGATGGGAAGAAGAGAGCTGCCTTTAAAACCTCTGCCCCAAAAGCTACATCTACCCCGGTATGGACATCCAACCAGTAATGCACAAAGGTAGGAGAGGGAAGATCACGTCGCTGTCCAACAAATGTTGGAGCAACAGAACTCCGCTCTACCCATGACAAAGCCTGCATTCAAGTGGAGTAAGCTCAGTCTCTCCAGAATTGTTCAATTTTTCCAAAGATAGGCCAAGCCATCAACTCCTTTATCCAGCCTCCTAAGGTTGTTTTAAAGGCTGCTTCACCTTTACGTGTATCCACGTAGAGCACGAAGAACCTGTCAGACTTGCAGAAAGAATTTGTAGGTTTTAGATATTGGAGAAGCACAGGTCCCTGCCTTTTTCTTTACACTGCTCCATGAAAAAAAGATAGGAGAGAAACCACCTGGTTGACATGAAAAGCAGACACTACTTTGGGCAAAAAGGAAGGGGACAGATGGATACAGTCTCCTCTGAAAAGGTTAAATAAGGATCCCTACACGAGAGAGCTTGCAGTTCCAAAATGTGACGAGTCAAGCAGATCGCAACTAGAAAGGCAGCCTCGAGGGAAAAATCCTTTAGAGGCTTGAAAGGCATGACATCAAAACTTGAACTAGGCCAAATCCCAAGGCGGATCAACCCACTACACTGGAGGACATAATGGTACTCCCCCCCCCCCCCCCCGAAGAAAACAGGAAATATCTAGGTGTAACGCTATTGAGCAACTGGCTACTGGACCGCAGAAGCAGCCAAGGATGCTAGCTGCACACTCAAGGATCTAAGGGCCAGTCCTTTGTCAAGGCCATCCTGAAGGAAGGCTAACAAAACTGCTTTCTCAGAAGCCTCCAATAGGCACCAGACATTCACAAAGAACAGGCAAGTGGAGTGGCGCTTCATCTACAAGAGAGTGAAGATAGCTGCAGTAGAATAGCCCTTATGCTTTAGGCACCGCCTTTCAAAATCTAAGCAGTAAGCGAGAATGGTCCAAGTCTTCCATCGGGACTAGCAACCTCACATAGCAGACTTCTGCCCCACTGAAGGCACGGGGGCTGCCCCACCAGAAGGCATATAAGATCCACAAGGCAGCGCCTCCGCAACTAATCTGTTGCCACCGGACTAAGGAGCCCTGGGTGGTCTTGCATGTGGCAAATCATACACCCAAATGAGAGGCCTCAGAGGAAAACCATACAGAAGCAGCTTTCGAGGCCAAGGCTGAACAAGAGCATCTACACCCTTGGACCCAGTCTCCTTTAGATGACTGAAGTTGTTCTTCATCTTGGCATTTGTCCAGGTGGCCATCACATTCATTTTCATTTATTGTTTTTCCATACTGCAATAAAAATAAACGTCAATCTTGTCTAATCTCTGAAAATAAGCAGGCTCAGGCCTGGTTACTTCTTGGATGAGAAACCACTTTGTAAGACCAGATGCTGTAGGCTTACTGCTAAGAAAACCCAGGGGATAGTTACAACTATCCACAAGAGCCGCCCAGAGTTGGCATCAACTCAGCAGTATGCGATTCAAATAAAACATTCATAATATGTATAACAAAATTACAATCGTATCCATCCAGGGATGTCCCCACCTGTCCAAAATCTGCTGGAACGCTACTGCAGCTAACTCACACTCCTCCAGATAGAGGGTGTGATGAATGAGAATCTGCCTTGACATTGTCACCCACGATGTGTTGTTTTGAGAGCATCAATAGGAGAGGCTCTGCCAGGGAAACAGACTCCAGAGTCATTCTCACATTCTTGGTACCCCTTGCCTGTTGACATACACCACTGCCATGGCATTGTCAAAGAAGATCTGGACTGCTCTGCCACTGATCAGGTGGCAAAGGTGCAAGACAGCTAACCAAATGATCCTCACTTCTAGACAATTGATAGGCCACGTCAATTTGTGCTTGCGCCATAGGCACTAGATCTTTCTACCTCAAGCAATGAGCTCCCTGGTCTGACAAGCTAGTGCTAGATGCTAAAAGGAAATCACTGCAAAAAAAACCCCTCAAGGGCCAAAAACCCTGCCAGTCCCTCACGAACAGGCAGGTTCAGAATAACAGAAACCTCTGAAAATAGATTTTTTTTTGTCAGACAAAATGCCTCCAGGCAAGAACATCTTAACTGGAGGTCTGTGTCCTTTTAATCAAATGCAGCATAACACTTGAAACTGCTCAAATCACAACTTTAAAGCACCTAGTATTTAGCTCAAGTCCCCAGCACAGCGCAACAGCAACATCAACCAGTCCAGTGATGAGACGACACAGTCCTGCATTTCGGGTCAGCACATTTCCCAGACCCTGCTTCAGGTTCCTTCACACCACTGGCAATGAGCTCCCCGGTTCTGGCGTGAAGGAACCTGAAGCAGGGTCTGGGAAATGTGCTGACCCGAAACGCAGGACTGTGCCGTTTCACCACCGGACTAGTTGACGTTGCTGTTGCGCTGTGCTGGGGACTTGAGCTAAGTACTACGTGCTTTAAAGTTGTGATTTGAGCAGTTTCAAGTATTATGCGGCATTTGATTAAAAGGATACAGACCTCCAGTTAAGATGTTCTTGCCTGGAGACATTTTGTCCGACAAATAAATCTATTTTCGGAGGTTTCTGTTATTCTGATCCTGCCTCTTTGTTTTGATTGTTAGATGCTAAAAGGAGCCATTAAAGATTCCCCAGGGACATGCTGCTCGTCAAACTGGAGGGCTAGCACACCATTCTAGACTGCAAGCTACGAAAGCAACGATCTTGAATTATTGCATGCGAGGTGACCACTGAGACAGTAATGCCCTTTGGAGCAGCCTCATATAAATGCTAGCCCAAGGGACACTCTATGGTGGCCTCCACTGAGCCCAGTAACGAAGATAATCCTGTGTGTTGGGTGTCTGCTGTTGCTGGAAGGCAGACAGCTGCACCAGCAATTTGACCATTCTCCCAGTATACCTAGTTTCTTAATAAACAAAGTGAAATCTTCTAGGAGCAATTGCACCCACTGGAGAATAGTGCATGCCGTCAGACCATCACATATTACCGTTTGAAGAATAAGCAAGACGGCCAAGAACACTTTCTTCAGAAGAGCCCCGCCTAGCAATCCTGTTGATCCAAGAGCACCACTGTCTTCCACTGGAATGGTAGTATGTTTAGTGACTGTCACCACATTCGCATCCACCTTCGGAAAGACTGAGGTAGCACGTAAAGCTTGCTCATAACCTTAACCATTTTCAAGGGAGTGTCTGGAGAGTTCCACATTACAAACACCATACTCCTAAGGGCCTGTGAAAAAGGAAAAGTCCTGAAGAGCTTACGGATGCCCCCCTGTAGGATGGGGTCCCCTTGCAGCTTCTCACCCTCGGAGATCATGTCTGTCAACTGTAAGAAAGTTGCAACTTGAAAAATGAGAACCGCCTAGTCATCTTTTCTGAAGAGGAGGACTACCAAGGACTCTTTCTGCTTGTCATCCAGAGCAGAAAATTCACACGCTTCAAGCTGGAGTCCTTTGTTAAGCTGACATCAACCTAAAACTCCTCCTGATCAGAGGAAATGAGCAAGCATGAATTAAGATGTCCCACAGTGTGTCCAGAAGCCTCTTGGTGCCAAACTCTTTTGCGATGGAGCTAGGGCCGTATCCTGAAAAGTCAGACAGCAGCTGGGATGGACCCTTAGCAGTGACAGAATTACCTTACCAGAAAGACCAGACTTGCTGGAAAAATTCTGGAGAAAAGGGCCCAGCATCACACACCACTAGTCTTTTGACACCCCCTTATCTGTTACTGACTCCCTCACACCCCCAGACTGTGCCTGGGGCAAGGGAAGGGGAGCACCTGGGGCTGTGGGCTGCGTACTCTGCAACAATGGAGGCTATACTCATGTTTATCACTGCCCCTGCACCTAATGAATTCAAAACCTGAGGTGCCTGTGCATTTGGGTGATACCTCCCGATCCACAGCTATTCCAAAGTGCATCTTGCATTAAATGGTTTCCATTATATCAACCAGACAATTGCCACATGGCGTAGTTACTCACCTGTAACAGGTGTTCTCTGGGGATAGCAGGAATCTGTCCTCACATATGGGTGACATTAGTGCCAATGGAGCCCCCACGGAAGTATCTTCCCAATTTCAAAGAAAGCCTTTGAGAGATGCACCACACAGGCATGGTCCACTTCTTGCCCAAGGGTGCCTCATTCTAATGACATAGTTCCAATGGCACCAATTAAAATATGGTAAAGAAGCAACTCCAAGGGGAGGAGGAAGGGTTGTGAGGACTGATTCCTGCTTTCCCCAGAGAACACCTGCTACAGGTGAGTAACTACGCTTTCTCTGGGAACAAGCAGGAAGTCAGTCCTCATATATGGGACTCCCCAGCTACAGGCTACCAAGAACCTGTAACCAAAAAATGTCACGATGACTTGCAATGGTGAGCCGTGATCAGCAGCAGTTGAGTCCCTACTGAGAGACTCTCGCAAGACACAAGTGTCCAATGGAAAACCAGCACTCCGGTAGTCTGAACACAAAAGAGCCAGAGGGCAGGAGTTGCCTACATCCTGAAGAGATTAAGGAGTATGGCCTGGCCGAAGGCGCTGTCCCATCGGGACTCCCTTCCCAGGCAGTAGGTGAGCTGCGAAGGTGTGGACTGAAGACCAGCTGACGGCCTGGCAGATTTCCATCACAGGAACGGAACACAGATTTGCCAATGAGGTAGCCATGGCCCCGACGCGGTACTCCGTGACCCTCTGATCTAGTGGGATTCCTGCTTGCTTGTAGGCAAGGGTAATGCAGTTCGCCACCCATGTGGACAGAGTTTGCTTAGTCACTGGGAGTCCCAGGTGGCTGGGGTCATACGATACGAAAAGCTGTGGTGCTTTGCAGTGGCCCTGAGTCTGTTGCAAGTAAAAGGACAGGGCCTCTCTTACAATCCAGGTTGTGGAGAATGGTCTCCACCCTGCCAGCATGAGGCCTCGGAATGAAGGTGGGGAGTACCACCTCCTGGCAGAGGTGGAATGGGGACACCACCTTCAACAGAAACTTGGGGTGCATGCGGAGCACCACCCTGTTCTTGTAGAACCGCGTGTAGGGGGGCTCTGCCATCAGAGCCTGGAGCTCGCTGACTCTGCAAGCTGATCTGAGTGCTACCAGGAAGGAGACCTTCCAAGATAGGTAGCGGAGGTGGCAGGCAGGCAACCAAAGGCTCAAATGGAGGCTTAGTGAGCTGCGAGAGAACCACATTGAGATCCCACTTCGCCACTGGGGGGTGGATGAGTGGTTTTGATAACACGAGGCCCCACAGGAATCGAGACAAGGGGCTGAGCAGAAAGGGGTTTTCCCTCAATGAAATGATGATGCGCTGTGAAGGTGCTCAGGTGTACTCTGACCAAATTAGATTCAAGTTCCGCCTGAAATAAGTGAAGCAGGTACTGGAGAACCATTTGTACAGAGCAGGAAAATAGGTTCACCCATTTTTCCACGCACCACACCGAGAACCGACACCACTCGAAGGCGTATACTCTTCTAGTGGAGATCTTACAAGAGGCCAGAAGAATCTCTTCCACATCCCGTGGGAGGCTGAAGGGAGCCAATGCTACCCTTTCAAGCCGTGAGTGAGATGGACCCCAGATTGGGGTGCAGGAGAGAGCCCTGCTCCTGTGAGAGTAGCCCTGGAGCTCAGCACAGGGGAATCAGCAACGCAGCTGATAGGGAGAGGAGCAGTGGGAACCTGGGCCACCGAGGGGCTATCAGCACTAGCGATGCTCTGTCACGCTGGACCTAGAATAGTGTCTTGGCTACCAGTGGTGTCGGTGACAAGGCGTACATGAGGCCTTCCGTCCACGGGATGAGGAACGTATCCTCTGCCAACCAGGATGGGTGTAGCTGGCGCGAGCAGAATCGGGGCAACTGCGTGCTGTCCGGGCTAGCCAACAGGTCCATTAAGGGGATGCCCCAGAGATGGAACAGCCGTGAGATTACCACTGGATCCAGGTGCCACTCATGCAGCTGGAGAACCTTGCTCAATTTGTCTACCAGGGCAGTCCTTGCCTGGGAGGTACACCGCCTTTAGAGACATCCCTCTGCCTGCAGCACAGGAGCAGAGGGCTACCGCCTCTTGGCAGAGGGGATACAACTCTGTATCTCCCTGTTCGTTCACGTAGAACACTGAGACCGGATTGTCGGTCTGGATCAGCACCAAGTGGTGCTGTAGTTGGTGGAGGAAAGCTCGGAGGGCTAGGCATATTGCCCCGAGTTCTAGCTGGTTGATTTGCAAGCGGGATTCCTCCTGGGACCAGCATCCTTGCATCTGGAGGTGTCGGGTCGCTGGGGTAGACTGGTCTGAGGGCATGTCTTGGTGTCGCCTTGTGTCCGGGGACTCTTCGTCATCGGGCTTCCTTTCGGACTCAAAGTCCAAGTACGTGTCCGATGCTGTACAATCACCTCGATTGAGGACCATTCTTTGTGGTGCCTGACCTCCGGAGAATTGTCGGTCCGAGTCACGGGTGCTCACCGAGGACTGGTATCCCGAGGAATGGGACCAGGACCTCGGCCTCTCTCAAGGCCGGTGGTGCTTGAGGACCAGTTTGACCTCTAGGGAAGCTCTCGATGTAGAGGGTCCCCATTTTCAGGGCTGATGAACCTGACAAGCCAGACATGAACCCCGCTGCATGGCCACTAGGGCAGATATACTGCTCTCTAGGATTGCCATGCCAGTTGGCTCTGCAGCCTTCAACGTGGGCACAGAAGACTTTGGGCCAGGTGTCGGTACTGTCAAGGGAGAGTCCTCAATGAGGATGGCCTTGGAGGTCTGAGGCCGGTCAGCTGGAGCAGACTCCTCCTTGCGGGGCATCTTGGAGGGCTGCTCCTGCCCCGACTCCTCAGATTCACGCCTGGGACTGCAGGATCTGGGGTAGGATTTCCCCTTCTTCCCGGATCAGTCTTCCGAGGTGGTCTTTGTGGATTTCTTCTTCTTATGCTCCACCTCTGGGATGTCCGCTTGTAGGAACCGCGGCCATGGGACTCTGAATAGGATCTGGCTTCATGAGGCAACGAGGTATCGGAGGGGCCCTGAAGTATGAGTATGGTGTTGTTGGAGACGCCGGGGTGGAGTCGGACTTCTGAAAGAATTTTTCCTGCTGCTGATGGTGGCTCTTTAAGGCCTTTGGGGTCATGGTTCTGCAGAGCTTGCAGTCAGAGTCATCGTGCTCCGGACCAAGGCATCGAAGGCAGCAGTTGTGTGGTTCAGTGAGTGACATCATTTTGCCACGCCGGTCACACTTTTTGAAGCTAATTGAGGCCATCGGAAAAAGGACGTCCCCACTTCCCGGCAGGGGTCAGAGGCCTTCAGCTGAGAAAGGGCGTGAATGCCAGTCGAGGAAGACCTCGATAAAAAACTAAGACACATTGAATAGATGAACCCGAGAAGCGATGCTGCGGCGAGCTGGCTCGCGGGCAGGAAGAAACCAGTACGCAAACCGGACAAAACTTTAGAATAAAATCAGACTTTTTCCAGGGAAAATTGGACGTCTGAAGGGCTCTGCGGAAAAAAGTAGACTGAGGCAAGATGGCACCCTTGGGCGGGAAGTGGAACACACAAGCATGGTGCATCTCCCAAAGGCTTTCTTTGAAAGCTGGGGAGATGCGTCCGCGCAGCCTCCTTTGGCGCTGACATCACCCATATGTGAGGACAGACTTCCTGCTTGTTCTGGGCTGGCTGTTGTTACCACTGTTCCTTTTGTCCCCCTTGCAGGTTTCCTCCCCACCCTCTTCTCACATGGCTACTATTCCTGTTCAGTAGGGTTGGCGCCCTAGCTACTCGCACCCTTTTGTCCTGCTCCTTCTGTCTCGTTCCTTGTCTAATCTGCTTCTCTGTTACTCCTCCTCCCTTCCTCCCCCCCTTCCCCTCCCCTCCTGTGCCTTCTCAACTTCTCCTTAGCCTTGCCCTCATCAACTGTCACTCTCTTCGTGCAAAGTCCACACCTTGGTTCATGATTTAATTCACCTGAACTCTCTGGACGATCTCTTTTCCACCAAGACATAGCTTAGGAATGGAGAGGACCCCCTCCTCATTCGGTGTCTACCTCCTGGTTATTCTGCTCTATCTGTCCCCCTGGTTAGGCCGGACAGGTGGGGGGGCATAGCTTTTTTTCTTTCGCTCCACTCTCCCTCTGGGACATACGTTCCTCAGTGCTACACTACAATGAAGCACTTTTTCTCCATCTGGATTCCTCCCTCCCCCCTTATACATCCTTCTCCTGTATATTCCTCCAGCTATTACCCCGCATAGATGGGATGATCTTCTCCTAACTATTTCTGAAGTTTCCTCGCTCTACTCCAACATTCTGTTCCTCAATGACTTTAATCTTCACTTAGATTCTCCTTCTCGTCCTTGCGATAAAGCTTCTGCATCTCTCCTGAATGACCTTTTCTTGATCCAGCATGTCCTGTTTCCCACCCATGCAGAAGGTCACACACTCGAACTTGTCGATACACCCTCTATTTTCCCTTTTGCGCCACAACTGTTCTCGTCAATTTCCCTCCCTTGGTCAGATCATTGTTGTATCTGTTTTTCCCTACAGCTCTTATTCCCCCCATAGTTCACCCTTTGTCGTCGTCCCCTCCACCCCCTCAGTCCTGTCGTCGTATCTCCCCACTCATGTTGCAACTCTTTCCCTCAGTCAACCAGCTTCTCCCGTCAGACTTTGCTCTGTCTCCGGACTCTCAGGTCCATACTCGGAATTCTTCACTCTCTACTGCTCTCGACCTCCTGGCTCCCCTTCGTCCTCTCCCTGCTGCTATTCCCCCCACCCGTCATCCCTGGTACCATCCCAGCCTCCATGTTCCTCAGAACCACCTACGCTGTGCTGAATGCTTCTGGCGCCCACACCCCTCTACCGATTCCCTTTCCATCTTCCGTCAACGACACTGTGAATACCACTCTGCTATTAACTAGGCTAAGCATGATTACTTCTCCTACCTCATTACCTCTTCCTTCCCAGTCTTCTCGCCAGCTTTACTCCGTTTTTGGTTCCCTCTCATCCCTGCCATCTTTCTTCCCCTCCCTCTTCTTCCATCCCAGAGTCTGCTCACCTGGCGGACTTTTTCGCTGATAAGGTTCTCTCCCTTTGCTCACCCACTCTCTTCCCTATCTCTCTGTCTTCCTCTGCTGCTTCTCCTCCTTCACCTTCCCTCCTATCTCACTCCTGGTCTTCCTACCAGCTGATTACAGCATTAGAACTTGTTTCTACCCTGTCTACTACCTGTAAAACCACCTGCCCTGTGGATCCCATGCTTTCCACCTGGCTCCTCGAGCCTTCCCTCACCCTTCTACCACCTCTTTTATCCATGATCAACGCAAGTCTTTCTTCTGGCTCCTTCCCTTCCCTTTGGAAGCATGCAGTGGTCCACCCTATCCTTAAGAAGCCCTCCCCTTGACCCCTCTATATTGACCAACTGGCACCTAGTGTCCAACCTCTGCTTTCTCTCTAAACTGCTCGAACGCTTTGTCTTTGCTCAGCTATCCTCTCATCTTCTTTCGACCAATGCTCTTCACCCTCATCAGTCCGGTTTTCGCAAGGGTCACAGTACGGAATCTGTCGTCCTTTCTTTGCTTAATGAGCTTCACTTTGCACATGATCATGGTGACCTCACTCTACTTGTTTCCTTCGATCTCTCCTCAGCACTTGATCTTGTGGATCAGCGTTTGATCTTGTGGATCATCGTACCCTCCTCTCTCGTCTCGCAGATTTTGGTGTCTCTGGAACCCCACTAACTTGGTTTAGGTCCTTTCTCACTGCCCACTCCTTCTCTGTCTTCTCCAAGACACCAGCCTCTCCCTCTACTGCCTCATCTTGCGGTGTTCCTCAGGGCTCTGTTCTGTCTCCTCTTCTTTTCAATGTTTTCTTGGTCCCTCTCTGTCTGCTTGTTCAACAATCTGGCATATCCGCATATTATTATGCGGATGATAGTCTTCTTTTGCACCATACTAATTCTCTTGCACCCGACCTTTCTTTGCTACATTCCTATCTGGTGCGTGTCCATTCCTGGTTAACTTCCAGCTTTCTGCATTTGAATCCAGCAAAATCAACCGCCACCTGGATTACTTTTGGAACACCCCCCCATTCACTGGCCCACACTTTTGCCTCCACTGCTATCCCCTTGGTATCCTCATTCAGATATCTCGGGGTCATCTTAGATTCTTCCCTCTCCTTCGCTGAACATATCTCCTGCATTTATCATCGCTCCTTTTTCTATCTACGTCAGATCCACGCTATTCGCCTGTTTCTCTCCCCTGCAGCCCTGTCTACACTCCTTCTATCTTTTGTAATTTCCAGAATTGATTAGTGCAATGTTGTGCTCACCAGTCTTCCTCAATATCAATTCCACTGCCTGCAAGTGCTCCAAAATACTGCTGCCTGTATTCTTACCTACTCCTCTCGTTTCAATCAAATCTCGCCTCTTCTTGCCCGCTTACACTGGTTGCCGATTCGGTTTCGAATCCAGTATAAAATTCTTATCTTTGTTCACAAGGCTATTCACACTTTCACCTCCTCCTTCCTCATTGTCTTCTCCGTTTGGTCCATACTCACTGCCTGGTTTTTCCCTCGGTCTCACATGCCCATCTTGAACATACACGAGGTACTGCGCCGTCTTCCTGGGCCCTGAACTGTGGAATTCCCTCCCTCCCCAGGTTTAAAGTTGCCCTAAAAACATACCTTTTCCAGCTTGCTTGTGATATCCCCCACCCTTCACCTTAACTGACTGACCATGCATATTTCAGTTCTATTGTTTGTCTTGTCTGTCCCTCTCTACTGTCCTCTGTCTTCTCTCTCCCTCTGTCCTTTTTCGTGTTTGTCTTCTGTCCTGTCTCATGATTGGCATTCTGCTCTTTTTCCTTCTTTTGGCAGTCCATTACTTTGTAAACAGCTTTTATGCTTTGGCCTAGCGGTATATCAAGCCTCTGAATAAAGATAAAGATAATTCATGCAGGAAGCATGGCCTAACGAAGAGGCTGTGGCAAAAGAAAATGCAGCTGTAATTAGAACTGTGACCTAGAGAAAGCCCAATGTCACAGGAAGTACAGCACATGAGACCACAAAGGGCCTATCCCTCTGGGCAGGTCAGAACAACAGTAACTGTTCGGAAAGTGAAGACTGCACTCTTCTAGAGATCACCATGGGCCAAAGGAACACTGTTGCAGCCTGGGAACTCTCTCTGAAGCTCCCACCCAGTGAGTCCCGCTGGCGCAAGGCTGGAAAAGGCAAGACTGCAGAGGCTGCTGAAACCCAACCTAGGGAACATTGGCAAGCATTCTGTCCCCTCCTCCATCCAGGAGAGCTCATGACGACACACACCACTGCGATGGGTTCAAACCCTTCTGGCCAGCTGCTCAGGAGCTACAAAAATTCCAAGTCCAAGCTGCACCAGTTCAGTAACCATCTGCTGGAGACAGAGAAATACTTAAGTGTGCCCTTAGTTGCAATGGCACAAGTACCAGTAATATCATCACTGGAAGCTTCTAGCTTTTTCTCTGTCACCATCATTTGCTGGGTGGAGGACACGACCCACTGGACTGTACTGGTCTAGCAGGATGGTCTGAAAAATATCATTCAAACTGCTTTGTACAATTTGTTATGCTAAGCAAAGCATTTTTAAAATACTAAAGGTCCATTTGGTCTAAAAGCAAAGAAGAGCATTAACTCCTGATAGCTAGTCAATAAAAGTAATGTTAGTTCAATAAAAAAGTATCAGATTTTAATTTTGCTCATTTCTTGACCTTTATTAACAGCACAACCCAACCAAATTCTGACTCTGTATTGCAATGCCTAACATTTTTGGAATACAGAACACGACACTATAGTAAGTGTGGTAGATGCAGTCAAAACCCACCCAGTGAAGACAGTGAGAAAAATAAATTGTTACTGAAATCCACGGGACGCTTTAGCATTGGGGGGACAAGAGTAAAGCCAGAGACTAAATAAGATCTGCAATACTGTAGGTATTTAAAAAACAAAACAAACCCAACAACAAATCTGGAGACCAAATGACTTCTACAGTCTATACCTAACATCATATTCTAAGTTTCTATCTTATGAAATTAACTTGGTATGATAGAAGGAATGCGCTGGAATGCAAGTTTTCTCAAAAGTGTTTCATGCCTATTTTGTGATCCACAAACTTAAGCTAAGCAATTTTGGCACCCATGTGGAGGGTAAATTTAAACTCCCACACTGTTAACTTTATAAAACAGGGGGATAAAAACATGCCTCAATCTAGTCAAGCATAGTTACTCACCTATAACAGGTGATCTCCGGGAACAGCAGGAATTTAGTCTTCACATACAGATGACGTCGGTATCGATGAAGCCCGCGCAGGAATGCTCCCCAAGTCCAACAGGAAAGCTTTTGGGAGCATCCCACTGCGCTTGGCGTAGCTCCCTTCCAACCTTTCCAGCTCTCCCTCAGTTGAGTTTGTAGCAGAGATAAAAGGAGAAAAGGAGAGAAAAAGAAAAAAGAGAAACCCTACAACTCCTAGGGGAGGAGGGTGGGTTGTGAAGACTAAATTCCTGCTGTTCTCGGAGATAACCTGTTACAGGTGAGTAACTACACTATCTCCAGGAACAAGCAAGAATGTAGTCTCCATATATGGGACTCCCTAGCTAGAAGATGCCAGAGAGATGACCTCGGAATCAGCAGTGGTTTGTCCCAGGTAAAGAGGTCATGTATCCTCCATGGATGCCTGGTATCGAAATCCAGGATGGAGGGTAGGAGTTGCTATAAGTCTGAAAGAGACGCTGGAGAACAGCCTGGCCAAACATGGCATCCCAGCGGGAGTTCTTGTCCAGACAGTAGTGAGCAGGAAAAGTATGGACAGAAGACCAAGTTGCTGCTTTGCAGATCTCGTCAATAACTACAGATCATAGATTTGCCATTGGAGAAGCCATGGCTCGAACATTATGGGCAGTGACATGACCCTCTAGGGAGAGTCCTGCCTTCTCATAAGCAAAGGTGATGCAGTCAGCTATCCACTCGGAGAGGGAATATTTGGAGACTGGCAACCCGAGTGACTAGAGTCAAAGGAGACAAACAACTGAGAAGCTTTCCGGTACTCTCGAGTCCTCTGAAGATAAACAGTTAAGGCACATTTACAATCCAGAGTGTGGAGGGCTGCTTCTGCCCTAGATGAATGTGGTCTATGGAAAAACACAGGGAGATAGATCGACTGGTTCAAATGGAAGCGTGAGACCACCTTCAGCATGAAGTGAGGATGAGTCCTAAGGACTCCCTTAACATGGTGGAACCGTGTGTAAGGTGGGTCAGCCACTAAAGGCCTGGAGCTCACTAATGTGCATTGCTGAAGTGAGGGCAATGAGGAAGATAACCTTCCATGTGACAAAACTTAAGTGACGTAGTGGCTAGAGGTTCACAGGCGGCTTGAGAAGCTGTCCTAGAACAACAGTGAGGTCCCATGCCACTGGTGGTGGCTTAATAGTCGGCTTGGTTAATAGAAGACCCCTCATGAAGCGTTCTACGAGCGGCTGAGAGGAGATGCGTTAGCTATCTAAGGGCAGGTGAGAGGCCGCAATTGCACTGAGGTATACTCTTGGGGAAAGTTAATACCTTGGAAGACTATGCCTTCAGCAGCCATGCCATGAGATGGAAAGACTGGATTGGGATGGAGCAGCGCCCCCCCCCACCCCCCTCTCCTGAGAGAGGAGATCTGGACAGACCCCAGACCTATGGTTTGAGCCTGAGACAGATGTAGAAGAGAGGGTACCATAGTTGACGTGGCCAGCGTGGGGCTATGAGTATCATGAAGCCCCTGTCCGTCTTGAGTTTGAATAGTCTTTGGAATTAGGGGAATGGGAGGGAAGGCATACAGGAAGCCATGTCCCCAGTGGAGATGAAAAGCATCCACTTGTTGGCTGTCCAGCACAGGAGTCCTGGTAGAGAAGCGAGGGAGCTTGGCAATCTGAGGACTTGCAAAAAGGTCTATCTCTGGAGTCCCCCAGATCTGAAAGATGTAGGAGACTGTCTATGTGAAGAGACAACTCGTGGGGGTGAAGGATTTGACTTAGTTTGTCCGCTAAAAAATTGTCTTTGCCCGGGAGAAACACTACTTGGAGGTGAATGCGATGATGTATGGCAAAGAACCAGAGATGCAGAGCTCGCTGCAGAGGGTCCAAGAACCTGTTCCGCCTTGCTTGTTCACGTAGAACATCGCTACTTCATTGTTGGTTTGGACTAGGACTCTGCGGCAACGAAGATGGTTCTGGAACACTTTGAGAGTAGCTTTGAGCTCCAGCAGATTTATGTGGAGCCGTGACTTCTGCTGAAACCAGAGTCCTTGAGTGGAGAGAGACCCCAAATGGGCTCCCCAGCCCAGTCTGGATGCATCCGTCGTCAGGGTACATTGATGTGCAGGCATCTGAAAAGGTGACCCTAACAAGGAGATTTTCTGGGGATCGCCACCACTGGAGAGACCAGACCAGAAGGGTAGAGACTTATCTTGTCCCCTAGGCGACCTGATGCCTGAGACCACTGGGATGCCAGTGTCCACTGGGCTGTGCGCATGTGCAAATGGGCATATGGAACTACAGGCACTGTTGATGCCATATGACCCAGAAGTTGTAGCATTTCTCGAGCAGTCAGAAATTTCTTGAGACATGCCTGATATGCTAACTGATTGAGACAAGCACAGCGGGGTTGGGGTAGAAATGCCCTTGACTTTTGAGTTTTTAAGAGGGGCCCTATGAACTCTAGAGCTTGAGAGGGGGACGAGTTGGAACTTTGGAAGATTTATGACAAATCCCAAGTGTTGTAACATCTGCATGGCGCGTGAGAGGGACAGACTGGCCTCTTGAGAGGTGCTTGCTCTTACAAGCCAGTCATCTAAGTAAGGGAAGACAACTATCCCTAGAGACCTTAGAAATGCAGCAATTACCGCCATGCATTTTCTGAAGACTCTTGGGGCAGAGGTGAGGCCGAAGGGCAGGACTCTGTATTGATAGTGTCCTTCCTTGAAGCATGAAGCGCAGGAACTTTCTGTGTTCTGGATGGATAAGAATATGAGTGTACGCTTCCTTTAGATCTAGAGAACAGAGCCAGTCCTGACTCTGGAGATAGGGAAGAAGGGTCCCCAGGGAGACGGGAGACCATCTTGAACTTCTCCTGTAGGAGATGCTTATTTAGGTCCCTGAGGTCTAGAATGGGCCTGTATCCCCCTGTTTCTTTGGAATAAGAGAGTAGGGATAACAGAAGCACATTCCTTGCTGAATGCTGGAACCTCCTCTATTGCACCCTGCAGTAGAAGGGAGGTGACCTCTTGTAGTAACAGAGCAGTGAAAGGGGGGTTAGAATGAAACACTATTGGTGAAGATGGAGGGGATAGGCTTCATAGATGAAGTCTCTACCCCTCCCGTACTATTGTTAATGTCCACTGCTCCGAGGTGATGAGATGCTATCTTTAGGCATAATGGCAGAGTCTGCCGGGAATGTTTATGTTTATTATAATACTTGATATACCGCACCTCATCAGTCCAGGGCGGTTTACAATCAACAACACACACAACGGCCATAGGTCAAGGAAAAGAAAAGAACTCCATTAAATGATAGGAAAGAGAAAGGGAGAAGGAGAACAAAAAAAAATAAGAGTAAGAGTAAGAAAGCGAATTTGGGGGAGTAGGGGATAGTAGAGAGATACCTTAAAGGGTCTGAAGGAGAGAGTTTAGGTAATGGTGGATGGCAAATCAAAAGCGGTTTGAAAAAGATGAGGTTTTAGAAGGATTTCGAATTTCACAAAAACTGGCTCCTGCCATATTGCAGAGGGAAGAGAATCCCATAGTGAGGGTCCCAGAAAAACGAATGCAGAATGCCAGGTGGATTGGATGTGAGCATGGGAGGGAGATGGGAACACCAAATGGTTAATATGTGGATAGGATCAGGATTCTCCAGAGGCAGGATATCTATGTTCTCTAGAAAGGAGTCAAAAAACCGGAGCAGCCCGAGTCTGCTGAGGTGACAGACTTGGGAGTCTGAGCTTTCTTTTGCTGTTTTAGAGGTTGTTGTCCCTTCTGAGGAGCATGATGCCGACATTGAATAGCAGGGGTATAAGAAGGACAATATTTATTTTTATTGAAGGCGGCTTTCTTTGCTGCTTTCTTCTTAGCTGGATTGGCAGTAGATCTAGAGAGCCTATTTAGGGTAGTGTTGTTCTCAGACTCCAACTGAGAGGCCTTGTCTTGCCAATTCTTGACAAAAAGGTTTTCACCGGTGCAAGGGATATTACCCAGCTTATCTTGAACCCATTGTTCAAGATCCGATGATTGGAGCCAAGCAATCCTGCGTGCACCGATGCAGATGAGGTTCTGCTGATGCACGCAAAGCAATCAAAAGTTGTTCTATTAACAGATTTCAAGACATTCTGAGCATGCTTTACAAGGGTGAGATAATCTACCCTCTTGTCATCGGGAAGAGGAGCCATTAACTCCAAAATCTTTAGCCACCTCTCTGAAGAACATATCGATACAGAGTATGTAGGAACTAATTCTGGACGATAGCATGGAGGCTTGAAAGCAACGTTGACCAAAAGCGTCGAGAGTTCTCAATTCCCTACCCGGAGGGTTTGAGGAATGTGTTTTCGCGCTCTTGATTCGATGCATTGCTGATTCCACTGCCATGGAATGGTGTGCCAATTGTGTCTCTTGAAAACCAGGACACTCCGATACCCGGTACATGGTATCGAGCTGGCAGATATGGGATGAAATAGTCAGAGGTGTCCCCACATACAAAGCATGAGGTCATGAAGTATCCGATGGATAGGGAGCGTAGCGGCCTCTTTTGGAGCTGTCGGGCATTGAAGAATTTCCAATTCTTCGGCTCTAGGCTCTTTCTCAGATATTACTGCTATGGATAGGCCCCTAGCAACATCGCAAATAAGGTCTTGGAAAGACATGTCCTCTGGTGGTGACATGCGGTGTTGTGGAGACGGAGACGGGTCCTCTGGGAGAGTTTGCATGTCTCGGGTATTGGCCAATTCATCATCCGAGGAATCAGAATCCAAATACTCAAAGTATCATCGGGAAGGGTGTTCCCGCTCTGTATGAACTCGATACTGGCTGAAGCCGATACCTGGAATCTGTGTAGCTGGAACCTTGGTACCGGAAACAGATTTGAGAGCTGGCATGGGCAATAGCATGGAAAGCAGCAAGAAAGTTGATACAGACACCTGCGGAACCGGCTGTAAGGGTTTCAATGGAACCAAGGCTGCCAGTAAGGCTGCTAAGCTCTGCTCAATGGCAAGGATACGTTGATCCATGGAGCTTGCCGATGCTTGGGTATCGGTATCTGAATTGCAGGCCACGATCCCCAAGCATGGCACCAGGAGCTCTCTGGAGGTGGAAGCCTCAGGAACATCCTGTGACCCCACTAAGGTTTTGAGGGAGGTCCTCCTGCTGGGGTTGTTTGGCAGGTGTGTCCCCTTTCAGGGCAACGCCTGGGGCATCTTGATGCTTGGAAGAAGATCTACCCTGGTGGGGGGGGGGGGCAGCCTTCGATAAAGACTTAGGTTTCGATACCTGAGATCCTTGGGAGGAAGATGAAGCTCTCGATGACATCGATGCTAAAGAAACGGTATCGGAGGCAAAGAGGTGCCAAGCTTTGCAGCTCAATTCTGTAGGCCCCTCTTTGTCGCTCCAAATTCCCTGTGTGAAGAGATCCCCACAATGAGCGCCCCACCAACCTAAGAGACTCAAGCATCCGTCAACACCGGAAGCCACTGCGGTTGCTCCAGTGGCATGCCCGTCGCCAGATTTCCTGAGCAAACCCACCACCGAAGGGACATTCTGACCCGCAAAGGACAGGGAAGGCGTTTGCTCAAAGAATCGTTCTGGTGTGACCAGCACCAGAGCAATGACCTCTATAAACGGACCCATGTGCGCTCTGGCCCACAGCACTACCTCCAGGGTCCCCGCCATTGTCCCTAGCACGCGAAGATAGTTCCAAACTGACGGAGTCGGAGTCGAAACAAACTTGCGCACTAGCTGCCAAAGAGCCTGAGCCCGTTGATCCGGCAGAAAGACCGCTCCCAATCGAGTGACGAACCGCACACCCAAGTATTCCAGAACCTGAGACGGAACCAAACGACTCTTAGCCACATTGACTACTCAGCCGAGACTCTGAAGAAGCGTCACTACTCTGTAACTTTCAAGCTCTCAGCCTTGGATTTTGCCCGAATCAACCAATCGTCAAGGTACGATTGAACAAAGATTCCTTCTTTTCGCAGTGCCGCCACCACCACCACCATAACCTTGGTGAAGGTGCGCGGTGCCAGCGCCAAACTGAAGGGCAATGCCTGAAACTGAAAGTGTTCCCACGGAAGGGCGAACCTTAGAAACCTTTGATGAGTTGATCTGATAGGGATGTGCAAATAGGCCTCGGTAAGGTCGAGGGAAGTCAAGAATTCCCCTTGAGGAACTGCCACTATTACTGATCGCAACGTCTCCATTTGAAAGTGAAGAACTCTTAGACAGCAATTGATTCCCTTGAGGTCCAGAATAAGACGGAGAGAGTCATCCTTTTTTGGTATAACGAAATAAATGGAGTAACGACCGACGCCATAGAGATCCTGTGGTACCGGCACCACTGCTCCTAACTGTAAAAGCAGATCCAATGTCTGTCGAACCGCGGCCGCTTTCTGATGCCCCTTGCAAGGAGACAGGACAAACGAGTCTAGTACTGGATGAGCAAATTCGAGGGCATAACCTTTGCGTATTACCTATAACACCCACTGATAGGACGTTATCTGGACCCAGGCAGGAAGAAACTCCCGAAGTCGTCGTAATATCGGTTGCATCTCTACCCGGGCCCGCCTCACTTCACTGTGTTTTTCGGATCGCCGCATCAGAGAGAGTTGTGAACCCCCCTCCCCACTCCTCGAAAACCATGAAACCCCTGCGCTCTTGAAGCAAACCTTCCTCTTTGGAAACCTCCTAAGCGAGAGGTACGAAACTGCCTGAAGTCTCGAAACTGACCATGTGAAGATGGTAGGAATCTTCCTTGCTTAGGCTTATCCTCCGGCAACCTTCCACCTTTGGACTCTCCCAAATCCTTAACCAACTTGTCAAGGTCTTCATCAATAACAACTTTCCCTTAAATGGAAGCTTACTGAGACGCGACTTGGAAGAGACATCCGCCGCCCAATTTCTTAACCATAGATAACGGCACACGGCTACCAACGACGACATACTATTCGCCAATGCCCTACTCAGATCATAGAAGACATCAGCCAAGTATGCCACACCTGATTCCAGCCGTGTCCGATCCATTAGACGCTCTTGTGCCTGCTGAGATGGTTGCTGCAAGCGTTGTGCCCACCTGAGGCAAGCTCTTGACACCCAAGCCCCGCAAATAGAAGCTTGCAAGGAGAGAGCATTAACCTCAAAGGCTTGTCTCAATAGCCCGTCCACCTTCCTGTCTTGCGCATCCTTCAAGGCCGCGCTACCTTCTACCGGTATTGTTGTCTTTTTCGTGACTGCTGACATTCCGTGGAGAACAAAACCTCTCCTTTTCCTTGTCTGCTAAGGGGTAGAGCCTATTCATCTCTCTCACACCCAGTAATCCTGCTTCGGGCACATCCCATTCGTCTTGAATCATTCGGTCAACCACTCGGTGAACCGGAAATACCGCCTGCGTTTGCCACACCACCTGAATGAGCGGATCCTCCAGACCTTCCTCCTACATTGGCTGGACTGAAGTAAGGTTTAGCGCTTGAAGGGACTCTGTAATGAGCGCCGTTAGCTCTTCCTTTCAGAATACTCTTATGATTCTCCACAGGTCCTCCGGCTCTGGAATCTCTCCTTCCTCGAGTTCTTCCATTCCGGATTCTGGTTCAAGCTCCACTTCTTCCGCCTCCGGTCAATCCAAATCCAAAGGCTCGTCCTCAAGCGATCGTGCCCTTTTAAGAGGTCTTACAAAACCGCTACTGACCCTTTCTGAGCCTGATTGCTGTACCACCGTTCCAAGGGACAAAGGCTCTGTTATCGTCCCCTACTGATGCAAGCAATAAGCTTGATGAATTATTAGCACAAAATCCGGAGAAAAAGCCCCAAGAGGTGCTCCAGAACCTGCCTGCAGCACGGAGCTAGCCGCCCCCGCTTGGCTTTCCAGTAGGGTTGCAAACGAAGATTCCAGCATGGACTCTTCTCCTCCCATGGTAGATACACCTTGGGACCATCAACAGTCCTGTCTTGAGTTATCCTGCTCCATCGCGGTCGAAGCCATCGCGCAGCTATGGCAGACCCCTGTATCTGAGACTGCGCCCCTGCGTGTGCCACACACCAAACAATGTGGATGTGACGGCATGGACTACAACAGCACTTAAATATCTCTTAGTACTGAAGGATTCACTCTCAACGAAAAAACAAATAAGCTTCTACCTTTTTTTTTTTTTAGAACCTCCTGTAAGTCAAAACAAAAAATCAAAACCCCAAAGGAAAACCAAAAATTAAATCTAATCCAAAGGAAATAAACGAAATTAAGTCAAATGAGAACTGAATCCCTTGAAATTAAATTAATTAAATCTATCCTGTAGCTGCCTCGCAGCTAGAAAAAAGGCACGGGAAGAAAAGCCCGCGAAAAACGCTGGGCCTGCTTAATGCCATGTATCCCCAATGAGGCTTAGAAATTCGCCCGCGGCTCTGTCCCTCTCCAGGACACTCACCTGCGCGTTGGGCAACAAACGCCTCCAAATAATACCTCTTCTTCTTTACTTCGCCAATGTGATCGGCAGCCCTGCCATCCACGATGCTGCTCCCAGAGAAACAGAAGCAGCAGTCGCGGAGAGAGCACTCTGGCCCCGGCTTTGCCCTGAGGGAAGAAGCACAGCCGCCGTGAACCCCGGAACAGACAGCCTGTTTGTCAGCACCGCTGCACAACTCCCCTCCAATCAATCTAGGAGGGGTGAGCAGCTCCCAGAAATGAAGAGAATTTGAGAGGTGAGGCCACAAGTAAAGCTGGATCGAATCAGGCAAATTTACAACCTTTTTTTTTTTTTTTTAAAGACAGTACCAAATTAAATGAAGTAAAACGTAGAAAAGAATAATTCTCAAACTTTAACTATCCTAATCAATGCTTCTTATCTGTCCCTCAATTGAGCCCAGCACCTAGGCCCACTACGTACTCCTGCTGCATGGAGACTGGACACACTGGGGCTGATGGGAGAGACCAGCAGGGTACATCCAGTGATGTCACAGTTTTGACATGCCCAGTCTCCATGCAGCAGGAGGAGGTACACTACCCAGAGGTGAAGGACTGAACTGGAGGACTGATAACATGCATTAAGTTATATTTTAAAACCTGTGTATGTAAATTTGGGCCCTGTGCCTATGCACACCCCAACTGAAAGTACATGCAATAGAACTTACATGCATGCTTACAGAATAATAAACGCCTAAATTGTACATGCAGGTGACCATTCACTTTAAAATAGGGACTTACATATGTGTATAACTAGTACATAACCTTCCATGCATCTCTTATAATCAGCCCCAAAACGTCAGCAAGAGCATCAGCGAAAGTCATTCTGTGCTAATACAGCATTATTAATTCTAGTGGAAAAACTATCATTACATCACAATTAGGAAACAAATGCAAAAAGTTATTTATTCTTACCAGAGTTGAAGGCGAAGCAATTCTGTCACTATCAAATGATCCAGTTTCTTGCCTTTAAAATAAAATAAAGCATAGTTACTCACCTGTAACAGGTGATCTCCGGGAACAGCAGGAATTTAGTCTTCACATATGGGTATCGTTGGTACCGACGGAGCCTGCGTGGGAACGCTCCCCAGCGTCCAATAGGAAAGCTTTTGGGAGCATCCCATAGCGCCTGCGTGCTGCCTTCCCGCCTTTCCCAACTATCCTTCTCCGGTTGAGTTTAAAGCTGAGACAAAAGAGAGACGGAAAGAGAGAAATACAACTCCTAGGGGAGGTGGGCAGGCTGTGAAGACTAAATTTCTGCTGTTCCTGGAGATCACCTGTTACAGGTGAGTAACTATGCTATCTCCAAGAACAAGCAGGAATGTAGTCTTCACATATGGGGGACTCCCTAGCTGCAGATGTCACGGAGAAGGCCCCAGAAATTGTGTGCCCTTGTTAAAGGGCTCCACTTCCACCCATGGATCTCTGACATCCTACCAGGGATGGTGGGTAGGAGTTGATTAAGTATGGAACAGGTGTTGAAGAACAGCCTGACTAAACAAGGCACCCAGGCTTGAGTCTTTGTCTAAGCAGCAATGGGCTGTGAAGGTATGAACCGAAGCCCAAGTAGCTCCTCGACAGATGTCGTCGATAGACACAGAGTGAAGATGAGCCATGGAGGCTGCCATGGCTCTCACATTGTGAGCTGTGACATGGCCTTCAAGAGGAAGGTTCTACTCTTATAGGCAAAAGAAATACACTGTCACAAATGACTAGGATCAAAAGCAACAAAGAGTTGAGAGGACTTTCTATGTTGCTGTGTCCTTTGTAAGTAAAAGGCCAAAGCCCTTTTACAGTCCAAAGTATGAAGATTCCTTTCTGCATTTGAGGCGTGAGGGCTTGGGAAGAATACAGGAAGGTAAACCGCTTGGTTTAAATGAAAAGGTGACACCACCTTTGGCATAAAGTGTGGATGAGTCCTAAGGACTACCTTATCATGATGGAACCTTGTATAAGGAGGATCAGCCACCAAGGCTTGCAAATTCACTGATGCGACGTGATGTGATTGCAATAAGAAAGATGACCTTCTAGGAAAGGAATTTCAAAGAGGTAATAGCTAATGGTTCAAAAGGCGGCTTCATGAGCTGCCCAAGAACTTGGTTTTAAGTCGCATGCCACCGGTGATAGCTTAATGGGAGGCTTAGTTAAAAGAAGGCCTCTCATAAATCTCGCTATGAGAGGATGAGAGGAAATAGGTTGTCCACTGAGAGGCTTGAAAGAAGCTGCAATAGCACTCAAATGAATTCTCACTGAATTGGTCTTAAGACCTGCATTAGATAAATGAAGGAGATACTCCAGTAATGATTCCAGAGGTATCGCCAAGAGGGTTAAGACCCTTCTGCGAACATCATATGGTAATCCTTTTCCACTTGAATGCATAAGAGCGTCTTGTGGAAGGCTTCCTGGAACCATAAAGGATACCCTTAACCTGCTGAGAAAGGTTAAGACCATGAAGTTCTAGGCTTTCAGCAACCAGGCCCTGAGATGCAGAGACTGGGGATTGGGATGCCACAGCATCCCGTCCTCCTGAGAAAGGAGATTTGGAGCAGATCCTAACTCCAGAGGCGGAGTTTGAGAGAGATGTAAGAGCAGAGGGTACCACATTGCCTTGGCCAATGTGGCGCTATGAGAATCATATGATCTCTGTCTCTCTGAAGCTTGAACAGGGTTTTGGGAATTAGGAGAATGGGTGGAAAGGCATACAGGAAGGCCTGACCCCAATGGAGGAGGAAAGCATCCCCCTAGCCTGACAACTCTGAGCCGGAATTCTGGAAGAGAACCGGGGAAGTTTGGCATTCAGTGGACTTCTGAAGATGTCTATGTCCGGGGTTCCCCAAATTTGAAAACTTTTGGCCACCTGGTCTGCATGGAGAGACCATTCGTGTGTAAGCAGAACTCGACTGAGTCTGTCTGCCCAAGAGTTTTGAATGCCTGGAAGATACACCGCAAGGAGATGAATCTGATACTCTCTGGCGAGGGCCAGTAGTCACAAAAATTCGTTGCACAGTGACAGAGAGCCTGTTCTGCCCTGCTTGTTCACATAGAACATGGCTACTTGATTGTCCGTTTGAACTAGGACTGTCTTGTAGCTGAGCTGGGTGTGGAATACTCGAAGAGCAAGGAAGATTGCTCTGAGTTCCAGGAGAATGATGTGCAGATAGGTCTCCTGTGGAGTTCAGGTACCCTGGGTAGAGAGGCCTTGCAGGTGGGCTCCCCAACCCACCTGTGAGGCATCTGTTGTTAGAGTGGCTTGGGGTGGGGGCTGATGAAAAGGAGACCCCACCAAAAGGTTTTGGGGTGACTGCCACCATTGGAGGGACAAAATAAGACGATCTGAGTTTACTATTTTGTCTGACAGGCAACCTGACGCCTGAGTCCACTAAGTGGATAAAGTCCACTGGGCCGCCCTCATATGGAGGCGAGCATAAGGAACCACATGCACAGTGGATGCCCTGTGGCCTAGCAACTGCCAATTTTCCCGAGCAGTGAGGTGAGGTTTTAACACTGCTCGGGAAGCTAACTGCACAATGTGAAGGCAGCGGGGCTGTGGAAGGCCTTTGTCTCTCTGGTATCCAGCAGAGCTCCTATAAACTCCAGGGACTGAGTGGGAGCAAGGCTGGATTTCGGGAAGTTTATGACAACTCCCAAATACTGAAGGATGCACATTGTGCAAGAGAGAGCAATCCTGGCCTCTGGCTCTGAAGGGGCTCGAATGAGCCAGTCGTCTAAGTAAGGGAAGACGCACATTCCTAGGGTGCGGAGAAAGAACCCTGTATTGGTAATGCTTCCCTTGAAATAGAAAGCAAAGGAACCTTTGATGAGATGGATGGATGAGAACATGAGTGTACACATCCTTGAGATCTAGAGAGCAAAGCCAATGTTGACTCTGAAGGTATGGCAGCAGAGTTCCTAGAGAGATCATTTTGAACTTTTCTTTGAACAGGAATTTGTTCAATTCTCTGAGATCTAGAATGGGTCTCTGTCCCCCTTTTTTCTTTGGAATAAGGAAATAGGGGGAGTAGAACCCTGTACCCCGTTGGAGAATGGGTACCTCTTCTATTGCCCCTTGCACAAGAAGTACAGTGACCTCTTGACCTAACTGGTCGTTGAGAGGTCTGAGAATAGAACTGTCTTACCATTGCAGGAAGGGGCATGCTGAGGAAATGAAGCTTGCACCCCTCTCTTACAATAGACAGTCCAATTTTCTGCTTTTATCTGACCCCATCTGGGGGCAAAATGACATACCTTTCCCGGTATGGTGAAGGGTTCTGGGCCGTTCAGGGTCAGGAAGGCAAAGATCTCTAGATAGGAGTCAAAGTCCCTGTGGAGGCTGAATCTGCTGAGCCGGTTGAGGCTTAGCTGCTTTTGTCTTTCTTTGTCTAGGTTGTTGCTGCTGTCCCTTTTGGGCAGACTGGCCTAAACGATGTCCCTGCTGGGTATAGGAGGGATAAAACATTTTCTTCTTATTGAAGATGGTTTCTTAGAGGATTTTTTCCTCGCAGGATCAGCTGTAGATTTAGACAATCTATCCAGAGTGATATTGTCAGCATCTATCTCATTAGCTTTTTCCCGCCAATTATTGCCAAAGAGATTCTCTCCTGTGCAAGGAATATTCCCTAGTTTATCCTGTACCCAAATTTCCAAGTCAGATGCCTGGAGCCAGGCAATCCTACGTGCACCTATGGCAATGGCAGAGGTTCTGCTTATTCACTCAAAGCAGTCAAAAGCTGCATGACTCACAAACTTGGAAACATCCTGAGCATGTTTGACAAGGGTGAGATAATCTTGCCTCTTATCAGAAAGGAGAGGACTCATAAGCTCTAAATCTCCTGTGACCTCCTTAAGGAACATTCCCATATATAAGATATAGGAACTGATCCTGGCAGAAAGCATGGAAGCCTGGAGGGTTCGACGTTCAAAGGCGTCAAGAGTCCTACACTCATGTCCTGGAGGATTAGATGCATGCCTTTTTGCACTCTTTATCCTTCTCATTGCTGACTCCAACACCATGGAATGGTGTTGTAATTGAGTTTTCTGAAACCCAGGACAAGGAGGAACTTGATACATGGTGTCGAGTCTTCGAGAGTGAGGAGATGTGGTTAGAGGTGTTTCCCACATCCTTAACATGAGGTCATGCAAGATCTCATGAATAGGTAAGGTAGCTGCCTCCTTGGGAGCTTTAGGGTATTGCAGGATTTCTAATTCCTTTGCCCTAGGCTCTTTTTCAGGAGCCACTGTGATGGAAAGACCTCGAGCCACATCTCGGATAAAATCCTGAAAGGACATATCCTCTGGTGGAGACATCCTACGCTGAGGAGAAGAAGAATCCTCAGGAAGAAGTACTCTGGTATCGGCAGACCTTTGAGAGTCTTCAAACTCATCCGAGGATTCAAAGTATCTCTGATCTGGGTGATCGTGCAAGGCACGGTACCGGTACCAATCGAAGTCGGCATCGGAGTAGTCCGTTATTGATCTGTCGATACCGGATGGATACGCATTACTCGGTCCCAGAAGAATACATGCCGATGTTGATGCAGTCGGTGCCGGTACCAGTTGAATTGTCTGAAGCGGTTTCAAGGGCATCGAGGCCATGAGAAGAGCCGCCAGACTGCGTTCAACAGCCAAGAATCTCTGGTCTAGCGACGCTGCCGATGCTTGGGTATTGGTACCGGAAGAAACGGCCGGTACCCCAGAGCATGGCACCAATAGTTCTGCCGAGGTTGAAGCCTCGCGAACATCCTGGAGCTCCGTTAGTGCTTTGGAAGCCGAAGCCTTCCGCCGGGGCAATTTTGCCGGTGAAAGTCCCTCAAGGGCAACGCCAGAGGCATCTCGCTGTCTAGAAGGAGATCTACCCTTTGAGGACCGGCTAGATTTATGTTTAGTTACCTGAGATCCATGGGAGGAAGAGGAAGCCCTGGAAGACGTCGATGCCACAGAGGCTGCATCGGAGGGAAAAAGAGTGCTAAGTTTAGCAGATCGGTTCTGTCGGTCCCTTTATGACATCATCCCACAGGCAAAACACTCAGAGATAGAGTGGTCAGGACCTAAACATTTGAGGCACCACTCATGGGTGTCGGTGACGGAGATGGTACCGCCACACTTAGAACACTTTTTAAAACCAGAGGTGGGTTTTTCCATTCTGAAGGAAAAGTTGGGCCTAGTGCCCAAAATGGTGCGTGGCACCTGAAGAGAGAATCACTGGAAAGGCTCCAGAAGAAAGTTGGTTGGGTTTTTTTGAAGAAAAGAAAGAACCACCACCGGCGGTACCGGTGTAGCGTTGAGGGAAGGCAGACGCGACCACAAAAAAGAATAGAAGGGATTTTTTTCTGCGGTAACAAGATGTGCGACCTGTCGGCTCCGCGGAAAATGAAGAACTGGAGAGGGACAGTTGGGAAAGGCGGGAAGGCAGTACGCAAGCGCTGTGGGATACTCCCAAAAGCTTTTCTATTGGACGCTGGGGAGCGTTCCCGCCCAGGCTCAGTCGGTACCGATGATACCCAATATGTGAAGACTAACTTCCTGCTTGTTCCTGGAGATAAGATTAAAAAGAGAGAAGGAAAAGAGCTAAAAAAAAGGAACTCAAGATCTACTGAAGCAAATTTCAAGTCAATCAAAACTTGAATAGTGCAAGCTGCCAGGAAAATCTAAATTAGATGCTCTGAATAAAACCTTGGCCTTGCTTGGTTGAGGCAGTTCAGTGGGCAAGAGACTCCTTTATCCCTCACCTTTTTGTTTAGATAACAAATATATCTAACTAATATCTAGGTATCTAATAATGTTCAAGCAGATAGGATAGATTCTCGTCAGGGTATTTCATAAAGCTTCAATATTTATATAAAAATTTCCACTCAAAGCAGTCCTGCTGCATACTCTCCCGTTTGTCCTCAGAGAATAAGTCCTCAGAAATGGTGACATCTGTCAAGGCCCAGTAAGGGAACGCTTTCCCTACCTTTATAAATTCTAAAAAGCTGCCCTGCATGCACTGAAACGCCTAAGTTCTTTCTGATAAGAGTGGCACGAATAGAGGGATGCTCTGAGAACGTCTGAACCAAAAGCAGCCTCTTCTTGGCTTGCACATCCAATCTGTGGTGTTTAATGAAAAAATTTAAGGAGAACCAAGAGGCTGCTTTGCAGATGTCCTCCAGGGAAACAGTCCTTCACTCTGTCCAGGAAAACGTTTAAGCCCTTGCCAAATGAACTCATAGGGCCTGCAGTACTGGGAGTCTTTTCAAAAAAGACGCTGAATGTATAGTCTCCATATGGCCAAAAAGATTTGGACAACAGAGCTCCCTTTAATGGACTACTGAACAAGATAAACAACCTGTTGCCTTCAGATATCTGAGAAGAACCTGGTGCACATCCAGAAGAGTTCTCCTTTCCCCAACATTCCTCCTTGAAAAAGGCTAGCACAGAAATGACTTGGTTCAAGTGAAATGCAAAGTTTACCTTAGGTGAGAACAGTATACGATGCAAAGTAAATGATTCCCAAGTAAAGGCCGAAATGTAAATGTAATGTATGCCTTCAAGTCAGTGCTGACTCCTGGCATCCCAAAAGCCAAATATGGGTGCCTAAAAGATAAGCCCTGTGAGACAACATCTGCTGAAACAAATGGCCATTAAAAGATGCTTTATGGTTGATTAAAACTTTCTATAACACCACTGTTCCTCTAAGCTGTACGCGTGTGCGCACGCACACACCTCGCTGAGCGAGCGCACATACTTTACAACAGAGCGCACAAAAATTACGGCTGATTCTGATAGAAAACAACACAGACGTCTTAAAATGTAAAAGTTATGATTGTAATTACCAGAAATTTCCCGCTTCATTTAGTAATTGTCTATTTTCATTTAATTTGATTAAAATCAATGTGGTGTGCATACTGTATTCTGAGGTGTAGTCAAATTTTAAAGTATATAACTCTGAGTGTCATTATGTGGCGCACAAAAATGTAACCTTCCTTCAAAAGCTGCACACAGATGATATTTTATGTGCACACAGCCTAAAGAAAATTAGAGGGAACATTGTATAACACCCTTCAAGTTTAGCAGAGCGGTCTACATAAAATCAAAATTTAAAATGAGAAGAAAGGAATTCCATTAAACAATAGGGAAGTAGAACCCCATCTAAGACAGAAGAAGGAAAAAAAAGGAGCGAAAATCAACTTAGGAGGCTCTCAGGTATGTTGGGTAGTATTAGTGAAGGCCTGTTGAAAGACAGTCTTGAGTCAAAGATTCTTCAAGGATTGTTTCCTTTTTTTTTTTCCTTTTATGAAAATAGACAAGATTTACAAGTATCTACTTGCTCAAATAACAGAGCGCAAAAAACAAATGAAGTCACCCATAACAAAGAAAAGGTAATACAATAACAGTAAGCACCCTATCATTAGGCCACAATCAAGAATAGGGGGTGGAAAGACGGCAAATGGGGTCATAATCAGAGGAAAACAACAGTAATAAGTAACACAAGGCATTAGACACTCACCCTCTGGAAAATAATCATACCATGCATCTACCGCCCCTCGCCCATCACCTCCCAAGAGTACAAACTCACTGCACAGAAATCTTCTTTAGATCCAAAAAGACACAAAGTTCCTCTGGAGAGAAAAAGACATACTTAACATTCATATAGGTAATAAAACATGTACAGGGATATCGCAAGCGAAAGATCGCTCCCAATGATATTGTCTCTTGTCTCATGGACAAAAACAAACATCTCCTTTCCTGGGTAGGAAGGACGCGAGGGGTAATGTACCGTAAACTTGATGTTAGCTGTCACAAGTTTCTGGCAAAGGGGGGCATAAGCCCTTCTTCTTTGGCTCAAAGCCGCTGAATAGTCTTGCACAATTCTCACCTTTGCATTGTCTTTTACAATTAACCCTGCTTTCTTAGCCATTCTCAGCACTGCTTCTTTCTGGGAAAAATGCAGGAATCTTGCCAGCACCACATGTGGCCTAGTATCGGTTGGCTGCCTAGGCCCCACTCTGTGCACTCTCTCCAATATCAACTTGCCATGCTCCTCTCCACCACCCAGCACTTGCATGCTTAAAGCCTCTAAATAGGCTTTTAAATCTCTGTCCTGTATGCTGTTTGGAATGCCCAAAAAAACGCAGATTGTTGCAGTGAAGGCAATTTTCTAAATCATCTAATTTGGCCTCGTGCATCTGTGATGTTGCCTGAAGCCTCTGTACCTCGTGCTGCAGCGCCTCTACAGTCTCCTCGGTCATCCCGTTCCGGACCTCAGCCTCATGCATCCAGTTTACCAGCGAATCCAGAATTTTGCAAGGCATCCATTTTACCCTGGAGCGTATCAAATTGGACCGCCAGATCTTGTCTTACTAATCTGTTATGTTTTTTTGAAGGTGTGAATAAACAGGTGGACAAAGGTGAGTCGGTTGATATAGTGTATCTGGACTTTCAGAAAGCCTTTGACAAGGTCCCTCATCAGAGACTTTTTGCAAAACTAAAGAGTCATGGGATAGGAGGCAGTGTACTATTGTGGATCAGGAACTGGTTAAAAGATAGAAAGCAGAGGGTAGGGCTAAATGGCCAATTTTCCCAATGGAGAAAGGGGAATAGTGGTGTACCCCAGGGATCTGTGCTGGGTCCGCTGCTTTGACATATTCATAAATGACCTGGAAAAGGGAATAACGAGTGAGGTTATCAAATTTGCAGATGACACAAAACTATTTAAAGTTGTTAAAACCCAAGAGGATTGTGGAAAATTGCAAGAGGATCTTGATAAATTGGAAGACTGGACATCAAAATGGCAGATGAAATTGAATCTGGACAAGTGCAAAGTTATGCACCTAGGGAAGAATAACCCAAACTATGGTTACACGATGCAAGGTTCCACATTAGGAACCACCACCCAGGAAAAAGATTTAGGCGTCATTGTGGATAACATGTTAAAACCCTCGGCCCAGAGAGCAAATAGAATGCTAGGTATCAAAAGGAAAGGAATGGAAAATAAAACAAAAGATATTATAATGCCTCTATATCGTTCCATGGTGAGACCGCACCTTGAATATTGTGTGCAATTCTGGTCGCCGTATCTTAAAAAGGATATAGCGTTATTAGAAAAGGTTCAGAGAAGAGCCACCAAAATGGTAAAGGAGATGGAAGGATACTCCTATGAAGAAAGGCTAAAAAGGTTAGGGCTCTTTAACCTGGAAAGAGACGGCTGAGGGGAGATATGATAGACGTCTATAAATTAATGAACGGAGTGGAACGGGTAAACGTATATCGATTGTTTACGTTATCAGAATATAGAAAGACTAGGGGACATGCAATGAAGCTACAGGGTAAACTATTTAAGACTAATAAAAGAAAATATTTTTCACTCAACGTGTAATCAAACTCTGGAATTTGTTACCGGAGGATGTAGTAAAGGCTGTTACTGTAGCTGGGTTTAAAAAAGGTTTAGACAAGTTCCTGGAGGAAAGGTCCATAAACCATGATTAAGAAGGAACCCAGGATACCAATGCTTGACCCAGTACAAGCATTGTGAAACCTGTGTCTTTTGGGGAAACTGCTAGGTACGTATGACCTAGATTGGCCACTGTTGGAAACAGGTTACTGGGCTTGATGGACCTTGGTCTGACCCAGTATGGCATATCTTATGTTCTTATGTTATGTTCTTAACATCTGGATAAATCATAATTGTTTAACCCAGAAACGGTGTATCTATCTTCTTAAAGAAAAGAATTCTGGATAAATCTGACTCAAAGATGAAATTTATCAATAGGATCACTCTCTCCTTAATTTCAATTCGAGTAAGATCACATCACAATGAAAACAGACCAAAATCAGCACCATAGTACTCTATTACAATAAGAGAATCCAAGAGGAAACTACGTCAACATGAACGTCTATGGCAACATGATAAATCTGAAAGCACATTAAAACAACGTTCCCTCCTCCTGGGACAGGAGGTCTGGAGCAGATCCCAAGTCCAGGGAGGGAGCTTGAGAGAGATGAAGTAGTAGAGGGTACCACACTTGGCGTGGCCAACGTGGAGCTATGAGGATCATAGACCCCTTGTCTCTCTGAAGCTTGAACAGTGTCTTGGAAATTAGGGGAATGGGTGGAAAGGCATAGAGGAAGTCTTGCCCCCAATGGAGGAGGAAGGCATCCCTGGCCTGAATTCCCTGACACGGAATCCTGGAACAGAACCGGGGAAGTTTGGCATTCCACGGACTTGCAAACAGGTCTATGTCCGGGGTTCCCCAAATTTGAAAGATCCTGGCTATGTGGTCCCCATGGAGGGACCATTCGTTTGTGTAAGCAGAACTCGACTGAGTCTGTCTGCCCAAGAGTTTTGAACCCCTGGAAGATACACTGCCATGAGATGAATTTGATGCTCTCTGGCGAAGGCCTACAATCTCAAAGCTTCATTGCAAAGCGACAGAGAGCCAGTCCCGCCCTGCTTGTTCACGTAGAACATGGCTACTTGGTTGTCCGTGTGGATGAGGACTGTCTTGTAGCTGAGCAGGGTGTGGAAGACTCTGAGAGCTAGAAAATTTGCCCTGAGCTCCAAGAGGTTGATATGTAGAGATGTCTCCTGTGGAGACCAGATGCCCTGGGTGGAGAGATCTTGTAGATGAGCTCCCCAACCCCTTGGAGAGGCATCTGTTGTAAGGGTTGCTTGGGGTAGCAACTGTTGAAAGGGGGACCCCAGCAACAGATTCTGAGTGGACTTCCACCACTGGAGAGACCAAAAGAGGCGACTTGAGGTTGCTATGTTGTCTGACAGGCACCCTGATGCCTGGGTCCATTGGGTGGACAGAGTCCACTGAGCTGCTCGCATGTGAAGGCGAGCGTAAGGAACCACATGCACTGTGGATGCCATGTGGCCTAACAGTTGTAACATCTCTCGAGCAGTTAAATGGGACTTTAACTGAACTTGTTAGGCTAACTGCACCAATCGGAGGCAACGGGCTTGGGGAAGATAGGCCCTTGCAGTTGTGGTATCCAGCAAGGCCCCTATGAACTCTAATGACCGAGTAGGGGTGAGATGTGATTTTGGGATGTTTATTACCAGTCCCAGATACTGAAGAACACGCCTTGTGCAGGCTAGGGAAGCCTGGGCCTCTGTCTGGGATGGAGCTCGGATGAGCCAGTCGTCCAGATATGGGAATACAAATATTCCTAGAGTGTGTAGAAATGCAGCTACCACTGCCATGCATTTTGTGAACACTCTTGAGCAGAGGCCAGACCGAAAGGAAGCACTCTGTATTGGTAGTGCTTTCCCTGATAAAGGAACCGAAGGAACCTTGTGTGTGTTGGATGGATGAGGACATGGGTGCACGCATCCTTGAGATCTAGAGAACAAAGCCAATCCTGACTCTGAAGGTATGGAAGGAGAGCACCGAGAGAAATCATCTTGAATTTCTCCTTGCATAGAAACTTGTTCAATTCTCTGAGATCTAATATGGGTCTGTAGCCCCCTGTTTTCTTTGGGATAAGAAAATAGGGGGAGTAGAACCCTGAACCCTGTTGAAGAAGGGGTACTTCTTCTATTGCCTTTTGGGCAAGAAGGGTAGCAATCTCCTGGCCCAGAAGGTCGAGGAGAGATGTTGGAGAATTGAACTGTCTCACCATGGTGTGAGGAGGAAGGTTTAAGAAATGAAGCTTGTACCCCTCCCTTATGATGGAGAGGGTCCATTGCTCTGCTGTGATTTGTTCCCATCTGGGAGCAAAGTGAGCTAACCTTCCTGGAATGGTGAGAGGCTCTGGTTCTTCTAGAGCCAGAAAGGCTAAGTTCTCTAGTTGTAAGTCAAAGTCCCTGAGGAGGCTGAGGCTGTTGGGCCGTAGCAGTCCTTGCAGCCTTAGGCTTGGCTTGTTTAGGTTGTTGCTGACGCTTTGCAGCAAAACGACCTGCAGAAGATGCCTGGTGACCATAACCAGTATAATATTTCCCTTTTTTGGGAAAGAAAGTCTTTTTGAATAACCTTTTTCTAACAGGAGCAGAAGTAGACTCTGAAAGTCTAAGGCAGAATTCTCAGCATCCATCTGAGTGGCCTTTGCTTGCCAATCCTTGCCAAAAAGGTTTTCACCTGTACAAGGAAGATTTCCTAATCCATCCTGGACCCAGGGTTCCAAATCAGAAGCTTGTATCCAAGCAAGTCTGCATGCACCTATGGCAATAGCCGAGGCTCTGCTGGCACACTCAAATGAGTCAAAGGCTGCACGGTTGGAAAATTTGGAAACATCCTGGGCATGTTTAAGCCAGGTGAGAAACTCCTCCCTTTTATCTTCTGAGACAAAAGGAGATAAAGTTTGCAGATGATCTTCCTTTAGAAACATCCCCATATAGAGACTATAGGAGTTGATTCTGGCAGTAAGCATATTGGCCTGGAAGATTCTCCGGCCAAAAGCATCCAAGGTTCTGCATTCTCTTCCTGGAGGATTAGTTGAGTGTCTTTTTGCACTCTTTATCTTCTTCATAGCAGACTCCACCACAATAGAGTGGTGAGGAAGCTGAGTCTTATGAAAGCCAGGACAAGGAGGAACACAGTACATGGTGTCCAACCTGCGAGAATGAGGGGAGGTAGTAAGAGGTGTCTCCCATATGCCCAACATGTGATCATAAAGGATCTCATGAATTGGTAAAGTAGCTGCCTCTTTAGGAGCCTTAGGATATTGTAAAATATCCAATTTCTTGGCTCTAGGCTCTGGTTCAGGGGCCACTGAAATAGAGAGGCCCCTGGCCACTTCCCTAATGAAGTCTTGAAAAGACAAGTCTTCTGGAGGAGACATTCTTCTTTTTGGAGAAGAGGGCTCCTGAGGAAGGAGTACCGATGCTTTGACAGAAGCCTTTGATTCATCAGAGTCTTCGGAGGAATCAAAGTATCGCCTGTCTGGATGCTCTTGCAGAGCCCGATATGTGTACCGAGTGGTATCAACATCGGGAGTGATCGGTACCGATGGGCATCACAGAACAGGGTACCGCTGCAGTCGACACCGAAGCCGATGTCGATGCAATCGGTACCGGCACAGACAACGGAGTTTGTTGCGGTACCGGAGGCGTCGCAGCTTGTATGAATGCCGTAATGGCACGCTGCATGGTCAGAATATTCTGATCCATCGACGCAACCAATGTCTGGATGTCGGTACCAGTGGTAACCACCGGTACCCCAGAACATGGCAACAGGTGATCGGTCGAGGCCACGCCATCGATGTCAACCTGTGACCCCATAGATGAAGCTTTGGAAGCCGGAGCTTCCCGCCGGGGTAATTTTGCCGGTGCAGGATCCTCGAGAGCAAGCCCGGAGGCATCTCGATACTTAGAGGGAGATCTACCCGTCGAGGACCGCCTGGACTTATGTTTGGTTACCTGAGATCCATGGGAGGAAGAAGCAGCCCTGGAAGATGTCGATGCCACCAAAGCTGCATCAGAGGGAAACAGGGTACTGAGCTTGGCCGCTCGATTCTGTCGACCTCTTTTAGACATCATGGAACAGGACTCACAATCGGTGATGGAGTGGTCAGGGCCCAAACATTTTAGACACCAGTCATGGGTGTCGGTGATAGAAAGAGTACCGCTGCACTTCGTGCACTTTTTAAACCCGGAAGCGTGCTTTTCCATGAGGAAAATTTTGCTAGGCCTAAGGCCCAAAAGGAAAACGGTAGTTTTTTTTTTTTAAAGAAAGAAGAAAAGACCGGCGGTACCGGTCCGACGTCGAAGAAGGCAGACGCGCGACCAAAGAAATAAAGAACTTCTTCAGCGGTGACAGGAACACGACCTGCTGGCTCCGCGGAAAAGAAGAACTGGAGAGAGGCGGTTAGGAAAGGCAGGAAGGCAGCGCGCAGGTGCTGTGGGATGCTCCCAAAAGCTTTCTTTCTGGACGCTGGGGAGCGATCCCGCGCAGGCTCCGTCGGTACCGACGATACCCATATGTGAAGACCCATTCCTGCTTGTTCCTGGAGATCTGTGTGTGTATCTTGTTCTGCTAGTGTGCCATAGTGGATGGAGAATAGATGAGTTTTGAGGTTTTTGCAAAAAGTTTGTAGATCATTTAATTCCCTGAGGTTGTCTGGTAGGGCATTCCAGAGGTTTGGGGCTTGGTGCGAGGAGGCTTTATTGTTTGTTTGTTTCCTGGCTTTCCTGAAGTCTGTTGGAATAACCAGCTTGTTTTTGTTGTGGTTGCGTTGATTTCTATTGCTGGGTTCCTTAGATACGACTGTGGATAGGTGGGAGGGGGCAATGTCATTTATTACTTTGTAGGTGGAGATCAAGATTTTATAATTAATTCGCCTTTGGATGGGTAGCCAATGGAGGGCATAAAGAGTTGGGGTTATGTGCTCCACTGGGTTGACGTTCATAATTACTCTAGCAGTCATATTTTGGACAGTTTGGAGCCGTCTTAATGCCCGTTTTGTGATACCCTGTAGCGTGGTGTTGGCATAATCAAAATGGGGCATTATGATAGCTTGGATGATCAATTTGAAGTCATCATGGTGAAGAAGAGGGCGAAGTTGCTTTAATAGTCTTAGTTTGTACAGGATCTTTTTGGTTGTTTGTTTTAAGTGGGGTGTCATGCTGAGGATGTGATCTATAATTACCCCAGATATTTTACTTCTATGTTAATGGAGATGTTGAAGTCATGGAGTTTGACTGTAGTTGGAGGAGTGAATTGCTGGTTCCTGGTTACGAATATGGTTTCAGTCTTTGTAGTGTTAATCAGTAGGTTATGATTTTTGAGCCAGGTCAGGATTTTGGAGAAACAATCAGGGAGTAATTGTATTGGGGGATTTGTGATATTAAATGGGAGATATATCATATCATCCGTGTAAATATGGTAGTTTACCCAGAATCTTTTAAATGTGGCGCAGATGGGTTGGAGGTAAATATTAAAGAGCAGGGCTGATAGGATGGATCCTTGGGAGAGACCCTGTTCCTGTTTGTATGGTGCAGAAATGTGCTGGTCAATTCTTACTACTTGTGTTCTGTTTGATAGGTATGAAGAGAACCATTTGAGGACCGTTTCTTGAATTCCAATCTGCTTGAGTCTTGTGAGCATCATGTTATGGTTTACACTGTCGAAGGCTGCAGTGATGTCTACAAAAATGAGGAGGAAGGTTTGTTTGGCATTATCGATACCACGTGTGAGTGTATTGAATAGGACTGTGAGGAGAGTTTCGACACCATGGTAGGGACGAAAGCCGTATTGGTGTTCGTCAAGTGGAGCAAATGTGTCAATGCGGTCCTGGAGTTGTACTTATACAATTTTTTTTTATTATTTTAATCATAAAAGGTAGGCTTGAAATGGGCCTGTAGGATGTCGGGGATTTGTTATCACTTGTGTTTTTTTAAGATTGGGTGGATGTGAGCATTTTTGAGAGAGGCGGGTAAATACCCACTTTGGAGGGAGAGGTTGATTATAGGGTGTATAAAGGATGAAAGTTCAGGTATTTTTGCTTTTAACCAGATTACTGGACATGGGTCGAGGTAGGAAGTAGTAGTATTTATTTTGGCTATGATGTTTTTGAGTATCTCTTTTGAGGTAGGGTGAAAGCTAGGCCAAGGATTAGGGTGTGAGGAATGGTCTTCGTTAGTGTACGTCATGGGGGGTGTTTGGTGTTTAAGCTTCTGCATGTAGTGGTTTGCAAGGAGCTGAGGAGAAATTTTATGATCTGAGTGTTTGTTTGGTGTGTTATTGGTTAAGGATTGGACAATGCTGAAGAGTTCCCTGGGTCTGTTTAGAGATTTAGATAGTAAACTAGAGTAGTAGTTTTTCCTTGTGTTATCAATGGAGTCCCTGTATAGTTTAAGGGTATTTAAGTAAGTATCCTGGTGTATTTTGGATTTTGTGTGACGCCATTTGCGCTTTGCTCTACGTAGGTCAGTTTTTATGCATTTTATTTCTAGTTGGAACCAGGGGGCATTTTTCCTTGCTGTTGGTTGGCCACAGGTTTTATTTGAGGTAACTGCCTTAGATATAGTGTCAGTCAAGTTTGTTATGGCATCATCTAGATTTGTGGGGTCCAGGGAAAGATGTTGAATTGTTTGATTTAGGAATTTATCTTTATTACATTTTTTTGAATCTGTTGAATTGAGGTGTATGGGTAGGTTTGTTTGGGGAGGTGTTCATCCAGGGTATTTGGAGCTTTATCGGGTGGTAATCTGACCATGGTACAAAAGGTCAAGGGTGTTGCCTTTTATATGAGTATGATTATTTATGATTTGGATGTGATCTATATCTTCAATGGTATTTAGAAATGATGCCATGTGGCTGTGTGAAAGAGATGGAAGGTTAAGGTCACCAAGTAAGATCATGGGGTTGGTGTCATTGGAGGAGCCCAGTAATTCAATTAGTAGGTCCAGATTGTCTGGATTTGGGTCAGGTGGTCTGTATGTTAAGCATATGCTACAATGTTTTATTTTTATGGTGAGTAGGTCTATATTAGAGATATTATCAGATGTGACTAAGGACGCTTTCAGAGATTCTTTTATGATGATGACTCCTCCTCCTCGCTTAACAGTTCTGTGAGTGTGGAAGATTTCATAACCTGGCATCCTCAATTGATTAAGATTGCATCAGTGTCTGTGAGCCAAGTTTCAGTTATGAAGACAATGTCAGGGAGTGGTCGGATAGCAGATCCTGAAAAATTGGTAGTTTTTTTCTCATTGACCTAGTGTTGACTAAGTAGCAATTCAGTTGTTTAGTCTGGGCCATGTATGATCTTGAGGTTAGAGCGGGGATTTCTTCTAGCTTTATATTGATTAGCCTGTTGTGGGAAGCTTTGTAGGTGTGGCCGTAATTGAAGTGTGGGTGCTTGTAGACGCACCGGTTTAGGTTATAGATGGTAATAAAACATTTACAAGGATATCGCAAGCGAAAGATCGCTCCCAATGATATTGTCTCTTGTATAATGGACAAAAACAAACATCTCCTTTCCTGGGTAGGACGACTAACATCTGGATAAATCATAATTGTTTAACCCAGAAACGGTGTATCTATCGTCTTAAAGAAAAGAATTCTGGATAAATCTGACTCAAAGATTAAATTTATCAATAGGATCACTCTTTCCTTAATTTCAACTCGATTAAGATCACTTCACAATGAAAACAGACCAAAATCAGCACCATAGTACTCTATTACAATAAGAGAATCAAAGAGGAAACTACGTCAACATGAACGTCTATGGCAACATGATAAATCTGAAAGCACATTAAAACAATATCAAACAATGCAACAAGAATACAATATCCTAATCAATAAACACAAAACGACAATACCATACTAACCTCATTCTAAAAGCCTGCAACAAACCCAAAGAGCTCTTCGACACTGTACACACTCTCTTTCGCGGGTTTCTTCTTCCTTCTGTGTTCCCTTGAAGGAGACCCCCTTTCGAAGGAGCCTTGACGGTGCTCGGGGTCGAACTCCGGAGATGTAGAGGCCTCTTTCGAGGTCCGGGCCCAGCCGGACGTGGAGTCAGAAAAGAGTCTTTCACGCTGATGCTGACAGCTCCTCAGTGCCTTAGAGGACATTTTGCCGCACAGGACACAGACCACTGGGTCATGGTCAGGCCCGAGGCACCGGAGGCAGCAGTCATGTGTGTCGGTGAGAGACATTAGCTTCTTACACCGATCACACTTTTTGAACCCGCTGGCAGCCATCGGGGGAAAAAGGACCCCTGCAAGGTCGAAAGACCGGGCTGCCAGTGAAAAAGAGAAAAAAAGCGGGAACGTTAGTCACGAAGGACAAAAACCAAAAAACTAGCTCCGCGCTCGATACCGGTGTACCGGGCCCAGGTGGTAAGGGGAACCGGTAGTTGTATGATGGGTTGTATGATGGATTCAGGCACTGGGTTAGTACAGATATGTAAAGTTGATGTAGAGGAAGGTTAGTATCCTTGAACTTAGGATGTCAGGACGCGTCATGTATGTAACAATGGATCGGCCTGAGGTAGACAGAGTTATATAATCTAGATTACAAATAGGATAAGATTAGGCAATGCAGTACAATTGTATCAATACACAAGGTACAAGTTAGAATAAATATATGCAGATTAACACGTGTGGTACATATGTTGCAGTTGAAAATGCAAAATTAGGGTATATCAGTCTTGCGATAAAGTAGACAGTTATTACACAGACTTACTATTTCGTTGACGTTAAGGTTGTTGATGAGTTGAGGGTATGATTGGGCTTCTGCTGTTCAGATATCTTCGGTTGTAGCCGCCACAGGCCCACGCCTAACAGACGCGGGCCTGCCGGCGTGCTGCTTTTAAATGTGGCGAAGAGCTCTCGCTTGGTCCTTGGTGGGGGGAACGTGAGAGGCAAGCAGCTTCCGCTTCCTCCCCCGACGCCCGATCGGCGAGTAGGTTGAAGAGCTGGAGGGTCCAGAGCAGAGGCTTGTCTTGTGCCAGCATGCTGCTTTTAAATGTGACGAAGAGCTCCCGATTGGTCCTTGGTTGGAGGAGCGGGAGGGGCAAGGGTCAATTATTTCCTTAGAATCTTTAATTTCTTTCCCCATCATAGATAGTTTCTCCTGGGCCTCTTTAGCCAATATTTTGCTGAGAGGAAACTTGACCAACAGTTTGAGCTAGAGCAGATATGTCATGAGAACACTTGGCAACAGTTCCATCCAACATAACCAGCATGGCCCATATAGAATGTAAAGATACCTCTGATGGAACTTCCCTCACTGTACAAACAGGGAGAACTTCCGTCTCGCTTTTCCTCTCCTATGTTGGGGCAGAATGTGTAGACCCCGCAGCACTCAGGAACTGAGGTCAGTGGCATAGAGGAAGAGGTGGGGTCCCCAGTGCTCACTCCTATTACATCTCCGAAAGAACCAGACATCAAATTAATGGAAGTATGGCTCAGGCCAGACTGCTCTGAGCTCAGCAGGGAATCATCTAGGATGCAGCCACGGCAACAAAGATGATGCTTGTCCGAGCACAGGCATCTCCCCATTGGGAACCCACACTGCCAAGCTCTCCTTTGCGGCTGTTTCAATTGCCAGAGCCTTCAGAAGATGTGCATCAATCTTCGGCTGGCCTGCGGTGGAAGAAACAGCCTTGGCCTATTTGTCTTGGCCTTTCCCCAGTCGCTTAGGAGCCATAGGAAATCATCAAAAAGGTAAAAGTGCGGAACAGCTCAGACACGAACCTCCTGCGGTGCCGCCATCTTGGCTCCACTTCCCCCCAAGGATGGTTTCCTAATGGACTCTAATGGGAACCTAGCAGGACAAAAAGTACCAGATTAAAAGCTCACTGGGGAACTACAGCGTTAAAGGAGGGCAAATCTGCTTTGACCACCCCCAAAGGAAACTGACTGCACCCAAGACACCCTGGAGCCAAGAAACGGCTGCAATCTGGATGGCTCAGGAAATTCAGAAGTAGATCCTTATCTAGCACCCTCTGAAGAAAAATGCATGTGCCTTATTCCATTTCTTTAGGAAAGTGATGTAATCACTGGAAAGCTGTGGTTGTCTCCATCCGCTAGCTGGGTAACAAAAACTCATAAGTTTGGAATGCTGAAAATTTATGCTCCGCCCCATACACATGCATAGTTGAACGACACGCCATTGGTCCGAAGCACATACTTTCAGAATAGTGCCAAATTACATTATTTATTTATTTAAATGTATTTCTATACCACCTTTCTGCCATTCAAAGCAGTTTACATGTAACCAAAAACTAACAGTGCATGGATATGCATGCTGTTTACAATGAGCAGAACCTGCACCCAAGTGTCCATTTATGTGCAGGAACCATTAAAAGGTGACATTTTACTTAACAGATAATGTACTCTCCTGGAGTCCTGCTAGACCAGTCCAGACAAATGGGTTGTGCACCCCATACCAGCAGAGGTAGAGACGGAGAAGAAAAATCCAGGTGGTTTCTTATGACCTCATCCTGCTATTATAGCTGATGCAGCTAGAGACACTCCAGTATTCATACCCAAGCTATGGCAAGAACCCCCAACTACACACAACCTTAATGAGGTTAACAAGGAACTACAACTATGTACAAAATAGTCTTCAGACAAAGCCTGTCAAGGGACTATGAACCCACAGGGCCAAATCACCAAGAATGCAGAAGATCACAATAGATCATAGGTTCAGACCAGTCCAGACAAGGGGGGATGTACCAAAGCTACAACTCCACTAGGTGGGAAGACAACACGGCAGCCTTTAAGATCTCTGCACCAAAGGCCATGTTCACCCAAGTGTGGACATCCAGGCAGTAATGCTTGACAAAAATGGAAAGTGATGACCACGTTGCCGCCTGACATTTATCTAAGGGAATGACCAAGTCACACTTCACTCAAGAAGAAGCCTGCACCAGGGTGGCATGCACACATAAAAACACTCAGGGAGCGGCCAGTTCTGCAGCAGATAGCACTGGTCAACATTGAAATCGTTACTGACTTTAAAAGGCCCTAATCTGTAGTATCTCGGTGAGCTGAACACAAATATAACTGAACTGAAAGGAAGCTTGTCTGTACAGGGCTGTGTACACGGTCAAGGTACTTAACATCTTATTACTAAAAGCCCTAAGAAAGAGTTAACACCACAGAGATTCCAGAGCTTATTACTCAGCAACAACCTTGAAAGACTCTACTGAGATAACTAGGCTGACCGTTTCTACTAAAGACATTAGGTTTGTTATACAAAAGATAGTGCAGGGAGGAGTTTGTTTCGCAGTCTCTCAGTCTTGATTCAGAGATATCAAAACTGCAAGTGTTAGAATTATTGTCTAAAAGTTATGTCTGGGAATACATGTATGTCTCCTCATGATGACCTATGCTAATAAGAACTGACCTATGACGTAGAGATATAGAGATGCCTGTTATGAATATACGTGATGCTTGACGTATAACAATAAGGTGGAAATTATGCTGTGTAAAGCATAGCTACTCACCTGTAACAGGTGATCTCCGGGAACAGCAGGAATTTAGTCTTCACATGTGGGTATCGTCGGTACCGACGGAGTCCGCGCGGGAACGCTCCCCAGCGTCCAATTAGAAAGCCTTTGGGAGCATCCCACAGCGCCTGCGTGCTGCCTTCCCGCCTTTCCCAACTGCCTCTCTCCAGTTGAGTTTTAAAGCTGAGACAAAGAGAGAAAGAAGGAAAGGAAAGTAAAAAGAGATACAACTCCTAGGGGAGGTGGGTGGGTTGTGAAGACTAAATTCCTGCTGTTCCCGGAGATCACCTGTTACAGGTGAGTAACTATGCTATCTCCAGGAACAAGCAGGAATGTAGTCTTCACATATGGGGACTCCCTAGCTACAGATGCCAAGGAGAAACCCTAGAAGTTGTGTGCCCCTGTGAAAGGGCTCCACTTCCACCCATGGATCTCTGGCATCCTACCGGGAAAGTTGGGTAGGAGTTGATTAGGTATGGAACAGGTGCTGTAGAACAGCCTGACCAAACAAGGCATCCCGGCGGGAGTCCTTGGCTAAGCAGTAATGGGCTGTAAAGGTATGAACCGAGGCCCAAGTAGCTGCTCGACAGATGTCGTCAATAGACACAGAGTGTAAATGAGCCATTGAGGCTGCCATGGCTCTCACATTGTGAGCTGTGACATGGCCTTCCAGAGAAAGGTTCTTACTCCGATAGGCAAAAGAAATACACTGTGCAATCCAGTTGGATAATGTTCTTTTGGAGACTGGACGTCCCAAATGAGAAGGATCAAAAGCAACAAAGAGCTGGGAAGACTTTCTGTGTTGCTGTGTTCTTTGTAAGTAAAAGGCAAGCGCTCTTTTACAGTCCAAAGTATGAAGATTCCTTTCTGCATTTGAAGCATGAGGCCTTGAAAAAAATACAGGCAGGTAAACCGCCTGGTTTAAATGAAAAGGTGAGACCACCTTTGGCATAAAGTGTGGATGAGTCCTAAGGACTACCTTATCATGATGGAACCTCGTAAGGAGGATCAGCAACTAATGCTTGCAATTCACTGATGCGACGTGCTGATGTGATTGCAATGAGAAAGTAACTTTCCAGGAAAGGAATTTCAAGGAGGTAGTAGCTAAAGGATCAAAGGGCGGCTTCATGAGCTGCCCCAGAACCAAATTCAGGTCCCATGCCACTGGAGGTGGCCTAATGGGAGGCTTAGTTAGAAGAAGGCCCCTCATAAATCTCGCTATGAGAGGATGAGAGGAAATAGGTTGACCATTTAGAGGCTTTAAAGAAGCTGAAATAGCACTTAAATGGACTCTTACTGAGTTAGTCTTAAGTCCTGCATTAGATAAATGAAGGAGATATTCAAGTAATGATTCCAGAGGTATCGCAGAGGGGTGAAGACCCTTTTGCGAACACCATACGGAAAACCTTTTCCACTTGAAAGTATAAGAACGTCTTGTGGAAGGTTTCCTGGAAGCACAAAGGACATCCCTTACTTGTTGAGAAAGGTTAAGACCATGAAGGTCTAGGCTCTCAGCAACCAGGCCCTGAGATGCAGGGAGTGGGGATTGGGATGCCACACATCCCGTCCTCCTGAGACAGGAGATCTGGAGCAGATCCTAACTCCAGAGGGGGAGCTTGAGAGAGATGTAGAAGCAGAGGGTACCACACCTGCCGTGGCCAATGTGGAGCTATGAGAATCATGTGGCCCTTGTCTCTCTGAAGCTTGAATAGGGTCTTGGGAAATAGAGGAATGGGTGGAAAGGCATATAGGAAGTCCTGACCCCAATGGAGGAGGAAAGCATCCCTGGCCTGAGATCCATCAGCTGGAATTCTGGAACAGAACCGGGGAAATTTGGCATTCAACGGACTCGCAAAGAGGTCTATGTCCGGAGTCCCCCAAATTTGAAAACCTTTTGCTAACTGGTCTGCATGGAGAGACCATTCGTGTGGAAGCAGAACTCGACTGAGTCTGTCTGCCAAGAGTTTTGAATGCCTGGCAGATATACCGCAAGGAGATGAATCTGATGCTCTCTGGCGAGGGCCCATAGTCGCAAAGCTTCGTTGCAAAGCGACAGAGAGCCTGTTCCCCCCTGCTTGTTCACGTAGAACATAGCTACTTGATTGTCTGTCTGAATTAGGACTGTCTTGTAGCTGAGCTGGGTATGGAACACTCGAAGAGCAAGGAAGATTGCTCTGAGTTCTAGGAGATTGATATGTAAGTAGGTCTCCTGTGGAGACCAGGTGCCTTGGGTAGAGAGATCTTGCAGATGAGCTCCCCAACCCACCTGTGAGACGCCTGTTGTTAGAATGACCTGGGGTAGGGGTTGCTGGAAAGGGGACCCCACCAACAGGTTTTGGGTTGACTGCCACCATTGTAGGGACAAAATAAGGCGACTTGTGTTTGCTATTTTGTCTGATAGGCAGCCTGATGCTTGAGTCCACTGAGTGGATAGAGTCCATTGGGCTGCTCTCATATGGAGGCGCGCATAAGGAACCACATGCATGGTAGATGCCATGTGGCCTAGTAGTTGTAACATTTTCCGAGCAGTGAGATGAGTCTTTAGCACTGCCTGGGAGGCTAGCTGCACAATGCGAAGGCAGCGAGCCTGTGGAAGACAGGCCCTTGCTTTTCTGGTATCCAGCAGAGCTCCTATAAACTCTAGAGACTGAGTGGAAGTTAGGCTGGATTTTGTAATGTTTATGACCAGGCCCAAATACTGGAGGATACGCATTGTGCAAGCTAGGGACATTCTGGCCTTTTACTCTGATGGGGCTCGAATGAGCCAGTCGTCTAAGTAGGGGAAGACAAATATTCCTAGAGTGCGGAGAAATGCTGCCACTACAGCCATGCATTTCGTGAACACCCTTGGTGCTGAGGCCAGGCCAAAAGGAAGAACCCTGTATAGGTAGTGCTTTCCTTGAAAAACAAAACGAAGGAACCTTCAGTGAGTTGGATGGATGAGAACATGAGTGTACGCATCCTTGAGATCTAGAGAACAAAACCAATCCTGACTCTGAAGGTATGGCAGCAGAGTTCCTAGAGAAATCATCTTGAATTTCTCTTTGAACAGGAATTTGTTCAGTTCTCTGAGGTCTAAAATGGGTCTGTGTCCCCCTGTTTTCTATGGAATAAGGAAATAAGGGGAGTAAAACCCTGTACCCTGTTGGGAAATGGGTACGCGTTCTATTGCCCCCTGGGCAAGAAGTAAATTGACCTCTTGACTCAACTGAGTGTTGAGAGACGCCTGAGAATTGAACCGTCTTACCACAGTAGGAGGGGGCATGTTGAAGAAATGAAGCTTGTACCCTTCTCTTACAATGAAAAGAGTCCATTGTTCTGCTGTTATCTGCCCCCATCTGGGAGCAAAATGACACAACCTTCCTGGGATGGTGGAAGGCTCTGGCCCGTTCAGGCCCAGGAAGGCCAAGTTCTCTAGATGGGAGTCAAAGCCCCTATGGAGGCTGGGTCTGCTGGGCCGGTTGAGGCTTAGCAGGCTTTGATTTCCTTTGCTTTGGGGGCTGCTGTCCCTTTCGGGCGGACTGACCTGCAGAATGCACCTGCTGGGTATAGGAGGGGTAAAACCTCTTCTTTTTAGAGAAGAATGGTTTCTTGTAGGATTTTCTCCTTGCAGGATCAGCTGTAAGCTTTGGATAATCTATCCAGAGTGGTGTTATCAGCATCCAGCTCATTAGCTTTCTCTTGCCAATTTTTGCCAAAGAGATTTTCACCAGTACAGGGGATACTGCCCAGCTTGTCCTGTACCCAGAGCTCCAAGTCAGATGCCTGGAGCCAGGCAATCCTGCGAGCCCCTATGGCAATGGCAGAGGTTCTGCTGATACACTCAAAGCAGTCAAAAGCTGCACGATTGACAAACTTGGAAACATCCTGGGCATGTTTGACAAGTGTCTGGTAATCCTGCCTTTTATCATCAGGAAGGAGAGGGCTCATAAGCTCTAGATCTCCTGTGACCTCCTTAAGGAACATTCCCATATATAGGATGTAGGAACTAATCCTGGCAGAAAGCATAGAAGCCTGGAATGTTCGATGCCCAAAGGCATCAAGAGTTCTACATTCACGTCCTGGAGGATTCGATGCATGTCTTTTTGCACTCTTGATCCTTCTCATAGCTGACTCCACCACTATGGAGTGGTGTGGCAACTGAGCTTTTTGAAATCCAGGACAAGGAGGCACTCCATATATGGCATCCAGCCTACGGGAATGAGGAGAGGTGGTAAGAGGTGTTTCCCACATCCTTAACATGAGATCATGCAAGATCTCATGAATAGGCAAAGTAGTCACTTCCTTGGGAGCTTTAGGATATTGCAAAATTTCCAACTCCTTTGCCCTGGGCTCTGTTTCAGGAGCCACTGTGATGGAAAGACCTCTAGCCACCTCCCTGATAAAATCTTGAAAGGATATATCCTCTGGAGGAGACATCCTACGTTTAGGAGAAGGCGGCTCCTCAGAGAGAAGTACTCCGGAATCGACAGAGCTGTCAAAATCCTCAAAGTCATCGGAGGATTCAAAATATCTTCTGTCCGGGTGCTCTTGTAAAGCACGATACCGGTACCGATCAAAGTCGGTACCGGAGGGGTCCGGTATCGGCTTGTCGATACCTGAGGAAACAGCATGACTTGGTGTCGGTAACAGCATTGCCGATGTCGATGCTGTCGGTACCGGAACCGGTGTCGATACCGGTTGAACTGTCTGAAGCGGTCCCGAAGGCACCGATGCCGCAAGGAGAGCCGCCAGACTGCACTCAATAGCCAGGAATCTCTGGTCAATTGACGCTGCCAATGCCTGGGTGCCGGTACCGGACGAAGCAGCCGGTACCCCAGAGCATGGCACCAGTAGTTCTGCTGAGGTTGGGGCCTCGAGAACATCCTGGAGCCCCGATAGTGCTTTGGAAGCCGAAGCCTCCCTCCGGGGCAATTTTGCCGGTACAAATTCCTCAAGGGCAACGCCAGAGGCATCTCGATACTTGGAAGGAGATCTACCCTTTGAGGACCAGCCAGATTTATGTTTGGTTACATGAGATCCATGGGAGGAAGACGAAGCCCGGGAAGACGTCGATGCCACTGATGCTGCATCGGAGGGAAAAAGGGTGCTAAGCTTAGCAGCTCGGTTCTGCCGACCACTCTTCGACATCATCCCACAGGCAACACACTCCAAGATGGAGTGGTCAGGACCTAAACATTTAAGGCACCACTCATGAGTGTCAGTGACAGAGATGGTACTGCCACACTTTGAACACTTTTTGAAACCCGAAGCGGGTTTTTCCATATTGAGGAAAACTTTGGGCCTAGTGCCCAAAATGGCACGTGGCGCCCTAGAGGAAAAAGGCTGGAAAATCCAGTAAAGATTAGTAATAATTTTTCTTTTTTTTTTTTTTAAAGAAAGAAAGAAAGAACCGGCGGTATCGGTATAGCGTCGAGGAAGGCAGATGCTACCAGAAAAAGAATGAAAATACAGGATAATTTCTGCAGTGACAGGAAAACGACCTGCTGGCTCCGCAGAAAACAAAGAACTGGAAAGAGGCAGTTGGGAAAGGCGGGAAGGCAGCACACAGGCGCTGTGGGATGCTCCAAAAGGCTTTCTAATTGGACGCTGGGGAGCATTCCCGCGCAGGCTCCGTTGGTACCGACGATACCCATATGTGAAGACTACATTCCTGCTTGTTCCTGGAGATTGGAATATTTACCTATAAATAAAATGGCTGAAAGCTGTGATGGCAGAGTAAACAAGGTGCTAACTTGGTTTGCTCTCCCAACTCAGATACAGATCTCTGCATTCAGGGCAAGGTCAGAAGGTGCCAGAAGATTTGTGAGTATTACCAGTGGGTAATCTGTTAAGTAGACAGGCTCTGTCTCAGATGCGTGAATGGCATGACAGAGCTAGGGCTTTAGCGTTTAAGAAAGATAGACCGATAGCCCTTCTTACTGTACGCTTCTATTGTATGTATGAGAAGCATGGCTATGTAGCCATCGATTTCGTAGCACATAGGGTTTCAGTGACTAGGGGTAATGAGAATTTGCAGTTTCCTCTGGAGGGAACTTTCTCTGTAGATAAGGTCCATTACCTGAGATATGAGTTGGTGGTTAAAGGTAAATCGTGCAATAGTCCTGAATGGATTGTGCTTACATGGTGGGAACGGATGGTACATGCAGAAAAACATAGGAATGCAGTTCAAGATTTGAAAAAAAAGTTGTTTGTGTTAGGAAATGTAACTAATGACCAGCTGAGCAAGTGCGGGTCACTCGTGCAGCAGAACTAAGAGAAAAAATACTTAAAGAGAAACAGAAGTTAGGGGGAGAAGAACTGAGTAATTTAGATATTTGTAATATCTCCCAGCTCCAAGAATTGAGAGCATGTTTGAACAAAGAAACGGAAAGTGTTGTACTTGTAATAAGAACCTTAAGAGTGGCAATAGGTGATAGTGTTTCCGTTGCAAAAGAATTAAGAGTTGCTGATGAACTTATTGATAGAATTGAGAGAGATTTGGACAGACATTATGAAACCTACAAAGAGGAGCGTGATCAATTATATTATGATCTAGGCTCTATTCAGGAAGCTATACACCAGCAAAATAACTCACGTTCTAGCATAGTTAAATCTGAAGCAGCTGAGGGAAGTAATATTGTGCCTACTTATCCTTTCCGTTTATATCCAGTGGGCTTGACAGGTTCTATGACTGTGCCTGCAAATTGGAGCCCTAAAGAAGTGTTTGATTTGTCTAAAACCTTTCCTAATTACAGGGATAACCCTGGTAGATTTGTGTCCTTATGGTCTCAAATAATTAACAGTTATAATCCCACTTGGGCAGATCTAGATAATTTGCTTAGAGCTGTGTTTTTTAATCCAGCTGATTTTCATAGGGTCACTCATCCAATTCGTGAAGATAACTGGCAATGGCCACTCACAGACCCTGTGATAAATTTTCAAGCTAAGACTCAAAGAGATAATTTTGTTTTGTGTAGAGAGAAATTGTTAGAATCCCTTAAAGTAGTTGTAAGCCTGTAAAGGATTGGTCGAGGCTAACATCTCTAAAGCAGGATAGGGGTGAAAAGGTTACAGATTTTCACACTAGGTGTATGCTAGCTTTTAAGGACTATTCTGGTGAGGTAGGAAGACACACTTTCAGGATTCACTAATATTTTTGTAAATGGTTTGCATCCGAGAATAAAAGAAATTTTAGGAGACTTCAATAACAGATTGGCCAGCTAGAACAGCTGATGCAATTCTGGAAGGAGCGCGATACAGTGAGTTGACGTTTACCAAGGAACAGCAAGAAGAGCAAACCAAGATAGATGTGAAAGACTAAATTGCTCAATTTACAGATTGCTTCTATGCAACCACCAATGGGCAGGGGTAGAGGTAGAAACAGAGGGAGAGGAATTTATGTGAATCTTCAGTGAGGACGTGGACAGTCAAGAGGAATGCGTGCTTGTTATACTTGTGGTGAGATTGGGCATCTAGAGCGAGACTGCCCCCGGAATCGGAATCTTGATGTCCAGAAAGCTAATTTCCCTCCAGTAAAAGCTGAATTCACTCCAGATATCAATGTTTCTCTAACCCAGAAGATTGTGGGGAAGATACATGGGATGCATGACTATTGTTGAACTTGAATATAACCCCTCAGGGTGAGTTAGAAGCTAAGCTGGGAGGATCTAATTTGAAGTTTGTTATTGATATTGGAGCTACTACATCAGCACTGCGTTTACAGGATTTGCCTACCATTTATCACGCTCAGCTAGCACAAGCACCGATAGTACATTGTGAAGGCATTGCAGGTAAGATAAAGCGTAGTTACTCACCTGTAACAGGTGTTCTACAGGAGCAGCAGGAATCAGTCCTCACTTATGGGTGACGTCGGCGCCGACGGAGCCCTCGCGGAGCAATTTTCCCCAGCTTTCAAAGAAAGCCTTTGGGAATTGCAGCGCGCATGCGCGGTCCTCTTCCCGCCCAAGGGTGCCATCTTAGCCAGTCAGATGACATAGCTAAAAAAGACAGCATAAAAATTTGCAAAAAAAGAACTTAAGCAGATGATTGCAACTCCAAGGGCAGGAGGGAGGGTAGTGAGGACTGATTCCTGCTGCTCCTGGAGAACACCTGTTACAGGTGAGTAACTACGCTTTCTCCAGGACCAAGCAGGAAGTCAGTCCTCACTTATGGGACTCCCAAGCTCAAGGCTACCGGAGACCCTAAGCACAAAAATGAGCTCCCTCTAGCTCAGCAGCACAGAAGGAAAGAATCTTCGCTGAAGTATTACCCACCGGTAGCCCACATCCGGGATGGAGGGTAGGAGTTGCTCAGACCTCGAAGAGATTACGGAGGACTGCCTGTCCGAAAGCACTGTCCCTGCGGGACTCCCTCTCGAGACAGTAATGGACCGCAAAAGTCTGGCTCGAAGACCAAGTAGCGGCCCGGCAGATGTCTGCCAGCGGAACAGAGCGGAGGTAAGCCACTGACGTAGCCTTTGCCCGAACGCAATGAGCCGTGACTCGACCTTCCAAGGAGAGTCCGGCTGCCCCATAAGCCCAAGAGATACAGTCCGCAACCCAGATGGACAGAGTACGCTTGGAGACCGGGAGCCCCAATTTATTGGGGTCAAAAGACACAAAAAGCTGAGCAGCTTTACGGTGCTCCCGCGTACGGTCAAGGTAGAAGTTCAATGCCCTTCTACAGTCCAGGGTATGGAGGACCGTTTCAGCTCGGCTGGAGTGTGGTCTGGGAAAGAAGGTTGGAAGTACCACCTCCTGATTGATGTGAAAAGGGGAGACCACTTTTGGAAGAAATTTTGGGTGAGTCCGTAGGACTACCCTATTTTTGTAGAACCGAGTGTAAGGGGGATCAGACACGAGGGCCTGCAATTCACTTACGCGTCTAGCGGAAGTGAGGGCTATCAAGAACAGTGTTTTCCAAGAAAGAAAACGGAGAGAACAGGTAGCCATAGGTTCAAAAGGCGGACAGGTGATCCGCTGTAAAACCACATTCAGGTCCCAGTCAGGCGCTGGCGGGCGCAGAGGTGGTTTAAGTAGAAGGAGACCTCGGAGAAACCTCGCTACGAGAGGGTCGTTGGAGAGAGGTCTGCCGTCCACCGGCACATGATGTGCTGAAAGAGCACTGAGGTGAACTTTGACGGAGTTGGACTTAAGTCCCAGATTAGAGAGGTATAGCAAGTACTGCAAGATCACCGACACCGGGCAGGAGAAGGGATCCTGAGACTGTTGGGTACACCAAACGGAAAAACGACGCCATTTAAGGGCGTAGCATTTGCGGGTAGAAGGTCGTCGCGAAGCTAAAACGACCTCCTCCACCTCGGCCGGCAGGAGAAGGGGAGCAAGGACTACCCTCTCAGCAGCCAGGCCATTAGGTTGAGAGACCTGAGGTTGGGGTGTAGCAGAGACCCCTGATCCTGAGTGAGGAGATCCGGTTGTAACCCCAGAGGGAATGGATCCTCTACCGCTAATTGCAGCAGGAGTGGAAGCCACGGCTGTCTGGGCCAGCGAGGGGCCACCAGGATCATGAAGGCTTTGTCTCGGAGAACCTTGAAAAGAGTCCGAGAGACTAGCGGAATGGGAGGGAAAGCGTACAAAAGGCTCCCCGACCATGAGAGTAGAAAAGCGTCCGCCGCAACTCGAAAGGGGTGTGGCTGACGAGAGCAGAAGCGAGGGAGTTGCCGGTTGTGAGGACTGGCAAAGAGATCCACCGTGGGGAGGCCCCACTTTAGAAAGAGCTTCTGAACTACCAAGGGATCCAGGCGCCACTCGTGCGGCTGGAGGATCCTGCTGAGTTTGTCCGCCAGGCAATTCTCTTGGCCTGGGAGATAAACTGCCTTGAGGAGAACGCCGTGACTGACGGCCCAAGAGCAGAGCTTCTGTGCTTCCCGGCAGAGAAGGAAGGAGCCCGTGCCCCCCTGCTTGTTCACGTAGAACATGGCAACTTGATTGTCCGTCTGGACAAGGACGGACTGGTGGGAGGTCAGGTGGGAGAAGGCCTTGAGAGCCAGGCGGATCGCTCTGAGCTCCAGGAAGTTGATCTGCTGAGCAGACTCCCACGTGGTCCAAAGGCCCTGAGTACGTACCCTTGGCAATGTGCTCCCCAGCCCAGGAGGGATGCATCTGTCGTCAGCACCCGGGCCGGCTGAGGTGGCTGAAAAGGCATGCCGAGCACCAGATTCGGCCGATGAAGCCACCACTGAAGAGACGAGGCCAGCGGCTCGGAGACGCGCACTAGGTCTGCTAGGCCGCCTGTGGCCTGTTGCCACTGCTTGCGGAGACACCATTGAGCAGGCCGCATATTCAGGCGGGCATTGGGGGTCACATGGACGGTGGAAGCCATATGGCCGAGTAGTCTCAGGAAGCGCCTGGCGGAGACCAGGGGCTGGCTGCGAAAACGGTCGGCTAGGTCCATGAGCCGTTGAGCCCTGTCGAGCGGTAGGAACGCCCGTGCCTGAGGAGTGTGCAGCCTTGCGCCGATGAACTCGAGATCCTGTGAGGGGAGCAAAGTGGACTTTGCAAAGTTTATAACAAAGCCCAAGTACTGCAGAAGAGTCACCGTGCGGCGCGTGGCGTTGGTGACCTCCGGAGCGGACGCTGCTCTGATGAGCCAGTCGTCGAGGTACGGAAAGACAGAGGCCGTGAAGCCGGAGATGGGCCGCCACCACCGCGAGACATTTTGTGAAGACTCGCGGTGCGGAGGACAGGCCAAAGGGTAGTACTCTGTACTGGTAATGATTTCCTGCCACCACAAACCTTAGGTATTGGCGGTGGCTTGGGTGGATGAGGATGTGCGTGTAGGCATCCTTTAGATCCAAGGAGCATAGCCAATCTCCCTGCTGGAGGTAGGGCAGAAGGATTCCAAGGGTAAGCATCTTGAATTTCTCCCGCACGAGGAACCTGTTGAGGTTGCGCAAGTCCAGGATGGGTCTGAGGCCTCCTGTCCTTTTTGGTACTAGAAAATACCTGGAATAAAAGCCTTGACCTTTCAGGTGGTGGGGCACCGGTTCCACCGCCTGTTCCTGTAGAAGACCTGCTAACTCCTGAAGGAGTAAGTCCCTGTGCAGAGGGGGTCGTGGAGGTTCTCCCGGAAAATAGGAGGGAGGGACCTGGTGGAAGTGGAGAAGATAGCCTTCTCGCACGACTTGAAGCACCCAGGCATCTGAGGTGATGCTGGACCACCTGTGGGCGAAGTGAACCAACCGGCCTCCGGTGCTGGGAGGAACCAGCGGGGGGGGAGAGGCTATGCTTAAGGAGTCAAAAACCCCCACCCTGCTGAGCAGGGGCTGGTGGTGCAGGCTTGGGGGCTTGCTGCCTACGGGACCCGTTACCCCGTCCCTTGGCCTGCTGGCCCTGTTGGGGAGCTGCAGGGGCCTGATATTGGGGGTATTGTTTGTAGGCAGCTGCCTTCCTCGGGTAAAAGGACTTCTTTCCCGAGCCCTTCTTTTTCTGGGAAGGGGCGGAGGTCTTCCTAGAAAGCCTAGTCCTGGTGAGAGTCTCCGTCTCAATTTGTGCAGCCTTTTCAGCCATGGGCTTGCCAAAGAGGTTTTCGCCTCGGCAGGGGACATCGACCAACTTGTCCTGCACCCAGGGCTCAAGGTCAGACGACTGAAGCCAAGCCTGTCGGCGGGCACCGATGCCGGCTGCGGCCACTCGAGCCGATGCTTCAAAGCCATCATAGGCTGCTCGGGATATGAATTTTGAGCATTCCCGAATGCCAGTGGACAAGGCCAGGAACCTCCGCAAGGGTTCCTCGGACAAAGCAGCGGAGAATCCGGCTAGCTCTTTAGCCAGATCTCGGAGATACATGCCCATGTATAGCTGGTAGGTCTGGACACGACACGCTAGCATAGAGCCCTGGAAACACTTCTTACCAAGGCCATCCAGGTTACGGGCCTCCCTGCCAGGAGGCACCGAGGAGTGCATCTTCTGGCTCTTAAGACGATGCATGGCCGATTCCACTACCATGGAATGGTGTGGTAGCTGTGCTTTTTGGAAGCCAGGGCTCTTGCGGACTCGATAGATAGAATCGACCCGCTTGCTCAGGACCGGCGAGGTGGCCGGACTCTCCCACATGCGGAAGAGTAGTCGTTCCAGCATGGGAGGAACCGGTACAGTAAAGTGTTCCCTGGCGGGAGAGTCATACTGGAGGGCGTCGAGCTCTTCGGCTCGAGGCTCCTCCTCGGGGTCCGCAGGGAAGGCCAAAGCCTTGGCCATATCCCTGACGAAGTCCGAGAACCGGGCATCCTCCGGGGGGGACTGCTTCCGAGGTTCGGACTCAGGTGAGTCCGAGGGGACACACCGAGTCCGAAAAGAATCAGGCGACTCTTCCTCTTCAGACTCCCAGACCGACTCCGACGAAGACTCGGTGGGGTCGGCCGGGCAGGGCGCGGCGCCTGCCGCCCCGACGCCGAGGGAGTCGGCGTCGGCGACCTCGGTCCCGAACGGGAGGCCGAGGGTGACCTCGACCGAGGATCGACTTGAGTTCGCATCGACTCGTGGATCGGCTCGGTCTCCGGGGTCGACTTAGACGTCGACGTCCCCGCGGTCGGGGCAGCGGCGCCAGCGAAGCCAGCGAGCAGTGCCCACTGCTGGTCCATGAAGGCAGACAGTCTGCTCTCCAAGGCCGTCAACCTGAGTCCGAGCTCAGGTGACCCAGCAGCCCCCGACTCGGGCCCCGACGGCGTCGGGCCCGACGTCGGCTGTCGCGGAGGCGAGTCCAGGAGGACCACGGGACTTACCCGAGCAGGCAGCTCCGACTCCAGGCGAGGTCGCTTCGTGAGGTGCTCCTTCTCCAAGGACCCGGGACGGCTATCGGGGCTATGCGACCTGGCCCTCGCGGAGCCAGGAGCGTCCACCGACGCCGCCCTCGCGGGTTTCACCTTCCGTCGATGGTCCCCGGAGGGAGAACCCCTGTCGGAGGAACTCCGGCGACGGTCCGAGCTGGAACCCCTGGACGCGGAGGCCTCCGACGAGGTCCGGGTACGGCTGGGGTCAGCAAAGATCCTATCCCGCTGATGCCGCCGACTTCTCAACGCTTTGGAGGACAGTTTGCCGCAGGGCCCACAGATCATTTCTTCATGATCCGGGCCCAGGCAGCGGAGGCAATGGTCGTGTGTGTCAGTCAGTGACATATTTCGGTCACACTGACCACACCGCTTGAAACCACTGGCAGCCATCGGGGGAAAAAGGGCCCCGGCGAGGTCAAAGGACCGGGCTGCCAGGGAAAAACCGAAAACGAAAACTGACTAAGTCAGAAAAACCGAAAAAGAAAGAAGAGGACTCGTGACCGGCGTCGCGAGTCCGGGCGGGAAAAAGACCGGCGTCGAACCGAAGGAAAAAAGAGTAAATTATGAAGAAATATCAACTTTTTCGCGGGGACACGACGGGTACGTCTGTAGGGCTCCGCGGAAAAAAGAAGACTCGCTAAGATGGCACCCTTGGGCGGGAAGAGGACCGCGCATGCGCGCTGCAATTCCCAAAGGCTTTCTTTGAAAGCTGGGGAAAATTGCTCCGCGAGGGCTCCGTCGGCGCCGACGTCACCCATAAGTGAGGACTGACTTCCTGCTTGGTCCTGGAGAATTCCTCATCGTAAACTTGAATTTTTACCTTTGCAGATTGGAGAGACTGTGTATCCTACTAGTAAATCTTTTAGGTCGAGACTTTTTAGCTTCACACCGTGCTACTCTATCCTAGATGAGTGGAAAGTTGTTTTTCCAGCTGTATTCTCTCTCTGAAGTGCCGTCCCCTGCAGATGCCAGCACCATTCATCCTACTCTTGGAGAACTTCCTTCTACCCTGTAGGCAGTGCCAGGATCCAATGTCAGATTCCTTTTTATTCCGCCTGTGAAAATCATTGTGAAAACTGGAGCCCAGCTTCCCACTCAAGCCGTATCCGCTACCAGCAGCAGCCATCGATGGAATTCGTCCTGTGATTGAAGATCTTCAGAAACAAGGTGTCATCTATTCTACAACTTCACCATGTAATACTCCAGTTCTTCCTGTACTAAAGGCTGATGTTAAGACTTATAGATTTGTGCAAGACCTGCGAGCAGTAAATAATGTGATTTTGCCAATTTTTCCCTTGGTATCTAATCCACATGATATCTGGACACAGATACCTCCAGGGACTACCTGGTTTTCTGTTGTAGATTTGAGTTCTGCTTACTTTTCAGTGAGAATTAGCAAAGAAAATCAATTTTTATTTGCTTTCCATTTTGACTTTAAACAATATACTTGGACCACTTTGTGTCAAGGGTACACTGATAGTCCTGCGTATTTTGCGCAGGCCCTAAGAACTGCACTGCTTGATGTAAGGCTCGACCATTCCTCTTTAGTTCAGTATGTTGATGATTTGCTTTTATGTTCACCAGGTTATGAGACTTGTTTGTCAGATTCCTTGTCTCTATTAGCTCATATTGCTGATTTAGGATTGAAAGTCAATTTGTCAAAACTGCAATTTGTTTCTCAAAATGTTACTTTCCTGGGTGTTGCCCTAACACCATCTGGCCATGCAATTACCTCTGCTAGATTGAAACCTATTATTTCATTGCCTTTCCCAGCAACACCAGTGTTACTGCATAGATTCCTGGGTCTGTTAATCTTTTGTAAACAATGGCTAGCAAATTTCTCAGAACTTACTGCTCTGCTTTATGCTGTCATTGGGAAAGAAGGACCTGAAGGTCTCATTATACCTACATTACCACAGTGGGAAGCCCTTTTGAATATAAAGTCTGCCCTGGGGAATGCGCTATGTTTATCTTTTCCAGATTATTCTTCGCCATTCAAACTGTATGTGGCTATTTCTAATTCCTCTGCTACCTGTGTGCTTTTACAAGCTTTCCCAACTGGCCGCAAGCCAGTAGGCTATTTCTCAAAGCGTTTTGATTCAGTGACTTTGGGACTCCCACCATGTCTACGTAGTTTGGTAGCAGTGGTCTTTGCAATTGAAAGTACTGATTTTCTAGTTTTACAGCACCTTCTTGAATTGTATGTATCACATTCAGTTTCTAGGTTGCTCCATTTAACCAAGACTCAGCCTTTGTCCTCCACACGTTTGACGACTCTGGAATTAACAATTTCTCAGCCTCATGTTACAGTATCTACTACATCAAAATGCAACTCTTCAGCACTTCTAGCTCTATTGAAAGATCTTGTGGAGGAGGATGGGTCTCATGATTGTTTTCAAGCCATTTTGCAGACCAAGAAGCATGGCGAGCTGCCCGCCGAGCATCAGTGTCACCAACATTGCTGTACTTAACACCATCTAACATGACTTTGTTTTCCCTTTCATCTCTCTTACAGCACTATCAAGATACTTCCTTTGAAACTCAGACCCTGTGGACTTCGTGGGGTGCGACCTGTGATGCTCAGGGCTACTGGCAAATGGGGCATCTGCCTATTTGTCCTGACAGTCTATTGTTCACACTTGCCCTGTTACTGCATCATAAGCTTCACCTGTCCGTTGTGGCTCTGCATCCTGCCTTTTTGGTTCTCCAATATCACCTGAAGTTTTTTTCTGTGGCACAGCTTGTCTGCACTGTTTCAAGACTGGCAGAGTAGAGTCAGCTTAGGGTCAGTTATAAGGCTTTCTGCCTTCTGGACTCTTTTTTTTATCTTGCAGCTTGATTTTACAGACATGTCCTGTGCCTGAGGGGGAAATCGGTAGAAGCTTATCCCCTACCAATGTCTCCATCAAATTACTGCTCACTCAGTTTATTCCTGTTTGGGGTGTACCTTTTGTTCTTTCTTCTGATCAGGGCCCAGCCTTTGTTACGTGTGTCTGGGAGGGTACTGAAACTTGGTTTGGTATTAAGAGATAACTGCACACTCCTTATCAATCGCAAAGCTCTGGCCAAGTGGAACAGATGAATAGGACACTCAAAGGTCACTTACGCACTCTGACACAGGATTGGGCTACAGATTGGACAGAAGCCCTTCCTTTTGCCCTTATGGCAGTGCATAATTCCCCCCAGCGTGCTCGAGGAGGCCTGACACCGTACGAAATAGTTACTGGACGTCCAGCTACTTCTCCACATGAACTGGCAGTTATCCGAGATCCTCAACTGTTGCGCAGTGATATTTTGACTTATTGCTCACGATTGCACTCAGTCCTGTCTGTTTCCCCTTTATTGCAGGTGAATCCTCAACAAGATACTCTTTCAGAGTCATCACATCCAGAAGCGAAGCAAGGGGATTGGGTCCTGATTAGGAATTTGCATCCAAAGACACTTTTGGCTCCCAAGTTGCTAGGTCCATTCCGTGTGCTCCTGGTGGGATACTCAGCTTGTAAAGTGGAAAGACACTTTTGGCTCCCAAGTTCCTAGGTCCATTCCGTGTGCTCCTGGTGGGATACTCAGCTTGTAAAGTGGAAGGACATTCTCATTGGATACATCTTACACAATGTAAAAAGGTTCCTTCACAGGATCCAGAAGGTGGTTCCCTGCAGCGGTGAATCAAGAGATTGCAACGCAGAGACTCATTCAGATTTGGACAACAGTGATATTGCAGAAAAGACTATCATGATTAAGTGCTTTTTGAATGAACTAATTATGCAAAACACCTTCTTCCAGCAACTATACTACTGATTAGGTTGATAAAATTAGTTTGAATTAGTTCTTTACTGATATATAAGCAATGACCTTTTGGCACTTAACCTCTACTTCATGAAGAGATTGGGAATTGGGGGTTAGTTATAGTTATAGTATTTATCTTCATAGTATTGAGGAGGATAGTTGTGTTTTCATTTTGTCTCAGAACATTTATTTTTGGAGTAATTAATAGTTTTAGATATTTAGAGGTTTGTTAAGAATGTTTCCTTATCTGGTCGTAGTTGTGTTGTGGCATATTATTGTTAATGAAACAGTACTGCATTCAGAATCTTGGGAATGTTATGGGGAATACCCAAATATTTTTGAGTCACATCTACACTCAGTAACAGAACACTTTAATCTGTCAAATTGTACGTTTGCCTTCCAACTGTACAGCCACTCAGCATGGGTTTCTGCTATGAGCTAGACTTAAAACCTTTCAAGAGTTTCGTGACATAGCTTTTAATCTAACCACTGTACAATGGTCTCATACAAACACAGACCCTAGAGTGGTTAGCCCTATGCCTCTAATGTCCCCTCCAATATGTTTTATGTTACATCTGTAAAACAGTAATACTACATAATTCCTCTATCTGGTATAAAAAAATCCCATGTAAGAAGTTCCTTTATTTCAGTAGTACAATTAGTGCCAGTTCAAGGGAACCAAGTGCATGATTATGAATTGTTACAGTATAATAGTTCTGGATACCCAACCCCTTTGAATGCCTCTAGTTCAGACCTAGACATACCTAACTGGAGTTGCCCCTTGTTAGGGTATTACCATCCCTGGGAACATAATCTATCTGTAGGAATTAAAGAGATGAGCATTACTCAGTGGGCTTTGAATAACTGTACACAGAATATATCTTGTCCCCACAAGTTGACAATTTGGGAGAGTGGGTTAGTGGCTTTAGAAGGAGATTATTTTGTGTATGGTAATGTTGCGTATACAGAACTTCCCAGAGGTTGGTCAGGTACTTGCTATGTTGCCCAGTTAGATACCCCGTGGTGTTTTTTTACCTTACCAAAATATTACCTTATTATCAACCCTGAATGATTCTTTAAGAAAAAGGGATGTGTCCCCTCAGGATAGGGTTATAGCAGCTGCACAACAACTAGTAGACCCTACAAGTCCTTTAACTAAATCTCAGATTGATGTATTTACGGGTACTGTTTGGCTTTCAACTTTTGGAGCAATAAAATCCACAAGAGAATATGGTACCCAGATTATGTGATTACCAGATTATGCGATTACAGGCAGTTGTTGAACTTACAGCCCTGGATCTCACAGAAGCGATTAGTGTGTTACAAGGTGCAGTGGACAAGGTGTCTGCCTATGCAGCCCAGAATCGCATGGCTTTAGACTACCTCCCAGCGAAGAAAAATGGCGTATGTGGATTAATCCTTGATCATTGTTGTACTCTGCTTGATGTTGAAGGAAAAGTAGTGAAAGGCCTACTAGATAAGGTTAGAAACTGTACTTCTGTTTCAAGTAGTAGTTATGTAAGTTCTTTTTCTGATTTTTTTTATTCTGTTTCTTCTTTCTGGAATTCATGTCTAGGCCCCTGCAAGGCATGTTAGCATCATTATTTGGCTTTCTGGGGTTTCTTATCTTAGGAGCATTGATTCTCTGTGTAATATCTGCCTGCTGTAAGAAGTCAGTGGACTTACTGACCCCTAAAATGATGTTACAAATTGACCCAGAGTCTATTTACAATCCTTCTTTAATATCAATGTCTGAGTTTCCTTATCTTTGAAATTATTCTTTGCCGAATCAGAGGAGGGACTGAAAGGAAGCTTGTCTGTACAGGGCTGTGTACACAGTCAGGGTACTTAACATCATAATATTACTAAAAGCCCTAAGAGTTACCACAGACATTCCAGAGCTTAATACTCAGCAACAACCATGAAAAACTCTACTGAGTTAACTAGGCTGACCGTTCCTACTAAAGACATTAGGTTTGTTACACAAAAGATAGTGCAGGGAGGAGTTTGTTTCGCAGTCTCTCAGTCCCAATTCAGAGATATCAAAACTGCAAGTGTTAGAATTATTGTCTAAAGGTTCTGTCTGGGAATACATGTATGTTTCCTCATGATGACCTATGCTAATAAGAACTGACCTATGACGTAGAGATATAGAGATGCCTGTGATGCTTGACGTAGAACAATAAGGTGGAAATTATGCTGTGTAATGGAATATTTACCTATAAATAAAATGGCTGGAAGCTGTGATGGCAGAATAAGGTGCTAACTTGGTTTGCTCTCCCAAAGCTTTGGTTGTTTATTTTTTTTTTTTACTACTACAAGTGTGTTGTGTATTATTTACCGATTTACTGTGCTTGTTTTCCTTCTCATTGTGTTGTGTGTGGATATCAGTTACCCAAGAGCCCTGGTGAGATACCGGTGAGGGGAGGTGCAGGGTATACAAACATAAATAATCAGGTAAACAAAGGTGAGTCGGTTAATATAGTGTATGTATCTGGACTTTCAGGAAGCCTTTGACAAGGTCCCTCCATCAGAGACGTTTGGCAAAATTAAAAAGTCATGGGATAGGAGGCAGTGAACTATTGTGGATCAGGAACTGGTTAAAAGATAGAAAGCAGAGGGTAGGGCTAAATGCCCAATTTTCCCAATGGAGAAAGGCGAATAGTGGAGTACTCCAGGGATTTGTGCTGGGTCCGCTGCTTTTTAACATATTCATAAATGATCTGGAAAATAGGAATAACGAGTGAAGTAATCAAATTTGCAGATGACACAAAATTATTCAAAGTTGCTAAAACCCATGAGGATTGTGAAAAATTGAAAGAGGACTTTGATAAATTGGAAGGCTGGATATCCAAATGGCAGATGAAATTTAATGTGGACAAGTGCAAAGTTATGCACCTAGGAAAGAACATCCCAAACTATGGTTACACGATAGAGTAGTTACTCACCTGTAACAGGTGTTCTCCAGGAGCAGCAGGAATCAATCAGTCCTCACATATGGGTGTCATCAGCGCCGATGAAGCCCCAGTGGAGCATTTCCCCAGCTTTCTATGAAAGCCTTTGGGAATGCAGGCACGCATGCGCGGTTCCCTTCCCGCCTAAAGGTGCCATCTTACCTCAGTCAAATGACATAGCTAAGAATAGCACACAAAAATGAAAAATAAACTATGTACAACTGCAACTCCAAGGGGAGGAGGGAGGGTTGCGAGGACTGATTCCTGCTGCTCCTGGAGAACACCTGTTACAGGTGAGTAACTACTCTTTCTCCAGGACCAAGCAGGAAGTCAGTCCTCACATATGGGTGACTCCCAAGCTCTGGGCTACCGAGGAACCCAGGCTGAACAAGAGAACTCCCTCTAGTCTCAGCCATAAAGAAAGGTTTTTCAAGGACACAACCTCCACCGGTAGCCCAACAGAGGGCAGGAGTTGCCTAAACCTCAAAGAGATTCCGGAGTACTGCTTGGCCAAAAGCACTGTCCCTACGGGACTCTCTCTCCAGACAGTAATGGGCCGCAAACGTCTGGCTTGAAGACCAAGTTGCAGCCCTGCAGATGTCTACCAAGGGCACAGAGCGGAGATGAGCCACTGAGGCAGCCATTGTCCTGACTCGGTGGGCCGTAACCCGACACTGCAAAGGAAGGTCATCCGCCTTGTGAGCCCAGGTGATACAGTCAGCCACCCAGATGGACAAGGTATGCTTGGACACAGCCAACCCCAACTTATTAGGGTCAAAAGAAACGAAGAGCTGAGTAGCCCTTCTATGCCCCTGCGTACGGTCAAGGTAGAAGGATAAGGCCCTCCTACAGTCCAGGGTATGCAGGACTGCTTCAGCCTGGCTTGCATGAGGCCTAGGGAAGAATGTTGGAAGAACCACCTCCTGATTGAGGTGGAAAGAGGAGACAACCTTTGTGAGAAACTTTGGATGAGTCCTGAGGACTACCCTGTTCCAATAAATCTTGGTGTAAGGCCTATCACAGACCAGGGCCTGAAGCTCACTCACTCGCCTAGCCGAGGTAAGGGCTATCAGGAAGAGTGTCTTCCAGGATAGGAAGCGTAGTGGACAAGTAGCCATTGGCTCAAAAGGTGGGCGAGTCAGTTGCTGCAAGACCACATTCAACTCCCACTCAGGGGCAGGAGGACGGATTGGAGGCTTGAGCAAAAGCAAGCCCCTGAGAAAACGGGACACCAAGGGGTGAACCGACAGAGAATGTCTTTCCACCAGTGAGTGGTGAGCTGCTAGAGCTGAGAGGTGGACCCGAACAGAATTGGACTTAAGTCCCTGATTGGATAAGTGCAGTAAGTACTGAAGCACTACTGGCACAGTACAGGAGAAAGGATCCTCTGTACGTAGCTGACACCACACAGAAAACCTTTTCCATTTGAGAGCATAGGTTTTCCTAGTGGACTGTTTCCTAGAGGCTAGGACAACCTCCTCAACTTCCTGAGGTAGGCCCCAGGGAGCCAAAACTACCCTTGCAGCCTCCAGGCCATCAAATTGAGAGCTTTGAGATTGGGGTGCAGAAGGGAACCCTGTTCCTGTGAGAGAAGGTCGGGTTGCAACCCCAGAGGCAGTGGGGGATCTACTGCCAGTTGAAGTAGAAGTGGAAACCAAGGCTGTCTCGGCCACCTGGGAGCCACCAGCAGGACCGAGGCCTTATCCTGAAGAATTTTGAAGAGAGTTTGGGCCACCAAGGGCATGGGAGGAAACGCATACAGGAGGCCATGCGACCATGGAATCAGGAAAGCATCTGCTACTATTCTCAGAGGATGCGGTTGCCTGGAGCAGAACTTTGGCAGCTGCTTGTTCATTGGGCTGGCAAAGAGATCTACCAAAGGGAGACCCCATTTTAGGAAGATCTTCTGAACTACTGAAGGATGCAGCTGACACTCGTGGGGCTGCAGAATTCTGCTTAACCTGTCGGCTAGGTAGTGTGATAAGGAAGCTTATCATAGCTCAGGAAGGAGCTATAGAAAAGGTGAAGTGACTCTGAACAAGCAACCTGTCAGTTCTGGTAGAAATAAGAAAACAGAATTTTTCTATAAAAGACTACCAGTCCCAGAATGCACCAGGTTTCCAACAGCCATTAGAGGAGCTGAAGTGGGGAAACGTGTGTTCAATCAGGAGGGCTATGAGGTAATCCCCAAGCACTCATCTCAAAGGGCAGGGCCTGATTCAGCACAGCTGCGCTGTGCTAGGGTGGAGCACTCATCTAAGCAGAATAAAGGTAGAGTTTATTCTACAGAGAATTATCCTCATCCTCAGTTTCATCTGGGAGATCCTCAGAATCAGCTTGGATATCCCTCATCTTGGACATCTTCATCATCTGGAGGATCATCAGAAGCAGAAGCCAGAGCGGACGGACAGAAAGGGCAAGAAACCCTTTGGAAGAAAGAAGAGAAAAGCATTTGGGAGGTCTAAAGGAGTCCAGAGCAGTACGTACACTGGAAGGTATTCCAAGGGCCAGCATACACCATTGGACTGGGGAAAGCCAGATGAATGGTGCTGCAGAGCTAGGAATCTCCAGAGGGTACCTGTGAGGGAGACGGCTGCACTTGGAAGGGACCCTAGGACCCGTGCCAGAAGGTATGTGAAGAGAGATCCAGTGTCCAGGGATCTGGATTGGAAGGCTGGACATAAGAACTGGACTACATACTGGCCAGGCTATTTAGAGAGGAACTCTAACAGCAATGGAAGCTCAGGTATGAACACTGATCTATGCCCTAGCTATAACCTTGAAAGACAGCAGGGAAACAAGTATTCTCCTGAGAGTGCTACATTGAGAAATTCCTCTGTGCCAATCCATGATATTGAACCCATGATTGTTGAAGAAGGGGGAGCGGTCTTAGATACAGGCTGTGAATATATGGATTGCTCTCTGTCTAAACTCCTTTGGTAATTTACTGTTACAAAGTACAACGACCATCACAAAGAAATACAAACTTGTTCTTTAATCTACTCAGAAAAGCTCCTGCGTAGGATTTGAGCCATGCAGTAGAAATTAAGCCAGCTAAGGGGTTTCAGCTGGATAACTGCTAGCAATTGAGCCTTACCTAATTGCTTGTGAGCTCTGAGGGAATCACTTCTGAATCTATGTGTGAAGATATAAGAAGTTAACCTGAAAAGAACAGTTTTTCCCTTCTTTGTGGGTTTTGCTTGTTGTTTGAAACACTGCTAAGAAAATATTAGCTAAAGCCTACAGAAAAGACCAGTTTGTTACCAACCAGGTCTTTATTCTTTTGCTTTGATTGCCTGACAAATTCATCTGTTGTTTTCCTGATTTTGTTTTTCTAAGTTTAACACTGAAAGCAAGTATCCTGTTTTATGTGCTACCAAGCATATCTGTGTTGGGAGAAATAACCCCATAAATAAATATCTTATTGGCTTTACACTCAAGCACAACTCATTATTGTGAGCAGCTGTGTCTGGTGTGAATGGACTGCATTTCCCACAATCCCTTGCAAATCATATTGATATATGCACTTGCCAAGACTGTGAACATTCTCACTCAGGCAGCCGTCTGACAGTAGTTGTCCTGGCCTGGAAGGTACATAGCCTTGAGGGGCATGTTGTGCTTGAGGGCAAATGAACAAAGGTCCTGAGCCTCCCGACAAAGGAGTCTGGACCCAGTCCCGCCCGGTTTGTTCACATAAAACATGGCTACCTGGTTGTCTGTCTGAACCAGGACAGATTGATGAGCCAGGGTAGGAGAGAAAGCTTTGAGTGCTAATCGAATAGCTCTGAGTTCGAGTAGATTGATCTGCTGTGCAGCCTCCCAAGGAGACCACAGGCCCTGGGTGCACTTGTCTAGACAATGAGCTCCCCAGCCCTGCAGGGAGGTGTAGGTGGTCAGTACCACCGTGTACCCAGGAATCTGAAAAGGCACCCCCTTTTGTAGATTGGGTGGGTGCCGCCACCAGCTGAGGGAGTTCATAAATTGTCTGGACACCCTTATCCTGTCCCTGAGGCTGCCTGTGGTCTGTGACCACTGAGTCCGAAGGCACCACTGTGCAGGCCTCATATGGAGCCTGGCATTGGGGGTCACATGCACTGTCGAAGCCATGTGGCCTAGAAGCCTCAGGCAAAGTCTGGCGGAGACTAGTGACCTGTTGAGAAACTGGTTTGCCAAGGCTATCAATCTTTGTGCTCTGTCTTCTGGCAAGAAAGCCTTTGCCAGGAGAGAGTCCAGCCTTGCTCCTATGAACTTCAAATTCTGGGAGGGGAGCAAAGTGGACTTTGCGAAGTTTATCACGAACCCTAGGCTTTGAAGAAGAGCAATAGTTCTGAGGGTGGCTTGTCTGGCCTCCTGGCACGTCTGACCCCTGATGAGCCAGTCGTCCAGATAGGGGAAGACAAAGACTCCCTGATTTCTCAGGTAGGCCGCCACCACTGCCAGGCATTTGGTAAAGACTCTGGGAGCGGAGGTGAGGCCAAAAGGCAGTACCCTGTACTGATAATGGTTTCCTCCCACAAGGAACCTGAGGTACTTTCTGTGGTCTGGATGAATGAGGATGTGAGTGTACGCATCCTTTAGATCTAAGGAGCATAGCCAATCTCCCTGCTGGAGGTAGGGCAGAAGTGTTCCAAGAGTAAGCATCTTGAACTTTTCTTTCTCTAGGAACTTGTTGAGGTTCCTGAGGTCCAGAATGGGTCGAAGGCCACCGGTTCTTTTGGGGACCAGGAAATACCTGGAGTAGAATCCGTGACCTTGCAAGTGGGGAGGCACAGGCTCCACCGCCCTGTCCACCAACAGACCTTGAAGTTCCTGAAGGAGAAGGTCTGTGTGCAGGGAAGGCCTTGGAGGCTCCCCTGGAAAGTATGGTGGAGGCAGTTGGTGAAAATGTAGTGCATAGCCCTTGTGGACTATGTCCAACACCCAACTGTCCCCAGTGATGAGGGGCCACTGGTGGGCAAAGAGGGCGAGGCGACCTCCAGTGCAGGGTTGGGAGAGCAGGGATGGAGAGGCTACGCTCAAGGAGTCAAAAACTCCCACCCTGCTGAGTGGGAGCAGGGGCCGGAGGCTTGGGGGTCCTCTGCCTACGTGGCCCATTACCCTGCCCCTTGGCTTGCTGACCCTGGGGTGCAGCTTGGGTAGCCTGATATTGAGGGCACTGTTTGTAGGCAGTGCCCTTCCTCGGGTAAAAGGGCTTTTTACCCGAGCCCTTCTTTTTATGAGAAGGGGCAGAGGTCTTCCTAGACAGCCTTGTACATGTAAGGTGCTCTGTTTCGAGCTGTGCGGCCTTCTCGGTCATGGGCTTGCCAAAAAGGTTTTCACCTCAGCAAGGGACATCGACCAACTTGTCCTGAACCCATGGCTCGAGGTCCGATGAGTGCAGCCATGCCTGGCGTCGAGCCGCGATGCCGGCTGCCGCAACTCGGGCCGAAGCCTCGAAGCCATCGTAGGCGGCGCGGGACATGAACTTCGAGCAGTCCCGAATCCCCGAGGACAAGGACTTGAATCTCTGCAAGGGTTCCCCGGAGAGTCCAGCAGAGAACCCAGCCAACTCCTTGGTCAGGTCCCGCAAGTACATGCCCATGTACAGTTGGTAAGACTGGACACGGCAAGCAAGCATCGAGCCCTGGAAGCACTTTCTACCGACGCCATTGAGGTTCCGGGCCTCCCTGCCGGGGGGCACCGCAGAGTGCATCTTCTGGCTCTTCAGACGATGCATGGCCGATTCCACAACCATGGAATGGTGTGGTAGCTGTGCTTTCTGAAAGCCAGGGCTCTTTCTGAGTCGACAGATCGAGTCAACTCGCTTGCTCAAAACCGGCACCGAGGCCGGTGCCTCCCACATCCGGAAGAGGAGCCGTTCCAGCATCTGAGGAACCGGGACAGTAAAGGCCTCCTTCGGAGGAGAGTCATACTGCAGGGCCTCGAGCTCTTCAGCTCGAGGCTCTTCCTTGGGGTCCGCCGGAATAGCCAAGGCAGTGGCCATATCCCGGACGAACTCCGAGAACCGAGTATCCTCCGGAGGGGATCTACTCCGGGGCTCAGACTGCGGTGAGTCCGACGGGACGCACCGAGTCTTGAACGTATCAGGGGGCTCCTCATCCTCCGTCTCCCAGGCGGACTCGTCCGACGAGGAGTCAGGGTCCGACCCCGCGGGGCCCTGGAGCACCTGCCCGACGCCGGAGACACCGGCGTCGACGCCCTCGGTCCCGAGAGGGAGGTCGAGGGAGACCATGACCGAGGTCGACTTCGAGCCATGATGGACTCGAGTATCGGCTCGGTCTCCGGGGTCGACTTCGAAGTCAATATCCCGGTGGTCGGGGCAGATGCGCCAGACAGGCTGGCCATCAGTGCCCGCTGCTGCTCCATGAAGGCAGACAATCTGCTCTCCAAGGCTGTCATCCTGAGACTCAGCTCGGGAGATGCAGCAGCCACCGACTCAGGCCCCGGCGGTGCCGGGACCGACGTCGGCTCCCTGGGAGGAGAGTCCTCGAGGACTACAGGGCTTACGCGTCCAGCAGACTCCGGCTCCACACGAGGAACTTTGGCAGGCTTCTCTTGGTCCATGGGCCCGGGGCGACGGTCGGGGGTCTTAGACCTGGCCCTCGAGGAGCCAGGGACCTCTGACAACGCCCTCGCGAGCCGCTTCTTCCTTTTGCGTTCCCGGTGGGGGACTGTAGGGATTATTAGTAGCACAAAAATAAGTTAGACTCTCTGTTGTCCAGGGGAAATAGCTACTAATTCCCAGCCCAAAGTTCGGTGGAAGAAGGTCTGCCTAAGTTTGTAAGCAAACTCTCGGGGTGTTTCATTTTCCTTATGAGTCATACTAAATGCTGCCTGCTTTGCAGCAATATCATCAGGGTATGGCCCATAATGTTTCTTTAGTGCCTGTTCAAAGATGACGATGTCCTTCTTTTCATCGTCTGCCATGGCCTGAATAAACTGCTGACAGGGTACATCAAAGGACCATGGAAGATACAGAACCATGTCCTCCCCCCTGGTAATGTTCAGTGCCCGAAAGGCATCTTTGACTGCAGCTAAATGTTCATTTATGGTGGCATGACCAGTTTTCTCAAAAGGTGTGACCATGCTCCGCAAGGTCTTAATAATTTGCAATTGGGCGACAGAAGCACCTTCATTTGTTTGTTTTCCTTGCAGGACACGGGAGCATGGAGGATTTCGCTTGCCTTCAGCTCCCTCTGGTGGGCGCTGCTGGTACAGTTTGCCATCACTAGGGGGACTTCCCACCCCCCCCCTCCACCGCTCCCTGTATGGGGAGGGGTCGAGAGTAGGGTGTTTCACTCCGCCCTGTTTCTCTCCTGTGCTCCTGCGCTGATGGGAGAGAACTGACTTTGTTCTGGAAAAGCTGCCTTTCTACACTGGGCAGGGTTTCCAGTGGCAAACTGCCGTCATCTACCCTTCGGTAATTTGAGAAGCCTAGAGGGATCAAATTATCCCTGTACTCTGTCTCATTACTCTGAGAGGTAGACTCATAGGCCAATTCAAAACAATCAGCTCTTAATTGCTGGATTTCGAGGTTAACTCTCTGTATTTCCTGCCCACATTCCTGACGTGCAACAGCTAGCTCTCTCTGGAGACTAGCCGTTCGCTGTGTCGCTACAGTTATAGCAGTCTCTGCTGCATTTAACTCAGCTATCAAAGCACTCTCACGTCGCTCATAAAGAGCAGCGACATCTGTTAGTCTCCTGGTCTGGGCGGCTAGTTCAGTTCTACAAACTGTCAGAAATTGCAATTCCGTTTGATCCAGAGCATTCCGCTTCCTGAGAGCGGAAACCTGATCCACCCAGCCCTCTGTGTGAACCATCGTTACAAACACAGGAATAGCTGCTAGAATTACGCTGACTCATTCAGAGATCCTGTAATGTGGGTTCCAAACCCGTCTCAACAGACACCTCTCTAGCCACAAACCTCAGCATAAACAGCTGCTTGGACCACAATAGGACAATTCAGAAATAGTACACAAATTCTGAGAGACGTAGCTCATTCAGAAAGACTCATCCCGGATGAGCCCCCATTATTATGTAGGGATTATTAGTAGCACAAAAATAAGTTAGACTCTCTGTTGTCCAGGGGAAATAGCTACTAATACCCAGCCCAAAGTTCGGTGAGTTATTCTGGCAATGAGCCACGAAAGAAGTCTGGTCTGCAGATATATATTAGACTTTATTATAGGCAACCAGGTAGAAAAATATACACACACATATATAGCATATAGAAACATGAGGTAGAAATTTGTTATAGTACAGATGTACAATTGGACAACGTCATAAATCACTAATTAGTAACCAGACGTCACTGATTCGCTCTGCACTGAGGAAAAGTAAGAAATATATTGCTAACCCCTTACCCATCCAGGAGAGGAGAGATAAGCCAGTACCTTAGCTCCGTCGGGAACTCAGGAACAGCACAGTCCAAGGAGGCAGCTGCTAGCAAAATGCAGGCTCCAGCCCCGTCAGGCGAGCCGCAGTAAGTCCGAACCGGAGGTATCTGTGAAAATCTTATCTCAGACCTTTGGAGGACGGCCTAGCCCACACTTAGTGGCCGTCTTGCGGAAGGCTCAGGTCGCAGGAATCAGATCCGCAGTGCACAGCCGGAAGGGACCGGTGCAGAAGTCTGTATGAACAGGTGGACCAAGCCCCCAACTCTTACTACTAAAGTTCCAGTGCAGACTGCATTATTCTCTGTAAGAATCCTCCGTCATAGGTCCGATGATTGGTTGGCACCAGGCAGTCTGAGGTGTTCTCAGCGAATCAGGAGGTAGATGGGCATCTTCTTGCAAACAAAGGATCCGTAGTAAGAAGTCATGCAGAAGCAACAGTATGTAACTTCTGGGCATGTACAAGTGTCCAAGGCCAGTAGAACTAGCTACAGATAAGCACCAGAGGAGCAGATGTTCTTGCATGCAGGCAGTAAATTAGCCACAGACAATAGCTTCTGCATGCACACTTAGAAACGCTGCGCAAGCAGTTGCTTGGAGGTCAGGTTAGCAGCTGAACACAGCAAAAGTGTAGTGAAGAATCCATCTTGTCTGTTCAGTTTGGTTCAGGCCTGCGTTGCTGAGCAGGCCGGAGATTTGCATGTAGAATTGCAGGGGTACCAGCCCTACAGGACCCCCTGTCCGAGGAGCTCCGACGGCGCTCGGGATCCGAATCCCGAGATGTCGAGGCCTCAGACGAAGTCCGGGCCCGGCTGGAGGCTGAGTCCGCGAAAAACCTTTCTTTCTGCTGCTGGCGACTTCGGAGTGCCTTGGAAGACATCTTCCCACATGGCCTACACGACTTAGGGTCGTGATCAGGACCGAGGCACCGGAGGCAGCAGTCGTGTGTGTCGGTGAGAGACATTAATTTCTTACACCGATCACACTTCTTGAAACCACTGGAAGCCATCGGGGAAAAAAAAAAAGAGTCCCCGCGAGGTCAAAGGACCAGCCTTCCAGGGAAAAAGCAAAAAAGGGCGTGAACACCAGCTACGAAGGGCAAAAACCGAAAAAGAAGAATCGGGCTCGATACCGGTGTACCGAACCCGGCGGGAGGGGAAACTGGTGTCGAACCAGGAGAAAAAACAGCGAGCATCGCCGAAAAAAATCAACTTTTATCCGGGATGATAGGACACACGTCCGGTGGGCTTCTCGGAAAAAAAGAGACTGAGGTAAGATGGCACCTTTAGGTGGGAAGGGAACCGCGCATGCGTGCCTGCATTCCCAAAGAATGCTCCGCTGGGGCTTCATCGGCGCCGATGACACCCATATGTGAGGACTGACGTCCTGCTTGTTCCTGGAGAAGCAAGGTTCCACATTAGGAACCACAACCCAGGAAAAAGATTTAGACACCATTGTGGATAACATGTTGAAATCCTCCGCCTAGTGTGCAGCAGCAGCCAAGAGAGCAAATATAATGCTAGATATCATAAGGAAAGGAATGGAGAATAAAACAAAGGATATTATAATGCCTTTGTATCGTTCCATGGAGCGACCGTAGCTTGAATATTGTGTGCAATTCTGGCACCGTATCTTAAAAAGGATATAGCGTTATTACAAAAGGAACAGAGAAGAGCTACCAAAATGGTAAAGTAGATGGAAGGATACCCCTATGAAGAGAGGCTAAAAAGGTTAGGGTTCTTCAACCTGGAAGAGAGACGGCTGAGGGAAGATATGACAGAAGTCTATAAATTAATGAATGGAGTGGAAAGAGTAAACATAGATAGATTGTTTACATCACCAAAATATAAAAAAGACTAGGAGACATGCAATGAAACTACAGGCTTACCTATTTAAGACCAAGAGAAAATATTTTTTTATTCAAGTAATCAAACAATGGAATTCATTACCGGAAGATATAGTAAAAGCTGTTAGTGTAGCTGGGTTAAAAAAGGTTTGGACAAGTTCCTGGAGGAAAAGTCCATAAACCATTATTAAAGGGGACTCTGTATATCTACTACTTGCCCCAATACAAGCATAGTGGAACCTGTGTCTTTTGGGGAAATTGCTAAGTACTTGTGATCTAGATTGGCTACAGGGCTTGATGGACCGTGGTCTGACCCAGTATGGCATATCTTATGTTCTATGGCATCTAAAGCTGTGTCTGCCTTCCCATCCTCCCTCATTCTCTGCCATTTTATAGTTAGACCAAAAACAGAAATGCATGGGTACTAGGTCAAGAGTACATGTATCTTGTTTAGTTGTTGTGCAAGATATATAGATTTAATATGTCTATATTATTCCCAGGAGCTGCCTGTGCTGGGGGAAGCTGTCCCCAGAAGATTCACAGCTAATATGGCTGAGGTTGTCCAATACCTATGTTTCTAGGCTCTGGTGTGGACCCAGGCCAGTGAATCTTTGTACAGTCATGTCTCGGCTTATAGGGCCGACAGCTTTCCTTGAAAATAGTGACTGCCCAGAAAAGCCAAAACCAAGTCACTCTGCCTAAAACATTTTTGCTTGATTGAGGTAGACTGTTAGATGAGAGAGAACCTTTTCCCTCCCTTTCCTTTACACACCTAGACAGTACTTAGATGCATTTGTTATCTAAGATGGTTTTAGGTCAGGGCGCGACAAACTGCAGGCACCAGGTCGCCATGGCAACTAAAAAGTTGGATCTGGTGCCTGGGACTTAGAATACTTTGCAGCAGCATGGAGACCCTAAACTAAAGGAGGGAGGAGTGGTCTAGTGGTTAGGACAAGGTACTTCAGGCCGGAGGGCCGGGGGTTCAAGTCCCACCTGGGGACAGCAATCTCAGGCCGGAGGGTCTGGGATTTCTAGTCCTATAGGCACTCCTTGTGGTCTTGGGCAAGCCACTTAACCCTTCATTGCCCATGTTCCCTGTAAGTATTAGCGTATGTGTCTCATATCCCCTCGTGTTAAATGTATCCCCCAATTGACCGCTTTGACCCGGTGAAAAGCGGGATATAAATACAGCTAAATAAATAAAATAAATAAAAATAAACTGCTGGGAAATCGCAGCACTGAGACCCCGTGGGCAGAACTGCTGAGAAAGTTGACACCGTTTGGCTGCACGTGGAAACCCATCCACCGTGGTTAAGATTTGCCAAGACCAACGCTGTCTGTCCGTGGGGATCCCATCCCCCATGGGCAGGAGTGCTGTGGCCGACACAGAAGCTAGCTGGTTGCTCGCAGGAACTCATCCCCCGTAGGCAGCAAAATGCATCTATATATTTATTTTCAAGGCACAATTACTTTAACATACTGTTTTAACAATCAATGACAAACTGTACTGGCTTCTGTTTGATTATGAAAACCTGAGAGCTCCGCTCTCTCAAACAGAAATTACAGAAAAAGGTGTACCTTTTAACATTGTTTTCTTCATCGATAAATGAATACGTTTCAGTGTTTTCATTAAATAGTTCCAAAAGTATCTCTGCAGCCTGTTGACAAAGCAAAAACAATTATAATTTACCAATCAAATTTAATCATATTTCTATACCTATCTAAAAGTAGTACAGAATGTTAAATCACTTTTAAGAAATTCAAAGCATAAACCTTCCAAGACAAAACTGACACTCTGCAATGCAAGAATACATGTATATATTCTTAACTAGTCTTGAGGAGTGGAGTAGTAGTCTGGAGCTGGAAAGACCAGGCAAGCCACTTAACATTCCACTGCCTCAGGTACAAACTTAGATTGTAACTAACTCAATACATACTGTGCCTCAAAATATGTTTGTGTCAGACTTCCTCATCTTCAGTTACTATGCATGGTTTATGCTGGATTTTGAAATTATCCGAAAAAGAAAAATCTAACCACCTATATCATTTTTGACCTTTGTTAATTATGGAATCAAATAATGTCCAGCTGGACAGCTAGATATACCAAGGAACAGATGGCAAGTTATTACAACGCTCTTCTCTCATTGATACTTCTTCAGAGGAAGGAGGTGAAGTTAGTTGGAATACTATGCACAATCGACAGAATTGCCTAATTAGGATCGAGTTCCATGGGGATACACGGGCTCAATATGTGTGGGGTAAAATGATCCCGCAGGGTCTCCAGATAGTTAAAGAGATGAAGCTTTGTGTCAATGAATCTTGCTTTATTGATAAATGGATTGACATCTTGAAATGTAGTTTGGACTTTATGCTCCTAATTATTGAGTTTACTTCTAAAATAGAGGGTGATTTGCATCAATCCATCTCTGATTTGGACTTGAAGCTTAACAGACTCGTCTAGTTACACTATTAAGTCATCTAAATTTCGTCCTGCTATGGATCAATTTCAAATCAACATTAAAACAAGTTAAAATAAAAAAACTCAAATGAGATGAGTATGATTACCAACATGATGCTGTCTATACCTGGTTAAAGTCTGATTATTTGGATAAAAATGTATGTTATTTTCTCTGGTATTTCTGATGAATCAGAATGGAGTAGCAATGATGGCAGTCACCATTCAGAAGATTTTTTAGGAGGGCCAAAAGATGAAGTCGAGGCCGTGGATGGAATTGAGGATACAAGCAAGGGCCCATTACTCGATCACAGACTCGAGTCAATCAGCAGTGATTAACTTATCTCACTATTTACTAACACCAGTACAATTGCAAGTGCTGAATCATGGCTTGGGTTATGTCCCTACTGTTTTCCACGAGCCCTTTCAATTTTGCCTCACCTTTCATCTATTTAATCGTTCACTTCAATTGAAAGTATTTTAATAAACATCCTCCTGCTCCTGATGCCTCTGTTGTCCACCCCAGGTCCTCTTGGATTTCTCTGGGTATAATGGATCCTGCCATCTGTAGGTCACGCAATGAGAGTACCCCACATAGACTACTGTAATAGCATTCTTCAGGGACTCCCAAAACAAGCATTAAGTCAGCTTCGGATGGCTCAACATATGACTGAACACATAACCCTGAAAGAACATCCTACGGATCATATCACTCCAATCCTAGACTATACAATTTGCACTAGCTATCAATACAAAGCAGCATTAAATATAAATTACTGAAGACCACATTCAAGCTGCTGAGGAACTTGGCGCCATCGAACCTAACCACTCATTAAAGTTACCTCAAATGAATGACTAAGAAGAGAATGCACACAAAACACACTTCTTGTTCCACAAAGTATCTTAAATCTAACCGCTCCACACGTAAAGCGTAGTTACTCACCTGTAACAGATGATCTCCAAGAACAGCAAGAATTTAGTCCTCACATATGGGTTTTGTCGGTACCAATGGAACCTGTGCAGGAACGCTCCCTAGCGTCCAATAGGAACGCTTTTGGGAGCATCCCTCAGTACATGCGTGCTGCCTTCCCGGCCTTTCCAACTGTCCCTCTTCAATTAAGTTTGTAGCTGAGTGAAAGGATAGAGGGAGAGAGGAAAGAGACTAAGAGAGAGAGACAACTCCTAGGGGAGGTGGGTGGGTTGTGAGGACTAAATTCCTGCTGTTCCCGGAGATCACCTGTTACAGGTGAGTAACTACGCTATCTCCAGAAACAAGCAGGAATGTAGTCCTCACATATGGGGACTCCCTAGCTGAAGATGCCAGGGAGATAGCCCCAGGAAGGTGCCACCATCGAAGGTGAGAATCCTTCCTCCCAAAGATCTCTGGCATCCCACCAGGGTTGGTGGGCAGGAGTTGGTTTAGGTTTGAAAGAGATTTTGAAGAACAGCTTGGCCAAAGAAGGCATCCCGACGTAAGGCTTTATCTAGGCAGTAGTGGGCTGTGAAGTTGTGTACCGAAGCCCAGGTGGCTGCTCGACAAATGTCATTGATAGACACAGAGTGGAGATTAGCCATAGAAGCTGCCATGACTCTCACATTATGAGCTGTGACATGGTCCTGAAGAGGAAGACCCTTACTCCCATAAGCAAAGGATATGTATTGGGCAATCCATTTAGATAAAGTTCTTTTGGAGACTGGAAGTCCCAAATGACTCGGGTCAAAAGCTATAAAAAGTTGCGAGGACTTTCTATGTTGCTGTGTTCTTTGTATGTAAAAGGCCAAGGCCCTTTTACAATCCAAAGTATGAAGGTTTCTTTCTGCATTAGAGGCATGAGGCCTCGGAAAAAATACCGGAAGGTAAATTGATTGATTTAAATGAAAAGGCAAAACCACCTTTGACATAAAATGTGGGTGAGTTCGAAGAACAACCTTATCATGATGAAACCTAGTACAAGGAGGATCAGCCACTAAAGCTTGCAATTCAATAATGCGATGGGCAGAGGTGACTGTAATTAGGAAGATGACCTTCCAGGTCAAAAGCTTAAGGGCTGCAGTGGCTAAAGGCTCAAAAGGCGGCTTCATGAGCTGCCCGAGCACTAGATTTAGATCCCATGCCACCGGTGGTGGCTTGATGGGAGGTTTAGTTAATAAAAGGCCTCTCATAAATCTTGATAGGAATGGATGAGAGGAAATTGGTTGTCCATTTAGAGGCTTATAAGAAGCTGCAATTGCACTAAGATGGACTCTTATCGAATTGGTCTTTAATCCAGAATTCAATACGTGAAGGAGATACTCTAGTGTCGATTCTAAGGGTATGACCAGGAGGTTTAATCCCCTCTTGGAACACCATATAGTAAAACGTTTCCACTCGAAGGCATAAGATCTTCGTGTAGAAAGTTTCCTAGAAGCCTGAAGAATATCTTTTACCTGCTGGGACAGGTTGAAATCCTGGAGGTCTAAGCATTCAGCAACCAGGCCGTGAGGTGCAGGGACTGGGGACTCGGGTGCCATAGCATCCCGTTCTCCTGGGAAAGGAGATCTGGAGCATGCCCTAACTCCAGAGATGCCGCTTGAGAGAGATGCAGGAGGGAATACCATGTTTGGCGTGGCCATCGTGGTGCTACGAGAATCATGCGACCCCTGTCTCTCTGAAGCTTGAAGAGTGTTTTGGGGATGAGGGGAATGGGTGGGAAGGCATAAAGGAAGTCCTGACCCCAGTGAAGGAGGAAGGCATCCCTTGCCTGACAGTTGTGCGCCGGAATCCTGGAACAGAACCAGGGAAGTATGGCATTCAGAGGACTTGCAAAGAGGTCTATGTCTGGAGTGCCCCAGAGATGAAATATCTTTTCCACCTGGTCTAGGTAGAGTGACCACTCGTGAGGTAGCAGTACTCGACTGAGGTTTTGAATGCCTGGAAGATATACTACTAGAAGGTGAATTTGATGCTCTCTGGTGAGGGCCCATAGTCGTAAAGCTTCGTTGCATAACAGAGAGCCCGTTCCGCCCTGCTTGTTCACACAGAACATGGCTACCTGATTGTCCGTTTGGACTAGGACTGTCTTGTAGCTGAGCTGGGTGTGGAACACTCGAAGAGCTAGATAAATTGCTCTTAATTCCAGGAGGTTTATGTGTAAACCAACCTCCTGTGGAGTCCAGGTGCCCTGGGTAAAGAGACGATTCAGGTGTGCTCCCCAACCCACCTGAGATGCATCTGTTAGGGTGGCCTGAAAGAGGAGTTGATGGAAAGGAGACCCCACTGTCAGATTTTCTAGTGATTGCCATCATTGGAGGGACAAAATTAGTCGTTGAGAAATTATTTTCTCCGGCAAATGACCCGTGGCCTGTGTCCACTGTGTGGAGAGGGTCCACTGAGCTGCTCGCATGTGGAGGTGAGCATATGGGACTACATGAACTGTGGATGCCATGTGTCCCAGTAACTGCAGTAGCTGCCGAGCAGTGAGGGAGGATTTGCCTGCTGCCTGGGAAGCTAGCTGCATTATGCGAAGACACCGGGCTTGTGGAAGGAAAGCCCTTGCCTGTCTGATATCCAGACAGGCTACTATGAATTCTAGGCATTGGGAAGGAATTAGTTGAGATTTCAGGAAGTTTATTACCAAGTATTGGAGGATTCGCATTGTACGGAACAGTGCAGTGCTGGCCTCTGCAACTGTGGAGGCTCGAATGAGCCAGTTGTCTAAGTAAGGGAAGATGAAAATCCCCAGGGTTCGTAGAAATGCAGCTACTACTACCATGCATTTCGTGAATACCCTTGGTGCTGAAGCCAGACCAAAAGGAAGAACCCTGTACTGGAAATGTCTTCCCCTGAAAAGGAAACGTAAAAGTTTCCTGTGATCTGGATGGATGAGAATGTGATGTATGCGTCCTTTAAGTCTAGAGAGCAAAGCCAGTACTGGCTTTGAAGGTATGGCAGAAGAGTTCCTAGAGAAATCATTTTGAATTTCTCTCAAAACAGGTATTTGTTCAATTCTCTGAGGTCTAGAATGGGTCTGTGTCCTCCTGTTTTCTTTGGAATAAGAAAATAGGGGGAGTAAAATCCTGCACCTGTTGAAGAATGGGTACTTCCTCTACTGCCCCTTGGGCAAGAAGTGTGGAGACCTCGTGATCTAGCAGATTGTCTGCAGAGGTTTGTGAATTGAATTGCTTTAGAATTGTAGGAGGGGGTATGCTGTGAAAACGAAGTTTGTACCCTTCTCCTACAATGGACAGTCCAATCTTCTGCTGTTATCTGATGCCATCTGTTGACAAAGTGGCATAACCTGCCCGGAATATTGGGGGGTTGGGGACCCCTCAGAGGCAGGAAGGCAAAGCTCTCTAGGAAGGAGTCAAAGCCCTTGAGGGGGCTGAACCTGGAGAGCTGATTGGGCTCTCGGGCCTTTTGGTTTCTTTTGCTGTCTAGTTTGTCCCTTTTGGGCAACCTGACCTGGAGTATGAATCTGCTGGGTATAGGAAGAATAAAACTTCCTCTTTTTGCTAAAAGAGGGTTTTTTATAAGGCTTCCTTTTGGCTGGAGTGGCTGTAGACTGACAATCTATCTAAGGTAGAATTGTCAGCATCTAACTCGTTAGCCTTTTCCTGCCAGTTCTTGCCGAAGAGATTCTCCCCCATGCAAGGAATGTTGCCTAATTTGTCCTGTAGCCAAGTCTCCAAGTCTGATGCCTGTAGCCAGGCAATCCGTCGTGCGCCAATGGCAATAGCAGAGGTTCTGCTGATGCATTCAAAGCAGTCAAAAGGCTGCACGATTGACCAACTTGGAGACATCCTGAGCATGCTTAACTAGAGAAAGAAAATCTTGTCTCTTATCATCTGGGAGAAATGGGCTCATAAGTTCCAAGTCTCCTGTGACTTCTTTGAGGAACAATCCCATATATAGGATATATGAACTGATCCTAGCTGAAAGCATGGAAGCTTGAAAAGTTCTGCATCCAAAAGCATCCAGAGTCCTGCATTCACGACCTGGAGGATTGGATGTGTGCCTCTTTGCACTTTTCATCCTACGCATGGCTGATTCCACTACCACTGAATGGTGTGGCAGCTGAGTTTTCTTAAATTCCAGGACATGGTGGAACGCGATACATAGTATCAAGTCTCCTAGAAAACAAATTTAAAGACGGAATTTTTTGCGGTGACAGGGAATAGGTCCTGTCGGCTCCGCGGAAAACGAAGAACTGAAGAGGGACAGTTGCAAAGGCGGGAAGGCAGCGCGGGAAGGCTATACTTTATTCAGAAAGGACAGGGTAGGAAGAAGGGGAGGAGCAGTGGCACTATATGTAAAAACTACTATTAAAGTTTTGGAATTAGAGCTTAAAAGGGAGAGAGGAGGCATTGTGGGTTAAACTAGAAAGAGGGAAAGAGAAATCTATTTGCATTGGTGTGATATACAGACCTCCCTCACAAGAGGAAGAGGTGGACAGAGTTAATTGAAGACATACGCAGCATTGCTAGGAAAGGGGAAGTGCTACTGATAGGAGATTTCAATATGTCAGATGTTGATTGGCACATTCCTGCTGCAGTATCATCTAGAAGTAAGGAGATCCTGGATTCTCTACAGGGAGAACTATTCAGGCAATTGGTAACAGACCCCACACGTGAAGGGGCCATACTGGACTTGGTGCTTACCAATGGTGAAAGTGTTTCTGATGTTGTAGTGGGAGATCATTTTGCATCCAGTGATCACCAGATGGTGTGGTTCAGTATTAGGACTAGGGCTGTTAGAATCCATTCCAAGGTGAGGAATCTTAGACTTTAGGAAGACTAACTTTGCGAAGATGGGCCAATACCTCAGGGAGTCGTTAGTGGGATGGGAACAGCTGGGGGATGTAGAAAAACAGTGGGCAAAACTGAAAGGGGGTATTTTAAGGGCAACCAACCTTTTTGTTAAAATGGTAAATAAAGGCAAAAGGAAAGGGAGACCGCTATGGTTTTCGAAGGCAGTAGCTGAAAAAATGAAGAAAAAGAGGGAGGCCTTCATAAAATACAAGCGATCACAGAGAGGGGAAGACAGGCATCTGTATTTGGAAAAACTTAGAGAAGCTAGCAAAGTAGACAAGAAGGCAAAGATTCAAAAGGAGGAGGAAATAGCCAATGCAATAAAATGGGGGGATAAGACATTTTTCAGATATATTAGTGAGAAGAGGAAGGGCAAAAGTGGTATTGTCAGACTCAAGGGTGCAGGAGGGGGAATATGTAGAAGCTGATAAGGATAAAGCAGAACTGCTTAACAAATATTTTTGTTCTGTGTTCACAGATGAAGAACCAGGAGCAGGACCTCAAAAAACATCCACAAATAGGAACAGAAGCGAGGGACATCTTCAACAATTTTCAGAAGACTGTGTTCGTGAGAAACTAGCTCAACTTAAAGTAGACAAAGCGATGGGACCGGATGGGATACACCCTAGAATACTGAGGGAACTTGGGGACGTTCTAGCAACTCCACTGACTGACCTTTTCAATGCCTCGTTGGAGTCGGGAGTGGTGCCAAAGGAATGGAGAAAGGCTCATGTGGTGCCTTTACACAAAAGCGGAAGTAAGGATGTGGTTGAAAACTACAGGCCGGTTAGTTTAACTTCAGTGGTGAATAAATTATTGGAAACACTGCTGAAAGAGAAAATAGTGAGGTTTCTGGAGTCCAGCGGATTACAGGATCCGAGGCAGCATGGATTCACCAGAGGCAGATCTTGTCAGACAAATCTGATTGATTTCTTTGACTGGGTGACCAGGGAGTTAGACCGAGGGAGAGCTCTAGATGTGGTGTATTTAGATTTCAGTAAAGCCTTTGACACTGTTCCTCACAGGCGACTTATAAACAAACTGAGCACCCTAGGGATGGACCCTAAAGTTACTGCTTGGGTTAGAAATTGGTTGGGTGGGAGGCGACAAAGAGTACAAGTAAATGGAGCTCACTCTGAGGAGAAGGATGTTACCACTGGTGTGCCCCAAGGATCTGTCCTTGGTCCAATTCTTTTTAACATCTTTGTTAGTGATATAGCGGAAGGGCTGTCGGGTAAGGTTTGCCTCTCTGCAGATGATACCAAAATCTGCAATAAAGTAGACACCCAGGAAGGTGTAGATAACATGAGGAGGGATCTAGCTAAGCTTGAAGAATGGTCTAGAATTTGGCAGCTGGGATTTAATGTTAAAAAATGTAAGGTCATGCATTTCGGCTGCAGCAATCCAAGGGAGCAATACAGTATAGGAGGTGAAGTACTTTTGTCCACTAAAGAAGAGCGGGACCTAGGCGTGGTTGTGTCTGATGATCTTAAAGTAGCTAAACAGGTAGAAAAGGCGACGGCAAAAGCTAGAAGGATGCTTGGGTGCATACGGAGAGGAATGGCTAGCAGAAAAAAGGAGGTGATAATGCCTCTGTATAAGTCTTTGTTGCGACCTCATTTGGAGTATAGTGTGCAATTCTGGAGACCGCACCTTCAAAAGGATGTGAACAGGATGGAGTCGGTGCAGAGGGTGGCTACTAAAATGATTAGTGGGCTTCATTATAAAGCATATGAGGACAGACTTAAGGATCTTAATATGTACACCTTAGAGGAAAGGCGGGATAGAGGTGATATGATTGAGATGTTTAAATACCTCCGTGGCATAAATGTTCAGGGAGAGAGCCTCTTTCAATTGAAAGCAAATTCTGCCACGAGGGGACATGGGATGAGGGTGAAGGGAGATAGATTCAGGAGTGATATGCGGAAATATTTCTTTACGGAAAGAGTAGTGGATCCATGGAATAGTCTCCCAGTGGAGGTGGTAGAGATGAGGACAGTAACTGAATTCAAAAAAGCATGGGACCAACACAGAGGATCTCTAAAGGTAAAAAGTGGACTGTCATCATGTTTCTATGTTGTCTAGTTTGTTGCTGTTGTCCCTTTTGGGCAGCATGAACTGAATAGTGACCCTGCTGGGTATAAGAAGGATAAAACTTCTTTTTCTTGTTGAAAAAGGTTTTTTTTATTAGATCTTTTCTTTGCTGGGTTGGCTGTAGACTTTGACAACCTATCCAAGGCAATATTGTCAGAGTCAATCTCGTTAGCTTTTTCTTGCCAAAGAGATTTTCTCCTGTGCAAGGAATGTTGCCCAGTTTATCTTGCACCCAAATTTCCAAGTCTGATGCTTGAAGCCAGGCAAAACGACGTGCACCAACGGAGATAGCAGAGGTTCTGCTGATGCATTCAAAGTAATCAAAGGCTGCACAGTTGACAAACTTGGAAACATCTTGGGCACGTCTGACCAGAGCAAGAAAATCCTGTCTTTTATTATCAGGAAGAAGGGGGCTCATAAGCGCCAAGTCTCCTGTAACCTCTTTGAGGAACATCCCAATGTATAGGATGTATGAGCTGATTCTAGCTGAGAGCATGGAAGCATCGACGCCCAAAAGCATCGAGAGTCCTGGACTCGCAGCCTGGAGGATTGGAAGAATGTCTTTTTGCACTCTTTATCTTACGCATGGCCGATTCCACTACCATTGAATGGTGTGGCAACTGAGTCTTCTGAAAGCCAGGACAAGGTGGAACTCGGTACATAGTATCGAGTCTATGAGAGTGTGGAGATGTGGTTAAAGGAGTCTCCCACATTCTCAGCATAAGATCATGAAGGATCTTATGAATGGGCAGAGTAGCTGCCTCTTTAGGAGCTTTAGGGTACTGAAAAATCTCTAACTCTTCTGCCCTAGGCTCTTTTTCAGGAGACACTGATTGCAAGGCCTCGAGCCACATCACAAGTGAAATCCTGGAAGGATATGTCCTCTGGAGGAGACATCCTGCGCTGAGGAGAAGGAGATGGATCCTCCGGAAGAAGTGCTCTGGTATCGGCAGAGTCATCGGAATCGAAAGATTGAAAATATCTCTGATCCCGATGTTCGTGCAAGGCATGGTACCGGTATCGATCAAAGTCGGTATCGAGGTGTCCAGGTACTGATCTTTCGATACCAGGGATGGACTCTAGACTCGGCATGGGGGTATACCTGCCAAGGCCGGTGCCGTTGGTGTCGGTACCAGTGCTTGTTGAACGGTCTGAAGCGGTTTCAACAATACCAAAGTTGTAAGAAGAGACGCTAGATTGCGTTCGATAGCAAGAAATCTTTGATCTATTGCTCCTGCGGATGCTTGGGTGTCGATACCGGTAGAAGCGGCTGGGACCCCAGAGCATGGCACCAGTAGTTCTGCAGAGATGGAAGCCTGGAGAACATCCTGGAGCCCCGTTAGTGCTTTCGAAGCCGAAGCCGAAGCCGAAGCCTCCCGCCGGGGCTGTTTTGCCGGTGAACTTTCCTCAAGGGCAACGCCGATGGCATCTCGATACTTTAAAGGAGATCTACCCTTTGAGGACCGGCTAGTTTTTGCAGACTTATGTTTAGTTACCCGAGATCCATGGGAGGAAGATGAAGCCCTGGAAGACATCAATGCAACGGACATCACATCTGCAGCAAAAAGGGTACAGAGTTTTGCAGCTCTATTCTGCAGGCCCCTCTTGGTCATCTTTCTACAGGAGAGACAATCCAATGGAGAGTGGTCAGGTCCTAAACATTTGAGACACCAGTCATGGATGTCTGTGGCGGATATGGTACTGCCACACATAGAACATTTTTTAAAACCAGTAGGTTTTTCCATTGTAAAAGAAAAATGGGCCTAGTGCCCAAAATGGCGTAGCACTGAGAGGGAAAAGGCTTCTGAAGAAAGTATTTCAGAAAAGATTTTTTTTTTAGTAAAGAAGAAAAGAGAACCGGCGGTACCGATAGGCGTCGAATGAAGGCAGACGCGACCACAAAAAACAAAAGTAACAAAGAATTTTCTGCGGTGACAGGTTATGTGACCTGTCGGCTCCGCAGAAAACGAAAAACTGAAGAGGGAGAGTTGGAAAGGCAGCACGCAGACGCTGTGGGATGCTCCCAAAAGCGTTCCTATTGGACGCTGGGGAGCATTCCCGTGCAGGCTCCATCGGTACCAACAATAGCCATATGTGAAGACTACATTCCTGCTTGTTCTTGGAGATTCAATTTTACTTATGCCAGATTCCTCGGTTGGTTATTTCTCCTGTGGACATTGCTACTGGTGTCAGTATGCTTTAACTGGTGACTCTTGGCATCATTCTAATGAAAGATCTTATTTTTCCAAATACTATACTAATTGTGATACTGATAGAGTAATTTATTTGATTGTCTGCCCTTGTCCAATGGTGTGTGTGGGGTGCACTAAATGGAAGATTCAGTTGCGACTTAATGAACACAAGAGTTGTATTCACACAAGACTGAAAACAGCCCCTCTAGTTACCCACTGGATACAGCATCAACATCTAATTTCAGATCTTCGCTGGTGAATTTTGGAGTATGTTCCTCTTACATGGCACCGAGAAAACAGGGAGAAGAAATTGAACTTACGTGAGCATGCCTGCGTGTTCAATTTACACTCTATTGAACCCCCTGGCCTTAATCGGGCTATTGATTGGGTATCTTTGCTGTTGAATGGCTCTCTGTTCTCTCAATGGCTGATATAGCTTATGACATTTGATGTCTCTCATATATTTACTCTACAGCCATTAGAGTTTTTCAGTTCGCGGCTTGCACAGAGCTGGCTGGAATAGCGCATTTTGGGTTTCACCGCTGAGCTTCACCTAATGCAGATAAGTTATATTTTCCTATCTAAACACAATATTGTGTCTGTTTTGATTTTCTTGATATCACTTTTTGGTGGATTATATTTAAGATAAAAAAATTGTTGAGTTTGGGTTGAAATAGATACACCTTAATTTTTTATGGTGTTATATTTGTTTTACACTATAAAACAATGGACCAATGATGATCTGTAAGCACAACTAGTAGTGGCTTTTAAGGGTTTTTATACTAGAGAAGCAAAGTAGGGGCAACACTTAGTGACTGAAAAAGTCACCACTGGAACAGATAATTAGGAAGATAATTAGGAGTGGAGGAGTGGCCTAGTGGTTGGGGCAAGGTACTTCAGGCCGGAAGGTCGGGGGTTCAAATCCCACTAGAGGACAGCAACCTTGGGCCGGAAGGACTGGGGTTTCTAGTCCCACAGGTGCTCCTTGTGGTCTTGGGCAAGCCACTTAACCCTCCATAGCCCATGTTCCCTGTAAAATAGTTATCTCCAAGTTATAATGCCCTGTTCAATGTAATTTCAGTTTGTTCAATGTAAACCGCACTGATGCAGAATAGCGCGGTATATAAGAGAATGTAAATAAATAAATAAATAAATAAAATAAGACAACGCATAATGAAGGATGATGCTGTATCAGAAAGCTCCCAACCCATTTTATCAAGCAAAATAAAAAACACTTCTATGGACAAAATTACAAAGGAAAAAACCCACCTTATTAGTGATTAGGAGATTATGAATTGGAATTGATAAAGTGCTCTCTCATCTTGCACAGGCTTAAGAATATTCATGCTTCTGTATCACAGTCAGTAATATTTATAGTTTTCCTGTTGAAAATGATGTGCTCTTTCTAAATACAAGATCCAAGGATCAGCTGATATGCTTTCTATATGATTACAGTGATGTGTATAAGGGCATGCACAGCTAAGAACTCGACCAGCATTTATTCTGGGCCAGTTTCATAAACCCTAAGACAACATTACAGATTTACTTGCATGTCTCTTTAGCCTAACATTCAGGACTTGAGAATATGCAAAAGAGAGCTATCAAAGAAAAGATAGTTACTCACCTGTAGCAGGTATTCTCCGTGGACAGCAGGAATAGGTCCTCACGTATGGGTGACATCACCGACAGAGCCCCATGTGGGAACGCTCTCCAGCTTTTATTGGAAGCTTTTGAGAGGCTCCACCTCATCTTCCCACCTGCTGCGGCACCATCTTCTCCGGTATGATAACAATGCTATAGCTGAAGACAACTCCTAAGGGAGGTGGGAGGTTTATAAGGACTTGTTCCTGCTGTCCACGGAGAACATCTGCTACAAATGAGTAACCACCTTTTCTCTTTGGACAAGCAGAAATGAAGTCCTCACAAATGGGACTCTTAAGCTACAGACTACTGAAAATCAAGGAGGCCGAGAAGCCCAACAAGGGCAACTGAAATAAAAACTGGAGAATCAACTATGTACAGCATTGGTAGTCCCCAAGGGGGAACTCATCCGATTCATCCTCTTCACCATACAGTTTTCATTCATGAACATTCATGCCCTGAGAGGTCTTATTTTTCAGGGGGGGGGGGGGGTAGCCTGGAGACACAGGACCTTGGATGGATAGAGTTGGATTCTAATTCCAAAATAAATGCTGGAGAACAGGCTGGCTGAAGCTGCATCACATCGGGAAACCCTATCCAGGCAGTACTTACGCGTTCCTTTTCTTATTTTTTACAATCTTAATTTTGGAGTCTACCCTCCTGTAGATTTTATTGTAAACCGCTCTGCTGACCCGAAGGGCAGTATAGTATGTTTTAATAAACCATAAACCATAGTGAGATGCGAATATCTTTATCTTTATTAAACACTTGATATACTGCCCTAGTGGACAATGCCTCAGAGCGGTTTACAATATCTATATAATTAAAAAGAACCACGTTATTTATTTATTTATTTAACATCTCTTATATACCGCGCTATTAAAATCAGCGCGGTGTACATCGAACAAAATATACTGCAATGTGTACAGGTAACATCGAGTTTACAGAGAACAGGGGAATATAAAACATGGAATAACCGGGCTAACTATGTACACTAAACAAGATACTATTTATATGCGTTATTTATGTACCATATTGAAGCTCGAGTGAAGATTGAACAGGTGTTCGTGGGTAGGATGAGTCTATAGTAGTAAGGTAGATTTTCGTGGGGACTACCCGTTTTCTGGTTGATTAAAGTGCTAGGGTGTTTGGTGTGAGTGGGAGGCCTGTTGGCTGTGTGGGTGTCCATGGACACTTCTGGTAGTATTTTGTGAATAAGTGATGCTTTACGGCTTTGCGGAATTGTAATAGACTTTTGATGCCGCGGATTTCGTGGGGAAGTTTATTCCAATTCCTGGGTGCAAACAATGAAAAAGCTCTGTTTGATGTGGCTTTAGTACATGAAGTCATCATCTAGGAACTATTAAAGTGTTCATAGTTGTAGTCCTTCTGTTTCTATTTTCAGGGTGTTGTGGATTAGTTTTCTGATTGGTGTTGGTGGGTAGAGATTCATGGCTTTGAAGGTCAAAACTAGTGACTTGTATGAGAGTCTGGCTTGTAGTGGTAGCCAGTGGTAGGTCTTTCATGATAGGTGTTCTATGAGCAGACCTTGGTGACCCAGAAAGGACTCTAGCAGCTGTATTCATAGCAGACGTAGTGGGTTTAAGGTTGATTGAGGGAGCCCGTGAAGGATGATGTTTTGCGAAATCTAGATGTGGCAGGACTAGTGCCTGGAAGGTTGACCGGTAATCAGTATAGTCTAGTAGTGGACGGAGGTGGCGTTAGTGTTCTGATCTTATGGTATATGTTCTTTGTCACATTCTTCACGTGCATGTCATGTCCAGGTTGTTGATCTAATGTTATGCCGAGGTATCTGATCGTGGGTTTGGATGTCAGTCTGTGTTGTTGACCAGCAGTGACGGCGGAGGTACAAACTTAAGATTCCTGGTAACAAATAGGACATCAGTTTTGCTATGATTTATTCTTAGGTTTTGAGTCAGCAACCATTCGGCTACTGCTCCGAAAACAGTTGGTTATTGGAGTTAAACACTGGTTGGTCCAGTTTTGAACGGGCATGTATATGAGGATGTCATCAGCGTATGCCAAGCATTGCACGTTGAAGGATCTGATCAATTCACAAATCGGCTGCAATAAATATTGAACATTAACGCCGATAGTGAAGATCCTTGTGGTACGCCTTGAGACTGTAGAAACGGGCTCTGAGGATTTCTGGCCTGTTTTAACTTGTTGCCACCTGTTGGAAAGGTAGGATCTACACCATTCCGTGCTGTGCTTCGAATCCCCTTCTCTCTCAGACGTTGAATTAGTATATCGTGGTTTACAGAATCGAAGGCAGCAGAAATGTCTAAAAAGATGAGGACAAATCCTTGTTTGATGTTGTTTATTCCTGTTATCAGATCGTTGAATAGGGTTGTAAGGATTGTGTCGACTCCATGTGCTTCTCTGAATCCATGTTGTGATTTGTCTAGGGGTGCTTCTGTGTTGTTGCTTCTGTGATGCTGAAGTTGTTGTTGGGCAGCTTTCTCAATGATTTTTGCAAGCTGGGGGATGCTTGAGATTGGCCTAAATGATTCAACTTTGGATGGATCAAGCTTACTGTTTTTTAGTAGGGGCTTGATAGAGGTGTGTTTAAGACTCTGGGGGAATGAGCCTGTTAGGAAGGATTGGTTCAGAATTTTGCATAGGATTTGGCTTAGATCATGTCGCAGATCTTTGATCCAGTTAGCTGGGCATGGGTCATTAGGTGCCGTGCTAGGATTGATGGAGGCAATAATTCTCTCAATTTCACTAGATGATATAGTATTGAAGTTGCAAATGGAGTTATATGAGATTCCTTAGGTGATATAATGGGGTTGATGGTATTTATGCAGGTGCTGGACTTAATCATTTTTGATTGCAGGTAGTTTGCGTAGTCCTGTGGCCGAGGTGTTGCAGGTTGGTCTGAAACTGGCTCTCTTGTTATGGATCTTACTAAGTTGAATAGAGCATGAGGTTTATTGATGGAGCGCTTCAGTAGGTTCGTGTGGTATAGTTTCCTGCTCAATGTTACCTTTTCACGGTGGGTGGCTAGGTGTGAGTTATATGTTTCAAGGGCTTCTGGTGAGTGGGTTTGGCGCCACTGTCTTTCAAGTTTGCAGCCCTGATTATCTCTTCCATGGAGACCGAACGCAAGTTGGCCACAAACATAGCCATGGCTCTGACATTTTGAGCTGTGACACGACCATCAAGACTCGTGCCAGCCTGGGCATAAGAGAAAGAGATGCAGTCTGCTAGCCAAATGGAAAGAGTGCATTTGGGAACAGCAGCTCCTAGCCTGCTGGGATCAAAAGGGACAAACAGCTGGATAGGCTTTCAGTGGGCCTTCTTTCACTCTAAGTAGAAGGCCAAGGCTTGCTTGCAGTCCAGCATGTGCAATGCCGCTTCCCCTCTACAGGCATAAGGCCACAGAAAGGTTGGCAAAACAACCAACTGATTAAGATGAAAAGCTTATACCACCTTTGGGAGGAATCAAGGATGAGTGCGCAAGACCATTCCATTATGATGGAATTTGGTGTATGGTGGATGAGCTGCTAGAGCCCGGAGCTCACTAACACAGCATGCCAAGGTAGTTGCCACCAGGAACAAGACCCTCCAGGTCAAGAACTTCAAAGGGCAGGAGAGAAGCGTCTCAAAATGAGCCAACATAAGCTGTGCCAGAACCACAATGAGGTCCCAGGAAACTGCTGGCTTGAAGGGAGGTCTGAAGAGAAGCAAACCTCTCATGAAGTGAACCACCAAGGAGAGTCGATATGGACTCTCCCTCCAAACCACAATCGTAGGCTCCAATCGAGCTGAAGCGGACCCTGACAGAGTTAGACTTGAGATCCGACAGAGGAGTAAGATAGTCAAGGAGCCTGTCGACAGAACAAGTAAAGGGGTCCAGCACTTTGCTGCGCATCAGAAAGCAAATCTCTTCCATTTGAAAGCATAAGACCTTATCGTCAAGGCCCTCCTAGAGGCCAACAGAACATCTGTTATGTTGTCAGGAAGGTTAAGCTCCGACAGGACTAGCCTCTCTGCATCCATGTGATAAGGGCCTAGGATCCGATGCTGGGGTGCAGCATCCTCTTATCCTCCTGCGAGATAAGGTCTAGGGCACAGCCCAACCACAGAGGCTCCCGCTGGGAGAGTTGAAGCAGAAGGGGAAACAATGGCTGCCTGGGTCAATACGGCGCAATGAGGATCATTGCTCCCCTGTTTGCCTGGAGCTTCGGCAGGGTCTTCGGAAGGAGGGGTATGAGAGGATACATATATGGCAGGCCCTCCCACCAGTAGAAGAGGAAAGCATCTGGTGCTAGCTTGTTGCGCGAGGTGACCCTGGAGCAGAACTGATCCACTTGGACATTGTGCAGAGTGGCAAACAAATTTATCAAGGGGGTACTCACATCTGAAAGACCTGGGCTACAATAGTTCTGTTCAGGTTCCACGGATATGGCTGAAGAATGCGACTCAGCTGGTCTGTTAGGGAATTCTTCTCTTCGAGCAGATAGGTGGCCCTTAACTCCATACCAGGTGTGATGACAAATTTCCACAACTGGACCACCTCCCAGCATAGGAGATACAAACTGGCGCCCCGTTTGTTTACGCAGTACATCGCCAACTGATTGTCGGTCTGAATCAGAACAATCTGGTTGGCTAGGTGATCCCGGAAAGCCCTGAGGACATTCGCTATGGCCCATAATTCCAAGAAATTTATCTTATGGAGGGCTCTCCTGTTCGTATCAGATGCCTTCCCTTCGAAGGTCATCCAGATGTGCTCCCCAACCCAGTTTGGATGAGTCTGTCATCAGTGTCCTCTGGGGAGGCGCCTTCTGAATGGGGAGACCCTTGAGCAGGTTCTGAGGATCCAACTACCTGTGCAGAAACTGGACCAGAGGTATGGTGGCTACCATCCGATCCCAGAGGTGGCCAGTGGCCTGCTTCCACCAAGTACTCTGAGTCCACTGAGCTTGTCTCATCCACAGATGAGCCAGGGGAGTAACGTGCGTCATGAAGGCCATATGACTAAGCAGAGTCAGCATCCCACAAGCCATTATCTGACGCTTCTGCTGATGTCGTCAACCACTGAAGACGGTCCAGCAGAAGAAAGGCCTGTGCTTGAGTCATGTTAAGGAGAGCCCCTATGAACTCCAGATGCTAGGCAGACTGAAGGTAAGACTTTGGGTAGTTGATCACAAACCCCAACAGCTCGAGCACCTGAATGGGTTGATTGCACTCCTTCTGGAGTGGTGCTTTTTATGAGCCAGTCGCCCAGGTAAGGGAGGACAAAGACCCCAAGTATCCTGAGATAGGCAGCCACCATTGTGAGGCACTTCATGAAGATATGGGAAGCCGAGGCCAGTAACTCTGTACTGGAAGTGCTGTTCCCCCAGGACGAATCGGAAACATTTCCTGTGGGCAGGATGGATTGGTATGCGAATATACGCATCTTTGAGATCCAGGGAGCATAGCCAACTGTCTATTTGAAGATAAGGGGAGCTGGGTCCCCAGAGAGACCATCTTAAATTTCTCGCACCAGGAAGGAGTTGAGGTTTCTGAGGTCCAAAATGGGCCGAACCACTCCCACCATCTCCTTGGGGACCAGGAAGTACCTATAGTAAAACCCCTGCCCGACCTGAGCCAGAGGCACAGGCTTTATGACGAGATCAGTCAGAGGAGCAGAGATTTTTTCCTTGCGATAAGATGAGATGAGATAAGAACATAAGAAATGCCATACTGGGTCAGACCAAGGTCCATCAAGCCCAGTATCCTATTTCCAACAGTTGCCAATCCAGGTCACAAGTATCTGGCAGGTTTTCATAAAGTCACACAGGTTCCACAATGCTTGTCCGGGGTAAGCATTGGATTTCCTGGGTCCTCTTTAATAATGGTTTATGGACCTTTCCTTCAGGAACTTGTCCAAACCTTTTTCAAACTAAGCTACACTAACAGCTTTTACTGCAGAGGGTCGAGGGGATACGCCCTTAGTGGGGAATGGGGTGGCAGTTTGGCAAAGTGCAACATATAGCCGCTTTGGACTATTTGCAGCACCCAGGAGCCTGTAATTATGAGGGGCCAACTGTGGATAAAAAGAATGAACTATGCCTCCAACTATGCCACCCCTCTGTGGCGACTGGCAAATTGGCTATGCTCTGAGGAAACCAGTCAAAACCCTGCCCACAGCTTGGGTTGCAGAGCAGGCTGAGCATTTTGAGGCTTCTCTCAGTGCTGCGGGCGAGGGGCCTGCACCTTCTGCTAACAGTTTTGAGGACCAGGGAAGTAGTTGTGCTTGCGCTGATAGTAGGCCTTTTTTCTGACCCCCTCCCCTCCCCCCCAATATCTCCTGTGAGAGGGTTTGGACATTTTCCACGAGAGCCTGGTGAGCGTGATGTGCTGCTTCCTCCTCCATCCGCTTTTCAAATATGTTCTCTCCCTGGCATGGCATCTCTGCCAGCTTATTTTGCACCAACTGTTCCAAGATGGAAGACTGGAGCCAGGTGAGCCGGAAGGCCCCAAGGTCTACCATGGTCCCCCCCCCCACCCCCCCAGGCCGACTCAAAGGTGTCATAGAACACCGAAACCATGAATTTTGAACACTTCTTGCTTTGGCTCACCAAGGCACGATAGGTGTCTAATTTCTCTGTGAGGAGGAATGGGCCCATTTCAGCAAGATCAAGCTTGAGATCCTTCACGAACATGCTCATATATAGCTGGTAAGAGAGAACTCTGGCCACTAGTATCAAGCTCTGAAAGCACCTCCTGCCGAAGGAGTCCAATGTCTGAGCCTCCCTACCCAGAGGTGTCGAGGAATCAGTCTTAGTGTTCTTAATCCTCTTTAGGGCGGACTCCACCACCAAGGAATGCTGCAGAAGCTGAAGCTTTTCAAACCTGGGGGGGGTCTTTTGAACCCAATACATTGAGTCCAGCCTCCTGCTGACAAGGGGCATCATGAGGGGGTTCGCCCACATCCTCATTTGCATGCTCTGTAGGATCCGGTGCACCAGCACAGTTCCTGCCTCCTTAGGGGCCAAGAGGTATTGGAGAATCTCCACCTCCTCCGCCTCAGGCTCATCCTCCACCTCCAATGAAAATGGGGATGGCATTAGCCATATCCCTCATCAATGTTCCCCTCTAACCTGCGCTGGGTTCGCCACCAACATTCCTGCTGGCGGGGGAGGGGGGTGGGTGCAGAGTCATCGATGCTCTGCCCCTCCCCCCACCAGCAGGAATGCCGGCGGAGGACCCGGCGCAGGTTAGAGGGAACATTTCCCCTCATGAAATCCTGGAAAGATATGTACTCTGGAGGAGACGTCTGCTGTTCGTGCGGAGGGGAGGGGTCCGATGGAAGCTCAAGCAACCTGCTCTTTGACAGGATCCCTGATTCCACTTCGGTCACCAAGTCATCAGAATCCGACTCCAAGAGGAAGTCAAAGTACCTCTGAGACTCTGCCCAGAGCTCCCTCTGACTTCGAGGGGCGAGGGAGCAGATGGGATTGATGGGCCATCGAGTTCCCCGAAGGGAGGAAAAAAGGAACGTTCACTCCATGGAAAACAAAGACTGGAGAAAATAGCACCGAAAATGGCATGTGGAAAATGGCATGTGGAAAGATAGGTGCAGTGGCACTTCCCAAAAGCTTCCAATAGAAACTGGGGAGCGTTCCCACACAGGGCTCCATCAGTGACATCACCCATACCTGAGGACTTCATTCCTGCTTGTCTACAGAGAAAATTAAGAAAATTTTTCAACTGTCTTTGGCTGATGTTTTCTGGAAATTCATATTCCTGGATAAGCAGAAACTAAGCCTCAGAAAAAGCGTATTTACTCACCTGTAACAGGTGTTCTCCAGGGACAGCAGGAATCAGTCCTCACTTATGGGGTGACGTCGGCACCGATAGAGCCCACGCAGAGCAATTCCCCAGCTTTCAAAGAAAGCCTTTGGGATTGCTGCCACGAATGCGTGATCCTCTTCCCGCCCAAAGGTGCCATCTTGCTCAGTCAGGTCCCCTAGCTAGAGCCCTACTAAGCAGATGGCAAGGGAAGGACAAAAACAGCAACTTTTCAGGGGAGGCGGAAGGGTAGTGAGGACTGATTCCTGCTGTCCCTGGAGAACACCTGTTACAGGTGAGTAACTACGCTTTCTCCAGGAACAAGCAGGAAGTCAGTCCTCACTTATGGGACTCCCCAGCTACAGGCTATCGAGCCTGTAACCCAAAAACGCCTCCGCAAGGCCGTGAGCAGAAGTTGATGCCCGAAGGAGCCAGAGTCTTCGGGTCCCTGAGGCGAAGCTCTCGCTAGCCATCAAAGAAGGGTCAGAGGGCAGGAGTTGCTTATACCCCTAACAGACTACAGAGTACAGTCTGGCCGAAGGTGCTGTCCCGGTGGGACTCCCTCTCCAGGCAGTAGTGTACAGCGAAAGTGTCCACTGAAGACCAGGTCGCAGCCTGGCAGATGTCCGTTAAAGGCACTGAGCACAATGAAGCCACCGAGGCCGCCTTGGCTCGGACGCCGTGTGCGGTGATCCATCAATCCAGTGGGGTGCCCGCCTTTGCTTAGGCGAAGGCAATGCATTCCGCCACCCTGATGAAGATGCATTTGATGATTGCCTGCCCTAGACGATTGGGATCGTAGGCGACAAAGAGCCGGTCAGACTTGCGATGAACCTCGGTACGCTGCAGATAGAAGGCAAGGGCCCTCTTGCGGTCTAGTGCATGCAACACCGCCGATGCCTGGTTGGCATACGGTCTCGGGAAGAAGGTCGGCATGACTATCTCCTGACTGAGATGAAAGTCCGAGACCACCTTCGGTAGGAACTTGGAATGGGTGCGGAGGACCACCCTATTCCCGTAGAACCTGGTGTATGGAGCCTCAGCCATGAGGGCCCGAAGTTCGCTGACTCGGCGGTCCAAAGTCAAAGCCACCAGGAAGACCACCTTCCAGGAGAGATGCCGAAGCGAGCACGTTGCCATCGGCTCGAAGGGTGCTCACATGAGCTGCATCAGCACCATGCTGAGATCCCACTCCGCCGGAGGCGGCTGGATGGGAGGCTTGGAAAGCAAAAGACCTCGCATGAAGCAGGAAACCAAGGGTTGCCCCGAGAGGGGTTCCCCCTCAACGGGGAGGTGGTTCGCCGAAATGGCACTCAGGTGTACCCTGACCAAATTGGATTTCAACCCTGCCTTCGAGAGGTGGAGGAGATACTGGAGGATCCACCGGGTGGAGCATGAGAACGGGTCGATCTGGAGCTCAAAGCACCAGGCCGAGAAGCGTCGCCACTTAAAGGCGTATGCCGATCTCGTTGAGTCCTTTCTCGACACGAGGAGAACCTCCTCGACCTCTTCCAGGAGATGCAGTGGAGCTAAGGCGATCCGATCAGCCTCCAGGCTGTAAGGGTCAGCGAGGACAGGTTCGGGTGGAACACCCGACCCTCCTCCTGTATCAACAGGCCTGGGGTGCAGCCCAGGGGGACTGGGGGCTTGGACGAGAGCTAGAGCAGAAGCGGGAACCCAAGACTGTCGAAGCCACGAGGATCACCGAAGCTCGGTCACGCTGAACCTTGTGGAGGATCCTCGCAATGAGAGGAGTGGGCGGGAATGCGTAAAGAAGGTCAGAGGTCCAGTCCAAGAGGAACACATCCGGGGCCACCCTGCTCGGATGCGGAACTGGGCTGCAGAAGCAGGGAAGCTTCACGTTCACTGGGCTGGCAAACAGGTCCATGGATGGGGTGCCCCACCGATGGAACAAGAGAGGTCAGAGACCTCCAGATCCAGACGCCACTCTTGTGGGCAGAGGATCCTGCTGAGTTTGTCCACGAGGACATTCTCCTGGCCTGAGAGGTAGACCGCTTGTAGGGTTATCCCCTGGAGAAACGCAAAGGAGCAAAGGAGGATCGCCTCTCGGCAGAGGAGGCATGATCCAGTTCCCCCCCCCCTCCTTGCTGATGTAAAACATGGCTACCCTGTTGCCGGTCTGCACGAGATCCGACTTCCCCCTCAGATAGCCCTCGAAGACCTTCAGGGCCCATCAGACGGCCCAAAGCTTGAGCAGGTTGACCTCCTGCCAGGACTCCTTGGGCAACCACTGCCTCTAGGTGCACAAGGTGCCGCAGTGGGCTCCCCACCCCAGCAGGGAAGCATCCGTCGTTAGGACAAGCTCGTGCTGTGGGGTCTGAAAGGGCATTCCCCAAAGGAGACTTCGGGGGTCCTGCCACCAACCCAGGGAGTTATGGAGATTGCAGGAGATCCGTTTAGGGTCTCTGAGGTGGCCGAAGGTCTGGCTCCATTGTGCCCTGAGGCACCACTGGGCTGTCTGCATGTGCATGCAAGTGTGGGGGACCATATGGACTGTGGAGGCCATGTGTCCTAGGAGGTGCAGCATGGCTCATGCCGTAACGCAAGCTCTGCTCTGGACCTGGGCTGCCACGGCTCGGAGGCGGTCCTGCCCAGTCGATGGGCAGGAAGGCGGTAGCTCGCTCCATGTCAAGGCGGGCACTGAGGAACTCCAGGATCCGCACCAGCACGAGGTGGGACTTGGAGTAGTTGACCAAGAAGCCGAGGCGTTCGGGGAGATGGATTTTGTGTGCCGCCACTAGGCGGGCTCTGTTGCTCAAGGTCCCCGTGATGAGCCAGTTGTCAAGGTAGGGGAAGACATGTATGCCTTGCCACATGAGGGAGGCGGCGGTCGAGGTGCAGACGCAAGCCCGAAGGGGAGCACTCTGTATTGGTAGTGTTCCCCCTGCACCCTGAAGCGCAGGTATTGCCTATGCTGGGGGTGAATTAGGATATGGGCATAAGCATCCTTGAGGTCCAAGGAGCACAGCCAATCGCCCTGCTGAAGGAAGGGCAGCAGGACGCCAAGCAATAACATTTTGAACGCCTCCCGCACCAGGAACTTATTTAGGTTCCAGAGATCGAGGATGGGGCATAGGCCCCTCATCTTTTTCGGAACGAGAAAGTAGCAGGAATAGAACCCACAGTCTCGAAGGTGCAGCGGTACCTTCTCGACCGCCCGTTGGGCGAGGAGGTTGGACAGCTCTTGCTGCAAGAAGGTCTGGTGCGCAAGAAGCCAAGTAGGCTCCGCTGGCAAGAAGGGAGGAGAGTGCCTGCCCAGGTGGAGACGATATCCATCCTGGACCACTCGGAGGACCCAAGTGTCTGATGTGATCGACGCCCACCGTGGGGCGAATAGGGACAGGCATACCTCCACCGGCAGAAGCGCTGCTAGGGGGCGAGAGACTATGCTGTCGGCGTCACAAACCCTGTGCAGGCTGGGGTGGCGCCAGTTGCTGGACCTTAGGCCCTTTAGGTTTGCGGTGGCTATGCGTACCTCCCTTCCCCTGCGTACCGGGAGCCAGCATAGGGGTGGACGGGAAAGGTAGGTAACCCCGGTAGGGGAGCCTCTTTCTTAGGAAGAACGGCTTTTTTGTTTGCTGCTTCTTCTGAGGGAGGGAGGGAGGGAGGGAGGGAGGTCTTACACGAGAGACGAGTTTGAGTGACGGCCTTATCTCAGCGGCCTTATCCTCCGTAGGTTTACCAAACTATTTGCCAAGGCAGGCGACGTCCAGGAGCTTCTCGTGGACCCACTGCTCCAGGTCCAAGGATTGGAGCCATGCCGGGTGTCGGGCCCCGATGCCGGCTGCTGCCACTGGGTTGGAGGACTCAAACCCGTCATACGCAGCGCAGGAGAGGTACTTCGAGCACTCCATGACAGATCTCAGGAGGGCTTGGAACCTGAGAAGGGGTTCGCCCCCGAGCTCTTTGGCGAAGTCATGCAGGAACATGGCCATTTACAGTTGGTATGCCTGAATGCGGCATGTAAGCATGAACACCTGATAGGCTCAGCGCCCAAGGGCGTCGAGAGCTCTCGATTCCCTGCCCAGGGGGACCGAAGAGTGTAACTTCGGGCTCTTTTGCTTCCGCATCACTGATTCCACTGCCATGGAGGTGTGTGGAAGCTGGGTCTTCCAGAACCCCAGGCCATGTTGGACCCTGTACATGGCATCAAGTCGCTTGCTCACTATGGGGACCGAAGCAGGTGTCTCCCACATGCGAAGGAGCAGCCTTGACAAAATGGGAGGATCTGGAACAGTAAGAGACTCCTGGGGCGGGGACTCATACTGCAGAATATCAAGCTCTTCAGCTTGCAGCTCCCCTTCAGCCTGCGTAGCCAGGCTGAGGGCCCGTGCCATGTCCCACACAAACACTAGGAAGGATGTGTCTTCGGGTGGCGAACGCCTCCGAGAGGCAGGCGGGGAGGGGTCCGAAGGGAGGTTCCTGTGGGCACAGGTCTCTGGGGAGGTATTCCCATCCGACTCCCAGCCCAAGAGGTCCGAGAAGAAGTCCGACTCAGGCTGGTGGCCCCATTCAGAGGCCGAAGCCCGCTTGGAGCCAGAGGCCTTGGAGGATCTCGCTCCCAAGGACCGGGAAGGCAAGCGAGATCGAAACCGAGGACCCTCACAATGCCCATGGCTCTCAGGGGTTTCAAGGGCAGGTTTCGGTGTCCCTCTCGAGGGAACTTCGGTCTCGAGGCACGGGTCAGCCTGCTGGGCGGCTAAGAAGGCAGAAACACTGCACTCTAGTGCCAGCATACGGGACTCCCACGCGGACGTGGGTCCTCACCGGGATGGCCCTCAGGAGACCGGGCGCCATCGCCGGAGGCCTCTGCATCCGTACGAGGTACTTTTCGAGGCCGCTCCTTGTCTGACTCTCGGGAACACCGGGGGGGGGGGGGGTGGACTGAGTGACCGGGGGGGGGGGGGAGACAGTGACTGAGCGCAGGAGCGCGAGCGCTTGTCTGGGGCCCCCCACAGCGACTTCGAGGTTGTCTTCTTCTTACGCCTCTCCACTTCAGGGGATCCCTGGTCGGAGTGATGCCGAGAGCGCGGGACAGAAGATGGGGATCCCACCGGCAGAGGGCTGACTGAGGGTGCCGCCGGGGCTACCTTCCGGAAAATGTCATGGAACTTCTGCTTACAACTTAGCAGGACTTTGGAAGATTTTCTTGCAAAGAGAGCAGAGCTCCGGGTCATGGTCGGTCCCAAGACACCGAAGACAGCAGTTGTGGGTGTCCTTGAGCGAAATGTTTTTGGAGCATCTGTCACATTTCTTAAACCCGGTGACCATTGGGGCAAAAAGGGCCCCCGATAGGTCGAAGAACTTTGCAGCCAGCAGTTGAGGGAAAAAAAGGGCACAAAGCCCGCAAAAGGAAAGCATAGTTACCCACCTGTAACAGGTGATCTCCGGGAACAGCAGGAATTTAGTCCTCACATATGGGTATCGTCGGTACCGACAGAACCTGCGCGGGAACGCTCCCCAGCGTCCAATCAGAAAGCTTTTGGGAGCATCCCACAGCGCCTGCGTGCTGCCTTCCCGCCTTTCCCAACTGCCTCTTTCCAGTTGAGTTTTAAAGCTGAGACAAAGAGATAGAGAGATACAACTCCTAGGGGAGGTGGGTGGGTTGTGAGGGCTAAATTCCTGCTGTTCCCAGAGATCACTTGTTACAGGTGAGTAACTATGCTATCTCCAGGAACAAGCAGGAATGTAGTCATCACATAGGGGACTCCCTAGCTTTAGGTGCCAGGGAGAGACCCCAGAAGTTGTGTGTCCCTGAAAAGGGCTCCACTTCCTCCTATGGATCTCTGGCATCCTACCAGGGATGGTGGGTAGGAGTTGATTAGGTATGGAACAGGTGTTTGAGAACAGCCTGACCAAACAAGGCATCCCAGCGGGAGTCCTTGTCCAAGCAGTAATAGGCTGTGAAGGTATGAAACGAGGCCCAAGTGGCTGCTCGACAGATGTCGTCAATAGACACAGAGTTTAGATGAGCCATTGAGGCTGCCATGGCTCTCACATTGTGAGCTGTGACATGGCCCTCCAGAGAAAGGTTCTTACTCTGATAGGCGAAAGTAATACACTGAGCAATCCAGTTAGATAGTGTTCTCTTGGAGACTGGAAGTCCCAAATGAGAAGGATCAAAAGCAACAAAGATTTGAGAGGACTTTCTATGCTGCTGTGTTCTTTGTAAGTAAAAAGCTAGAGCTCTTTTACAATCCAAGGTATGAAGATTCCTCTCTGCATTTGATGCATGAGGTTCTGGAAAAAAGACAGGCAGATAGACCTCTTGGTTGAGGTGAAAAGGCGAGACCACTTTAGGCATAAAGTGTGGATGAGTCCTAAGGACTACCTTATCATGATGGAACCTTGTATAAGGTAGATTAGCTACTAGTGGTTGCAATTGACTAATGCGGCGTGCTGATGTGATTGCAATGAGAAAGATAACCTTCCAAGAAAGAAATTTCAAGGAGGTGGTAGCCAAAGGTTCAAAGGGCGGCTTCATGAACTGACCAAGAACCAGGTTCAAGTCCCATGCCACCGGAGAAGGTCTAATGGGAGGCTTAGTTAGAAGAAGGCCTCTCATAAATCTTGCTATAAAAGAGGATGAGAGGAAATAGGTTGTCCATTTAGAGGCTTAAGAGAAGCTGCAATAGCACTCAAATGGACTCTTACTGAATTTGTTTTAAGGCCTGCATTAGACAAATGGAGGAGATACTCCAGCAAAGATTTCAGAGGTATGGCAAGGGGGTTAAGACCCTTTTCAGAACACCAAATAGTAAACATCTTCCACTTGAAAGCATAAGAACGTCTAGTGGAAGGTTTTCTGGAAGCATAAAGAACATCTTTCACTTGCTGAGAAAGATGAAGATCTTGGAGATCTAGGCCTTCTGCAACCAAGCCCTGAGATGCAGAGACTGGGGATTGGGATGCCATAACATTCCGTTCTCCTGAGATAGGAGATCTGGAGCAGACCCTAACTCCAGGAAGGGAGCTTGAGAGAGATGTAGAAGCAGAGGGTACCACACTTGCCGTGGCCAATGTGGTGCTATGAGAATCATGTGGCCTCTGTCTCTCTGAAGCTTGAAAAGGGTTTTGGGAATTAGGGGAATGGGTGGAAAGGCATACAGGAAGTCTTGACCCCAGTGAAGGAGGAAAGCATCCTTTGCCTGAGCTCCCTGAGCCTGAGTTCTGGAACAGAACCGGGGAAGTTTGGCATTCCACGGACTTGCAAAGAGGTCTATGTCCGGGGTTCCCCAAAGTTGAAAAATCCTGGCCACCTGGTCTCCATGCAGAGGCCACTTGTGTGGAAGCAGAACTCGACTGAGTCTGTCTGCCCAAGAGTTTTGAACTCCTGGAAGATACACTGCCAGAAGATGAATCTGATGCTCTCTGGCGAGGGCCCACAGTCGCAAAGCTTCATTGCAAAGTGACAGAGAGCCTGTTCCCCCCTGCCTGTTCACGTAGAACATGGCTACTTGATTGTCCGTATGAATAAGGACTGTCTTGTAGCTGAGCAGGGTGTGGAACACTCGCAGAGCAAGGAAGATTGCTCTGAGCTCCAAGAGATTGATATGTAGACAACTCTCTTATGGAGTCCAGGTGCCTTGGGTGGAGAGGTCTTGCAGATGAGCTCCCCAACCCATTGGAGAAGCATCTGTTGTAAGAGTTGCTTGGGGCAGGGGTTGCTGAAAGGGAGACCCCAGCAACAGGTTTTGAGTGGACTTCCACCACTGGAGAGACAAAATGAGGCGACTTGTGTTTGCTATTTTGTATGACAGGCAACCTGATGCCTGGGTCCATTGGGTGGAATAAAGTCCACTGAGCTGCCCTCATGTGAAGGCGAGCATATGGTACCACATGCACGGTGGATGCCATGTGGCCTAGTAACTAACATTTCTCGAGCAGTTAAAAAGGGCTTTAGCACTGCTTGAGAAGCTAATTGCACCAAGCGAAGGCAACGGGCCAGGGGAAGATAGGCCCTTGCCCTTGTGGTATCCAGCAAGGCTCCTATGAACTCTAGAGACTTAGACTGGATTTTGGGATGTTTATTACCAGCCCTAAATACTGAAGGATACGCATTGTGCAGGATAGAGAAGACTTGGCCTCTGACTGTGTTGGAGCTCGAATGAGCCAGTCGTCCAAGTAAGGGAAGACGAATATTCCCAGAGTGCGTAGAAATGCTGCTACCACAGCCATGCATTTCGTGAACACCCTTGGTGCAGAGGCCAGACCAAAAGGAAGCACCCTGTATTGGTAGTGCTTTCCTTGAAACAGGAACAGAAGGAACCTTCTGTGGGTTGGATGGATGAGAACATGGGTGTACGCATCCTTGAGATCTAGAGAACAAAGCCAATCCCGACTCTGAAGGTATGGAAGCAGAGCCATTTTGAACTTCTCTTTGACAAGGAATACAGTCAAACCTCGGTTTTCATGATTAATCCGTTCAAAAAAGTCTGACTAAAACCGAAACGGACTAAAACCGAAGCAAGATTTCCCATAAGAAATAATGTAAATTCAATTAATCCGTTCCAGACACCCAAAAATATTGACAAAAAATACATTTTATAGAGAATAACTCAGCCAGCAGTAGAACAGCTCCTGTCACTTCTCTCAGCTGCCCGATCGTCCACAGCACAGCAAACACACAGATACTGTAGGACACTAATCTGATCGCTGACTCCGTCTCAACAGCGTACCCCGCAAGAGAAAGAACTGCCTGCCACATTCATTCAACATCTCCTGCTTACCCATTCAACATCTCCTGCTACCCTGCTACCTCCGAGCCTGAGGGAGCGCTCCAGAGAACAGGCAGGCGGTGGAGAGATCGGGGCCTTCCTCTCTGCAATCCTTGCATCTCTGGCTCGAGGATGTTGCTCACCTGACTTTCGCATCTCAACACGCGATCGGTGAGTCCGGGGGGGTAGTGCTGCCGGGACTGGGCAGGCAGTGTATGCAGACCAGCGCGAAGGTGTATGTACACTATTGCAGTACTGTTGGTTTTCAGATCTGGCACACGCGATCGGTGAGTCCGGGGGGGTAGTGCTGCCGGGACTGGGTAGGCAGTGTATGCAGACCAGCGTGTATTGCAGTACGAAAACCGAGGCGATAGACGAAAACCGAGACAAGATCTCAGTCTGAAAAGACGTCGAAAACCGAAACCGACGAAAACCGGGGCAACCGAAAACCGAGGTTTGACTGTATGTTCAATTCTCTGAGATCTAAGATAGGTCTGTATCCCCCTGTTTTCTTTGGAATAAGAAAATAAGGGAAATAGAATCCTGTGCCCTGTTGATGAAGAGGCACTTCTTCTATTGCCCCTTGGGCAAGAAGGATGGTAACCTCCTGACCTAACAGGTCGATGAGAGAGGTCGGAGAATTGAACTGCTTCACTATTGTGGGAGGGGGCATGCTTGACTTTTATGATGGAGTGTCCAATGCTCTGCTGTTATTTGCCCCCATCTGGGAGCAAAATGACATAACCTTCCTGGAATGGTGGACGGTTCTGGTCCTTCCAGAGCCAGAAAGGCTAAGTTCTCTAGCTGAAAATCAAAGGCCCTGAGGAGGCTGAGGCTGCTGGGCCTGTTGAGGCCTAGCAGCCTTTGCTTTCTTCTGTTTGGGTGGTTGCTGACGTTTGGTTGAAAACTGACCTGTAGAAGATGCCTGCTGACCATAAGCAGGATAAAATCTTTTCTTTTTAGAAAAAGGTGTTCTCTTGAACAACTTTTTCCTAACAGGATCAGCAGTAGACTTGGATAGTCTATCCAAAGTGGAATTTTCAGCATCCATTTCATTGGATTTTTCTTGCCAATCTTTACCAAACAGGTTCTCACCAGTACAAGGGATATTTCCCAATTTATCTTGTACCCAGAAGCTCTAAATCAGATGCTTGGAGCCAAGCAATTCTACGTGCACCGACGGCAATAGCCGAGGTTCTGCTTATACATTCAAAGCAGTCGAAGGCTGCACGGTTGGAGAATTTAGAGACATCTTGGGCATGTTTGAGCCAAGTGAGAAACTCCTGCCTTTTATCCTCAGAGATGAAAGGACTTAAAGTCTGTAGATGATCAGTAACTTCCTTCAGGAACATTCCCATGTAGAGACTATAGGAACTGATTCTTGCAGCAAGCATGGAAGCTTGAAAGACTCTACGTCCAAAAGCATCCTGAGTTCTGCATTCACGTCCTGGAGGATTAGAGGCATGTCTTTTTGCACTTCTGATCCTTCTCATAGCTGACTCCACCACAATAGAGTGGTGAGGAAGCTGAGTTTTATGGAAGCCAGGACAAGGAGGGACACGATACATAGTATCTAACCTACGAGAATGAGGAGAGGTGGTAAGAGGTGTTTTCCCACATCCTCAACATGAGATCATATAGAATCTCATGAATGGGTAGGGTAGCTGCCTCCTTAGGAGTTTTGGGATATTGTAAAATATCCAACTCCTTGGCCCTTGGCTCTGTCTCAGGGGCCACAGTGATGGACAGGCCCCGAGCCACCTCTCTGATGAAGTCTTGGAAAGACATGTCCTCTGGAGGAGACATCCTGCGTTTAGGGGAGGAGGACTCCTGTGGAAGAAGCATCGCTGCATCGACAGAACTTTCAGAGTCCTCAGATTCTTCTGAGGAATCGAAGTATCGTCTGTCCGGATGCTCCTGCAGAGCCCGATACCCGTACCGAGGAAGATCGGTATCGGGAAAGCACAGTTACTTACCTGTAACAGGTGATCTCCGGGAACAGCAGGAATTAGTCTTCACATATGGGTACGTCGGTACCGACGGAGCCTGCACGGGAATGCTCCCCAGCATCCAATCAGAAAGCTTTTGGGAGCATCCCTCGCGCCTGCGCACTGACTTCCCGCCTTTCCCACTGCCTCTCCTCAGTTGAGTTTCATAGCTGAGACAGAAGAAGAGAAAGAGGAAAGGAGATAGATAGATACAACTCCTAGGGGAGGTGGGTGGGTTGTGAAGACTAATTCCTGCTGTTCCCAGAGATCACCTGTTACAGGTAAGTAACTGTGCTATCTCCAGGAACAAGCAGGAATGAGTCTTCACATATGGGGACTCCCTAGCTATGGGTGCCAGGGAAGATCCCATAAAATGCGTATTCCTGGAACAGGACGGCATTTCCCAAACCTGGATCCCCAGCATCCCCTGAGGGATGGGGGGTAGGAGTTGAATAGAGAAGAGCTGTAGAGGAACAGCGAATCTAAAGACTACAGAAAAAAAGAGTCTTTAGAATGAATGTCAAGTATCATTAAAATATTTAATGAACTAGTACAATATAGAGCTTACCTACTGGATTGTAGGAAGTAGAACTGTGATGGAGTGTACTGTAGATGCAGTAGCAGAATCCTCAAGGGAACTTCACAGCAGTGAGGATGAAGTTCCAAACCTGGAATGGGCAGGTGACCCAGGTGTCAACTGGGGTAGGAGAAGAACGGCAGGTCTTCAATGGAAAGCTTTATGGGAAAAAGCTGAAAACTCTTTTAGGTACAGAGTTATTAACATTGAGGACTAAAAGAAGAAGACTGACCGATCTGGAGAATTAGCCCAGTCCTGAAGGGAAGAGGGGGTATGGAAAAAAGCCCCTATTCCCAAGGAGAACAGAAGTGTACTCAGAAATACTGAAGATGTACACTGTCTTTCCTAGCTGGTAAGAGATAGGAAGACATTGAAGTTTGATACTTCATAGACAGGGAGATCTATAACAAAAATAGAAGCTGTTGACATCACAGCAATAATTGTATGTATAACCGCTCCCACTTACTAAGCCGTATGGGAGTAAGCAAGTGGACTGTCTGGACCCCTTAAGAAGGGAAAAACTTTATAGCACAGACAGTTAGGGAGATAGCAGGTAATACGTAGCGTCCTATGGACATCTCCCAATGGGCATATTATATATATATATATGGAGACATACCTAGCTATATATATGTGCATATATGTCTAGATATGTGTGATTAGATAGATAGATAGATAGATAGATAGATAGATAGATAGATAGATAGATAGATAGATATGACGTATGCCCACACAGACTACAGAAATATGTATGTATAGGACATATACATACATGAATATAACTCTGAGGATACATGCCTGCAACTGAGCCCCACAAAAACATTCACATGGGGAATGTGAGGGGAAAAGGTTCATCTAATAATGAGGGGGTAAAAGCCACCTGAAGATATATAGAGAATCTATTTCTGCGGTGCAGGAATGTAGTTCAGTGGAATAACCAGTATGGTTGCGTGAAAAAACAGAGGGTAATAGCAGTCTGGCAAGAGCACGCCAGGAGTACTTTAGGACTCTGACATGTCCAAAGGACAAAAAAACGCATAGACTAAGACACCAGGATGACCCAGCCAAGGGACACAGGGGTATCATGTACACTAAAAGAGTATGCGTTGTCCAAGTGGAGCAGAAAAGCATAATGCCAAGCTGTAAGGAAAAAAGGGGTAGATTCCTGATTGGACATTCACGCCATGGAATGATTATATAAGCTTTTTCTACTATATGGAAAAAACCCTCAGAGACAAAGTTCAATGCTCTGTAGCAAGGGCCCATAGTAGAAAGCTTCTCTGAAGATTGCAGAGAGCATTGTGCAGGAGAATTATAAAATAAAACTGACAGAAGTCAGGTGTGTTGCCACATCCTAGGAAAGGATATGACTAGAAGAAGATAACCTGCAGTGAGTAGTATTATGCAAGACAGTTGAAAGTAGCTTGCAATGAGCATTAAAGTAATCACTGGAACTCCTGCATACACAGCAACTGACAAAAACAACAGAGGGGATTCTCTTGTATACAAACAGAGAGAAAACGGACAAAGGGAGCGGATATATTCCCGTCCCTGTCTGATGAGTTGTTCAGAGCATGCATTGAAGGATAACAAAAAAGTCTACACTGGAAAGAAAGAGAAGTGTTTCAGTATGGTACCAACTCAAGCAGGGGAAACCCTGGAAGAGAGGGGGTTGGAAAGTGACTGACCATATGGTAAGTCAGCTGAAGGAAAAGATGTCCATGTGGGGACAGAAACTATCATGGGATAGTTGTAACCTCCCTTTATAGTAGTAAGAAGGGGAGAATTCTGTAACCCATGGACAAAAGTATCCTAACAGCTTAGCATACTGAAAAAGAAAAAAACAGTGTAGAGTTTGAAGAATAAACTTCTGCTAAGAAGAAATTAACTGTAGATTGCAACATACAGGAACCTATGGTTGCTGGTTATGATTAGACTGGCTAGAGTCTGGAGACTTCAGACTAGGATGAGATGTCCCTTGCTTGGGTACATCTGGAGGATGGGCAGGAGAAGGGTGAAACCTTCTTTTCTTAGGGAAAGAAGGTTTGGTAGGACATTTCCTACGTCCTGGGGAAAAAGAAGGCTTAGGATGGTTTCCAGAACCAGGGAAGTCAGTGGAGCAATGAGCAACTTGACGTAAAGCCTCTTTATTGAAGAGATTTTCTCCAGTACAAGGAGAATTACCCAGTGTATGTTGTGCCCATCTGCTCAAGTCTGAAGCTTGCAGCCAGGCTGTACGACGTGCTCCAATGGCAATAGCAGAAGATCTGCTAACAGACTCAAAAGAGTCTAGAGAAGCACGAGAAAGAAACCAAGAGATATTCCTGCTATGATTAAGAAGCAAGGAATAGTCAGTGGCCTTAGAGTCTGAAAAAAAAGGGGACAAGAGATAATTTCTCTGTGACCTCCTGAAGTGTCAGACTCATATAAAAAATATATGAAATAATTCTTGAAGCCAGCATAGAAGTTTGGAAGGTTTGACGTCCAAAGGCATCAAGTGCTTTAGATGCACGACCTGGCGGATAAGAAGAATGCTTCTTCTTGCTTCTTACCTTCCTCATTGCTGATTCCACTACAATGGAATGATGTGTTAGTTGGTTTTTTTGAAACCCCGGAGAGGGAGGCACCTGATACAGAACATTAATGGCTGTAGAAGGCGAAGGAACCTTTAAAGGTGATTCCCACATCCTCAGAAGAAAATCCTGCAAAGAATGATGTAAAGGAAGCATTATATTTCCTTTTCTGCAGGATCTTGGCCAAGAGTAGAGCCAGGAATAGGAATGGCAAGATAGGTTGCCATGTCAAGGAGAAATTTCTGAAAAGAAGAATCTCCAATAGGAACTATTCCTGGGTAGGCTGAGGTTGAAGGAGCAGCTTGAGCACCAGAAGACATACTGGACTGGTGCAGAAAACGAATCCTGCTAGATGGACAGTGATACTGACAGTTCTGATTTGAGGCAGTTAGTACTGCATCGTCAGTGCCCGGTATCGATTCCAAGCTAGGCATAGAAAGGATCGACGGCACCGATGGAACTGCAGGAATCGACATCGATACCGATATCGGAGACGATAATGTCATCGAAGCAGTAATCGGGGGCTGCTGAAGCGGTACCGAGGTAGCCAGAGAACCTTGGTGAATATCCTCGGTACTGCGTAGTCGGAAACGATATGGATCGGTTCCGAAACGCGTCGGTACCAAATCATCTAGACTGGATATCGATTCTAGACTCGGCATCGAAGGGAGCGAGTCTATCGATGCATGTCTAGAAGGTACCGACGTTGGTGATGGTATCGGCAATGCCGATACAGGAAAGTCAATCGGAATCGTATCGATCGGTTCCGAAGGTACCGAGGACGTCCGAAGACGATGCCTGGTGAAGAGAGGAATACTCGACACCGGCGCCGATGTCGCGGTATCGGTACCACTCGAAGCCGATACCAACCCCGAGCATGGTGAAGATACAGGAAAGTCAATCTGGGTGGTATCGATCGGCTCCGAAGGTACCGAGGATACGAGATGACGATCCCAGGTGAAGAGTGGAACACTCGACACCGGTGCCGGGTTATCGGTACTGCTCGAAGCGGATACCACCCCCGAGCACGGCTCAGGTATATTCTGTGAGGGGTGAGCCCCAGGAACAACCTGAAACCCCGTAAATGCTTTGGAGCCCGAAGACTCCCACCGGGGTTTTATTGCCAATGGGGTCTTGAGGGCAAGGCTGGAGCCATCATCATGCTGAGCATGAGACTTACCCTTCAAGAATTGGCTAGTCTTAACAGACTGTTTGTGGGTTACCTGATCCTGGAGAGAAGAATAAACCGGTGTCCTCACCTCAGGAGGAAAAACGGCATCGAGGGAAACTCGAAAAAGGGAAGGTCTTCTCCCAATAATACAGCCTGATGGATCAGGGAAAAAAGGGTCAGGACCCATAAGAACATAAGAACATAAGATATGCCATACTGGGTCAGACCAAGGTCCATCAAGCCCTGTTTCTAACAGTGGCCAATCTAGGTCATATGTACCTAGCAGTTTCCCCAAGAGACACAAGTTCCACAATGCTTGTACTGGGTCAAGCATTGATATCTTCGGTCACTTCTTAATAATGGTTTATGGACCTTTCCTCCAGGAACTTGTCCAAACCTTTTTTAAACCCAGCTACACTAACAGCCTTTACTACATCCTCCGGTAACAAATTCCAGAGTTTGATTACACGTTGAGAGTGAAAAAATATTTTCTTTTATTAGTCTTAAATAGTTTACCCTGTAGCTTCATTGCATGTCCCCTAGTCTTTCTATATTCTGATAACGTAAACAATCGATCTACGTTTACCCGTTCCACTCCGTTCATTAATTTATAGACTTCTATCATATCTCCCCTCAGCCGTCTCTTTTCCAGGTTAAAGAGCCCTAACCTTTTTAGCCTTTCCTCATAGGAGTATCCTTCCATCCCCTTTACCATTTTGGTGGCTCTTCTCTGAACCTTTTCTAAAATCGCTATATCCTTTTTAAGATACGGCGACCAGAATTGCACACAATATTCAAGGTGCAGTCTCACCATGGAATGATATAGAGGCATTATAATATCTTTTGTTTTATTTTCCATTCCTTTCCTTATCATACCTAGCATTCTATTTGCTCTCTTGGCTGCCGCTGCACACTGGTTAGACACTAAGCATTGGAGTCTAAAAAGAAAACAATGTTTCCACAGTGAAGGCACTTCTTAGGGGAAGAAGGCTCCATGTTGGACAGGCCTGTTAGGCCCAAAAAGTTAAAACAAAAACTGAGGAGAAAACATTTCTCTAAGTTTAGAATAAAGCACCGGCGGTACCGGTATCGGCGGGAAAGACAGCCGCGACCACAAGAAAACAAGGAAAATAAGAATTTTAAAGAAAAAAGTTTCTGCGGTGACAGGAGAACGTCCTGTTGGCTCCGCGGAAAAACAAAAACTGAGGAGAGGCAGTGGGAAAGGCGGGAAGTCAGCGCGCAGGCGCGAGGGATGCTCCCAAAAGCTTTCTGATTGGATGCTGGGGAGCATTCCCGTGCAGGCTCCGTCGGTACCGACGTACCCATATGTGAAGACTCATTCCTGCTTGTTCCTGGAGATTAACCGGTACCGGGGAATCGGTACCGGCGGGCATGGGAGGACAGGGTACCGGCACATAGACACCGATGCCGATGCTATCGGTACCGGTGCCAGTACCGGTGGAGTTGTCTGTCACGGTACCAAGGGCGTCGATGCCACAAGGAAAGCCGCTAGACTGCGTTCTATGGACAGAATTCTCTGGTCCATAGACGCTGCCAATGCCTGGAAGTCAGTACCGGTGGAAACCGCCGGTACCCCAGAGCATGGCACCAGGAGATTTGTCGAGGCCGAGCCATCGAGAACATCCTGGAACCCCGATGATGATGCTTTGGAAGCCGAAGTTTCCCGCCGGGGTAATTTTGCCAGTGCAGAATCCTCGAGGGCAACGCCAGAGGCATCTCAATGCTTAGAAGGAGATCTACCCTTCGAGGACCGGCTGGATTTATGTTTAGTTACCTGAGATCCACGGGAAGAAGCAGCAGCCCTGGAAGACGTCGATGCCACGGAAGCTGCATCAGAGGGAAACAGGGTACTGAGCTTAGCAGCTCGGTTCTGTCGACCTCTTTTAGACATCATAGCACAGAACATACAATCTTTGATGGAGTGGTCAGGACCTAAACATTTTAAACACCATTCATGGGTGTCGGTGACAGAAATGGTACTGCCACATTTTGTGCACTTTTTAAAACCTGAGGTAGGTTTTTCCATGTTAAGGAAAGTTTTTGGGCCTAAGGCCCAAAAAGGCGGGTGCACCTGAAGAAAAGGAAAAACAGATTTTTTTTTTTTTTAAAATAGAAAAGAATGACCGGCGGTACTGGTAGAGCGTCGGGGAAGGCAGGCGCGACCACAAAAAGAAATAAAGAAATAAAGTAATTCTTCTGCGGTGACAGGAACACGACCTGCTGGCTCCGCAGAAAAAGAAGAACTAGAGAGAGGCAGTTGGGAAAGGCGGGAAGGCGGCATGCAGGCACTGTGGGATGCTCCCAAAAGCTTTCTGATTGGATGCTGGGGAGCGTTCCCGTGCAGGTTCCGTCGGTACCGACGATACCCATATGTGATGACTACATTCCTGCTTGTTCCTGGAGATAAACCTTTACAGAAAAGGGTGTGTCCCCTTGCTCAAGGGATAATGCAGAGCAGGGGAGGACGAGTAGAGGACCGTTGCTACCGGAAAAAACAGGTCAGAGGCCGAAAACGAAACACTTTTTCCAAGGGACAAGGACGTGCGTCCGAAGGGCTCTGCGGAAAAAGGAAGACTGAGCAAGATGGCACTTTTGGGCAGGAAGAGAACCACGCATGCATGGCAGCAATCCCAAAGGCTTTCTTTGAAAGCTGGGGAATTGCTCCGCGTGGGCTCTGTCGGTGCAGACGTCACCTTATAAGTGAGAACTGACTTCCTGCTTGCTCCTGGAGAACAGACTAATAGAAGTTTTTAAGTATGCACGTAAGGTCACACATTTCTAAAGGTGGCTTATTTTTATGACATTATCTCTTATCACATTACTGCTAAAGCTTTCATCAGTTTATAAAAACTGCAAACAACTGGTTTTGGTTTACTACAGTTTGTATGGTTGATAGCGAACAAGCTTTACGTTTTCTTAGTCTATGGCAAATTAAAAGCTTAATTCACTTGCATGCCAAATCCCCAAACTCTCACTCCCAAATTACAGCAGCTGTTTTACCACCAATGAATCCCAGATCTCCTTGCCATTCTAAACCCCTTAGAGGACACACAATGCTATAAAAAGACCTCTGCAGATAAACAACCAAAAAATGCTGACTGAGGCATACAAGAGAATTTAGCAGTGCCCGTCACCACTATGTTAGAAATAGTGCTTGAAGTGACATAATGGAACAATGAAAAAAAAAATACCCTCATGAACATATGTGATTAAATTGAATTCCATGATGTGCCTGTGAAATAAAATTTCTAAAAGTATAAAATATGAAATAACTGGAAACCTGCACTAAGACAAAATTGTCCAAACTTGTCAGTAAGTTCTAATCTGGAAAGAAAATGTAAGAACAATGCTGTAAATAATGCACTAATCATACAGTACAATTTTCTTAGGAAAATTTGTTTGGAAAAAATGCACAGAAATCACACACAAGAAATTTAGGGGAATATTTTCAAAAATGCAACCGTGCAAACACATTAAGCCTTGAAGCTTAACGCGGGGATGGTGTCGGCCCACACTAGCACATGGAGGCATGACTGGCATGTCCTAATATAGTTAGCGCAGGTTCCACACCACTCCCGTGCTAAGCAGATTTATTTATTTATTTTATTTATTTAACGTCTCTTTTATACCGCGCTATTCAGCATCAGCGCGGTTTACAATAAACAGTGAACATACACATTTCCAATAGTACTTTGTGTTTACATATGAACAGGATATTCAACTTGGCTAACAATTAACACAGATGCACTTAATGCCACCCACTGAGGTGGTGGCAAGTGCACCCATACTAACTGCAATATTGCTGGTGCATGAAAGACATCCAACTCTAGCTTCAAATTGCACATTCTCCCTCTGAAATGCCCAGTCTCCACTCCAGCCCATACATAACAGTTAGTACAGGATTTTTGGCATGCAGTATATATCTTATGTTCTTATGGTCCAACAAGACTCCAGGAAAGGAAATTATCAGTAAGTAAAATTTCATCTTCCTGATCATCCTGCTAGATCAGACAAGACAAGTGGGAAGTGCCAAAGCTATGATTCCACTGGGCGGGAAGACAGCTGCTCTTGAAACCTTTGCACCAAATGCTCCTTCAATCCTTTGCACTAAAAAATGCATCTGCCAAAGCATTCCCATCCAAGCAGTACACCTGACAAAAGCAGAGAGGGAAGACCATGTCACTGCTCAACACATCAGCTGGGTGGAGGGAGCCTTCAACCCCTTCGGCCTAGGTGTACTCCTCATTAATCCGTCAACCTTAAGTGGACTTAGAGGCTGTTTCTCCCTTACACAGTCCCAAATGACACAAACAGTGTGTCCAACTTCCTGAATGGGTTCATCAGCTATCAGTAATGAAGAACTACTCTACCTATATCCAGTCCTGTTCTATACCACTGCCTTCCTTGGAGAAAAAGGATGGAAGAGAAACCACATGGCTGTGGCGAAAGTCCAAAACCACCTTGGAGAAGATAGATGGCCCAGATGGAGAGCTACTGTTCCCTCTGAGAATGCCAGCTATGAATGCCTACCTGAAAGGGCTTGGAGTTCAGAAATGCAGAGGGTACATAGCAATCAGAAAGATGTCTGAGAGAAAAATCTTTTAGTAAGATGCAGTTCAATGGCTCAAAGGGCACCTACACCGAAGCCCTAAAGACTAAACCAATATCCCAAGAGGGAATTATCAGCCACACAGGTGGGTGCAAATGTCATCCTCCCCCAAAAACACTGGGAGGCCACTGGACAGCAACAGTCCAAGGCTGCCCACTTGCACTGGAAGAGAACTGTAGGCAAGACCTTTGGCAAAACCATTCTGAAGAAATGCCAACAGAAGAGAGTACATCCGGCTTCCAACATGACAAAACTGAGACCACACACAGACATAAGTTAGGCAAGTAGATCTTCAACAGAGTAGCGATCATCGCTGCAGAATAGCCTGTACACCAGAGTCTACATCTCTCCAGGACCAAACTGTAAACGAGTAGGGAGCCAGGTCGTCCATCAGGACAGGTCTCTGACACTGTCAGAGGAAGAGAAATTGCCCTGCGAGACATCGCACCACGTCTGCATACCATGGCATCCATGGCCAGCCTGGAGCCAACAGAATCATCATCCATGGATGGCCCTCTCTCTATTGTATTACTCACCAGATCCCAGGCCATGGGGAAAACACATACAGGAGAGGTTGATTCGGTCACAGCTGCACAAGTGCTCCAAGCCTCTGGAGCCTATCTGTTTTTGATGACTGGAAAGCTTTCTACCTTGGCATTGACCCGAGTCGCTCTTAGATCGAGGAATGGGTGCTCCCAGTGGAAGATCTTTAGCTGAATCAACAACTTGAGATACTGCTCGCTCATCATATATACCTTGCCTGCCCTGTGTAAAATCGCGCTGTTAGATATTCCCATGTCTGCACAGGAATGAGGGGACTTTGGCTCGATTCACCACCCAGCCTAAGCGCCTGATCAAATGTACCAGCTGCATGGTTACATGGTCAACTGCTGGGGCAACTTGGTCCAAATAAGCACACTGTCCTGAAACAGATGGCTGCAGATGCCCTCCTGTCCGAGAGCTGCCGCCACAACCAGCATGACTTTCGAAAAGGCCCTGGGTGCCAACATGAGCCCTAAGGGCAGGGCACTGAACTGAGAATACTAGCCCAACACCACAAAGCAGAGAAACACCGTTGATCTTCTTAAGTGGCAGGCCTCGGCTAGGTCCAGCGACATGCGGAACTCCCCCTTTCGCACTTCCTGGATGAAGGCCCGTAGAGTTTCCATGAGAAAGCTTGTCAGCCGGAGAGATGCATTGACCCATTTCAGATCTAGAATAGGCCTGAAGGAACTGTCCTTTTGGGGAACGATACATACCTTCCTGCATAGGCACAATGGCATGAAAGGGACCTAGTCCTTCCAGGGTGGTACAAATGGTCACGTTCTTGGCAGCAGAACCACACAGAGATCATACCATGAAGGCAACAGAAATAGGTTTTGCACACTCAAGGACACAGCTATGCTGGACGATGTCAAGGACCCAATGGCCTGATGTCACTCTGGCTCACTCCTAGTAACAAAGGTGGAGTCTGTTGCCCCAGAGCAGCTCGGAATTGGCTCCCTGCCTATCCCTGGGCAGGGCGGAAAGCTGAAAATCTGAAAGTGGAATCATGCCCTACGGGATCCATGAAAGGGCTGAGCCTTTTCGCTGAGATCTGGGAAACAAAGCTGGCTGCTTTCCTGGCTGGTAATGAGGACAGTCTAACACAAGGGCGGGCAAACTGCATAAATGAACTCTTTAGCTTATCCTCCAGGAGCCGTTGCAGTTTAGCTTTGCCCAAGTCCTACTTCTCCAGGTCCTTCCCAAACAAAAGTTTCTCCTGGGAGCAATGTTCCCTCTAATTTTCGGTAGGCTGTGTGCAGCTTTTGAAGGAAGGTTAAATTTTTGTGCGCCACATAATGACACTCAGAGTTATATACTTTAAAATTTGACTACACCACATTGATTTTAATCAAATTAAATGAAAATAGACGATTACTAAATGAAGCGGGAAATTTCTAGTAATTACAATCATAACTTTTAAATTTTAAGACGTCTGTGTTGTTTTCTATCAGAATCAGAGCCGTAATTTTTGTGCGCTCTGTTGTAAAGTATGTGCGCTTGCTCGGCGAGGTGTGTGCACGCGCACAGCTTAGAGGGAACAGTGCCTGGGAGGGAATTTTGTCTAGCCTTGCCTTAGATGCCTTGTCTATGGCCCAGTTTCAGAGCCATATTATCACCTAGCCTCTACAGGCACTACAATATCTTAGCAGCAAGATAGATGAAGCCATACCAGATGTCTGCCAGAAAGGGCTAATGACCAAACCTTCTGGCAAGGATTAAACCCAGCACAGGCAGCACGCGCCTCTAGACCACCACCTACCGACACCAGAAAGCTAAGCAAGGAGGCTTCACCTACTGCTGCCTAGAGGCTTAAGCGAGGAGACCGAGAAACCATTCTTGGAGTCTCCATCTTGCGGTTCTGCTGATCCCTAAGTGCTCTGCTACCCTTCAAGGGAATAGTAGCATGCTTGGTGACCACCGCCAATGTATCCACCTTCACAAATCCTAACCAGCTATCCACATCAGCTTGCAGAAGGGCTATAACCTATTCATAACGTTGAACCCCCTTAGGGGAGCTTCAGAAGAGACTGAACCATGCTGAACCATGCTCCTTCGTGGCTGGAAGAAACTGAGATTTTGGCGAGCTTACGGAGACCTTACAGGATGGTATCTCCCTCCAACTTGTCCACCCCCTCCACAATCTAGAGGGAAGAGGCAATTTGCACAATTAAGGTGGAAAGCTCATTTCACCTAAACAGACAGATGACCAGGGAGTCATACAGATATTCTTTCAGAAGAGTTAGCTCATGCTCTTCCAGGATGAAAGTGCTTCCAGAGGGCTCATGACCAGATTCCTTCTATTGGTCACTCCCTGGAGCAGATCAGACAGTTCCAAGGAACTTCAAGACTCCCACGACAACCCCAAAACAAGAGTTTCTGAGGGGGGAATCCCCCCCCCTTCAAACTCCGCAGTGGATGGAGGGGTCAGACCTGCATGGGCTTGCCATTCCCAGGAGGTCTCTTGCACGCAGAAAGAGCAGCCTGCCATCATCACCATGCCTGGTATAGAAAGTGAAGACTTCATTGGTCACAGGCACCAACTTGCCAGAGTCCCCTCCCCTGAGCACACTGCCAAAGGCAAAGGTTGGAGAAGACTGCTGACTGCTGTGGGCTAGCGGAATCCTGGGAATCTCAAAATGACAGCCATTTCTGCCTTCAGCCACAGGCCATCAGCTAGCAGCAAGGAAGACAGGCCTGATCATGAGGGAGAGGTGGTCAAGGCCACCGGTGGGATTGGTGACCAGCCACTGCACACATGCTTCATGAAAGGCAGTGGCTCTTTACTCCGGCATGAATCTGTGGTCTAACAGTCAGATGAAGGCACCAGCCATGGCAGCAAGAGAAGCAGTTACCCCTGAACATTACCATACAAACAGGCTCAGAAACGCGGGAAAGAGCACAGTCTTAATGGCCTCCCCTCAACCCCAACTGCTAGCGCTGCTGCTGCCCAAGAAGGCAGGCGCAATCGTGCAAATGGGCACAAGATGGATGCTTGAGGAAGATTTGGGCCCAACATCTAGCACTGTGGCTGCCTGATATGGAAGGTGCAGTAAAGACAGCTTCCAAACTTACCCCAAAAGCTGTGACTTCCCACAACTGGCACCCTCAGTGAGCATGGGCTGGACCATAGCAGCTGGAGAATGAAGCAGCTACAAGTACAGACTGAGGCACTTCAAGCTAACTCTGCTCCTCTTTCTTTACTTTTTTTTTTTTTTTTTTTTTTTTTTAAAGACAGCCTTATAGTGATCGTGGACTGGAGGGGGCAGGGGTAGAGTGACAACCAATAAGTAAAAGAAAAATTAAATAAACAAGGAAATCAAATTAAGGTAATTAAATTAATTGCCAATTTAATTAAGTAAAGCAAATTAATTGTAAGATGGCCAAGACAGAGAATCCGGAGCTGCTCACCAGCCTGTAGTCTACTCACTCAACTGGTCATCAAGGACAACAGGAAGCTTAGCCATCCTACCTCCAAGCAAGAAATTGCTGGTGGGTATCTGTAATACACCTGGAGACAACTGTCATCCAAGTTCCAGAGGGAAGGAAGCCCTCATTACGGCTTCCTAGGAACTGAAGGTCTAGGATATACTGCTGTACCAGTCCAGCAATTACCATCTACTGGAGACAGAAATACTGAGGAGTGCCTCTAGTTGCACCAGCAATAGCGTTATCACTGAAAGTTTCTAGGTTTTTCTCTATCTCCATCATCTGCTGGCAGGGGGATATAATCCACTTTTCTGAGCTGGTCTAGCAGGATGATCCGGAAATTTCTGTTTTTGCCCCTCTTCTACCTCTCCTAGATTTCTCCTCTTCCCATAAACTTTCTTTTAGCCTAGACTTAACTCCCTGTGAACATAATATTGATGCCTCTGTGGACTCACTAGCAAACTAAGAAAAGCATGTCAGTCAGTGACCTTCACTTGCCTGGCATGAAACCACTAATACCAGAAGCATGGGAAGAGCATTTATTTTCACTTCTATTATCCCTGATTTCTGTCCTCTCTCTCAGAGCTGGACAGCAACCAACTGGTATCAAGTTCAACTGTTGTCTAATCAATTACTTTTTGAGCTACAATTATATTCTGTACATTAAAAAAAAGGGGAAGCTATATATTTATTACCCCTACTGCTTTAAAACTATTTCATTAGCAGAACACATGAAATCACTCTTAGTTACCAGGGTAAAATCTATATTTTTCTATGGTATGAGCTCTTTGGAGCACACAAATGCTAGGCAATGCAAACACTGTATAGATATACGAGCGTAATGCCAGCAGAATAAAAAAATGAAACAAAATAAAATATATAACCTTCCTTTCCTCATACCTGCTCTATTTCTTCTTCTTCGTAAGAACTAATGTTCAGCTTTTCAGGCTCAGAATATAACACATTTTCTGAATCGGTGCATGTTACAGTCTTCAAGCAGCCTCTGCTGTCCTCACTGGTGTTGACATTATCTTCAGAAAGGTCATCCCTAGCATACCAAAGATAGATACATCATTAGGGCTTCTATTCATAGGGGTTTATAAATTGTAAATTTAGGTGTTCAGTTTCCAGCTAACTAAGGGTTCTTTGAGGGCATAAAATGCCAATGTTTTTGCACCACAGGTAATATTGTTGGGCACCTTTTCTGGTGGAATCAGATATGTATGCTTATGTCATTTAGGACTAGTCAGCACAGAAAAAGCAGAAAATTGAGTGGAAGAACAAGACAAGACAGGGGAAGAGTGAGAGAGGAAGCACTGTTTTTCTGATGTTATCCAATAAGCATCTATTGTAATTTTTTTGTTTTGAATAAGGGATGTTTTATCAGTTAAAACCTAAAATCAGAAATTATTGTTATAATACATCACCCTATGAGGTTCCTGGCTATTACAAACTTTAAAGTACCCTCTAGCCAATCTGACTTTTGGGATATCTGCAAAGAATTTGCATGAAATGCAATGAAAACAGTGCATGTAAATCTCTCTCATGCTTATTCACTGTGGATATCCCAAAAAAACAGGATGACTAGGGAGTATTCCAGGACTGGCTTGAGAAATACTGTTCTGAATAATACAGGTTCTACTAGCTCAAAACAATACTGGATCAAAAAATATCCAATCAGAGAGTCAGCAAATATATACTCAAAGCCCATAATGAATTATTTGAGCGCAAACTCATCAGTAGGTAGACCCAGCTGGTGCACTGTGTAGTAAGTGCTCACTCCTCAAATCCTGCAGGATTATCAAACGTTAAGCCTTATTCAAGCAGAAATGGCAAGAAACAAAAACATTCAACTTCTCATCCCCCTCTTCAAAATTCTTTTAGGATCAAAAAATACCAAATAATTTAACAAAAGGATTCTGGGGAGGTCTACCTTATAAAAACAGGTTATTCAAATACAGTATATCTTTTACAAGAAATAACTATTTCAAGTACAAAAAAAAAAAATAGATAATCTTTAATCAAAGATCCTCAATACATCTTAAAATCGTCATGGAAATTGCTTTGTAAATTATATCCAATGTGCAGAATTTAAATGTTAGTATGAAAAGAGTAGTTATTCACCTGTAACAGGTGTTCTCCAGGAGCAGCAGGAATCAGTCCTCACATATGGGTGACGTCGGCGCCGACGGAGCCCTCGCGGAGCAATTTCCTCAGCTTTCAAAGAAAGCCTTTGGGAATTGCAGCGCGCATGCGCGTTCCCCTTCCCGCCCAAGGGTGCCATCTTGCTCAGTCTGATGACATAGCTAAAAGACAGCAAAAAAATTAGCAAAAACGAAATGATAGGACTGCAAATCCAAGGGGAGGAGGGAGGGTTGTGAGGACTGATTCCTGCTGCTCCTGGAGAACACCTGTTACAAGTGAGTAACTACTCTTTCTCCAGGACCAAGCAGGAAGTCAGTCCTCACATATGGGATTCCCTAGCTTAAGGCTACCGGAGACCTCAAGCGGAAAAATGAGCTCCCTCTAGCTCAGCAGCACAGAAGGAAGGAATCTTCTCTGAAAACGCCCCCGACCGGTAGCCCAACACCAGGGCCGGAGGGTAGGAGTTGCCTAAACCTCAAAGAGATTATGGAGGACTGCCTGTCCGAAAGCACTGTCCCTGCGGGACTCCCTCTCCAGGCAGTAATGGGCCGCAAAGGTCTGGCTTGAAGACCAAGTAGCGGCCCGGCAGATGTCTGCCAACGGAACAGAGCGGAGATGAGCCACTGACGCAGCCTTCGCCCTAACACGATGAGCCGTGACTCGACCCTCCAACGAGAGGCCGGCCGCCCCATAAGACCAAGCGATAGTCAGCAACCCATATGGACAAAGTACGCTTGGAGACAGGGAGGCCCAACTTATTGGGGTCAAAAGAAACGAAGAGCTGAACAGCCCTCCGATGCTCTCGCGTACGGTCAAGGTAGAAGGACAAGGCCCTCCTACAGTCCAGGGTATGCAGGACCATTTCAGCCCGGCTGGTGTGCGGCCTGGGAAAGAAGGTCGGAAGAACCACCTCCTGGTTGAGATGAAAAGGAGAAACCACTTTTGGAAGAAACTTAGGGTGTGTCCGTAAGACTACCCGATTTCTGTAGAACCTAGTGTAAGGAGGATCAGACACTAGGGCCTGCAGTTCACTAACACGCCTAGCAGAGGTAAGGGCTACCAAAAACAAGGTTTTCCAGGAGAGAAAACGAAGGGGGCAGGTAGTAATAGGTTCAAAGGGCGGACAGGTAATCCGCTGCAAGACCACATTCAGATCCCATTCAGGGGCTGGTGGGCGGAAAAGGAGGCTTAAGGAGAAGGAGGCCTCTGAGAAAACGAGCCACCAAAGGGTGGTTGGAAAGAGGCCTGCCGTCCACCGGTGCGTGATGCGCAGAGAGAGCACTGAGGTGGACCCTGACAGAGTTGGACTTAAGGCCAAGGTGGGAGAGGTAAAGCAAATATTGCAAGACCACTGCCACCAAGCAGGAGAAAGGATTCTCAGATTGCTGAGCACACCACACGGAGAACCGACGCCACTTAAGAGCGTAGGACTTCCGGGTGGAGGGCCGCCTGGAGGCCAAGACGACCTCCTCCACTTCCCAGTGGCATGGTAGGAAAGGCATACAAGAGGCCTGTGGACCATGGAATCAGAAAAGCATCCACCGCTACTCTGAGAGGATGCGGTTGTCGAGAGCAGAATCTGGAAAGTTGCCGGTTCCGAGGACTGGCAAACAGATCCATGGTGGGGAGGCCCCACTTGAGAAAGATCCGCTGAACCACTAACGGATCCAATCTCCATTCGTGTGGTTGGAGGATCCTGCTCAGCTTGTCTGCCAGGTAATTTTCCTGACCTGGGAGATAGACAGCTTTGAGGAGTATGCCGTGAAGGATGGCCCAAGAGCACAGTTTTTGCGCCTCCTGACAGAGAAGGAAGGAGCCTGTGCCTCCTTGTTTGTTCACGTAGAACATTGCAACTTGATTGTCTGTCTGGACTAGCACAGACATGTGAGAAGTGAGGTGGGAGAAGGCTCTCAGAGCTAGGCGGATGGCTCTGAGCTCCAGGAAGTTTATCTGTTGAGCAGACTCCCAAGGAGTCCAGAGGCCTTGAGTACATGACCCTTGGCAATGTGCTCCCCAACCTAGGAGAGAAGCATCGGTTGTCAGTACCTGAGAAGGCGGAGGAGATTGAAAATCTACTCCCAGCACCAGGTTTGGCAGATGAAGCCACCACCGCAGAGAAGAGACCAGCAGGTCGGATATCTGTACTGAGTCCGCCAGGCTCCCCGTGGCCTGATGCCACTGAGTGCAAAGGCACCACTGAGCAGGTCGCATGTTCAGGCGGGCATTGGGGGTCACATGGACCGTGGAAGCCATATGGCCGAGCAGCCTCAGAAATTGCCCGGCAGAGACCAGGGAATTGCTGCGAAAGTGGCTGGCGAGATCCATGAGCCTGTGGGCCCAGTCCAGAGGCAGGAAGGCCCGCGCCTGAAGTGTGTTCAACCTGGCGCCTATGAATTCGAGATTCTGAGAGGGGAGCAAAGTGGACTTTGCGAAGTTTATGACAAATCCCAAGTGCTGGAGTAGAGTCACAGTGCAATGAGTGGCCTCTTGGGAAGACTGGGCTCTGATGAGCCAGTCGTCCAGGTATGGAAACACAAAAAGGCCTTGAAGTCTTAGATAGGCCGCCACCACTGCTAGGCATTTGGTGAACACCTGGGGGCGGAGGATAGGCCAAAGGGTAGTACTCTGTACTGGTAATGATTTCCTCCCACAACAAACCTGAGATATTGTCTGTGGTCTGGATGAATAAGGATGTGAGTATAGGCATCCTTTAGATCTAAGGAGCATAGCCAGTCTCCCTGCTGGAGGTAGGGCAGTAGGATTCCAAGGGTAAGCATCTTGAACATTTCCCTTGCCAGGAACTTGTTGAGGTTTCGCAAGTCCAGGATGGGTCTGAGGCCTCCTGTTCTTTTTGGTATCAGAAAGTACCTGGAATAAAAGCCGTGACCTCTCAGGTGGTGGGGCACCGGTTCCACAGCCTGTTTCTGAAGAAGATTTGCCAACTCCTGAAGGAGTAAGTCCCTGTGCAGAGGGAGTCTTGGAGGCTCCCCTGGAAAGTAGGAGGGAGGTACCTGGTGAAAGTGTAGAAGATAGCCTTTCTGAACTATTTGAAGCAACCAGGTATCGGATGTGATGGCTGACCACCTGTGGGCAAAGTGGACCAGCCAGCCTCCTGTGCTGAGAGAAACCAGCGGAGGGGGAAGAGGCTATGCTGACAGAGTCAAAAACCCCCACCCTGCTGAGCAGGGGCCGGTGTTGTGGGTTTGGGGGCCTGCTGCCTACGGGACCCATTACCCCGTCCCTTGGCCTGCTGACCCTGTTGGGGAGCTGCTGAGGCCTGATAATGAGGGTAGTGTTTATAGGCAGTCGCCTTCCTCGGGTAAAAGGGCTTTTTCCCCGAGCCCTTCTTCTTCTGAGAAGGGGCAGAGGTTTTTCTGGACAGCCGAGTCCTGGTCAGATTCTCAGTCTCGATCTGTGCAGCCTTTTCAGCCATGGGCTTGCCAAAGAGGTTTTCATCTCTGCAGGGGACATCGACCAACTTGTCCTGTACCCATGGCTCGAGGTCGGGTGACTGAAGCCAAGCCTGTCGGCGGGCACAGATGCCGGCTCCGACTACTCGAGCTGATGCTTCGAAGCCATCATAGGCTGCTCGAGAGATAAACTTCGAGCACTCCCGAATACCAGTGGACAAGGCCTGGAACCTCTGCAAAGGTTCCTCGGAGAGACCAGCAGAGAACCCGGCAATCTCCTTTGCCAGGTCCCGGAGATACATGCCCATATAGAGCTGGTAGGTCTGGACTCGACAAGCAAGCATAGAGCCCTGGAAGCACTTCCTACCGAGGGCATCCAGGTTCTGGGCCTCCCGGCCGGGAGGCACCAAGGAGTGCATCTTCTGACTCTTGAGTCGATGCATGGCCGATTCCACCACCATGGAATGGTGCGGTAGTTGTGCCTTTTGGAACCCGGGGCTCTTGCGGACTCAATAAATGGAATCGACCCGCTTGCTTAACACCGGCGCCGACGCCGGGCTCTCCCACATGCGGAAGAGAAGTCGCTCCAGCATCGGAGGAACCGGTACAGTAAAGGCCTCCTTCGGGGGACAGTCATACTGGAGGGCATCGAGCTCTTCGGCTCGAGGCTCCTCCTCAGGATCCGTGGGGAATGCCAAGGCCTTGGCCATATCCCGCACGAAGTCCGAGAACCGGGTGTCCTCCGGGGGGGACCGTCTCCGAGGTTCGGACTCGGTCGAGTCCGATGGGACGCACCGAGTCCGAAAAGTACCTGGGGGCTCTTCGTCCTCCGTCTCCCAGCCCGACTCCTTGGTGGAGGAATCGAGCGGCTCCGTTCGAGCGGGCACTGATGCCCTCCGCCCCGACGCTGGCGTCGACGACCTCGGTCCCGAATGGGATGCCGAGGGAGACCGTGACCGAGGATCGACTCGAGCTCGCATGGACTCGAGGATCGGCTCGGTCTCCGGGGTCGATTTGGACGTCGACGTCCCGGTGGTCGGGGCAGATGCACCAGCGAGGCCAGCGATCAATGCCCGCTGCTGGTCCATGAAGGCAGCGAAACTGCTCTCCAAGGCCGTCAACCTGAGTCCGAGCTCAGGAGACCCAGCAGCCCCCGACTCGGGCCCCGACAGCATCGGGCCCGACGTCAGCTCCTTCGGAGGCGAGTCCATGAGGACTACAGTACTCACGTGTCCAGGAGACTCCATCTCAAGACGAGGATGTTTCGAAGGCCTCTCCAACTCCGAGGACCCGGGACGGCTATCGGGGCTATGCGACCTGGCCCTCGAGGAACCAGGAGCGTCCACCAACGACGCCCTCGCGGGTTTCTTCCTATGATGTTCCCAGGCAGGAGACCCCCGCACAGAGGAACTCAGACGATGCTCAGGACCAGAGTCCCGGGACATCGAAGCCTCTGACGAGGTCCGGGCCTGGCCGGACACGGAGTCAGAGAAGATTCATTCTATTTGATGCTGCCGACTCAACGCTTTTGAGGACATTTTGCCACATGGACCACAGATCATCGGGTCATGATCGGGTCCGAGGCAGCGGAGGCAGCAGTCGTGTGTGTCGGTAAGAGACATAAGTTTCTTACACCGATCACACTTTTTAAACCCGCTGGCAGCCATCGGGGGAAAAAGGGCCCCTGCGAGGTCAAAAGACAGGGCTGCCAGTGAAAAAAGAAAAATGGCGCGAACGCTAGTCACGAAGGACAAAAACCGAAAAAATAACGAATGGATTTGATACCGGCGTATCGGGTCCGGGCGGGAAAAGGATCCAGCGTCGAACCGAGAAAAGAATAGTAAATAAAATCAACTTTTTCAGCGGCGATCACAAACAGCGTCTGTAGGGCTCTGCGGAAAAAAGAAGACTGAGCAAGATGGCACCCTTGGGCGGGAAGGGGACCGCGCATGCGCGCTGCAATTCCCAAAGGCTTTCTTTGAAAGCTGGGGAAATTGCTCCGCGAGGGCTCCATCAGCACTGACGTCACCCATATGTGAGGACTGACTTCCTACTTGGTCCTGGAGAATGATTTTGTATATATAAGCAGCTTGAAGTGAAAATGAATAGTATTATATGATAAAAATATTTGAACATCTTTTAAGTGCAACAGACTACAATTATATAAAAGAATGCATGAACCTAAAACAAAATTTCATATAAACATATGAATTTCTTCTTTTAAAAGCAAAATGCTAGCTCAGCCACTGAAACTTCAATGCTGACATGTCTCTGTAATTGGTTTGAGATACACAATCATCCAGAACCAGTGTTTATCAGTTCCTGAAAGCAAACATTAAATTCAAATGCTAACCCCCTTGTTTTACGTTATAGAATCTATAATAATACAAGCCAATGGTGTCATCCAAGAAACACTGCCAGCTTGTGGTCACTGCTGGCACTGTAGCCTCTTGCATTTCCCAGGAAAAAAGTTTGTTACTCTATTATTACATGTGCATGCACATGCAATCTAGCTGTGGCCAGCATCTTTGGGTGTCAGGATTTGGGGCCATGACATATGCACTAGCACTGGCAGCCATGTCAGTAATGTACAGTGGGCAGAGTGAGGGATGCAGAGATAGGCTGCACTGCTGGATAGGCAGACCATAAAAGCTGCTGCAGGTGCAGGCTTCGTCAGTTATGCTGGAAGTGACAGCTAGGGAGCTGGTGCATGAACAGAGGCACAGAACTCATCTTCATGGGAGAGAGGGAAGTGCAGAGATGGCTGGAAGCAGCACTAATGGTGCGAGGGGTCTTTGAGAGGACACCAGGAAAGGAGGTTGGATGGGAGACCAAGATAAGTAGGGCTACAGATGGAAGAGGAGATGGGAATGCAGAGGGAGAAGGACTGGAAACAAGGAAAGGACACTCCATCACTATGGATCTTCCTTTGAGGTTCTTATTCTTTTAAAGTCATTATTCAAAAGCTACTCAGAAATTCTGTATATGCAGAAATATCCTAGCTGATTTGTGACACAAAATATAAAACCTCTCTTACTGGTCATTGTCTTCTTCCCCCTCACAGTTGACATGCTCTGCTTCAGTGTTACACACCACTCTGTGCTGCTGCAAATTTTTAAGATCTTGGTCTATACTGCTCTGCAGATCAAAAAGATGTTGTTCCACAGCTGCTCTAATTGTTCTTTCTAAAATGCTGAAACAGAAAAAAATATGCTCGCAAGTGAAAAAACATCACCTTAAACCCTTAAAATTGATTCTCCTGTGCACACAGGAGCTCTGTACCAGAGTACAGTAACCTGTGCCTTTCCCATTTATAATGAAACAGAACTGCTTTAGTCTACCTTTGGCCTTTCAAGTTTTGGGTGCAGTTAAGATGTGCTCTCATTACACAAAAATAGCAATAAATGGAGAAACACATGCATGTGCATATTCTAAAATGCAGTATTTGTGATAATGTGTCATCCCAATCCATTTCTAGGCTGTATACCTTTTTATAGCCAGCTAAAACTAATAGATTTATGAAAATCAGTACACATACTAACAAGTTTAAGGTGGAGTATCATGTTATTAATAAGCATACATGCACATAACTATACAATTATTCATGTAAGCACATTAAGCATATTTTGTTAACTTTTTATTGGAATTCACATATAACTGACTAATTTGCACAATATCAATTTTTAATATACTATAGAAAAATGCATAAATCTTATTTACTTTAAAATGTGCCATTTCATAGCCTAAATAATCTGAAGTAATCTACAATAATTGCTACTACTAAATCAAATCGCAAACCACTAATAAATTAATTTATAGAATAAATAACACTTACTCTGCAGATGCTGGTAAGATGTTGATGGGGGTGATGTGAGAGCTGTAATTACAAAACATGTCATCTTCAAATGAGGATATGTATATTAAAACAAAGCAAGTGAAAGGATCAAACACTACCACTCTGATTACTGGTTCTACATGTCCTCTGTGAGAGTAATTTTATAAAGTATCATTTAATTTTATATGCATTTTCAACCCTATTTTACGAAGAAAGGTGCACACATACTTTGCTTTATAAAACAGGGGTTATTACACGTCAAACTCGGTGCAAGCATTGTGTAAATGGTCGCACCTAGATTTTCCAAGAATGTGCGGAAATTACAATATTTTATAACTTATGTGCATAAATTTGTTCTCTGCCCAAACTCAGCCCTTGTACACACCTGCAGTGAATGTACACGTCATTGGTATGATGCACATACTTTCAGAACCACCAACATTACATGTGTAAGTGGCCATTTACATGAGGAAACCACTAAAATATCACGCTTTTTGCGTGTACAATCAAGGCAACCCTTATAAAATTACCCTCCGAGTACATTTAAGTCTATAAATATTCCATAATTGTTTTTCTTTTAATTTAATCAGAAATTAAGATGACAAACTGCAAACAGCATGCAGGAGGCACTCCTAACAAGGGCTCTGCATTTCAAGCAAAGGTAGGAGTGTGTGTGGCTTTTAATTACTAGTTCTCTGCCTGAGAGCTCTTAAAAGGTTTTTGTTACATTTTTAAAACAGTTATATTCTTTTTGGTGCTTTATTTCAAAAGGGGAACTATTTTCTTTAATGGTGTAGGCTTAAAAATCTGCTCTTAGTCTCTCCTTCCCAGCTCATTGAAGCCACTGACGCCACCATCTCACTTTCTGCCCCGATCGGCATCAAGCAACAGAGCAGGAAGTTTAACTCCTCCCCGCTCCCTAGCACCAGGCCAATCAGGGCAGCAGCAGATCTGGACTTTAAATTTGAAGCGCCATCAGGCCCTTTGGCAAGGACCGGAGAAGAGGACACAGCAAACCACTCCTAGACTACTAGAAACATCAGCCAGATTTGTTGGCTATAATAGTCTCTCTGTCCAGATGGGTGTATGCATGTATGTGTCTGTCTCATGAGGAGTGTTGCTGGCTTCTTGCAGAAGAAAGTATATTAACCCCTAAAGAAGCATAAGAAGTTCTTCTCCATCAACATCAAACGACAGCAGATTGAATCAAAGGTGAGATACCAGCCTCATTCCAGACTTTTTGGAAAAACACCGGTAAATCCTCTAGAAAATATGCAATTTGGGCTCTTCACTGGGTTTGAACCCTAGCACTGGGGACTTTTCACATGCAGTTTACCAAGGAGATACTGCACAAGGGGCTTAGTAGTTTCTCTTGTATTGTTACTAGGTAATCAATCTTCCTAACCTTGTTAATATATCTCCTGTTTTTCATAAACTCATATAATAAATCTTGTTTCTGTTAGTTACCCACAGTTAGGCAACAGCACTAAACCTGAAACAGTACTGAATAGCAAAAGGGTCTTAATAAGTAGGACCCACCTTACAATCTTAGTTAAAGCCAAGCTATCCTTCTGTATAATTAAGTTTCAGACAACGAACTCTGAAAATGTGCTTCCTGGGGGCAATAATGGTCCTAGGCCTTTTAGGCATTCTCTGTTAATTTTTCAGGTTCCGCGCTCCAATGTTATCTACATGATTGTGATGTTATATCAATGACTTATGATAGTCACTTAACCAAAATTTGAGATAATTACTACTATAATTGAAAGCAACAAGGTCTCAGACTTATGTGGGTGCTTTTATTCAGACTTTAACATATCTGATAAGTGTGCACCCTTTTTGCATCAGTGACCTCTAGACACGTCGCTTACTATTATATTATAACTTGTAACTTCTCAATCCACCTTAACCAAACAGATTTCTTGAGCAAACTGTTGCACTACGCCAAAATACATAACAGTGCTTAGCTTATTATGCATAATCCCCAATGCCAAAACTCAGCGCCTTCTCTGCGTTTCACTGCTATCCAGTTTCTTCAGGGGGTTCTTTTAAAAGCACTCTGTTGTGTATGTCCTCTACGTAGTTATAAGCTTTGTATTCCATGAGCTCACCGGCTTCCCAAAGACTTTTAGGAATTCTGGCACTATCACCCTTGACATATATGCCTTCTCACCTTTCAATAACCCTATCCTGGTCACACATTCATAACACCGACAGATTGGAAATGAGAAATTATAAGCCTTGGCCCCATAACTCGGATCGTTCAAATCAATCTAATCGAGCCAGGGTAAGACAAAGCCAACAATAAGAAAGATGCACCTACCCTTAAATTTATTTATTTATGTATTTATTTATAAAGCTTTTATATATTGCACCTTCCAGAGATCAGGGGCGGTTTATTTTGAACATAACCAGTTACAGAGAACACATGAGATTACAGGCGAACTATATACAGAGTAGATTAATAAAGCTGTGTGATTATTCCACTTCAACTATATACATTTATATACTTTTAACTATATACATTTAGCTTGGTTGAGTTAGTTGTGATAAACATGCAGATTTTTATGTTTTGTTGTTACATGCTCTTTAATCAATCCGCATTCAATCAGGAATAAGATTCCAATGTTAACTGATTATATTACTGACAATTAACTGGACATCTTATTCATAACAGAATCATGGCTGCAGTCACACGCGCCGGTTTTCAGAGCGCGAGGGGAGAGTTTCTCCCTCACTGCTCTGTTAAGCCCGCGGGGGCTGATGGGAAGTTCCCATCAGCCCCCGCGGGCTTAACAGAGCCGCGAAAGGGAAACTAGTTCCTTCGCGCTCTGAAAGCCGGCACGTGTGACTGCAGCTGAAAGAGAGAGGTGATACAGGGGAGGGCAGGCTCTGCTGGGCAGGGGGGGCCCCGCGGCACACTCGATTCTGCCGCGGCGGCCCCGGCAGCGGCAGCAGCAGCAGACAGCTTTTTTTTTAAAAAAGATTTTCCCTAGGCTAGGCCGGGCTGGGCTGGGGGGACTGGGGGGGGTTAGGAGTGGTGATGGGCTATGGGGGGGCTTAAACTAAAACTTGGGTGATGGGGGATTAGGACTGGAAATGGGCTGGTGGGATTAGGACTGGGAGTGGGCTATGGGGTCTAGGACTGGTAATGGGTTGAGGGGTTTGCTAGGACTGGAAATGGGCTGGGGGGATTAAAACTGGAGGTGGGCTGATGGGGTTAGGCCTGGTAATGGGCTATGGGGGGCTAGGACAGGAACTGGGCTGATGGGGAGGGGTTAGGACTTGAGGTGGACTGTTGAGTGGGGTTAGGACTGGTAATGGGCTATGGGGGGCTAGGACTGGAAATGGGCTGATGGGGGGTTAACACTGGAGGTGGGCTGATGGGGTTAGGACTGGTAATGGGCTGTTGGCTGATGGGGGCTGTCTGGTAATGGACTATGGGGGGGTTAGGACTGATACTGGGCTATGGGGAGGCTAGGACAGGAAATGGGCTGATGGGGAGGGATTAGGACTTGAGGTGGGCTGATGGGGTTAGGACTGGTAATGGGCTGTGGGCTGATGGGGGGTTAGGACTGGCAATGGGCTATGGGGGGCTGACTGGAATTGGGTTGATGGGGGTTAGGACTGGAAGTGGGCTGATGGGGGGTTAGGACTGGTAATGGGTTATAGGGGGGGCTTAAACTGAAAATGGGGTGATGGGGGGATAGGACTGGAAGTGGGTTGATGGGGGGGGCTAGGACTGGTATTGGGTTGGGGGGTTGCTAGGACTGGAAATGGGCTGATGGGGGGCTAGGACTGGAAATGGGCTGATGGGGGGCTAGGACTGGAAATGGGCTGATGGGGGGCTAGGACTGGAAATGGGCTGATGGGGGGCTAGGACTGGAAATGGGCTGATGCAGGGACAAGAAGGGAATGGATGCTGGATGAGGCTGGAACTAGAAGGGAGCTGATGTTGGGGGAGGATTAGAATGGGATGGGGCTGGGAGAGTAAAATGGAGAGGGGAAAAATATTTTGTGTGGGAGGGATAAAAAATCTACAATTGTCCGGGTATTGGGAGAGTAAGTGGGGATTGAGGATGGAGGGGTAAAATTTGAGTGGATGAAATAGGAATGAGGAAAGAGCAAAAGGAGAAAGATTAGTATGTTAAAGCAGATGTAGAGAGAGAATGGAAAAAAACTAGAAGAGAGAAGAAAGGACAAATGGACAGCAGACGATGGAGAGTTAGCAGAAGACACGAAGAAACCAGAAGAAAGTGGCTGGAGCAATTGCAGCTGAAAAAAAATGCACAAAAGGTAGAAAAATCTCTTTATTTTGAATTTATTAAATGGAATATGTCAGCTCTGGTAAATGTGCATCATTAACGTTTGCGCTTTGTTTAGTACAAGAGCAAATTAATGTATAGTTTTATTTCTACAGTGTAGAGTAGTTACTCACCTGTAACAGGTGTTCTCCAGGAGCAGCAGGAATCAGTCCTCACATATGGGTGACGTCGGCGCCGACGGAGCCCTCGCAGAGCAATTTTCCCCAGCTTTCAAAGAAAGCCTTTGGGAATTGCAGCGCGCATGCGCGGTCCTCTTCCCGCCCAAGGGTGCCATCTTGCTCAGTCTGATGACATAGCTAAAAGACAGCAAAAAAATTAGCAAAAACGAAATCATAGAACTGCAACTCCAAGGGGAGGGAGGGTGGGTTGTGAGGACTGATTCCTGCTGCTCTTGGAGAACACCTGTTACAGGTGAGTAACTACTCTTTCTCCAGGACCAAGCAGGAAGTCAGTCCTCACATATGGGACTCCCAAGCTTAAGGCTACCGGAGAACCTAAGCACAAAAAGGAGCTCCCTCAAGCTCAGTAGCACAGAAGGAAGGAATCTTCTCTGAATACGCCCCCAACCGGTAGCCCAACATCCGGGACGGAGGGCAGGAGTTGCCTATACCTCAAAGAGATTACGGAGGACTGCCTGTCCGAAAGCACTGTCCCTGCGGGACTCCCTCTCCAGGCAGTAATGGGCTGCAAAAGTCTGGCTTGAAGACCAAGTAGCGGCCCGGCAGATGTCTGCCAATGGAACAGAGCGGAGGTAAGCCACTGACGCAGCCTTCGCCCTAACACGATGAGCCGTGACTCGACTTTCCAACGAGAGGCCGGCTGCCTCATAAGCCCAAGCGATACAGTCAGCAATCCAGATGGACAGAGTACGCTTGGAGACAGGGAGACCCAACTTATTGGGGTCATAAGACACGAAGAGCTGAACAGCCCTTCGGTGCTCCCGCGTACGGTCAAGGTAGAAGGTTAACGCCCTCCTACAGTCCAGGGTATGCAGGACCATTTCAGCTCGGCTGGAGTGTGGCCTGGGAAAGAAGGTCGGAAGTACCACCTCCTGGTTGATGTGAAAAGGGGAAATCACTTTAGGAAGAAACTTAGGGTGAGTCCGGAGGACTACTCTATTCTTGTAGAACCTAGTGTAAGGAGAATCAGAGACTAGGGCCTGAAGCTCACTAACGCGTCTAGCAGAAGTGAGGGCTACCAAAAATAAGGTTTTCCAAGAAAGAAAACGAAGATGACAGGTAGCCATAGGTTCAAAAGGCGGACAGGTAATCCGCTGTAAAACCACATTCAGATCCCAGTCAGGCGCTGGTGGGCGCAAAGGTGGTTTAAGGAGAAGGAGGCCTCTGAGGTAACGAGCCACTAGAGGGTGGCTGGAAAGAGGCCTGCCATCCACCGGCATGTGATGCGCAGAAAGAGCACTGAGGTGGACCCTGACCGAGTTGGACTTAAGTCCAAGATCGGAGAGGCATAGCAAGTACTGCAAGACCACTGATATCGAACAGGAGAAGGGATCTTGAGACTGCTGAGCACACCAGACGGAGAACCGACGCCACTTCAGAGCATAGGACTTCCGGGTGGAGGGTCGCCTGGAAGCCAAGACGACTTCCTCCACATCTGGAGGCAGCAGGAGGGGAGCCAGGACTACCCTTTCAGCAGCCAGGCCATCAGATGAAGGGACCGGAGGTTGGGGTGCAGGAGAGTCCCGTGATCCTGGGTCAGGAGATCGGGCTGAAACCCCAGAGGGAGAGGGGTGTCCACCGCCAGCTGCATCAGAAGCGGGAACCAGGGCTGTCTCGGCCACCGGGGAGCCACGAGGATCATTGAGGCCTTGTCCCGGAGAACCTTGAAGAGCGTCCGAGACACCAGTGGCATGGGAGGAAAGGCATACAGAAGGCCTGTGGACCAGGAGTGTCCGTCTGGACCAGCACAGACTGGTGAGAAGTGAGGTGGGAGAATGCCCTCAGAGCTAGGCGGATAGCTCTGAGCTCCAGGAAGTTGATCTGCTGGGCCGACTCCCAAGGAGTCCAGAGGCCCTGAGTACATGTCCCTTGGCAATGGTGCTCCCCAACCCAGGAGAGAAGCATCGGTCGTCAGGACCTGAGAAGGCGGAGGAGACTGAAAAGCCATTCCGAGCACCAGGTTTGGCAGATGAAGCCACCATTGCAGAGAAGAGACCAGCGGGTCGGAGATCTGTACGGAGTCCGCAAGGCTCCCAGTGGCCTGATGCCATTGTGTGCGAAGGCACCATTGAGCAGGCCGCATGTTCAGGTGGGCATTGGGGGTCACATGGACTGTGGAAGCCATATGGCCGAGCAGTCTCAGAAATTGCCTGGCAGAGACCAGGGAATTGCTGTGAAAGTGGCTGGCAAGATCCATGAGCCTGTTTGCCCTGTCGAGAGGCAGAAAGGCACGCGCCTGAAGCGTGTTTAATCTTGCGCCGATGAAGTCGAGATCCTGAGAGGGGAGCAAAGTGGACTTTGCGAAGTTTATGACAAAGCCCAAGTGCTGGAGCAGAGCCACAGTGCGGTGCGTGGCATGAGTAGCCTCTTGGGAAGACTGTGCTCTGATGAGCCAGTCGTCCAGGTATGGAAATACAAAGAGGCCTTGAAGTCTTAGATAAGCCGCCACCACTGCTAGACATTTGGTGAATACTCTCAGTGCGGAGGATAGGCCAAAGGGTAGTACTCTGTACTGGTAATGATTGCCCCCCACAACAAACCTGAGATATTGTCTGTGGCTGGGGTGGATGAGGATGTGAGTGTAGGCATCCTTTAGATCAGGGGTCTCAAACTCAAATTGCTTTGAGGGCCAAATGAAGACTTGTAGAGTAACCCGGGGGCCGCACAAGACGCAGGCCTCATTTGCATAAGGGCATCATTTGCATAAGGGCATCATTTGCATAAATATTTGCATAATGTTACCATACACTAACTTTTAGTAAACATGCCTCTTAATGAGTGTATGGATAAAGAAAGACTAAAAGATTTCTACATTACTATAAACCAGTGCCAACCGCCAGGCACATTAGGAACTACTAGAAACACTGCCCATTTAGAACCCATAGCAAACCTGCCGTGTCCTAACAGCACTACCAGGACTCACAAAGCACCATACCCTAACTATCAAAAGGCAACACTGCAAATATTAAATCAACACATTTCAGAGAATAACAATACATGACCTACTCGGGAAAGAGAACAAGTGGCAATGTCAAATAGGAATTACATAAACAGAATACCTCAGCTCAGTTACACATGCAGAACATACACCATCACCAAACAAGGAATCACAATTTAGAAACAGGAAGACAATTAAACTGGGAACCCCAAAAGCCAAACTTAGAATGTACAACACTGTAGAAATAAAACTATACATTGATTTCCTCTTGTATTAAATAAAGTGCAGACGTTAAAGATGCACATTTCCAAGAGCTGACATATTTCAGTTAATAAATTCAAAATAAAGAGATATTTTTCTACCTTTTGTGCATTTTTTTTCAGTTGCAATTGTTCCAGTCACTTTCTTCTGGTTTCTTTGTGTCTTCTGCTAACTCTCCATCGTCTGCTGTCCATTTGTCCTTTCTTCTTTCCTAGTTTTTTTTCCATTCTCTCTACATCTGCTTTAACATACTAATCATTCTCCTTTTGCTCTTTCCTCATTCCTATTTCATCCACTCAAATTTTACCCCTCCATCCTCAATCCCCACTTACTCTCCCAATACCCGGCCAATTGTAGATTTTTCTTCCCTCCCACACAAAATATATTTCCCCTCTCCATTTCACTCTCCCAGCCCCATCCCATTCTAATCATCCCCCAACATCACCTCCCTTCTAGCTCCTGCCCCACCCAGCATCCGCTCCCTTCTAGTCCTCGCATCATCAGCCCATTTCCAGTCCTAGCTCCCTCCCCTCACAGCCCATTTCCTTTCCAAGCCCCCTTCCACTCAGCCCATTACCATTACCATTCCAAGACCCTGTCCCCATCAGCTATTTGCAGTTCAAGCTCCCCCTTCTACTCGGCCCATTTCCAGTCATAGCACCCACCCCCCAGTCCATTACCAGTTCTAGCCCCCCCCCCCCCATAGCCCATTATCGGTCCTAAGCCCCCCAACAGCCCACTTCCAGGCCTAACCCTTCCATCGCCCCATCTTCATTCTTAGCCCCCCCATAACCCCATTTTCAGTCTTAGCCCCCCAATCAGACCACCTCCAGTCCTAACCCCCATCTGTCCTTACCAGTACTTCAGGCCTACCCCCCCAGCAGCCCACATCAAGTCCTGCTCCCCCCCCAGCAGCCCACATCACCTCCTGCTCCCCCCCCCCCGCAGCCCACATCAAGTCCTTCTCCCCCCCCCCGCCGCCCACATCAAGTCCTGCTCCCCCCCCCAGCAGCCCACATCAAGTCCTGCTCCCCCCCCCCAAGCAGCCCACATCAAGTCCTGCTCCCCCCCCCAGCAGCCCACATCAAGTCCTGCTCCCCCCCCCCAGCAGCCCACATCAAGTCCTGCTCCCCCCCCCCAGCAGCCCACATCAATTCCTGCTCCCTCCCCCCCCCCCCCCCCCGGGAAAATTAAACTTTAGAAAAAAGCTAGCTGCTGCCGCTGCCGCGGCGGTAGCAGCAATATCGCAAGTCCCGTGGCCCCCCCCTCCCTCCCTCCCCCCCACCCTCTTCCTGCTTGCCTGCCTGCTTGTGAGTTCTTCTCCGCTTCGGCTTTCAGAGCCGCGAAGGGAGAGCTTCTCCCTCGTGACTCAGTTAAGCCCGCTGGGGCTTATGGGAAATTTCCCATCTGCCCCGGCGAGCTTAACAGAGTCGCGAGGGAGAAGCTCTCCCTTCGCGACTCTGAAAGCCGAAGCGGAGAAGAACTCACAAGCAAGCAGGCAGGCAAGCAGGAAGGGGGGGGGCCCGCGGGACTTGCGATATTGCTGCTATTGCCGGGCAGATGGGAAGGGGCCGCGGGACAGGTGATTCTGCCGCTGCCGCGGCAGCAGCAGCAAAAGCCGGGTTTTTTTTTTTCCTGTGCATCGCGGGCTGCACAAAGGTCTCTCGCGGGCCGCGTGTTTGAGACCCCTGCTTTAGATCCAAGGAGCATAGCCAGTCTCCCTGCTGGAGGTAGGGCAGCAGGATTCCAAGGGTAAGCATCTTGAACTTTTCCTTTGCGAGGAACTTGTTGAGGTTCCGCAAGTCCAGGATGGGTCGGAGGCCTCCTGTTCTTTTTGGTATCAGAAAGTACCTGGAGTAAAAGCCTTGACCTCTCAGGTGGTGGGGCACCGGTTCCACAGCCTGTTCCTGAAGAAGACTTGCTAACTCCTGAAGGAGTAAGTCCCTGTGCAGAGGGAGTCTGAGAGGCTCCCCTGGAAAGTAGGAGGGAGGTACCTGGTGGAAGTGCAGAAGATAGCCTTCTTGGACTATGTGAAGCACCTAGGTATCTGTAGTGATGTTGGACCACCTGTGGGCAAAGTGGACCAGCCGGCCTCCTGTGCTGAGAGAAACCAGCTGAGGGGGAGAGGCTATGCTGATGAAGTCAAAAACCCCCACCCTGCTGAGCAGGGGCCGGTGGTGCAGGCTTGGGGGCTTGCTGCCTACGGGACCCATTACCCCGTCCCTTGGCTTGCTTACCCTGTTGGGGAGCTGCCGAGGCCTGATAATGAGGGTAGTGGTGATAGGCAGCCGCCTTCCTCGGGTAAAAGGGCTTTTTCCCCGAGCCCTTCTTCTTCTGAGAAGGGGCAGAGGTCTTCCTTGAGAGACGAGTCCTGGTGAGAGTCTCGGTCTCGATCTGTGCAGCCTTCTCATCCATGGGTTTGCCAAAGAGGTTTTCACCTCTGCAGGGGACATCAACCAACTTGTCCTGCACCCATGGCTCGAGGTCGGGTGACTGAAGCCAAGCCTGTCGGCGGCCACCGATGCCGGCTGCGGCTACTCGAGCCGAGGCTTCAAAGCCATCGTAGGCTGCTCGAGAGATAAACTTTGAGCACTCCCGAATACCAGTTGACAAGGCTTGGAACCTCTGCAAAAGGTTCCTCGGAGAGACCAGCAGAGAACCCGGCTATTTCTTTAGCCAGGTCTCGGAGATACATGCCCATATAGAGCTGGTAGGTCTGGACTCGACAAGCAAGCATAGAGCCCTGGAAACACTTCCTACCGAGGGCATCCAGGCTTCGAGCCTCCCGACAGGGAGGCACCGAGGAGTGCATTTTCTGACTCTTAAGTCTATGCATGGCCGATTCCACCACCATGGAATGGTGCGGTAGTTGTGCCTTTTGGAACCCGGAGCTCTTGCGGACTCGATAAATGGAATCGACCCGCTTGCTTAACACCGGCGACGACGCCGGGGCACTCCCACATGCGGAAGAGCAGTCGTTCCAGCATCGGAGGAACCGGTACAATAAAGGCCTCCTTTGGGGGAGAGTCATATTGGAGGGCATCGAGCTCTTCGACTCGAGGCTCCTCCTCGGGATCCGCGGGGAAGGCCAAGGCTTTGGCCATATCCCGCACGAAGTCCAAGAACCGGGTATCCTCCGGGGGGGACCGTCTCCGAGGTTCGGACTCGGGGGAGTCCGATGGGACACACCGAGTCCGAAAAGAACCAGGTGACTCTTCGTCCTCGGATTCCCAGGCTGACTCCTCGGAGGAGGAGTCGAGTGGCTCCGGTCGGGCGGGCATCGATGCCGTCCGCCCCGACGCCAAGGGAGTTGGCGTCGACGACCTCGGTCCCGAACGGGAGGCCGAAGGAGACCGCGACCGAGGATCGACTCGAGCCCTCATGGACTCGAGGATCGGCTCAGTCTCCGGGGTTGACTTGGACGTCCCGGTGGTCAGGGCAGAAGCACCGGCGAGGCCAGCGATCAATGCCCGCTGCTGGTCCATGAAGGCAGTCAGACTGCTCTCCAAGGCCGTCAACCTGAGACCGAGCTCAGTAGACCCAGCAGCCCCCGACTCGGGCCCCGACGGCGTCAGGCCCGACGTCGGCTCCTTCGGAGGCGAGTCCACGAGGACAACAGTACTCACGTGAGCGGGCGAGTCCATCTCGAGACGAGGATGTTTGGAAGGCCTCTCCATCTTCGAGGACCCGGGACGGGAATCGGGGCTATGCGACCTGGCCCTCGAGGAACCAGGAGTGTCCACCGACCCCACCCTCGCGGGTTTGTTCTTCCGATGATGTTCCCGGGTAGGAGACCCCCTTTCAGAGGAACTTCGACGATGCTCAGGACCAGAGTCCCGAGACGTCGAAGCCTCTGACAAGGTCCGAGCCCGGCCGGAGTCAGAGAAAATACGTTCCCGCTGATGCTGCCGACTCCTCAACGCTTTTGAGGACATTTTGCCACACGGACCACAGATCATCGGGTCATGATCGGGTCCGAGGCAGCGGAGGCAGTAGTCGTGTGTGTCGGTAAGAGACATGAGCTTCTTACACCGATCACACTTCTTAAACCCGCTGGCAGCCATCGGGGGAAAAAGGGCCCCTGCGAGGTCAAACGACAGGGCTGCCAGTGAAAAAGAAAAAAAGGCGCGAAATCTGTCACGAAGGACAAAAAAACGAAAAATAAAGAACAGGTCCGGGCGGGAAAAGAACCGGCGTCGATCCGAGAAAAAAGACAAATAAAATCAACTTTTCTAGCGGGGAATTACAAACAACGTCTGTAGGGCTCCGCGGAAAAAAGAAGACTGAGCAAGATGGCACACTTGGGCGGGAAGAGGACTGCGCATGCGCGCTGCAATTCCCAAAGGCTTTCTTTGAAAGCTGGGGAAAATTGCTCCGCGAGGGCTCCGTCGGCGCCGACGTCACCCATATGTGAGGACTGACTTCCTGCTTGGTCCTGGAGAATGTACATTCCAAGTTTGGCTTTTGGGATTCCCAGTTTAATTATTGTCTTCCTGTTTCTAAATTGTGATTCCTTATTTGGTGATGGTCTATGTTCTGCATGTGTAACTGAGCTGAGGTATTCTGTTTATGTAATTCCTATTTGACATTGCCACTTGTTCTCTTTCCCCAGTAGGTCATGTATTGTTGTTCTCTGAAATGTATTGGTTTAATATTTGCATGTTTCCTTTTGATAGGTAGGGTATGATGCTTTGTGAGTCCTGGTAGTGCTGTTAGGATACGGCGGGTTTACTATAGGTTCTAAATGGGCAGTGTTTGTAGTAGTTCCTAATGTGTCTGGCAGTTGGCACTGGATTATAGTAATGTAGAAATCTTTTAGTCTTTCTTTATCCATACACTCATTAAGAGGCACGTTTACTAAAAGTTAGTATGTGGTAACATTATGCAAATGAGGCCCCGCACCGAGTCTCCGCACATGGCCCTGCACCCCCCTTGGGCCGCCCCTGTCTGGATGAATGAGGATGTGAGTATACGCATCCTTTAGATCTAAGGAGCATAGCCAATCTCCCTGCTGGAGGTAGGGCAGAAGGGTTCCAAGAGTAAGCATCTTGAACTTTTCCTTCTCCAAGAACTTGAGGTTGCGGAGATCTAGAATAGGTCGAAGGCCACAGGTTCTTTTGGGTATCAGGAAATACCTGGAGTAGAACCCTCAGCCTTGTAAGTGGGGAGGCACAGGCTCCACTGCTCCGTCCACCAACAGACCTTGTAGCTCCTGAAGGAGAAAATCTGTGTGCAGGGGAGGCCTTGGAGGCTCCCCTGGATAGTATGGAGGAGGCAGTTGTTGGAAGTGTAGTGTATAGCCCCTGTGGACTATTCTTAACACCCAAATGTCTCCAGTGATGAGTGGCCACTGGTGGGCAAACAGAGCGAGGCGACCTCCTGTGCAGGGTTGGGAGAGCAGGGAAGGAGAGGCTATGCTTAAGGAGTCAAAAAACCCCACCCTGCTGAGTGGGAGCAGGGGCCGGAGGCTTGGGGGTCCTCTGCCTACGGGGCCCATTACCCTGCCCCTTGGCTTGCTGACCCTGGGGGGCAGCTTGGGCAGCCTGATATTGTGGGTACTGTTTGTAGGCAGTGCCCTTTCTCGGGTAAAAGGGCTTTTTACCCGAGCCCTTCTTCTTGTGAGAAGGGGCAGAAGTCTTTCTCGACAGCCTTGTCCGGGTGAGGTGCTCGGTCTCGAGCTGTGCGGCCTTCTCGGTCATGGGCTTGCCACAAAGGTTCTCACCTCGGCAAGGGACATCGACCAACTTGTCCTGAACCCATGACTCGAGGTCCGATGACTGCAGCCATGCCTGGCGTCGAGCTGCAATGCCGGCTGCCACAACACGGGCCGAAGCCTCGAAGCCATCGTAGGCAGCACGGGACATAAACTTAGAGTATTCCCGGATCCCCGAGGACAAGGACTTGAACCTCTGCAAGGGTTCCCCGGAGAGACCAGCAGAGAACCCGGCCAGCTCCTTGGCCAGGTCTCGCAAGTACATGCCCATGTACAGCTGGTAAGACTGGACACGACAAGCAAGCATCGAGACTGGAAGCACTTTCTACCAAAACCATCTAGGTTTCGGGCCTCCCTGCCAGGGGGCACCGCGGAGTGCATCTTCTGACTTTTCAGTCAATGCATGGCCGATTCCACCACCATGGAATGGTGTGGTAGCTGCGCCTTTTGAAAGCCAGGACTCTTCTGGAGTTGATAGATCGAATCGACCCGCTTGCTTAAAACCGGCGCCGAGGCCGGTGCCTCCCACATCCGGAAGAGGAGCCGTTCCAGCATCGGAGGAACCGGGACAGTAAAGGCCTCTTTCGGAGGAGAGTCGTACTGCAGGGCCTCGAGCTCTTCGGCTCGAGGCTCCTCCTTGGGGTCCGCAGGGATAGCCAACGCAGTGGCCATATCCCGAACGAACTCCGAGAACCGGGTATTCTCCGGAGGGGATCTACTCCGGGGTTCAGACTGCGTGAGTCCGAGGGGACGCACCGAGTCTTGAAGGTGTCGGGGGACTCCTCGTCCTCCGTCTCCCATGCAGACTCATCCGATGAGGAATCGGGTCCGACCTCGCGGGGCCTGCGAGCACCTGCCCCGACGCTGAAGGCACCGGCGTCGACGCCCTCGGTCCCGAATGGGAAGTCGAGGGAGACCGCGACCGAAGTCGACCTCGAGCCTTCATGGTCTCAAGTATCGGCTTGGTCTCCGGAGTCTACTTCGAAGTCAATGTCCCGGTGGTCGGGGCAGATGCACCAGACAGGCTGGCCATCAGTGCTCGCTGCTGTTCCATGAAGGCAGACAGTCTGCTCTCCAAGGCTGTCAACCTGAGACCCAGCTCAGGAGACTCAGCAGCTCCCGACTCGGGCCCCGGCGGCGCCGGACCCGAAGTCGGCTCCCTGGGAGGAGAGTCCATGAGGACTACAGGGCTTACGTGTCCAGCAGACTCCAGCTCCAGTCAAGGGACTTTGGAAGGCTTCTCCTGTTCCACAGGCTCGGGGCAACAGTCGGGGGTCTGAGACCGAGCTCTCGAGGAACCCGGGACCTCTTCCGACGACGCCCTCACGAGCCGTTTCTTCCTCTTGCGTTCCCGGTCGAGGGACCCCCTGTCCGAGGAGCCACGACGTTGCTCGGGATCCGACTCCCGAGATGTCGAGGCCTCAGACGAGGTCCGGGCCCAGCCGGAGGCTGAGTCAGAAAAAAGCCTTTCCTTTTGGTGCTGACGACTTCGCATTGCCTTGGAAGACATTTTCCCACATGGTCCACACATCTTAGGGTCGTGATCAGGACCGAGGCACCGAAGGCAGCAGTCGTGTGTGTCGGTGAGAGACATCAGTTTCTTGCACCGATCACACTTCTTAAAACCGCTGGAAGCCATCGGGGAAAAAAAAGAGTCCCCACGAGGTCAAAGGACCGCCCTTCTAGGGAAAAAGAAAAAAGGGCGCTAACGCCAGCCACTAAGGGCAAAACCCGAAAAAAGAAGATCGGGCTCGATACCGGTGTACCGAACCCGGCGGGAGGGGAACCGGCGTCGAACCGGAGAAGAAAAACCGCGAAGAATCGCAAAAAAGGCAACAATTTTCCGGGATGACTAGGACTCACGTCCGGTGGGCTTCACGGAAAACGAGAGACTGAGGCAAGATGGCACCTTTAGGCGGGAAGGGAACCACGCATGCGTGCATGCATTCCCAAAGGCTTTCATGGAAAGCTAAGGAAATGCTCCGCAAGGGCTCCATTGACATCGATGTCACCCATATGTGAGGACTGACTTCCTGCTTGGTCCTGGAGAATCTTCAATTCATTATAAAATGAATCATCATCATGTTTGAGAACGATCATCCAAGCCAACCCAGAGTCCAGATTTCGCAGAAGTGGCAATAAAAACACATTGTTAGTTTCATCGGACTATGGGAATAGCAACGCATCAACATTCAAAAGAGCTTTCTCTATTCGCTCCAACCCTTTAGAACTCACTCCCAGACACTTTACGAGCTACCAAAGACCATAATTCTTTCCACAAGCTTCTAAAAACCTTCCTATTTAGAGATCATTTTGGAGACTCGATAACTTGACCCAATGCAGACAACGTCACCTCTCAGCATTCAGTTTCCACTGTAATCTAACCCTTAGCTCATAGGTCTAAATCAGTTAGTAACAAGTTTAAGAAGCTATTCCCCAACTTAAAGATTATGTTTATAAGGTAAGAATTTTCCATCAATTGTATCTGCAAGGTATATGTAAACAGGCTTATGAAACTCCTTTGTAAACAATCTGTTCAAATTTAATATGTTCAACTAGTATTATAGCACACCTCGTCAACACTGTTCCATGTAAGTTTATGTTTGATGTATTACTGTTTTAAGTTCAATGTAAACTGCTTTGATTCTGGAAAGGCGGTATATAAGTGAACATAAGACCATGTATTTGTCCCATGCTATTTTAAATTCAGATACAGTTCTCATCTCTACCATCTCCAAGGGAGCTGTTCCTCGCAACAACCAACCTTTCCATAAAGAAATATTTCCTCAGATTACTTCCAATTCTATTCCCTAGTACCTTTATTTTATGACCTCTCACTCCAGAGCTTCCTTTCAATTGGAAAGAGGTCCATCTCCTCTGCATTTATTCCATGGAGGTACTTAAATGTCTCTATAATATCACTCCTCTCCTGTCTTTCCTTCCCCCGTCTGCATCCTAGCCTTGTCTTCCTGTCCCCCCCCCCCTTTGTGTTTGTTGTGATGTGACTGAATTGCTTTCCTATCGTTAAATGACATTCCTTTCTATATTTCTATTTATGTGGTTTTTGAATTACAATGTACACTGCCCTGCTTCATAGTTAAGAGGGATGGTATATCAAAAGTACTAACAAATAAACAATAGTCAGTATAGATATTGAGATCTTTAAGCCTATACTCATATACCTTATGACGAAAAGCCACTGACCATTTTAGTAGCCACTCTCTGGACAGACTCCATCCTGTTTATATCCTTTTGAAGATTTGGTCTCCAGAATCATACACAGTAGTCTCTGAGATTTCATTAGAGACTCAAACACAGGCACCATTACCCCCTTTTTTCCAGCTGGCCATTCTGCTGTCTATGCATCCAAGCATCCTTCTGGCTTTTGTCACTGCCTTTTATACCTGTTTGGCCGCTTACAGATCAACAGATACAATCATCCTTTGGTCCCATTCTTCTTTCATGCACTGAAGTACTTCATCCCCTATACTGTACCACTCTCCCTTGAGTTTTTCAGCCTATATACACAATCTTTCATTTTTTTAGCATTAAATTAGCTGGCAAATTCTTGATCATTCTTCAAGCTTTGCTAGTTTCTCCTCATGCTATCCACACCTTCCAGGGTATCTACCCTGTTGCAGATTCTGGTATCATCTATTAAGAGGCATACCTTTCCCGGCAGACCTTCTGCAATATCACTTACAAAAATGTTAAAAAGAACAGGACCAAGGATTGATCCCTGAGGCACACCACTGGTAGCACACTTCTCTTCAGTGAGCTTCTTTTACTACTACCGATGTAGATTGGCATCATAAGCCTTGCTAAAATCTAAGTATACCAGATCCAGCACTCTCCCCTGATCCAATTATCTAGTCGCCCGGTCAAAGAAATAAGATTCGACTGACAAGACCTACCTCTAATAAACCCATGCTGTCTCGGATCCTATCTTCCCTTGTATTCCAGAAACCACATTATCCTCTGTTTCAGCGGTGCTTCCATTAATTTATTCCCCACAGAGACTGTTTAGTAGATACAACCTCTTATTTAATTCCACTTTTAAGAAGTACCACACATAAGAACATAAGAACTGCCATACTGGGTCAGATGAAAGGTCCATTAGGACCAGTGTCCTCTTTCCAACAGTCACCAATCTCTGTCACAAATACTGACCTATCCAAAAAGAAGCCAGTTCCGTGCAACTTATCCCCAGGGATAAGCAATCTCATCTCTCAGTCTACCTTAATTGTTTATGGAATTTTACAGGACCACATTCGCACCTCTCCAGTCCTCTGGGATCACGCCTGACTCCAAAGTACACACCTGACTCCAAAGTAGCACTGAAAATGTTAGCCAGCAGAGCCGCCAATACTTCCTTAAGTTCTTTCAGTACCCTCAGATGGATCCAAACTGGCTCCATCTCTTTGTCCACTTTTAGCTTTACTAGCTCCTCACAAACACAGTCTTATGAAAATCATTCAAGTTCTACCTCACTTCCATTCCTATTTGTGTTTTTTTCTCCAAGACCAAATTCCTGACCCTTCATTTAAGAACGCAGACCAGAAATATTTATTAAGCAATTTTGTTTTATTCTCATCAGCCTCCACATATTCCTCCTATTGACCCTCGAGTTTCACAATGCCACCCTTGCACTTCCTCCTGTCACTAACATGCCTCAAAAAATCTTGTCCCCATTTTTTATTGTATTGGCTATTTTTATTTTCATCTGCATCTTTGCTTTCCTGGCTACTTTACCGGCTTGCCTTAGCTTCTCCAGATATCGTTATTTGTCTTTCTTTTCCTACAATCTTATAGTTTATAAAGGCTAACCTTTTTTTTCTCTTACCTTTTCAGCTACTTCTTTTGAAAACCATAGTGGCCTCTTTTTTCCTCTTACTTTTATTTACTTTACTAACAAAAATTTTGCTGCCCTTAAAATATCTTTCAGTTTTGCTCACTGTTGTTCTATTTCCCATCCAGCTAACAAGTCCTTGAGGTATTCCTTGATTTTTGCAGTTTGTTTTCTTGAAGTCTAGGACCTCACTTTTGAATAAACCATCTCCACCTGTGCTCTACTATTGAAGCTTACCATCCAGTGATCACTGCACGCCAGATGATCACCTACTACAACATTAGAAACACTCTCTCCATTTGCAAGCATCTTTCCATTACCAGTTGCTGGAAAGTTCGCTCTGTAGAGAATCTAGGATCTCCCTACTTCTACATGACTCTGCAACAGGGATATTCTAATCAACATCTGGCAAAATGAAATCGTATACCAATAGTACCTCCCCTAAAAGATGGTAAAGGAACAACTCCAAGGGGAGGAGGGAGGGCTGTGAGGACTGATTCCTGCTGTCCCCAGAGAACACCTGTTACAGGTGAGTAACTACGCTTTCTCCGGGAACAAGCAGGAAGTCAGTCCTCATAGGACTCCCCAGCTACAGGCTACCAAAAGCTCATAGCAAAATAGGGGCTCCCTCACAGGGAGTCGCAAGCAGCAGCAATTTAGTCCATGTACACAGACCACAGTAGGACCCCTGTGTCCGATGAACCAGCACTCCGGTAGCCTGAACACAGAAGGGTTGGAAGGTAGGAGTTGCTTAACCCTGAAAAGGTTACGGAGCACAACCTGGCAGAAGGCACTGTCCCGTCAGGACTCTCTTTCTAGGCAGTAATGGGCTGCGAAGGTATGGACTGAAGACCAGGTGACAGCCCGGCAGATGTCCACCATTGGGACGGAGCGCAAGTTTGCCACCGAAGCCGCCATGGCCCTGACAAGGTGCGCCGTGATGCAGCCTTCCAGTGGGAGCCTCGTCTGCTCATAAGCAAGGGCAATAAAGTCCACCACCCCTGTGGACAGCGTACGCTTGCTCACCACTGCCCCCAGCCTACTGGTGTCACAGGAGATGAAAAGCTGAGAAGCTCTGCGATGGCCCCGAGTGCGGTGGATATAGAAGGACAAAGCCCTTTTACAGTCCAAGGTGCAAAAAACAGTTTCTGCCCGACTGGAGTGAGGTCTTGGAAAGAAGGTAGGGAGCATCACTTTCTGGTTGAGATGGAAGGGCGACACTACCTTCGGCAGGAATTTGGGGTGCATGTGGAGCACCACTGTCCTTGTAGAACCTGGTATAGGATGCCTCTGCCACGAGGGCCTGAAGCTCACTGACTCTGCGAGTGGAGGTAAGAGCGACCAGGAAAACCTCCTTCCAAGAGAGGTAGCGGAGGTGGCAGGTAGCCAGAGGTTTGAAAGGCGGGTGAGTGAGCTGCTCCAATACCATGTTGAGGTCCCATTCGATTGCTGGAGGATGAACGGGGGGCTTTGATAAGAGCAGGTCCCAGAGGAAACTGGTCACCAACGGTTGGGCCGAGAGGGACTTACCATCCACCAGATGGTGGTGTGCCGCCAGGACACTAAGGTGCACTCGAACGGAGTTAGACGAGCCCAGACTGGGAGAAGTGGAACAGGTACTGCAACACCAGAGCCACCATGCAGGAGAAAGGGTCAGCTCCGTGTTCGGCACACCAAACAGAGAACCTGCGCCACTTGAGGGCGTACGCCTTCCTAGTAGAGTCCCTACGAGAGGCCAGCAGAATGTCTTCCACCTCAACCGGGAGGTTGAAAGGGGCCAGAGTCACCCTCTTAGCAGCCAGGCTGTCATCGACAACGACCCCAGGTTGGGGTGCAGGAGAGAGGCCCCCCTCCTGAGATAAGAGTCCCAGGGAGGTCCCCAAGGGGATAGGGTCTCCACAGAACTGTAGAAGTAGCGGAAACCATGGTTGCCTGAACCACCCAGAAGCTATCAGGATGAGCGAGGCCCTGTCGCGGAGTGTCCTGAACAAGGTCTTGGCGATCAGCAGCGTAGGAGGGAAGGCGTACATAAGGTCTTCTGACCATTAGACCAAGAATATCGAGAGCAGAAGCGGGGTAACTGAAAGATGTCTGGGCTGGCAAACAGGTCCATCATGGGTTCCCCCCAGAGCCGGAAAAGCCGACTGGCTACCCTGGGGTCCAGCTGCCACTCATGCGGCTGAAGAACTCTGCTGAGCCTGTCGGCCAGCAGGTTGTCCTGGCCTGGCAGATACACTGCCTGCAGGAGGATACCCTGTTGGACTGCATACAAACAGAAGACCAGTGCCTCCTGACAAAGGGTATGGAGACCCCATGCCCCCCCTGTTTGTTCACGGAGAACATCGCCACCTGGTTGTCCGTCTGAACCAGCACCAGCTGATGTCACAGGTGATGACAAAAGACCCTCAGGGCTAGGTGTATGACCTGGAGCTACAGGAGGTTGATCTGCCCTAGGTGTGGAGATCTCCAAAGTGGGCTCCCCAGCCAAGCAGAAAGGTGTCCTTGGTGAGGACACTTGAGGGGTTTGGGGCCTGAAAAGGCATGCCCGCCTCGAGATGCTGGGGCGACTGCCACCACAAGGGAATCCGCCAATTGGCGGGTCACAGAAACTCTGTCTCTGAGGTGGCCCGTGGCCTGAGACCACTGGTCCCGGAGACACCACTGTGCCATGTGGAGGCGAGCATCTGTGGTGACATGGACCAGGGAGGCCAAGTGCCCGAGAAGCCAAGTGGGCACCAAGGGATGGTACTGCACGTCCCGAGCTAGAGTCCTGAGACGATCGGTTAGGTCCCTGGGCAAGAAAGCCTTCTGGAAGTGTTTATCCTTGCCCCAGTGAACTCCAGACACTGCGTCGCGAGGAGGTGAGACTTGGGGTAGTTTATGACAAAGCCCAAGTGTTGCAGAACTTGGATGGTGTGTGCGGTGGCCTGCTGCACCTCTGAAACCGTGCTTCCCTTTATGAGCCAGTTGTCCAGGTATGGAAAGACGAAGACCCCCTGGAGCCGGAGGAAGACGGCCACGACTGCAAGGCATTTTGTGAAAACTCTTGGGGCAGAGGCTAGGCCGAAGGGGAGCACCCTGTATTGAAAGTTCCTGCTCCTCACTACGAACCACAGGTATTGCCTGTGGTTGGGGTGGATGGGGATGAGGTCTAAGGAACACAGCCAGTCTCCCTGCTGGAGGTACGATGGCAATGTTCCAAGGGAGAGCATCTTGAACTTCTCCCACCAGGAATTTGTTGAGGTTGTGCAGGTCGGGGATGGGCCTTAGGCCCCCTGTCCTCTTTGGCACAAGGAAGTATCTGGAGTAGAGCCCCTGCCCTTGAGGTGGTGGGGCACCGGTTCCATTGCTTTATCCTCGAGAAGACATGCCAACCTTCTGGCACCGGACATTCCCCAGAGATGTATTCTGAGGCAACTGCCCCCTTGATCCACCTTGCTATTAATGATTTTGAAACTGCCTCCCCTTCTTTACTCCATCAAACAGAATGAATAACCATTACTTTTTCTTAAAGTATGCCATGGCTCAACTAGTTTTGCAGTGCTCTTGACATCCAGCAAAACTGTTCTTTTGTCATTTTTATGTAAAGCTGTTACCTACAGCATAATAAGGGGATGGTTTACTAAACCTTGTTAGGCTTTTGCAGCTAAGATGCCAGAAAGTGAAGATAACACACAACGTTTGCAGCTAACAGTGCTGTTGTGGGCTTACACAGCAGTTTCCTAGCAAATAACACACCAAAAGTGCAGAGAACGTGATTGGGCAGCATCCCATTGGGGTGGCGTTAGTTGCACCCACTCTGCAAATCAGATGATTACTGCATGCTGTTGAGACCCGTGGTAACTGCGCATTGTAGACACACCCACTTTCCAAGGAGCCTAATGGTTAGAGCAGTGTTTCCCAACCCAGTCCTACGGGGCACACCGGCCAGTCAGGTTTTCGGGATATCCCTAATGACTATGCATGAGATATATATGCATTAGAGATATCCTGCCAACCTGACTGGTTTGTGGCCCTCCAGGGCTGGATTTGGAGACCCCTGCCTTACACCTCTGTCATTTAAGATTGTGAGTGGGCAAGGTGCAGATGTCCAAGACATCGAAAGAGTATATAGAATGTGACACATTCCTCCTCAATTCTCACCACCACCAAAATATTGTCTATTAGACAACTTTTTGGTGGTGGTGAGAATCGAGGAGGAATGTGTCACATTCTATATACCCTTTCGATGTCTAGGACATCTGCACCTTGCCCACTCACAATCTTAAATGACAGAGGTGTAAGGCAGGGGTCTCCAAATCCAGCCCTGGAGGGCCACAAACCAGTCAGGTTGGCAGGATATCTCTAATGCATATATATCTCATGCATAGTCATTAGGGATATCCCGAAAACCTGACTGGTCGGTGTGCCCCGTAGGACTGGGTTGGGAAACACTGGGTTAGAGCACTAGCTTGGAAACCAAGAGACCAGGGTTCGATTCCCACTAGCACTCCTTGTGGCCTTGGGCAAGTCACTTAACCTTCCACTGCCTCAGGAAAAAATCCACGCTATCAATGTCCCTGTTTAATGTACACTACCAAATTTAATCCCACCCACTCCTGCAGATCACACGCTTTCTGATAATAGCATAGGAATCACTGTGTTATCTGAAATTGCCCATGATACCGCGTCCAGAAAATTCAATGAAGTAAAGATAATTTAGATGAACTCTAATTCACAAAGTAAAATTAAAAGAAAACAGATTAAAAACGAGAACTAGAAATACAAATTGCTATTCATTAATCCATGCTACTCCTAACAAGGCACACACTTCACCATCTGCTTTTAATTTTGAAATTAAGATCAGAAGACCAAACTACAGTTGGTTGTAGTACAGCCCCCCCCCCCCCAACCACATTAAGCTCCTGTAAATCTTTCCATTTCCAGTCATTCACTCAGTGAAACTGAAAATCAAAAATATCTGACTATAGGATTATACAAACACATTCCTTTCTTATATCATGTTCGCTCAGGATAACATTGGAAAGTTCATATTTAAGGATCCCTACTATGAAAGAGCCAGCTTGACTGAGGTAAACATCTGCATCATTGCTGTTTCACAAATTACAGGGGGAAATGAATTTCAAGGGGTGAAACATTTACTACCATTCATGCAGCAGCTCAGTGGCTAACTTGGCCTCTTGTTATCAAGCTCCGTGCTTGTATGCAGAAACTGGACTTTCCAGATTCAGGTCAAACCTTTGTTCCAGCCTGACATCTCAATCCTGCAGTTCCAGGCTTTCAGTTCCATCCTGCAATGCTAACAGTACTAGCCTTTAGCAGTTTTGGACTCTGATTCCTGGCCTACAGAGTATCAGCGTGTTTCTAGGCCATGTTTTAGACCTGCAATCTGTGTCCTAATTCCAGTTTAAGACTTGTCCCAGTCCTTGTTCTAGTTTTTCAGTTAACCGGTTTCCTGACTCAAACTCCAAGCCGGAACATGACCTGGTTCCTCATTCAGAAAGAGTCCCTGCTCTATCTTCAAGTTTCTAGCTCCTGCACACCGAATTCACCACCACACTAGAGTGCGCATCTAATGTGGGACTCTGTTCAAAGTTTATTCTTTCTATAGGTTCTTGTGCAAAGGACCCAATTCAACTATATCCATTAATGCACATATGCAAGCTAAGTACTAGGAGTGGAGGAGTAGCCTAATGGTTAAGAACACTGGCTTGGGAACCCAGAGACCAGGGTTCGATTCAGACTAGCACTCCTTGTGGCCTTGGGCAAGTCACTTAACCCTCCATTGCTCAGAAAAATCCAAGTTATCAATGTCCCTGTTTAATGTACATTAACAAGTTTAAGTTTCAATGTAAACCGCTTTGATTGAAATGATACAGCGGTATATAAATCCTGTTAAATAAAAAAAAAAATAAACGCAGACAAAAGGATTCCAAGTTGTTTAATAGTCCACATTCTCAATCTGGGACTTAAAAATTGAATCTGGATCAGTACAACTTTAAATAGTTAAGTTTGTCTCACACTATCCAAACACAACTGAACATAGCCAACAACATTTTAATCTTCTCTTCTCACTGCAGTTTCTATTAAGCTGTGTGACAGCCCTGCAAAAAGCTGCATAACTGTTCTGTCTATACAGTGACCACAGAAATGTTTCTTGTAAGCACAAATTCTGTACATGCTTTGGGATGCATTATCTTGTTTGACGGGAAAGGGGGGGGGGGGTTGGGGGCGGAAGAACATATGGGGTTGGGGGCGGAAGAACATATACCAGATCTAACCAAAAAGACACGGGAATCAGGGGCTTAAAAATAAACCACACAATTGTGCTTGTGTATCATATTAATTGTATCATCTCTAAAATAAATGTCTATACTGTTTTCTTTCCTGTATTCCATATTGATTTAGGTGCACTAACTATGATCAAAGAACATTTGACAATAAAAAAAATAATTGGCATGATTTAAAAAAAACAAAAACCGAACATATCTTCTATTCTGCCAAATGAAACTCCCCATTTATAACACATTAACTTTGTGCCCATAAATGGAGTAAACATAACAGTAAAGCACTGAAGTACAAATGCTGCTTTAAAGAAAAAAATATGCAATGTATGAAATTACATTTTACATTAAAAAAACATTAATACCCATATTCCTTAAAGGAAAACTATCACCACAAAAATGGTGCACACATCTTTCTTTAAATATTTTTGATGCTTTGAATTTGCTTCATAAGATAAACTGTTTACCAGCAATGATGATTACACAGAACTAAGAAAGAGACACAGAAATAAACAAGTGAATAAGTATTTTTTGATATTTCAATTATTCCTTTTCAATAAACCATGCAAAAAAAACAATTTAGATAGAAACTCTGATTCAAAAAGAAATACTTGTCTTCCAAATTACCTGTGCAGTAAAACTTTGCATGCCATTTCTCCCTTAGCCCTTCAGAATGTAGGATAGGACTCTTATCTGAAATCAGTACAGCATAACATTTGCTGTGCATACTGGATGTCCGACTTCAGTGGCTAGCTAAGACTGCACTGAGACCTGTGCCAAAGCCTCCAGTCAAGGCAGAAACAGACTGCAATGTGACGCAACTATTTAATTGCTAAACCACCAATCCCCTTTGAAATCTTTCCTCACATATTCTCCACTGAATATTCTTGAAACATGATCCAGCATCAGTATCAGAAACTGCTAATACAGACAGAATACTGCTCTATGTTCTGGTTTTCCCTTTATACGAACACACTTGTGTGCCCTGAGAAATTTTAACAAGATAAAAATGAGAAAGAAGTTTAAGCCTTTAAGGGAAAACATTTTGCTCACTTAGCTTCTAATAAATCAGGTAGTTCTGGCTATAGTGGTACAGATACTGTAAAGCAATTATTGATCATTACTGTCCTATACCAGGAAAATATTGTAAAACCACTAAAAAGTTACTGCATGTGTTCGGTCCAGTGGAAACAGGGAATTACTTGGTTTTTCCTTAAAGATGCAGATCTAGTCTATTACTAAATAGCATGCATTCTCCTTATATTTGAGGTGGTTCTGGACAGTTCTAGAAAACCAAACGCATGAAGAAATAAGTATTTTTAAAATCCTGCAGGAACAAGCTAAAGAGCTGCTCTGGTTTCAGGTTACTGTCAATCTCTGAGAACTGCACTGCTTGCTCTGCTAGAATAAAGTAGACAAGAAGGGCTGTGCCAACAGCGCAGACCAAAAAGGCCTGGGACCATGCCCAACAGCAAAAAGAGACCAGTGTGGATCTTGCCAGGTCGCTCTAGAATCCATTTCCTACTTCATGTATTTCTTTCTCGGACAACAGGACTAACAATACCTAATATTTAAAAATTAACTTCAAAAACCAAGAAGCCTCTTTAAAAGCATGTTTAAGTTTTTACATTTACTGTGCATTATGTGCAAAGCCTGTACAGAAAACACATGGGGGGGGGGCAGGCTCAGCATCTGCTCTGCATTTATCACACAAGGAAGACACTTACTACATGGTAAATGCATCAGAAAACAGACGCATGTTTAATTGGTAAAGACATCTGTGTTGTCTACTGATGCAGTTGGTGCAGCCCCATGTATTAAAACCCCCAACCCCTTCTGATCTGCATCACTTCCCCATATTCCTGATCCCTTCCCGATTAGCACAGCAATACTCCCCCTGCAGCCTGATTCCCCCCCCCCCTCACCTGCATCCCTCACACCCTGAAGAGCATCATCCAACCCTCTCCCACCCTTCCAATCTGTCCCCAGAACTTAACAAGAATTTCCCAGATGGGTTAGTAGCAAGGCAGAAACAATGATGTTTCTGCCCGTTTGCCAGCCTGAGCTCAAAATTGAAGATTTAATCCTTGGCAGTAGTCTTGCAGTACTACCACTAGGGACCAAGCTGCCAAATAATGGAGAAAAACAAGTTAGCCTATGGTAGAACATCAGCCTGAAAACCAGAGTTTAAATCCCACTAACACTTCTTGTGGTCTTCATGGGCAAATCACCTAACCGGCCATTGCCTAATATCCAAACATTCCCTGGGGACAGGGAAATCCCTACTGTATCTGAATATAACTCACCTTTAACTTTTTAATAAACAAACAAACTGGCAAAGCATAAGCGACCATACCCCAGTGGCCAAGAACCTAGTAAATCATTCCCCAAACCCCTTCCTACCCCCTCCTTTCCCCCACATCGCTCCACCCAGTCACACTCTCCCACCAGGGATAGTGTCTTTTTACTTATTCCACTACTACCCTCCATCTCCCGTGTAGACCTTTGTCCAGCCCTTCAACCACTCTGCATGTTTCTTACAGAATCCCCTCCAAGGCCACCCCTGTCCCATGCCCAACTCCCCTCCCAAATGCACTCTTAACCAGCCATGCAATTTGTTTCCCAATTTTACATATACACAGTATATTACTCCCCTCTCCCCTCAGCCCCAAGGCAGTATTCAAAACCACAGCATGCAAAACAACTTCATCTATAATACTGAACTCTCGTTAAGTCCTTATGGGATTCAGCCACTGCGCAGTCCAACTGTCTCGCAATGTTCCTGCTAACCACTCTCTCCACTTCAGTTGACAGCACAGGACTGCGCCAGTTCCCACTGTGGTCCAAAGCAGCACCCCCCGGTGCAGCTTCTCTGGGACACAGGCACAGAAGGATAAAGTCAAAAGTTCCATGGGGGGGGGGGGGTGGAGAAGGGCCAATCCTGTAGCGTGATCAGTCTTCTCAGCCCCCATTGCACCCCTTGTAGCCTGGGAAGCCATTAATTGTCCATCCCCTTTACTCTTACCTCCAGGGATGCGTGGTTGCCTGTCTCCGCAGCGCTACGACTTGGTTATGGTTGCAACGGACTGTCGACAAATGGCACCCTTCCTCCACAGTGCTGAAAAACAAGCTCTTTCCTTCGTACATCACCTTCAGTTTATAGGGGAACAGCATAAAGCGCACCCCTTGTTGAAACAACTGTGTACAAATCGGCGCTAACTCCCGCCTCTTTACGGCAGAAACCCAGTTTAAATAGTCATTAAATAATAAGAGGCATTGATTGCTGTATTCCAGTGTCTTTCTCCGGCGAAATTCGTTTAAGATCTGCTCTTTTTCAAACCATATGAGATATCTGCCAATGGCAGCCCTTGGGCATTGATTTCCTTCTGTTTTAGTGCCGATCCTATGTGCCCTCTCACAGCGCCAGGCCCCCCGTTAAGGCCAGCTGCGTGGGGAGCCACTCTTGAAAAAAATTATACAACTCCTCCTCCAAAACGCTTTCAGTCATGCTGATCACTTGAACATTTTTTCGTTATAATCTATTCTCTTGTTCCTCCATTTTCTCCAGCAGCTGGGCTTGCTCCTGAGTAAGTTGTGCCACCATGGTCTCCAGCCTGGGCAGTTACTGTTTCCTGTTTTGCCACCCTGTGCTCAACTTCAGACATCTGTACCAGCTGCGCTTCAACTGTTTCCTTTATCCCCTCCACAGTAGATTATAATTTATTCAAACAGTCCTCCAAAGCCGCTGTTACCACATGGGAGATCTCAGCAGCCAGATCTCCTGCTCCCACTGGTGTGATCTTGTGCATATCAGCAGCCATCTTGGCTTTGGTGCGACTAACTCCCGGCCTTTTTTAGAGCCTTCTGGGGCATACCTGTCACCACCCTGGTGGCTCAGTTCCTGCTCTCACAAGATCACGGGTCCAGGCTCTCCCACCCCGATTGCATAGCGGCTCCAGGGAGGGATATTAACAGGTTTTCTGATGGTTCAGGTCGGGAGCTGTCTATTCACACAGCCTCCCTCCAGCCGCGTATCACCGAAGTCCCAGGATTTTGAGTTTCTTATATGATGGCTTAAGACGCAAGACTCTGGGGAGTTCTAGAGGATGGGACCAAGAAAGTAAAGGACTGAGGTGCGCGTGGATTCCAATCGAGCAGCAGAAGGAGGGGGGAAGTAGAGTCCACTGGTATTTATATTACAGATGCCACAGGAAGGGGGGGTATGAAGGTGTAGATGATCGGAGATGTAAGTGGGAGTATTGGTATGCAAAGCCTTATATGGGGACAAAAGCGGAGGGGGAGCCAATGAAGCCTGATAAACAGAGGAGTTATGTAATCAAATCAAGTGGCATGGGCAATGATACAGGGGGGCTGTGTTTTGAACTAGTTGTAACCATTGAATATGGTATTGAGGGAGGCTAAGAAGAACAATGTTACAATAATCAAGTCGGGACAGAATTAACGTGAGGAGAGGAGAAGAGAAGTGAGGGATGTAGGAGACAGAAAAGGGTGGATGGCACGAGTATGACAAAGGAAGAAAAAAGAACGTTGGATCAAAGATGAGACATATGCATGGAAAGCGTGAGAAGAGTCTAAAGTAATCCCGAGATAGCCAATTAAGTCTGTCATAGGGATAGGACTAGAGGGAAGAGAAGAAGGTGGTGAACCAAACGCAGGGAACCAGATAGCTGCTGATTTAGAGGAGTTAAGATGGAGAAACCTTTCTCTGACAGCCATGAAGAAATTCAGATTAGACAGGTGATTCAAGGAAGAAACATCAGGAGTAGAAGGGCTAGTGTGGTGAAGCAAAATAATATCATCTGCATAGTAATATGCTAGGATGCTGGATTGCTGGACAATGAGTGTCAGAGGAGAAAAATATTGAAAACAAGAGGGGCGAGCAAGGAACCTTGGGGGACAACACAGGTGAGAGGAAGGGATTGAGAATAAAAGGAAGATGGGCCACCTAACATAGAAAGAACAGAAGAAGGAGCGGAACCAATAGTGAACAGACCCATGAATCCCCAGAGAATGCAGTCGGTCACGGGGAATGACGTGATCCACCAACTCAAAAGCAGAAGAAAGGTCCAGTGAAAGAGCTAAAGAGATGTCACCTCGGTCGTGAGATTGACGGATTTCATTTAGGAAGGAAAGGAGAAGTATCGGTATATGCCTGGTGCAGAAACTTGACTGGGGGGGGGGGGGGTGGAGTGCGTGGGTGGAATCTAGATGAGAGACAAGCCAAGAAAAAAAATTAATTTTCAAGAATTTTGGAAAGAAATGGAAGGGTTGAAACTGGACGATAGTGAGCTGGGGTGGCAGGGTCAGAGTAGTTACTCGCCTGAAACAGGTGTTCTCCAGGAGCAGCAGGAATCAGTCCTCACATATGGGTGACGTCAACGCCGACAGAGCCCCGTGTGGAGCATTTCTCCAGCTTTCAAAGAAAGCCTTTGGGAATGCAGCGCGCCTGCGCGGTCCCCTTCCCACCCAAGGGTGCCATCTTGCTCGGTCTGATGACATACTAAAAGACAGCAAAAATCAAAATAAAGTATATGACTGCAACTCTAGGGGAGGAGGGAGGGTCGTGAGGACTGATTCCTGCTGCTCCTGGAGAACACCTGTTACAGGTGAGTAACTACACTTTTTCCAGGACCAAGCAGGAAGTCAGTCCTCACATATGGGACTCCCCAGCTCTAGGCTACCGGGAACCCAAAGCTTAAAAAATGGCTCTCTCTCAAGAGCCTCAGCATCCGAGATAAGAATATCCTCGGAGAACGCCCCCATACGGTAGCCCAACACTAGGGCCGGAGGGTGGGAGTTGCCTAAACCTCAAAGAGATTACGGAGTACCACCTCTCCGAAAGCAGTCCCTTCGGGACTCTCTCTCCAGGCAGTAGTGGGCCGCAAAAGTCTGGCTTGAAGACCAAGTAGGCCACTCCTCCTTGGTGGGAGGAGTGGTCTAGTGGTTAGGACAAGGTATTTCAGGCCGGAGGGCCAGGGGTTCAAGTCCCACCTGGGGACAGCAATCTCAGGCCGGAGGGACTGGGATTTTTAGTCCTATAGGCACTCCTTGTGGTCTTGGGCAAGCCACTTAACCCTCCATTGCCCATGTTCCCTGTAAGTATTAGCGTATGTGTGTCATATCCCCTCGTGTTAAATGTATCTCCCAACTGACCGCTTTGACCCGGTGAAAAGCGGGATATAAATACAGCTAAACAAAATAAATAAATAAAGTAGCGGCCCGGCAGATGTCTGCCAACGGAACAGAGTGGAGATGAGCTACTGATGCGGCTTTCGTCCTGACACGGTGGGCTGTGACTCTACCCTGCAAGGGGAGGTCGGCTGCTTTGTACACCCAGGCGATACAATCTGCTACCCAAGTGGACAACATACGCTTGGAGACAGGTAACCCCAATTTATTAGGGTCAAAGGAGACGAAGAGCTGAGTAGCCCTCCGATGCCCCCGTGTACGTTCTATGTAAAAGGACAACGCCCTCTTACAGTCCAGGGTATGCAAGACTGTTTCAGCCTGGCTGGTATGCGGCCTGGGGAAAAATGTCGGAAGAACCACCTCCTGGTTGAGGTGGAAAGAGGAGACCAATTTTGGAAGGAACTTGGGATGAGTCCGTAGGACCACCCTGTTCCTATAGAACTGTGTGTACAGTCTATCAGAAACCAGAGTTTGCAGTTCACTCACACGTCTGGCCGAGGTGAGAGCTACCAGGAAGAGCGCCTTCCAAGAAAGGAAACAAATAGCAAGAAGCCATCGGCTCAAACGGTGGGCGAGTAAGTTGTTGCAAGACCATTCAAATCTCACTCAGTGGCAGGTGGACGAATAGGAGGCTTGAGCAAAAGTAGGCCTCTGAAAAAGCAGGACACCAAGGGGTGAACCGAGAGAGACTGACCCTCCACTGGTGAGTGGTGTGCTGAGAGAGCACTGAGGTGGACCCAAACAGAGTTGGACTTCAGGCCCAGGTCTGACAGGTGAAGTAGGTATTGTAATACTACTGGCACAAGGCAGGAGAAAGCATCTTCATTGTGCTGAGCACACCATAATGAAAACCTATGCCACTTGAGGGCATAGGACTTTCTGGTGGATTGCCTACTAGAGGCCAAGACCACTTCCTCAACTTCCCTAGATAGAAGCAAGTGAGCTAGCACTATCCTTTCAGCAGCCAGGCCATCAGATTGAGGGATCTGAGATTGGGGAGCAGAAGGGAACCCTGATCCTGAGACAGGAGATCGGGTTGCAACCCCAGAGAGAATGGAGTTTCCACTGCCAACTGCAGAAGAAGTGGAAACCACGGCTGCATAGGAGTGGTCCGGTACTGACATGTCGATGCCAGATAGAGACGCATAACTCAGTCCCCGTAGAATACTGCGTTCAATAGCCAAGAATCTCTGGTCTAGCGACGCTGCCGATGCTTGGGTATCCGTGCCAGATGAAGCAGCTGGAACCCCAGAGCATGGCACCAGTAGTTCTGCCGAGGTTGGGGCCTCGAGAACATCCTGGAGCCCCATTAGTGCTTTGGAAGCCGAAGCCTCCCGCCGGGGCAATTTTGCCAGTGAAAGTCCCTCAAGGGCAACACCAGAGGCATCTCGATGTTTAGAAGGAGATCTACCCTTTGAGGACCGGCTAGATTTATGTTTAGTTACCTGAGATCCATGGGAGGAAGACGAAGCCCCGGAAGACGTCGATGCCACGGAGGCTGCATCAGAGGGAAAAAGGGTTCTAAGTTTAGCAGCTCGGTTTTGCCGGCCCCTTTTCGACATCATCCCACAGGCAGCACACTCTGAAATAGAGTGGTCAGGACCTAAACATTTGAGGCGCCACTCATGGGTGTTCGTGATGGAGATGGTACCGCCACACTTAGAACACTTTTTAAAACCCGAAGCGGGATTTTCCATTCTGAAGGAAAAGGTTGGGCCTAGTGCCCAAAATGGTGCATGGCACCTGAGAAGAAAATTACTGGAAAAGACTCCAGAAAGAAAGGTTTGGGTCTTTTTGTTTTTTTTTTTTAAAGAAAGAACCTCCAGCGGTACCGGTGTAATGTCGAGGGAAGGCAGATGTGACCACAAAAAAAGAAGAAGGGGGATTTTTTTTCTGCGGTGACAGGATGTGCGACCTGTCGGCTCCGCCGAAAACGAAGAACTGGAGAAGGACATTTGGGAAAGGCGGGAAGGCAGCACGCAGGCGCCGTGGGATGCTCCCAAAAGCTTTCCTATTGGATGCTGGGGAGCGTTCCCTCACAGGCTCCGTCAGTACCGACGATACCCCATATGTGAAGACTACATTCCTGCTTGTTCCTGGAGATACCATTATTAAAGAGGACCGGAGAAATCCACTGCTTACCCCTGGGACAAGCATCATGGAATCTGTATACCTTTTGGAAACCTGACAAGTACTTGGATTGGCCACTGTTGGAAAGAGGATACAGGACTTGATAGACCCTTGGTCTGACTCAAGAACATAAGATATGCCATACTGGGTCAAACCAAGGTTCATGAAGCCCAGTATCCTGTTTCCAACAGTGGCCAATCTAGGTCATACGTACCTAGCAGTATCCCTAAGAGACAGGTTCCACAATGCTTGTATTGGGTCAAGCATTGATATCCTGGGTCCCTTTTTAATGATGGTTTATGGACCTTTCCTAAACCACAATACTGTGGCATATATTATGTTCATATGTTTGAAGCAGAGACACCCAAATCTCCACCCTACACAGCAACATGGGAGGGTTCCCGAGTCCCAGAAACCATGGGAGCCCCTAGACCTTGAACCACACCCCCTCCCCCTGGCTGTCCCACAGGACTGCATCACAAGCTAAAGGGGCTGCTGCAAGGCCACAAAAAATAAGGAGCAGACTGGACAGGCTCGGGATTCTGGGACACATGGACAGACTTCTGAGGGCCCCCTGCTCCAGGACTTACACTGAAGGCCCCAGCAACCCAGACGCATAGAGTTCACCCACCTCAATATGCCGCGGGAACCGAGCCATCAGGCAAAATGGCAGCTCTTCCTGCCAATGCATCTTCCAGCAATTGAGCTGCCACCACATTCTCAGCAAAAGACTCGGCCTGCCTTCCCCCCAGTGCCATGGTATCAGGGCCTCCTTGCTACCACTGAGAATTCCCCCAGTTTGGTAGCACAAACTATGTAACCAGAGGAACTTCTCAAGCATCTCCCCCCCCCCCCCCCCCACAGGCATAGCAGCAGCAGCTGCAGTCTGTCATTGCCACAGCTGGCATCTGCAGACTTCCCCCATTGCAGTCCCTGACATGCAGAGCTCCCCCGCTCCCAAGGAAGCTCCACTCATCCTCAGAAGGCCCTCTCTGTCCCCTTCCATGGGCCCAAACCGTACCAGATCAGAGCACAGGAGCAGAGCTGGAGCCTTTGCTTTCTAGCCAACTTGTGTCTTTATTGAAACTTTATCACTGCAGCCTATGCCCCACAGGAAAGGCCACTAGAGAAGAAAAGGAGGAGAAAAAAGGCAGTGGATAATAGACCCCAAACAGATCTGTCCCACTGGGGTGGATATCACCTGGATCTTGGTGCCTTTCATGAGGCAGTTACTGCTGCACAGGGGGGTTAACCAACAGAAGTCTACTCCACCAAGGGAGAGACCATATGCCCTGGGAGACAAGAAGGATCACCCTCAACTAGGGATGGTGGCCCCAAAACCGGCGCTCTGGGAGGGATCTACACCCAGCTCCACTAGAGAAGGCAGCCCTTAGACTGTAGCTCCAGGAGCAGCACACCAGTCAAGTCACCACCCCGTGATGGATATGGAACACTGATAAGTGTTCTGTTTGAACCACTCCTTATACTAGCAATGTTGTCACTGGAAAGTTAGTTTCTTTGTCTCAAACATTTGCTGTTTGTCTGGGCTGGTTTAGCAGGATGAAAAGGAAGTTTTTCTTTTGTCTCTATCTCCTGGCTAACAGGCATAACTCACTCATTCTGGACTGGTCTCCTGAGACAATATGGAACATTTTGATACCACTCCATTCAAACCATCTTCCCCCTTCCAGGTCAAAGAGACAACACATACAAACACGCACGCACACACATGAGTGGAAGGGATGAGAAATATTCCATAAGCCATGCTTCTGCATACTTTCCTCACTTGTGCTTAAATAAAAAAGAAAAGTCACTATATGGAAGGCCCAGCAGTAGAGCTTAAGAACTGCCATATAGAGACCCAAGTTCAATTCATTTATCTAATATATGCTGGGAGCAGAATGGAGAGAGCACGGGGAAGCTGCCATAGTCAGCTACTCAAGAGCAACAACTGACTGGCTTAAATATGCACACATGTGTTCTGAAAGAAACTTAGAACCATGCCACACTCAAAGGATGGTCCCTGCAATGGCATGGTAAGAAATCATCACTTGAACTGGATGGCATACATCCCAAGGTGCTGAATGAACTGACGTATGAGATTGCAGAGAAAGGCTACCTCTTGTGATTCATCAGGAGTAGTTTATGGGAGTTTTTATCCGTGTGATCTCTTATACATTGGGAAGACCTTAAGGAGCTTTCGGGTACGGATTTGTGAATATCGCAGCAGACTGTGGTTAAAGTTCATGAAGCCCCTTTGGTTGAGCACTTTCTTATGGCAGGGCATGTTTTTGAAGATATCAGGTGTTTCTGAATTGAGGCAGTTGAAAGGGGTTTTGGTGGCCGTTCAAGCGAACAAGCACTGCTTTTTTGTGAACAATGCTGGATTTTCCGCCTGGGGACAGTCACTCCAGGTGGTTTAAATGTGCAGATTGACTGGGGGGGGGGGGGGCGTGCGTTTAGGATCTTGGATGTAGGTGGAGCTTAGGTTTGCTGTATATAAGTGGATGGTATTGATCAGATCGCATGCACGGCATTTTCTGTGAGTAGCGTGGTGGCGTTTGGATCACCATTGTTGAAGGTTCATCTGTCTGACTATAATGTGGTAAGCGATAATGTTTTTATATTCATTTTTGGCACAGTTAGGGTATAGTTTTGGGTATTTTTGATTAACAAGTGTTCATGTGTTGTTTTTTGTTTTTATGGCAGCCGCGGTGGCGTTTGAATCACTAGTGTGGAAGGTTTATTTGTCTGATTACCATGTGTTTTCAGCTTTCCCTTTGAAGAAGCATTTACTGCAAAACGCGTATTGGTGCTGAAGAGTACGGCGTTGGGATCATCATGATAATAAGAAGGAATCATTATGATTAAGAGAATATGTATATTTTTGATAAGCTGAATTTCACTTTTGATTTGATATGAGATTCTTGCCATGATGTGTTTAATACAACTTGCTATAAAGCTGTGTTCAATATAATCGTGAGGTGGTTGGGTCGGTCCTTGAAGTAACGGGGCCTATAGAGAGGTTTTCCTCAGTCTCTGGTTGATGCCCGATGTTCTGAGACCTTCCCTCCGTCTCTGGTTTTGTCTTTATTGTTTTTTGAATGCTCTGAACATCCCTTATTTTTCTTTTTTGTTGGTATTATTGGAGTGATTTTTTGTTTTTTTATGGTAAGAAGAAAAGCAAGACAGATAGAACAAATGGGGAGGAAAACCTCTTAATCTTAGTGGGGACTGGATATAAGCTAAGAAAAATCCAATCTATTTTTTGGGATCTGCCAGATACTTGTTAGACTGGCCACTGTCACAGACAAGAGGCTGGGCTCTATGAACCATTATCTGACTCATATGTGTCTTATGGGTAGTTTTACACTGAACTGGAAGCAAAAGGTGCAGAAATATAGTGTCAAGTAGCAAAACTTATTCAGCAATGCTTCAAGTTTTCTTTTTAAAATATAAATCATAAATGATATCTAGATTGCCATCCTTTTGTGGTTTTACACCAGAGCTAGGAAACCACAAACAGCTATTGAAGAACACCAGGGGGTATAAAACTGCAAAGAAAAATGTTAAGTATTTTTTTCTCACTTGAATGTGTTACAACACTTACACAAAAGGTTTATACTAACAGAAGCATCTGCTGTCAAAGAATATATTGAGACAATTTTATCTTCCTTTAAACCAGTGTTTATACTCGGGAATCAGATAATGCTTAAAAGCCTGAATAGGGCCTTTAAATGTCTGATGTAAAACACTCAGATTAAACTGGAACTGGAGCTTCCAATTTTTAATTTATTGCCGAGATGCTTCACTAAGTAACAAAGATTAGCTACCAGTGAACATCAATATTTCATTTCTTTGACCTACCTCTTTTCTTTAGTCTTTTACTATGGAATTCATGATTACGTGAATAACTATTTTGTCTTAAATACAAATTTAATTTATAAACCTACTTTTTTTTTTTTTTTTTTAAGAGAAAGATGTCAGCAGAAAAAAACTATTTGGTTCATTCAGTCTTCCCATCTGCTGGCTACCTACCCATTGCCCTATCACAAGTCTACTTTATTTGTGGGCTTTTCCCTCGCATGCCTAACTTATGCCACAGTTTTGGCTCCTACAATCTTCCCTGAAAGTCTGTTCCAGGTGTCCATCCACTCCATTAAAAACTATTTTCTCATATTATTTTTGAGTTTCTTCCTTCCACTTTATAAGATCCCTTGTCCTTGGGCTTTTCATTTTGTAGCAAATACTATTTTAAAGCTTTTGAAAGCCCTTAAGACCTAGTTTTTTCAGCTCCCCTTCCCCGATTCCTCCACCTCCTAGTCCCTTTGTCCTGGCAGCATGTGTCTGCATTTTCTCCTTGACTATTTCTTCTTGGATTAAACATAACTTCTGTCTTCTTTCTCCCTCTCTTCTCTGCCTCCTTTGCCCTCCCTGGACATTTGTTTTGTAAACCACTTCAGTTTTTGAAATAAATGAATAAATGGTTAGTTATTTTAAACGTTTGCATCATATCTATCCCTTCCCTTCCCTTTCTAGGGAGTGCATCTTAGCTCCTGCAGTCGAAGTGTATAGCTCAAGGCTTGACAACCCTAGATACCAAGTCACCATGACAACTAGAAAAAACAGACCTGGCACTTAGGTTTTACATGCTCAGCAAAGAAGTTTAGAATCGGCCCTTGATGTCTGCAACAGCAGTGTCTCACTCCACATAGAAGGGCAGTCATGTTACCAGCTGGCGCCGGCTGAAGGAATAGCTGCCTCACTGATTTGAGTATGTGATGTCACAAGAAGCAGCAAGGCAGTTTTAAAGAGATGCCCACGAGGGGCACTCTACTTCCCTGGGAAGCGGCAGCAATAGCCACATCAGATTCAATGACAGCAGCAGCAGCCCAGTTAGGGCACTTCCCTGAGAGGTAGGGCAGACTAGATAGGCCATGTGGTCTTTTTCTGCCGCCATGTTTCTATGTTTCTAAGAAGGAGCAGCAACATTCACTGGAGTATATCCTGAACAGACCAGCGCAGTGTATAGGACTAATGGCATATTTAAAGTGTGAGAGAGAGGTGGGGGGGGGAGAGGGAGGAAAGACAAGAGTCTATTGTTAAGGATGGGGGAAGAGAAGACAAAGTGGGGAATAGGCTGCAACTGCTGGTGTGGGTACACGGGCAATGGGGACAGACTGAAATAAGGTGGGGTGGGTGATGGAGAGTGGCTCAGGCTGTAGCTGTTGGGTTCATGGCAGCAGAATCTGTTCCTTTCTTTCTTAACAGACTGCCAAAAGTCTAATATACACACTGTGTGAAAGGAACTATCCCTTGTGTATCTGTGCATTGTGTACATGTAGCAGTACTGAAGAAATATTAACCTGAACTAGGTATGAGAATTCAAAGAGGCTGATGATGATGTGTGTTGGAGGGGTAGTGGGGGGCTGGGTCAGAAAGATGGCAAATTTAAATCGGGAGGTTGAGGTCATTTCTGTATAAATCCCTGTGACCTCTTCTACAGAACTCTAGACAATTCTTTGGACCACACGAAAGAACAGAGAGTTAATCCAGAGGGCAGTTACTAAAAACGTTTACAGTCTTTCAAGATGTAAGCATGTATATATCCTGGAGGAAAGGAGGTTAAGGGAAGATTTAATAAAGATATTTAAGTATCTCCTACAATACCTGTAACTCACCTGTAACAGGTGATCTCTGGGAACAGCAGGAATTTAGTCTTCAAATATGGGTGTCGTCGGTACCAACGGAGCCTGCGCGGGAACGCTCCCCAGCGTCCAATTAGGAAGCTTTTGTGAGCACCCCACAGCGCCTGCATGCTGCCTTCCCGCCTTTCCCAACTGTCTCTCACCAGTTGAGTTTAAAGCTGAGACAAAGAGAGAGAGAGAGAGAGAGAAAGAGAGAGAGAGAGATACAACTCCTAGGGGAGGTGGGTGGGTTGTGAAGACTAAATTCCTGCTGTTCCCGGAGATCACCTGTTACAGGTGAGTAACTATGCTATCTCCAGGAACAAGCAGGAATGTAGTCTTCACATATGGGGACTCCCTAGCTACAGATGCCAGGGAGAAACCCCAGATGTTGAAAGGGCTCCACTTCCCCCCATGGATCTCTTGCATCCTACCAGGGATGGTGGGTAGGAGTTGATTAAGTATGGAACAGGTGTTGAAGAACAGCCTGACCAAACAAGGCATCCCGGTGGGAGTCCTTGTCCAAGCAGTAATGGGCTGTGAAGGTATGAACCGAGGCCCAAGTAGCTGCTCGACAGATGTCGTCGATAGACGCAGAGTGAAGATGAGCCATAGAGGCTGCCATGGTTCTCACATTGGGCGCTGTGACATGGCCTTCAAGAGGAAGGTTCTTACTCCGATAGGCAAAAATATACACTGTGCAATCCAGTTGGACAGTGTCCTTTTGGAGACTGGAAGCCCTAAATGACTAGGATCAAAAGCAACAAAGAGATGGGAGGACTTTCTATGTTGCTGTGTCCTTTGCAAGTAAAAGGCCAAAGCTCTTTTACAGTCCAAAGTATGAAGATTCCTTTCTGCATTAGAGGCATGAGGCCTTGGGAAAAAACTAGGAAGGTAAACAGCTTGGTTTAAATGAAAAGGTGATACCACCTTTGGCATAAAGTGAGGATGAGTCCTAAGGACTACCTTATCATGATGGAACCTTGTATAAGGAGGATCAGCCACCAATGCTTGCAACTCACTAATGCGACCTGCTGATGTGATTGCAATAAGAAAAATAACCTTCCAGGAAAGGAATTTTAAAGAGGTAGTGGCTAATGGTTCAAAAGGCGGCTTCATGAGCTGGCCAAGAACCAGATTTAAATCCCATGCCACCGGTGGTGGCTTAATGGGAGGCTTAGTTAGAAGAAGGCCTCTCATAAATCTCGCTATGATAGGATGAGAGGAAATAGGTTGCCCATTTAAAGGTTTGAGAGAAGCTGCAATAGCACTCAACTGAACTCTCACTGAATTGGTCTTAAGCCCTGCATTAGACAAATGAAGGAGATATTCCAGTGATGATTCCAGAGGTATTACAAGAGGGTTAAGACCCTTCTGCGAACACCATATGGTAAACCTTTTCCACTTGAAAGCATAAGAGTGTCTTGTGGATGGTTTCCTGGAAGCATAAAGGATATCCTTTACTTGCTAAGAAAGGCTAAGACCATGAAATTCTAGGCTTTCAGCAACCAGGCCCTGAGATGTAGAGACTGGGGATTGGGATGCCACAGCATCCCGTCCTCCTGGGATAGGAGATCTGGAGCAAATCCTAGTTCCAGAGATGGAGCTTGAGAGAGATGTAAGAGCAGAGGGTACCACACTTGTTGTGGCCAATGTGGGGCTATGAGAATCATACGGCCTCTGTCTCTCTGAAGCTTGAATAGGGTTCTGGGAATTAGGGGAATGGGTGGGAAGGCATACAGAAAGTTCCGACCCCAACGAAGGAGGAAAGCATCCGTGGCCTGACAACCCTAAGCCAGAATTCTGGAACAGAACCGGAGAAGTTTGGCATTCAGCGGACTTGCAAAGAAGTCTATGTCTGGGGTTCCCCAAAATTGGAAAATTTTGGCCACCTGGTCTGCATGGAGAGACCATTCGTGTGGAAGCAAAACTCGACTGAGTCTGTCTGCCCAAGAGTTTTGAATGCCTGGAAGATACACTGCAAGGAGATGTATCTGATGCTCTCTGGCGAGGGCCCAAAGTCGCAAAGCTTCCTTGCAGAGCAACAGAGAGCCTGTTCCGCCCTGCTTGTTCACATAGAACATAGCTGCCTGGTTGTCCGTTTGAATTAGGACAGTTTTGTAGCTGAGTTGGGTGTGAAACACTCGAAGAGCAAGAAAGATTGCTCTGAGCTCTAGAAGATTGATGTGGAGATCGGTCTCCTGTGGATGTTTAGGATGCTGCTGACCCTTTTGGGCAGACTGACCTGAACGATGCCCTTGCTGGGTAGAACAACTTCTTTCTAGTGAAAAATGGTTTTTTGTAGGACTTTTTCCTTGCAGGATCAGCTGTAGATTTTGATAATCTATCCAAGGTGAGATTATCAGCATCTAGCTCATTAGCTTTCTCTTGCCAATTTTTGCCAAAGAGATTCTCTCCTCTGCAAGGAATATTCCCCAGTTTGTCCTGTACCCAAAGTTCCAAGTCAGATGCCTGAAGCCAGGCAATCCTACGTGCGCCTATGGCAATAGCAGAAGTTCTGCTTATGCACTCAAAACAATCAAAAGCTGCACAATTTACGAATTTGGAAACATCCTGAGCATGTTTGATAAGTGCAAGATAATCTTGTCTCTTATCATCAGGAAGGAGAGGGCTCATAAGCTCTAGATCTCCTGTAACTTCCTTAAGGAACATTCCCATATATAAAATGTAGGAACTAATCCTGGCAGAAAGCACAGAGGCCTGGAAGGTTTGACGACCAAAGGCATCAAGATTTCTACATTCACGTCCTGGAGGATTAGATGCATGTCTTTTTGCACTCTTGACCCTTCTCATAGCTGATTCCACCACCATGGAATGGTGGGGCAGCTGCGTTTTTTGAAATCCAGGACAGGGGGGAACTCGATACATGGTATCGAGCCTACGAGAATGAGGAGAAGTGGTGAGAGGTCTTTCCCACATCCTTAGCATGAGATCATGCAAGATCTCATGAATAGGCAAAGTAGCTGCCTCTTTGGGAGCTTTAGGATACTGTAAAATCTCCAATTCCTTCGTCCTAGGCTCTGTTTCAGGAGCCACTGTGATGGAAAGACCTCGAGCCACATCCTGGATAAAATCCTGGAAGGATATATCCTCTGGAGGAGACATCCTACGTTTAGGAGAGGAAGAATCCTCAGGAAGAAATACTCTGGTATCGACAGAGCTGTCAGAGTCTTCAGACTCGTTGGACGATTCAAAGTATCTCCTGTCCGGGTAATCGTGCAGCGCACGATACCGGTACCGATCGAAGTCGGTATCGACAGGATCCGGTACAGACTTGTCAGTACCAGAGGGCACAGCATGCGTCAGTACCGGTAGTCCACCTGCTGACGTCGATGCAATTGGCCCCGGTACCGATGTAGGTGTTGGTACCGATGTAGGTGTTGGTACCGGTTGAATTGTCTGAAGCGGTTTTGGGGGCATCGATGCCGAGAGAAGAGCCGCCAGACTGCGTTCAATAGCCAAGAATCTCTGGTCTATCGACGACCCCGATGCCTGGGTATCGGTACCGGACAAAGCGGCCGGTACCCCAGAGCATGGCACCAGTAGTTCTGCCGAGGTTGAGGCCTCGAGAACATCCTGGAGCCCCGATGATGCTTTGAAAGCCGAAGCCACCCGCCAGGGCAATTTTGCCGGTGTGAGTCCCTCAAGGGCAACGCCAGAGGCATCTCAATACTTAGAAGGAGATCTACCCTTTGAGGACTGGCTAGACTTATGTTTAGTTACCCGAGATCCATGGGAGGAAGATGAAGCCCTGGAAGATGTTTATGCCCCAGATGCTGCATCGGAGGGAAAAAGGGTGCTAGATTTAGCAGTTCGGTTTTGCCGACCCCTCTTCGACATCATCCCAAGGCAACACACTCGGAGATAGAGTGGTCAGGACCTAAATATTTGAGGCACCACTCATGGGTGTCGGTGACGGAGATGGTACTGCCACACTTGGAACACTTTTTAAAACCCGAAGCGGGTTTTTCCATTGTAGAGGAAAGTTGGGCCTAGTGCCCAAAATGGCACGTAGCACCAGAGGAGAAAAAAAGCTGGAAGACTCCAGGAAAAGTATTTTTTTTTCTTTTTTTTTTTTTTTAAGGAAAAGAAAGAAAGAACGAACCAGCGGTACCGGTGTAGCGTCAAAGGAAGGCAGACGCGACCACAGAAAAGAAGAATAAATAGGATATTTTCTGCGGTGACAGGAAGTGCGACCTGCTGGCTCCGTGGAAAACGAAGAACTGGGAAGAGACAGTTGGGAAAGGTGGGAAGGCAGCACAAAGGGCGCTGTGGGGTGCTCCCAAAAGCTTCTTAATTGGATGCTGGGGAGCTTTCCCGTGCAGGTTCCGTTGGTACCGACGATACCCATACGAGGGCTGCTATTTATATTTCTGGCCTAATAATGAAAAAACGAATATTTATGATCAAAATTGGTTTTATTGTTTTTCAAAATATTCTCCATGAAGATCAATACATTTTTGCATGCGTTTGAACCAATTTTCAAAGCACTTTTTCCACTCCGATTGAGGTAACTCCAAAACATGCATTTGGAATGCATCAACCGCATCTTCGGGTGCTGAAAATCGTTGACCACGTAATTTGCTTTTGATGTGCGGGAATAAAAAGAAGTCATTGGGTGCCAAATCAGGGCTGTACGGTGGATGACCCATCAATTCGATGTTTTGGCCGGTCAAAAATTCCTTTGTTTGAGCCGATGTGCGAGAGCTCGCATTGTCACGATGAAGAATTATTCGCCTCTTCTTCGACTTTTTCCGAATTTCTCCGAAGACTTCTGGTAAACAAATGGTCGTGTACCATTCAGAATTGACCGTCCTACGTTGCTCTAAGGGCACTGTCGCCACGTGACCGGTAATGCCGAAGAAACAGGCAACCATTTGCTTCAATGTGCTTCTTCCGCAAACAACTTTTGTTGGATTTGGCTCATCTTGGAAGACCCATACAGTCGATTGCTGGTTTTTTTCGGGCTCATATGCATAGATCCATGATTCGTCACCTGTGTAGATGTTATACACAGTCTTTGATGCACCTTGAACGTATTTTTTCAACATTTCCTTGCACCAATCGACACGAGCCTTCTCTTGAGCGTTTGTCAGATTATGCGGGATCCAACGCGAACAAATCTTTTTTACGGCCAAATGATCATGCAATATCTTATTGATGCTTGTCATACTAATGCCCAAAGATGCCTCAATCTCACGGTATGTCACATGACAATCTTGCTTTATCAGTTCACACACAGCATCGATATTTTCTGGCACAACCACCGATTTTGGATGACCCTGACGGAATTCGTCCTGGAGCGAACGTCGGCCACGATTGAATTTGTTATACCAGTTTTTTACAATGCTGTAGGATGGTGCTTTATCGCCGTATAAAAAATTTAGTTCATCGATGCACTCTTGTCTTGAAAATCCACGTCGAAAGTTATGAAAAATAATTGCACGAAAATGTTCACGAGTTAATTCCATTTTTCGCCGGAGATTAATTTTTCAAGTTACTGTAAACAACAAATCGCGCTCAAATGATAAAATGTTATGAATAAGGTTATGTTCAACAATGTCAGTGTTCCAATGGAACCACTAGATGGCACCTGGCAACACTTACTGTTGCTAAGGCCAGAAATATAAATAGCAACCGTTATGTGAAGACTACATTCCTGCTTGTTCCTGGAGATAGCAAATACAATGCTAGGAATCATAAGGAAAGGAATGGAGAATAAAACAAAGGATATTATAATGCCTCTGTTTCATTCCATGGTGTGACCGCACCTTGAATAGTGTGTGCAATTCTGGTCACCATATCTTAAAAAAAGATATAGCATTATTAGAAAAGATACAGAGAAGAGCCACCAAAATGGTCAAGGAGATGGAAGGATACCCCTATGAAGAAAGGCTAAAAAGGTTAGGGCTCTTCAAACTGGAAAAGAGACAGCTGAGGGGAGATATGATAGAGGACTATAAATTAATGAATGGAGTGGAAAGGGTAAACATAGATAGATTGTTTACGCCATTAAAATACAGAAAGACATGGGGACATGCAAAGCTACAGTGTAACCTATTTAAGGCTAATGAGAGAAAATATTTTTCACTCAACGCGTAATCTAACTCTGGAATTCGTTACCGGAGGATGTAGTAAAAGCTGTTAGCATAGGGGGTTTAAAAAAGGTTTGGACAAGTTTCTGGAGGTAAGGTCCATAAACCTTCCCTCAAGCTTTTGGCCCAGGAACGTAGGATCCAAAAACACTGCTGCACCAGTCCAGCAATCACCATCTGCTGGAGAGAAAAAAAATACTGAAGGGAGCCACCTAGCTGCACTAATCCATATTAACAGCTGTGATGTCACTGCAGGTTTCTAGTCTTCTCTGTCTCCATCAGCTGCTGGCAGGAGGTCATAACCACTTTGTCTGGACTGGTCTAGAAAGATGAATTAGAATGGAATTTGATCAAAGACTTTGAACCAGTGGTATTTCAGTTCAAAAATTACTGAACTTGTGCATGAACACAAGAAAGACAGTTCTGAAGTAACTATTTTAGATATCTCGATATCTTTGTTTATACTGTAAATTATTGCTGTGGTGACTAACAACTAATCATGAATTCTGATGTTTGAAAAAAGAGAAATGACCATAAAGGGAAAGGTCAAGTGACTGAAGACACTTGTATTTTAATTTTTTGATGTTTTACGTGTACATAGTGGGAAAGGTAGTGTATAGATGTTAGATTTTGTTGCAGGTTGCATTCTGGGGATGTATTTATTGTTGATTTTGCTTTGCACATTTTTACCACCTTTTTTGTTTAAACTGCTATTGCAATAATTAGTTTACTGCATATCATCTTGAGTACATATAAATGGTCAATTTATAACTGTACATGCAAAAATAAACAAACTAGGTAGCTAGCTTCCAATCAGTCATAAATCTGGCACCTAGATTATGAAAATTTGTCAAGGCCTGGTATAGCTAATAGTGCAGACCTGTTTGGTTGGCCTTTCAATCACTACTGCCTTGTCACTATTCTTTTGTGGATGAAATCTCCTGACACCTCTGCAAAGATGTTATTTCCCTCTTTCTACTACCAATCTCTCTATTAACCCAAGTAAGTTTTTAGCTTTCCTAACTGTTTTGGTACATTAAGGTGAAATTAGACTTACCTGCTAATTGTTGTTCCTGGAGTAGATACAGTCTAGTCCCGGACCTCTGGGTTGTCTACCTTAAACAGCAGCTTGGAGACTGAGGAACCTCCTTCTTTTCATGATGTCACCAGTATATCTTCCCGGGAGCCACCTCCACTTCCCAGTACCTATTGACAAAGCAGACTCACCGGAGCAACAAGTAAGTATTCATGTAACCTCAACATTCCTTACCCGTGCTAATCTACCCAAGGTAGAACACTAATAGGAGGAGAAACTCCCCAACAAGTAACTTGTAAACAGTAACATGTAACCTTCAAACATGCGAAGAACCTTACCCCTGCTCTCCACCCGTAGGCATGACGATCCTGAAAACACCCCTCCCTTTAAAAATTAATTCCCAAACTTGACCCAGTTTCTTACCTGTGACACCTGGAATTTCCGTCAGGCTGCCGCCTTTGCAAGTGAATAACACTGGGGAGGGATACGGGACTAGACTGTATCTACTCCAGGAACAACAATTAGCAGTTAAGTCTAATTTCACCTTCCTGACCGTATCTCCAGTCTAGTCCCGGACCTCTGGGAATGTACCAGAGCAGTACTCAACGGGAGGGACACCCCTTGGCAGCCTGAAGCACTGCTGCACCAAAACACACGTCCTGCTGCGCCTGGACATCTAGACGGTAATGCTTGACAAAGGTATTTAACGATGACCACGTTGCCGCCTTACAAATTTCCAGAAGCGCCACCAACCGAGACTCAGCCCAAGACGCAGCGTGCGCTCTCGTGGAATGGGAACTCAGCCCCTCCGGCACAACCTTACCTTTTCAACACGTACACGGAAGAGATAGCTTGCTTGAGCCATCTAGAAATGGAGGCTTTCGAGGCAGCCTCGCCCCTTCGCGGGCCCACGAAAAGCACAAAAAGAGTCTGTCCGACCTACGAAACTCCGCCGTCCGACTCAGGTACCTTTTCAACGCCCGCTTGACATCCAAGGTACTCCGAACCTTCGAATCCGGATTGCCCGACTCCCCCCTAAACACAGGTAAGGAGATGACTTGACTCAAATGAAACGACGACACCACCTTGGGCAAAAAGGCTGGCACTGGCCTCAACACCACCTTTGACTCAAAGAACGACAGGTACGGCTCCCTACAGGACAATGCCTGCAACTCGGAGACCCTCCGCGCTGAACAAATAGCCACCAAAAACACCACCTTCAAAGTGAGATCCTTCAACGACACGCAACTCAAAGGCTCGAAAGGCTCGCGCTCCAAGGCTTCCAGCACAAATGGAAGACTCCACTTGGGCACAAAGTGCCGCACCAGAGGCCTCAACAGCAACACCACTCGGAGGAACCTCTTGATGTCCCCCTGTCCCCCCAGCGGTCGCCCACCTACCTTACCTCGATAACAAGTCAGGGCTGCGACCTGCACCCTTAACGAAGTGGCGGCCAACCCTTTGTCAAACCCATCCTGCAAAAATTGCAATATCTGGGGCACTGTAGCCGCTAATGCTACGGCCGCTCTGTCGGCACACCAGGCTTCAAACACTCTCCAGACTCGAACGTACACTAGCGACGTAGATCTCTTTCTGGCCTTTAACAAAGTGCTAATAACCGCTGCAGAATAGCCTCTCGCCTTTAGCCGCGCCCTTTCAATAGCCAAGCCGTAAGCGAGAACCGATCCAGATGGGGCATCAGTAGAGGACCCTGCGACAGGAGGTCCACTCGCTGTGGGAGACGCCATGGCCTTGCCACCAACAGTCGCACCAAATCCGCGTACCAGGGCCGGCGAGGCCAATCTGGAGCTATCAGAATTACCTGTCCTCTGTAAGCCTCTAGGCGCTGGATCACTCTGCCTATGAGTGCCCACGGAGGGAAGACGTATAGAAGCTGCCCTTCTGGCCACCTCTGGACGAGGGCATCCAGGCCCTCCGACATTCTTTCTCGCCTTCTGCTGAAGAATCGACCGACCTTCGCGGACTGGAATGTCGCCATGAGGTCCATAACGGGCGAGCCCCAGCGTCGCGCTAGCATCTCGAACACTTCCGGGTGGAGGACCCACTCTCCCGGGTCCACCCTCACTCGGCTCAGAAAGTCTGCCTGCACATTGTCCACTCCGGCCACATGTGCCGCTGAGAGATCCACCAGATTTTCCTCGGCCCAACTGCACAGGGCCTCGACCTCCACCTCCAGCGACATGCTGCTGGTTCCGCCATGACGATTTACGTATGCCACCGGCGTAGCGTTGTTGGAGAATACTCGAACCGCCGACCCCGCAAGAAGCCTCTGAAAGCTCTGCAAGGCCAGCGACACCGCTCTCAGCTCCAATCTGTTGATCGCCCAAGTCCTCTCCTGCGCGTTCCACTGTCCCTGGGTGAACCGTCCCCGGCAATGAGCGCCCCAACCCAGAAGACTGGCGTCCGTCGTCACCGGCAACCAGTCGGGCGATTCCAATGGTCTCCCCTTCTCCAACGACGCGGAAAGAGTAGTTACTCACCTGTAACAGGTGTTCTCCAGGAGCAGCAGGAATCAGTCCTCACATATGGGTGACGTCGGCACCGACGGAGCCCTCGAGGAGCAATTCCCCAGCTTTCAAAGAAAGCCTTTAGGAATTGCAGCGCGCATGCGCGGTCCCCTTCCCGCCCAAGGGTGCCATCTTGCTCAGTCTGATGACATAGCGAAAAGACAGCAAAAAATTAGCAAAAACGAAATGAGAGGACTGCAACTCCAAGGGGAGGAGGGAGGGTTGTGAGGACTGATTCCTGCTGCTCCTGGAGAACACCTGTTACAGGTGAGTAACTACTCTTTCTCCAGGACCAAGCAGGAAGTCAGTCCTCACATATGGGACTCCCTAGCTTAAGGCTACCGGAGACCCTAAGCACAAAAAGGAGCTCCCTTAAGCTCAGTAGCACAGAAGGAAGGAATCTTCTCTGAAAACGCCCCCGACCGGTAGCCCAACACCAGGGCCGGAGGGTAGGAGTTGCCTAAACCTCAAAGAGATTATGGAGGACCGCCTGACCGAAAGCACTGTCCCTCCGGGACTCCCTCTCCAGGCAGTAATGGGCCGCAAAAGTCTGGCTTGAAGACCAAGTAGCGGCCCGGCAGATGTCTGCCAACGGAACAGAGTGGAGATGAGCCACTGACGCAGCCTTCGCCCTAACACGATGAGCCGTGACTCGACTCTCCAACGAGAGGCCGGCTGCCCCATAAGCCCAAGCGATACAGTCAGCAACCCATATGGACAAAGTACGCTTGGAGACAGGCAGCCCCAAATTATTGGGGTCAAAAGAAACAAAGAGCTGAACAGCTCTCCTATGCTCTCGCGTACGGTCAAAGTAGAAGGATAAGGCCCTCCTACAGTCCAGGGTATGCAGGACCATCTCAGCTCGGCTGGAGTGGGGCCTGGGAAAGAAGGTGGGGAGAACTACCTCCTGGTTGATATGAAACGGAGAAACCACCTTTGGAAGAAACTTAGGGTGAGTCCGCAAGACTACCCCTATTCCTGTAGAACCTAGTGTAAGGGGGATCAAACACTAGGGCCTGAAGTTCACTAACGCGCCTAGGAGAAGTAAGGGCTACCAAAAACAAAGTTTTCCAGGAAAGAAAACGAAGAGGGCAGGTAGCCATAGGCTCAAAAGGCGGACAGGTAATCCGCTGCAAGACCACATTCAGATCCCATTCAGGGGCTGGAGGCCGCAAAGGAGGCTTAAGGAGAAGGAGGTCTTGGAGAAAACGAGCCACCAAAGGGTGGTTGGAAAGAGGCCTGCCATCCACCTGTGCGTGATGTGCAGAGAGAGCACTGAGGTGGACTCTGACAGAGTTGGACTTAAGGCCCAGATTGGAGAGGTAAAGCAAATATTGCAAGACCACTGCCACCAAGCAGGAGAAGGGATTCTCAGACTGCTGAGCACACCAAATGGAGAACCGACGCCACTTAAGAGCGTAGAACATCCGGGTGGAAGGCCTCCTCGAGGCCAAGACAACTTCTTCCACCTCCCGAGGCAGCTGGAGGGGAGCAAGGACTACCCTTTCAGCAGCCAGGCCATCAGATGAAGGGACCGGAGGTTGGGGTGTAGGAGAGATCCCTGATCCTGTGTCAGGAGATCGGGTTCAAACCCCAGAGGAAGAGGAGTGTCCACCGCCAGCTGCATTAGAAGCGGGAACCAAGGTTGTCTCGGCCACCGGGGAGCCACTAGGATCATCGAGGCTTTGTCTCTGAGAACTTTGAAGAGTGTCCGAGACACCAGCGGCATGGGAGGAAAGGCATACAAGAGGCCTGTGGACCATGGAATCAGAAAAGCATCTGCCGCTACTCTGAGAGGATGCGGTTGTCGAGAGCAGAATCTGGGAAGTTGCCGGTTCAGAGGACTGGCAAACAGATCCATGGTGGGGAGGCCCCACTTGAGAAAGATCCGCTGAACCACCAATGGATCCAATCTCCACTCGTGTGGTTGGAGGATCCTGCTTAGCTTGTCTGCCAGGCAATTTTCCTGACCTGGGAGATAGACAGCTTTGAGGAGGATGCCGTGGTGGACGGCCCAAGAGCACAGTTTTTGTGCCTCCTGACAGAAAAGGAAGGAGCCTGTTCCACCTTGTTTGTTCACGTAGAACATTGCAACTTGATTGTCCGTCTAGACCAGCACAGACTGGTGAGAAATGAGGTGGGAGAAGGCTCTCAGAGCTAGGCGGATGGCTCTGAGCTCCAGGAAGTTTATCTGCTGAGCAGACTCCCAAGGAGTCCAGAGGCCTTGAGTACATGTCCCTTGGCAATGTGCTCCCCAACCCAGGAGAGAAGCATCGGTTGTTAGCACCTGAGAAGGCGGAGGAGATTGAAAATCCACTCCCAGCAGCAGGTTTGGCAGATGAAGCCACCACCGCAGAGAAGAGACCAGCAGGTCGGATACCTGTACTGAGTCCGCCAGGCTCCCCGTGGCCTGATGCCATTGAGTGCGAAGGCACCACTGAGCAGGTCGCATGTTCAGGCGGGCATTGGGGGTCACATGGACAGTGGAAACCATATGGCCGAGCAGTCTCAGAAATTGCCTGGCAGAGACCAGGGAATTGCTGTGAAAGTGGCTGGCGAGATCCATGAGCCTGTGTGCTCTGTCTAGAGGCAGGAAGGCCCGCGCCTGAAGTGTTCTCAACCTTGCGCTGATGAATTTGAGATTTTGAGAGGGGAGCAAAGTGGACTTTGCGAAGTTTATGACAAAGCCCAAGTGCTGGAGCAGAGTCACAGTGCGATGAGTGGCCTGAGTGGCCTCTTGGGAAGACTGGGCCCTGATGAGCCAGTCGTCCAGGTATGGAAACACAAAAAGGCCTTGAAGTCTTAGATAGGCCGCCACTACTGCTAGGCATTTGGTGAACACCCTGGGGGTGGAGGATAGGCCAAAGGGCAGTATTCTGTACTGGTAATGATTTCCTCCCACTACAAACCTGAGATATTGTTTGTGGTCTGGATGAATAAGGATGTGAGTATAGGCATCCTTCAGATCTAAGGAGCATAGCCAGTCTCCCTGCTGGAGGTAGGGCAGCAGGATTCCAAGGGTAAGCATCTTGAACTTTTCCCTTGCCAGGAACTTGTTGAGGTTTCGCAAGTCCAGGATGGGTCTGAGGCCTCCTGTTTGTTTTGGTATCAGAAAGTACCTGGAATAAAAGCCTTGACCCCTCAGGTGGTGGGGCACCGGTTCCACAGCCTGTTCCTGAAGAAGACTTGCTAACTCCTGAAGGAGTAAGTCCCTGTGCAGAGGGAGTCTTGGAGGCTCCCCTGGAAAGTAGGAGGGAGGTACCTGGTGAAAGTGTAGAAGATAGCCTTTTTGAACTACATGAAGCACCCAGGTATCTGATGTGATGGCTGACCACCTGTGGGCAAAGTGGACCAGCCGGCCTCCTGTGCTGAGAGAAACCAGAGGAGGGAAAGAGGCTATGCTGATGGAGTCAAAAACCCCCACCCTGCTGAGCAGGGGCCGGTGTTGTGGGCTTGGGGGCCTGCTGCCTACGGGACCCATTACCCCGTCCCTTGGCCTGCTGACCCTGTTGGGGAGCTGCCGAGGCCTGATAATGAGGGTATTGTTTATAGGCAGCCGCCTTCTTCGGGTAAAAGGGCTTTTTCCCCAAGCCCTTCTTCTTCTGAGAAGGGGCAGAGGTTTTTCTGGACAGCCTAGTCCTGGTCAGTCTCGGTCTCGATCTGTGCAGCCTTTTCAGCAATGGGCTTGCCAAAGAGGTTTTCACCTCTGCAGGGGACATCGACCAACTTGTCCTGTACCCATGGCTCGAGGTCGGATGACTGAAGCCAAGCCTGTCGGCGGGCACCGATGCTTCGAAGCCATCGTAGGCTGCTCGAGAGATAAACTTTGAGCACTCTCGAATACCAGTGGACAAGGCCTGGAACACCTCTGCAAAGGTTCCTCGGAGAGACCAGCAGAGAAACCGGCAATTTCTTTTGCCAGGTCTCAGAGATACATGCCCATATAGAGCTGGTAGGTCTGGACTCGACAAGCAAGCATAGAGCCCTGGAAGCACTTCCTACTTAGGGCATCCAGGTTCCGGGCCTCCCGGCTGGGAGGCACCAAGGAGTGCATCTTCTGACTCTTGAGTCGATGCATGGCCGATTCCACCACCATGGAATGGTGAAGTAGTTGTGCCTTTTGGAACCCGGGGCTCTTGCGGACTCGATAAATGGAATCGACCCACTTGCTTAACACCGGCGCCGGGCTCTCCCACATGCGGAAGAGAAGTCGTTCCAGGATCAGAGGAACCGGTACAGTAAAGGCCTTCTTTGGGGGAGAGTCATACTGGAGGGCATCGATCTCCTCGGCTCGAGGCTCCTCCTCGGGATTCGCGGGGAATGCCAAGGCCTTGGCCATATCCCGCACAAGTCCGAGAACCAGGTGTCCTCCGGGGGGGACCGTCTCCGAGGTTCGGACTCGGGTGAGTCCGATGGGACACACCGAGTCCAAAAAGTACCAGGTGACTCTTCATCCTCCGTTTCCCAGGCTGACTCCTCGGAGGAGGAATCGAGCGGCTCCGGTCGGGCACCGATGTCCTCCGCCCCGACGCCGAGGCCGGCGTCGACGACCTCGGTCCCGAACGGGAGGCCGAGGATCGACTCGAGCTCGCATGGACTCGAGGATCGGCTCGGTCTCCGGGGTCGACTTGGACGTCGACGTCCCGGTGGCCAGGGCAGATGCACTGGCGAGGCCAGCGATCAATGCCCGCTGCTGGTCCATGAAGGCAGCGAAACTGCTCTCTAAGGCCGTCAACCTGAGTCCGAGCTCAGGAGACCCAGCAGCCCCCGACTCGGGCCCCGACGGCGTCGGGCCCGACGTCGGCTCCCTCGGAGGTGAGTCCAGGAGGACTACAGTACTCACGTGTCCAGGCGACTCCATTTCGAGACGAGGATGTTTCGAAGGCCTCTCCGACTCCGAGGACCCAGGACGGCTATCGGAGCTATGCGACCTGGCCCTCGAGGAACCAGGAGCATCCACCGATGCCGCCCTCGCAGGTTTCTTCTTCCTATGATGTTCCCGGGCAGGAGACCCCCGCTCAGAGGAACTCCGACGATGCTCAGGACCGGAGTCCCGGGACGTCGAAGCCTCTGACGAGGTCCAGGCCCGGCCGGACGCCGAGTCAGAGAAGATTCGTTCTCTTCGATGCTGCCGACTCCTCAACGGTTTTGAGGACATCTTGCCACACGGACCACAGATCATTGGGTCATGATCGGTTCCGAGGCAGCAGAGGAAGCAGTCGTGTGTGTCGGTAAGAGACATAAGTTTCTTACACCGATCACACTTTTTAAACCCGCTGGCAGCCATCGGGGGAAAAAGGGCCCCTGCGAGGTCAAAAGACAGGGCTGCCAGTGAAAAAGAAAAAATGGCGCGAACGCTTGTCACGAAGGACAAAAAAAACTAAAAATAAAGAACGGAGCCGTTACCGGCGTAGCGGGTCCGGGCAGGAAAAGGATCCGGCGTCGAACCGAGAAAAGAATAAGAAATAAAATCAACTTTTTCTGCAGCGAACACAAACAGCGTCTGTAGGGCTCCGCGGAAAAAAGACTGAGCAAGATGGCACCCTTAGGCGGGAAGGGGACCGCGCATGCGCGCTGCAATTCCCAAAGGCTTTCTTTGAAAGCTGGGGAAATTGCTCCGCGAGGGCTCCGTCAGTGCCGACGTCACCCATATGCGAGGACTGACTTCCTGCTTGGCCCTGGAGAAAGCAACCACCAACGCAGGGCTACACAAGTCTCCACTGGACAAGGGAGCCTCCGGGACAGCGGATCCCGCTGGTGCGACCAACGTCTGAGCAGCACCCTCTGCAAAGGTCTCATGTGTGCTCTCGCCCACAGCACCAAGTCGATCGCCGCCGCCATTGTACCTAAACAGTTGAAGATACCGCCACGCTGAGGGCGCCGCACTGTCCAAGAATCGCCGTACCAGTGCGTGTAAGCCGGCAGCCCGTCGACGAGGAACACCTGACCCGTCTCCGTGTCGAAACGAGCCCCCAGGTACTCCAAATTCTGCGAGGGAACAAGGTGGCTCTTTCCCACATTGACCACCCAACCCAGGCTTTCCAGAAAGGCCACTACTCTGGCTGTAGCTCTGACGCTCTCGGCCCTCGTCTTCGCTCGAATTAACCAATCGTCCAAATACGGATGAACGAGAATTCCTTCCTTCCACAACGCCGCCGCCACGACTACCATGATCTTGGTGACCGTGCTGGGAGCCGTCGCTAGCCCAAAAGGCAGTGCCCAGAACTGAAATTGCCCGAACGGGACCGCAAAGCGGAGATACCGCTGATGATCCGGGCGTATGGGAATGTGAAGGTAAGCTTCCGACAGGTCTAATGACGTAAGGAATTCGCCCTTCCGCACCGCTATCATCACCGAACGAAGGGTTTCCATGTGAAAACGAGACACGCGACTACATCGATTCACCCCCTTGAGGTCCAGGATGGGGCGACAACCTCCATCCTTCTTTGGCACCACGAAATAAATGGAGTATCGACTGCAGCCGAGTTGGTCTCGTGGGACCGGCGCTATTGCTCCGAGGTCTAGGAGCCTTTGTACTGTCCCCTCCACCGTCTTGCGCTTGCTTGGCGATTTGCAGGGGGACATCACGAAGGCGTCCTGGACCGGGACCCATAACTCCAAGGCATACCCTTCTCGGGTGACTTCTAGCACCCACTGATCTGACGTGACCCGGACCCAGGCGGCATAAAACTCCTGAAGGCGCCCCCCTACGGGAACTAAGGGCACCTGGGTCCCTCTGGCATCATTGCGGCTTCCGCAGGCTAGAAGAGGAGGACGCGGAAGAGGCCCCAAAACCTCTCCCTGCCCCCCGAAAGCCCCGGAAGCCCTGATTTCTACTGGGAAATCTGCCCCTTTGCGGAGAGTTAAACCTCTGAAAGCGATACCTACGAAAGTCTCTCAAAGACCCTTTGCCCTCGGGCGTCGTCCGACCCTGCTTAGGCTTGTCCTCCGGTAACCTACCACCCTTAGACTCGCCAAGGTCCTTGACCAACTTCTCGAGGTCCTCCCCAAACAGGAGTCGGCCCTTGAAGGGCAGCTTACTAAGCCTCGACTTAAAAGAATTATCCGCCGCCCAATTACGAAGCCAAAGATAGCGCCTAGCCGCCACCGCCATACTTTTGGACAAAGCTCTGATCAGATCGTAATGAGTATCCGCCAGATAGGCCGCTCCGGACTCCAGCCTGGCAGCCTCCCCGATACTATTGGCGCCTCCATCTCCTTGCACCCGCTGCGACCATCGCAGACAGGCTCTGGCCACCCACGCTCCACTGATGGCCGCTTGGAGCGCCAAGGCATTCACGTTGAAAATCTGCCACAGTAGGGCATCCATACGTCTGTCCTGAGCATCCTTGAGGGCAGCACCACCCTCTACAGGGATCGTGGTCTTCTTTGTGACCGCCGCCACCGCTGCATCTACCTTAGGTGGCTGGAAAACCTCCCTATCCCGATCCACCAGTGGATAGAGACGGCGCATCACTCTAGCTCCCTTCAGTGGGGCCTCTGGGACATTCCACTCTTCCTGAATCATCTCCTGAAAGACTCTGTGCACCGGAAAGGCCTTTTGCGTCTTCCGAAAGACTTGCAATAACGGATCCTCCAGGACCTCCTCCTCCGTGGCCACGGGAACCGGCATGTTTAATGCACCCAGTGATTCCACAATAAGCGCCGGGAGCTCATCCCTGCGGAACACCCGCACCACTCTGGCTTGATCTTCCTTTTCTGTGAGCTCCCCCTTCCTCCAATTCTTCCTCCAGATCCAAACTGCAGCAATCCTCATCGGACATCCGCTCGTCCGATGCCACCGATAGATCTTTAAGGTCTTCCTCCATTCGTAACCTCTTCTCCCGGAGCTCCTCTGTAGTATTGTCGGCCGGGGGCCTTTTCACACCTCGCTCTTCTCGCACACCTTTTTGCTGAGCTGGCCAAACGCCTCCCACTGCCTGCTGCAGCAGCGTCACAAAATCCTTAGAGAAGATAGACGCCAGCCCTTTAGTCCACAGCACTGGAGAAAGGGGCAGGTCCGGGGCAGAGGACGGGCCCGCCACCGGTTCTTCCAGGGGCAAGACGGCCGCCGAAGCCGCCGAGATCTCAGCCTCTGCTTCCAGAGACCCCTCCTTGATCTCCCTGCCATGTTCCATTACGGAGGCTTCCTTTGTGCAACTCTTGCACACCCCTGACTCGGCCACAGAACTCCTTCTAGCCCCACATACAAAATATTGGGGTCCAGATGGCATTCTGCCCTCAACTAGCCCCCCACAGGCACCCACTCAGTCTTGCCCAGCAGAGTGCCCCAGGGAACTACTTCCTCTCACAATAAAAACCCCGTTTAGGTTTTCTTAATTTTTTTTTTTTTTTAAGCTAACAATAGCAAGGAAAAAGTAACAAAAAACGCCAAAGAACCGAGCATTAGCCCGGCAACACTGCCCCACACAAGTGCGAAATGCAAGCAAACAGGCTCCTGCACGGCCCGCCGCTGTCTCTACCACGTGGTCAGCCTCCCCTCCGATTTCGCGCCAAAACGCGGGGAGAGCAGAACGCTGCCGCTGGGTCTACTTACTGTCGTCGGAGGCTCCGGACAACGAACTGCCTCACTCTGTGCAAGCGCTGCACCGGAACGACCATGGAGCCCCTCCAGCTGAAATCCAAATGCTCTGTGCTCTGCGGGCTAGGCCGTGGCCGCAGGAAGCTCGGCGCGCTGATAGGCAGAGCGTCTGTAAAGCGCCGGCTTCAAAGACAGAGGGCTCCGGTCTGGGAAGTCGCCTGTCCACTACAGACCTGGACGCCCTGCAACCTCTTAACTATGTACCTCTCCCACACCCGCACTAGCCAGGAAGCCTCAAACGGGAGGGGGGGAAGGTTCTTGCAGACCTTACAGGTACAGCTCCTCAAGTTGGAGGGGATTCTCTCCTGTTTGTATCTTCTTGTTTTTTGGGGTTTTTTTTAAAACTACCCTTTCAATTAAAAGTTAACCCTTTAAATTTGCCTAACACTGTCCTTAATTGTTCCTCCAGGGAGCCCGGACCCCCGGGCTCACTCCTTACAGCTGCTTGGAGACTGAGGTAACTGGGAAGTGGAGGCGGCTCCCGGGAAGATATACTGGTGACATCATGAAAAGAAGGAGGTTCCTCAGTCTCCAAGCTGCTGTTTAAGGTAGACAACCCAGAGGTCCGGGACTAGACTGGAGATACGATCAGGAACAGCCTAATCTTGAGATAAAGGTTTTAAAAATCAAATATAGCGTAGTTACTCACCTGTAACAGGTGTTCTCCAGGAGCAGCAGCAGGAATCAGTCCTCACTTATGGGTGACGTCGGCGCCGACGGAGCCCTCGCGGAGCAATTTTCCCCAGCTTTCAAAGAAAGCCTTTGGGAATTGCAGCGCGCATGCGCGGTCGTCTTCCCGCCCGAGGGTGCCATCTTAGCCAGTCAGATGACATAGCTAAAAAAGACAGCATAAAAATTTGCAAAAAGAACATAAGCAGACGATTGCAACTCCAAGGGGAGGAGGGAGGGTAGTGAGGACTGATTCCTGCTGCTCCTGGAGAACACCTGTTACAGGTGAGTAACTACGCTTTCTCCAGGACCAAGCAGGAAGTCAGTCCTCACTTATGGGACTCCCAAGCTCAAGGCTACCGGAGACCCTAAGCACAAAAATGAGCTCCCTCTAGCTCAGCAGCACAGAAGGATAGAATCTTCGCTGAATTATCACCCACCGGTAGCCCACATCCGGGATGGAGGGTAGGAGTTGCTCAGACCTCAAAGAGATTACGGAGGACTGCCTGTCCGAAAGCACTGTCCCTACGGGACTCCCTCTCGAGACAGTAATGGACCGCAAAAGTCTGGCTCGAAGACCAAGTAGCGGCCCGGCAGATGTCTGCCAGCGGAACAGAGCGGAGGTAAGCCACTGACGTAGCCTTTGCCCGAACGCAATGAGCCGTGACTCGACTTTCTAAGGAGAGTCCGGCTGCCCCATAAGCCCAAGAGATACAGTCCGCAACCCAGATGGACAGAGTACGCTTGGAGACCGGGAGCCCCAATTTATTGGGGTCAAAAGACACAAAAAGCTGAGCAGCTTTACGGTGCTCCCGCGTACGGTCAAGGTAGAAGTTCAATGCCCTTCTACAGTCCAGGGTATGGAGGACCGTTTCAGCTCGGCTGGAGTGTGGTCTGGGAAAGAAGGTTGGAAGTACCACCTCCTGATTGATGTGAAAAGGGGAGACCACTTTAGGCAGAAATTTTGGGTGAGTCCGTAGGACTACCCTATTCTTGTAGAACCTAGTGTAAGGGGGATCAGACACGAGGGCCTGCAATTCACTTACGCGTCTAGCGGAAGTGAGGGCTATCAAGAACAGTGTTTTCCAAGACAGAAAACGGAGAGAACAGGTAGCCATAGGTTCAAAAGGCGGACAGGTGATCCGCTGCAAAACCACATTCAGGTCCCAGTCAGGCGCTGGCGGGCGCAGAGGTGGTTTAAGTAGAAGGAGACCTCGGAGAAACCTCGCTACGAGAGGGTCGCTTGAGAGAGGTCTACCGTCCACCGGCACATGATGTGCCGAAAGAGCACTGAGGTGAACTTTGACGGAGTTGGACTTAAGTCCCAGATTAGAGAGGTGTAGCAAGTACTGCAAGATCACCGACACCGGGCAGGAGAAGGGATCCTGAGACTGTTGGGTACACCAGACTGCAAAGCGACGCCATTTAAGGGCGTAGCATTTGCGGGTAGAAGGGCGTCGCGAAGCCAAGACGACCTCCTCCACCTCCGCCGGCAGGAGAAGGGGAGCAAGGACTACCCTCTCAGCAGCCAGGCCATGAGGTTGAGAGACCTGAGGTTGGGGTGCAGTAGGGACCCCTGATCCTGAGTGAGGAGATCCGGTTGTACCCCCAGAGGGATTGGATCCTCCACCGCCAGTTGCAGTAGGAGCGGAAACCACGGCTGCCTGGGCCAGCGAGGGGCCACCAGGATCATGAAGGCTTTGTCTCGGAGAACCTTGAAAAGAGTCCGAGAGACTAGCGGGATGGGAGGGAAAGCGTACAGAAGGCTCCCCGACCATGAGATCAGAAAAGCGTCCGCCGCAACCCGAAGGGGGTGTGGCTGACGAGAGCAGAAGCGAGGAAGCTGCCGGTTGTGAGGACTGGCAAAGAGATCCACCGTGGGGAGGCCCCACTTGAGGAAGAGCTTCTGAACTACCAAGGGATCCAGACGCCACTCGTGCGGCTGGAGGACCCTGCTGAGTTTGTCCGCAAGGCAATTTTCTTGGCCCGGGAGATAAACGGCCTTGAGGAGAATGCCGTGACTGACGGCCCAAGAGCAGAGCTTCTGTGCCTCCCGGCAGAGGAGGAAGGAGCCCGTGCCTCCCTGCTTGTTCACGTAGAACATGGCAACTTGATTGTCTGTCTGGACAAGGACGGACTGGTGGGAAGTCAGGTGGGAGAAGGCCTTGACAGCTAGGCGGATCGCCCTGAGCTCCAGGAAGTTGATCTGCTGAGCAGACTCCCACGTGGTCCAGAGGCCCTGAGTACGTGCCTCTTGGCAATGTGCTCCCCAGCCCAGGAGGGATGCATCGGTGGTCAGCACCCGGGTCGGCTGAGGTGACTGGAAAGGCATTCCGGACATGAGGTTCGGCTGCCGGAGCCACCACCGGAGAGACGAGATCAGAGGCTCGGAGACGCGCACTAGGTCTGCTAGGCCGCCTGTGGCTTGACGCCACTGCTGGCGGAGACACCATTGAGCAGACCGCATATTCAGGCGGGCATTGGGGGTCACATGGACGGTGGAAGCCATATGGCCGAGTAGTCTCAGGAAGCGCCTGGCGGAGACCAGGGGCTGGCTGCGAAAGCGGTCAGCTAGGTCCATGAGCCGTTGAGCCCTGTCGAGCGGTAGGTATGCTCGCGCCTGAGGAGTGTGCAGCCTTGCGCCGATGAACTCGAGATCCTGTGAGGGGAGCAAAGTGGACTTTGCGAAATTTATAACAAAGCCCAAGTGCTGCAGAAGAGTCACCGTGCGGCGCGTGGCGTCGGTGACCTCCCGAGCGGACGCTGCTCTGATGAGCCAGTCGTCGAGGTACGGAAAGACATAGAGGCCGTGAAGCCGGAGATGGGCCGCCACGACCGCGAGACATTTTGTGAAGACTCGCAGTGCGGAGGACAGGCCAAAGGGCAGTACTCTGTACTGGTAATGATTTCCTGCCACCACAAACCTTAGGTATTGGCGGTGGCTGGATGAATAAGGATGTGAGTATAGGCATCCTTCAGATCTAAGGAGCATAGCCAATCTCCCTGCTGGAGGTAGGGCAGAAGGATTCCAAGGGTAAGCATTTTGAACTTCTCCCGCACAAGGAACTTGTTGAGGTTGCGCAAGTCCAGGATGTGTCTGAGGCCCCCTGTTCTCTTTGGTATCAGAAAATACCTGGAATAAAAGCCTTGACCTCTCAGGTGGTGTGGCACCGGTTCCACCGCCTGATCCTGCAGAAGACCTGCTAACTCCTGAAGGAGTAATTCCCTGTGCAGAGGGGGTCGCGGAGGTTCTCCCGGAAAATAGGAGGGAGGGACCTGGTGGAAGTGGAGAAGATAGCCTTCTCGCACGACTTGAAGCACCCAGGCATCTGCGGTGATGCTGGACCACCTGTGGGCGAAGTGAACCAGCCGGCCTCCGGTGCTGGGAGGAACCAGCGGGGGGGAGAGGCTATGCTTTGCGAGTCAAAAACCCCCACCCTGCTGAGCAGGGGCTGGTGGTGCAGGCTTGGGGGCTTGCTGCCTACGGGACCCGTTACCCCGTCCCTTGGCCTGCTGGCCCTGTTGGGGAGCTGCAGGGGCCTGATAATGGGGGTATTGTTTGTAGGCAGCCGCCTTCCTCGACTGAGGCGCGCTGGCAGAACGAGGGGAAACAGCCATCAACGGAGGGAGTGAGCGGGAGCTCCTCCTCACCTCCATGCCCCACCAATCAGCAGCCTTACACAGCCCTGGACACCGGCTTCTAAACCGCCGACTGAGGCGCGCTGGCAGAACGAGGGGAAACAGCCATCAACGGAGGGAGTGAGCGGGAGCTCCTCCTCACCTCCATGCCCCACCAATCAGCAGCCTTACACAGCCCTGGACACCGGCTTCTAAACCGCCGACTGAGGCGCGCTGGCAGAACGAGGGGAAACAGCCATCAACGGAGGGAGTGAGCGGGAGCTCCTCCTCACCTCCATGCCCCACCAATCAGCAGCCTTACACAGCCCTGGACACCGGCTTCTAAACCGCCGACTGAGGCGCGCTGGCAGAACGAGGGGAAACAGCCATCAACGGAGGGAGTGAGCGGGAGCTCCTCCTCACCTCCATGCCCCACCAATCAGCAGCCTTACACAGCCCTGGACACCGGCTTCTAAACCGCCGACTGAGGCGCGCTGGCAGAACGAGGGGAAACAGCCATCAACGGAGGGAGTGAGCGGGAGCTCCTCCTCACCTCCATGCCCCACCAATCAGCAGCCTTACACAGCCCTGGACACCGGCTTCTAAACCGCCGACTGAGGCGCGCTGGCAGAACGAGGGGAAACAGCCATCAACGGAGGGAGTGAGCGGGAGCTCCTCCTCACCTCCATGCCCCACCAATCAGCAGCCTTACACAGCCCTGGACACCGGCTTCTAAACCGCCGACTCTGAAGCGCGCCCCGCGCCTGCGGGCCCGCGCCTGAGGGCCTCGCCAGAGGGCCCTTTGGCGTGGCCCTTAGGCGTTGGTCCGTGGCGTCTATATCTGTTGTAGTTTCCAGCGGGTATGGCCTTTGGGCGAGGTATGGTGGCATGGACAGTTTCCACCCCTTCTAGATCCTATGTAATGGAATGTAACCTATCCTGTGTTTGTTCTATGTATTTATCCTATGCATGTAATGTAATGTACTCCCTGTGTTTTACTACTGCTTTGATTGTATGAAAAGTGGTATATGTTGTACATGTTATAGTCTCATATGTTTATACTTGTATTGTATTGTTTTGTGACCGCTTTGATTGAAGGAAAAGGCGGAATACAAATCTGTTTAAATAAATAAATAAATAAATAAAAGGACTTTTTCCCCGAGCCCTTCTTTTTCTGGGAAGGGGCGGAGGTCTTCCTAGAAAGCCTGGTCCTGGTGAGAGTCTCAGTCTCAATTTGTGCAGCCTTTTCCGCCATGGGCTTGCCAAAGAGGTTCTCGCCTCGGCAGGGGACATCGACCAACTTGTCCTGCACCCAGGGCTCAAGGTCTGACGACTGAAGCCAAGCCTGTCGACGGGCACCGATGCCGGCTGCGGCCACTCGAGCCGACGCTTCAAAGCCATCATAGGCTGCCCGGGACATGAACTTTGAGCATTCCCGAATGCCAGTGGACAAGGCCAGGAACCTCCGCAAGGGTTCCTCGGACAGACCAGCGGAGAACCCGGCTAGCTCTTTAGCCAGATCCCGGAGATACATGCCCATGTACAGCTGGTAAGTCTGGACACGACATGCGAGCATAGAGCCCTGGAAACACTTCTTACCAAGGCCATCCAGGTTACGGGCCTCCCTGCCAGGGGGCACCGAGGAGTGCATCTTCTGGCTCTTAAGACGATGCATGGCCGATTCCACTACCATGGAATGGTGTGGTAGCTGTGCCTTTTGGAAGCCAGGGCTCTTGCGGACCCGATAGATAGAATCGACCCGCTTGCTCAGGACCGGCGAGGAGGCCGGACTCTCCCACATGCGGAAGAGTAGTCGTTCCAGCATAGGAGGAACCGGTACAGTAAAGTGTTCCCTCGCGGGAGAGTCATACTGGAGGGCGTCGAGCTCTTCGGCTCGAGGCTCCTCCTCGGGATCCGCAGGGAAGGCCAAAGCCTTGGCCATATCCCTAACGAAGTCCGAGAACCGGGCATCCTCCGGGGGGGACTGCTTCCGAGGTTCGGACTCAGGTGAGTCCGAGGGGACACACCGAGTCCGAAAAGAATCAGGTGACTCTTCCTCTTCAGACTCCCAGACCGACTCCGACGAGGAATCTGTGGGGTCGGCCCGGGCAGGGCGCGGCGCCTGCCGCCCCGACGCCGAGGGAGTCGGCGTCGGCGACCTCGGTCCCGAACGGGAGGCCGAGGGTGACCTCGCCCGAGGATCGACTCGAGTTCTCATCGACTCGAGGATCGGCTCGGTCTCCGGGGTCGACTTGGACGTCGACGTCCCGGCGGTCGGGGCAGCGGCGCCAGCGAGGCCAGCGAGCAGTGCCCGCTGCTGGTCCATGAAGGCAGACAGTCTGCTCTCCAAGGCCGTCAACCTGAGTCCGAGCTCAGGTGACCCAGCAGCCCCCGACTCGGGCCCCGACAGCGTCGGGCCCGACGTCGGCTGTCGCGGAGGCGAGTCCAGAAGGACCACAGGACTTACCCGAGCAGGCATCTCCGACTCCAGGCGAGGTCGCTTCGGGAGGTGTTCCTTCTCCAAGGACCCGGGGCGGCTATCGGGGCTATGCGACCTGGCCCTCGCGGAACCAGGAGCGTCCACCGACGCCGCCCTCGCGGGTTTCACCGTCCGACGATGGTCCCCGGAGGGAGAACCCCGGTCGGAGGAACTCCGGCGACGGTCCGAGCTGGAGCCTTTTGACGCGGAGGCCTCCGACGAGGTCCGGGTACGGCTGGGGTCAGCGAAGATTCGATCACGCTGATGCCGCCGACTTCTCAACGCTTTTGAGGACATTTTGCCGCAGGGCCCACAGATCAGTTCCTCATGATCCGGGCCCAGGCAGCGGAGGCAAAAGTCGTGTGTGTTAGTGAGTGACATATTTCGGTCATACTGACCACACCGCTTAAAGCCACTGGCAGCCATCGGGGGAAAAAGGGCCCCTGCGAGGTCAAAGGACCGGGCTGCCAGGGAAAACCGAAAACGAAAGCTAAGTCAGAAAAACCGAAAAAAAGTGAGAGGACTCGTGACCGGCGTCGCGAGTCCGGGCGGGAAAAAGATCGGCGTCGAACCGAAGGAAAAAGGATAAAATAATGAAGAAAAATCGACTTTTTCGCGGGGACAAGACGGGGACGTCTGTAGGGCTCCGCGGAAAAAAGAAGACTGGCTAAGATGGCACCCTCGGGCGGGAAGATGACCGCGCATGCGCGCTGCAATTCCCAAAGGCTTTCTTTGAAAGCTGGGGAAAATTGCTCCGCGAGGGCTCCGTCGGCGCCGACGTCACCCATAAGTGAGGACTGACTTCCTGCTTGGTCCTGGAGAATCACGAATTCCTCACAAAGCAGTGCTATGAAGAGGCTACTTAGGTGTGTGTTGGTTGAAGAAGGCAAGAACATATATAATAATGCCAGGAAGTTGAAACATAAAATAGGAAATGCACACATACTGCAATAAATTATACTTTAAGCCTTCTTTAGTGGCATTATGACCTAGTATTTCTACAGTCACCTCTACAAATCTCATTCAGAGTTATCATCTCGTTACAAAACATCCTTCTGTCTAAGGTGTATGGTACAAAAGGTTTTGAATGAATGACTATTAAGACAGAATTTGGGCATTATATTTATATTGTCAGGCTTTCACAAATCAAAGCAGAAGAAACACACATAAAAGATAACAGTTCAAATCATCACTATAATGCAGCAAATTACAAGAGGGCAACTCAGATTATACTTGAGCCAGTTTCATGTCCTAGCCATGTATTCTGAGGAGAGAAGGAGTATGTATTGTCACACCCTGCTCGGCCAGCAGTGTAGTATACTCTCAACATTCAGTTAAAATTAATGCAATTCTTAAGAAAGAGTGGCACATTTTACAAGCCTTACCAGCATTTCAAGATGCCCATTTTCTAATTGCACATAAGCGCAATGTCAATCTGTGCAATCTTCTTGTCCCTTCGGCCCTTACTGAGAAAATTTTTTTTTTATCTCAGCATAAAGGACAATTCCAATGCGGCAAGTGTTCAGTCTGTTTAAATGTAATGCCAGTTAGAAATAGTTTTACTCATCCAGCTACACTGAAGAAGTTCTTCCTGACAGATTTTGCCAATTGTGACACATCCAACGTCATTTATGTCATCCAATGCCCTTGTAAATTACTTTATGTTGGGAAAACTATACGGAGTATTAAGACTAGAATCATAGAGCATAAAAGCTGTATTAGAAGAAATATAGACGAAAAACCTCTAGTTGCACACTGGAGAGAGTTTCAACACAAACTAAACAGATATAAAAATTTTTGTGATTAAGAAAGTCAAATTAAACTGGAGGGGAGGAGATATGAATAAAACTATTTTACAATTAGAACAAAGATATATTTTTCTTCTAGATTCCCTCGCTCCCCATGGTTTGAATATGGAACGAGATTTTTCTGTTTTTTTGTAAATATATTTTTATATCTCAGCTCTTTTTTCTAACACATTGTAAAGATACAAGATTTTTCCGTTCTCTTCTCTTTTTTTATTCTATTTATTTTATTTCTAGTTATATTTTATTACTAATTTTATCAATTATTATTTATTTTAGTAATACTTTGTTTATTTAATTCCAGTTAGCCCTAAGTGGTTTCCCTTCCATCCCCTGTTATTTTCCTTCTAATCAGCTTAAGGTCTATATTTGAGGTAGACAGCCTAAAGATATTATATTTAAAAGATAAAAGTTTAATAGAGGGAAATACAAACAGCACCATCTAGCACTCTATTCACCTAGAGATACACCTTGACAGCAAAGGCTCCTCATAGAACAAATAAAAGAAAGGAGTATTATTAGATATTAGATTTTAGAATAATGTGATCTTAATATGCCCCTCCCCTTTCCCATGGGTAAGTAGTATTTTAAGCGCATGTGCCGGGGCAATCATAGCCCAGCTGATTGCAGAAAGGAGCAGTCTGTATTTTGCGCTTCGAAAGCTTTCTTACCTTGGGATTTTGGCAAGAGTTAGAAAACGGTAAATTACCCTTCGGGGTTAATGTTTACATTTGTCTTTCATTTTAATTTATACGGGGCAGAATACCAGTAAGAGAGAATTTATAGAAAGGAGTATTATTAGGTTTGGAGTAATATGATTTCAATATGCCCCTCCCCTTTCCCACGGTAAGTAGTATTTTAAGCGCAGGTGCCGGGGCCACCACAACCCAGCTAATTACAGAAGAGAGCAGTCTGTATTTTGCACTTTGAAACCTTTTTTACCTTGGGATTTCGACAAGAGTTGGTAAATTACCCTTTGGGGTTAATGTCTACAACTGTCTTTAATTTTTAATTTATATGGGGCAGAATACCAGTAAGAAAGAACTTATAAAGTATGAGCGATGTTTTTTAGAACGGAGTTTTTTTCATTTTAACTACATATAGATTTACTGATTATACAGGGGGGTGAACTTGTCGTAGTTTATTTTACAAAATGGATAATTTTTCCCTCAACTTAGAAACAACAGTTTCCCGCTCGGGAGGCTGACGAAGGCGCATGCGCCGGCGTTTTTGAAGACAAGACAAGTGAGTCTATCACTCCGTTTTCCCCCCCTTTTTTTCACAATATCCCTCCCTTATGGCCGCGCAAGTATATATACTTAATGGAGTACAAATGTTTGATTCTCTATGGCCCGAAGTTTACATCCATTTTTTTAAAGTTAGAGTATTTCTTTCTCTCTTTTATAAGATCGCATAGGAACACAACGGTTGATTTTAATTGGGTGCAAGTCTATGGTTTCTATAAAAAATACCCTTTCCTTGCAGCACTAGGTGGCAGACACGGATTAAATATTAGTAAATAGTGGTACCCTTGCCAAATTATGCACAATAGGATGTAGAAGTATTATTTTGAGGTATGAATTTTCCCAAATTCTTTTTCTGTTAGCACTAGTAGGCACACGTAAATTAGAGGTTGTCTGGTTGAAACGGTGTCTCTTATAATTTGGAAAACGATTCTATAAAAAGATTTACAAATCATCAAAAAGTAGTCAAAATTGCAATTTTTAAAGTTTAAATTATTTTTTTAATATATTTTTTTATATATATTTTTGTATAATTTTTTATATATTTTTTCTATATTTTTTTATATTTTTTTATATATTTTTATAATCTATTGAAAATTTATTATTAAAATTGTTTTTAAAAAATTTTTAACAATATTTTTTTAATAGACTATAGAGAGGTATGAGAGAGAATTTTTAATCCTGTGATGGTATTTTTAATAAAGTTTATATTATATAAATTTACAAAGTTAGATATTTCATGATCTCAATCTATTATTTTATCTTTTATTATTATTTATTTTTTATTATTTATTTTATATTTATTATTTATATTAAAGTCTATTGTTTCTATATATATTTTTATACTTTTTTGATGTTTTTTGACCATTTTGAATATTTTCATTGATTCATAATTAATATTTGTTATTTATTATAAATATACAAGCTCAGACATTTTTGTTCCCTCTTTTTTATCTTATTTTTTATCTTATCTTATTTAAATATGATTATTTATTATTTTATATGGTTTAAATTTTAGACACTGCTGATGATTTATAATTGTTTTTATAAATATCTACCTCCCCAATTGGATATCGGTATCTATCTAAGTAAGATCTGTTCGCTCCTGCTGCTCTCTTTTAATTATCTCTTTGTAGTTATCGTTTTACAATTAGATATTTAGATATAGCATAGTTACTCACCTGTAACAGGTGTTCTCCAGGAGCAGCAGGAATCAGTCCTCACATATGGGTGACGTCGGCGCCGACGGAGCCCTCGCGGAGCAATTTTCCCCCAGCTTTCAAAGAAAGCCTTTGGGAATTGCAGCGCGCATGCGCGGTCCCCTTCCCGCCCAAGGGTGCCATCTTAGCCAGTCAGATGACATAGCTAAAAGACAGCATAAAAATTTGCAAAAAAACTAAAGCAGATAATTGCAACTCCAAGGGGAGGAGGGAGGGTTGTGAGGACTGATTCCTGCTGCTCCTGGAGAACACCTGTTACAGGTGAGTAACTACGCTTTCTCCAGGACCAAGCAGGAAGTCAGTCCTCACATATGGGACTCCCAAGCTTAACGCTACCGGAGACCCTAAGCACAAAATGAGCTCCCTCTAGCTCAGCAGTACAGAAGGAAGGAATCTTCGCTGAATTATTACCCACCGGTAGCCCCCATCCGGGATGGAGGGCAGGAGTTGCTCAAACCTCGAAGAGATTTCGGAGGACTACCTGTCCGAAAGCACTGTCCCTGCGGGACTCCCTCTCGAGGCAGTAATGGACCGCAAAAGTCTGGCTCGAAGACCAAGTAGCGGCCCGGCAGATGTCTGCCAATGGAACAGAGCGGAGGTAAGCCACTGACGTAGCCTTCGCCCGAACACAATGAGCCGTGACTCGACTTTCTAAGGAGAGTCCGGCTGCCCCATAAGCCCAAGCGATACAGTCAGCAACCCAGATGGACAGAGTACGCTTGGAGACCGGGAGCCCCAATTTATTGGGGTCAAAAGATACAAAAAGCTGAGCAGCTTTACGGTGCTCCCGCGTACGGTCAAGGTAGAAGTTCAATGCCCTTCTACAGTCCAGGGTATGCAGGACCATTTCAGCTCGGCTGGAGTGTGGCCTGGGAAAGAAGGTCGGAAGTACCAACTCCTGATTGATGTGAAAAGGGGAGACCACTTTTGGAAGAAATTTAGGGTGAGTCCGTAGGACTACCCGATTTTTGTAGAACCGAGTGTAAGGGGGATCAGACACGAGGGCCTGCAATTCACTTACGCGTCTAGCGGAAGTGAGGGCTATCAGGAATAAGGTTTTCCAAGAAAGAAAACGTAGAGAACAGGTAGCCATAGGTTCAAAAGGCGGACAGGTGATCCGCTGTAAAACCACATTCAGATCCCAGTCAGGTGCTGGCGGGCGCAGAGGTGGTTTAAGTAGAAGGAGACCTCGGAGAAACCTCGCCACGAGAGGGTCGCTGGAAAGAGGTCTGCCGTCCACCGGCACATGATGTGCTGAGAGAGCACTGAGGTGAACCTTGACGGAGTTGGACTTAAGTCCCAGATTAGAGAGGTAGAGCAAGTAATGCAAGATCACCGACACCGAGCAGGAGAAGGGATCCTGAGACTGCTGGGCACACCAAGCGGAAAAGCGACGCCATTTAAGGGCGTAGCATTTGCGGGTAGAAGGTCGCCGGGAAGCTAGGACGACCTCTTCCACCTCTGCCGGCAAAAGAAGGGGAGCAAGGACTACCCTTTCAGCAGCCAGGCCATCAGATGTAGAGATCTGAGGTTGGGGTGTAGCAGGGACCCCTTATCCTGTGTTAGGAGATCCGGTTGAAACCCCAGAGGGAACGGATCCTCCACCGCTAGTTGCAGCAGGAGTGGAAACCACGGCTGTCTGGGCCAGCGAGGAGCTATTAGGATCATGGAAGCTTTGTCTCGGAGAACCTTGAAAAGAGTTCGGGAGACTAGCGGTATGGGAGGAAAGGCATACAGAAGGCTTTCCGACCATGAGAGCAGAAAAGCATCCGGCGCTACTCGAAGGGGATGCGGCTGCCGAGAGCAGAAGCGAGGAAGTTGCCGGTTGAGAGGACTGGCAAAGAGATCCATCGTGGGGAAGCCCCACTTCAGAAAAAGTTTCTGAACCACCAAGGGATCCAGGCGCCACTCGTGCGGCTGGAGGATTCTGCTGAGTTTGTCCGCCAGGCAATTTTCTTGGCCTGGGAGATAAACTGCCTTGAGAAGAATGCCGTGGCTGACGGCCCAAGAGCAGAGCCTCTGTGCTTCTCGACAGAGAAGGAAGGAGCCCGTGCCTCCCTGTTTGATCACGTAGAACATGGCAACTTGATTGTCCGTCTGGACAAGGACGGACTGGTGAGAAGTCAGGTGGGAGAAAGCCTTGAGAGCCAGACGGATTGCTCTGAGCTCCAGGAAGTTGATCTGCTGCGCAGACTCCCACGTGGTCCAGAGACCTTGAGTACATGCCCCTTGGCAATGCGCTCCCCATCCTAGGAGAGAAGCATCGGTCGTCAGCACTTGAGCCGGCGGAGGAGACTGAAAAGGCATTCCGAGCACCAGGTTCGGCCGATGAAGCCACCACTGTAGAGAAGAGGCCAGCGGGCCGGAGATGTGCACTAAGTCGGCTAGGCCGCCCGTGGCCTGTTGCCACTGCTTGCGAAGGCACCACTGAGCAGGCCGCATATTCAGGCGGGCATTGGGGGTCACGTGGACGGTGGAAGCCATATGGCCGAGTAGTCTCAGGAAGCGCCTGGCGGAGACCAGGGACTGGCTGCGAAAGCGGCCGGCTAGGTCCATGAGCCGTTGAGCCCTGTCGAGAGGCAGGAAAGCTCGTGCCTGAAGAGTGTGCAATCTTGCGCCGATGAACTCGAGATCCTGCGAGGGGAGCAAAGTGGACTTTGCGAAGTTTATGACAAAGCCCAAGTACTGCAGAAGAGTCACAGTGCGGTGTGTGGCTTTTGTGACTTCTGGAGAGGACGATGCTCTGATGAGCCAGTCGTCTAGGTACGGAAAGACATAAAGGCCGTGAAGCCGGAGATAAGCCGCCACCACCGCGAGACATTTTGTGAAGACTCGTGGTGCGGAGGATAGGCCAAAGGGCAGTACTCTGTACTGGTAATGATTTCCTGCCACCACAAACCTTAGGTATTGGCGGTGGCTTGGGTGGATGAGGATGTGCGTGTAGGCATCCTTTAGATCCAAGGAGCATAGCCAATCTCCCTGCTGGAGGTAGGGCAGAAGGATTCCAAGGGTAAGCATCTTGAACTTTTCCCTGACAAGGAACTTGTTGAGGTTGCGCAAGTCCAGGATGGGTCTGAGGCCTCCTGTTCTTTTTGGTATTAGGAAATACCTGGAATAGAAGCCCTGACCCCTCAGGTGGTGGGGCACCGGTTCCACAGCCTGTTCCTGAAGAAGACTTGCTAACTCCTGAAGGAGTAAGTCCCTGTGCAGAGGGAGTCATGGAGGCTCTCCCGGGAAATAGGAGGGAGGGACCTGGTGGAAGTGGAGAAGATAGCCTTCTCTCACCACCTGAAGCACCCAGGCATCTGAGGTGATGTTGGACCACCTGTGAGCAAAGTGAACCAGCCGGCCTCCTGTGCTGGGAGGAACCAGCTGAGGGGGAGAGGCTATGCTGAAGAAGTCAAAAACCCCCACCCTGCTGAGCAGGGGCCGGGGGTGCAGGCTTGGGGGCTTGCTGCCTACGGGACCCGTTACCCTGTCCCTTGGCCTGCTGACCCTGTTGGGGAGCTGCGAAGGCCTGATATTGAGGGTAGTGTTTATAGGCAGCCGCCTTTCTCGGGTAAAAGGACTTCTTTCCCGAGCCCTTCTTCTTCTGGGAAGGGGCGGAGGTCTTCCTAGAAAGCCTAGTTCTGGTGAGAGTCTCCGTCTCGATTTGTGCAGCCTTTTCAGCCATGGGCTTGCCAAAGAGGTTCTCACCTCGGCAGGGGACATCGACCAACTTGTCCTGCACCCAGGGTTCAAGGTAAGACGACTGAAGCCAAGCCTGTCGGCAGGCACCGATGCCGGCTGCGGCCACTCGTGCCGATGCTTCAAAGCCATCATAGGCTGCTCGAGACATGAATTTGGAGCATTCCCGAATACCAGTTGTCAAGGCTAGGAACCTCCGCAAAGGTTCCTCGGAAAGCCCAGCGGAGAATCCGGCTACCTCTTTAGCCAGGTCTCTGAGATACATGCCCATGTAGAGCTGGTAGGTCTGGACCCGACAAGCAAGCATAGAGCCCTGGAAACACTTCTTACCTAAGCCATCCAGGTTGCGGGCCTCCCTGCCAGGAGGCACCGAGGAGTGCATCTTCTGGCTCTTAAGCCTATGCATGGCCGATTCCACCACCATGGAATGGTGCGGTAGCTGTGCTTTTTGGAAGCCAGGGCTCTTGCGGACTCGATAGATGGAATCGACCCGCTTGCTTAATACCGGCGACGATGCCGGACTCTCCCACATGCGGAAGAGTAGTCGTTCCAGCATGGGAGGAACCGGTACAGTAAAGTGCTCCCTGGCGGGAGAGTCGTACTGAAGGGCATCGAGCTCTTCGGCTCGGGGCTCCTCCTCGGGATCCGCAGGGAAGGCCAAAGCCTTGGCCATATCCCTGACGAAGTCCGAGAACCGGGCGTCCTCCGGAGGGGACTGTTTCCGAGGTTCGGACTCAGGCGAGTCCGAGGGGACACACCGAGTCTGAAATGTATCAGGTGACTCTTCCTCTTCAGACTCCCAGGCCGACTCCGAGGAGGAATCGGTGGGGTCAGTCCGGGCGGGCGGAGGTGTCGGCCGCCCCGACGCCGAGGGAGTCGGCGTCGACGACCTCGGTCCCGAACGGGAGGCCGAGGGTGACCTCGACCGAGGATCGACTCGAGCCCGCATGGACTCGAGGATCGGCTCGGTCTCCGGGGTCGACTTAGACGTCGACGTCCCGGCGGTCGGGGCAGAGGCGCCAGCGAGGCTAGCGATCAGTGCCCGCTGCTGGTCCATGAAGGCAGAGAGTCTGCTCTCCAAGGCCGTCAACCTGAGTCCGACCTCAGGTGACCCAGCAGCCCCCGACTCGGGCCCCGACGGTGTCGGGCCCGACGTCGGACCCCTCGGAGGCGAGTCCAGGAGGACTACAGGACTTACCCGAGCAGGCAACTCCGACTCCAGACGAGGTCGCTTCGGCAGATGCTCCTTCTCCAAAGACCCGGGACGGCTATCGGGGCTATGCGACCTGGCCCTCGCGGAACCAGGAGCGTCCACCGACGCCGCCCTCGCGGGTTTCACCTTCCGATGACGGTCCCCGGAGGGAGAACCCCTGTCGGAGGAACTCCGGCGACGGTCAGAGCTGGAACCTCTGGCGCCGAGGCCTCCGACGAGGTCCGGGTACGGGCAGGATCAGCGAAGATTCGTTCCCGCTGATGCCGCCGACTCCTTAACGCTTTGGAGGACATCTTGCTGCAGGCCCCACAGATCAGTTCTTCGTGATCCGGGCCGAGGCAGCGGAGGCAATTATCATGTGTGTCAGTGAGTGACATATTTCTGTCACTCTGAACACACCGTTTGAAACCACTGGCAGCCATCGGGGGAAAAAGGGCCCCTGCAAGGTCAAAGGACCGGGCTGCCAGCGAAAAACCGAAAACGAAACTGACAGAAAAATCAGAAAAAACCGAAAAATAACAGAAGGACTCGCAACGGCGTCGCGAGTCCGGGCAGGAAAAGGACCGGCGTCAAACTGACGAGAGAAAAAGAGATAAATCACGAAAAAATCAACTTTTCAGCGGGGACAAGACGGGCACGTCTGTAGGGCTCCGCGGAAAAAAGAAGACTGGCTAAGATGGCACCCTTGGGCGGGAAGGGGACCGCGCATGCGCGCTGCAATTCCCAAAGGCTTTCTTTGAAAGCTGGGGGAAAATTGCTCCGCGAGGGCTCCGTCGGCGCCGACGTCACCCATATGTGAGGACTGACTTCCTGCTTGGTCCTGGAGAATTAGATATTCCCTGGTATTATGTTTTTATGGGTAATATTATTATTTTTATTACTTTTTATTATTATTATTATTATCTTTTTCTGTGTGTATATATATATATATATATATGTTAGCATTGGTATTATCATACTATTATTAGTATATACAGAGGTCCACTATTTAAACTCTATGTACATGTTCTTTGCTTGTCACGCTTATATGATGTTGGTCATATGTACTTAGTTTTTAATTTAATTTTTGTTATTATTTATTTATTTATGATATCATTAGATTAATGGCGTTCCAACACTATTACATTACGTATTTATTATTATATATTGATAACATGATTTGTTTTATTTAATTTTATGACACATTTTTTTATTATGTCTTTTATGTGTCTGTTAGATGAATTTGCCTGTTCCTTCACTTTTAATATGTTGTTTATGTTTCTATGTTTATAGTAATTTTGCCTTACAACCCCTGACCAAGGTTACGAAACACGGCCTGTGTCGGGTTGCCTAGGTCTGTGAGTTAATAAATTTGTCTTCCACATTCCTCACGTCTTGGACTGTGTTTGTGCTACTTACGTGAGTACTGCCTACTTGTTGGACAATATACTGGTTGGGCTACAGGGGGACCTTTTATTGAAAGGATTGTAGTTGGGCTCCTTTGCAATAAGATAGTTGAGACCCGAGTGGTAAGGTCAAATCAAGGTTTTATTTCCACTCCCGGGGTTTGGATTATAACACAGGTAACAAAAGAACAAAAGCCATACACACTCTGGCAAAAAGGATAAAGTAAAGTCTTGTGCTTTTAAACAGGCAATTAAATCACTTCCAGCATCGTATATCTTCAGCACAATGAAAACCTATCGTTTATCACAGCCAATGTACAGTCCATCTGGTAGTCAGATAATTCAGGCTCTGGCGGATCAATTGATTCAATCTATCATCTGCATAACATTGTTGCCTATAGTGTGTTGGCAGATTATTCTCCTCTGCCAGCTCCCTTGACCTCCCTACTATTTCCTCCAGCAGGGTAAGGGTCAGAGTCACCATATCTTGGCATGCAATTCCAATAAGACTTATGTCCTTTATAACTTCTAGGTGAAAAAGACTTGTAAGCAGCTTTACCTTGGTTAATTAGCCCACCTTCTTGGTTTGAGGCAGGAGAAAAGCTATGCACAGCTTCATTCAGTAGGGGTTTAAACCTCAGAGGCTTTTCTCTATGCTTAGGCTGTTTGTCACCCTCTTCCAACATACAGATGTCTGGCACCGTATATTCTTTCTTTCTTGAGGCTTGTGATTGCTTTCCAGTTATTCTGACTGGTACTTTCTCCTTATAAATGCCTTCACCATAAGGTATATGTTTGGAGGCTTGGTTAAAAGGTTTTTGAGCCTTTCTCCTCCAATTAAGACTATCAGCTGTTATCTGCCTTTCTCTTTCACATTCAGAATTAAAGTCACTCACATCAGTTTTCCTACCAGCCCAAAGCAGACGTTGCTTCCCAGATTCAAACCTCAGCTTGCACTCAGTATCCAGCTGGTTCTCATTCAGCACGTCTCTCCTGCTTCCAGTTACTGGTTTCACTGAATCTTCCAAACTGCTTTCTCTGGAGTTACCGGAGCTACCAAAGCCAAAGTCAGAACTCCTTCTCCAGCTCCTGCTATTGCTGCTGCTCCTACTACTGCCACTATTGCTCGCCCTATTCTCTAATGAACGTCCCTTATACGTTTTCTGAGGCTCTACTCCAGCCCTTCCCCCTTCCAGGTGAAAGCTATTAGAGCTAAGAGCTGGGGAATGCCTATCAGCTGTGCAGGGTTCCTTCCCTCGTGGCTGGGAATGTTTATGTTGCTCTTGGCAACTGGGTGTCCTGATATCTTCCTTCCTGCTAGAAACAGCCCTATTACTCATAGGTTCCTCTGCTTTCCTATCACAGGATATCTTTTCCCCATTACAGTATGTATTAATGATTGTGCAATATCACAAAACTTGTCGGTAACTGCAATCCAAAAATCTACCTTATAGGTCCTTATTATTGTGATTATAGTTTGGAAGATCAAACCACTGGAATATGTTCATGAGATGGACTTTTTGGATAGCAGTTTGCAATTTAAATTTGTTTCATATCCAACAGTTATGAAACTTTCATCCATAAAGCCTCTCTTGATAGTGGTGGAATTCTAAGAGCTCAGCTGCATTGTGATCTAAAATTTACATACAAACATTAAAGACAAATACCAGGAGCCCTGCTGTCATGGTGCCTTTAAGTTGCATTCTGGTGCCTGGGATTTCATGGCCTCAAATTTTTGGGCCGCTGCTGCTGTTGAAGAAAACAGTGTCTTCGTACACTCCCCTCCATGCGATTTGGCTCAGTCTAAAGTTTGAGCTGTGTGGTACAGGAAAATTTAGCAGGTCTCGTGAACTCAAGTTTCATGAGACTTGAGAATGCAAGATTAGTTAGAAGTTCCTGTATCATGTACCTCAAATTTAGTCATTATTGGTGGTAAGTGGAAGTCTTAAGTGGTGAGTGTAGAACACTGCTTCTTGAAGGGCAACAAATAGTAATTACACTTACCTGGTAATTGTAGTTCGAGTGACGACAGCTTAGTCCTCCACCAATGGGTAGTGCACCTCCTCCTGCAACTTAGAGACTGGACCAATCAAAACTTGGCATCACTGTAAGTAGTGTGCTGACATTCCCTTTCAGCTCCAGTGAACTACTACTGACAAAGCAGACTCAAAAGAGCAACAAACAAGTAGCTAACCACATAAAACTATCGTAAACTTTGAACAAATCTGAAATTGAAAACGTCGCAAAAAGTAAATAGAATCATCCTGAAGGGAGGTCTGCTCCCTGCCCCCCGCCTGCCGAGCCAGAGACAGCCAGCGAGAGAAAGGAACAGACAACGTATTTAGACAGAACATAAGAGTTGGTGACAAACCGGAAATACTCACCTGTACAAACAGCTCTCCAGATTGAACGCGTGCCGTGACAAATTAGAATCCTGAGGGAGGGATTGAGGACTAAGCTGTCGTCACTCAAGGAACTACAATTACCAAGTGTAATTACTATTTCCTTATCGTTCCTCCAGCTTAGTCCTCCACCAATGGGATGTAGCAGAGCAGCACTAACGGGAGGGACCCTGCCAGCCGGCACGCAACACCGCCGAACCAAAACAGGCATCCCTTGCCGCCAGACCATCAAGCCGATAGTGCTTACTGAACGTATGCAAAGACGACCACGTCGCCGCCTTACAGATTTCCAGCGGCAGCACCAAACTGTACTCCGCCCAGGACACCACCTGCGCTCTAGTCGAATGAGCCCTTAAACCCATCGGAGCAGAGCGACCCTGCAGCAAATACGCTGAAACGATCGCCTCCTTAATCCACCTGGAGATAGAAGCTTTCGCCGCAGCCTCTCCTTTCCTGGGGCCCCCAAACAAGACAAACAACCGATCCGACTTGCGGAAGGACTCGGTGACTGACAAGTAACGGCACAATACTCTCTTGATGTCTAAGCGACTAAGGCCCCGATCCGAAGCCTGCTCCCCAGCCGCTCGCAAGACAGGAAGGGAAACCACCCGATTCACATGAAAGGAAGAAGCCACCTTAGGAAGGAAGGCACCGGTTTGAGAACCACCTTTTGCGAGGAAAAAGAGAAAAGGTTCCCTACACGAAAGCACCTGAAGCTCCGAAATACGCCGAGCTGAACAAATGGCCACCAAAAACACAACTTTCAGAGTCAAATCTTTTACCGAGACTTGCAATAAAGGTTCAAACGGAGCCCTACTCAGCGCTCGCAGCACCAAGTTGAGATCCCACGGAGGGACCGTGATCCGACGAGCCGGACGCAACCTGGACACCGCCTTAAGAAAACGTCCCAAATCGACATGCATCCCTAGAGCTACGCCGTGCACTTTGCCTCTGTAGCAGGCTAGGACCACCAGTTGCACTCGTAAGGAGCTAGCGGCCAGATCCTTATCGAAGCCGCCTTGCAAGAAGTCCAACGCCACCCGTACCGATGCTGTGGCAGCCCGGATCTGACGCCGATCTCATATGAAACCTGTCCCAAGGAACCACCTCCAGTGTCGCCGCCATCGTCCCCAGCACCTGAAGGTAATTTCCACGCCGACGGCGCTGCTAGCTTGCGGAAGCCCCACACCAGGCCCTGTAGAGCCAGAGCTCTTCGTTCTGTCAGGAACACAGAGCTCTTCTGAGTATCAAACTGCACCCCCAGATACTCGAGAACCTGTGTGGGCACCAGGCGACTTTTGAGTGGATTGACTACCCATCCGAGAGACTCCAAGGACACCACCTTTGCCGTGACCACCAGGTTCTCGGCCCGGGACTTCGCTCGAATCAACCAATCGTCTAGGTACGGATGGACCAAGACCCCTTCCTTTCGTAAGGCCGCTGCCACCACCACCATTACTTTGGTGAACACGCAGGGTGCCGTAGCCAACCCGAAGGGTAGAGCCTGAAACTGGTAATGCCCCCAAGGAAGATCGAAACGCAGAAACTTCTGATGGGACGCCCTGATGGGAAAGTGCAGATAAGCTTCGGTGAGATCAAGGGATGTCAAAAACTCTCCTTGCCGAACTGCGATGATAACCGATCGTAGCGTCTCCATACGAAAATGCGGCACTCGGAGACAGCGATTGATGCCCTTGAGATCTAGAATGGGACGAAGGGAGCCATCCTTCTTTGGCACCACGAAATAGATAGAATAACGGCCCATGCCGTATTCTGCTGGCGGAACGGGGACGATCGCTCCCAACTGAAGTAGACGGTCTACCGTTTGCCGCACCTGGAACGCTTTCTGAGGGTTCCGCCAGGGAGACAGTACGAACGAGTCCAACACCGGCGTTGCGAGATCTAAGGCATAACCGTCGCGGAAGATCTCCAAAATCCACTGGTCGGACGTAATGTGGGCCCAGGCAGAGAGAAAACCCCGAAGGTGACCCCCGATTGGTTGAATCTCTGCCGGGACCCGCCGCCCTTCATTGCGGCTTTCGATCAACTGCAAAGGACGCAGCAGCAAATCCTCTACTGGCCCCTCGAAATCCCCGAAAGCCCTGGGTCCTAGACGCAAACCGTCCTCTCGGAGACCCTGCAAAACGGGGCGAACGAAACCTCCGAAAGTCTCTAAACTGCCCCCGAAAGGCCGGAGTCGACTTACCCCGCCTGGGCTTATCTTCCGGCAGACGACTGCCCTTAGACTCTCCCAGATCCTTAACCAACTTCTCCAAATCTTCACCAAACAGAAGCCTCCCCTTAAACGGAAGCTTGCCTAGATGTGCCTTAGAAGAGCCATCAGCCGCCCAATTCTTCAGCCAAAGAGCCCTACGTGCCGCTACCAAAGAACCCATACTGTTTGACAAGTCTCTGATGAGGTCGTAGTGCACGTCCGCTAGATACGCCGAACCAGATTCCAAGCGCTGAAGCTCCCGCACTTCGTCACACTCTAAGGACGCCGACTGCCTCAGGTGTTGAACCCAACGAAGGCAAGCTCTTGCAATCCAAGCCCCACAAATGGAAGCCTGCAAAGCCACTGCGTCTGCCTCAAAGGATTGCTTCAGCAAACCATCCATCTTTCGATCTTGCGCTTCCTTCAAGGCCGCACTGCCTTCTACCGGGATCGTGGTCTTCTTAATGACCGCTGACACTGCCGCATCAACTTTCGGGGAACAGAAGCGTTCCTTGCCCTTGTCCGCTAGGGGATACAGCTTATTCATGACCCAAACCCCTTTAAGACCGGACTCGGGAGTATCCCACTCCGTCTGGATCATCTGATCAATAACCCTATGAATAGGGAAAACCACCTGAGTCTGACACACCGCCTGAATAATGGGGTCCACACCATCCTCTTCCTCAACCGGTTGCTCCGTCGCCAACCGGAGCATCTGCAGGGCTTCCGTAATCAGGGCCGGCAACTCCTCCTTTAGAAACACCCGAATGATCCGCGCCTGGTCTTCGGGTTCAGTAATCTCCCCCTCTTCTAACTCATCCATGTCCACGTCCATATCCTCCTCCAATTCCTGCCAATCCACTTCAGCAAGGGAGGGATCAGCCGGGCGCAACCGCTTGGGGGCTTTCAATCCCCAAGATGCACGGTCCACCAACGGCGACTGCACCCCCGAGGAAGCGATGGGCAATGCACCACTCAGCTGCCCCTGCCGACTGCGACAAAAGGTCTGATGCATCAGCAAGACAAAGTCCGGAGAGAAGTCGTGCATTGGGGAAGAGCCCCCCAGATCCAACTGCCTGCCGGCTACCCCGGGCACGGTTGACGGAGGTGAAGCAGAGGGACCTGCCACTACCGCTTCCCCCTCTGCCCCCGCAAGCGCCCCTGACCAGCAGGGGCCATGGAATTTTCCAACTGCTGTTCCATAGTGAGGGAAACGGAGGCACAGCGATGACAGATGCCCGTTTCCGCGCTGGCCCCCCTACGGGTGCCACAGATAAATAGAAATTACACTTACCTAGTAATTGTCGTTCCTTGAGTGACGACAGTTTAGTCCTCTACCTCTGGGTTGTGCACCTCTTCCTGCAGCTTGGAGACTGGGCATGTCAAAGTCGTGACATCACTGGATATAGCCTGCTGGTATCTCCCATCAGCCTCCAGTGTACTATTGACAAAGCAAACTCAAAGGAACAACAAATAACTAACTATACCATAACTTTAAATAACTCCCCATTCCTCAACCGGAGGAGCCTTTTTAACCGTATCAGTCTTATATTTTATTTTATTTTCTCTTTTTTTTTTTTTTTAACTTTACATTCATGTCCCCCCTATGCAAACACGTTTCCTATACCATCACCTCGTTTAAATAAGAGAAAAGGAAGAAAGAACAGAGAGGGACACTCACTGCGATCTAGAAACTGAAAGGATCTGTCTACTCCTTGAGATTGATGCTCCACTCCGCCTAAAAATAAACTCTGAAGAAATCACACCCCTGGGCGGGAATGAGGACTAAACTGTCATCACTCAAGGAAAGCACAGTTACTTACCTGTAACAGGTGATCTCTGGGAACAGCAGGAATTAGTCCTCACATATGGGTACGTCGGTACCGACGGAGCCTGCGCGGGAAAGCTCCCCAGCTTCCCAGAAAGGAAGCTTTTGGGGCCTCCCACTGCACATGCGCGCTGCCTTCCCGCCTTCCTGACCAGCTCTCCTCAGTTCGAGTTTATAGCTGAGACAATAGAGAGAGGAAAGGAAGATAGATAGATAGAAGATACAACTCCTAGGGGAGGTGGGTGGGTTGTGAGGACTAATTCCTGCTGTTCCCAGAGATCACCTGTTACAGGTAAGTAACTGTGCTATCTCCAGGAACAAGCAGGAATAAGTCCTCACATATGGGGACTCCCTAGCTAAGATGCCTGGGAGATCCCGTTCCACGGTTCGCCATCTTCGTATGGATCTCAGGCATCCATCCTGGGAAGGTGGGCAGGAGTTGTTCAAGTATGGAACAGGTGTTTGAGGACAGCCTGACCAAACAAGGCATCCCAGCGGGAGTCCTTGTCCAAGCAGTAATGGGCTGTGAAGGTATGAACCGAGGCCCATGTGGCGGCTCGACAGATCTGATCTATGGAGACAGAGTGAAGATGAGCCATAGAAGTGGCCATGGCTCTCACATTGTGACCTGTGACATGGCCTTCCAGAGAAATGTTTTTACTCTGGTAAGCAAAGGAAATACACTGAGCAATCCAATTGGAAAGTGTACGTTTGGAGACTGGACGTCTCAAATGAGTAGGATCAAAAGCCACGAAAAGCTGGGAAGACTTTCGATGTGGCTGGGTCCTGTTGAGGTAAAAGGCGAGAGCTCTTTTGCAATCTAAAGTATGAAGGTTCCTCTCTGCACTGGATGCATGAGGAGCTGGAAAAAAGACAGGTAGATATACCTCTTGATTAAGATGAAAAGGCGAAACCACTTTGGGCATAAAGTGGGGGTTCGTCCTAAGGACCACCTTATCATGATGAAATCTAGTATAAGGTGGATTAGCCACTAAAGCCTGCAATTCACTGATGCGGCGAGCTGAAGTGACTGCAATGAGGAAAACTACCTTCCATGAAAGAAATTTCAAGGAGGTGGAGTGTAAAGGCTCAAAAGGTGGCTTCATAAGCTGACCTAGAACTAGGTTCAAGTCCCATGCTACCGGAGGAGTTCGGATGGGAGGCTTAGTTAGAGTCAGGCCTCTCATAAATCTTGCAACAAGCGGATGAGAGGAGACAGGTTGTCCATTTATAGGTTTTAAGGATGCTGCAATAGCACTCAAATGGACTCTTACTGAATTCGTCTTAAGGCCTGCATTAGAAAGATGCAGGAGATAGTCTAGTAGAGAATTCAAAGGAAGTGCTAGAGGGTCAAGACCCTGTTGAGCACACCAAATGGAAAAGCGTTTCCATTTGAAAGCATAGGAACGCCTCGTGGAGGGTTTCCTAGAGGCATGAAGGATATCTTTCACTGGTTGAGAAAGATTGAAGTCATGAAGGCTTAGGCCTTCAGTAACCAAGCTCTGAGGTGTAGGGACTTGGGGTTTGGGTGCCACAAAGTCCCTTTCTCCTGAGAGAGGAGGTCTGGCGCAGCTCCCAGGTCCAGGGAGGGTCCCTGGGAGAGATGCAGAAGTAGAGGGAACCACACTTGGCGTGGCCAGCGTGGAGCTATGAGGATCATGGATCCGTGATCCCTCTGGAGTTTGACCAGAGTCTTGGGAATCAAAGGAATGGGTGGAAAGGCATATAGGAATTCCTGACCCCAATGCAGGAGGAAGGCGTCGTTGGCCTGAGCTTCCTGACACGGAGTCCTGGAACAGAACCGGGGAAGTTTGGCATTCCACGGACTTGCAAAGAGGTCTATGTCCGGGGTTCCCCATTCCTGAAAGATTTTGCCTATCTGGTCCATATGTAGGGACCATTCGTGTGGGAGCAGAACTCGACTGAGTCTGTCTGCCCGAGAGTTTTGAACCCCTGGAAGATATACTGCCAGAAGATGAATTTGATGCTCTCTGGCGAAGGCCCATAATCTGAGAGCTTCGTTGCAAAGCGACAGAGAGAATGTCCCTCCTTGTTTGTTTACGTAGAACATGGCCACCTGATTGTCTGTCTGAACTAGGACGGTCAGGTTGGCAAGGAGGGTATGGAATACTTTGAGGGCAAAGAAGATTGCTCGCAGTTCCAGGAGGTTGATGTGAAGGGTGGTCTCCTGCGGAGACCAAGTACCCTGAGTGGAGAGGGATTGTAGATGGGCTCCCACCCTGTTTGGGAGGCATCTGTTGTGAGGGTTGCTTGGGGCAACAAAGGTTGGAAGGGGGCCCCCAACAACAGATTCTTGGTGGACATCCACCATTGGAGGGACCAAAACAGACGTTTTGAGGTGAGTATTTGGTCGGAGAGCGCTCCTGATGCTTGAGTCCACTGGGTGGCCAAGGTCCATTGAGCTGCTCTCATATGAAGACGAGCGTAGGGCACCACGTGTACCGTGGAGGCCATGTGGCCCAGAAGTCGCAGCATTTCTCTGGCTGTCAAGTGACTGCTGGACTGAGCTTGGGAGGCCAAGCACAGCAGACGTTGGACCCGGACTTGAGGCAGGTAGGCCCTTGCAGTGGTGGTGTCCAACTGGGCCCCTATGAATTCTAGAGACTGAGTAGGGGTAAGTTGAGACTTGGGAAGGTTTACCACCAGTCCCAGATACTGCAGAAGGTGCCTTGTGCAGTCCAGGGAAATCTGGGCCTCTGACTGAGATGGAGCTCGGATGAGCCAGTCGTCCAGATATGGGAATACAAAAATTCCCAGACCTCTTAGAAATGCGGCAACAACTGCCATGCATTTGGTGAACACTCTTGGAGCAGAGGCTAGACCGAAGGGAAGTACTCTGTACTGGAAATGTTTTCCCTGAAACAGAAATCTTAGATATTTTCTGTGGGATGGGTGGATGAGTATATGTGTGTACACATCCTTGAGATCTAGAGAACAAAGCCAATCCTGACTCTGAAGGTATGGAAGGAGAATGCCTAGAGAAAGCATTTTGAATTTCTCCTTGTACAGAAATCTGTTCAATTCTCTCAGATCTAGGATAGGCCTGAATCCCCCTGTCTTCTTTGTTATGAGAAAATAAGGGGAGTAGAATCCTGTCCCTTGTTGAAGGAGAGGAACCTCTTCTATTGCCCCTTGGGCAAGGAGAGAAGAGACCTCCTGATCCAACAGGTCCAGGAGAAATGGGGGAGAATTGAAGTGCCTCACCATGGTATATGGAGGAAGGTTGGAAAAATGAAGTTTGTAGCCCTCTCTGATGATAGAGAGGGTCCATTGATCTGATGTGATTTGCTCCCATCTGGGAGCAAAGTGAGCTAACCTCCCAGGAATGGTGAGGGGCTCTGGTTGTTCTAGAGCCAGAAATGTTAAGTTCTCTAGGGGCAAGTCAAAACCCCTGAGGGGGTTGAGCCTGCTGAGGAGTGGTAGACACTGCAGGCTTTGACTTTGCCTGTTTAGGTTGCTGACGTTTAGTAGCAAAGCGAGGCTGAGAAGATTGTTGGCCAGTATTTGTGGAAAATCTGGCCTTCTTGTAGTAAGGCCTCTTGAAAGACTTTTTCTTGGCAGGAGCAGAGGTAGACTTAGAAAGTCTATCCAAGGTAGCATTCTCTGCATCCATTTGGGTGGCTTTAATTTGCCAGTCCTTACCAAATAAGTTCTCACCTGTACAGGGCAGATTCCGTAAGCCATCTAGGACCCAGGGTTCTAGGTCAGAGGCCTGGAGCCAAGCAAGTCGTCGGGCTGCAATAGCAATGCCCAAAGCTCTACCGGCACCCTCAAAGGAATCAAAAGCTGCTCTGTTGGAGAACTTAGAAACATCTAAAAGCTGTTTCACCAGAGAAATGAACTCCTCTTTTCTATCCTCAGGGATAAAGGAGGCAAAAGGTCGTATCTTTAGGGCAAGTTCTCTAAGAAACATGCCCATATACAGACTGTAAGAGTTAATCCTGGCTATAAGCATAGTAGCCTGGAAAATTTTCTTGCCAAAAGAGTCTAGGGTCTTACATTCTCGTCCTGGAGGGGTAGAAGAGTGCCTTTTGGTACTCTTACTCTTTTTCAGTGCAGACTTCACCACAATGGAATGGTGAGGCAACTGAGTCTTTTGAAAACCAGGAGAAGGAGGGACCCGGTACATGGTGTCCAGCCTACGAGAATAAGGAGACAACGTTAGAGGAGCCTCCCATAAGTCCATCAAGTGTTCTTGAAGGATTTCATGGATAGGCAGGGTGACTGCCTCTTTAGGAACCTTGGGGTATCCTAAAATATCCAAGTTCTTTGATCTAGGTTCTTTTTCTGAGGATGTGGTAATAGAAAGTCCTTTAGCTAATTCAATAATGAATTCTTGAAAGGACAAATCCTCTGGTGGAGACATTCTCCTCTTTGGGGAAGAGGGGTCTTCATGAAGAACCAGAGACAGCTCATCAGAGTCCTCAGAGGAGTTAAAATCCTCTGAGGAATCAGAGTATTCTCTATTTGCTTCCAACGCACGATACGCATACCGATCGGTATCGACATCGGGCGTACCGGGTATGGGATCGGTATCGGGTAAAAACCCGGATCCGGCATGCGGAACTGATCTGCGTTTGGAATTCGATGGTCTCGGTTCCGGTATGGGAGACGATACCGGAACCGGACCCGGTATCGCTGAACGCGATACCGAGGGCGTCGCAGCATTGATAAAAGCCAGCATGGCCTGCTGCATGGTCTGAACAGTATTGCTCATAGACGCCACTGCTGCCTGGATGTCGGTACCGGTATGGGCCGGTACCCCAGAGCAGTCCAACAGGTGATCAGTCGAGGCCGTGCCATCGATGTCAACCTGTAACCCCATAGATGGTGCTTTGGAAGCCAGAGCTTCCTGCCGGGGTTGTTTGGCTGGGGCAGGATCCTCAGACTCAAAAGAGAGAGCCTCTCGATGCTTTGAAGGAGATTTGCTCTTTGAGGACCTGCCCACAGAGGGTTTGGTTACCTGAGATCCATCCGGAGAGGAAGACCTGGATGACTGTGATGCTGGATTATCAGAAGCAAACAGCACATGGAACTTGTTGGCCCGGTTCTGCAACCCACGTTTAGACATCTGGGAGCAGGATGGGCAGTCCGGTATGGAGTGGTCAGGTCCCAAACATTTAAGACACCATTCATGGGTGTCTGTGACAGAAATGACAGCACTGCACTTGGTACACTTTTGGAAACCAGGAGCTGGCTTCTCCATGAGGAGAATTTGAGTAGGCCTGAAGGCCTAACAAAAGCTACCAAGCTGTGCTGAAGAAAAATTAAACGTTTTTTTTTTTTGTTTTTTTTTTAAAAGAAAGAGAGACCGGCGGTACCGGTTTCGGTATGGGGAAGGCAGGTACGCGGTCTAAAGAAAACAAATAAAATTAACAATTTCTTCAGCGGTGACAGGAACACGACCTGCTGGCTCCGCGGAAAAAACAGAAACTGAGGAGAGCTGGTCAGGAAGGCGGGAAGGCAGCGCGCATGTGCAGTGGGAGGCCCCAAAAGCTTCCTTTCTGGGAAGCTGGGGAGCTTTCCCGCGCAGGCTCCGTCGGTACCGACGTACCCATATGTGAGGACTTATTCCTGCTTGTTCCTGGAGATTGACAATTACCAGGTAAGTGTAATTTCTATTTCCTTCTCGTTCCTCCAGTTTAGTCCTCTACCTCTGTAATGTAACAGAGCAGTAATCATTGGGAGGGACCTATCCAGCCAACTCACCACACCATCAACCCGGAACAGTCATCCTTTACTGCCAAAACATTTAGGCAGTAGTGGTTACTGAGAAAATGAAGAGACGATCTGGAAGCTGCTCTACCAATCCCCCCTGGTGGAATGACACAGTGATTCACCCATGAAACTGCTTGTGCCCTGGTAGCAAGAGTCAGAAAGCCCCCCGGAATCATACAACCTCGCCACCAGAAAGCTGAGGCAACCACCGCCTTAACCCAGTGCGAAATGGCCGCCTTCGCTGCTGCCTCCCCTTTGTGGGGACCTCCAACCAGTACACAAAAACAAAGAAACGAACGCCGCATCCTGCAGTTAATGTTTCCTATCGGCGTAAGCTACCAATAAAAACCTCCCCTTCCAGAAAAACCGAGAACTGGAAAAGAAACCAATAGGCTCAGGAGAAAAATCAGATACCACCTTTTGGAAGGACAACAGGACTGCTCGCAAACACCACCCTCTATCCAGAAAGGGTGAAAACGTCTCATTACATGACAACGCCTAAAATTCCGAAACTCGTCGCACCGAACAACGAGCTATCAAAGCCACTGTCTATAACAGCAAATCCTTTACCGACGCCTGGAGTAAAGAATCAAAGGGCTCTTTAGCTAACGCCTCTAAGGCCCAATTGGGATCCTCCGGCGACACCCGAATTCTCCTTGAGGAGCGCAGTCGGATCCCAACCACTGTTCCCTCTAAGCTGTGCGCATATGCGCGAGCACACACCTCGCCGAGCGAGCACACATACTTTACAACAGAGCGCACAAAAATTATGGTTCTGATTCTGATAGAAAACACAGACGTCTTAAAATTTAAAAGTTGTGATTGTAATTACTAGAAATTTTCCGCTTCATTTAGTAATCATCTATTTTCATTTAATTTGATTCAAATTAATGTGGTGTACATACTGTATTCTGACGTGTAGTCAAATTTTAAAGTATATAACTCCGAGTGTCGTTATGTGGAACACAAAAATTTAGCCTTCCTTTAAAAGCTGCACAGCTGATATTTTATGCGCACACAGCCTACAGAAAATTAGAGGGAATATTGATCCCAACTTAAGGAAACGCTACACATCGATCCGAACACCTAGCGCTATTCCCTTCACAGAACCTCTACAGCCGGAAACAGTCGTCCGCTGGATCCTCTAAGGAACTGGCCGCTAGTTCCTTCAGACACTGTCCTGCAGAGAACTCAGATCAAGGATACAGACATCTTTGTCACCCGGACTTGCCGCCGTGAACAGCAGCCTTCCAAAAGGCGCTAAGCACGGACCTATGTAGCAGAAGCAGCCTGCCTCCTTGCTCTCAACAAGGTGGCGACGACTGCCGCAGAATAACCCTTCTTCCCCAGCCCCGCCCATTCAAAGGCCAAACCGTAGGCGGGCACCGATCCACCCGAGACATTCGTCGCGGACCTAGCCGCAGCAGAAAGCACTCCTGACGCCTGAGTCCACTGAGTGGCCAGGGACCATTGAGATGCTCTCATATGAAGACGAGCATAGGGCACCACATGCACTGTGGAGGCCATATGACCCAGTAGGCGTAGCATTTCCCTGGCTGTCAAGTGAGTGCTGGACTGAGCTTGGGAGGCCAAACTCAGGAGGCGCTGGCCTCGAACATGTGGAAGGTAGGCCCTTGCAGTGATGGTGTCCAACTGGGCCCCTATGAATTCTAGAGATTGAGTAGGGATGAGTTGGGACTTGGGAAGGTTTACTACCAGTCCCAGATACTGCAAAAGGCTCCTTGTGTGGTCCAGGGAAATCTGGGCCTGTGACTGAGTTGGAGCTCGGATGAGCCAGTCGTCCAGATATGGGAAGACAAAGATTCCCATGCCTCTTAGAAATGCGGCTACGACTGCCATGCATTTTGTGAATACTCTTGGAGCAGAGGCTAGACCGAAGGGGAGTACTCTGTATTGGAAATGTTTTCCCTGAAACAGAAAGCGAAGATACTTTCTGTGGGATGGATGGATGAGTATATGTGTATACGCATCCTGTAGGTCTAGAGAACAAAGCCAGTCCTGACCCTGGAGGTAAGGAAGGAGAATGCCGAGAGACAGCATTTTGAATTTCTCCTTGAAGAGAAATTTGTTCAATTCTCTCAGATCTAGGATTGGTCTGAATCCCCCTGTCTTCTTTGGAATGAGAAAATAAGGGGAGTAGAAACCGGACCCTTGTTGAGGAAGAGGAACCTCTTCTATGGCCCCTTGGGCAAGAAGAGAGGAAACCTCTTGACCCAACAGGGTTAGGAGAGATGGGGGAGAATTGAATGGTCTCACCATATGATGGGGAGGAAGGCTGGAGAAATGAAGTTTGTAACCCTCTCGAATGATAGAGAGGGTGCATTGTTCTGTTGTGATTTGTTCCCATCTGGGAGCAAAGTGAACCAACCTTCCGGGTATGGTGAGAGGTTCTGGTTGTGTTAGAACCAGAAGTGGCAAGTTCCCTAGGAGCAAGTCAAAACCCCTGAGGGGTTGGAGCCTGCTGAGCTACAGTAGCTGCTGCAGGCTTAGCTCGTGCTTGTTTGGATTGCTGACGCTTAGCAGTATAGCGAGGTTGAGAAGACTGCTGGCCAGTATTTGAAGCAACTCTGGCCTTCTTATAGTAAGGCCTTTTAAAAGACTTTTTCTTAGTAGGAATTGAAGTGGACTTTGAAAGTCTTTCCAAGGTGGCATTTTCAGCATCCATCTGGGTGGCTTTGATTTGCCACTCTTCCCCAAATAAGTTCTCACCTGTACAGGGCAGATTCCGTAAGCCATCTAGAACCCAAGGTTCCAGATCAGAGGCCTGGAGCCAAGCAAGACGTCGGGCTGCAATAGCAATGCCCGAAGCCCTACTGGCTCCCTCAAAGGAATCATATGCTGCCCTATTAGAGAACTTAGAAACCTCTAAGAGTTGTTTCACTAGGGAAAGGAATCCCTGCTTTTTATCCTCAGGGATAAAGGGGGCAAAATGCCGCACCTTTTTGGCAAGTTCCTCCAGGAACATGCCCATATAGAGACTGTAGGAATTAATCCTGGCTATAAGCATACTAGCCTGGAAAATTTTTCTACCAAAAGAGTCCAAAGTCTTACATTCCCGTCCTGGAGGGGTGGAAGAGTGCCTTTTGGTACTCCTAATCTTCTTCATTGCAGACTTCACCACAATAGAGTGGTGGGGCAATTGAGTCTTTTGGAAACCAGGAGAAGGAGGGACCCTATACATGGTGTCCAACCTACGGGAATAAGGAGACAAAGTCAAAGGATTTTCCCAGAAATCCATCAGTTGTTCTTGAAGGATTTCATGGATAGGCAGGGTAACTGCCTCCTTAGGGGCCTTTGAGTATCCCAAAATATCCAGTTTTTTGGATCTGGGTTCCTTTTCAGAGGATGTGGTAATAGAAAGGGCTGTAGCCATATCTAAAACAAAGTCCTGGAAGGACAAATCCTCTGGAGGGGACATTCTCCTTTTAGGAGAAGAGGGCTCCTCAGGTAAGTTGAGTGAAAACTCAGCAGAATCATCAGAGGAGTGAAAATCCTCAGAGGAATCGGTGCTTTCCTCTAACGCACGATACGCGTACCGATCGGTATCGATATCGGGCGTATCGGGTATGGAACCGGTATGGAGCGAAAGCCCATACGGTACCGACTTGCGTTTAGAGGTGGACGGCCTCGATACCGGCATGGCGGACGATACCGGTATCGGGCCCGGAACCGCTGAAAGCGGAACCGATGGCGTTGCAGCTTTAATGAAAGCCATGACGGCCTGCTGCATGGACTGTACAGTATCGCCCATGGACGCCATAGCTGCCTGGATGTCGGTACCGGAGTGACCCGGTACCCCAGAGCAGGCTAACAGGTGATCTGTCGAGGCCGTAGCATCGATATCAACCTGAGACCCCTGAATTGGCGTTTTTGGAAGTTGGACTTCCCGCCGGGGTTGTTTGGCTGGGGCAGGGTCCTCAAGTTCTAAGCTAAGAGCCTCTCGATGCTTTGAAGGAGATTTGCTCTTTGAGGACTTGCCCACAGAAGGTTTGGTTACCTGAGATCCATCCGGAGAAGAAGACCTGGATGACTGTGATGCTGTATTCTCTGAAGCAAACAGCACATGGAATTTGTTGGCCCGGTTCTGCAGCCCACGTTTAGACATGTGGGAGCAAGATGGGCAGTCCGGTATGGAATGGTCAGGCCCCAAACATTTCAGACACCAGTCATGGGTGTCTGTGACTGAAATAACAGCATTACATTTGGTACACTTCTTAAATCCAGGGGCTGGCTTCTCCATGAGGAGAAATTGAGTAGGCCGAGAGGCCTCTCTGAAGTGACCAAAAAGCTAAAAAATAAGAAAAAAGAATTATAATTTTTTAAAGAAAGAAAGAAAGACCGGCGATACCGGTATCGGTATGGGGAAGGCAGGTACGCGGTCTAAAGAAACAAATAAAATAACAATTTCTTCAGCGGTGACAGGAACACGACCTGCTGGCTCCGCGGAAAAAGAGAAACTGAGGAGAGCTGTTCAGGAAGGCGGGAAGGCAGTGCGCATGTGCAGTGGGAGGTCCCAAAAGCTTCTATTCTAAGAAGCTGGGGAGCTTTCCCGCACGGGCTCCGTCGGTACCGACGTACCCATATGTGAGGACTTATTCCTGCTTGTTCCTGGAGATCGTCCGCTACCGACAATTTCTAGGAAAAGCCTGTCGAGTAGGTGAATGAGAAAAGCCTAGTACGGCCGTCTCATCCAAACGGGCGCTACCAATAGTACCTTTTTCCGAAAGCCTCGATACGCCAACTAGTTGCCCTATGAGAGCCCACAGGGAAAGGATAAGACAAAGACTTAATTGGGAGCTTACTGACCCTCGACTTGCGAACCATCAGCTGCCCCATTCCTCCACCAGAGAGACCTCCGGGTGAACCCCAAGGAAGCCAATAATATTAGCTAGCGCTTGAATTAAGCCATAATGCACATTTGCCCCATAAAGCAAATCAGGCTCTAGTCGATTCAACTCCCTGATCCTTTCCTGTTCCAGGCGAGTAGACTGCCGTAAACACTGCGACCACCTGAAGCATGCTCTCACCTCCCCAGGCTCCACAAATGGGAGCTTGTAAGGCCAGAGCAACGGAGAGGCTCCGTCTCACACAGCTTCAGTGTGGCTGTACGGGTCCCGGAGCTTTCTCCCGTACAGTCAAGGGAGAGAGATCCGCACCGGCAAATGCCTGCAGCAAGTGAAAATAACTGACAAGGAGGGAAGGCGAGAGCTGCTTCTAAATTAAAGAGCCAGGCTCAAATTTAAAATTACTGTAAATAAGGAAATTTGCTCCTAACTAAAGGGAACTAATCCCTGATTGCCAATTAACCAAAGGTAACTGAATTAAAAGTAAAATCAAAAGTAAATTAAAGGTAAAAATCAAAAGTAAAATCAGAATAGAATTTGTCACACTAAATGCTCCTTATCTGTTCCCCCCAAGTGAGCCCAGAAGCTAGGCTCACTATGTCCTCCTGCTGCAAGGAGACTGGACACACTGGAGGCTGATGGGAGATACCAGCAGGCTATGTCCAGTGATGTCACGACTTTGACATGCCCAGTCTCCAAGCTGCAGGAAGAGGTGCACAACCCAGAGGTAGAGGACTAAACTGGAGGAACGATAAGGAACACACAGTGAGCTAGAGGGCATGGGCTCAAAACACTGATGGACCCTAGGACCCCCGGTCACCACCAGTCCCTAGGAAAGAAGTCGCTCCTGCCTTCTAAAGAGCCTACTGCTCTTTCCCTTATTGTTTTAGTCTGGGTTTTTTTGTTGTTGTTTTTTTGCTGGACCCCCGAATAAAAACAACAAAAGGAGACTGTCTGATAAGACTACTAGTAAAAACTAACTCTCTCTGAGAAGCGAACTACAAAATCAGCCGTTTCTAAAACGCGGGAAAATAAAGAAAGAAAAAAACCCCGAGGGCAAATAAACAAAAGAAACTGCAAGAGAGAGAGTATTACCTTATTGAAGCTGTCAAAACGGCAGCGCAGAGAAGGGAGAAACTCCGGAGCTGCACGCTGCCACGCTGAGGGCACAGAGACCGCGGAAGCCGCGTGCTCAAAATGGCCACGGCTCCACACAGAACTTTTTGGCGCGCTCTTCCTGCGGTCCCCCAGCTACTAGCGAGCCGCTGCACAGGACGGTGTGGAGGACCGCGCTCCGATCCAGCCCTCCTTGAAAAGGAAACCGAGGGAGCTGCAAGGAGCCGTACTCGCCCGTTCCGGTCACCAGTCCAGCCCCCTAGGCCGAAAGGGAAGCAGTTATTGAAGCTGCGGACTGCCGAGAAGCAGAGACCGGGCCGCTGGTGTACCGCACCAGGAGCTCTGCCCCGAGCAGTCCAGGGACAGAGATCCTCACTGAAAGTGTCCGGGCTGTAAAAAGCTGTGGCTTGGCAGGAGGGGCAACCCAAAGGACATCCCCCAAGCCCCGAATCCGTCTCATGTCTCTTAAGACCTGACGGCTTTAATTTTTTTTTTTTTTTTTTAAAGAAACAGTCCCAGATAAGGGACCAACCAAAGCCAATGAGCCAAACAAAGGGAAATTAAGGTAAAGAAATTTAGAAAACTATCTTGCTCCTTATCTGTTTCTCTAGTGAGCCCAGCACCTAGGCTCACTATGTCCTCCTGCTGCATGGAGACTGGGGACACTGGAGCTGAAAGGGAATGCCAGCACACTACTTACAGTGATGCCAAGTTTTGATTGGTCCAGTCTCCAAGCTGCAGGAGGAGGTGCACTACCCATTGGTGGAGGACTAAGCTGGAGGAACGATAAGGAAAAGCAATTACAGAGAGCAAGGTAAAGGAGGAGGGGGTGGTGAGAGAGAGAAGAAAACTGTGCACATACCTAGGTAGGAGGATATGAAAGAAAGACTGAGTAGACTGGAGAGATAGGGTATGGGAAAGCAATGCTAAGTGAAGCAAATAGGTAACAGCCCCTTTGCTTCACCTATAAAGTGGGTGCTATCACACAGCTGACAGCATGCTTCAGGAAGGGAATCACCGGCTTCTGCCAGTGATAAGCAGTAACAATCAAAAACGCAATTCAGAGGAGTGTTGCTGAAAAATATCACTCAAAAATAAAGCACACACTCTAAAGAATGAGAAGAAAAAAAATAGGAAAATAAAAATCACACTAGTATATCCTACATAACAACATAGTATATATGATGGCAGATAAAGACCAGTATGGTCCATCTAGTCTGCCCAGCAAGGTGGCAAGAGTAGGTGCACCTGCTGCTCCGTGCAGGTCGCCCCTCCCCATGGCTTTGTTTAGGGGTGTACCCACCGCTCCATGTAGGTCACCCCTGCTTGCTGAGATATAAGAGTTATGTTTATTTTTATTTTATCCTGTTGCTATAAAGGGACCAACTGTGTCTGTCCCATGCCATTTTGAATTCTGTCACTGTATTTGCCCCCACCACTTTCATCATGAGACCATTCCAAAAATCCACCACCCTTTCAGTGGAAAAGTATTTCCTGACGTTGCCTTTCAGTTTACCCTCTTGCAGCTTCATGTTATGCCCTCTAGTTCTAAAGCTTCCCGCTCTTTGGTAGAGGCTTATTTGTTCATTAATATTCTTAAGTATTTAAAGGTCTGAATGATATCTCCCCTGATCCTCCTCTCCTCCAGTATACATATTTAAATCTTCAAGTCTCTTTTCATAAGTCTGACGCAGGCTCCAAATCAGGTATTCGGTTCTTCTTATTTTTTCAAACACACAATTCTTCTCTGCTATGGCTCTATTTACATCGCAGCATAGGAGGTATTAATCACAGGTTCCACTACCCCGATGCTGAGGCGCCAAAATTAGCATTGGAATAGTGGGAGTCCGTGATTAATGCCTCCCGTGCTGCTGTTTAAACACAGCCATAAAGGAGAAGAGTTGTGTGTTTGAAGAAATAACAAGAACCGAATACCTGAAGAATATACTAGAGTTTTTTTCCTATTTTTTTATTTTTTCCTCTTTCTTTAGAGTATGTGCTATATCTTTGAATGATAAGCTGTGGCAGAAGGGACCAAATTACTAAGCTTTCTTTGCTCATAAACAAAGAACGGGGAAAAGAACTTTAGCAAATCACTAAAACAACTACTGAAGATCTAAGGCAAGTCCCTATCCCCATACTCAAACTTCAGTAAAACAGCACTTTGAGAGTTGGAGAGAGGAAAATCAAGAGGTTTCAGCTACTAGATCTTAAATGTTTGAGGTGTCTCCTTGATCCAAAGAAACTTTGTTAAGGTCCGCACCAAGCACTTTTGCTTCTCAGTTGCACAAAAACTCCCAATAAATGTACTTTGTTTTATCTCTACCTTGTTGATGCAGTAACACTACTGGATTCCAAAATGTTTTCTGTCATCTCTAGGTGTACTACATCTTGTATTTCATCAGCTTTTTCAATGCTGTCTTCTGGAAGTTCTTCGGATGGCTCAAGCTTTTCATCTTCTTCCTCATCTTCTCCTAAGAGATCATTAATCTGTACCAAAAAAAAAAAAAAAAAAAAGGTTTGCTCATTAGACAGCAATAGAGAAAGAAAATGGCAACAGATAAAACTCATCTTCTCTGCTCAAAATATTTCCTGTTATATGCCGTGGACCTCAGTAGATTTCAGGTCTTTCTCTACTTCTTTGTGTCTAGGAACCTTCAGAGTAGTTACTAACCTGTAACAGTTGTTCTCCAGGAGCAGCAGGAATCAGTCCTCACATATGGGTGACGTCAACGCCAACGGAGCCCTCGTGCTTTCATTTCCCCAGCTTTCAAGGAAAGCCTTTGGGAATGCAGTGCACATGCGCAGTCCCCTTTCTGCCCAAGGGTGCCATCTTGCTCGGTCTGATGACATAGCTAAAAGACAGCAAAAAACAAAATTAAGTATATGACTACAACTCCAGGGGAGGAGGGAGGGTCGTGAGGACCGATTCCTGCTATTCCTGGAGAACACCTGTTACAGGTGAGTAACTACTCTTTCTCCAGGACCAAGCAGGAAGTCAGTCCTCACATATAGGACTCCCCAGCTCTAGGCTACCAGGAACCCTAAGCTGAAAAATGGCTCCCTCTCAAGAGCCTCAGCATTTGTCATAAGAATATCCTCTGAGAACGCCACCATACAGCAGCCCAACACAAGGGCAGGAGGGTAGGAGTTGCCTAAACCTCAAAGAAATTTCAGATTGCCGTCTGTCCGAAAGCACTGTCCCTTCGGGACTCTCTCTCGAGGCAGTAATGGGCCGCAAAAGTCTGGCTTCAAGACCAAGTTGCGGCCCGGCAGATGTCTGCCAACAGAACAGAACGGAGATGAGCTACTGATGCGGCTTTCGCCCTGACATGGTGGGCCGTGACTCGACCCTGCAAGGGGAGGTTGGCTGCCTTGTACGCCCAGGCGATACAATCTGCTATCCAAGTGGACAATGTATGCTTGGAGACAGGTAACCCCATCTTATTAGGGTCAAAGGAGACGAAGAGTTGAGTAGCCCTTCGATGCCCTCGCGTATGTGCTTTGTAAAAGGATAACGCCCTTTTACAGTCCAGGGTATGCAAGACTGTTTCAGCCCAGCTGGTATGCGGCCTGGGAAAAAAGGTCAGAAGAACCACCTCCTGGTTGAGGTGGAAAGAGGAGACCACTTTTGGAAGGAACCTGGGATGGGTCCGTAGGACCACCCTATTCCTATAGAACAGTGTGTACGGTCTATCAGAAACCAGAGCTTGTAGTTCACTCACATGTCTGGCCGAGGTAAGAGCCACCAGGAAGAGCACTTTCCAAGAGAGGAAGCGCAAATGGCAAGTAGCCATTGGCTCAAACGGTGTGCGAGTAAGTTGCTGCAAGACCATGTTCAAATCCCACTCAGCTGCCGGTGGACGAACCGGAGGCTTGAGTAGAAGCAGGCCTCTGAGAAATCTGGACACCAAAGGGTGAACCGACAGAGACTGTCCTTCCACCGGTGAGTGGTGCGCTGACAGAGCACTGAGGTAGACCCGAAGAGAGTTAGACTTAAGGCCTAGGTCTGACAGGTGAAGTAGATACTGCAGTACTACTGGCACAAGGCAAGAGAAAGGAACTTCATTGCACTGAGCACACCATACCATAAACCTACGCCACTTGAGGGCATAGGACTTTCTGGTGGAATGCCTCCTAAAGGCCACGACCACCTCCTAAACTTCCTTAGGTAGAAGTAAGGGAGCTAGCACTATCCTTTCAGCAGCCAGGCCATCAAATAGAGGGACCCGAGATTGAGGTGCAGAAGGGAACCCTGATCCTGAGACAGGAGATCGGGTTGCAACCCCAGAGGGAACGGAGTTTCCACCGCCAACTGCAGTAGAAGTGGAAACCACGGCTGCCTCGGCCATCCGGGAGCTACCAGAATCACCAAGGCCTTGTCCCGGAGAATCTTGAGCAGCGTTCGGGCCACCAGAGGTGTGGGAGGAAACGCATACAGAAGGTCCGTAGACCAAGAGATCAGAAAAGCATCTGCTGCTATCCGCAGGGGATGCGGCTGTCTGGAGCAGAACCTCGGCAACTGACGATTCTGTGGACTTGCAGAGATCGATGGATGGAAGCCCCCAGCAGAGGAAGATCTGCTGGACCACCAATGGATTCAACTGTCATTTGTGAGGCTGGAGAATCCTGCTTAGCTTGTCTGCTAGGAAATTCTCCTGACCAGGTAGATAAACTGCTTTGAGAAACATGCCTGGTTTGAATGCAAAGGAGCAAAAGGCCAGTGCCTCCTGACATAGGAGCCTGGACCCCTTGCCCCCTTGTTTGTTCACGTAGAACATTGCCACTTGATTGTCCGTCTGAAGTAGGACAGACTGGTGAGATAGGGCATGAGAATGTTTGCAGAGCTAAGCGGCTTGCTCGCAGCTTCAAAAGATTGATTTGCTGCATGGCCTCTCGAGGAGACCACAGGCCTTGAGTGCACATGCCCTGGCAATGTGCATCCCAGCCCTTTGAGGAAGCATCGGTCGTCAGCACCCTTGTGTGTGTTGGAGTCTGAAAAGGTACCCCCCGAGAAGGTTTGGGAGATGTAGCCACCACTATAGGGAGTCCAAAAGTGGTTTGGACACCTCTTCTCTGTCTCGGAGGTCGCCTGTGGCCTGCGTCCACCGAGCTCTGAGGCCCCATTGAGCAGCCTGCATGTGCAGGCGGGCGTTGGGAGCCACATGCACCGTGGATGCCATGTGGCCCAGGAGACGCAGGTAGTGCCTGGTGGAAACATGAGAACTGCTTTGGAACTGGTTGGCCAAGTCCATCAGTCTGTGGGCCCTGTCCTCGGGCAGGTAGGTTCCTGCCTAAGGGGTGTCTAATCTTGCCCCTATGAACTCTAGGTTCTGAGAGGGGAGCAAAGTGGACTGCGTAGTTTATGACAAAGCCCAGATGCTGAAGAGAGACAGTGCGAAGAGTGGCTTGTCAGGCCTCCTGGAGAGACTGGCCCCCGATGAGCCAGTCGTCCAGGTATGGGAAGATGAAAATTCCCTGATTCCTGAGATAGGCTGCCACCACCGCCAGGCATTTGGTGAAAACCCTGGGGGCAGAGGTTAGGCCAAAGGGAAGTACCCTGTACTGAAAATGGTTTCCTCCCACCACAAATCTGAGATATTGTCCGTGGTCTGGATGAATGAGGATGTGAGTATAAGCATCCTTTAGGTCTAAGGAGCATAGCCAGTCTCCCTGCTGGAGGTAAGGCAGCAGTATCCAATGGGTAAGCATCTTGAACTTTTCCCTCTCTAGAAACTTGATTAGGTTTCGCAAGTTTAGGATAAGCCGGAGGCCACCTGTCCTTTTTGGTACCAGGAAGTACCTGGAGTAGAAGCCTTGCCCTTCCAGGTGGTGAGGTACTGGTTCCACTGCCTGTTCCTTTAGAAGACTTGCCAACTCCTGAAGGAGGAGGTTCCTGTGTAGAGAGAGTCTGGGAGGCTCCCCTGGAAAGTAGGAGGGGGTAGCTGGTGGAAGTGGAGCATGTAACCCCTTTGGACTATGCTCAGTACCCAGATATCCCCTGTGATGGCTGGCCACCTGTAAGCGTACAGAGCCAGCCGACCTCCTGTACTGAGTGGACCCACCGGCAGAGAAGATGCTATGCTGTGGGAGTCAAAACCACATTCCCTGCTTTGCAGGAGCCGGAGCTGGCAGCTTGGGGGTCTTCTGCCAACGGGGCCCATGCCCCTGCCCCTTGGCCTGCTGGGGAGCTGGAGAGGTCTGATATTGAGGGTAGGATTGGTAGGCAGCACCCTTTCTCGGAAAAAAGGGCTTCTTTCCCGAGCCCTTCTCTTTTTTGAGAAGGGGCAGAAGTCTTTCTGGAAACCCTTGTCCTGGTGAGAGAGTCTCAGTCTCGATTTCTGCAGCCTTTTCAGTCATAGGCTTACCGAATAGGTAGTCACCTCAGCAGGGGACATCGACCAACTTGTCCTGCACCCATGACTCCAGGTCCGATGACTGCAGCCAGCCCTGACGGTATGCACCGATGCCAGCCGCGACTATCCGTACCGAAGCCTCGAAGCCATCATAGGCTGCTCGAGAGAGAAACTTCGAGCACTCTCGGATCCCCGTCGACAAGGCTTTGAACCTCTGCAAGGGTTCCTCGGAGAGGCCAGCTGAGAACCCGGCAATCTCCTTTGCCAGGTCCTGTAAGTACATGCCCATGTACAGCTGGTAGGTCTGGACACAGCAAGATAGCATAGAGCCCTGGAAGCACTTTCTACCGAAGGCATCCAGGTTCCGGGCCTCCCGGCCAGGGGGCACCGAGGAGTGCATCTTCTGATTCGTCAGGCAGTGCATGGCCGATTCCACAACCATAGAATTGTGCGGTAGTTGCTCCTTTTGGAACCCAGGGCTCTTACAGACTCGATAAATGGAATAGATCAGTTTGCTAAGAACCGGTGCCGAGTCCGGTGCCTCCCACATACGGAAGAGCAACTGTTCCAGCATCAGAGGAACCGGTACAGTAAAGGCTTCATTCAGAGGAAAGTCATACTGGAGGGCATCGAGCTCGAGGCTCCTCCTCGGCGTCCGCAGGAAATGCCAACGCTTTGGCCATGTCCCTCACGAAGTCCGATAAACGGGTATCCTCCCGGGGGGGGGGGGAACCTTCTCCGAGGCTCGGACTCCAGGGAGTCCGAAGGGACGCACCGGGTCCGGAAGGTGTCCGGAGACTCCTCGTCCTTTGTCTCCCATGCCGACTCCTCCAAAGAGGAGTTGAGCGACTCCAGCCATGTGGGCCTCGGTGCCACCCGCCCCAACGCCAAGGGCACCAGCGTCGATGACATCGGCCCCGCACGGGAGGTTGAGGGGGACCTTGACCGAGGATCGACTCGAGACTTGATGGACTCGAGACTTGATGGACTCGAGGATCGGCTCAGCCTCCGGGGTCGTCTTAGACGTCGAGGTCCTGGTGGTCGGGGCAGATGCACCAGTCAGACCGGTGATCAGCACCCGCTGCTGTTCCATGAAGGCAGCCAAGCTGCTCTCCAAGACCGTTAGCCTGAGTCCAAGCTCAAGAGACTCAGCAGCCCCTGACTCGGGCCCCGACGTCGGCTCTCCCGGAGGAGAGTCCACGAAGACAACAAAACTTACGTGACTCGGGGACTCCGGCTCCATGTGAGGTTGTTTGGATGGCCTCTCTGACTCCGAGAGCCCGGGGCGGCAGTCAGGACTACGCAAACTGGCCCTCAAGGACCCAGGGGCCTCCACTGACGCTGCCCTCACGAGCTTCTTGTTCCTTTTGTGCTCCCAGGTGGGAGACCCCCTCTCAAAGGAACCACGACAGCGCTCGGGGTCAGACTCCCGAGATGTCAAGGCCTCTGACGAAGTCCGGGCCCAGCCGGACGCGGACTCAGAGAAAATTCTCTCACGTTGAGGCTGACAGCTCCGAAGTGCCGTCGACGACATTTTGCCACACGGGCCGCAGACCAGCGTGTCATGGTCGGGCCCGAGACATCAGAGGCAGCAGTCATGTGTGTCGGTGAGAGACATAAGTTTCTTCCACCGATCACACTTTTTGAACCCGCTGGCAGCCATCGGGAGAAAAAGGGCCCCTACAAGGTCAAAAGTCCAGGCTGCCAGTGAAAATAACAAAAAAAGGCGCTAACGCTAGTCACAAAGGACAAAACCCCGAAAAAAGAAAGTACGGACTCGATACCGGTGTACCGAGCCCAGGCGGGAAAGGGAACCGGCGTCGAACCGGATAAGAAAAAAAGCAAAAATCGCAGAAAAAAAATCTACTTTTCCCAGGTGACATGAACTGATGTCCGTTGGGCTCCACGGAAAAAGAAAGACTGAGCAAGATGGCACCCTTGGGTGGGAAGGGAACCGCGCATGCGTGCTGCATTCCCAAAGGCTTTCCTTGAAAGCTGGGTAAATGCTCCGCACGAGGGCTCTGTCGGCGCCGCCCTCACCCATATGTGAGGACTGACTTCCTGCTTGGTCCTGGAGAATATGTTCATTCCATCTTTCATAAACTATGCTACGTTTACTGTTACCACTTACTCTGATTATTTTGTGCATCACCAAGGACATGTAGAGGCAGTACTACTCAAGTCTCTCCATAGCACCCTGGCATTCTACTGAGATTAAGGTTGCTCTCCTGATTATTTACCAATATCTTATGCCCCAGTATGCCCTGTTCCCTTGAATTTGTTGTCAAGATAAAATTTTTACTTACCGGATAATTTCCTTTCCAGCATTCCTGCTAGACCAGTCTAGACAAGAAACTTCCAGCTATATCACTGATACTTAAGTTGGTGTAGCTAGGGGCATACTTCAGTATTTGTACCTGACCGCACACAACCTCACTGAAGATAACAGAGATAGAACATAAGAGAACTATGTATGAAACTATGTACAGAACAGCCACCATACAAAACATCTGTCACGAAGGTCAAAATCTAACAGCCTAAACAGCACAGAAAGCAGGGCACAATGGGGCAGGGCGGAAATTATCTGGGGTAATTTCACCTTCCAGATCCTCCTCCTAGACTAGCCCTAACAAGTGGGAAGCATCAAAGCTACGACACCACCAGGCAGAAAGACACAGATGATTTCTGCACCGAAAGCCACATTCACCCCAGTGTGGATGTCCAAGTGGGAGTGCTTGACAAAGGTGGAGAGGGATGACCAAGTAGCAGCCCTACAGATATCAACAGGGACGACAGAACCGATCTCTGCCTGTGCCTGAGTGGAGTGTACCCGTAACTCCTCCAGAACAGTTTGATTATGTAAAATATAAGCCAAGGACACTGCCTCCTTTATCTAACTGGTCAAAGTAACCTTAGAGACCACTTCACCGTGGCTTGAGTCCACTGGTTCCGGAGACACCACTGTACCGGCCTCATGTGGAGAGCGCCTGGGGTGATGTGGACCATGGAGGCCACGTGCCCAAGAAGGTGCAGAAGAAGTCAAACGGGCACAGAGGGACGGTACTGTATGTCCAGTGCCAGAGTCCTGAGACGGTCAGCTCAGTCCCTGGGCAAGAAGGTCTTTGACTGGATTGTGTCCAGATTTGCCCCGATGAATTCCAGACATCGTGTCGGGAGGAGGTGAGACTTGGGGTAGTTTATGACAAAACCCAAGTGCTGCAGAACCTGGATGGTGCAGGCGATGGCCGGCTGCACCTCTGAGGACGCCCCTCCCTTTATGAGCCAGTCGTCCAGGTAGAGGAAGACCGACCATCTGGAGACGGACAAAGTCGTCCACAACTACCAGGAATTTTGTGAAGACCCTTGGGGCAGAAGCCAAGCCGAAAGGCAGCACCCTGTACTGATAGTGCCTGCCCCCCACTATGAATTGCAGGTACTGCCTGTTGTTGGGGTGAACGAGTATGTGAGTAGAGGCATCTTAAGGTCTAAGGAGCATAGCCAATCTCCCTGCTGGAGATAGGGCAGCAATGTTCCAAGGGAGAGCATCTTGAACTTCTCCCTCACCCGGAATTTGTTGAGGTTGCGCAGGTCGAGGATGGGCTTTAGGCCCCCTGTTCTTTTTGGCGTGAAGTAGTACCTGGAGTAGAACCCCTTGACCTTGAGATGGTGGGGCACCGGTTCCACCACTTTGTCCTCGAGAAGACTTGCCAACTCCTTCAGAAGGCCCCAGCGGAGGGGACATGAGGGGCTCTCCTGGAAAATAAGGGGGAGGTGTCTGAGTCAGGTGGAAGAAGTAACCCTCCCTGACCACCCAAAGTGCCCAGAAGTCAGTGGTGATGGTCATCCACCTCTGGGAATAGTGAGCCAGATGTCCCCTTGTGGGCTGCTGATCTCCTTGGGGTAAAGAGGCTATGTTCAAAGAGTCAAAAACTCCCCCCTGGTTGGGCTGCAGCCAGTGCCTGGGGTTTTGGAGCTTTCTGCTTACGAGGGCCATGCCCATGACCCTTGGCCTGCTAACCCTGTTGGGGAGCTGGGGAGGCCTAAAAAGGTGGGTAGTTTCTGTAAACAGCCCCTTTCCTTGGGTAGAACAACATTTTACCCGAGCCCTTTCCTCAGGGAGGAACAGCAGTCTTTTTTGAGAGCCTGGTCCTCATCATGAACTCAGTCTCCAGCTTGGCAGCCTTGTCGGCCATCGGTTTGCCGAAGAGGTTCTCTCCTTGGCATGGGATATTAACCAATTTGTCCTGAACCCACTGCTCGAGGTTATACAACTGTAACCAAGCTTGGTGTCGTGCACCAATGACCGCCGCCGCTACTTGAGCCGCCAACTCAAACCCATCATAGGCAGCTAAAGACATGAACTTGGAGCACTCAAGGACTGCCTTGGCCAGGTTCTTGAACCACTGCAGGAGTTCCTCGGAGAGACCAACTGAGAACCCGGTGAGTTCATTCGCCAAGTCTCTCAGGTACATGTCCATGTACAGTTCTCCTGAGGGCGTCCAAGGTGCGGGCCTCCCTGCCGGAGGCACCGAGGACAGCATCTTCTGGCTTTTCAGCCAACGCATGGTCGACTCCACCACCATGGAGTTATGTGGCAGCTGTGATTTTTGGAAGCCCGTGTACCGGCAGACTTGATACATCGAGTCGAGCCATTTGCTCATCACCGGCACAGACATCGGTGTTTCAGACATTCGGAGTATCAGCCATTCCAGGATGGGAGGGATGGGCACCCATGAGCAATTCCCTTGGAGGAGTCTCGTACTGGAGGATTACCAACTTATCTGCCCAAGAGTCCTCCTCCGACTCTGCAGGGAATGCCAGGGCCTTAGACATATCCTTGACAAAATCAAGGAAGCCCATATCCTCCGGCAGGGACCACCGTCAAGGCTCTGAGATGGAAGAGTCTGATAGGACATCGCAGTGGCGACAGGTATCAGGGGACTCCTCATCCTCCATCTCCCACTCGGAGAAGTCCGTCGAGGACTCGTAGGAGGGCTGCTCCGCAGGCCTCAGGACTCCCGCTGCTCTGCGACCGGTGCAGGACTCGGATCAACTCGAGGCCGAAGGACCTCGAGGATCGGCTCAACCTCCGGGGACATCTTCGATGGCGAGGGCTTGGTGATCAGGGGTGGATGAACCGGTCATACCGGACAACAGCACCCGCTGCTGGTCCATGAAGGCAAACTGAACTCCAAGGCTGCCATTCTGGGCTCCAGGCCAGAAGGCTCCACAGCCTTCGGCACGGGCACCGAGAGACTTGGGCCTGGCGCCAGCTCCCCTGAAGAGGAATCCTCAACGAGGATGGTGTCTGGGGACCGAGGCCTGTCTGAGGTAGACTCCTTCTGGGGGACCTTTGCAGGCCACTCCTTCTCAGATGCCTTGGACGAGCGTCTCGGAGGGGGCACCCAGCCGGTCAGATCCGTCCAAGGACACCACCTTCAAGGGCTTCTTCTTCCGGGGTTCTCTCGAGGGAGACCCCCTTTTCTGAAGGCTCACGACGGGGCTCGGACTCGGAAGGGTCCGCCCAAGGTGTCGAAGCTTCAGATGAAGCCCTGGCCTTTGGAGGCACCAGGGACAGCGGGTGGGGGGGAACATAAGATATGCCATACTGGGTCAGACCAAGGTCCATCAAGCCCAGTATCCTGTTTCCAACAGTGGCAAATCTAGGTCATACATACCTAGCAGTTTCCCCAAAAGACACAGGTTCTTATCTTGCTGCTGCTGGCGGCTCTTGAGGGCCTTGCTGGACATCCTCTTGCAAACACCGCATGCTGCTGGGTCATGTTCTGGCCCGAGACAGAAGAGACAGCAGTCATGTGTGTCAGTCAAAAACAATTTTTGAGTACCGATCACACTTCTTAAAGCCACTGGTAGCCATGGGGGTAAAAAGTACCCCTGCAAGGTCGAAGACTCGCAAGGCTGCCAGTTGGGAAAAAAAGGCGTGAAGACGCCAGAAGTTAAAGAAACGAAAAGCTACAAAAATAGACCCAAACTCGACACCGAGGCAGCGAGGTTGGGTGGCGGGAAGAGTACCAGTGCGATATCGAAGGCGAGTATAAAACTCAGAGAGAAAAATCACCTTTTTCCAGGGACAAGCCAGACGAAGGTCTGAAGGCTCTGCAGAAAAAAGGAGATTGAGCAAGATGGCACCCTTGGGCAGGAAGGGGACCACGCATGTATGGTGGTATCTCCCAAAGGTTTTCTTTGAAAGCTGGGGGGTATGCTTCAGCGAGGGCTCCGTCGGTGCCAACGTCACCCATATCTGAGGACTGACTTCCTGCTTATTCCCGGAGAACTGAGAAGCACTCTGCAGAAATCAACTAAATGTAGATCCTTGGCCTTCCCTTTTCATTGTCCCAAAAAAAGGAAGGAAGACTAACCACCTGATTGACATGAAAAACTGACATTACTTTAGGTCAGTGGTTCTCAACCAGAGTGCTGGGACACACCAGTGTGTCACCAAGAACTGGGAGATGTGTTGCCAAAAGTTTGATAGACAGCAAGCCCATTATTTCACTAGCAGCCAGGTGTGCCTGAAGGCTGGGGAAACTGCAAAGCAAGGAGCCAGATACTTGGAATCTCTATAACTGCTGTCCAATTCTGCTCCCCGATTCTCCAATGTTCACTGCTGCTGTCAGCCCAAGTGTTATTTCTAACTACAATAAAATGATATTTGGGCTTTTTTTTATTCAGTCACAGGCTTTAGCATTCAATGTGTCATGCACATTAATACAGTCACAATAAAAAGAGATGGAAGGGACTGGTCTGATGGAAACAGCTACTTCCGTGAACAGATAGGGGTCTCTACATGAGAGAGCCTGCTACTACAAAATGCAATGCACTGAATAGATGGCAACCAAGACAGACATCAGACGCCATAGCCAGAGTTTGGTTAGTCCTCACATCTAAGTTGGGAATTAGCCCCCAATTAAGCGATATTCACGAAAGGAAAGTCTTTGTACAGCTTATGATGACGTGAAGATCTCCAAAGGACGCTTTAAAGCCAAGTAGCTTATTGTTGCTGTATTACAGTTTGCTGTAAACTGGTTCTGGCTCTCGTTTAATTGTTTTTGTAAGAACATCAAATGGACTCGGAGTCGGGAGTGGTGCCAAAGGACTGGAGAGAGACTCATGTGGTGCCTTTACACAAAAGCAGAAGTAAGCATGTGGTTGAAAACTACAGGCCGTTTAGTTTAACTTCGGTGGTGAGTAAATTATTCGAAACACTGCTGAAAGAGAAAATAGTGAGGTTTCTGGAGCCCAGCGGATTACGGGATCCGAGGCAGCATGGATTCACCAGAGGCAGGTCTTGTCAGACAAATCTGATTGATTTCTTTGACTGGGGGTGATCAGGGAGTTGGACCGAGGGAGAGCCCTAGATGTGGTGTATTTAGATTTCAGTAAAACCTTTGACTCTGTTCCTCACAGGTGACTTATAAACAAACTGAGCACCCTAGGGATGGACCCTAAAGTTACTGCTTGGGTTAGAAATTGGTTGGGTGGGAGGCGACAAAGAGTACAGGTAAATGGAGCTCACTCTGAGGAAAAGGATGTTACCAGTGGTGTGCCCCAGGGATCTGTCCTTGGTCCGAGTCTTTTTAACATCTTTGTTAGTGATATAGCGGAAGGGCTGTCGGGTAAGGTTTGCCTCTTTGCGGATGATACCAAAATCTGCAATAGTGTAGACACCCAGGAAGGTGTAGATAACATGAGGAGGGATCTAGCTAAGCTTGAAGAATGGTCTAGAATTTGGCAGCTGGGATTTAATGTTAAAAAATGTAAGGTCATGCATTTGAGCTGCAGCAATCCAAGGGAGCAATATAGTATAGGGGGTGAAGTACTTTTGTCCACTAAAGAAGAGCGGGACCTAGGCGTGGTTGTGTCTGATGACCTTAAAGTAGCTAAACAGGTAGAAAAGGTGATGGCAAAAGCTAGAAGGATGCTGGGGTGCATACGGAGAGGAATGGCTAGCAGAAAAAAGGAGGTGATAATGCCTCTGTATAAAAGTCTTTGGTGCGACCTCATTTGGAGTATAGTGTGCAATTCTGGAGACCACACCTTCAAAAGGATGTGAACAGGATGGAGTCGGTGCAGAGGGTGGCTACTAAAATGATTAGTGGTCTTCATTATAAAGCTTATGAGGACAAACTTAAGGATCTTAATATGTACACCTTAGAGGAAAGGCGGGATAGAGGTGATATGACTGAGATGTTCAAATACCTCCGTGGCATAAATGTTCAGGGAAAGAGCCTCATTCAATTGAAAGCAAGGTCTGCTATGAGAGGACATGGGATGAGGGTGAAGGGAGATAGATTCAGGAGTGATATGCGGAAATATTTCTTTACGGAAAGAGTAGTGGATCTGTGGAATAGTCTCCCAGTGGAGGTGGTAGAGATGAGGACAGTAACTGAATTCAAAAAAGCATGGGACAAACACAGAGGATCTCTAAAGGTAAAAAGGGGACTGTTGTAGTTGTTGATATGGAAGGACAGACTAGATAGGCCATGCGGTCTTTTTCTGTCGTCATATTTCTATGTTTCTATGAGTGCTGCCGACACCTTGTAGTAGGTGCCTTATGTTATTAATTTACTGCTGTTTCATAAACAGTATAATAAGTTTAATTAAAAAATTAGAAAGTTAAAAATTGCAAACTTGAAGTAAAATGGATACTAGTACAATTTATTAAAGAGAGGCAGGTGGGAGGAGTTTTTTTAGACCCGTGATGGTTTAAAGCAGTTCTCCTTCAGGCAGATGATAAAATGTCCTACAGAGGGACGGTATATTCTACTGAGGTCTTTTCTCCTCTACATTAAATGTTAAAATTTGCATGTAATTTTTATAGTTGAGGCTGACTCATTCGGAGATCTTCTATTGAACTGAACTACTTTGCACCGAGGTTTAATATTGGTATTAACCAAAAGAAAGCCTTGAGAGACAGATCCTTAAGCACAACCAATTTCAACGGCTCAAAGGGAGCAGACATTAGGGCCTGAAGAATGAGGCCCAAATCCCATGGTGGAACAACTGTAGAGGGTGATGCAAGTGCTAAACCCCCTGAAAGAAGCAGACCACATCTAGATGCGAAGCAATGGAGTAACCGGCTATCAGCCTATGTCAAGGCCATAACTTGAAACACCCTCAAGGAACTGAGATAGACCCTTTTCAAAACAGTCCTGCAAGGAATGTAATTCCACCTTTCAGGGTGGGGGGTGGGAATCAAGTGGTGCTTGCGAAACCAGCCCTCAGAGACATGAGACCTTCACATAGGATAGGTAAATGGAATCCCACTTTGCCTTCAAGAGAGTGGAAACCACAGCCAACAAATAGTCTTTGCATACTAAGTGCCTCCTCTCAAGGGCCAAGCCATAAGTGAGAAGAGAGCCAGGTCGTGCAACAGAACAGGCCCCTAGCAGAACAGGCCCCGGACTTGTGGGAGGCACAGGGGTGGCCCTTCCAGGAACTGCATCAGATTTGCAACCAAGGCCTCCATGGCCAATTCAATGCTACCAAAATCACTAGGCCCAAGTGATGCTCTATCCAGAGAATCACTCACCCTATAAGAGGCCACAGTAGAAAAAACAAACAGTAGAGGCTTTAGAGGCCAAAACTAAACCAGGGCATTGATGCCCTCAGAGCTGATCTCTCTGCAGCAAATGGAGAATCTTCCCACCTTAACATTGGACTGGGATGCCATCAAATCCATCCAAGGATGGCCCAGCCAGTTCAGGATCTGCTGGAACGCTGACAGTGTTAACTCACACTCCACAGGATAGAGGTGTGGTGAAGGAGGTACGGGTACAATGGTCTGCAGTCACAGTTGCTTCTCCAGAGTGGACTGAACCACATGGAGAGATGACGAAGGCATCTAAAATAGGCTCTTTCTTCTACAGAATGTAACCATGAAGAATAATGTTGATCATCTAGCAATCATCAGTAACCTAGGCCCGTTCCTGGTGAAAAAGACGGCCACCCACTGGAGGAACCTCAGAATGAACCCCCTTTCCCATCACTGTGCTGAATGGGAAGGAAAGACTCTCAAGGCGGGAAAGTAATGGACTGCGGGACCCACAAAAAGACTGAGGCCTGGCTTGTGGGAAAGGCCAAGGCCACCTTCCATGCTGGCACCGCTGTGAGTACCAAGAATACCAGAAACGGGAGCAAGGAATACATGAGGAGGAAGAAGAGGAAGAAGAAAGCGCATGTCTCCAGGATCCCTTGGGGTCCATCTTTCGGAAGATGCTGAAGCTTGGATTCTAAAAAGTCCTTCATGAGCTTCTTGAAGTCTTTGATGAACAAAAGCTTTCCCTTAAAAGGCAAGCTTAAACAACTGGGACTTAGAAGTCATGTCCACTGTCCAATGCTGGATCCAAAGTCACCTCCTCGCCACTGCGGTAACCACAATGTTCTTAACTATCAAACAAACAAGATCATACAAGGTATCATCCAAGCAAAAGCCTCATCCTTCGGGAGTAACTGCACCCACTAGAGAAGAGTCCATGCTGTCAAGCCTCCACAAATTGCTGCTTGGAGGATAAGAGCAAAGGCCAAGACCCCGTCTTGAGAAGTGCCTCCACCTTGCAATCCAATTGATCCCTAAGGGTAGCTCCACCTTCTACCGGAATAGTAGTATGCCTGGTGACAGCAACAATATGTGCATCCACTTTTGGAAAACGCAGACACTTATCCAAATCCTGCTGAGTTTGCTCATAACTCTGCTGCCCTTCAACGGGGAATCTGGCAAGTTCCACTTCAGAAACCATGCTCTTAAGGACCTGCAGAAATGGAAAAAGCCTTAGTAGGTTTACAGACCACCTGCAAAGTGGGCTGTCCCTAAGGTTCTTCACTTCCAGTGGGAACATCAAATAAGCTGCAGGGAGGAGGCCATCAGAAATCAAGGCCGCCAATTCATCCCTCCTGAATAAGCAGATATTAAGGGAATCTTGTCTACTTCCAGTAGAGAGAACTCACCATCCTCCAGCCTGGACTCCTCTCTGAGATGGTATCTCAATCGAGTCCCTGGGAGGAGGAGAGATGCAAGTAACCTGAACATTTCTGTGGTGCAGTTAGGGCTAGAACTCAGCTGCCCTTTGCTGAGGAGCAGGATGCCAGCTGAACTGAAGACCAGGGAGACTCTTAAACCAGACTCCCACTGCTCTGACAGAAGGGCCATGCTTGCTGAAAAAAGAAGAATTCTGGCAGCAAGGACCCTCAACCAGGAGATGCCAGCAGAAGAGGGGAGAGAGATGCTCAGGACTATGTGAGGACAGGTCAGAGGCCTCCATGACGGCTTTCCCCTGCTCCAAATTTAGATGAGGAGTGCCTTTATTTGTGAGGTCCACCTCCAACAGTCTTCCTGAGTCCTTTGCACAGTGCCTGTAAGGGGAATCCATAGGACCAGCTTGGTGTTTGCCACAGACCAGAAAGTGCTTCTTAGGGATTGACATGCATATTTTGACCAACTGCGAGCAAGTTCCTTCTTACATGTGTAAACCAGCAGCGCTGCCCAGACTTACACGTATAACTTTTACATGTGCAGCCTTGCACATGTCCATGGCAACACAGCCCTTACATGTGTGTGGCCACAAGGAAGGCATGTGCACACAGATTAGAAATTAAAATACAGACATCCATCAGACCCAACAACAGAACCTCCACCCCACAGCTGTGGCTGTAAGATGCAGGCACTAACAAATAAAAAAATAAAGAGTTGCACTTACCTCCATGGAGCCCAGAACCATCAGACAGTGTTGGGCTCTAGGCCACTCCCATGTGCTTAGTCCTCTCCTCACATACTTTCTTTTTGCTTCTGTCTGGAGGCTGCTCTGGAAGGGCAGGGGAGAAGGGGGGAAGCAGAAATACTTGGAGGTTGTGTGAAGACAAGGTCTTGATCCAGCACACTCCTGGCCTCTCAATCGGTCAAGAATACCAATAGGGAGTGTTGTGTGGCCCTTTTTCTCCCCTCTGCATGGGAAAATCCAGCAGAGAAACTTCAGATACACTCTGAAGACGTCCACTGTTCAACTCTACTGGGACACAGTGCCCCTTAGGAGGACTGCCCAGGAGTTAACACAATTCCAAAACCAATCTGTACCAGTCTAATACCCATCATCTGTTGGAGACAGAGAAATACTGAAGTATGCTCCTAGCTCAAGTAGCAGTGATGTCGTCACTGGAAGTTTCTACTTCATTCTCTGTCTCCACATCTGCTGGCAGAGAGACACAACCCACTTGTCTGCACTGGTCTAGCAGGACAATCTGGAAGTGCTATCGAGTTGATGTAGCCTCATGGTGACTCTGTGGATGACTGTCCTAAACTGTGTTCAGTCTTCAGTCAGATGGCACCCATAGTCATATTTAGTGACTTGATAAATTACTGCCATACACATGTGTACAATGACTGAAATGCCCAAGGAAGGAAAGGTTTTTCTTACCTGCTCAGTTATTGAACTTATATCATTAGTAGATGAAAAATCGTCCTCTTCTGCTTCAAAGAATTCATAATAGCTTTCCAGAAGTCCAGCCATTATTCTGCTGACAGTCTCTTGCTCCTTTAAATCTTCCACATCTGTATATATGCTTGGGATAAAAATTTGCAGTTGTAACTTAAATGAAAATTAAAAAGCACAAGTTCTTTAAGTAACAAGTGTTCTCTGAACTAGCAGTTCACAAAAACACATGAATGGTTTCACCACCACCACACGGTGTCAAACATTTCCAGAGCTTTCCAGAAAATTCTTGAAGACCTCATTCAGTGTGAGCATAAAAGCTCTCATGCTTCCGTGTGCATGCAATGTGCCTCAGTTGTGTAATTAAGTTAATAAACTCAACACCAGAAGGGGAAGAAAGAGGATTGGTGTAGCTGGTAACTATTCTCTTTAGGTAACACCTTTATAGATCAAAAACCTTGCTTTCTCTGAAGTTGAGCAGTTCACCAAGTCACTCATATGGGACTTTATAACTGAATGCCATCTTCTAGGTGGTCGGGGGGTGAACTGTCAAACTAAATGTGCAGCAAACTGTTTTGGGTGGGTTAAGAGTAGTTACTCACCTAAACAGGTGTTCTCCAGGAGCAGCAGGAATCAGTCCTCACATATGGGTGACATCGACGCCGATGGAGCCCCTGCGGAGCATTTCCCCAGCTTTCTATGAAAGCCTTTGGGAATACTGCACGCATGCGCAGTCCCCTTCCCGCCTAAAGGTGCCATCTTGCTCAGTCAAATGACATAGCTAAAAAACAGCACACAAAAATGTAAAATAAACTATGTACAACTGCAACTTCCAGGGGAGGAGGGAGGGTTGTGAGGACCGATTCCTGCTGCTCCTGGAGAACATCTGTTACAGGTGAGTAACTACTCTTTCTCCAGGACCAAGCAGGAAGTCAGTCCTCACATATGGGTGACTCCCTAGCTCTGGGCTACCAGGGAACCCAGGCTGAACAAGAGAACTCCCTCTAGTCCCAGCATCAAAGAAAGGCTTTTCACTGAAAGAACCTCCACCGGTAGCCCAACGGAGGGCTGGAGGGCAGGAGTTGCCTAAACACAGACTACAAACAATTGGAATCAAAGACACTGTACTCCAATGGTTCAAATCCTACTTAACTAACAGACAGCAACGGATCCGCACCCTCTCTGCAACTTCGTCCCCCTATCAACAACTACAAGGAGTACCCCAAGGATCCACCCTATCTGCCATGTTGTTCAACATCTATCTCCGTCCACTATGCTCAATCATACGCACCCACAACATCAACTTCCACATCTACGCGGACGACATAATGCTCTATGCACCAATTACAACCACCAACCCAAAAAACGAACAGCTATCAGCCTGCTTCAACGACGTGGCCAACTGGCTACAGGAGAACAATCTATCCATCAACATAAAGAAAACCGAAGCCCTAATAGTAACAAAAGAACCGGACTTCAAACCACCTACCCACCTCAACATGGGTACCACACAAATACAAATCCAGCCTCAAATAAGATATCTAGGCGTCATCATTGACCAAGCTCTCACCCTAAAACAACAAATCAACAAAACCGCCGGGATGATATTCCACAAAGCCAAAACTATTCAACGCCTCCGGCCCCTCCTAGAAAGCACAGTTACTTACCTGTAACAGGTGATCTCTGGGAACAGCAGGAATTAGTCCTCACATATGGGTACGTCGGTACCGACGGAGCCCGTGCGGGAAAGCTCCCCAGCTTCTTAGAATAGAAGCTTTTGGGACCTCCCACTGCACATGCGCACTGCCTTCCCGCCTTCCTGAACAGCTCTCCTCAGTTTCGAGTTTATAGCTGAGTCAACAGAGAGAGGACAGGAAGATAGATAGATAAAAGATACAACTCCTAGGGGAGGTGGGTGGGTTGTGAGGACTAATTCCTGCTGTTCCCAGAGATCACCTGTTACAGGTAAGTAACTGTGCTATCTCCAGGAACAAGCAGGAATAAGTCCTCACATATGGGGACTCCCTAGCTTAGATGCATGGGATCCCCTGTAAAGGTTCGCCATCTTCGTATGGATCTCAGGCATCCATTCTGGGAAGGTGGGCAGGAGTTGTTTAGGAATGGAACAGGTGCTTGAGGACAGCCTGGCCAAACAAGGCATCCCGGCGGGAGTCCTTGTCCAAACAGTAATGGGCTGTGAAGGTATGAACCGAGGCCCAGGTAGCGGCTCGACAGATCTGATCTATGGAAACAGAGTGCAGATGAGCCATAGAAGTTGCCATGGCCCTCACATTGTGAGCAGTGACATGGCCTTCCAGAGAAATGTTTTTGCTCTGGTAAGCAAAAGAAATACACTGAGCAATCCAATTGGAAAGTGTACGCTTGGAGACTGGAAGTCCCAAATGGGAAGGATCAAAGGCCACAAAAAGTTGAGAAGACTTTCGATGTGGCTGAGTCCTATTAAGGTAAAAAGCGAGAGCTCTTTTACAATCCAGAGTATGAAGGTTCCTCTCTGCATTGGATGCATGAGGAGCTGGAAAAAAGACAGGTAGATATACCTCTTGATTAAGATGAAAAGGCGAGACCACTTTAGGCATAAAGTGGGGATTCGTCCTAAGGACCACCTTATCATGATGAAATCTTGTGTAAGGTGGATTAGCCACTAAAGCCTGCAGCTCACTGATGCGGCGAGCCGAAGTGACTGCAATGAGGAAGATGACCTTCCAGGAAAGAAATTTCAAGGAGGTGGAAAACATTGGCTCAAAAGGTGGCTTCATAAGTTGACCGAGCACTAGATTCAAATCCCATGCGACCGGGGTGGTCTGATGGGAGGTTTAGTGAGAGTCAGGCCTCTCATGAATCTTGCAACAAGAGGATGAGAGGAGATAGGTTGTCCATTTATATGTTTCAAGGATGCTGCAATAGCACTTAAATGGACTCTTACCGAATTCGTCTTGAGGCCTGCATTGGATAGATGCAGGAGATAATCAAGAAGAGAATTCAAAGGAAGTGCCAGAGGGTCAAGACCCTGCTGAGCACACCAAATGGAAAAACGTTTCCATTTGAAAGCATAGGAACGCCTGGTAGAGGGTTTCCTAGAGGCAGAAAGGATATCTTTCACTGGTTGGGAAAGATGAAAGTCTTGAAGGCTTAAGCCTTCAGTAACCAAGCACTGAGGTGAAGGGATTTGGGGTTTGGGTGCCACAAAGTCCCCTCCTCCTGAGACAGGAGGTCTGGCGCAGCTCCCAGATCCAAGTAGGATCTCTGGGAGAGCTGTAGAAGGAGAGGGAACCACACTTGGCGTGGCCAGCGTGGAGCTATGAGGATCATAGTTCCATGATCCCTCTGGAGTTTGAACAGAGTCTTGGGAATCAAAGGAATGGGTGGAAAGGCATATAGGAATGCCTGATTCCAATTCAGGAGAAAGGCGTCCGTAGCCTGAGCTCCCTGACACGGAGTTCTGGAACAGAACCGGGGAAGTTTGGCATTCCACGGACTTGCAAAGAGGTCTATGTCCGGGGTCCCCCATTCCTGAAAGATTCGGTTTATTTGGTCCAAATGTAGGGACCATTCGTGTGGCAGCAGAACTCGACTGAGCCTGTCTGCCCGAGAGTTTTGAACTCCTGGGAGATACACTGCTAGCAGGTGAATCTGATGCTCTCTGGCGAAGGCCCATAGTCTTAGAGCTTCGTTGCAAAGCGACAGAGAGCCCGTCCCTCCTTGTTTGTTTATGTAAAACATGGCCACCTGATTGTCCGTCTGAACTAGGACAGTGAGGTTGGCTAGGAGGGAGTGGAAGACCTTGAGGGCAAGGTAAATTGCTCGCAGTTCCAGAAGATTGATATGAAGGGTGGTCTCCTGTAGAGACCAAGTGCCCTGAGTGGAGAGAGTTTGCAGATGGGCTCCCCACCCTGTTTGGGAGGCATCTGTTGTGAGGGTTGCTTGGGGTAGCAATGGTTGAAATGGAGCCCCCAACAACAGATTCTTGGTGGAAGTCCACCAGTGGAGGGACCAAAACAGACGATCGGAGGTTTGTATTTGGTCTGAGAGCGCTCCTGACGCCTGAGTCCACTGAGTGGCCAGGGTCCATTGAGCTGCTCTCATATGAAGACGAGCATAGGGCACCACATGCACTGTGGAGGCCATATGACCCAGTAGGCGTAGCATTTCCCTGGCTGTCAAGTGAATGCTGGACTGAGCTTGGGAGGCCAAACTCAGGAGGCGCTGGCCTCGAACATGTGGAAGGTAGGCCCTTGCAGTGATGGTGTCCAACTGGGCCCCTATGAATTCTAGAGATTGAGTAGGGATGAGTTGGGACTTGGGAAGGTTTACTACCAGTCCCAGATACTGCAAAAGGCTCCTTGTGTGGTCCAGGGAAATCTGGGCCTGTGAGTGAGTTGGAGCTCGGATGAGCCAGTCGTCCAGATATGGGAAGACAAAGATTCCCATGCCTCTTAGAAATGCGGCTACGACTGCCATGCATTTTGTGAATACTCTTGGAGCAGAGGCTAGACCGAAGGGGAGTACTCTGTATTGGAAATGTTTTCCCTGAAACAGAAAGCGAAGATACTTTCTGTGGGATGGATGGATGAGTATATGTGTATACGCATCCTGTAGGTCTAGAGAACAAAGCCAGTCCTGACCCTGGAGGTAAGGAAGGAGAATGCCGAGAGACAGCATTTTGAATTTCTCCTTGAAGAGAAATTTGTTCAATTCTCTCAGATCTAGGATTGGTCTGAATCCCCCTGTCTTCTTTGGAATGAGAAAATAAGGGGAGTAGAAACCGGACCCTTGTTGAGGAAGAGGAACCTCTTCTATGGCCCCTTGGGCAAGAAGAGAGGAAACCTCTTGACCCAACAGGGTTAGGAGAGATGGGGGAGAATTGAATGGTCTCACCATATGATGGGGAGGAAGGCTGGAGAAATGAAGTTTGTAACCCTCTCGAATGATGGAGAGGGTCCATTGTTCTGTTGTGATTTGTTCCCATCTGGGAGCAAAGTGAACCAACCTTCCGGGTATGGTGAGAGGTTCTGGTTGTGTTAGAACCAGAAGTGGCAAGTTCCCTAGGAGCAAGTCAAAACCCCTGAGGGGTTGGAGCCTGCTGAGCTACAGTAGCTGCTGCAGGCTTAGCTCGTGCTTGTTTGGATTGCTGACGCTTAGCAGTATAGCGAGGTTGAGAAGACTGCTGGCCAGTATTTGAAGCAACTCTGGCCTTCTTATAGTAAGGCCTTTTAAAAGACTTTTTCTTAGTAGGAATTGAAGTGGACTTTGAAAGTCTTTCCAAGGTGGCATTTTCAGCATCCATCTGGGTGGCTTTGATTTGCCACTCTTCCCCAAATAAGTTCTCACCTGTACAGGGCAGATTCCGTAAGCCATCTAGAACCCAAGGTTCCAGATCAGAGGCCTGGAGCCAAGCAAGACGTCGGGCTGCAATAGCAATGCCCGAAGCCCTACTGGCTCCCTCAAAGGAATCATATGCTGCCCTATTAGAGAACTTAGAAACCTCTAAGAGTTGTTTCACTAGGGAAAGGAATCCCTGCTTTTTATCCTCAGGGATAAAGGGGGCAAAATGCCGCACCTTTTTGGCAAGTTCCTCCAGGAACATGCCCATATAGAGACTGTAGGAATTAATCCTGGCTATAAGCATACTAGCCTGGAAAATTTTCCTACCAAAAGAGTCCAAAGTCTTACATTCCCGTCCTGGAGGGGTGGAAGAGTGCCTTTTGGTACTCCTAATCTTCTTCATTGCAGACTTCACCACAATAGAGTGGTGGGGCAATTGAGTCTTTTGGAAACCAGGAGAAGGAGGGACCCTATACATGGTGTCCAACCTACGGGAATAAGGAGACAAAGTCAAAGGATTTTCCCAGAAATCCATCAGTTGTTCTTGAAGGATTTCATGGATAGGCAGGGTAACTGCCTCCTTAGGGGCCTTTGAGTATCCCAAAATATCCAGTTTTTTGGATCTGGGTTCCTTTTCAGAGGATGTGGTAATAGAAAGGGCTGTAGCCATATCTAAAACAAAGTCCTGGAAGGACAAATCCTCTGGAGGGGACATTCTCCTTTTAGGAGAAGAGGGCTCCTCAGGTAAGTTGAGTGAAAACTCAGCAGAATCATCAGAGGAGTGAAAATCCTCAGAGGAATCGGTGCTTTCCTCTAACGCACGATACGCGTACCGATCGGTATCGATATCGGGCGTATCGGGTATGGAACCGGTATGGAGCGAAAGCCCATACGGTACCGACTTGCGTTTAGAGGTGGACGGCCTCGATACCGGCATGGCGGACGATACCGGTATCGGGCCCGGAACCGCTGAAAGCGGAACCGATGGCGTTGCAGCTTTAATGAAAGCCATGACGGCCTGCTGCATGGACTGTACAGTATCGCCCATGGACGCCATAGCTGCCTGGATGTCGGTACCGGAGTGACCCGGTACCCCAGAGCAGGCTAACAGGTGATCTGTCGAGGCCGTAGCATCGATATCAACCTGAGACCCCTGAATTGGCGTTTTTGGAAGTTGGACTTCCCGCCGGGGTTGTTTGGCTGGGGCAGGGTCCTCAAGTTCTAAGCTAAGAGCCTCTCGATGCTTTGAAGGAGATTTGCTCTTTGAGGACTTGCCCACAGAAGGTTTGGTTACCTGAGATCCATCCGGAGAAGAAGACCTGGATGACTGTGATGCTGTATTCTCTGAAGCAAACAGCACATGGAATTTGTTGGCCCGGTTCTGCAGCCCACGTTTAGACATGTGGGAGCAAGATGGGCAGTCCGGTATGGAATGGTCAGGCCCCAAACATTTCAGACACCAGTCATGGGTGTCTGTGACTGAAATAACAGCATTACATTTGGTACACTTCTTAAATCCAGGGGCTGGCTTCTCCATGAGGAGAAATTGAGTAGGCCGAGAGGCCTCTCTGAAGTGACCAAAAAGCTAAAAAATAAGAAAAAAGAATTATAATTTTTTAAAGAAAGAAAGAAAAGACCGGCGATACCGGTATCGGTATGGGGAAGGCAGGTACGCGGTCTAAAGAAACAAATAAAATAACAATTTCTTCAGCGGTGACAGGAACACGACCTGCTGGCTCCGCGGAAAAAGAGAAACTGAGGAGAGCTGTTCAGGAAGGCGGGAAGGCAGTGCGCATGTGCAGTGGGAGGTCCCAAAAGCTTCTATTCTAAGAAGCTGGGGAGCTTTCCCGCACGGGCTCCGTCGGTACCGACGTACCCATATGTGAGGACTTATTCCTGCTTGTTCCTGGAGATCATCACGACTTCAGGACAGTAATGCAAGCAGTGACACTCCCTCACCTGGACTTCTGCAACATAATCTATCATGGACTTCCTGCCTCGCACACCAACTCCCTCCGTACAGCCTTGAACACTACAGCAAGGATTATTCAAAATGCAAAAAAACGGGACCACATCACCCCAATCCTAAGAGACCTTCACCTCCTTCCAGTGCAAGCAAGAATCAAGTACAAAGCTATCTTACTCATCCACAAAACAATCCACCACACACAGAACACCTCACTACACCCCTTACTGCCTCGACCATCCCACAACAGATCAACCAGACATTCCTCCAATAACTCTATCGTTGTCCCCCACAAAAGAACCAAATCCACACAACGGACCTGCAACAGAGCATTCGAACTTTATGCTCCATCCCTCTGGAACTCTCTACCAAATCACATCAATAACAACGCTAACATCACATCATTTAGGAAACAGCTGAAGACAATCCTATTCCGTGAACATCTTTCTACCACCAGGACCTAATACTTAGATCCAACAGGAGTAAATTATGTCTATGTCTACCCAAATCATTAATTGTTGACCTTGGTGATGGCCCCACCCAAAAAATTACCCCGTCCTATGTTACGTGTTCCACCGCTTTGACCCGGTGAAAAGCGGGATATAAATGCAGTTAAATAAAAAATAAATAACCTCAAAGAGATTCCGGAGTACTGAATGGCCAAAAGCACTGTCCCTATAGGACTCCCTCTCCAGGCAGTAATGGGCCGCAAACGTCTGGCTTGAGGACCAAGTTGCAGCCCTGCAGATGTCTGCCAATGGTACAGAGCGGAGATGAGCTACTGAAGCCATTGACCTGACACAATGGGCCGTGACCCGACCCTGCAAGGGAAGGTCAGCCGCCTTGTAAGCCCAGGTGATACAGTCAGCCACCCAAATGGACAAAGTACGTTTGGATACAGCTAACCCCAAATTAATAGGGTCAAAAGATATGAAGAGCTGAGTAGCCCTTCTATGCCCCTGCGTACGATCAAGGTAGAAGGATAAGGCCCTCCTACAGTCCAGGGTATGCAGGACTGCTTCAGCTTGGCTTGCATGAGGCCTAGGGAAAAATGTTGGAAGAACCACCTCCTGGTTGAGGTGGAAATAGGAGACAACCTTTGGAAGGAACTTTGGATGAGTCCGAAGGACTATCCTGTTTCTATAGAAGCGAGTGTAAGGCTTGTCACAGACCAGGGCCTGAAGCTCACTTACTCGCCTGGCCGAGGTTAGGGCTACCAGGAAGAGTGTCTTCCAGGATAGGAAGCGGAGAGGACAAGTAGCCATCGGCTCAAAAGATGGGCGAGTCAGTTGCTGCAAGATCACATTCAACTCCCACTCAGGGGCTGGAGGACGGACAGGAGGCTTGAGCAAACCTCTGAGAAACCGGGACACCAAGGGGTGAACCGACAGAGTGTCCTTCCACCAGTGAGTGGTGAGCTGCTAGAGCTGAGAGGTGGACCCGAACAGAATTGGACTTAAGGCCCTGACTGGATAAGTGCAGCAGGTACTGAAGCATCACTGGTACAGCACAGGAGAAAGGATCTTCTGTACGCAGCTGACACCACACAGAAAACCTCTTCCATTTCAGGGCATAGGTTTTTCTAGTGGACTACTTCCTAGAGACCAGGACGACCTCCTCAACTTCCTGAGGGAGGCCCCAGGGAGCCAAAACTACCCTTGCAGCTTCCAGGCCATCAAATTGAGAGATTTGAGATTGGGGTGCAGAAGAGACCCCTGGTCCTGAGAGAGAAGGTCGGGCTGCAACCCCAGAGGTAGTGGAGTGTCCACTGCCAGTTGAAGCAGAAGTGGAAACCAAGGCTGCTTCGGCCACCTGGGGGCTATCAGAAGGACCGAGGCCTTGCCCTGTAGAATCTTGAACAGGGTTCAGGCCACCAGAGGCGTGGGAGGAAACGCATACAGGAGGCCCTGGGACCAGGAAATCAGAAAAGCATCTGCTGCTAGCCGCAGGGGATGTGGTTGCCTGGAGCAAAACCTGGGCAGCTGTCTGTTCAGGGGACTGGCAAATAGATCTATGGATGAAGTCCCCATTTCAGGAAGATCTTCTGAACCACCAAGGGATGGAGTTGCCATTCGTGGGGTTGCAGAATCCTGCTCAACCTGTCTGCCAGGTAATTTTCCTGGCCAGGAAGATAAATCACCTTGAGAAACATGTTGTGCCTGAGCGCAAACAAGCAAAGGTCCTGCGCCTCCTGACAAAGGAGCCTGAACCCAGTGCCGCCCTGTTTGTTCACATAAAACATGGCTACATGATTGTCTGTTTGTACTAAGACAGAATGATGGGTCAGGGTTTGAGAGAAAGTCTTGAGGGCTAAGCGAATAGCCTGCAGTTCCAGTAGATTGATTTGCTGTGTGGCCTCCCAGGGAGACCACAGGCCCTGGGTGTACTTGCCCAGACAGTGTGCTCCCCAGCCCTGCAGGGAGGCATTGGTGGTCAACACCACTGTGAACCCAGGTGGCTGAAAAGGCATCCCTTTCAGTAAGTTGGGGGGATGCAGCCACCAACGTAGGGAGTGCAGGAATGGTCTGGACACCCTTACTCTGTCGCTGAGGCTCCCTGTGACCACTGAGTTCTGAGGAAGCATTGCGCAGGCCTCATATGAAGCCTGGCATTGGGAGTCACATGTACTGTCGAAGCCATGTGACCAAGAAGCCTCAGGCAGAGCCTGGCGGAGACCAGTGACCTGCTGAGAGTCTAACCTTGCCCCTATGAACTCCAAGGTTTGGGAGGGGAGCAAAGTGGACTTTGCGAAGTTTATGACAAACCCCAGGTGCTGGAGTAGAGAAATCGTTCGGAGGGTGGCTTGCCTGGCCTCCTGGCATGTCTGACCCCTGATGAGCCAGTCGTCCAGATAGGGGAAGACAAAAATACCCTGATTTCTTAAGTAGGCCGCCACCACTGCCAGGCATTTGGTAAAGACCCTGGGAGCGGAGGTGAGGCCAAATGGCAGCACTCTGTATTGATAATGGTTTCCTCCCACAATGAACCTGAGGTACATTCTGTGGTCTGGATGAATGAGGATGTGAGTGTACGCATCCTTTAGATCTAAAGATCATTGCCAATCTCCCTGGTTCCAAGAGTAAGCATCTTGAACTTCTCTTTCTCTAAGAACTTGAGATTTCTAAGGTCTAGAATAGGCCTGAGGCCCCCTGTTCTCTTTGGTACTAGGAAGTACCTGGAGTAGAAACCGTGACCTTGTAGACGGGGAGGCACAGGCTCCACCGCCTTGTCTCGCAACAGACCCTGAAGCTCCTGCAGGAGGAGGGCTATATGGAGGAGGCGGCCTTGGAGGCTCTCCTGGAAAGTAGGGAGGAGGCAACTGATGAAAATGAAGCATGTAGCCCTTGTGGACTATGCTTAAGACCCAATTGTCTCCTGTAATAGGTGGCCACTGGTGGGCAAACAGGGCTAGTCGACCTCCTCTACAGGGATGGGACAGCAGAGACGGAGAGGCTATGCCTTGGGAGTCAAAAACCCCCACCCGGCTGAATGGGAGCAGGAACCGGAGGCTTGGGGGCCTTCTGCCTACGGGGCCCATGTCCCTGCCCCTTGGCCTGCTGACCCTGTGGGGGAGCGGGGGAGGCCTGGTAAGGTGGGAACTGTTTGTAGGCAGTCGCCTTCCTCGGGTAAAAGGACTTCTTACCCGAGCCCTTCTTCTTATGTGAAGGGGCAGAAGTCTTTCTAGACAGCCTTGTCCTCGTGAGGTGCTCGGTTTCGAGCTCAGCAGCCTTCTCGGCCATGGGCTTGCCAAAAAGGTTCTCACCTCTGCAAGGGACATCGACCAACTTGTCTTGTACCCGTGGCTCGAGGTCCGATGACTGCAGCCATGCCTGGCGTCGAGTCGTAATGCCGGCTGCAGCAACACGGGCCGAGGCCTCGAAGCCATCGTAGGCTGCTCGGGACATGAACTTAGAGCATTCCCGGATCCCCGAAGACAAGGACTTGAACCTCTGCAAAGGTTCCCCGGAGAGACCAGCAGAGAACCCGGCAAGCTCCTTTGCCAGGTCCCGCAAGTACATGCCCATGTACAGCTGGTAAGACTGGACACGGCAAGCAAGCATCGAGCCCCGGAAGCACTTTCTACCAAACGCATCCAGGTTCCGGGCCTCCCGGCCAGGGGGCACCGCAGAGTGCATCTTCTGGCTTTTCAGACGATGCATGGCCGATTCCACTACCATGGAATGGTGCGGTAGCTGCGCCTTCTGAAAACCAGGGCTCTTACGGAGTAGATAAAGGGAATCGACCCGCTTGCTTAGAACCGGCGCCGAGGCCGGTGCCTCCCACATCCGGAAGAGGAGCCATTCCAGCATCGGAGGAACCGGCACAGTAAAGGCCTCCTTCGGAGGAGAGTCATACTGGACAGCCTCGAGCTCTTCGGCTCCTCCTCGGGGTCCGCTGGGATCGCCAAAGCAGTGGCCATATCCCGAACAAACTCCGAGAACCGGGTATCCTCTGGAGGGGGGGGAGGGGATCTACTCCGGGGCTCAGACTGCAGTGAGTCCGACGGGACGCACCAAGTCTTGAAGGTATCGGGGGACTCCTCGTCCTCCGTCTCCCAGGCGGACTCGTCCGAAGAGGAGTCGGGCTCCGACCGTGCGGGGCCCGGCAGCACCCACTCCGACGCCAAAGGCACCAGCGTCGACGCCCTCAGTCCCGACCGGGAGGTCAAGGGTGACCGCGACCGAGGACAACCTCGAGCCTTCATGATCTCGAGTATCGGCTCGGTCTCCGGGGTCAACTTCGACATCGATGTCCCGGTGGTCGGGGCAGATGCGCTAGCGAGGCTGGCCATCAGCACCCACTGCTGATCCATGAAGGCAGACAGTCTGCACGCCAAGGCTGTCAGCCTGAGACCCAGCTCAGGAGACTCAGCAGCCACTGACTAGAGCCCTGGCGGCGCCAGGCCCGACGTCGGCTCCCTGGGAGGAGAGTCATCGAGGACAACAGGACTTACGTGTCCAGCAGACTCCGGCTCCACACGAGATACTTTTGACGGCTTCTCCTGTTCCACGGGCCCGGGACGGCGGTCGGGGGTCCGAGACCTAGCCCTCGAGGAGCCAGGGATCTCCTCCGCCGCCACCGCCCTCGCGAGCCGCTTCTTCCTCTTTTGCTCCCGCTCGGGGGGCCCCCTGTCCGAGGAACCCCGACGATGCTCGGGGTCAGACTCCCGAGACGTCGAGGCCTCAGACGAGGTCCGGACCCGGCCGGAGGCCAAATCAGAGAAAAGCCTTTCCTTTTGGTGCTGACGACTTCGCAGTGCCTTAGTGGACATTTTCCCACACGGTCCAGAGATCTTAGGATCATGATCAGGACCGAGGCACCGAAGGCAGCAGTCGTGTGTGTCGGTGAGAGACATTAGTTTCTTGCACCGATCACACTTCTTAAAACCACTGGAAGCCATCAGGGAAAAAAGAGCCCTTGCGAGGTCAAAAGATTGGCCTTCCAGGGAAAAAGAAAAAAGGGGCCCGAACGCCAGCCACGAAGGGCAAAAACCAAAAAATAAGATCAGGCTCGATACCGGTGTACTGAACCCGGCGAGAAGGGGAACCGGTGTCGAACCGGAGAAAAAAAACACAAAGAAATCGCAGGGATTCGAAGAAAAAATCTAACTGTTTTCCGGGTGAACTAGGACAAACGTCCGACGGGCTCCACGGAAAAAGAGAGACTGAGCAAGATGGCACCTTTAGGCGGGAAGGGGACCGCGCATGCGTGCAGTATTCCCAAAGGCTTTCATAGAAAGCAGGGGAAATGCTCCGCAGGGGCTCCATCGGCGTCAATGTCACCCATATGTGAGGATTGACTTCCTGCTTGGTCCTGGAGAAGATTTATTATTTTAACTTTTATTTGAACACAATCCTAAAGTATAAAAGACAATTGCGTAGGGGGAAGGAATTAGGATTAATACCTACTGTTGCATCAAGAGTCTTTATCTAAATAAATGGTCATGGGATGTGAATGTGCAGCCTGAAGTCCACGTCATAGCTTTACAATTCTCTTCCACAGAACACTGACTTTAGATAGACCACCAAGGAGAAATTTGGTCTTACATGGTAATTTTCTTTCTAGAGTCCAACCAGACCAATCTAGAATGCATGGTTATGCTCCTCTACCAGATGGAGACAGATTTAAGAACTGTGTGCTTTGCCCTTTAAGGGGTTCCATGCAGCCATCTATTCTTTAGTATTTCTGTAACAAAGCAATGGTAAAAGCACGCCTATGTAGTGTGCTTGTGCATTCACACCTGTAGAAGGGGTGAATCCACAAGTTCACATTCAATCGGTACACAGTTGAAAGAAACCAAAAGCTCCTCAGGTGCCTAAGCTTAAAAAGAGAAATTGAATACCATTAGCAAAAATAAGTCAGGGTGGGCTTTTGGTCTGGTTGGCTCAAGGAAAGACAATTAGCAGGTAAGACTAAATTTTTCCTTCCCTTTCATCCACAAAATCAGTTGAGAACACATAGGATTATCAAAGCAGTCCTCATGTTAGAAAGAATAAAATACCCCTGCTTTAAGCACTCCAGTCCCAAAATCTGCATCATCCCTGGCCTGGACAACCAGTCTATCATGCTTAGAAAATGGATACAAGGAAGACCATTCTGCAACTCTGGAAATCTCCACCATAGCAATAACCCATGATTCCACACCCAAGAGGCAGACATTCCTCTTGAGGAGCAAGCCGAAAAAAACCTTTGAAGGTTGTCAGACGGCTGCCTGGGTGAGAATCTTCACAGTCTTGGCAAGTGCATATATCTATATGATTTGCAAGGGATTGTGGGCAATGTAGTTCATTCACACCAGACACAGCTGCTGACAATAATTTAGTTGTGCTCAAGTGTTAAAGCCAATAAGATATTTATTTATGGGGTTATTTCTCCCAACACAGATATGCTTGGTAGCACATAAATCAGGTTACTTGCTTCCAGTGTTTAACTTGGAAAAACAAAAATCAAAATCAGGAAAACAACATTCAAACTTGTCAGGCATTAGCTAATGTTTTCTTAGCATATATCAAACAACAAACGAAAAGCCACAAAGAAAGAAAAAAACTGTTCTTTTCAGGTTAACTTCTGATAACTTCCCACATAGATTCAGAAGTGATTCTCTCCTAGCTCACAAGCAATTAGGTAAGGCTTAATTGCTAGCAGTTATCCAGCTGAAACCCCTTAGCTGGCTTGCTTTCTACTGTGTGGGTCAAATCCTGCTTCAGGAGCTTTTCTGAGTAGATTAAAGAACAAGTTTGTATTTCTTTGTGATGGTTGCTGTACTTTATAACAGAAAATCACCATAGGAGTTTGGACAGAGAGCAGTCCATATAAACACATTCTTCATCTGCAATCATTCCCCCTTCTTCAACAAGCATGGGTTCAATATCATGGATTGGCACAGATGAATGTCCCAATGGAGCACTTTCAGGAGAATACTTGTTTCCCTGCTGTCTTTCAAGGTTATAGCTAGGGCATAGATCAGTGTTCATACCTGAGCTTCCATTGCTGCTAGAGTTCCTCTCTATATAGCCTGGCCAGTATGTAGTCCAGTTCTTATGTCCAGCCTTCCAATCCAGATCCCTGGACACTGGATCTCTCTTCACATACCTTCTGGCACGGGTCTTAGGGTCCCTTCCACGTGCAGCCGTCTCCCTCACAGGTAGCGTCTGGAGATTCCTAGCTCTGCAGCACCATTCCTCTGGCTTTCCCCAGTCCAATGGTGTATGCTGGCCCTTGAAATGCCTCCCAGTATACGTACTGCTCTGGACTCTTCTAGACCTCTCAAAGGCTTTTCTCTTCCTTCTTCCAAAGGGTTTCTTTCCTTCTCTGTCCGTCCGGTTTGGCTTCTGCTTCTGATGATCCTTCAGATGAAACTGATGATCAAGCTCAAGCTGATTCTCAGGATAATGAGGATAATTCTCTGTAGAATAAACTCTACCTTTATTCTGCCTAGATGAGTGCTCCCCCCTAATACAGCGCAGCTGTGCTGAATCAGGCCCTGCCCTTTGAGATGAGTGCTTAGGGATTACCTCATAGCCCTCCTGATTGAACACACGTTTCCCCACTTCAGCTCCTCTAATGGCTGTTGGAAACCTGGTGCATTCTGGGACTGGTAGTCTTTTATGGCAAAATTCTGTTTTCTTATTTCTACCAGAACTGACAGGTTGCTTGTTCAGAGTCACTTCACCTTTTCTATAGCTCCTTCCTGAGCTATGATAAGCTTCCTTATCACAAGGTGCACAACTCTTGAAAATGTATGTTGCTATAATTGTCTCCATGATCCAACACGCGATGGAAAGTTTAGTAGCAGCTCTGTCCTGCCTTGTTCCTGCAAACATAAACCATCTAATCTAAGGGACTCGCTGAACCCCTCCAGATAGTGCATTAACATTCCTGAGGTCACAGAAGACAGTAGGCATCACCACAAGCCACTTCCTGATAAAAAGCAAAGCCAATTGCTGGACAACAGGGAAATGATACACACCACATTAGTGATGAAGGCAGGTATCCATTCATAAAGAAATACCTGCTTTGATCAATCATAGACAGGGCATCCAACCAAAGAAAGCCTGGAGGTCTTCAAGGCGCAGAATATAAGGCATGGGGACCAAATTTAAATTCCAGGCCAGACACAATGGCCAAACTGGAGTATGCAAAAGAGCCATTTCCTCGCAAACTCCAATCCTATCAGGAAGAGCACTCAATGCCCCCCCTAATGTAGCTATGCAGCAGACCAAGGCCTCCACTTGAAAGATGAAGATCTCTCTTAAAAATTCTTGCCAGAACAAAATAAAGGCTAAATCAGACCAGAAGGGAGAAATACCATTTTCCAAACAACAGGGCTTGAAGATGTTCTAGATTCTAGCACACACTAATGAGATGGAACTTGACAAGCTTGAAAGAGAGCCATAAGATCCTGTCCATGTAACTCTGTATCTTAGGCTTGATCCCAGGAGTCAGGTCATAAGATAGAAGTGAGATAAGCCGCCCAACTGCACCCTGATGGAGAAAAATGTTCCTTTGTGGAAGTCTAAAGTCACACAAGATGAATGTACCATGGACGCCAGAACCATTCAAGTGCCACCAGAATCACCAGGCTGAGAAGACATGCTATCTTCTGCAATAAGTTCCTGGGGAAGACAGAATCTCTACCTTGGGCCACTTAACAAAGGCTATCCAAACTTTAAGCCCCACTTCCCCATTCCTTATGGCTGAAAAACTGAGAAACCCTGGTGCTCTAATTGGCTGCCTTCTAATCCCTAATGAGCAGTTTGCAGAGTCTCTTGATTATTCTGACAGCCACCTTCCACATTTTCTACTTCCCTATATTAAAGGAATTTTTGCTCAAGTAAGCTGCTCCAGCATACCTGGAACTTCTAAAGTGAGCTACTGACAGGGTCTAAAGATGGTCTCTTGCCCAAGTGAATACCAGCGAGGCTGCCAGTGAACCTTTGCACTTTGGGTCCCGTCTTGTCAGCTGACATTTGTTACTGCAGTAGCACTGGCGGAAGCCACCTGACTAACCTGTGGCAAACTCACAAAAGGAATATCACCAGCTCCTCTCAATTGTTCATCGCCTCATGACTGAAATCCATTGTGATTCAGATGCTGTCCAGAGCCTCTGAGCTATCTGATCCAAATAATGTGCTCCACAATCCAAGAGTCTAGCATCTGTGAACACAACCAGCTATTTGGAAGCTTCCAGGTTGAACCCTTGAATAAGTTTGTGGATTTAGTGACCACAGCTGACTAAGCATGGCTGCTATCATCCAGACTAGATGCATCTCGTAAGACTGATACTGAGATGAGTAGCTCCTCACCAGCATCATCTAAAGAAGATGCATACAAACACAACGCCACGGCAGCAAACCAACAGTTGTCACCAAGGAAAAAATAGCCATTGGAAGAAAATTAGTGTGCTCCTTAGAAACTGATGATGCAACCAAGAGCATACTGCAAGGCCAAAACCCCCACTGATGAGGTTCCCAGATAGAAACAGGTCCAGTATTGCGAGGAATTCCTCTCTCCACACCACTGAAATGAGAGAACAAACATTGTCCATCTGAAAGCAAAAGTTAGAACCACCCTTTTCGATCTAAAATAGGGCATAATTAACTTTTTTTTTCTTTTTTTTGGTCTTGCAAAAACAGAAAATATATAGAATAATGACCAGCACTGATTTCATCCTGTGGAACCAGCACCACAACCCCCCAAGGCCTGTAACCCTGACAAGGACAAGACCACAGACAACCTATCGATCTGCATGAGGAATCTAGCTAAGCGTGAAGAATGGTCTAGAATTTGGCAGCTGAAATTTAATGTTAAAAAATGCAAGGTCATGCATTTGGGCTGCAGCTTTCCAACGGAGTGATATAGTATAGGGGGTCAAGTACTTCTGTCCACAAAAGAAGAGCGGGAGTTAGGCATGATTGTGTCTGATGATCTTAAAGTAGCTAAACAAGTAGAAAAGGTGACGGCAAAAGCTAGAAGGATGCTTGGGTGCATAGGGAGAGGAGTGGCAAGCAGAAGAAAGGAGGTGATAATGTCTCTTTATAAGTCTTTGGCACAACCTCATTTGGAATATTGTGTGCAATTCTGGAGACCGCACCTTCAAAAGGATATAAACAGGTTGGAGTCGTTACAGAGATACTACTAAAATGGTTAGTGATCTTCGTTATAAAGCATATGAGGACAGACTTAAGGATCTTAATATGTATACTTTAGAGGAAAGGCGGAATAGAGGTGATATGACTGAGACATTTAAATACCTCCATGGCATAAATGCACTGGAGGAGAGCCTCTTTTGATTGAAAGCAAGCTCTGCTATGAGTGGGCATAGGATGAGGGTGAAAGGGGATAGACTCAGGAGTAATAGGCAGAAATACGTCTTTATGGAAAGAGTGGCTGATGCATGGAATAGTCTCCCAGTGAAAGTGGTCGAGATGAGGACGGTATCTAAATTCAAAAAAGCATGGGACAAACACAGAGGATCTCTAAAGGCAAACACAGGGCTGTTGTAGTGCTTGAAATGGAAGGGCAGACTAGCTAGGCCATGTGGTCTTTTTCTGCCGTCATGTTTCTATGAGGCCCAGGGATAGTCCATACAAATGAGCTAGGCAGGTCCAACATGTATTTTCTTCTGATCCCATCCAGAACCCATTGTTCAGAGATATACAAGTCCACTCCTCGAAAAAGTGGATTAACTAAAATATCTGCTCTCTTGAGACAGGTATCCCCCAAAGTTGTACTGGGCTCCCCAAGAGACCCCTGCAGACTTGGGATCCCCCTTGCAGGTATAATGAAAGGAAGCATATTTATATGCAAATTGGAAATCCTGCAAAGATGAGATTTTCCCTGGAAGATACCCTGCATTTCCTGAAATCTGGTCCACTGACAAAATCCACGAGGAAGGTCGGTCTTCTGGTAACCATGGCAGCTTCTCAAATAGAAACTGTCCCCTCAGAGGGAATTCTACTCAAATGTGTCAGTGATGTCATGCCCGTTGACCACATTCGTAGCCACAAAAAAAATCTAGCAGCAACTGATATCACCATCATCTCAGCTTAAGTATGGATGAGGACATAGAAAGTCTCAGTCACCTTTGCCAAGTATGCCTACAAGTGGATGGACTCCCAAGGATTCTGGAACGGACCATCCAAACTCTCACAGTACAACATGCCTTTGATATGTAAGCTTTACAGATTGACACTTGCAGATCCAAGGCGGTCCAATTCAAGGGTTTGTTTGAGGAAGATTCAAATCTGCAGACCTGCAAGTCCTTCAGAGTAGTATGGTTATTACTACTACTTATTTATATAATGCTACTAAGCATATGCAGCAATGTACAAATACACATATCAGAGGTCAAATATCTGGGCGTCACAAATGATCAAAACCTGAACACGCTGTCCCACATAAAAAGAACAAACATGGTCTACCAAAAATGAGAATTCTTCAAAACCTCCGACTACTCAACATCAGTGACTTCAGATATGTATTCCAAGCCATTATAATGCCCCACCTAGATTTCTGCAATATAATCTACCAAGGCCTCCCAAAACATGCTCTGTATCCCCCTACAAATGGCCCAAAATATGGCTGCTAGAATAATTTCCGATACATCAAGACATGATCACATCGCCCCCAATACACAAGAATCTACACCGGCTACCTATAGCCCTCAAGAGTGAAATATAAAGTCATCATAAGAGTCTCCAAAATACTGCACGACCTGTCAGCCGAAAGTCTGAAATCATTAATAGAGCCTCCAAATCCAGAGCACGAAGATCCTGCAACCAAAACCTACTCATGATTCCGGCACTCAGAACAAAATCCAACAGAGCCTTTACCTCCTTTGGCCCGTCGATTTGGGATTGTTGAACCTCTGTGATCTGCTGAAACACTTCGAGATTTTAGAAAAAAAAGACTTAAAACATGCCTATTCACTGAGCACTATGGGTAGGACACCAATGACTAAACATAAAATGCACCCTGCTAGCCTAGAGGGAATACCAGGGCTATCCTCCTCCAATCCCTACCCACTCCAAACATCCCACCCCACCATACCCTTATGAGCTTTGTACCTACTTAGTTCTTTATATTTTGAATCCAACTGAATTCACCTTGTTGTTCTATACACAGATTTCACCTTATTGTTACACCCCACTATATTCCAAGTTGATTGTACCTAAATAGTTCATTATAATTCCAAACTTAAATGAGTTCACCTTGCTGTTCCATGTAAACTGCCCCGACTACCCAGAAATGCAGTATATAAAGAGTGAAAAATAAATAAATTAAATAGAGTCCCAGCTATACAGAACTTACAATCTACTAAGACAAAACAGAACACCAGGGGACTAGGGAAATCATTAAAAATACATATGGGTGAAGACAGGAGAAAAAGGGAGTCAAAATCCAAAGGCTGCCTTGAAAAGATGAGTTTTTAGCCTAGATTTGAATAGGACCAGAGATGGAGCCTGATATATTGATTTAGGTAGTCTATTCCAGGCATACAGTGCAATAAGTTAGAAAGAACAGAGTCTGGAGTTGGCCGTATAAAAGAAAGGCACAGATAAAAGTGATTTGCTTAATAAGCGGAATAAATATGTTTGTGGACTACTATTTTAAATCTTCAAAAAACAGTAGTCATCTCATCTTGTGGGTCCTCAATGGTTCTTTGTTATGGTTATTTATTTGGATTTAGTTCGTTTTTTTAATAAGTAGTAGCTTAAGGTGAGCTAACTGTGCCTGAATACATTTTCCTATCCCCAGAAGCCTTACAATCAAAGATTGTACTGAGGCAATGGAGGGTTAAAGGACTTGCCCAAAGTCACAAGGAATATCAGTGGGATTTAAACCTTGGCTCTCTACCTGATGCTCTAACCACAAAACTACTCCTCCACCCCATTGGTAACATTCTTTAGCAGATCCTACAAAAGTGGCACATCATAATCCTCACAGCAGGTCTTATGATTGTCAGTTATTGATACCTTCTTCCTGAAGTCTGAGCAAAAAGTGTAGTTACTCACCTGTAACAGGTGTTCTTCAGGAACAGCAGGAATCAGTCCTCATATATGGGTGACGTTGACGCCGACGGAGCCTTGAGCGGAGCATCTCCCCAGCTTTCAAAGAAAGTCTTTGGGATATGCCACCACGTATGTGTGTTCCCCTTCTCGCCCAAGGGTGCCATCTTGCTCAGTCAGGTGCCATAGCTAGAGCACAACCAAGAAGATGGCCAAAAATTTACAGCAACTCCAAGGGGAGAAAGGAGGGTTGTGAGGACTGATTCCTACTGTCCCAGGAGAACATCTGTTACAGGTGAGTAACTACTCTTTCTCCAAGAACAAGCAGGAAGTCAGTCTTCACATATGGGACTCCTTAGCTCCAGGCTACTGAGGACCAGCATTAAACAGGGGCACAGCCTGGCCATGAGCAGCCGCAGGTGAATCCTGATGACAGACTCAAAGGATCCCAGTGTCCAGGGAGAACCATGGCTCCAGTAGCCTGAACAAGAAGGTTGGAGGGCAGCAGTTGCCTAAACCCCGAAGAGGTGATAGAGTACAGCCTGGCCGAAGGCGCTGTCCCGTTGGGACTCCCTCTCCAGGCAGTAGTGGGTTGCAAAAGTGTGGACGGAGGACCAGATGGCGGCCTGGCAGATGTCTGCCATGGGCAACGAACAGAGATTGGCAACCGATGTCGCCATCGCCTGGACATTGTGCACCGTGACTCGACGCTCCAGAGATACCAGCTCGACTGTGAGCGAAGACAATGCAGTCTGCCAACCAGATGGATATGGTCTGCTTAGTGACAGCCAGCCCCAGGTGGCTGGAGTCGAAGGAGATGAAAAGCTGTGAGGCTTTACGGTGGCCCTGGGTCCGTTGCAAATAGGACAGGGCTTGCTTGCAGTCCAGGGTATGGAGGACAGCTGACACCGAGTCAGCAAGGGGCCGCGGAAAGAAGGAAGGCAGCACTAACTCCTGGATTCAGGTGTAAGTCGGAGACCACCTTCAGGAGAAACTTCGGGCAAGTGTGAAGCACAACCCTGTTCTTGTAGAATCTGGCAGAGGGTGGCTCGGCAACCAAGGCCTGAAGTTCACTGACCCTGTGGGCAGAGGTAAGTGCCACCAAGAAAGCTACCTTCCAGGAAAGGTAGTGCAGGGAATAGGTAGCCAAGGGCTCGAAGGGAGGCGTAGTAAGCTGCATCAGAACCACACTGAGGTCACATTCCACCAGGGGTGGCCGGATGGGAGGTTTGGAAAACAATAAGCCCCACATGAATCTGGTGATGAGGGGCTGCACCAACAAAGGCTTGTCCGCCACAGGATGGTGGTTGGCGGAGAATGCACTCAGATGCACCCGGACGGAGTTGGATTTAAGTCCAGACCGTGAGAGGTGGAGGAGATATTGAAGGACTGAATGCACCGGACAAGAAAATGGGGTCCAATCAGTGCTCCGTGCACCACATGGAGAACCGGCACCACTTGAAGGCTTAAGCCCGCCTCATGGATTCCTTATGAGATGCTAGAAGGATTTCCTCCACCTCCTTGGAGAGGTTAAGGGGAGCTAAGGCGACTCGTTCAGCCACCAGGCCATGAGGGACAGAGATCCCAAGTTGGGATGGAGGATCGGGTCCTCTTCCTGTGTCAGAAGACCAGGGGATCTATTGAGAGAGACAGAGCTTCAAGGGGAACCAGGGCTGTCTGGGCCACCTCAGGGCCATGAGGATCATCAATGCCCTGTCCCGTTAGGCCTTGAAGACGGTCCGGGCTATCAAGAGTGTGGGAGGGAAGGCATACAGCAAGTATCCCGACCATGAGAGAAGGAAAGCATCCACCGCCAACCGGGAGGGGTGGGTTTGCGGACTGAAGAACCGGGGCAGCTGAGCATTGGTCGGGCTGCCGAAGAGGTCCAGGCTGGGCGAGCCCCACAGTTGGAAAAGCCCATGCACTATCTCTGGATCCAAGCACCACTCGTGCGGCTGAAGGACTCTGCTCAGCCTGTCTGCCAAGACATTGCTCTGGCCCAGTAGTTAAACTGCCTTGAGGAGAATCCCGTGGCGGATCGCAAAGGAACAAAGGGCCACAGCCTCTTGGCAGAGGTGGTAGGAGCCCGTGCCACCCTGTTTGTTCACGTAGAACATCACCACCTGGTTGTCCGTCAGGACAAGCACTGACAGGTGATGCCTGAAGGCCCTGACAGCGCTCTGAGTTTGAGCAAACTAATCTGCTGCTGGCTCTCCTTGGAGGACAAGGCCCCCTGAATGCAGAAGCTCTCCACAATGAGCACCCCAGCCCGTCAGGGAGGCATCCATCACGAGGACCCTCTCTGGGCTCGGGGGCTAAAAAGTCATACCCACTTGCAGCTGCTGAGCATCCTGCCACCAGGTAAGGGACTCCGTTAGCTGTCGAGACACCGTGACTCCATCGTAGAATCATCCGGTGGCCTGGGACCACTGGGATTGGAGGCACCACTAAGCCACCCTCATTTGGAGGCAGGCTTCGGGAACCACGTGGACTGTGGAGGCCAAGAGGCCCAGGAGGCGAAGCAACATCCAGGCCGACCCTGCGCGACGTCGCTGTACCTCCGCTGCGAGCTGATCTGCTCTGTAGAGGGGAGGAAAGCCCTGGCCTGGACAGTGTTCAGGCATGCTCCGATGAACTCCAGCACTCAAGTCGGGATGAGCTGGGATTTCAGACGGTTGATCACAAAACCCAGGTGCTGTAAGACCAGAATAGTACGGCCGGTGGCCTGCCCGGCCTCCGAGGTCGTATCCCCTTTTACCAGCCAATCATCGAAGTAGGGAAAGACGCAGGTCTTTTGGAGGCGTAGGTAGGCCACACCACCGCCAGACACTTGGTGAAGATCCTTGGGGCGGAGGCAAGGCCGAAAAGAAGGACCCTGTACTGGTAGTGGTTGCCTCCGACCATGAACCTCAGATACTTTCTGTGACTAGGATGGATAAGGATGTGGGTGTAAGCATCCTTTAAATCCAAAGAGCATAGCCAATCTCCCTGCTAAAGGTAGGGCAGCAGTGTTCCAAGGGAGAGCATCTTGAACTTCTAGCGCACCAGGAACTTGTTGAGGTACCTCAGGTCCAGGATGGGTTTCAGGCCCCCCCCCCCATCCTTTTCAGGACCAGAAAGTATATGGAATAGAAGCCCTTCCCTCTTGAGGGGTGAGGCATAGGGTTCCACCGCCCCATCCTTGAGGAGGCCCATGAGCTCCTGCAGTAGCAGGGCCCGGTGTAGGGGAGACAGAGGGGGTTCCCCAGAAAAAAAAAAGGGCGGAGGAGTCTGTTCCAGGAGCAGAAGGTAGCTCTCCTGGATGACCTGGAGCTCCCAGGAATCTGTGGTGATGTTGGCCCATCGGTGGGCAAAGTGGACCAGGCGTCCCCCTGTGGGGTGCTGGTCCTCCAGAGGAAGAGGGGCTATGCTGATGGCATCAAAACCCAGACCCAGGCTGCGCTGGAGCCAATGTCTGTCTTTTGACCTTTGGGTTTGCATAGTCCCTGGCCTGTGGTCCCTTGGGGACCCTGCTGAGGGGTCTGGGCAGCTGGGTAGGGAGGCTAGCCCTGATAGTGTTGACTCCTCCGAAGGAAAGGGAGTTTCTTCTCCTGTGACCTTCCTGGGAAGAGTGGAGGTCTTCCACGAGAGATGGGTCTGAGTGACATACTCTGCCTCGATCTGGGCTGCCTTATCCTCCCATTGGCTTGACGAAGAGCTGTTCACTGAGGCACGGGACATCCAGGAGCTTCTCCTGTACCCACTGCTCGAGGTCTGATTAATGTAGCCAGGCCTGGTGTTGAGCACCGATGCCGGGTGGCAGCACTCTGGCACTAGATTCGAAGCTCTGGAGAGATATTTGGAACACTCCATACCATGACAGACTTCATCAGAGCCTGAAGCTGGAAATGGTCCCCATTGAGGCCAGCGGCATAGCTGCCGAGCTCCTTGGCCAAGTTCCACAGGAACATGCCAATGTAAAGTTGGGTAAGTTTGGATGCAGCAAGCCAGCATTGAGTCCTGGTAGCATTTGCGCCCCAGGGCACTGAGCGTACAGACTCCCTGCCTGGAGGCACTGAGGAGTGCTTTTTCGGGCTTTTTTGCCAGTGCATAGCCAACTCAACCATCATGGAGGCATGTGGGAGCTGCGTCTTGCGGAACCCCGGCCCCCACTGGACTCGATACAGAGTGTAGTGTCATTGGCTCACAATGGGGACAGAGGCTGGGGTCTCCCACATCCGGAGAAGCCTGGTGAGAATGGAAGGCACAGGGACCGTCAGAGTCTCTCTTTCAGCGGTGCCTCGTACTGAGGATATCTAATTCTTCCATACGTGGGTCCTCCTCAAACTCCATCATAAGGGAGAGCGCCCGTGCCATATCCTGAATGAACTAGAGGAAAGAGGTATCATCGGGCGGGGAACGGCACTTGGCAACCGGGGGAGACATGTCTGAGGGGAGGTCTCGGTGGGCCTGGAACTCTAGGGACATCTCAATGTCGGATTCCCAATCAGAGTAGTCTGAGGAGGACTAGAGGTCCTCTGGCTGCAGGAGAGTTGGCAACTCTGGTCCTGGATGCTTCGAGGCATGGGCATGGCCAGAGCCAGAGGCACTCGCCTGTGAAAATCTCGCACCAGAGGATTGGGCGTGAGAACGAGACCCTTGCCGAAGATCTGCCCATGGCATCTGGCTCTCAGCAATCACAGCAGCGGCCCAGGGAATCCTCGAGATCGAGGTCCCTGCGGTCTCAGCAGGGCCGGGGGTCAGCGCCTGCTGTGATGCGAGGAACGCAGAAATGCTGCGTTCCAAGGCCAATATGCATGCTTCCCACTCAGGGGTCGCAGTGACTAGGTCAGGCGTCGAAGAGAAGGTCCTTGATGGGACGTGCCTCGGGAGACCGCGATCCATGGCCAGAGGCCATAACTTTGGCCCTGGATACCTTCTGAGGGCATTCCTGCTCAGATTCCTCGAGTGCTCTGTGGTATTAAGGGACCTGGCACGGGATTTCCCATACTTGTCCGCTTCTCCGGACGAGGCTTTCAAGGTCTTCCTCTTCTTATGTACATGCTCTGGTGACCCTTGCTTGGAGTGTCAACGGGGCCGCAGGGGTCTTACGTGAGTCTGGGGATCCGTGTGGGCCCTTTGGGCATGAGGCTACCGGGGAAACCAGGGTTGAAGTCTGTCTTGTAGAAGATATCGTCCTGCTTAAGCCAATGGCTCTTTATAGCCTTAGCAGACATTTTTTTGCACAAGGAGCATTCCTCCGGATCGTGGTTGGCACCCAAACACCAAAGGCAACAATCATGAGTGTCGGTGAGTGACATGTTTTTGGAGCACCGATCATTTTTCTTAAAGCTGGTGGCCATTGGGAGAAAAAGGACCCCCCCATTGAGGTCAAAGACTCTCGAAGCGGCCAGCGGCCAAAAAAGGCACAAAAGTGCTGCGATGGAAAAATCAAGACAAAAATGCATCGCAAGGCCCAGTGCATTTGCAGCGTGTCTCGGGTGGGAAAGTAGAAATAGTATGAGAAGAATCAACTTTTTTCAGGGGGGGGAAAGAGACTAACGTCTGTAGGGCTCTGCATAAAAAGGGAGACTGAGCAAGATGGCACCCTTAGGTGGGAAGGGGACCACGCATGCGTGGTGGCATCTCCCAAAGGTTTTCTTTGAAAGCTGGGGAAATGCTCCACGCAGGGCTCCATCAGCGTCGACATCACCCATATGTAAGGACGGATTTCCTGCTTGTTCCTGGAGAACTTAAAATGTTAATTTCTGACCTTCTCCATAAAAACTGATTAAGGAAATCAAAAGGAAGACATCTTTCTAGTAAACGGTTGTGCAGAAGGATGGGGAAACCGTGACCACAAACTGAAGTAAAAAAAAAAAAAAGAGAAATGAGAGATGCACTCTGAGAAGCCAAACATGGTGAGAAACTGCAAAAGCTTAAAAAAAATTACATGTTGATTGCCGTGGAAAAGACAAAATGAGGCATGCTGTATAACTGCAGTAATGCAGGAAATGCCACTCAAGCCCAGAGCTGTCTTCAATAATTTCCTGGAAAACATCAAAAATCAACAGAGAGGTATCCCCATGGTAGCAAGCACCAAGCAAACAAGTCACAGCAAAGAAAGGAGGAATCTGGAGAGCAATGACTAATCAATAGATTTATTACTACTACTAATTATATTATTAGTTTACAAAGAACTATCGGAATTCTGTGATTGGGAATTCCCTGGGATAACCATCTTAATTGTCGCCAAAAAATCATCCTGAGACACTGGTGTACAGGGATTCTATTTCTGTCTAAGGTAATAAGGAGAATATCAATCTGACAGAAATGTAATTCCTGTAATACGTTAATGATATGTGTGGGGTCACATACATAGGAAGGGACAGTACTGATGAAAGGTTTCAAAAAAATATGTGCACAAAGACAGAAAGAGGTTCCAGCAAAGAGCCAATGGCTGACACAATTGGTTAATTAATCATCACTCTCCGGGATTCTCTCTTTTCCTGAGGCTTGCTTAAACTCTGGAAAACATTCATTAGCAATTAGCACCAAGTAACAATAAACAGCACCCATAGATTTAAGTGGTGAACTGCTCATCTTCAGAAAAAATGAGGTTATTTACCTGTAATAGGGGTTCTCCAAGGACAACAGGATAAAATCAGATGGGAGGAGTCATCCCCAACTACACCAGGTTCAATGTGCTCTCCGAGAGCCCAGAAAAGTCTAGAAAAAAACTCTTTGGGTATGTGTGAGTGCTCCTTCGGTGCAACGTTGCTTCTCTCCCTCAGTCTATTGCACAGCTTGGGAGAAAAACTTCAACCAGAAGGGGCGGTGGAAGGAATTGTGCTATTGATTTATCCTATTGTCCACGGAGAACCCATTACAGGTAAGCATCCTCGTTTTCTCCATGGACAAGCAGAATATAAATCAGCCACACATATGGATGATGCCCAACTAGGTGATCAGCCAGGTCGTCTTCTGAGGGGACCAAAGACTCAATCATCTGGCCTAGACAATGTGCCCTCCAGTCTTTCAGGTTAGAATCTGTGGTGACTATTAACCAATCTAGGGCTTCTAGCAGTATGTCACTCATCAGATGGCGAGGCTGAAGCCACTACTTTAACTACAACCTGACCTCCTCGGGGAGGGGGAACGGTCTGGTCGAACAACTGAGAGCAAGAAGACCAGAGAGCAGGAAACGTCTCTGAAGTGGTCGTATATGTGCCCTGGCACAAGGGACTGGCTCCAGAGCAGACGCCACGGACCTCAGGAGTTGCAAGTAGTCCCATGCCAAAGGGGCAGTCGGTCCACAAAACTCGCTCAGCTGGATTTGTTGCTTGAATATCCTTCTCTGATGTGAGGAAGACCCAAACAGAAGAGTATTGCAACAAGCTCCCAGACACTCTAAATCCTGGAAGGGTTCAGGCTGCCTTTGGGGTAGTTGATCACCAACTCCAGCCAATGAATCACCAGGGCTGTGTCCTCTCAACTTCTGCAGAGAGTCTGACCGAATCAGCCAGTCATCCAGATACAGGTGAACCCCAATTCTCTACTTAAAGAGGAATGCCGCCACTACCATCATCACCTGCAAGGAGCCATAGCTAGGCCAAACAGCAGAGCCCAAAACTAGAAGCGATGGCCAGGATGCAGAAGCGGAGGAACCACTGATGCTGCTTCCTGATGGAGTATGAAAGCATGCCTCAGCCAAATCCAGGGAGACAAGGAATTCCTCTAGCTAAACTTTAAAATAGCTAATCTGATGATCTCCATGCAGAAATGGGGAGGACCTGGAGTTTGGCAATGACTGCCTTCAAGTCCAAAATGGGCCTAAAGGAGCCGCCTTTCTTAGGAACCATTCATTTGAATTGGTTTAGCGGGATAAGGAGAAAATTTTGTCACACAGCTATCATACTTCATGCTGATTTGTGGCAGGTTGCAAAGATCATCCTAGTGTTTGGAAAGGAAATGTGGAGATTTTGGAACAACATGAATACTAACAGTGTTGAAATTCATGGCACTGCAGAGGTTACTTTGGCCCATGGAGGATCAATCAATGCCTTCTATGTTATAAGGAACAGAAATTCAAAAGCGTGCAAGCTAGACCCCTTTATTCAGGCATAAGGAGCCTTCGAAACTGAGCCTTGTACTGAGATGCACCGTTTAATTCTAGAAAGGATGAAGACTGCTTACACTGCAAAGGGAAAACCTATTGAGTGGACAATGAATGGTAGGGGATTTATGGAAGAACCATAGAAGGGATAAGTTCCACCATGTGTCAGCAGTCAGGATCCCTGTAGATTGTTAACTGACAGCTGAGGGCTAGGAGAGCTAGTGCAGAAGGGGTTCTTCAATGATAAATGACTGCATGCAAGATGCCTGACCTAGCCCCTGCAAAACATGGGGCTCTCATACAAAGGGTACTCAGAAAGACAGTCCATGGGTTGACTAGTTGTCCCCAGCTACGGTTTGTGCTTGCACTTACAATGGCAGGATTGAATGGATTCACCCATTAGCGCAATGGTTTAGTAGCATCCTCAAAAGGGAAAGGGAAGAGAATTTTTTTTAATCAAATTTCAATGGGAAACAGATCTCTATGAAACTATGTTAAGAAGAAAGAGAGCCAGGGTCTTTTATCAGCCTACCCAGTGTTTTTTTGTTTATCATCATCGAGTGCTGTGTAGCAAAAGAAAGCAATTACAAACCCTTCATGCAACAGCCAATGGTAGGCAACTTCAAGCAGTTGCAGCGATTACCCAAACAACGTGATAACAGCTGTGTAAACAGCAGTTTTTCCCTATCTTACTTAAGGGTCATTGAGAGGCATGAACCTCCAGGACACACGAGCTGAAACGTCTTGGTTTGCATGTCCCAAGTGGATAAAGGAACCAACCACCAGTTATTTTTTGCTGCCAAAGGTGAAATTTTACTTACCGTTAATTTCCTTTCCTGGAACAGACAGATTGGCTGGGCCCCGGTGGATGAAGCCAATGGAAGGACATCCTACCATTCGCCTAGCATTCTGCATGCCATAGTAATGAAATTGAGTGGTGGCATTCATGGATGCTGTATAGATTCATAGGCTGCCATAGATGTCAGTTCAAGGGAGAAACAGCTGTTGTAGAAGAAGCAAGCTTCAGCATGGCGGCCCCAGGTCCGCTGAAAGGGGAAGAAAAGTGAGGAAGTGCCAGTATCTTGGGCGCTTTGGATAGTGCTGAGATGTTGGATCCACATGAATCTTCTAATATGGAAAGAGCATCTCATCCTCTCATGCTGCACAAACAATGTTGTCTTTTCGATAAATTTGGAAATGTGACGATCATTCTGTGCTACCACCTGCAGCTCATGTTGTGCATAGTTAAAAAGAGAGCAAAACTTGGGAAAAGGCTTTTTTTAAAGCTGTAGCTAAAGCCTATGTCTCCTACGAAAAGTTGGAGCATTCGCACAAGCCGACCTGGCCCATGCTGGCAGCCCGCTGCTTCTTTAGTGCTCAGGGAGCTTCCATGCCCAGCTTTTATTGTCCTGAAGGAAAGAAGAGATAACTCACTGCTGGCTTGAGAGGAAGGGGAGAGCGTGCTCCTACCTGTGAACCTTTGACTCCAATTCTTGAGGTAGAGAGGAATACATACCATTTCAGTCTCTTTGTATTGATGTACATCCAAACTTCAAAAGGATGAAGAATAAAACAGCAGCCCCCGAGTTGAGAATCAACCAACCAGAGAACGTGCTGTTCCCGCTGGAGAGAAAAACAGTCTAGCCCTGCAGCTGAAGGAGGTAAGCAGCTTTTTTTTGTTTTTTTTTGTTAATGAAGCAGAATAGCGGTCCTGGAACTGGGGATTATACTGACATAAGTGTTGTGATCCCACCAAAGAGGAGCCGCTCCAGTGCACATCTGTAGAATCAAACACAAAAACCATTTTTCCCCCTCATTAGAGAAGAGTGGCTGTCCTTGGACTGAGGGCCATACTCTGATAGGAGTGATCTTGGTGCCAGAAAGGACCTGCTCCAGATGCATGGCTGAGGTGGCAGCTTGGTAGATTTTTTTTCTGTCTTTTCCATCCTTAAAGCAGAGTAGCAGAGGACTGGAAGTCATAATCTCTTAGGTGTGTAGCCACTGTCAGAGAGGAACTGCTCCAGTATACAGCTGAAGCTGCAGATCAGTAAAATCTCTTTTTCCATTAAAGCTGCAGTCCCAGGTCTTAGTCATACACTGAGTCATTCTGCCACTGCCAGAGACGAACTGCTCTGGTTACACGACTACAGCAGCAGATTCATAGAGTTGCTTCCCTTTTCAGAAGAGGAGCAGTCTGTTCCTGAAAGGCTGTTTTGCAGGACTGAAAGGCTGATAAGGAAGAATAGGTCACGAAGCTGTTGAACTGACGAGGAGGGAGAAATTACTAGTTGTAAATATGAGTTGAAAAAATGTGAGAAGAAAGGGTATTGAAGTAAGGAAAGCACTACATCCGCACAGATCTGCAGATGAAGACAACTGAGGCGGGTGCAATGGTTGTACACGAGGAAGCACTCACGCATATGCCCTTTCTTTTGGGCTCTGGGAGAGCATGTTCAACCCAGAGCCATCAGGAATATCGCCACCCACCTGATTATATCTTGCTTGTCCATAGAGAAACTATGTAAACCTATCAGTAACAGTAGAGACTAAGAAATAAAATATCCTGCTAAAATAAGGGCATGTTAACCAATTCCTTTATATTCAATGGCAAAAAAAGCATCCTTTAGAGAGAGGCATGGATCATAATGCATAGAAGCAACAGTTGGGCTTTATAGGGTGACTAGACTATGCTACTCATTTAAAAGCATGAGAAAAACAGTTATATATTTATCTTAAATGGAGAAATTTATTTTTTAAAATGTCCTTTAGCTCATTTATTACTGCAGTTTAAAAAAGTTTTACAATGTATTAGCATAAAAAAAATCTCTAAAAATCTTTTTTGTTGATGACTACTAACTGATGTTATGAACTCTGCTATTAAAGACATTACAAACAACTGAAGAGCATTAAAAGGACAATTCTATAAAGGAGCCACATACATTTACACACCATATATGCATGTAAATCATAGTGATTTATGAGCATGAGTGCTTATTTTATTTTATTTTTTTATTTACATTCTCTTATATACCGCGCTATTCTGCATCAGTGCGGTTTACATTGAACAAACTGAAATTACATTGAACAGGGCATTATAACTTGGAGATAACTATTTTACAGGGAACATGGGCTATGGAGGGTTAAGTGGCTTGCCCAAGACCACAAGGAGCACCTGTGGGACTAGAAACCCCAGTCCTTCCGGCCCATGGTTGCTGTCCTCTAGTGGGATTTGAACCCCCGACCTTCCGGCCTGAAGTACCTTGCCCCAACCACTGGGCCACTTCTCCACTCCTTATGTACATAAATCCTTATGCTTATGTACATAAATTAAGACCAACGCAATTCTGTACATACCCAGAATCCATTGCATGTACTTTCCGGACAGAACTTGAGCAGTACACGCACTTACACGTGTAATTTAAAGAATACAGCTGTATACGTATAAGATATGCATTGCCATTTATACCAACTCTAGAGCTGTTGTAAGTGACCACAGTTTATATTTACACGTTAGCAAATTTACCCTAGTATTCTATAAAGTCAGATCCACGCTGATTTGACTTTAAAAAGATTAACGTATATTAACAATGCTGCTCCTTATGGAATTACCTCTAAAAGTCAACCTATAATTCATTCGGGACATGTGCAAACATAAGAACATCTAAAACATACAACCTCGTAGGACTACTGTAAGGTGAGGAGACTACTAAGAAAATCATGTTAAAACCTTATGTCCTTCCTAGGATACTCCGAATATCCACCTTTTCTTTCTGGAAAAAACTGGACCAACTAAAGGCCTAAGCAGAACAGTCAAGTTCATGAAAATACGGATTGTATTTTTTTTTTTTTAAGTAAATTAAATATACTGGAATAGTCTATAGCTATGGCTGGAGCTTTGACAACTAGTGGTACTGGCTCACGAGTTTTAAACATGTGCTAATTCAATCCTTTTCTACACAGAGTAAAGGATTACAATGAGATCAGGAGAGAACAGTTTAACAATATACTATAACAGGGCTCGGCACATCCTGGGCACCAGGTCGCCTAGAAATTGTACCTTGGCACTAAGGATTTCATGCCTTCTGGAACCTTTTATTAAGCGAACGGTGCCACCTCGCTCCTACACTGCAATCAGCTCTCTGCAAAGAGCTTGAGCCTCATGATGGAGGAAGTTTGGGCTGATCTCCGTTTCAAGTCTCTCAAAACCACAAGATCAGCCCCAAAGTCTTTTACCACATGGCTCAAGTTCTTTGCAGAGAGCCACCTGTGGTGAGAAAGCAGCACGGCTTTTCCGGTGCAGTAATGCAACAAGAATAGTGAGACACACCAGTAATGGCTAGGGGAGAGAGAGAGAAAGAGATACAGCCGCTGGGTAATGGCTGGGGAGGCTATGAGGAAGACAGAGATACTGAGTGAAGGCTGTAAGGGGAGCTTTGCGAGAGAGAGAAACACACTGGGTGAAGGCTTTGGGGTGGGTGGGGCTATGAAAGAGAGAGTAACACTGGGTGAAAGCAGGGTGCAGGGGGTTATATGAGGTTTATTTTTGGCTTCATGTATTACCAGGCCATGGTGATATGTGAAGCAAAAAAGGAAACTGCCTCTAGTGAGCTATAAAGAATCACCAATATGCTGCTGAAAACGTAGTCATTGGGGGAGCAGGAGGGAGGAGGAGAAAGGGGAGAAGTGTCACTGCCTTCTGCTGGCACTGTGTAATGGCATGTTAAAGGCCTGATAAGTTCTCTTTGCCCAAAGAAAATGGGAAAACAGTAAAATCAGGCCCTTAAAAAAGGAGCTGATATACCTTTTGGGGTGGGATGGGGTGGGAGGACACTGTGACCGAGGTCTTGGCAACCGGCTCCTAAATTTTTAAGATGGTTCTTAGATTCCAAGAAAATCTGTTAAGGCCTGTACAACAATCAACTGAAAAACTGACTTAGTCGCAGAGTTCTCTGCAAATGCAAATGCTAAAAATGCAGCACTATACACCCTCAGAACTATGGCCACACCATCCGAGTGTATCCAATTTTGTTCGATCTTGGAAGTTAAGCAGGGTCGGGCCTGGTTAGTATTTGGAATACCAGGTGCTATACGTTTACTGTATAGAAGAAAATCCTGGCAATGTAATTGCAATTGCAATTTCTGACGTGGCTTAATCAGGCGGATGAAAACCTTAAGTTTACTCCAGAATATTCTTGTGATCGGGTACATTTTTTAGATAGTTGTTATTAATTCCGTGGACAAAATACACAGCACGATTTATTGGAAACCCACAGATCGCAAGTGTGTGCATGAATTATGGCGGTTTCCATTCTTGGCATCTGCACGAGAACATCCCCACGGGACAATTCTTGAGGTCACGGCAGCTTTCACTCAGGCTAGGTATGCAAATAGCGATCTTCAGTTGGCTGGCACTAGGGAAGACCCTTTCCAGGGACAGGTACGTTTTACCTTATTCTTCGCAAGTGTTTCGGCTTAGGGACACTATATATAAACACTGGGAGATCTTACAGATGCATCCGATATTCCGTCAAGGACTGCGATTTGCTTATTGGCAAGGTCGCAATTTATCTATTTGTCCTTATTGGTGGGTTCCCTTACCTACTCCATTGCTGTGGAGTTTAAACTATTTTCCTCTTATGCTGAGGTATTGTTGTAGACCTCCCCCCTCCCCCCTGCTGAGGTATTGTTGTAGACCTCCATTTCCTGTACTGCACGTGTGCTTGCTCAAATTGCCTTTCTGTTCCTTAAGAAAAGCAGTGTTCTCCAGAGCTCTCCCAAAAGGTGATTTTTGCTGACTTTGCTGCTTAAGTGTGAGTTCTGTCTGTCTGTCTGTCTCCACATATTTATCTATTTGTCCTTATTGGTGGGTGACCTTACCTACTCCATTGTGCACCCACAGTTCAGGAACAGCCTACTGGCCAGAGACACTTAGGTTCCTGCCCACCCCACCCCTCACCCCACCCACCCCGGGGGCTACATTGCCTATATAGTGGTCACATACATGCTGTAGTCTACAGACCTCCTTCCTAACTTGGGTTAAAGCCCACATCTTCTTCATATTTTCCTCTTCTTCTTCCTCTTCTGGGAATGCTTAATCAACATGTCGTGTATTCAGTGCAATAACTGTGGTACTTTCATTCCAAGACGAATCGTTTGGAGCCTAAGAGCTTGTCCTGAAATGCAGGGGACATGGGGAAAAGAAGAAGCGCTCTGAATTGTGTTGGAAAGAGGAGAAGGCACTGTCATCCATATTGCTGTAGTCTACAGACCTCCGACTCAAATTGAAGAGAGAGATAACAAATTGATGATAGAAATTGCCAAGATAGCAACAAAGGGGGAAGCGATCATATTGGGTGACTTTAATCTATCTGATGTGGATTGGATTACTCCTTCTGCACATCTGGAAAGAAGCAAAAAAATTGTGGATGCTCTCCAAGATGCATTACTTAGACAAATGGTGATGGAACCAACCAGGGAAAGCTCAACGCTGGATTTAATGCACACCAATGGTGATAGCGTGTCGAATGTCTGCGTGAGTACCCCTGTGAGCAACAGCAATCATCACACGGTGTGGTTTGAGATAAAAGCCATGGTACAGGCCAATCATAGCAAGCTCAAAGTCCTAACCTTCAAAAACAATGACTTCAATAAAATGGCCGAGTACTTAAAGGAGGAGATGGGGTGGAAGGAGATAAGGGAAGTTGAATTGCAATGGGCTAAACTACAAGCGGCAATAAAAGGGGCAACAGATAAATATTTAAGAAAAGTAAATAAAAACAAAAGGAGAAGGAAACCTATTTGGTTTTCCAAAGAAGTGGCTGCTCAAATAAAGGCAAAAAAAAAACAGCTTTCGCAAAATTCAAAAGCTTGCAAACAGAAGAACTCAGAAATGAATACAGGATCAAGCGCAAAGAGTCTAAAAGAGAAATAAGGATAGCAAAATCAAAAGGTAGAGGAAAAGATGGCTAAAGATGTTAAGGGTGTTGACAAAACTTTCTTCAGATATATTCGGGAAAGAGTAGTTACTCACCTGTAACAGGTGTTCTCCAGGAGCAGCAGGAATCAGTCCTCACATATGGGTGTCATCGGCGCCGATGAAGCCCCTGCGGAGCATTTCCCCAGCTTTCTATGAAAGCCTTTGGGAATGCAGGCACGCATGCGCGGTTCCCTTCCCGCCTAAAGGTGCCATCTTACCTAAGTCAAATGACATAGCTAAGAACAGCACACAAAATGAAAAAATAAACTATGTACAACTGCAACTCCAAGGGGAGGAGGGAGGGTTGTGAGGACTGATTCCAGCAGCTCCTGGAGAACACCTGTTACAGGTGAGTAACTACTCTTTCTCCAGGACCAAGCAGGACGTCAGTCCTCACATATGGGTGACTCCCTAGCTCTGGGCTACCGAGGAACCCAGGCTGAACAAGAGTACTCCCTCTAGTCTCAGCAGCAAAGAAAGGCTTTTCAAGGACACAACCTCCACCGGTAGCCCAGAGGGCAGGAGGGCAGGAGTTGCCTAAACCTCAAAGAGATTCCGGAGTACTGCCTGACCAAAAGCACTCTCCCTACGGGACTCCCTCTCCAGACAGTAATGGGCCGCAAACCTCTGGCTTGAAGACCAAGTTGCAGCCCTGCAGATGTCTACCAAGGGCACAGAGCGGAGATGAGCCACTGAGGCAGCCATTGCCCTGACACGATGGGCCGTGACCCTACCCTGCAAAGGAAGGTCAGCCGCCTTGTAAGCCCAGGTGATACAGTCAGCCACCCAGATGGACAAGGTACGCTTGGACACAGCCAACCACAACTTATTGGGATCAAAGGATACGAAGAGCTGAGTAGCCCTTCTATGCCCCTGCGTACGGTCAAGGTAGAAGGATAAGGCCCTCCTACAGTCCAGGATATGCAGGACTGCTTCAGCCTGGCTTGCATGAGGCCTAGGGAAGAATGCTGGAAGAACCACCTCCTGATTGAGGTGGAAAGAGGAGACAACCTTTGGGAGGAACTTTGGATGAGTCCCAAGGATTACCCTGTTCCTAAAAATCCTGGTGTAAGGCCTATCACAGACCAGGGCCTGAAGCTCACTCACTCGCCTAGCCGAGGTAAGGGCTATCAGGAAGAGTGTCTTCCAGGAGAGGAAGCGTAGTGGACATAGCCATCGGCTCAAAAGGTGGGAGAGTCAGTTGCTGCAAGACCACATTCAGCTCCCACTCAGGGGCAGGACGACGGATGGGAGGCTTGAGCAAAGGCAAGCCCCTGAGAAAGCGGGACACCAAGGGATGACCTGACAGAGAATGTCCCTCCACCAGTGAGTGGTGAGCTGCTAGAGCTGAGAGGTGGACCCGAACAGAATTGGACTTAAGTCCCTGATTTGATAAGTGCAGTAAGTACTGAAGCACTACTGGCACAGTACAGGAGAAAGGATCCTCTCTACGTAGCTGACACCACACAGAAAACCTTTTCCATTTGAGAGCATAGGTTTTCCTAGTGGACTGTTTCCTAGAGGCTAGGACAACCTCCTCAACTTCCTGAGGTAGGCCCCAGGGAGCCAAGACTACCCTTGCAGCCTCCAGGCCATCAAATTGAGCGCTTTGAGATTGGGGTGCAGAAGGGAACCCTTATCCTGAGAGAGAAGGTCGGGTTGCAACCCCAGAGGCAGTAGGGGATCCACCGCCAGTTGAAGCAGAAGAGGAAACCAAGGCTGTCTCGGCCACCTGGGAGCCACCAGCAGGACCGAGGCCTTGTCCTGAAGAATTTTGAAGAGAGTTCGGGCCACCAAGGGCGTGGGAGGAAACGCATACAGGAGGCCCTGAGACCATGGAATCAGAAAAGCATCTGCTGCTATTCTCAGAGGATGCGGTTGCCTGGAACAGAACTTTGGCAGCTGCTTGTTCATTGGGCTGGCAAAGAGATCTACCAAAGGGAGACACCATTTTAGGAAGATCTTCTGAACTACTGAAGGATGCAGCTGCCACTCGTGGGGCTGCAGAATCCTGCTTAATCTGTCGGCCAGGTAGTTGTCCTGGCCTGAAAGGTACACAGCCTTGAGGAGCATGTTGTGCTTGAGGGCAAATGAACAAAGGTCCTGAACCCAGTCCCGCTCTGTTCACATAAAATATGGCTACCTGGTTGTCTGTCTGAACCAGGACAGATTGATGAGCCAGGGTAGGAGAGAAAGCTTTGAGTGCTAATCGAATAGCTCTGAGTTAGAGGAGATTGATCTGCTGTGCAGCTTCTCAAGGAGACCACAGGACCTGGGTGCACTTGCCTAGACAATAAGCTCCCCAGCCCTGCAGGGAGGCGTCTGTGGTCAGTACCACCGTGTATCCAGGAATCTGAAAAGGCACCCCCTTTAGTAGATTGGGTGGGTGCAGCCACCAGTTGAGGGAGTTCAGAAATTGTCTGGACACCCTTATCTTGTCTCTGAGGCTGCCTGTGGCCTGTGACCACTGAGTCCGAAGGCACCACTGTGCAGGCCTCATATGGAGCCTGGCATTGGGGGTCACATGCACTGTCGAAGCCATGTGGCCAAGCAGCCTTAGGCAGAGTCTGGCGGAGACCAGTGACCTGTTGAGAAACTGGTTTGCTAAGTTTATCAGTCCTTGGGCTCTGTCTGCTGGCAAGAAAGCCTTTGCTAGCAGGGAGTCCAGCCTTGCTCCTATGAACTCCAAGTTCTGGGAGGGGATAAAAGTGGACTTTGCGAAGTTTATTACTTTAAAGAAGAGCAATAGTTCTGAGGGTGGCTTGTCTGGCCTCCTGGCACGTCTGACCCCTGATGAGCCAGTCGTCCAGATAGGGGAAGACAAAGATTCCCTGATTTCTCAGGTAGGCCGCTACCACTGCCAGGCATTTGGTAAAGACCCTGGGAGCAGAGGTGAGGCCAAAAGGCAGTACTCTGTACTGATAATGGTTTCCTCCCACAATGAACCTGAGGTACTTTCTGTGGTCTGGATGAACGAGGATGTGGGTATACGCATCCTTTAGATCTAAGGAGCATAGCCAATCTCCCTGCTGGAGGTAGGGCAGAAGTGTTCCAAGAGTAAGCATCTCGAACTTTTCTTTCTCTAGGAACTTGTTGAGGTTCCTGAGGTCCAGAATGGATCGAAGGCCACCGGTTCTTTTGGAGACCAGGAAATACCTGGAGTAGAATCCGTGACCTTGCAAGTGGGGAGGCACAGGCTCCACCGCCCTGTCCACCAACAGACCTTGAAGCTCTTGAAGGAGGTGGTCTGTGTGCAGGGGAGGCCTTGGAGGCTCCCCTGGAAAGTATGGAGGAGGCAGTTGGTGAAAATGCAGTGCATAGCCCCTGTGGACTATGTCCAACACCCAACTGTCCCCGGTGATGAGGGGCCACAGGTGGGCAAAGAGGGTGAGGCAACCTCCTGTGCAGGGTTGGGAGAGCAGGGATGGAGAGGCTACGCTCAAGGAGTCAAAAACTCCCACCCTGCTGAGTGGGAGCAGGGGCCGGAGGATTGGGGGTCCTCTGCCTACGGGGCCCATTACCCTGCCCCTTGGTTTGCTGACCCTGGGGTGCAGCTTGGGTAGACTGATACCGAGGGTACTGTTTGTAGGCAGTGCCCTTCCTCGGGTAAAAGGGCTTTTTACCCGAGCCCTTCTTTTTATGAGAAGGGGCAGAGGTCTTTCTAGACAGCCTTGTCCGTGTATGGTGCTCTGTTTCAAGCTGGGCGGCCTTCTCGGTCATGGGCTTGCCAAAAAGATTTTCACCTCGACAAGGAACATCGACCAACTTGTCCTGAACCCATGGCTCGAGGTCCGATAACTGCAGCCATGCCTGGCGTCGAGCCGCGATGCCAGCTGCCGCAACTCGGGCCGAAGCCGCGAAGCCATCGTAGGTGGCGCGGGACATGAACTTCGAGCAGTCCCAAATCCCCGAGAACAAGGACTTGAATCTTTGCAAGGGTTCCCCGGAGAGTCCAGCAGAGAACCCGGCCAACTCCTTGGCCAGGTCCCGCAAGTACATGCCCATGTACAGCTGGTAAGACTGGACATGGCAAGTAAGCATCGAGCCCTGGAAGCACTTTCTACCGACGTCATCGAGGTTTCGGGCCTCCCTGCCGGGGGGCACCGCGGAGTGCATCTTCTGGCTCTTCAGACGATGCATGGCCGATTCCACAACCATGGAATGGTGTGGTAGCTGTGCATTTTGAAAGCCAGGGCTCTTTCTGAGTCGACAGATCGAGTCGACCCGCTTGCTTAAAACCGGCGCCGAGGCCGGTGCCTCCCACATCCGGAAGAGGAGCCGTTCCCGCATCGGAGGAACCGGGACAGTAAAGGCCTCCTGCAGGGCCTCGAGCTCTTCACCTCGAGGCTCTTCCTCGTGGTCCGCCGGAATAGCCATGGCAGTGGCCATATCCCAGACAAACTCCTAGAACTGAGTATCCTCCGGAGGGGATCTACTCCGGGGCTCAGACTGCGGTGAGTCCGACGGGACGCACCGAGTCTTGAACGTATTGGGGGACTCCTCATCCTCCGTCTCCCAGGCGGACTCGTCCGACGAGGAGTCAGGGTCCGACCCCGCGGGGCCCTGGAGCACCGGCGTCGACGCCCTCGGTCCCGAGCGGGAGGTCGAGGGAGAACTCGACCGAGGTCGACTTCGAGCCATGATGGACTCAAGTATAGGCTCGGTCTCCGGGGTCGACTTCAAAGTCGATGTCCCGGTGGTCGGGGCAGATGCGCCAGACAGGCTGGCCATCAGTGCCCGCTGCTGCTCCATGAAGGCAGACAGTCTGCTCTCCAAGGCTGTCATCCTGAGACTCAGCTCGGAAGACGCAGCAGCTACCAACTCGGGCCTCTGCGGCGGCTCTCTGGGAGGAGAGTCCTCGAGGACTACGGGGCTTACGTGTCCAGGTGACTCCGGCTCCATGCGAGGAACTTTGGCAGGCTTCTCTTGTTCCACGGGCCCGGGGCGACGGTCGGGGGTCTTAGACCTGGCCCTCGAGGAGTCAGGGACCTCCTCCGACGACGCCCTCACGAGCCGCTTCTTCCTCTTGCGTTCCCGGTCGGGGGACCCCCTGTCGGAGGAACTTCGACGGCGCTCGGGATCTGAATCCCGAGATGTCGAGGCCTCAGACGAGGTCCGGGCCCGGCCGGAGGCAGAGTCCGAGAAAAGCCTTTCTTTCTGCTGCTGGCGACTTCGGAGTGCCTTGGAAGACATCTTCCCACATGGTCCACACGAATTAAGGGTCGTGGTCAGGACCAAGGCACCGAAGGCAGCAGTCGTGTGTGTCGGTGAGACACATTAATTTCTTACACCGATCACACTTCTTGAAACCGCTGGAAGCCATCGGGGAAAAAAGAGACCCCACGAGGACCGGCCTTCCAGGGAAAAAAACAAAAAAGGGCGCGAACGCCAGCCACGAAGGGCAAAAACCGAAAAAGAAGAATCGGGCTCGATACCAGTGTACCGAACCCGGCGGGAGGGGAACCGGCGTCGAACCGGGAAAAAAAACAGCGAGAATCGCCGAAAAAAATCAACTTTTATCCGGGATGACAGGACACACATCCTGTGGGCTTCTCGGAAAAAAAAGAGACTGAGATAATATGGCACCTTTAGGCGGGAAGGGAACCACGCATGCGTGCCTGCATTCCCAAAGGCTTTCATAGAAAGCTGGGGAAATGCTCTGCTGGGGCTTCATCGGCGCCGATGACACCCATATGTGAGGACTGACTTCCTGCTTGGTCCTGGAGAAAGGAAGAAGATCAGAGTTGGAATTGCAGGACTCAGAAGTGCTGGGAAAGGACTCGTGGAAAGTGACATTGAAAAAGCGAAATTGCTAAACAAATACTTCTGCTCTGTTTTTACTAAAGAAAATCCTGGAGATGGACTCCCAAATATAAAAATGGGAATGAAGTAGATACCACACCATTCACAGAAGATGAGGTGTTAGAACAACTTGCTAAACTGAAAGTGGACAAAGCCATGGAACCGAATGGGATACACCCCAAGATACTGAAAGAGCTCAGAGAGGTTCTTGCAGGACCTTTAAAGGATGTCTTCAACAGATCCTTGGAAACAGGAGAGGTTCCTCAGGACTGGAGAATGTGACAGGGAAAAAGTGTCAAACTACAGGCCCGTAAGCCTTACCTTGGTGGCAGGAAAAGTAATGAAGGCGCTCCTGAAAGAGCGAATAGTGAACTTTCTCAAAACCAACAGGTTGCAAGATCCGAGGCAACATGGTTTTACCGAAGGACGGTCTTGCCAAACAAATCTGATTGAGTTCTTTGACTGGGTGACCAAGGAACTAGATCAGGGGCATGCAATGGATGTCATCTACCTGGATTTCAGCAAAGCCTTTGATACTGTTCCTCATAGGAGGCTTGTCAATAAACTCAGTAGCTTGGGGATGGGTCCCAAGATGGTAAACTGGATTAGAAATTGGTTGATTGACAGATGACAGAAGGTGATGGTACATGGAGCTCACTTGGATGAAAGGAAGGTGATTAGCGGAGTGCCCGAGGGTTTGGTCCTGTGCCCGGCACTGTTCAATGTATTTGTGAGTGATATTGCTGAAGGACTGAATGGAAAAGTCTGTCTTTTTGCAGATGACACAAAAATTTGCAACAGAGTGGACTCCCCCGAAGGAGTGGTTAACATGAGGAAAGATCTACGAAAACTGGAAGAATGGTCTAATGCTTGGCAACTACGATTTAATATGAAAAAGTGCAGTGTCATGCACTTGGGTAGCAGAAATCCAAGGGAAATGTACGCGATAGGGGGCGAGAGGTTGATGTGCACAGTTCAGGAGAAAGACCGTGGTGTGATTATCTCCGATGATGGCAGAACAGTGCGATAAGGTGGTGGCAAAAACCAGGAGGATGTTGGGCTACATACAAAGAGGGATTACCAGCAGAAAGGAAGAGGTACTTATGCCACTGTACAAGTCACTGGTGAGGCCTCATTTGGAATACTGTGTTCAGTTTTGGAGACCATATCTTGCAAAAGATGTAAGACTGGAAACTGTTCAGAGGAAGGCGACCAAAATGATTTGGAGCCTGCATCAGAAGCCTTATGAGAAGAGACTTGAAGACCTAAACATGTACACTTTGGAGGAGAGGAGGGACAGGGGAGATATGATTCAGACCTTTAAATACTTAAAGAGAAATGATGAACAAACAAACCTCTTCCAAAGACAGGGAAGCTGTAAAACTAGAGGGCATAACATGAAGCTGCAAGGGGGTAAATTGAAAGGCAATGTCAGGAAATATTTCTTCACTGAAAGGGTGGTGGATGCTTGGAATGCCCTCCCGATGGAAGTGGTGGGGGAAAACACGGTGACGGAATTCAAAACAGCATGGGACAAACACAGTGGATCCCTTTACAGCAACAGGATAAAAACAAAATAAACGGTACCATCTAACTTCTGAACCATCTAACGTGTCAACAAATAGGGGTGTCCTACATGGAGTGGTGGGTTCACCCCTAAACAAAGACATGGGGAGGGATGGCCTGCACAGAGCGACAGGTGCACCTACTCTTGCCATCTTGCTGGGCAGACTAGATGGACCATGCTGGTCTTTATCTGTCGTCATTTACTATGTTACTATGCGATTTGTTGGTTCATATTCGACCTGTGCCCCCCACCCCCTTGGAATAGGGGATTGGTCAACATGGGCACTGTCGGAAATGCATGTTGTGTAGCTATACCATGGAAATTACACAATTTGAACATCCTTCATTGAGATACCCATATATGTTGCATCATCACACCCCCTGAACTTGTGTGGGTATGATATATGTAGTTTTATGTCCCTGCAATAAAATTTATGTGGGCCAGATATCTTGGATGTTCAAAACTCAGGTCATAGAACACTTATCAGCTTTACGTCAGGGGGTCATCTCGGCCCCTTTAGTGGACCATTGGGTCACAACAGGACATGAGATCAGTGATCTGAGGTGTTGTGCAGTGGACCAGATTAGGTTGGCGGGCAGTGGTAATCTAGCCTTACGGCTTTTACAATGCGAATAAACAATTTTTTAATGGAAACGATTAGTACTGGAGGTTTAAATGGATCTATTGAGTGGCAGTGGTTCTAATGAATAGTAGTGAGTTATCAGTTTTCCTTTGGCACGTATGGGTTTTCTGCCTGGATGCCACTGGGATCCTGTTAGGTAGACTGACGTGTTAGTGTGCTGTGCTGAGAATGTCGGTGTCCTGATTGGATGAGGGGTGAATGGAGGTCTTATGTTGGGATATTGATTGGTTGGAGTAGGTGAGCCATAACCAATGGAACTTAAGTATGCGTGATTAGTTGGAAGTGTATCCCTAACTTCTCATTGGTCCTTTCATGCTAATTGTTCTAGCAAGAGGGGTTTAAATTGTGGTTGAAGTACTCTGATTTATCGTGCACTGTTGTATGAAGTGACTCTACCTATAAGGTCAGCATATTGGGATTTGTTGATTAGTTTAAGAATTGGAAATGAATTATTTGCTTAACTTTGATATATTTTGATCTCTTATCAGTGTAACACCATAGGTTCTGATGAAGCCATGGCAGGCAGTGAAACTAACAGCCATGGTCTGTCTAAGCTGGTAACAGATTGCCTGAATTTGTGTCAGGGGAGGAAGCTGCGAGTTACACATGCTAATAGTGGGGGTGAAGGGTTTACTGTACTTAAGATAAATTTGAGTATAACAATTGAGTAGAATAATTTACTTCACTCCAGTATTTTCAAGGCTTGTGTGCATTTAAGAAATAGATTTGTGTGGAAATGGGATATCAATTTGTAGCTCTCCCTTGATTTTTGAACGCTCGTTATGGGGCAATGACAACGGTAAATTACGTGGCAGGCATACTTTCAGTGCCAGTACGTCCATTTGTTGAGCCCTTATAGCATTTGAAGCAGTAAGAATTTACCTTTTTTGAAGACGAAATAAGTTAAGTTGTTCATCTTCAGAGGAGTATAACATGTGGGTCCAATCTATATATTTTGTATTGCTGCTTGTTTTGGTCCCCAGAGTATTGTTTCATTTTGAATCTAATTCCAGTTGTACCTTGTCAGAAAACAAGGGGGAGAGGCACAGTATGGACAACTATGCACAGGGACACTAAGGGGTATGTTTACTAAACTGCGGTAAACGTACATAACGCGCGTTATGTAACGTTAACGATCGTTAGCGTGTCATAACGCGCTTTATGACGCGCTAACGATCGTTAGCGTGTCATAACGCGCTTTATGACGCGCTAACGATCGTTAGCGCGTCATAAAGCGCGTTATGACACGCTAACGATCGTAATGCTTCGCGGCGCGGTAAAACACCGCAGAAGGTGGAGAGAGGGCGGAGAGAAGGGGTCAATGGGCGGAGAGTGGGCGGGGAGAGGCTCCCCTCACACTAACGCGCTGAATTTCAGGGCTGAATTCCAACGCGATTGAAAACCTGCCGTTAAAGGCACATTACAGGGGAGAGAAACCATTTCAGTGTCAGCAATGTACAGCCCATGCAGGGAAACAAAAAAACAGTGTTAAGTGTGATACATGTGCACAGAACAAAAGGGCACAGAAACACTGAAAATGACCCCAACAGACTGGAAAAAAACAATAACCAAGCTGGCCAATAGTGGTATCAATGAGAAACATCAACCCCTCCCCCCCCCCCCCCGAGTAAGCTCCATAGAACAGATATAAATCGTGGAAGGGTCTATACGCTGTCCCCATACAAGGTGAATGAGCCCACAGTGACATAGCGCTGCTCAGGGTTTTCCCCACCATCGGACAGGTGCACATGTCCCGCAACATCAGGGCGGGCATGTCGGAACGGCAACTGGACAGATGCCGGAGAAGGGGATAGAGAGGGCCGCAGGCAGCACATGCTGTGGTGGAGCTGGGCCACAGTGCGGACTAGGGTGATGCCTAGGTGGCCCATACGAATGCTGAAACAGCGGAGCAGCCAGACAGCAACTGCTGAAGGTCCAACATGGGCACGAGTGGGTTTCCCAAAGTGTCACAGGGGATAGTACCCAACAGCTACCCCCAAGGGCACGGAACATTGGCAGGCGGGGCTGGGGGGGGGGGCGTGGACGTCTATGCAGGCACCCCTACCCCAGAACCCGCACCATAGGCAGCCGCCTACCTGCACACTGGATGGCCTGAGACTGCGCACCACCAGCTCCACCAGCAGAAGGGCATGTCAGCATGGTGGCTGAGGGATACTGGTGGTGGAGGGGGCAGTGGCAGCTGCCCAGAGCAGACCGTGGCCTAGCCCTGTGTAGGTGTGTGCCATGCACTGCAACAGACAGGCCCTGTCTGACCAACAGTCATGGTATCACCAGGGAATGCACCATCTCTGTGATAACATGGTGGTGCAGTGCACAAAACCAGTGTATTCAGAAGCAGAAGGTCACAGGTTCAAGTCCCAGCTGTGGTTTCCGCCAACCCAGTCCTCATATTTTACCCACTACTATAACGTGCTAATACAGACAGAACCTTTCTTGCAGATGACGTAAACATGCCCAAAACACCTACATTTTACCCTACAGAGCACAGACACCATAAACATGCACATTACCTAGAGCAGAGCCTCCCAAATGCAGTCCTGGAGGGCCAAACACCATTCAGGTTCCATGCTGCCTCTGATAAAGATGCCTGTGCTGCATTTCTATGCGCCACCCCCCATGGTATGCAGATGTATCTCATGCATATTCATGAGGGACAGCATGAAAACCCGAACAGTGTTTTGCACCGCAGGACTGGAGTTGGGAACCTCTGCCGTAAAGCAGCAGCCAACAGGGGCAGACACACCCGCACCCACAGGCCCCATTATCCAAAGCCTCCTGGAGAGGCAGGACTTTGGGCTCTGCGTGCATCTCCCAATACTAGCACTTGCATACCTTAGTAATGCCACCCTAATCCTGGGAATATGGTACACAGCTATCAAAAGGTTGCTATGATTACTGGCAGATAGCAATTCCTAGGTTAAGTACAATTTTCGGAGTGAGCTGCATCATAGCAACCTTTCTGATGTCTGTGGAGTGTGCTACAGGTCTTGTGTCTGACAGTGTTTACCAATCTGGGGGGTGACTCCTACAGTATTGCGTACCATAGCCATGCCTGCACTGTGCCCAGGACTGGTGTGGTGGCCTGGGCTGCCCAACACCTCTATAGTTGCACAATGCTGGCATAGGTGTGGGGAGTGTGTGTTTGTCTATCCAGTGTGTGGTGGCTGCCAACACCCTCCACAGCCCACACTGCTAGCACTGTTGCCAGTATTGGCCTGCCAATGTGCATAATGAGGAGCAAGGTAGCGTGGGAATAGCCTGGATAGGGTGGCCTGGCCTGGCCGCATCTGCACAGGGCATAGGGCAATGGCCGGACATTGTAGTGCCTGGTACCACCTGCACGGACAGGGTGGCCATAGCATGTCCTGCTGGGAGGTCACTCTCACCCTGACTGAGCAGTGACCATGGCATGGCTAGGTTCCCCCATAGTGCTATATAGTATTTCTCTTATGTGATATTTATGGGTTTCCTTTTGGGGCCCAATCACTGACTTATCTGCTTGATGTGTATGCTGATATCCCCGTTCTGGGTACATGCATCTCCTCCAGGACCATGCACTATGGACTAGCTGGCGGACTGTCTGCAGCTAGTATGTGTCTTGCTGGAACACCGTGCAGGGTACAGCGGCTGGATGCTTGCTGCTGGAGAATGTCAGATAATGGTGGGGGGCAGCTGAGCATTTCCAGACCTGCCGTCTGTCTGCTATTGCGTTATGGATGTGTACTGCTTTGCATTGCCTGCCCTGTAGGGTGTTTGATCCCTAGCAGGACTGGGGTGACGGTCCCCTCTACTGCCACCATTGCAGGGGGGTAGAAAGTGGATCTGTGGGCGGGAGATCCTGTCCCCCACCCTGAGCCCCAGAGGGTGGGTTGGGTGGTGGTATGTAATCTTCCTGGTAACCACAGCAGAATGTGGGTGTGGTGCCGTGCAGTCCTCCTGTAGCCAGCCAGGTGTTTATTAGCAGCTCTAGCCCACTGGTTACTTCACTGCCCATGGAGCCAGAGGTCATGGGTTCACAACCCACAGTGGGGTTCATCGATAGGGCTGTCTTAGGCATTGTCTATTTTTATTATATATTAGTGCTGCCAGCAGAACCACCCTCAGGGTACTGTCACCTTAGGGTGGCTCATAAGGCGCCCTATAAGGCGCCTTATAAGCGTCTTATAAGGTGCCTTATATGCTGTCCTATAGGGGACATTATAGGGTGCCTTGGCAGACAGCACACTTTATAATGTGCCCTATGGAGTGCCCTATGGAGTGCCTTCTAGGGTGCCTTATGTGGCACCTTAGGTTACGCCACTGTGAGGGTGTGTTTGCTGGCAGCACTATTACAGTACAACTAAACTTCCTCACAGCCCAATACTTAACCCTTTCCAGGCCAAGCCCAAAACTTTCGGGATCCAAACTTCTGCCTAAATATTCCTATCAAATGGTATATAATACATGACCATGGCAGAGGGAACGTCACTATTGGGACATATTGAATAAGACGGGTACAATTTTCCTGACATATGCAAACATTAACCCGGCAAACATTAACCCGGCTGAAGACTGTGGATTAAAATATTATAGTAGGCTTTCAAAGGATTACACATGATGCCTCAGCCAGCCTTATTCATTAGGCACACTGGGGAATTGAACCCATGACCCTTGTACCATCGGTCTGTGTAGTAACCATTGTGCTACAGCTCTGTTTCTGTATTTGGGTGTCTGCGCGCCTTCTTACGCTTAACGAGCAGTAATGCCCCCTGTAACGATCGTTGCTGCGCGGCGCGCTATAACGTGCGTTATCACCATGTCCTTTTTTGGCATTTCTTCCACTAACGCGGCTCCTAAAGCGAATCACACTAACGCAGTTTAGTAAACATACCCCTAAGAGTCACAATGACTCAAAGGCACTTACACAGCAATAATACACCCTTTGATCTAGAGAACAAATGATTTTTTCTTTCAAAATCTGGCATTGCGGGTTATTCCAACTGTTGAAGTACCTGATGCCTTGTGGATTCAACAGAGGGCATTTGTTGTGGCTAAAATTGTGTATTATGTAAAAGTTAATTTCTCTTTCAAGTGCTTAGCACAATATTCAACCCTAGGCACCATTTCAACGTAACCAGTGTCTTTAGTTAAAATGCCTTTAAGACAGTATTATAAACATGGAAAAATGCCAAAAACGTGATTTTTCTTTTTGTAAAAATACTGCCAGCTCATTCACCCTGAATTTCTGAAAGTGGATTCTCAGCACCACTTCTGGGACTCCGAGATGATCTCTAGGTTCTGCATTTTTTCTTAAAAATGGTATTCCATATCGTCCTGCTAAACCAGACCAGACAAGTGGGTTGTGTTCTCCTATCAGCAGATTGGAGGAGACAAAGAACCAATGAAAAACCCAGGTTTCAATTACATCACTCCCATGCCTTTATCAGCCTGAGCCACCAGATGTCTCTTCAGTATTTCTTTGTCTCCAGCAGACAGTGAATGGATTTTCTACACTGAATTTAAACGCTCATACACAACCACCTTAAGGGCGACTCTCTCACTTCAGCGCAATATGGGAGGCTGCACTAGACTGCAGTATTTTCAGTAGCCATAGGAGGTAAAATTGGTTCAGCTCCATGCTTTTATCCTGTTAAGGGCCTGTTGAGCAGTCAGAAAATTGGAAAGATCGGGAAGAGTTCAGCAGTCTCACAAAACCTCAACACCCCCTCCCTCCTCCTCTGTTCCCTTCTGCTCTCTCACGAAGACTGCAGAAGGCTCACAGAGAACTATGCCTGCTGGACACCTTAAATGCAGTGCCTGCAAAGCAGAGAAACAGTTTCAGGGGAGTAGAACTGAGCCTAGCACCGATTTTCTGCCTAGGGCTTTCAGGGGGCGGGTACAAAGGCTTGACCTCATCATTGTCCTTATTGGGGGCTCCCAATTCCATCCATCTGGGGCACAATTTGGGGTGGACTGCTGGCAACCATTGGCACAGTAAGCACAGTTACTTACCTGTAACAGGTGATCTCTGGGAACAGCAGGAATAAGTCTTCACATATGGGTATCGTCGGTACCGATGGAGCCTGCGCGGCAACGCTCCCCAGCGTCCAAAAAGAAAGCTTTTGGGAGCATCCCACAGCGCCTGCGCGCTACCTTCCCGCCTTTCACAACTGCCTCTCTCCAGTTCGAGTTTTAAAGCTGAGACAAAGAGAGAGAGAGAGGAAAGGAAAGATAGATAGAGAAATACAACTCCTAGGGGAGGTGGGTGGGTTGTGAAGACTTATTCCTGCTGTTCCCAGAGATCACCTGTTACAGGTAAGTAACTGTGCTATCTCCAGGAACAAGCAGGAATGAGTCTTCACATATGGGGACTCCCCAGCTAGAGATGCCTGGGAGATCACCCAGATTGTGAGTCCCTGGGAAGGGCTCTACCTCTACCCATGAATCTCAGGCATCCAGTTCAGGGATGGAGGGTAGGAGTTAATTAGGTATGGAACAGGTGTTTGAGAGCAGCATGACCAAACAAGGCATCCCGGCGGGAGTCCTTGTCCAAGCAGTAATGGGCTGTGAAGGTATGAATCGATGCCCAAGTGGCCGCTCGACAGATATGGTTGATGGACACAGAGTTTAGATGAGCTATAGAGGTTGCCATGGCCCTCACATTGTGAGCTGTGACATGGCCCTCCAGAGAAAGGTTCTTACTTTGGTAGGCGAAGGAAATACACTGAGCAATCCAATTGGACAGAGTTCTCTTAGAGACTGGAAGTCCTAAATGAGAAGGATCAAAAGCAACAAAAAGTTGAGAGGACTTTCTATGTTGCTGTGTCCTGTGTAAGTAGAAAGCAAGTGCTCTTTTACAATCCAGGGTATGAAGATTCCTCTCTGCATTTGATGCATGAGGTCCTGGAAAAAAGACAGTAAAAAGACCTCCTGGTTCAGATGAAAAGGTGAGACCACTTTAGGCATAAAGTGTGGATTAGTTCTGAGGACTACCTTGTCATGATGGAACCTTGTATAAGGAGGATTAGCCACTAAAGCTTGCAACTCACTGATACGGCGAGCTGAGGTGACTGCAATGAGAAAAATAACCTTCCAGGAAAGGAATTTTAAGGAAGTAGTGGCTAAGGGTTGAAAGGGTGGCTTCATAAGCTGGCCAAGAACCAGATTCAAGTCCCAGGCCACTGGAGGTGGTCTAATGGGAGGTTTAGTCAAAAGAAGGCCTCTCATGAATCTTGCTATAAGAGGATGAGAGGAAATAGGTTGTCCATTGAGAGGCTTAAGGGATGCTGCAATAGCACTCAAATGGACTCTGATTGAATTTGTTTTAAGGCCTGCATGGGATAAATGCAGCAAATAGTTTAGCAAAGAATGCAAAGGTATTGCAAGAGGGTTGAGACCCTTCTCTGCACACCAAATGGAAAACCTTTTCCATTTAAAATCATATGAACGTCTGGTGAAAGGCTTTCTGGAAGCATGAAGGATATCCTTCACCTGCTGAGAAAGTTGTAAATCTTGAAGGTCTAGGCTTTCAGCAACCAAGCCCTGAGATGAAGAGACTGAGGATTTGGGTGCCACAAGGTTCCCTCCTCCTGGGAGAGGAGATCTGGAGCAGACCCCAGGTCTAGGGAGGGAGCTTGAGAGAGATGCAGAAGTAGAGGGTACCACACCTGGCGTGGCCAAAGTGGTGCTATGAGGATCATAGTCCCTTTGTCTCTCTGAAGCTTGAACAGAGTCTTGGGGATTAGGGGAATAGGTGGAAAGGCATAGAGGAAGTCTTGCCCCCAATGAAGGAGGAAGGCATCCCTGGCCTGAACTCCCTGACATGGAATCCTGGAACAAAATCGGGGAAGTTTGGCATTCCACGGACTTGCAAACAGGTCTATGTCTGGGGTACCCCAAATCCGAAAACTTCTGGCTATCTGGTCCCCATGGAGGGACCATTCGTGCGGAAGCAGAACTCGACTGAGTCTGTCTGCCCAAACGTTTTGAACTCCTGGAAGATATACTGCCATGAGATGGATTTGATGCTCTCTGGCGAAGGCCCACAATCTCAGAGCTTTGTTGCAAAGCGACAGAGAGCCAGTTCCTCCCTGCTTGTTCACGTAGAACATGGCTACCTGGTTGTCCGTGTGGATGAGGACTGTCTTGTAGCTGAGCAGGGTGTGGAAGACTGAGAGCCAGAAAGATTGCTCTGAGCTCTAAGAGGTTGATATGAAGAGATGTCTCCTGTGGAGACCAGATGCCCTGGGTCGAGAGATCTTGTAGATGAGCCCCCCAACCCTTTGGGGAGGCATCTGTTGTAAGGGTTGCTTGGGGTAACACCTGTTTAAAGGGGGACCCCAGCAACAGATTCTGAGTGGACTTCCACCAGTGGAGGGACGAAAATAGGCGACTGGAAGTTTCTATTTTGTCTGACAGGCAACCTGATGCCTGGGTCCATTGGGTGGATAGGGTCCACTGAGCTGCTCTCATGTGAAGGCGAGCATAGGGAACCACATGCACCGTGGATTCCATGTGGCCTAAAAGTTGCAACATCTCTCGAGCAGTTAAATGGGATTTTAACTGAATCTGGGAGGCTAACTGCACCAAGCGTAGGCAACGGGCCTGGGGAAGATAGGCCCTTGCAGTTGTGGTATCCAGTAAGGCCCCTATGAACTCTAGAGACTGAGTAGGGGTAAGATGGGATTTTGGAATGTTGATTACCAGTCCCAGATACTGAAGAACACGGCTTGTGCAGGCTAGAGGCCTCTGACTGGGATGGAGCTCGGATGAGCCAGTCGTCCAGATATGGGAATACGAATATTCCTAGAGTGCGTAGGAATGCAGCTACTACTGCCATGCATTTTGTGAACACTCTTGGAGCAGAGGCCAGACAGAAAGGAAGCACTTTGTATTGGTAGTGCTTTCCTTTGTACAGGAAGCGAAGGAATCTTCTGTGTGTTGGATGGATGAGAACATGGGTGTACGCATCCTTGAGATCTAGAGAACAAAGCCAGTCCTGACTCTGGAGGTATGGAAGGAGAGTTCCTAGAGAAGTCATCTTGAATTTCTCCTTGCATAGAAACTTGTTCAATTCTCTGAGATCTAATATGGGTCTGTAGCCCCCTGTTTTCTTTGGAATGAGAAAATAGGGGGCGTGGAACCCTGAGCCCTGTTGAAGGAGTACTTCTTCTATTGTCCCTTGGGCAAGAAGGGTAGCAATCTCCTGACCTAGAATGTTGAGGAGAGATGTTGGAGAATTGAACTGTTTCACCATGGTGTGAGGAGGAAGGTTTAAGAAATGAAGTTTGTACCCTTCCCTTATGATGGAGAGGGTCCACTGCTCTGCTGTGATTTGTTCCCATCAAGGAGCAAAGTGAGCTAACCTTCCTGGGATGGTGAGGGGCTCTGGATGTTCTAGAGCCAGAAAGGCTAAGTTCTCTAGTGGAAAGTCAAAGGCCCTGAGGAGGCTGAGGCTGTTGGGCCGTAGCAGTCCTCGCAGCCTGGGTTTTGGTCTGTTTTGGTTGTTGCTGTCTCTTTGTGGCAAAACGACCTTGAGAAGAGGCCTGACCATAAGAAGAAAATTTCCCTTTCTTTGGGAAAGATCCCTTTTTGAACAACCTCTTTTTAAAAGGAGCAGTAGTAGACTTTGAAAGTCTATCTAAAGCAGAATTTTCAGCATCCATCTGGTTGGCCTTTGCTTGCCAATCTTTGCCAAATAGGTTTTCGCCTGTACAGGGAAGGTTACCTAGACCATCCTGTGGGAGGTCCCAGCGGCCTGCTAAAAAGGTGCCGCCGGCAGGAGAGAGCCCTTAGAAAACACTGCAGCCATCTTCAAAGGCTCCCCGGTCGGGGTAGAGCACAGGGCGCTTTTCAATTTCCCGCTCCTGCACTCCAGCCCAATCGGGGTTGTGGGAGGTCCCAGCGGCCTGCTAAAAAGGTGCCGCCGGCAGGAGAGAGCCCTTAGAAAACACCGCAGCCATCTTCAAAGGCTCCCCGGTCGGGGTAGAGCACAGGGCGCTTTTCAATTTCCCGCTCCTGCACTCCAGCCCAATCGGGGTTGTGGGAGGTCCCAGCGGCCTGCTAAAAAGGTGCCGCCGGCAGGAGAGAGCCCTTAGAAAACACCGCAGCCATCTTCAAAGGCTCCCCGGTCGGGGTAGAGCACAGGGCGCTTTTCAATTTCCCGCTCCTGCACTCCAGCCCAATCGGGGTTGTGGGAGGTCCCAGCGGCCTGCTAAAAAGGTGCCGCCGGCAGGAGAGAGCCCTTAGAAAACACCGCAGCCATCTTCAAAGGCTCCCCAGTCGGGGTAGAGCACAGGGCGCTTTTCAATTTCCCACTCCTGCACTCCAGCCCAATCCGGGTTGTGGGAGGTCCCAGCGGCTTTCATCAGCCTCCAGCGATCCTGCAACCACCGAGGGCAGAGCACGCTTGCTCCTCCCGCACCTCCCCTAGCCCAATTGGGGACTAGAACTGAGCAACAAAAGCAACAGCTTACTGAAGGCGTGCCCGCGCCTGAGGGCCTCGCCAGAGGGCCCTTTGGCGTGGCCCTTAGGCGTGGAACGCATTACAAGAAGATTGTACTCCATCTGCCTCCGCTAATCAGAGCAGCACACCATGTTCTAACCCTATTAGAACCCTCTCCAGCTTCAACTGTAAGCATCCCCCTTTTTTCCTCTGTTTATACTCTGTATTATCCAGCCAATTGTAACATAATTGCTACATTTGTTTTCAAACCCAACTGTTGTTACATTTGGCTCTGTGATCTTTGACCATTAAGTAACAGTTGTCAACCCTATCAATGCTTACCTTGTTTTAATTAACTCTGCTAACATAATAGTATCCAAATCTCTGTAACAATCACTGTTCACCCTCACTCTCCTGAACTGATATATTTACACTACCCACCTCCCTCCCCCCACTCTCTTAACCAGATACTCTCCATCCTCCCAAAATGCCCCCCCGTAACCCCTACTCAGTGGCACTCAGGCTTACCATCATCACCCTTTGCTTATCTTTGCTCACCCTCCCCCATACACTTTCTCTGACTCACAATATCCCTATACCTATAATCCACTCCCCCAGACACCTATACATATCACCACCTCTATCCTATTCCTCTCATGACCCCCACTACCGCTCCTGCAAACTTATTCCTATTAATATAACTCCCAATATTAAACCCAATACTCCCTCCAACATCTCCTATCCCCCCCTCAAATGTGCCCTACTCAATGTTCGATCAGCCAGAAATAAAATCCCTCTACTCACTGACCTCATAACTGACCATGACCTTGATATACTCTGCCTCACCGAAACCTGGTTCCAAGACACCGACATAGTTCTAATAAACCAACTATGTCCTAATGCATTTTCAATCTATACATGTAATAGAACACAAGGCAGAGGTGGAGGTGTAGCTATAATTGCAAGATCAAACCTTCAGCTCTCTATAGTAGAGTCTACCTCAACCTCCGGCATGGATACCATAACAGTCTCTAACTCCACCCTCTCCTTACATCTTCTATACCGCACACCCCAAACAATCTCATCTGACCTCTCTTCAATTCTTGATACAGCCTGCTCCCCCCAACCTGCCCTACGTCCCCTCATAATATTAGGTGACTTAAACTTACACTCCCATAACCCCTAATCAATCTTCCACCTTCCTCCAAGCCATGAACGCCCTCCACTTCACCCAAATCCTAGATCATCCCACACATACCAAAGGAAACATTCTAGATTTAATTTTCATTCCACAACAAGCTCCTTTCTCTGAACAATCCTTCACACTATTCAACCTATTCCTTGGTCTGATCATGCCCTCATCCTCTTCTCCTTCCCCTATTCCACTCACAAAGCTCAACCTCCTACCCACCCTCAACAATCTCGAAAATTTAAACGTTTCGATGCACCCACCTTCTTAGAGCAGACAATCCCATCCCTCGACCTCCTAAAGGACATGGAACTTGATCAAGAGTCCCACATCTTGAAATGGAATGATATCATTTCTACAGCCTCTCTCCTCCCACCCAAAAAATCCTCTCAAGTGCACCGCAATAGAGCACCCTGGTTCTCTACAAAGCTAAAAAATCTTAAAAGAGAACTTAGGCGTCTAGAACGTATCTGGAGACGCTCGCATAATCCTGATGCCCACTCTACCTACATAAACAAACTCCAAATCTACTGCTCTGAATCCTTCAAACATAAAAGGGAATACAACGAAAACATAATCCAACGATCTCTTAATAAACCTAGGGAACTTTTTCTCCATAGCTAGATCCTTAATAAATGAACCTTCACCCAAGGACCAACCCCCAAAAATATCTGCACAAACTATTGCCAATCACCTTACCTCTAAATTCCCCCCACCCTCCTCAAATAACAACTCCTATTTTATACCTAACTACAACACCCAACCTCCAGAACCTACCCTCATAACCTCTTGGAACGAATTTGAACCCATCACACTAGAAAATGTCTCCAATGTTATAAAAGACCTTAATACCTCCACATCCGTCCTTGACCCCTGTCCTATCCCTTGGATCAAAACCACTAGAAGTTCCCTTAGCCCTTACATCCTTCCCATTATACAATCTTCTCTTCAGACCGGTTTTGTTCCTCCTCCCCTTAAACGCGCCACTATCCGGCCAATACCAAAAGGAGCAAAACTTGACCCCACTTCCCCCACCTCTTACCGACCTATTTCTAGCATACCTTATCTTGCCAAAATAGCCGAGAAACTAGTTCAAACCCAACTTCAAAACTATATTGATGAGCACTCCCCCCTTGACTTCTTCCAACATGGTTTTAAAAAGAACCATGGTGTCGAAACCCTCCTTATCTCCCTACTAAACTCTGTACTTACACACTCAGAATCCTACCCAAGGATGCCTACTCATCTTCCTTGACCTATCAGCCGCGTTTGACTCCCTTCCTCACCATCAACTCTTATGCAGGCTCCATGAGATAGGGCTCAGAGGCACAACCCTAAAATGGTTCCAATCTTACTTAAATGACAGAACCCAACAGGTCCGAATTGGCGATGATACCTCTCTCCCATTTACTCTAAAACAAGGCGTCCCCCAAGGATCTAGCCTCTCTGCTCTACTTTTCAATATTTTCCTTCAACCTGTTTGCAACATCTTTCAGAGCTTTGGCATCCAGTACCAACTATACGCGGATGACATGATGTGCTTCACCCCATTTAATCTCTCTAACCCTGACTTCTCAAAATTAAACGCTTGCTTATTGGTACTGAAATCATGGCTATCCCAGCATAACCTTCTAATTAATCAAACTAAAACTGAAGTACTTCAAGTGTTCTCCACTACCTCTTACAACCCTCCCCCAACCATCACTATTGCTGATTTCACTCTTACCATAAAAAGCCAAGTGAAGTATCTTGGCATCATCCTCGATCAGAACCTCTCCTTCACTAACCAAATAAAGAAAACCACTAATACAATATATGCTAAGCTACGCACCCTCCGGAATCTTAAACCCCTCTTAGGTCCCACTTCCTTTCGATCCGTCTGTCAAGCCCTCACAACCCCCTCTCTCGATTACTGCAACCTAATCTATCAGGGTCTTCCTAAGCATACTTTACAACCACTCCAACTTGCCCAGAACACGATAGCAAGGCTCATAACCAGTACTCCCAAACGTTCACATATCACACCAGTTCTATATGACCTTCACTAGCTCCCTATCTACTGCAGGATCAAATTCAAAGTGCTTACTCTCATCCACAAAATCATCTCCAATGAATCTGCCCCTTGCCTTTCCCCTCTCATTCCCCTCTCTTCTAGTGCTAGAACCCGCCATACCATCACCAAAAACCTCATCTCTATCCCAGCAACCATAAGACACAGTAAACAACTTACCTGTAACAGGACCTTCTCCCTATACGCCCCTACCCTATGGAACTCCCTCCCTCATGAGCTGCGGAATTCTAGAACTCACCTTGAGTTCCGTAAGAACTTAAAAACCTTCCTTTTTCAGGAACATTTTTCCCTTCCACCTTAGTCTCACTCTAACCTACCTCCGCCTTGTCCCTACTACTACCTCTAAACCTACTTAACGGCCTCCGATACTTTGGTAATTACCCTGTAAATAGTTCTATCTTTATGCTTTATGCTTAGTTATTTATAGACATGTTATATATATTTGTTACTTGGTTATATGTTCTTTGTAAACAGTGGAAACACTCTATCTTAAATGTTCTATGTAAACCGTTTTGAATTGTAGAAAGACGGTATATAAATTCTGTTAAATAAATAAATAAATAAATAAATCCTGTACCCAGGATTCCAAATCAGAGGCTTGCAACCAAGCAACTCTGCGTGCACCTATGGCAATAGCCGAGGCTCTACTGGCCCCCTCAAAAGAGTCAAAGGCTGCACGGTTGGAAAACTTGGATACATCCTGTGCATGTTTAAGCCAGGTGATATATTCTTCTCTCTTATCTTCTGACATAAAAGGAGATAAGGTTTGCAGATGATCTGTAACTTTTTAAAAACATCCCCATATAGAGACTATAGGAGTTGATTCTGGCTACAAGCATACTGGCCTGAAAAATTTTCCTGCCATAGGCATCTAGGGTTCTGCATTCTCTTCCTGGAGGAGCAGAGGAGTGCCTTTTTGTACTCTTGAGCTTTTTCATAGCAGACTCTACCACAATGGAGTGGTGAGGAAGCTGAGTCTTATGAAACCCAGGACAAGGAGGAACACGATACATGGTGTCCAACCTTCTGGAATGAGGGGAGGTGGAAAGAGGAGTCTCCCATATGCCCAACATGTGTTCATAAAGAATCTCATGTATTGGTAAGGTGGCTGCCTCTTTAGGAGCCTTAGGATATTGTAGAATATCTAATTTTTTGGCTCTAGGTTCAGTTTCAAAGGTCACTGAGATGGACAGGCCTTTGGCCACCTCCCTAATAAAGTCCTGAAAAGACAAGTCTTCAGGAGGAGACATTCTCCTTTTTGGAGAAGAGGGTTCCTGAGGAAGGATCCCCGATGCTTCAATTGAGGCCTCTGAAGAATCAGAGTCTTCAGAAGAATCGAAGTATCGACTGTCTGGATGCTCTCGTAGAGCCCGATACGGGTACCGGGAGGTATCGACATCGGGAGTAATCGGTACCGGGCCGGTACTGATAGGCATCACTGGATAGCGTACCGCTGCCATCGATGCTGATGTCGATGCAAGCAGTACTGGTATCGGAACCGGAATCGAATCCTGTACCGGAATCGGTACGGGGACCGACAACGGGGTTTGTTGCGGTACCGTAGGCATTGCAGCTTGAATGAAGTCCGTGATGGCACGCTGCATGGTCAGAATATTCTGATCCATTGACACCACCAATATCTGGATATCGGTACCGGTAGAAACTGCCAGTACCCCAGAACATTGTAACAGGTGATCGGTCGAGGCCGAGCCATCGATGTCAACCTGTGACCCCATAGGTAGTGCTTTGGAAGCTGGAGCCTCCCGCCGGGGTAATTTTGCCGGTGTGGTATCCTCAAGAGTAAGCCCGGGGGCATCTCGATACTTAGAGGGAGAAGAACTCTTTGAGGACCGGCCAGATTTAAGTTTGGTTACCTAAGATCCATGGGATGAAGAAGCAGCCCTGGAAGACGTCGATGCCACGGAAGCTGCATCGGAGGGAAACAGGGTACTGAGCTTAGCTGCCCGATTCTATAACCCTCTTTTGGACATCATGGAACAGGACTCACAATCCGCAATGGAGTGGTCAGGAGTCGGACCTAAACATTTTAGACACCAGTCATGGGTGTCAGTGACAGAAATAGTGCTACTGCACTTTGTGCATTTTTTAAACCCGGAGGCGGGTTTTTCCATGAGGGAAAAATATATCTGTAGGCCTAAGGCCCCAGAAGAAAAATGCACTGAAAAGAGTAGAAGTTTTTTGTTTCGTTTTTTTTAAAGAAAGAAAAAGAACCGGTGGTACCGGTGCGGAATCGAGAAGGCAGACACGCGACTAAAGAAAAATAAAAGAAAATAAGAAATTCTTCAGCGGTGACAGGAAACACGACCTGCTGGCTCCACGGAAAAGAAGAACTGGAGAGAGGCAGTTGGGAAAGGCGGGAAGGCAGCGCGCAGGCGCTGTGGGATGCTCCCAAAAGCTTTCTTTCTGGACGCTGGGGAGCGTTCCCGCGCAGGCTCCGTCGGTACCGACGATACCCATATGTGAAGACTCATTCCTGCTTCTTCCTGGAGATTGCGGGTTTCCTGCCCTTTCCTGCGCACATTAGTAGTGGTTGTTTTTACTATTGTGGGCCTTGCGGTCATGCCATCCTTGAGTGTGTTCCATCATGCTCTTCAATATTTACATCCAACCCATATGCATCATCAGACGACACAAATTCCACTATCACATATATGCTGACGAAATCATGGTGTGTGCTCCAATCAACCTACTAGCACCTAACACCACAACAATAACCAAATGCCTTGAAGACATGAATATTTGGCTCACAATAACCTAACGGTCAACTACGATAAAACTGAGGCAATATTCGTCACCAGGAACCCCATCTTCATTCCACCACAGAATATCAGCATTCTAAACAAACTCATAGTAGTCAAAGATGACGTTAGGTATTTAGGCATCACAATGGACAGTGCTCTGAACCTGAAATCTCATATCGCCAAAACCGCAAACAAGGCCTATCAATGTTTGAGGACCATAAGAAAGATCAAACCACTACCCGCCAGGACCACTTCCACAGTGTGCCAAGCACTCATCACACCTCTGCTTGATTACGGAAATTTGTTATATCAAGGCCTCTCCCAGCAGACCTTACTTACACCCACTCCAAATGGTGCAAAACACTACAGCACGCATCATCACCAACACTCCAAGATCTGAACACATCACCCCCATCTTACAGCAACTACACTGGCTCCCAATGGTGGCCAGAGCAAAATTTAAAATAATCTTGATCATCTTCAAAATCATCCACCATCTTTCGGCAGATGACCCAGTGAAAAGCGGGATATAAATGCAGTTAAATAAATAAATAAATAAAGACCTACAAGAAATCATAACAAGGAACATTAGTAATAAACCAAGGAGGAACAATAATGACAACATGATCAGCACACCTTCAGGATATCACAAGACTAAACAAAATATGTCAAGAGCAGCTCCATCGCTACTGGCATCCACACTATGGAACTCCCTCCCAATGAGCCTAAGGGCATTAGAGGACATCACAGACTTTTGCAAGGCCCTTAAAACCCTGCTCTTTACAGAAACCTATGAGCAGATAGACAACAGTCCCCACTCAAGCAGTATTGCAACTACCCCCGCCAACTCAAGAGCAGATAGACAACAGTCCCCACCCGAGCGGTATTGCAATGTAAATACCCCCACAAACTCAATACCCATTCAACCCAACTAGACTCACAACACCCTCATGATAAATGTAACCCTCAAATTGTGCTGTCTTAATGTTGTTAAATACCCTCATGTCAAATGTTGTAAAGCACCCACATGTTAAATGTAACCCCAACTGTGATGTGATGTAACCACTTTGATTGTAGGATAAGGTGGAATACAAGTCTAAATAAATAAAATGGCTCTAATGTACATTCCTACCCAAGCGCTCATAGCGCATGTTGCTGTGTAAGCGCTAACACACGCCTTCCGAGCCACCGCGTCCTTAGCGCGCACTGCTCTGATACTTGCCTTAACTCCCTCTGTCTTCTTCCAAGAAATGCTGTTTGGTTTGTGGCAAGCAAGGTGTCTCATCTCCAGCTTCTCGACTCTGCCTTTTCTGCATGGCAACTCCTTAGTTGTTCCTGGAGGGGTTGTCCCTAGAGGGGGTGCTCCCCCCTCTCTACGCTGAGGGATGCGGTTAGTCTGGCCTTGCCTGCCTTAGGGTAGGTGGTGGTGGATTGCACAGTATATGACGGCAGATAATGATCAATATGGTCTGCCCAGTAAGATGGCTAGAGTGGTTGCAACCGCAGCTCTGTGCAGATGAACCCCCCTCCCCATGCCCGTGTTCAGGGTTGTACTTGTTGCTTCGTGGAGGTCAACCTCCCTCTATTAAAAGATATTTAACTTTGCTTTGATTTCATCCTCTTGCTATAAAAGGGATCCACTATGTCTGTCCCATGCCATTTTGAATTCCATCATTATATTTGCTCATACCACGTCCATCAGGAGGGCAATTCCTTGCATCTATCATCCTTTCAGTGAAAAAGTATTTCCTGATGTTGCTTTTAAATTTACCACCTTGCAGCTTCATCATATGCCCTCTAGTTTTAGCTTCCCCCTTCTTTGAAAAAGGTTTGTTTGTTCATTGATACCTTTTTAGTATTTAAAAGTCTGTATCTCATCTCCCCTGTCCCTCCTCTCCTCTAAGGTCTTATATTAGGTCTTCAAGTCTCTTCTCATACGTCTTCTGGCGCAGGCTCCAAATCAAGTTGGTTGCCTTCCTCTGAATCGCTTCAAGTCTTTTTATGTCCTTTGTGAGGTATGGTCTCCAAAATTGAACACAATACTCCAAGTGAGGCCTCACCAACAACTTGTACAGGGGAATTAATACCACCTCCTTTCTGCTGGCTATTCCTCTCTGTATACAGTCCAGCATACATCTGGCTTTGGCTACCACCTTGTCACACTGTTTCACCACCTTGAGATCCTCTGACTCTAGCACTCTGAGGTCTCTCTCCTGGTCCATGCACACCAACCTCTCTCCCCCTATTGCATACATTTCCTTTGGAATTCTGCATCCTAAGTACATGACTCTGCACTTCTTCACATTAAATCTCAACTGCCAAGCATTAGACCATTCTTCCGGTGCTTTTAGATCTTTCCTCACGTTGTCCACTCCCTCAGAAGTGTCCACTCTGTTGCAAATTTTTGTGTTATCTGCAAAAAGGTAGACTTTTCCGTTCAGTCTTTCGGCAATGTCACTCACAAATACACTGAAAAGTATCGATCCCAGGACCGATACCTGAGGCATACCACTACGCACCTTCCTTTCTTCTGAGTGAGTTCCATTTACACCACCTTCTGTCTTCTGTTAGTAAACCAATGATCCAGTTCACCACTTCGGGACCTATCCTCAGATTGCTCAGTTTATTGATAAGCCTCCTATGAGGAACAGTATCAAAGGCTTTGCTGAAATCTAGGTATATGTCGCATCCATCACATGCCCTTGATCTAGTTCTCTCATCAACCACAGAACTTAATCAAATTTGTTTGGCATGATCTTCCCCTGGTAAAACCATGTTGATTCAGATCACACAATCCACTGGTTCCCAGAAAGTCCATTATTCTTTCTTTCAAGAGTGCTTCCATTACTTTTCCTACCACAGAGGTACCAGCTTATAGTTTGTCACTTCTTCCCTATTACCACTTTTGTGAAGAGGTACCACAACAGCCCTTCTCCAGTCCTGTGGAACATCTCCTGTCTTCAAGGATCTATTAAAAACATCCTTTAAAGGCCCTGCCAGAACCTCTCTGAGATCTTTCAGTATCCTGAGATGTATCCCATCCGGTCCCTTGGCCTTGTCCATTTTCAGCTTTGTAAGCTGTTCAAACACATCTTCTGTGAATGGTGTGGTATCTACTCCATTCCCATTTGTATATTTATCAATCATATGTGATCCTTCTCCAGGATTTTATTTAGTGAATACAGAATAGAAGCATTTGTTTAGCATTTTCGCTTTTTCACTGTCACTTTCCACAAATCCATCCTCGGCACTTTTGAATCTTGCAATTCCACCTCTGATCTTCCTCTTCTTCCAAATATACCCAAAAAAGGTTTTATTTCCACGCTTCACATCTTTAGTCAGTTTTTCCTCTGCCTTAGCTTTTTCTATCCTTATTTCTCTGTCTCTTTTAGCTTTATCCTGTATTCTTTTCTGTGTTCCTCTTTTTGAGATCTTCTGAATTTTGTGAAAGCTGTGGTTTTTTTCCTTTATTTGTGCAGCCACTTCTTTGGAGAATCATATAGGTCCTCCTTTTCCTCTCGTTTTTATTTACTTTCCTTACATATATATCTGTTGCCCCTTTATCTCCTCCCACCCTCCCAACTTCTCCTTCAGATACTTTCCCATTTTACTGTCAGCATTTTTGAAGTCCAGGACTTTGAGTTTGCTGTGACTGGACTCTGCCTTGGCTTTTACCTCAAACCACACCATGTGCTGATCACTGCTGCACTGTGGTTAAGGATAACCAGCCTGCCAGAAGTTCCAGCAACCGTGATGTGTACTGTTCCCCGATCTCTAGGGGGATCGATGGTGACTGTTTCTCCTGGTATAGGGGGGTCATTTCTGCGAGGAGAGCTTCTGGAAGCTTTAGTCTTCTCCCCTTGTAGGTCTGCGAACAGCAGGGACACTGTGCGGATCACCTTTGACAAGTTGCCTCTACTGAAGGAAGTGGCACATGTTTCCCCAGACGTTTGGAGCAAGGGCAGGTATTCCATCTGTTTTGTGGTGCCGACCCCATTCCAGCTCATTCTAGACCTTAAGTGTGTCAATGAGCACTTGCGCGTCATGCGCTTCCAGATGTAAACCTTGCGATCCATGATTCAAGCGGTGTGCAGAGGGGAGTTCCTGGCATTCCTGGTTTGGCTAAGGCATATTTTCATATCCCAATCTGAGGAAATCAGCAAAGTATCTGTGGTTTTCTGTGCTTGGCTCTCCTCTTCAGTTTGCTGCCCTCCCATTTGGATTCTCCTCTGCCCCGAGGATGTTCTCCAAGGTCGTGATGGTGGTGGTGGCTGCGGCGCTACGGCAACAAGGGATTTGTGTACACACATCTGGACTACTGGCTCGTCCGAGCCCATTCTCTATCAGAGGCATCTTGGGTAGCTCCTCGAGTGGTGTCCTTTCTGATAAGCCTTGGCTGGGTGATGAATTGGGGAAAAAGCCAGCTGTTGCATTCCCAGTCCCTGGAGTTCCTGTGAGCACGTTTCAATACTCGAGTGTGGAGAGTTTTTCTGACAGAGGAGAAAGTCAAAGGCTGTTGGATTGCCTAGCACTGTTCTGTTCGCAGCAGACTCCCAAAGTCTGTCCTGGGACCACTCCTCTTCTCTCTCTATACCCAATCTCTTGGTGCTCTTATCTCTTCCCATGGCTTTCATTACCATCTCTATGCTGATGACTCTCAAATCTACCTCTCTTCGCCTGATATCTCTCCAGCAATCCATGACAAGATCACTGGTTGTCTTTCAGACATTGCTACTTGGATGTCTCACCGCCACTTGAAATTAAATATGGCTAAGACTGAACTCCTTATTCCCCCCCCCCCCCATGCCTCCCTCTCCTCTACCCCCTTTCTCAGTCTCTATGGATAACTCTTTAATCCTTCCTGCCTCTTCGGCCTGTAACCTGGGTGTTATCTTTGACTCCTCTCTCTCTTTCTCCACTCATATCCAACTCGAAGCTAAGACTTGCCGTTTCTTCCTTTATAACATTAACAAAATTCGCCCCTTCCTTTCTGATGACACTACTAAAATGATTATCCACTCCTTGATCACCTCCCGTCTTGATTACTGCAATATTCTCCTTGCTGGCCTTCCCGCAAACCACCTCTTTCCCCTTCAATCTATTCAACATTCTGCTGCTCGACTCATTTTCCGTAAGCATCGCTTTTCCCATGTCACTCCTCTTCTCAAGTCCCTTCATTGGCTTCCCATCCACTTCCGGATCCAATTCAAACTCTTCCTCTTGACCTATAAATGCATTCACTCTTCAGCCCCCCACTACCTATCATCTCTTATCTCTCTTTACATCCCCTCTCGAGTTCTTCGCTCTTCGAACAGCCTTCGTCTATCTATGCCCTCCACTCGTACTGCTAATTCTAGACTTCGCTCCTTTCACCTGGCTGCACCCTTTGCCTGGAACAATCTACCTCTGTCTGTGCGCAATGCGCCCTCTATGGACCTCTTCAAGACCAGATTGAAAACCCATCTCTTCTCTATTGTTTTCTGTTCTTGATTCTTGTTTTTGCTCTTCTTGTTTATTGTATTCTTTGTCTTACTTGATTGTATTTGTATTTTGTGATCTTCTTGACTAGATTGTGAGCTCTGATGAGCAGGGACTGTCTTTTCATGTATGCACAGTGCTTCATACGTTTGAAGCACTTTATAAATATTAAATAGATAGAATAGATATGGTATAATGGCTCTGTATATTCTTTCCACCTTTCCTTGATCTTCTCAGCATCATTCAACATGGATCCTTCAATATCTTGTAGCATTCCAATTTGAGGCTGGAATTTTTTCTTTAACTCTCGTAGCTTTAGGAAAGCTGATCTTCCTCTAATAGTTTCTGCTTCTATTTCCTTGCATGCGTCATTGTAGTACTTCTCCTTGTCTTGTCTTGCTGCACATTGGAAATCTGTTGAGTTCTGGGATTGCCTCTCTTTCTCCTCTGGCTTTAGCTTCTCTGCGTTTCTGGGCAATTTTCAGAGTTTCTTTGGTCATCCATTTTGGCTGTTTTGGCTTTTACACCTTTCGTAGAGACTTCCCACTTTCTTCCAACACAACTTTCTTGATGTCATCCCATAACTCTTCTGGAGCTCTGTCATATCTAAAGCAGCAAATCAATTTTGCAGGTAGTCTTTAAATTCCATTGGTATATTCTCAAGGTCATATTTTGCTACATTCATGAGCGGCTTGTTCTTTTTCAACTTTAGTTTGAGTATGCATACTAGTAATTGGTGATGAATACTACAGTCAGCTCCAGGTTTTGTCTTTGTTGATATCATAGAGCTTGCCCATCGTTGACCTACACAGATGTAGTCAACTTGATTTTTGTACAATCAATTTGGTGAAGTCCATGTGTACAGTCGCCGCTTGTGCTGCTGGAAGAAGGTGTTTGAGATTAATGGATTGTTGGTCTTGCAGAATTCTACCAGTCTTTCTCCAGCTTCATTTCTGTTGCCAAATCCATATTTTCCAATCACTTTGCCTTCTTCTTTGTCGTCAACTTTGGCGTTCCAGTCACCCGTTACTATCAGCATATCCTGTTTGCATGTTCTGTCAATTTCAACTTGTACTTACTCATAGATCTCATCATCTTCATCCTCTTCTGCAGCTTTTGTTGGAGCATATACCTGAATTATGGTTGTGTTGATGGGCATTCCTCTTAGATGAATAGTAATTAAGCGTTCACCGATTGCATTGTATTTCATTAAAGTTCTTGCAAGTTTCTTCTTGATTATAAATGCAACACCATTTCTTCTTTGTCTTTCATTTCCAGAATAGTAGACATGTGATCATCAGATGCAAAGTGCCTGATGCCAGTCCATTTCAATTCGCTAACACCCAACAGATCCACTTGAACACATTCCATTTCATTCTTGACCATCTCCCAACTTCCATGTCCCAATATGTAAGAAATCTTTGCAGCTTCTTGACTCTCATTTCATTCGCAGCTACATCAGCAGTCAGATATCCCGAGGGCTTTGATCCAACCACATCATAAATGCTGGCTTTACTCTGAAAAGTCTTCAGCTTATCTCCAGTAGCCAGTTGAGAGCCTTCTGACCAGAGGGTCTCATCTTCCAGCACTATAGTGCAATTTGTTTTGTTGTGACTATCCATTGGGTTTTCATGCCAAGATATGGAAGTAGATTGTCAGGCCTTTCTTCCGCGCAGGTAATTCTAGTATTGTTGCTGTTGTCACAGAAATGTGGTCCTCCGCTGCCCAACACCATCTCATTCTGCTGCTGTCCAGATAGGTGGTTTGTCTTGGTCTGGCACCTCAGCTGAGACCTGTCCATCCTGAGCGATCCTGTCAATAGTTCAGCTACGAATAGCTTAGCTCTCAGCATCACAGATGCACACAAGATCTCACAGCACGACAAGCTGCAGACTGTCTTCCTGACTGCAATTTGTTCTGCAAGAAGGATTCTGAGCTGCCGCCTCTGTCTTGCCAAGATCTTTATCTATCTTTTTCTGAGGAGGCAGTTTCCCTTCAGCCTATACCTTCCTTCTTCCCTGAAATGATTTCTCCCTTTCAGGTGAAGAAGGTGGTTTGCCTGCCCACCTTCTCTAAGAAGCAGTGTCGGGGGAATGGCAAGAAACTTCACCTTGTGGATGTCTGGAGGGTGCTTCTCCAGTTCTTGGAGATTACAAATTCTTTTTGTTAAGTCAGACCATCTTTTTGTGCCGTTTGCTGGCCCGTGCAAGGTGACACAGCATCTAGGTCTGCATTGGGGTGCTGGGTTAAGGAGGCCATTGCCTCAGTGGATCTGCTGCAGAACCAGTCAGTTCTGGAGGGTTTGCGCGCCTATTCTACCCGAGCGCATGCGTCCTCATGGGCGGAGCAGAGCTTGGAAGCCCCTAAAGACATTTGTCGGGCGGCAACGTGGGCATCAATTTCCACTTTTGCCAAACATTTCCACTTGGATGTCCACAATTGGGCAGACATGGCTTTTGGCTCCAAGGTTTTGCGAGCTGCTGTGCCCCCCCCAGTGGAGGTGTAGCTTTGGTACATCCCACTTGTCTGGGCTAGTCTAGCATGACAATATGGAAGGTGACATTTTACTTACCAGTTAATGTCCTTTCCTTGAGTTCTGATAGACCAGTCTAGGGCCCGCCCCCTAGAACTGTATTTGCTCTGTTCTTCTTGAGTCCGCTTATATACTTGGCTCTGCAGGTCTATCTTCTACGGACAGCCTTGTGTTTATGCTTTCCTGTCCATAGTTCTCTACTGTTTGATTACTCATTGTTGCCCACATTGATGTTGTGTGAGACTTGCCATGTTTTCCCATATGCTTTGGGATGAAAACTGAAGAGATCTCTGGTGGCTGAGGTGGATAGAGGCATGGGAGGGATGTCATTGAAACCTAGGCATGTCATTGGTTCTTTATCTCCACCAATCTGCTGGTAGGGGAACACAATCCACTTGTCTGGACTGGTCTAACAGGACTCAACGAAAGGACATTGACTGGTAAGTAAAATATCACTGTGTTTTTGTTTTTTTTGTTTTTTTTAAATATCTGTTTTTTACTCATTCAGAAGACACCTCGATATGCAAATACGTACAAGCGCACATACGAGGTGAATTTGTTATTACTACATAGACTATATGCCAAAAAATTCAAATTCTAGGCAAGACTTTTGAAAATGCTGTATACAATAGTTTAAAATTCTGCACACTTTATTTGTAATGCTTTTTGTACCAATTTCTCCCATCAGAAGGATCAATTCCTGCCCGCTCCAGGCCCAATACCTCCAACTTTCTCTTTCCATAGAATCAGTCATCCCAGCATTCTCTGTCGTCCTCTTATTAGCTTGGATTGCTTCATATGCTTGGACCTCCCTTCCTTTTGGCAGGTTCAACCTCAACCTCTCTCTATACCTCCTAGTTTTCCCCTTGCCCCCCCCCCCCAAAGCTTTCTTTCCCTCTACTCCCCTGTTCTCTCACTGCCGGCCAGAAAGACCTCCCCCCCCCCCCCCAGTGCTTCCTACCCCCACCTCTGTCAGAACCCCAGTCTTCTTCTCTACCCCCTGACACAGTTTTCTCTAACTCCTAGCAAGACTCGAGTTCTGTCCCCAATTTCTCTCCCTCCCTCTGCTCCCCCACCCCTATCTTTTCTCTCTAACTCCTAGCAAGAGGCCCAGTTCTTGGTCCCCCAAGCACTTTTTCCCTTGTCAGGGACACCCTCCAGCTTACTCTCCATTTGCCCTCCCCCCTGCAAAACCATACTCTCCCTCCCTCTCCCCCAGCAAAACCTTGCAACATGTTTCTCTCCCCTGCGCCCATGCTGGAGGGACCCTGTTCCCTGTATCTGTGTGGCGGTCGCTCATGTTCTCTTCTGCACAGCAGGCGGCTGGCAGTGTGTAGCAACGAGGAAGAGAGAAGCTGCTCGTCCATCTCCTCTACAGTCCTAGGACTGGCTGCTGATGTGAACTGCATGGGACACCATACAGCCACGCTGCTCTGATGGGTGATCTGGTGTTGGGTAGTGAGGGGGGGGAGCATTGCTTAACAGGCAGCCACTCTCCTCTAAGCAGTGCATCACTGGCTGGTGTGTGGGGTAAGGTGGTGCAATTGCTACAGTGGTAGGGACAGCAAAGGGGGGGGGGTTCTGTCAAGGGGAAGACGAGGAGACAAACTGTGCCAGCTTCCATCTGTGCAGATCTCTGTATGGTAAGTGGGGAATTCTTCATGGCACAAATTCTGCATTGCGAAGTAGCACAGAATTCTCCCAGGAGTAATCATTAAAAAATATATTGGGGGGGGGGGGAGAGAAGGCCAGCCCAGTGGCGATGCCAAGTTGCCAAATTTGAGCTGCAAGCTTAAGGATTCTGGAAGGAGTCCTGGTGCATGAACCACTGTCAAGGGACTGTCACTGCAACAACTGAGCTAAAAGTAAGTTGAAGAAATAGGTGAAAAAATATTAAAGTTGCTGTAAATAAAGGCTCATGATGCCAGGTCCTAGATTTGGTACAGAGCGGGAAACCCAAAAGAGCAGGTGGAAGCTGTCAGGACAAAAACTATTACAACTTTAAAATCACTTTCTAAAAATAACATGTTCTAATCAATTGCCTTCCTAGTAAAAACAATATGGCAAAACAGCACAAGAAAATCAAATCACAAATTTGAAAAGGACTTCAAGCAGTTAACTTACTGGAAGACATCTGGCCCAAAGACTGCAGCTAAAGCATTTGCAGACCAAACTTCTTCATGATGGGATGCTACATTGGCTAAAAATTTACACAGAAACTTTAGCAAACTGTAATTAAGAGGTGGAAGCTGCAGCATGAGGTACTTCAACTTTCTTCCAAATTCATCTTCATTATTATAATCTGCAAAAAGGTGATTAAATCATTTAATAAGCCATGGTATACACAGCCTGAAATGATAAAACATTTTACTGCGTATTTTGTCACTATTCCAATAATGTTCTCAAACTCTCGCTCTTGCAGAACACACACCCTGGAAAGTCAACAGCATATTAGCAACTTTTATATTAATGAGATATTTTCTTTGTTTGTTGTGTGCTGGTGAGTCGATACCAACTCCTGGCAGCCCTTGTAGATAGTTTTATCTATCCCCGGGGTTTTCTTGGCAAGGTACAAATGGACGTAAATTGCCAGGCCTTTATTTCATGCAGTAAGCTTACACACCTGGTCTTCCAAGGTGGTCTCTCATCCAAATAATAATCAGGCCCGACCCTGCTTAGCTTACAAAATCAGACAAGATTGGGTTTCCTCAGACTAAATGACTTTCAGGATATACAAGTATGTGATATAGTAAAGGCAGTTTCAAATTAGCAGAGTAAATAATAAAAGGAGAGAATTCTACTTGCATCCTCTCTGGTGTCACCTTCTTCAAAATGAAACATATTTAGACCTGGCTGACTAGCTCAGTGGCAGTGTATACTTTCTTATCCATGTTATCATTAGTCTCTGATCCTTGCCCGTTCAAATTTTTCTTCTGGGGCTTTGCAAATTTGCCGAGGTTTTTTGTTTTTGTTTTTTTTACAGCTGACCAGAAACCATGGATTGATGGGGGAGGTGGGTTTGATCGTGCCCTGGTTCTGACAGGATTTTATATTTCAAATCCAGTCGTTAGAAGATATTGTGAATAGAAGTCAGTGTCTTGCAGAACTTGTGCACTGGTAGTGCCAGTACCTCCTTGGGAGAGCTGCGGTATTGAAGAATAGATTGAAAATCTTTTCTATTGGTAGGCTCCTGGGATGGGAAGAGATCAAGTTCTTTAATGACTGTTTATAAGCATGTTGTATAGGAATACTCTTCCTCGGTTTGATGAATGGTTCTGTTTTCCTAAGGCAATGGCTGGGGGTCCAAGGGCATCTCCTGTATGTTATCACTGGGTCAATAAGCATCACAACTAGTTGGACTGGAGGAGCGGAAGCTGCACGACATTTGATAGGATTCAGGAGACCGTTCTGCTATCGAGGGGGTAGACAACACAATCCTGCACTGGAGTTTCAGTGATGAGAAGGGGTGGCAGCTGAGGGGATAGGAGAGACACGTGAGCCTGCAGAAGACTAGCTGGGTCCTGCACAAATTTTGTCAGGAGGCTAAAGAGTGCTGCTTGGTCTGGAGCTATTGGGTTAACTGCCTTGTCCTGTTTGGCTAGGACTAGCATGGTATCAGTGGGAGTTTCTGAGCCCTTTCTGTCTATGGAGGAAAGATAGGGTTCAAAATGCTTTTCCTTCTGTGAATGTTTACCTGACGAGTTCCCTTTAATGGTGCTGCTAAGAGCTATTTTAGGATTCTTTGGTCCTACTTCATGATGAACTATGGAAGCAATAGTTTCTTTTTTCTGAATGGGATCTGCCTGTGTCTTCAAAGGAGTGGGAGGGACTACAAGGTCCCGATGTGCTGGGCTGCATTGTGATTGCGATCCTGCCTCTGACAGAAGGGAAGTTGCTCTTGTAACTTTGATATTCATGGGATCCCCTGCTAGACCCACTGGGGTCCTCTGAGATGCAGCTTGTGAGATTGCTGCCATAAAGTGTGCCAGGGGGTTGGGGAAGAAACCACAGCAGTGACAGGCAGAGTAAACCACTTTGGGGTTTTTTTAGCTCCTTTCAGCAGTGCAGCTGAGCTCTGGCAATTAGATCGGTCGAATCAGCTGCTCTGGCAATTAGATCGGTCAAATCAACAAAGAGGAAAAGATTTCCTGTTTTAGAACTGTGAGGTGGAGGAAGAGAAGGGCTCTTCTCTACTCAACCGCGGACCGAAAGGACTGATTATTTGGTGCGCACGGATCACTGGCAGGAACAGGGCAACACATGTGCACTGAAGTCTCAGAAGACTTTGTTAACTAGAGGGCAGCTCCAGTTACTCGGCAACGTCAGAGACATCACCAAACAAGTGTGACTGCATTTCCAGCCTGCTTGTCTATGGAGAAAGCCCCACACCCCATGAAACCCCATCCCTTCCTGGCACCTACCAGGAGATTCCTTGATTGCTAGTGGGTAGGCAGAAGCAATCTCCAGTAGCTCCTATCCCATGATCCCCAGCACTAGTCTTGCAGTACTAAAAGCTAGGTGTCTATTAATGCCATTTCGAACCCAGGCGCTTGATTCGACAGGAATGACTGGGGATAGCGTAGTTACTCACTTGTAACAGGTGTTCTCCAAGAGCAGCAGGAATCAGTCCTCACATATGGGTGACGTCGGCGCCGACGGAGCCCTCGCGGAGCAATTTTCCCCAGCTTTCAAAGAAAGCCTTTGGGAATTGCAGCGCGCATGCGCGGTCCCCTTCCCGCCCAAGGGTGCCATCTTAGCCAGTCAGATGACATAGCTAAAAGACAGCATAAAAATTTGCAAAAAAACTAAAGCAGATGATTGCAACTCCAAGGGGAGGAGGGAGGGTTGTGAGGACTGATTCCTGCTGCTCCTGGAGAACACCTGTTACAGGTGAGTAACTACGCTTTCTCCAGGACCAAGCAGGAAGTCAGTCCTCACATATGGGACTCCCAAGCTTAAGGCTACCGGAGACCCTAAGCACAAAAATGAGCTCCCTCTAGCTCAGCAGCACAGAAGGAAGGAATCTTCACTGAATTACCCCCCACCGGTAGCCCCCATCCAGGATGGAGGGTAGGAGTTGCTCAAACCTCAAAGAGATTTCGGAGGACTGCCTGTCCGAAAGCACTGTCCCTGCGGGACTCCCTCTCGAGGCAGTAATGGACCGCAAAAGTCTGGCTCGAGGACCAAATAGCGGCCCGGCAGATGTCTGCCAATAGAACAGAGCGGAGGTAAGCCACTGACGTAGCCTTCGCCCGAACACAATGAGCCGTGACCCGACTATCTAGCGAGAGTCCGGCTGCCCCATAAGCCCAAGCGATACAGTCAGCAACTCAGATGGACAGAGTACGTTTGGAGACAGGGAGCCCCAATTTATTGGGGTCAAAAGACACGAAAAGCTGAGCAGCTTTACGGTGCTCCCGCGTACGGTCAAGGTAGAAGTTCAACGCCCTTCTACAGTCCAGGGTATGCAGGACCATTTCAGCTCGGCTGGAGTGTGGCCTGGGAAAGAAGGTCGGAAGTACCACCTCCTGATTGATGTGAAAAGGGGAGACCACTTTTGGAAGAAATTTCGGGTGAGTCCGTAGGACTACCCTATTTTTGTAGAACCGAGTGTAAGGGGGATCAGACACGAGGGCCTGCAATTCACTTACGCGTCTAGCGGAAGTGAGGGCTATCAGGAATAAGGTTTTCCAAGAAAAAAAACGGAGAGAACAGGTAGCCATAGGTTCAAAAGGCGGACAGGTGATCCGCTGTAAAACCACATTCAGATCCCAGTCAGGTGCTGGCGGGGGCAGAGGTGGTTTAAGTAGAAGGAGACCTCGGAGAAACCTCGCTACGAGAGGGTCGCTGGAAAGAGGTCTGCCGTCCACCGGCACATGATGTGCTGAAAGAGCACTGAGGTGAACTTTGACGGAGTTGGACTTAAGTCCCAGAATATAGAGGTAAAGCAAGTACTGCAAGATCACCGACACCGAGCAGGAGAAGGGATCCTGAGACTGCTGGGCACACCAAGCGGAAAAGCGACGCCATTTAAGGGCGTAGCATTTGCGGGTAGAAGGTCGCCGGGAAGCTAGTACGACCTCTTCCACCTCTGCCGGCAGTAGAAGGGGAGCAAGGACTACCCTTTCAGCAGCCAGGCCATCAGATGTAGAGATCTGAGGTTGGGGTGCAGTAGGGACCCCTGATCCTGTGTTAGGAGATCTGGTTGAAACCCCAGAGGGAACGGATCCTCCACCGCTAGTTGCAGCAGGAGTGGAAACCACGGCTGTCTGGGCCACCGAGGAGCTATCAGGATCATGGAAGCTTTGTCTCGGAGAACCTTGAAAAGAGTTCGAGAGACTAGCGGTATGGGAGGAAAGGCATAGAGAAGGCCTTTCGACCATGAGAGCAGAAAAGCATCCGCCGCTACTCGAAGGGGATGCGGCTGCCGAGAGCAGAAGCAAGGAAGTTGCCGGTTGAGAGGACTGGCAAAGAGATCCATCGTGGGGAGGCCCCACTTCAGAAAAAGATTCTGAACTACCAAGGGATCCAGGCGCCACTCGTGCGGCTGGAGGATCCTGCCGAGTTTGTCCGCCAGGCAATTTTCTTGGCCTGGGAGATAAACTGCCTTGAGAAGAATGCCGTGGCTGACGGCCCAAGAGCAGAGCCTCTGTGCTTCGCGACAGAGAAGGAAGGAGCCTGTGCCTCCCTGTTTGTTCACATAGAACATGGCAACTTGATTGTCCGTCTGGACAAGGACGGACTGGTGAGAAGTCAGGTGGGAGAAAGCCTTGAGAGCCAGACGGATTGCTCTGAGCTCCAGGAAGTTGATCTGCTGCGCAGACTCCCACGTGGTCCAGAGACCTTGAGTACATGCCCCTTGGCAATGCGCTCCCCATCCTAGGAGAGACGCATCGGTCGTCAGCACTTGAGCCGGCGGCGGAGACTGAAAAGGCATTCCGAGCACCAGGTTCGGCCGATGAAGCCACCACTGTAGAGAAGAGGCCAGCGGGCCGGAGATGCTCACTAAGTCGGCTAGGCCGCCCGTGGCCTGTTGCCACTGCTTGCGAAGGCACCACTGAGCAGGCCGCATATTCAGGCGGGCATTGGGGGTCACGTGGACGGTGGAAGCCATATGGCCGAGTAGTCTCAGGAAGCGCCTGGCTGAGACCAGGGACTGGCTGCGAAAACAGCCCGGCTAGGTCCATGAGCCGTTGAGCCCTGTCGAGAGGCAGGAAAGCTCGTGCCTGAAGAGTGTGCAATCTTGCGCCGATGAACTCGAGATCTTGCGAGGGGAGCAAAGTGGACTTTGCGAAGTTTATGACAAAGCCCAAGTACTGCAGAAGAGTCACAGTGCGGTGTGTGGCTTTTGTGACTTTCGGAGAGGACGATGCTCTGATGAGCCAGTCGTCTAGGTACGGAAAGACATAGAGGCCGTGAAGCCGGAGATAAGCCGCCACCACCGCGAGACATTTTGTGAAGACTCGTGGTGCGGAGGATAGGCCAAAGGGCAGTACTCTGTACTGGTAGTGATTTCCGGCCACCACAAACCTTAGGTATTGGCGGTGGCTTGGGTGGATGAGGATGTGCGTGTAGATCCAAGGAGCATAGCCAATCTCCCTGCTGGAGGTAGGGCAGAAGGATTCCAAGGGTAAGCATCTTGAACTTCTCTCTGACGAGGAACTTGTTGAGGTTGCGCAAGTCCAGGATGGGTCTGAGGCCTCCCGTTCTTTTTGGTATTAGGAAAAGCGTAGTTACTCACCTGTAACAGGTGTTCTCCAGGAGCAGCAGGAATCAGTCCTCACTTATGGGTGACGTCGGCGCCGACGGAGCCCTCGTGGAGCAATTTTCCCCAGCTTTCAAAGAAAGCCTTTGGGAATTGCAGCGCGCTTGCGCGGTCCTCTTCCCGCCCGAGGGTGCCATCTTAGCCAGTCAGATGACATAGCTAAAAAAGACAGCAGAAAAATTTGCAAAAAGAACATAAGCAGACGATTGCAACTCCAAGGGGAGGAGGGAGGGTAGTGAGGACTGATTCCTGCTGCTCCTGGAGAACACCTGTTACAGGTGAGTAACTACGCTTTCTCCAGGACCAAGCAGGAAGTCAGTCCTCACTTATGGGACTCCCAAGCTCAAGGCTACCGGAGACCCTAAGCACAAAAATGAGCTCCCTCTAGCTCAGCACCACAGAAGGATAGAATCTTCGCTGAATTATCACCCACCGGTAGCCCACATCCGGGATGGAGGGTAGGAGTTGCTCAGACCTCAAAGAGATTACGGAGGACTGCCTGTCCGAAAGCACTGTCCCTACGGGACTCCCTCTCGAGACAGTAATGGACCGCAAAAGTCTGGCTCGAAGACCAAGTAGCGGCCCGGCAGATGTCTGCCAGCGGAACAGAGCGGAGGTAAGCCACTGACGTGGCCTTTGCCCGAACGCAATGAGCCGTGACTCGACTTTCTAAGGAGAGTCCGGCTGCCCCATAAGCCCAAGAGATACAGTCCGCAACCCAGATGGACAGAGTACGCTTGGAGACCGGGAGCCCCAATTTATTGGGGTCAAAAGACACAAAAAGCTGAGCAGCTTTACGGTGCTCCCGCGTACGGTCAAGGTAGAAGTTCAATGCCCTTCTACAGTCCAGGGTATGGAGGACCGTTTCAGCTCGGCTGGAGTGTGGTCTGGGAAAGAAGGTTGGAAGTACCACCTCCTGATTGATGTGAAAAGGGGAGACCACTTTAGGCAGAAATTTTGGGTGAGTCCGTAGGACTACCCTATTCTTGTAGAACCTAGTGTAAGGGGGATCAGACACGAGGGCCTGCAATTCACTTACGCGCCTAGCGGAAGTGAGGGCTATCAAGAACAGTGTTTTCCAAGACAGAAAACGTAGAGAACAGGTAGCCATAGGTTCAAAAGGCGGACAGGTGATCCGCTGCAAAACCACATTCAGGTCCCAGTCAGGCGCTGGCGGGCGCACAGGTGGTTTAAGTAGAAGGAGACCTCGGAGAAACCTCGCTACGAGAGGGTCATTGGAGAGAGGTCTGCCGTCCACTGGCACATGATGTGCTGAAAGAGCACTGAGGTGAACTTTGACGGAGTTGGACTTAAGTCCCAGATTAGAGAGGTGCAGCAAGTACTGCAAGATCACCGACACCGGGCAGGAGAAGGGATCCTGAGACTGTTGGGTACACCAGACTGCAAAGCGACGCCATTTAAGGGCGTAGCATTTGCGGGTAGAAGGCCGTCGCGAAGCTAAGACGACCTCCTCCACCTCCGCCGGCAGGAGAAGGGGAGCAAGGACTACCCTCTCAGCAGTGAGGACTGGCAAAGAGATCCACCGTGGGGAGACCCCACTTGAGGAAGAGCTTCTGAACTACCAAGGGATCCAGACGCCACTCGTGCGGCTGGAGGACCCTGCTGAGTTTGTCTGCAAGGCAATTTTCTTGGCCCGGGAGATAAACTGCCTTGAGGAGAATGCCGTGACTGACGGCCCAAGAGCAGAGCTTCTGTGCCTCCCGGCAGAGGAGGAAGGAGCCCGTGCCCCCCTGCTTGTTCACGTAGAACATGGCAACTTGATTGTCCGTCTGGACAAGGACGGACTGTTGGGAAGTCAGGTGGGAGAAGGCCTTGAGAGCGAGGCGGATCGCCCTGAGCTCCAGGAAGTTGATCTGCTGAGCAGACTCCCACGTGGTCCAGAGGCCCTGAGTACGTGCCTCTTGGCAATGTGCTCCCCAGCCCAGGAGGGATGCATCGGTGGTCAGCACCCGGGTCGGCTGAGGTGACTGGAAAGGCATTCCGAATATCAGGTTCGGCTGCCGGAGCCACCACCGGAGAGACGAGAGCAGCGGCTCGGAGACGCGCACTAGGTCTGCCAGGCCGCCTGTGGCTTGTCGCCACTGCTGGCGGAGACACCATTGAGCAGACCGCATGTTCAGGCGGGCATTGGGGGTCACATGGACAGTGGAAGCCATATGGCCGAGCAGTCTCAGGAAGCGCCTGGCGGAGACCAGGGGCTGGCTGCGAAAGCGGTCGGCTAGGTCCATGAGCCGTTGAGCCCTGTCGAGCGGTAGGTACGCTCGTGCCCGAGGAGTGTGCAGCCTTGCGCCGATGAACTCGAGATCCTGTGAGGGGAGCAAAGTGGACTTTGCGAAGTTTATGACAAAGCCCAAGTGCTGCAGCAGAGTCACCGTGCGGCACGTGGCGTTGGTGACCTCCTGAGCGGACGCTGCTCTGATGAGCCAGTCGTCGAGGTACGGAAAGACATAGAGGCCGTGAAGCCGGAGATGGGCCGCCACGACCGCGAGACATTTTGTGAAGACTCGCGGTGCGGAGGATAGGCCAAAGGGCAGTACTCTGTACTGGTAATGATTTCCTGCCACCACAAACCTTAGGTATTGGCGGTGGCTTGGGTGGATGAGGATGTGCGTGTAGGCATCCTTTAGATCCAAGGAGCATAGCCAATCTCCCTGCTGGAGGTAGGGCAGAAGGATTCCAAGGTAAGCATTTTGAACTTCTCCCGCACAAGGAACTTGTTGAGGTTGCGCAAGTCCAGGATGGGTCTGAGGCCCCCTGTTCTCTTTGGTATCAGAAAATACCTTGAATAAAAGCCTTGACCTCTCAGGTGGTGGGGCACCGGTTCCACCGCCTGTTCCTGCAGAAGACCTGCTAACTCCTGAAGGAGCAACTCCCTGTGCAGAGGGGGGCGCGAAGGTTCTCCCGGAAAATAGGAGGGAGGGACCTGATGGAAGTGGAGAAGGTAGCCCTCTCGCACGACCTGAAGCACCCAGGCATCTGCGGTGATGCTGGACCACCTGTGGGCGAAGTGAACCAGCCGGCCTCCGGTGCTGGGAGGGACCAGCGGGGGGGGAGAGGCTATGCTGAGCGAGTCAAAAACCCCCTCCCTGCTGAGCAGGGGCTGGTGGTGCAGGCTTGGGGGCTTGCTGCCTACGGGACCCGTTACCCCGTCCCTTGGCCTGCTGGCCCTGTTGGGGAGCTGCAGGGGCCTGATAATGGGGGTACTGTTTGTAGGCAGCCGCCTTCCTCGGGTAAAAGGACTTTTTTCCCGAGCCCTTCTTTTTCTGGGAAGGGGCGGAGGTCTTCCTAGAAAGCCTGGTCCTGGTGAGAGTCTCAGTCTCAATTTGTGCAGCCTTTTCCGCCATGGGCTTGCCAAAGAGGTTTTCGCCTCGGCAGGGGACATCGACCAACTTGTCCTGTACCCAGGGCTCAAGGTCCGACGACTGAAGCCAAGCCTGTCGGCGGGCACCGATGCCGGCTGCGGCCACTCTAGCCGAGGCCTCAAAGCCATCATAGGCTGCTCGGGACATGAACTTTGAGCATTCCCGAATGCCCGTGGACAAGGCTAGGAACCTCCGCAAGGGCTCCTCGGAGAGACCAGCGGAGAATCCGGCTAGCTCTTTAGCCAGATCCCGGAGATACATGCCCATGTAGAGCTGGTAAGTCTGGACACGACATGCGAGCATAGAGCCCTGGAAGCACTTCTTGCCAAGGCCATCCAGGTTACGGGCCTCCCTTCCAGGAGGCACCGAGGAGTGCATCTTCTGGCTCTTAAGACGATGCATGGCCGATTCCACTACCATGGAATGGTGTGGCAGCTGTGCCTTCTGAAAGCCAGGGCTCTTGCGGACCCGATAGATAGAATCGACCCGCTTGCTCAGGACCGGCGAGGAGGCCGGACTCTCCCACATGCGGAAGAGTAGTCGTTCCAGCATAGGAGGAACCGGCACAGTAAAGTGCTCCCTCGCGGGAGAGTCATACTGGAGGGCGTCGAGCTCTTCGGCTCGAGGCTCCTCCTCGGATCCGCAGGGAAGGCCAAAGCCTTGGCCATATCCCTAACGAAGTCCGAGAACCGGGCATCCTCCGGGGGGGACTGCTTCCGAGGCTCGGACCCCGGTGAGTCCGATGGGACACACCGAGTCCGGAAAGAATCAGGTGACTCTTCCTCCTCAGACTCCCAGACCGACTCCGACGAGGACTCGGTGGGGTCGGCCCGGGCAGGGTGCGGCGCCAGCCGCCCCGACGTCGAGGGAGTCGGCGTCGGCGACCTCGGTCCCGAACGGGAGGCCGAGGGTGACCTCGACCGAGGATCGACTCGAGTTCTCATTGACTCGAGGATCGGCTCGGTCTCCGGGGTCGACTTGGACGTCGACGTCCCGGCGGTCGGGGCAGCGGCGCCAGCGAGGCCAGCGAGCAGTGCCCGCTGCTGGTCCATGAAGGCAGACAGTCTGCTCTCCAAGGCCGTCAACCTGAGTCCGAGCTCAGGTGACCCAGCAGCCCCCGACTCGGGCCCCGACGGCGTCGGGCCCGACGTCGGCTGTCGCGGAGGCGAGTCCAGAAGGACTACAGGACTTACCCGGGCAGGCATCTCCGACTCCAGGCGAGGTCGCTTCGGGAGATGTTCCTTCTCCAAGGACCCGGGGCGGCTGTCGGGGCTATGCGACCTGGCCCTCGCGGAGCCAGGAGCGTCCACCGACGCCGCCCTCGCGGGTTTTTTCCTTCCGACGATGGTCCCCGGAGGGAGAACCCCGGTCGGAGGAGCTCCGGCGACGGTCCGAGCTGGAGCCCTTTGACACGGAGGCCTCCGACGAGGTCCGGGTACGGCTGGGGTCAGCGAAGATTCTCTCGCGCTGATGCCGCCGACTTCTCAACGCCTTCGAGGACAGTTTGCTGCAGGGCCCACAGATCAGTTCCTCATGATCCGGGCCCAAGCAGCGGAGGCAAAAGTCGTGTGTGTCGGTTAGTGACATATTTCGGTCACACCGACCACACCGCTTAAAGCCACTGGCAGCCATCGGGGGAAAAAGGGCCCCTGCGAGGTCAAAGGACCGGGCTGCCAGGGAAAACGAAAATGAAAGCTGATTAAGTCAGAAAAACCGTAAAAATGCTAGAGGACTCGAGACCGGCGTCGCGAGTCCGGGCGGGAAAACGATCGGCGTCGAACCGAAAGAAAAAAGTATAAAATAAAGAGGAAAATCAACTTTTTCGCGGGGACAAGACGGGGACGTCTGCAGGGCTCCGCGGAAAAAAGAAGACTGGCTAAGATGGCACCCTCGGGCGGGAAGACGACCGCGCATGCGCGCTGCAATTCCCAAAGGCTTTCTTTGAAAGCTGGGGAAAATTGCTCCGCGAGGGCTCCGTCGGCGCCGACGTCACCCATAAGTGAGGACTGACTTCCTGCTTGGTCCTGGAGAATACCTGGAATAGAAGCCTTGACCCCTCAGGTGGTGGGGCACCGGTTCCACAGCCTGTTCCTGAAGAAGACTTGCTAACTCCTGAAGGAGTAAGTCCCTGTGCAGAGGGAGTCGTGGAGGTTCTCCCGGGAAATAGGAGGGAGGGACCTGGTGGAAGTGGAGAAGATAGCCTTCTCTCACAACATGAAGCACCCAGGCATCTGATGTGATGTTGGACCACCTGTGGGCAAAGTGAACCAGCCGGCCTCCTGTGCTGGGAGGAACCAGCTGAGGGGGAGAGGCTATGCTGATGAAGTCAAAAACCCCCACCCTGCTGAGCAGGGGCCGGTGGTGCAGGCTTGGGGGCTTGCTGCCTACGGGACCCGTTACCCCGTCCCTTGGCCTGCTGACCCTGTGGGGGAGCTGCGGAGGCCTGATATTGAGGGTATTGTTTATAGGCAGCCGCCTTTCTCGGGTAAAAGGACTTCTTTCCCGAGCCCTTCTTCTTCTGGGAAGGGGCGGAGGTCTTCCTAGAGAGCCTAGTTCTGGTGAGAGTCTCCGTCTCGATTTGTGCAGCCTTCTCAGCCATGGGCTTGCCAAAGAGGTTCTCACCTCGGCAGGGGACATCGACCAACTTGTCCTGCACCCAGGGTTCAAGGTCAGACGACTGAAGCCAAGCCTGTCGGCGGGCACCGATGCCAGCTGCGGCCACTCGAGCCGATGCTTCAAAGCCATCATAGGCTGCTCGAGAAATGAATTTGGAGCAATCCCGAATACCAGTTGTCAAGGCTAGGAACCTCCGCAAAGGTTCCTCGGACAGCCCAGCGGAGAATCCGGCTAGCTCTTTAGCCAGGTCTCTAAGGTACATGCCCATGTAGAGCTGGTAGGTCTGGACCCGACAAGCAAGCATAGAGCCCTGGAAACACTTCTTACCGAGGCCATCCAGGTTGCGGGCCTCCCTGCCAGGAGGCACCGAGGAGTGCATCTTCTGGCTCTTAAGCCTATGCATGGCCGATTCCACCACCATGGAATGGTGCGGTAGCTGTGCTTTTTGGAAGCCAGGGCTCTTGCGGACTCGATAGATGGAATCGACCCGCTTGCTTAATACCGGCGACGATGCCGGACTCTCCCACATGCGGAAGAGTAGTCGTTCCAGCATGGGAGGAACCGGTACAGTAAAGTGCTCCCTGGCGGGAGAGTCGTACTTAAGGGCATCGAGTTCTTCGGCTCGAGGCTCCTCCTCGGGATCCGCAGGGAAGGCCAAAGCCTTGGCCATATCCCTGACGAAGTCCGAGAACCGGGCATCCTCCGGGGGGGACTGTTTCCGAGGTTCGGACTCAGGCGAGTCCGAGGGGACACACCGAGTCCGAAAAGAATCAGGTGACTCTTCCTCTTCAGACTCCCAGGCCGACTCCGAGGAGGAATCGGTGGGGTCGGTCCGGGCGGGCGGAGGCGTCGGCCGCCCCGACGCCGAGGGAGTCGGCGTCGACGACCTCGGTCCCGAACGGGAGGCCGAGGGTGACCTCGACCGAGGATCGACTCGAGCCCGCATGGACTCGAGGATCGGCTCGGTCTCCAGGGTCGACTTAGACGTCGACGTCCCGGCGGTCGGGGCAGAGGCGCCAGCGAGGCTAGCGATCAGTGCCCGCTGCTGGTCCATGAAGGCAGATAGTCTGCTCTCCAAGGCCGTCAACCTGAGTCCGACCTCAGGTGACCCAGCAGCCCCCGACTCGGGCCCCGACGGCGTCGGGCCCGACGTCGGACCCCTCGGAGGCGAGTCCAGGAGGACTACAGGACTTACCCGAGCAGGCATCTCCGATTCCAAACGAGGTCGCTTCGGGAGATGTTCCTTCTCCAAAGACCCGGGACGGCTATCAGGGCTATGCGACCTGGCCCTCGCGGAACCAGGAGCGTCCACCGACGCCGCCCTCGCGGGTTTCGCCTTCCGTCGATGATCCCCGGAGGGAGAACCTCTGTCGGAGGAACTCCGGCGATGCTCAGAGCTGGAGCCTCTGGACGCCGAGGCCTCCGACGAGGTCCGGGTACGGGTGGGATCAGCGAAGATTCGTTCCCGCTGATGCCGCCGACTCCTTAACGCTTTGGAGGACATTTTGCTGCAGGCCCCACAGATCAGTTCCTCGTGATCCGGGACAAGGCAGCAGAGGCAATGATCGTGTGTGTCAGTGAGTGACATATTTCTGTCACACTGAACACACCGCTTGAAACCACTGGCAGCCATCGGGGGAAAAAGGGCCCCTGCAAGGTCAAAGGACCGGGCTGCCAGCGAAAAACCGAAACGAAACTGACAGAAAATCAGAAAAACCGAAAAATAAGAGAAGGACTCGCAACGGCGTCGCAAGTCCGGGCAGGAAAGAGACCGGCGTCGAACCGAAGAAAAAAGAGAAAAAAAATCACGAAAAATCAACTTTTTCAGCGGGGACAAGACGACCACGTCTGTAGGGCTCCGCGGAAAAAAGAAGACTGGCTAAGATGGCACCCTTGGGCGGGAAGGGGACCGCGCATGCGCGCTGCAATTCCCAAAGGCTTTCTTTGAAAGCTGGGGAAAATTGCTCCGCGAGGGCTCCGTCGGCGCCGACGTCACCCATATGTGAGGACTGACTTCCTGCTTGGTCCTGGAGAATGCTCCTGCTCACCCACTAGCCACCAGGGAGAGCTTTTGTCTCAACCAGATTCAAGTAGGAAAGGGGTGGGGGGGGTGCAAATAATGCCAGCCCCTTTTAAGAGGTTTCCTATGAGCATCAGGCTACGCATTAGTGACCCCATTCTCCCAGGGAAGAAAAAACACCAGCAAACATGATTTTGCCAATTAACATTATTTGGCAAAATCCATATACTATATCCTTAATGTGCATTAGTAAGTATCCCTCTAAAGAAGGTAACATTTTTACACATGTACATTGCTTTGAAAACAGTCTTCCAAATTAAAGTAACTCATTTGGAATCCAACATGTTGATCTTTATACATAATTCAACGTTTTTGCTATGCTCAGATCTTTGATTATTTGCAGAACTGAAAATGTGAAAATAAATACATAGAGATATTAATGTGTACATTTCCCATGAGAGGTGAAGGAAAGTGGCAGTTCTCTTATTAATGTAGTATGGTGGCCATTCAACTGTAATTTTGGGTCTGTTTACAATATTGCTCAAAGCCCTGTAAACATGTAAATGCCGCTGAATGGGATGTTCAACGGCACTAACATGGTATGTGCTGCTGAATATCTTCAACGCATGCCGCTATACGCCCCCGTGCTAACCACTTAGCATCAGGGCATGTTGTGGGCAGCGATAGTTGCTAACTGGGTAGCAGTGATATTGCACCACTACCTGATTAGTGACCTGTGGGTAAAGCTAGGCACAGCAAAAGCTGGCCTAGCTTTGCCCATAGCAGCTAACTGGGTAGCAGTGCAATATCACCGCTACCCGGTTAGCTTGTGCGGCTGCTGAGGCTGTGCAGCAACCCTGGATATTTAATGTCAGGACCATATATGACCCTGACATTGAATATCTGGGTTTAAAATTCAGCATCAACAGCTAGGTGCTGTACTCATGCCTATCCGCTGGCACTGAATACTGTGCCCATATACCCTACAGGAGAGGAGGGACAGGGGAGATAGGATACCCTTTAAGTATAGAAAAGTTTGTATCAATGAACAGACCTTTGTCAAAGAAGGGGAAGCTGTAAAACTAGAGGGCATATGATGAAGCTGCAAGGGAGTAAACTTAAAAGCAGCATCAGGAAACACTTTTCACTGAAAGGATGGTGGATGCATGGAATGCCCTCCCGATGGAGGTGGTGGGGCAAGAACAGAGACGGAATTCAAAATAGCATGGGACAGACACAATGGAGCACTTATAGCAAAAGGATGAAATCAAAAGCAAACAAACCTCTTAATAGAGGAGGGCTGAACTGCACAGAGCAGCAGGTACAACCCTAAACACAGGCATAGAGATGCAGCTACAATCACTCTAGTCACCTTACTGGGCAGACTAGATGGACCATACTGTCTTTATCTGCCATCATATACTATGTTACTAAGTTAAATTGTAGTACTATACAAATGATAAGCATTAGTAGTAGTATTTTCAGAGCTATGTATTAACACAACCACAAAGTCAATTATGTTGAAAGAGTATCATCTGAAGGAAAAGCGCAGTATATACTAAAATAATAAAGATGATTTCAGGACAGGTTTTAATACTGAAGAGTATCGTCCTAAATGAGAAACATCCATGTTCACCAGATGTCATAACTCCCTGTATTTAACTATCTATTCCCATGCATGGCGCAACTGGGGAAAGCACAGTTACTTACCTGTAACAGGTGATCTCTGGGAACAGCAGGAATAAGTCTTCACATATGGGTACGTCAGTACCGACGGAGCCTGCACGGGAATGCTCCCCAGCATCCAATTAGAAAGCTTTTGGGAGCATCCCTCGCGCCTGTGCGCTGACTTCCCATCTTTTCCACTTCTTCTCCTCAGTTGAGTTTCATAGCTGAGACAAAGGAGAGAAAGAGGAAAGGAAGATAGATAGATAGATACAACTTCTAGGGGAGGTGGGTGGGTTGTGAAGACTTATTCCTGCTGTTCCCAGAGATCACCTGTTATAGGTAAGTAACTGTGCTATCTCCAGGAACAAGCAGGAATGAGTCTTCACATATGGGGACTCCCTAGCTATAGATGCCAGGGGGAGATCCCATAAAATGCGTGTCCCTGGATCAGGAGTGCATTTACCACCCAGGAATCTCCGGCATCCCATGAGGGATGGAGGGTAGGAGTTGAGAAGAGGAGAGCTGTAAGGAAAAACAGCGAACCTAAGGACTACAGAAGAGGAGTCCTTGGTATGTATGATAAGTATCATTAAAATTATTTAATGAACAATTATAATATGGAGTTTACCTACTGGATTGTAGGAAGTAGAGAGCGGGATGGAGTCTACTGGATATGCAGTAGCGGAATCCTCAAGGTGACCTCACAGCAGTGAGGATGAAGGTCCAAACCTGGAATTAGCAGGAGACCCAGGTGTCAACTGGGGCAGGATAAGAACGGCAGGTCTTCAACGGAAAGCTTTATGGGAAAAGCTGAAAATTCTTTTAGGTACAGTGTCATTAACATTGAGGACTAAAAGAAGAAGACTGACCGATTTGGACAACTAGTCCAGTCCTAGAGGGAAGGAGGGGTATGGAAAGAAGCCCGTATTCCCAAGGAGAATAGATGTGTACTCAGAACTAATGAAGATGTACACTGTCTTTCCTATCTGGTGAGAGATAGGAAAGATATTGAAGCCTGACGCTTCAAGGATAGGGAGACTTAGGGCAAAGTAGAAGCTGTTAGCACCACAGCAATGGTTGTGTGCATAAGAGCCCCTACATACTGAGGAACAGTATGAAAATATGGAAAACCACTGTCTGGAACTTCTAAGAAGGTAAAAAAAATTTTATAGCATAGACAGTTAGGGAGATAGTATGTAATACATATCGACCTATAAAAAAGTCTCCCAACAGATGCATATATATATATATATAGGGGGATATATATACCTATATATATGTATATATATATAGATATGTGTAAAGATATATATAAATATATAGATATAGATATAGATATATATGTGGGGGCATAAGTATGCACACACAGCTTACAGACATATGTATGTAGATGCATATATAGAGATATATACATACATGAATATGAGTCTGAAGATATATGTCTACCACTAAGCCCCATAAGAACATTCACATGGGGAATGTGAAGGGGAAAGATTCATCCAATAACAAGAGGGTGAAACCCACTTGACAGATATATAGAGAATCTATTTCCGTGGGCTAAGAGGATGCAGGAATGCAATCCAGTAAAATAACCAGGATGGTTGCGTGAAAAACAGAGGACAATATCAGTCTGTAAAGATCAAGACGGGAGTCCTTTAGAACTCTGACATGGTAGATGGGTAGAAACGCATAGAGAAGATACCAGGAGGACCCACTGAAGGGACATAGGGGTATCATGCGTTACTAGTAACCTTGGATATTCACGCAGAAAAAGCTTATATTCTGAATTATAACAGGAGACAAGAGGGTGTGGAGAACCCTCACAGTCATGGAAATGATTTATAAGCTTTTTCCTACTATATAGAATAGCCCTCAGAGATAAAGTTCAATGCTCTGTAGCAAGGGCCCATAGTAGAAAGCTTCTCTGAAGATTGCAGAGAGCATTGTGCAGGAGAATTATGAGATAAAACTGACTGAAGTCAGGTGTGTTGCCACATCCTAGGAAAAGGAGATGGCTAGAAAGAAGATAATGTGAGAAGCCTAAAATGAGTAGGATTATCCAAGATAGATGAGGACTAGCTTGGAATCACTACTGAGGCTAGACAAAAATTGTGGAAAAGTACCAGTAGTTCAATCACTGGAACTCCTGCATGCACAGCAGCTGAAAAAGACAGCAGAGAATCTTCCTGTGCAAAACAAAGAGAAAACAGACAAAGGGAGAGGAGATATTCCTGTCCCTGTCTGATGAGTTATCTTGAGAATGTATTCAAGGAAACAAAAAGTCTACACTGGAATGAAAGGCTAGAGAAACTTTTCAGTATGGTACCACTCAGTCAGGGGAAACCCTGGATGAGAGGGTAGAGAAAACAGGTAATTGGAGGGTGACTTACCCATATGGCAAGTCAGCTGAAGGAAAAATGTTCATGTTGGGACAGAAACTATCCTGGATAGTTGTAACTTCCCTTCTTGGTAGTAAGAAGAGGAGAATTCTGTAACCCATGGACAAGAATATCCTGACAGCTTGGCATACTGAAAAAGAAAAACCCCAGTGTAGAGCTTTAAGAAAAAACAGTGAACAAACTTCTGCTAGGAAGAAGTTAACTGTAGATTGCAACCTTCAGAACCTATGGTTGCTGGGTATGCTCAGACTGGCTAGAGTTTGGAAACTTCAGACTAGGACGAGGTGTCCCTTGCTTGGGTACATCTGGATGATGGGCAGGAGAAGAATGAAACCTTCTTTTCTTAGGGAAAGAAGGTTTGGTAGGACCATAACAGGGAGGAGTGGCCTAGTGGTTAGAGGTACTTCAGGCCGGAGGGCCAGGGGTTCAAGTCCCACCTGGGGACAGCAATCTCAGGCCGGAGGGGGACTGGGATCTCTAGTCCTATAGGTACTCCTTGTGGTCTTGGGCAAGCCACTTAACCCTCCATTGCCCATGTTCCCTGTAAGTATTAGCATATGTGTGTCATATCCCCTCGTGTTAAATGTATCTCCCAATTGACCGCTTTGACCCGGTGAAAAGCGGGATATAAATACAGCTAAATAAATAAATAAATAAATTTCCTACCTCCTGGGGAAGAAGGCGGCTTAGAATGGTCTCCAGAACCAGGGAAGTCAGTAGAGCAATGAGCAACCTGACGTAAAGCCTCCTTATTGAAGAGATTTTCTCCAGTACAAGGAGAATTACCCAGTGTGTGTTGTGCCCATCTGCTCAAGTCTGAAGCTTGGAGCCAGGCTCTACGACGTGCTCCAATGGCAATAGCAGAGGATCTGCTAACAGACTCAAAAGAGTCTAGAGAAGCACGAGAAAGAAACCAAGAGATATTCCGGCTATGACTAAGAAGCAAGGAATAGTCAGCAGCCTTAGGCTCTGACAAAAAAGGAGTCAAAAGAGATAATTTCTTTGTGATCTCCTGGAGTGTTAGACTCATATAAAATATATAAGAAATAATTCTTGATACCAGCATAGATGTTTGGAAGGTTTGACGTCCAAAGGCATCAAGTGCTCTAGATGCACGACCTGGCGGATAAGAAGAATGCTTCTTCTTGCTTTTTACTTTCCTCATTGCTGATTCCACTACAATGGAATGATGGGGAAGTTGAGTCTTTTGAAACCCTGGAGAGGGGGGCACCTGATACAGAACATTAGTTGCTGTAGAAGGTGAGGGAACTCTTAAAGGTGATTCCCATATTCTTAGAAGAAGATCCTGCAAAGAATGATGTAAAGGAAGCATTATATTTTCCTTTTCTGCAGGAGAGCCTTGGTTAAGATCACAGCCAGGGATAGGAATAGCAAGAAAGGTTGCCATATCAAGGAGAAATTTCTGAAAAGAAGGATCTCCAATGGGAATCATCCCTGGGTAGGCTAAGGTTGAAGAAGCAGCCTGAGCACCAGAAGATGTATTGGTCTGGTGCAGAAAAAGAACCCCACTAGATGGATAGTGATACTGGCAGTCACGATTTGAGGCAGTTAGTACTGCATCGTCCATGCCAGGTATCGATTCCAAACTAGGCATAGAAAGGATCGATGGTACCGATGTAGCTGCAGGAATCGACATCGATACAGATACCGGCAGCTGAGGCGGAATCGGAGACGGTAATGTCATCGAGACAGTCATCGGAGGCTGCTTAAGCGATACCGAGGTAACCAGAGAGTCTTGGTGAATATCCTCGGTACTGCGTATCCGGAAACGATAAGGGTCGGTTCCAAGACGCGTCGGTACCCAGTCATCTAGACTAGATATCGATTCCAGACTCGGCATCAAAGGGAGCGAGTCTATCGATGCATGTCTAGAGGGCACCGACGTCGGTGGTGGTGGTATCGGCGATGCCGATACAGGAAAGTCACTCTGGGTCGTATCGATCGGTCCCGAAGGTACCGAGGATGCCAGATGACAATCCCTGGTGAAGAGTGGAACACTCGACACCGGTGCCGACGCCAGGGTATCGGTACCGCTCGAAGCGGGTACCATCTCCGAGCATGGCTTAGATACAGGAAAGTCAATCAGGAACGTATCGATCGGTCCCGAAGGTACCGAGGATGCCAGATGACAATCCCTGGTGAAGAGTGGAACACTCGACACCGGTGCCGATGCCGGGATATCGGTACCGCTCGAAGCGGATACCACCACCGAGCATGGCTCAGGTATGTTCTGTGAGGGGTGAGCCCCAGGAACAACCTGAAACCCCTGAAATGCTTTGGAGCCCGAAGACTCCCGCCGGGGTTTTAATGCCAATGGGGTCTTGAGGGCAAGGCCGGAGCCGTCATCATGCTTGGCATGAGACCTACCACTCAAGGATTGGCAAGTCTTAACAGACTGTTTGTGGGTTACCTGATCCTGTAGAGAAGAAAAAAACGGTGCCTTCACTGCCGGAATGAAAACGGTATCGAGGGAAACTCGAAAGAGGGAAGGTCTTCTCACAGTATTGTAGCCTGATGGTTCAGGGGAAAAAGGGTCAGGACCCAAACAGGTTAGACACCAGTTATTGGAGTCTAAAAAGAAAACTGTGTTTCCACAGTGAAGGCACTTCTTAGGAGAAGAAGGCTCCATGATGAAGAGGCCTTGTAGGCCCAAAAAGTTAAGACAGAAACAGAGGGAAAAATCTCTCTGAGTTTAAGAAAAAATAAAAGAAAAAACCACTGGCGGTACCGGTGGCGGCGGGAAAAACAGCCGCGACCACAAGAAAACAAGAAATGAAGAATTTAAAGAAAAAGGTTTCTGCGGTGACAGGAGGACGTCCTGCCGGCTCCGCGGAAAAACGAAAACTGAGGAGAAGAAGTGGAAAAGGCGGGAAGTCAGCGTGCAGGCACGAGGGATGCTCCCAAAAGCTTTCTGATTGGATGCTGGGGAGCATTCCCGTGCAGGCTCCGTCGGTACCGACGTACCCATATGTGAAGACTCATTCCTGCTTGTTCCTGGAGATCTATGCTTTCCCTTCACAGGACTTGTTATGGGGAAGAGAAGTCAAATGTTGGCCAAGGATGGTAAGACACATTCAGCCTTTCTAGAAGAAAGGAAATTCATCATGTATAGATTATGTTAGTTAAAGGGTAATTGTCCTTAGTGGCATACAGATTGCCAGGTAAACATACATCTTTAACAAATTGGAAAACAGACATCTTCAAATATTACAGTAAAATGAACAAAACAAAAAAAGCTAAAGCTACCTTGAAAAAGCTGCATCAAATGAATATGTAAGCAGGCAGGGATGACAGGTTCTGGAAGTTTCTGAAGAAAATATCTAAGCAGACTGATAGCTGAGGGTACATCTGCTTCTTTGACCAAGTCCACCTCTTCTCCATTATCATATCTCTGACGGAGCCACTCCACAGTCTCAGCATTTCCATTGACTTGGAAAAGTCCTTCTTGCTCCAGACCTCCTAATTAGCCAGAAGTTACCTTAATTATCTCATTTGTGAACAAATGTGTGGCAAAGCTTTTAATGTTTACCAGATTTCAGGTAAATTAAAGAAATAAACATTCATACACCTAGAATAATGCATTTAGAGAGTAAATTTTATAGACAGGGTGCTTAAGGCTTTCAAAGCATGTACAGTGCCTTGTGAAAGTATTCATCCCCTCGATGCTTGTCCTATTTTGTCGCATTACAAACTGGAATTAAAATAGAGATTTGGGGGTTAGCACCATGTGATTTACACAATATGCCTACCATTTTGAAGGTGCAAAATATCCTTTATTGCGACACAAACAATAATTAAGATAAAAAAAAAAACCACAGAAATCAGGAATGTGCATAGGTATCCCTCCCCTCCCCCCTAAAGTCATTATTTTGTAGTCACCTTTTGCTGCAATTACAGCTGCAAACATCTTGGGATATATATATTTCTCCAGGACCAAGCAGGAAGTCGGTCCTCACATATGGGTGACGTCGGCGCCGACGGAGCCCTCGCGGAGCAATTTTCCCCAGCTTTCAAAGAAAGCCTTTGGGAATTGCAGCGCGCATGCGCGGTCCCCTTCCCACCCAAGGGTGCCATCTTGCTCAGTCTTCTTTTTTCCGCGGAGCCCTACAGACGTTGTTTGTATTCACCGCCGGAAAAGTTGATTTTCTTTGTTGTTTTTCTCGGTTCGGCGCCGGTTCCTTTTCCCGCCCGGACCCGCGACGCCGGTTGCGAGTCCGTTCTTTATTTTTCGGTTTTTTGTCCTTCGTGACAGATTTCGCGCCTTTTTTTCTTTTTCACTGGCAGCCCTGTCTTTTGACCTCGCAGGGGCCCTTTTTACCCAGATGGCTGCCAGCGGGTTTAAGAAGTGTGATCGGTGTAAGAAACTCATGTCTCTTACCGACACACACGATTGCTGCCTCCGCTGCCTCGGACCCGATCATGACCCGATGATCTGTGGTCCGTGTGGCAAAATGTCCTCAAAAGCGTTGAGGAGTCGGCAGCATCAGAGGGAACGTATCTTCTCTGACTCCGGCCGTGCCCGGACCTCGTCGGAGGCTTCGACGTCTCGGGACTCTGGTCCTGAGCATCGTCGGAGTTCCTCTGAGCGGGGGTCTCCTAACCGGGAACATCATCGGAAGAAGAAACCCACGAGGGCGGCGTCGGTGGACGCTCCTGGTTCCTCGAGGGCCAGGTCGCATAGCCCCGATAGCCGTCCCGGGTCCTCGGAGATGGAGAGGCCTTCAAAACATCCTCGTCTCGAGTTGGAGTCCCCTGCTCACGTAAGTGCTGTAGTCCTCCTGGACTCGCCTCCGAAGGAGCCGACGTCAGGCCCGACACCGTCGGGGCCCGAGTCGGAGGCTGCTGGGTCTCCTGAGCTCGGACTCAGGTTGACGGCCTTGGAGAGCAGTCTGACTGCCTTCATGGACCAGCAGCGGGCATTGATCGCTGGCCTCGCCGGTGCTTCTGCCCTGACTGCCGGGACGTCGACGTCCAAGTCGACCCCGGAGACCGAGCCGATCCTCGAGTCCATGAGGGCTCGAGTCGATCCTCGGTCGCGGTCACCTTTGACCTCCCGTTCGGGGCCGAGGTCATCGACGCCGACTCCCTCGGCGTCGGGGTGGACAGCATCGATGCCCGCCCGACCGGAGCCGCTCGACTCCTCCTCCGAGGAGTCAGCCTGGGAAACCGAGGACGAAGAGTCACCTGGTTCTTTTCGGACTCGGTGTGTCCCGTCGGACTCGCCCGAGTCCGAACCTCGGTGACAGTCCCCTCCCCCCCCCCCCCCGGAGGACACCCGGTTCTCGGACTTCATGCGGGATATGGCCAAGGCCTTGGCCTTCCCCGCGGATCCCGAGGAGGAGCCTCGAGCCGAAGAGCTCGATGCCCTCCAGTATGACTCTCCCCCAAAGGAGGCCTTTACTGTACCGGTTCCTCCGATGCTGGAGCGACTTCTCTTCCGCATGTGGGAGAGCCCGGTGTCGTCGCCGGTGTTAAGCAAGCGGGTCGATTCCATTTATCGAATCCGCAAGAGCCCCAGGTTCCAAAAAGCACAACTACCGCACCATTCCATGGTGGTGGAATCGGCCATGCATAGACTCAAGAGTCAGAAGATGCACTCCTCGGTGCCCCCCAGTCGGGAGGCTCGGAACCTGGATGCCCTCGGTAGAAAGTGTTTCCAGGGCTCTATGCTTGCTTGTCGAGTCCAGACTTACCAGCTCTATATGGGCATGTATCTTCAAGACCTGGCTAAAGAAATAGCCGGGTTCTCTGCTGGTCTCTCCGAGGAACCTTTGCAGAGGTTCCAGGCCTTGTCTACTGGTATTCGTGAGTGCTCGAAGTTTATCTCTCGAGCAGCCTACGATGGCTTCGAAGCATTGGCTCGAGTAGCCGGAGCCGGCATCGGTGCCCACCGACAGGCTTGGCTTCAGTCATCCGACCTCGAGCCATGGGTCCAGGACAAGTTGGTCGATGTCCCCTGCAGAGGTGAAAACCTCTTCGGCAAACCCATGGCTGAAAAGGCTGCACAGATCGAGACCGAGACTCTCACCAGGACTCGACTCTCCAGGAAGACCTCTGCCCCTTCTCACAAAAAGAAGGGCTCGGGTAAAAAGCCCTTTTACCCGAGGAAGGCGGCTGCCTATAAACAATACCCTCATTTTCAGGCCTCAGCAGCTCCCCAACTGGGTCAGCAGGCCAATGGACGGGGTCATGGGTCCCGTAGGCAGCAAACCCCCAAGCCTGCACCACCGGCCCCTGCTCAGCAGGGTGGGGTTTTTTGACTTTCTCAGCACAGCCTCTCCCCCTCAGCTACTTTCTCTCGGCACAGGAGGTCGGCTGGTCCACTTTGCCCACAGGTGGCCAGCCATCACATCAGATACCTGGGTGCTTCACATAGTCCAAGAAGGCTATCTTCTGCACTTCCACCAGGTACCTCCCTCCTACTTTCCAGGGGAGCCTCTCAGACTCCTTCTGCACAGGGACTTACTCCTTCAGGAGTTAGCAAGTCTTCTTCAGGAACAGGCTGTGGAACCGGTGCCCCACCACCTGAAAGGTCAAGGCTTTTATTCCAGGTATTTTCTGATACCAAAAAGAACAGGAGGCCTCAGACCCATCCTGGACTTGCGGAACCTCAACAAGTTCCTCGCAAGGGAAAAGTTCAAGATGCTTACCCTTGGAATCCTGCTGCCCTACCTCCAGCAGGGAGACTGGCTATGCTCCTTGGATCTAAAGGATGCCTACACTCACATCCTCATCCACCCAAGCCACAGACAATATCTAAGGTTTGTTGTGGGAGGAAATCATTACCAGTACAGAGTACTACCCTTTGGCCTATCCTCCGCCCCAAGGGTGTTCACCAAATGCCTAGCAGTGGTAGCGGCCTATCTAAGACTTCAAGGCCTCTGTGTTTCCGTACCTGGACGGCTGGCTGATCAGAGCACAATCTTCCCAGGAGGCCACTCACGCTACCCACCGCACTGTGACTCTGCTCCAGCACTTGGGCTTTGTCATAAACTTCGCAACGTCCACTTTGCTCCCCTCTCAGGACCTCGAGTTCATCGGCGCGAGGTTAAACACACTTCAGGCAAGAGCCTTTCTGCCTCTCGACAGGGCAACCAGACTTATGCAGCTTGCCAACCTCTTTCGCAGCAACTCCCTGGTCTCTGCCAGGCAATTTCTCAGGCTGCTCGGCCATATGGCTTCCACAGTCCATGTGACCCCCAATGCCCGCCTGCACATGCGGCCTGCTCAGTGGAGCCTTCGCACACAATGGCATCAAGCCACGGGAAGCCTAGCGGACTCAGTACAGATATCCGACCCGCTGGTCTCCTCTCTGCAATGGTGGCTTCATCTGCCGAACCTGGTGCTCGGAATGCCTTTTCAGTCTCCTCCGCCTTCTCTGGTCCTGACGACCGATGCTTCTCTCCTGGGTTGGGGAGCACATTGCCAAGGGACATGTACTCAAGGCCTCTGGACTCCTTGGGAGTCTGCCCAACAGATCAACTTCCTGGAGCTCAGAGCAATCCGCCTGGCTCTGAGGGCCTTCTCCCACCTCACTTCGCACCAGTCTGTGCTCGTCCAGACGGACAATCAAGTTGCAATGTTCTACGTAAACAAACAAGGGGGCACAGGCTCCTTCCTTCTGTCGGGAAGCACAAAGACTGTGCTCTTGGGCCGTCAGCCGCGGCATCCTCCTCAAGGCTGTTTATCTTCCGGGTCAAGAAAACTGCCTAGCAGACAAACTGAGCAGAATCCTCCAGCCACACGAGTGGCGCTTGGATCCGTTAGTGGTTCAACAGATTTTTCTCAAGTGGGGCCTACCCACCCTGGATCTTTTTGCCAGTCCTCTAAACCGACAACTTCCCCGATTCTGCTCCCGAGAACCGCATCCTCTCCGAGTAGCGGCGGATGCTTTCCTACTCTCATGGTCCACAGGCCTATTGTATGCCTTTCCCCCCATGCCACTGGTGTCTCGGACGCTCTTCAAGGTTCTCCGGGACAAAGCCTCTCTAATCCTCGTGGCTCCCCATTGGCCGAGACAGCCCTGGTTCCCGCTTCTGCTGCAGCTGGCGGTGGACACTCCTCTTCCTCTGGGGTTTCAGCCCGATCTCCTGACACAGTATCAGGGGACTCTCCTACACCCCAACCTCCAGTCCCTTCATCTGATGGCCTGGCTGCTGAAAGGGTAGTCCTTGCTCCCCTCCTGCTGCCTCGAGATGTGGAAGTCGTCGTCTTGGCCTCCAGGCGACCCTCCACCCGTAGGTCCTACGCTCTTAAGTGGCGTCGGTTCTCCGTCTGGTGTGCTCAGCAGTCTCAGGATCCCTTCTCCTGCTTGGTGACGGTGGTCCTGCAATACTTGCTTTACCTCTCCAATCTTGGACTTAAGTCCAACTCTGTCAGAGTGCACCTCAGTGCTCTCTCTGCGCATCACATTCCGGTGGATGGCAGGCCTCTTTCCAGCCACACACTCGTGGCTCGTTTTCTCAGAGGCCTCCTTCTCCTTAAGCCACCTTTGCGACCGCCAGCCCCGGACTGGGATCTGAACGTGGTTTTACAGCGGATTACCTGTCCGCCTTTTGAACCTATGGCTACCTGTCCTCTTCGTTTTCTTTCTTGGAAAACCTTATTCTTGGTAGCCCTCACTTCTGCTAGACGCGTTAGTGAACTGCAGGCCCTAGTGTCTGATCCCCCTTACACTAGGTTCTACAGGAATAGGGTAGTCCTACGGACTCACCCTAAGTTTCTTCCTAAAGTGGTTTCCCCTTTTCACATCAACCAGGAGGTGGTACTTCCAACCTTCTTTCCCAGGCCACACTCCAGCCGAGCTGAGATGGTCCTCCATACCCTGGACTGTAGGAGGGCGTTAACCTTCTACCTTGACCGTACGCGGGAGCACAGGCGAGCTGTTCAGCTCTTCGTGTCTTATGACCCCAATAAGTTGGGGCTCCCTGTCTCCAAGCGTACTCTGTCCATCTGGGTTGCTGACTGTATCGCTTGGACTTATGGGGCAGCTGGCCTCTCGTTGGAAAGTCGAGTCACGGCTCATCGTGTTAGGGCAAAGGCTGCATCAGTGGCTCACCTCCGCTCTGTTCCATTGGCAGACATCTGCCGGGCCGCTACTTGGTCTTCAAGCCAGACTTTTGCGGCCCATTACTGCCTGGAGAGGGAGTCCCGCAGGGACAGTGCTTTTGGACAGGCAGTCCTCCGTAATCTCTTTGAGGTATAGGCAACTCCTACCCTCCGTCCCAGATGTTGGGCTACCGGTTGGAGGCGTATTCATAGAAGATTCCTTCCTTCTGTGCTACTGAGCTTGAGGGAGCTCCTTTTTGGGCTTAGGGTCTCCGGTAGCCTTAAGCTTGTGAGTCCCATATGTGAGGACTGACTTCCTGCTTGGTCCTGGAGAAAGAGTAGTTATTCACCTGTAACAGGTGTTCTCCAGGAGCAGCAGGAATCAGTCCTCACAACCCTCCCTCCTCCCCTTGGAGTTGCAATCCTATGATTTTGTTTTTGCTAATTTTTTGCTGTCTTTTAGCTATGTCATCAGACTGAGCAAGATGGCACCCTTGGGCGGGAAGGGGACCGTGCATGCGCGCTGCAATTCCCAAAGACTTTCTTTGAAAGCTGGGGAAAATTGCTCCGCGAGGGCTCCGTCGGCGCCGACGTCACCCATATGTGAGGACTGATTCCTGCTGCTCCTGGAGAACACCTGTTACAGGTGAGTAACTACTCTGTCTCTATTAGCTTAGCACATCTAGCCACTGGGATTTTCAACCATTCCTCAAGGCAAAACTGCTCCAACTCCTTCAAAAGTTAGATGGATTGCATTGGTGTACATTAATCTTCAAGTCATGCCACAGATTCTCAACTGGATTGAGGTCTGGGCTTTGACTAGGCCATTCCAAGACATGTAAATGTTACCCTTTAATCCACTCTAGTGTAACTTTAGCAGTATGTTTAGGGTCATTGTCCTACTGGAAGGTGAACCTTCGTCCCAGTCTCAAATCTCTGCCAGACAAACAGGTCTTCCTCAAGAATTGCCCTGTATTTAGTGCCATCCATCGTTCCTTCAATCCTGGCCAGTTTTCCTGCCAAAGAAAAATATCCCCACAGCATGATGCTACCACGTTTCATTGTGGGAATGGTAATCTCAGGGTGATGGAAAGTGTTGGGTTTGCGCCACACATGGCGCTTCCCATGATAGAAACATAGAAATATGATGACAGAAAAAGACCACATGGCCTATCTAGTCTGTCCTTCCATATCATGATGGCCAAAAAGTTCCATTTTCATCTCATCTGACCAAAGAACCTTCTTCCGTGTGTTTGAGGGGTCCACCACATGCTGTTGTGCAAACTCCAAATGTGTTTTCTTATTTCTTTAAGCAATGGCTTTTTTCTAGCCATTCTTCCATAAAGCTCCACTCTGTGGAGTGTATGGCTTAAAGTGGTCCTATGGACAGATACTTCCATCTCCACTGTGGATCTTTGCAGCTCCTTCAGTTTATCCTTGGTGTCTTTGTGGCATCTCTAATTAATGCCCTCCTTGCCTGGTCTTTGAGTTTTGGTGGGTGGCCTTCTCTTGTCAGGTTTGTAGTGGTGCCATATTCTTTCCATTTTGTTATGATTGATTTAATGGTGCTCCGTGGTACATTCAGAATTTGAGATTTTTTTTCTTTATAATCCAATTCTAATCTATACTTCTGCACAACTTTGTCTCTGACCTGTTTGGAGCGCTCCTTGGTCTTCATGTTGCTTGCTTAGTGGTGCTGCAGAGTCAGGGGCCTTTCAGAACAGGTATATTTATGCAGGCATCATGTGACAGATCATGTGACACTGATTGCACAAAGGTGTACCCTAATCAACTAACGATGTGACTTCTGAGGTTAATTGATTGGACCAGATCTTATTTACACACTCACAACTTTTCAATTTTTACTTTACATATATACACACATACACACACACATATATACACACATACACACACACATATATACACACATACATACACACACACAAGGTACTTTATTGTCATTCTACTTCACCAATTTGAACTATATTGTTAGGTTCATTAGCTAACATCCAAATGAACCTCCATTTTCATTCCAGGTTGTATTTTGACAAAACAGGACAAAGACCGAGGGGATGAATACTTTCACAAGGCACTGTAAGTACATATGTCGCACCTACTTTATAAGGATGCCTACGTGCCTTTATAGAATACCTTCCCTGAAAGCTCCCATCTAAAAAGTTACCTCTATGTTGGGAGAGAAGTGATGATGTGTGTGTTAGTAGAAATCAGCATATGGGTGTATACTTTATAAAACGCATGTGTAAAATGATAATCTCACCCCTGCTCCACCCGTTCTCTGCCTTGGGAATGCCTATGCATACAGCACATGCAAGCAGGTAATGTATTTTCTGAGGCTATTTTATGCACATATACCCCTGGCGATTTTATTAGTGCTTACTGCAACACACAAAATGACGTTCTATATGCTTACATTTCTTGAATTACAGTAGAAAAAAATTATTGCTAACAATGGAAAAATATTCTGTCTTTATGTGAATTCTCTCTGTAATACTAAACCCAGTAAGAATGATTTTCCACCTCTCAGACTTCCTGTCACAAAAGAGCAAAACTTGATTCTGTAGTTTGCAAATAAGCAATTATTAATAAAACAAAAAAAATCTGTTTATATACTTGGCCTGACAAAATACTAAAGGAAAAAATTAAAAGTAAGTTAAGCAATTTAAACTTATCAAACCCTCTACACATCAAAACATCCAACATGTAGGAAGAGAAAAGATCTTGCAACATCCATTAATGATTAACTTACTTTATCTTTCAGCAATTTGACCATAACTTTATAGTTTAAAATAAAGGTGAAATAGCACAGTTACTTACCTGTAACAGGTGATCTCCGGAACAGCAGGAATTAGTCTTCACATGTGGGAGACGTCGCCGACGGAGCCCGCACGGGAATGCTCCCCAGCATCCAAACACAAAGCCTTTGGGAGCACCCCTCGCGCCTGCGCGGTGGCTTCCCGCCCTTCCTACTGCCTCTCCCCAGTTGAGTTCATAGCTGAGAAAGAAGGAGAGGAAGAGGAAGGAATAGAGAGATACAACTCCTAGGGGAGGTGGGCGGGTTGTGAAGACTAATTCCTGCTGTTCCGGAGATCACCTGTTACAGGTAAGTAACTGTGCTATCTCCAGGAACAAGCAGGAATGAGTCTTCACACGTGGGGACTCCCTAGCTGAGGGTGCCAGGGGAGATCCCATAAAATGCGAAGCCCTGGCAGGTAGGCATTTTCCCAACCTGGATCCCCGGCATCCCCTGAGGGATGGAGGGTAGGAGTTGAGAAGAGAAAAAAAAAAGGTTCCAGAGGAACAGCAAAACCAAAGACTACATTGGGAGAGTAGGCTTTAGAAAGCAAGTCAGTATCATTAAGTATTTAATGAACTAGTACCACATAGCGCTCACCTACCGGATCGTAGGAAGGAGAACTGTGATGGAAGGTACCGTAGACTCAGTAGCGAAGTCTTTGAGGGAACTTCACAGCAGTGAGGGGGAAGTTCCAAATCCGGAAGGGCAGGAGACCCAGGTGTCAACTGGTGCAGGAGAAGAACGGCAGGTCTTCAAGGAAGCTTTATGGGAAAAGCTGAGCACACCTTCAGGAGCAGAGTCCCTAACCCTGAGGGCTGGAAGTAGACGACTGGCCGATCTGGAGAGCCCAGTCCGGAGGAGAACAGGGGCGTACCCCGGAACCAAGGAGTACACTATCAGCCCTAGCCAGGGAAAGGGAAGACATAGGGCCTGAACCTCAGGAAGAGGTGCATAACAAAAGAAAATAGAAGCTGTTGACTTCACAGCAGCAGTTGAGCATAACCGCTCCCAGCGGACTGGTCGGACCCCGTAAGGAGTAACGCAAGTACCTGCAATAGGGAGAAGACGGTAATACACAGGTTGCGGTGGACATCTCCCAGTGGGTGCCTACCAATATAGATAAATATGTAATATATATCTAGGAAAGTAGGGCAGGAAGAGCACCCACTCAGGTACTAAAAACATGTATGCCGTGGAACATACATACGGGAGTATAATACTGATAAGTCGGACCTGCCACTGATCCACAGAAGAACGCCCACCTGGGAAAGTGGCGAGAACAAGGGGGGGGGTCTATGTCTGTGGAGCAGTGGCAGATCAGCGAGATTAACAGTACGGTTGCATGAAGGGCACATCAGGGGAAAGGTCTACGACGTGTCCCCATGGCAGGCACGCAGAAAAAAACTTGTCCCCCGCACCAAACGGGAGACAAGAGGGTATAGTCATCGATAGCCATGGAGTGACTAAGAAGTCCATTCCCTCATATGGAAAAACCCTCAGAGACAAGGGTCCCTGCCTTATGGGAAGCTGCTCTGAAGATTGCAGAGGGCAGCGTGCAGGAGGCGGGGGAAAACTGGCAGCAGTCAAAGATGTCGCCACATCCCGGAAGCTAGGACGAAACCTGCGGGGAGTGGTAATACGCCAGGTAGCAGAGCATCTGGCAGAAGCAGTAAGCACTCTTGGTGACTCCTGCACGCACAGTAACTGACAAAGGGGAAAGGTCTACACTGGAAGAAGAAATTTCGGTATGGCATCTGCTCAAGCAGGGGAACCCTGGAAGAGAAGGGTTCGAGGGACTTACCTAAGGGTAAGTCAGTTGAAAGATAGAATCCCTGGGGCCAGAACTATCATGGAATAGCGGTGACCTCCCTCTTCCAGCAAGGAAGAGGGAATACCGTAACCCCCGGACAAGCATCCGAACCACTTGCCATACTGAAAACGAACTCCAGTGTAGAGCTAGAAGAATAAACTTCCGGTAGAGAAGTTAATCGTAGGCCGCCGCATACCAGAGCCTAAAGCTGCTTGGCATGAGCATCCTGGCGTGGGCCCGGGAACCGCCGACCAGAGTGAGACGTCCCTTGCTTGGGCGCACCTGGCGGGTGGGTGGACGGCTGAAACTTTCTCTTCCTCGGGAAAGGAGGTCTGGCAGGACATTTCCCACACCCGGGGGGAAGAGAGGACTTAGGATGGCTTCCAGTGCTAGGAAGGTCAGCGGAGCACTAAGCAACCTGATGTAACGCTTCGCTATTGAAGAGGTTTTCTCCAGCACACGGAGAATTACCCAGATTATGTTGTGCCCATCTACACAAGTCGGACGCCTGAAGCCAGGCTGTACGACGCACTCCAATGGCAATAGCAGAGGACCTGCTAACAGACTGGAAGGAGTCTAGAGAAGCACGAGAAAGGAACCCAGAGATATTCCTGCAATGATAAAGAAGCAAGGAATATTCAGAGGCCTTAGTTGCAGACAAAAAGGGAGACAAGAGAGATAATCTCTCGGTGACCTCCCGGAGTGTCAGGCTCATATAAAACATATATGAAATAATTCTGGAAGCCAACATGGACGTTTGGAAGGTCTGACGCCCAAAGGTATCCAGCGCTTTAGAGGCACGACCGGGAGGGCGAGAAGAATGTTTCTTCTTACTTCCGACCTTCCGCAGCACCGATTCCACTACAATGGAATGATGTGGAAACTGGTGTTCCTGAAAACCCGGGGAGGGGGGCACCTGATACTGAGCATGCATGGCTGTAGACGGTGCAGGAACCCTCAAAGGCGACCGCCAAACCCCCAGCAGAAGATCCTGCAGGGAAGGGTGTAGAGGAAGCATTACGGCTGCCTGTTCCACAGGACCTGGACTTAGGGAAGGACCCGGGATAGGAATGGCAAGCAAGTCCGCCATGTCAAGGAGGAAATCCTGAAAAGACGGCTCTCCCAGAGGGGCTATTCCGGGGGAGGCGAAGACGGAAGGTGCCGCCTGGACACCAGAAGGCCTAGCGGACTGGTGCCCACTGGACAGAGAAGGACACCAACAGTCCTGATTCGAGGTAGTTGGTACTGCGTATTCGGTTCCGGGAATTGATTCCCAGCTAGGCATCGACGGGGTCGATGGCACCGATGGAACCGCAGGAATCGGCCTCGGCCCCGACCCCGGCCTCAGGGACGGCACTGCCCCCGGCGGTTGAGGTGGTTCCGAGGCAAGCGGAGAGCAGTGGTCAGTAATCTCTGCACTGTGTCGCCCGAAACGTGTCGTAACCAAGCCTTCTAAGCTGGGTATCGACTCGAGACAGGGCATCGAACCGAGCGGGGAGACCGACCCCCTCCTAGAGGGCCCCGGCGGCGGTGGCGGTGCCGGAGATGCCGAACCCGGAAAGCGGATCGGAATCGCATCGATTGGTGCCACAGGCCTCGAGGATCCCCGAGGACGAAGCTCGGTGAAGGGGGACACACCCGACACCGGCGACGACTGCGGGAGATAGGCACCGCTAGACGCCGGGACTCCTCTCGAGCCTGTCTTACCGAGAGGAAAACCCCTCCGGGGCTTACTAACCGGCCCCGAGGGTACCCAGGTAACCAGACAACAAGTCCCAGCGGGGAGTGAAACGCACAAACCCGGCGCCGACGCCGGGGCACCAGCGCTTCTCGACACCGGAACCAACCCCGCTGTTGACCGGGACGACGGAAAACCCGGCTGGGTCGAATCGATCGAAGTCCCCGAGGCCCCCCTTCTAGCGACGAGCGGCGCACTCGACGTCCGCATCGATGCTGGGGGATCGCATGTCCGCGACAGATCGATAGGTCCCGAAGGTACCGGGGGAGCCAGGCGGCGATCCCTGGTGAGGAGTGGAGCACTCGACACCGATGCCGGCGCCGGGGAGGCGGTGCCGCTAACAGCCGGTATCACCCCCACGCAGGATTGGGATGCAGGAAAGCCAGTCCGGGCCGAATCGATCGGCCCCGGGGGTACCAAGGGCACCAGATGACGATCCCCGGCGAAGAGTGAAACACTCGACGCCGAGGAATCGGTACCGCCCGAAGCAGGTACCACCTCCGCGCATGGCTGGGGTGTAGAAACGCCAGACTGGGTCGAGACGATCTGCCCCGAAGGTGCCGAGGACACCAGCTGACGATCACCGGTGAAGAGTGAAACACTCGACACCGACGCCGATGCCAAGGGATCGGTACCGCCCGAGGCGGGCACCACCCCCGCGCATGGCTGGGATGCAGGAAAGTCAGACTGGGTCGAGTCGATCGGCCCCGGAGGTGCCGAGGACACCAGCTGACGATCCCTGGCGAAGAGTGGAACACTCGACGCCGATGCAGGGGAATCGGCACCGCTCAAAGCAGATACCACCCTCGAGCATGGCTCGGGAATGTTCTGTGAGGAGCGAACCCCAGGAACAACCCGAAACCCCTCGGATGCTTTGGAGCCCGAAGACTCCCGCCGGGGTTTATTTGCCAAGGAGGATTCGAGGGGGAGGCCGGAGCCGTCATCATGCCGCGCATGAGACTCACCCCTCAAGACTTGGCTAGTCTTAACAGACTGTTGTGTGGTTACCTGATCCTGGAGAGAAGAGAAAACCGATGACCGCACCTTAGGAGGAAAGACGTCATCGAGGGACACCCGAAAAAGGGAAGGTCTTCTCCCGATACTGAAGCCCGGAGGGCCGGGGGAAAAAGGATCAGGGCTCAAACAGGAGAGGCACCAGGCATTGGAAGTCTAAGTAAAAAACGAAGTCTCCACAGTGAGGGCACTTCTTAGGGGAAGAAGGCTCCATGCTGGAAGCCCGGTAAGCCTCAAAAGGACCAGAGGGAAAGAAGTTCCCTCAAGTGATTAAAAGAAGAAAAAACACCGGTGGTGCTGGTGTCGGCGGGAAAAAAGGCCGCGACCACAAGAAACAAGAAAAGGAAAAGAAAAAAGTTTCTGCGGTAGCAGGAGGTACGTCCTGCTTGCTCCACGGAAAACGAAAAACGAAAAACTGGGGAGAGGCAGTAGGAAGGGCGGGAAGCCACCGCGCAGGCGCAAGGGGTGCTCCCAAAGGCTTTGTGTTTGGATGCTGGGGAGCATTCCCGTGCGGGCTCCGTCAGCGACGTCTCCCACGTGTGAAGACTCATTCCTGCTCGTTCCTGGAGATTAGGCCTTACCTGCTAATTTTCTTTCCTCCAGTCCCTCTAGGCTAGTCCAGAGACATGGACCCACTTCAACCAGCAGACGGAGACCAAAAACAAATGATTCAACCATGTCAACTTATAAGGGTCCTATGCTAGTTTTAATACTTCAATAACAAAGCAGATTAAGAGAGAGGAAACCCCTTAATACTCATGGCTTGTACAAAAGGCCCAGCAATAAAGAGTCTAAACACCTCCCCAACAATGAAGGTTCCCCAAAAGAGTCCAGGCCCTTAAACTATAATAGCATGAAGAAAAGAGGCAAGGGAAATCAGAAATGCTCCCTTTGCCGCCTTCAACACCGATCTGCAAATGGTCCTCCCCAACAACCAATGTGGACGGATCCCGGACTTGACTGGAGCGAACCAAGGAAAGAAAATACAGAAGGTGAAATTAGGCCTTACCTGCTAATCATCCCTCCAGTCCAGTCCAATCCATTAGCATGGGAAGTACCAAAGCATTTCTCAACAACAGGTAGGAAGAGACAGGCTGGACTGCAACATCTGAGCTCTGAAGGCCACAACCTGTCTAGCATGCACATCTAGTCTATAGTGCTGCACAAACAAATGCAGGGATTACCATGTCACTGCCTTACAAATATCCTGCAGTGGAATAAGTCCAAGCTCTTCACAGGATAATACCTGGGCACGAATAGAGTGGGCCTTCAGCCCCAGCGGGACTATCTGTGCTTTAACCAAAGTAGGCTGAAGAAATGACTTCCTTGATCCACCATTCTACGGAAGCTGCCAGCTCTTCCTTGCCTCTCCTCTCCCCCCCCAATACAAACAAATGGTCCTAGCTATGGAAAGACTCCGTCCTTTTCAAATAAATTTGTAACATCCTGCAAACATCCAACTTATACAAAGTTTGAGCCTCCTCACTAGTTTCTATACCAGAGAACTCCAAAAAGTGTAACAGCTTGATTTAGAAGGAACGAGATGCCCAGGTGCATTGATAAGGCAGGCAAAGCGGGAATTTGAGAAGAAACTTGCTACGGAAGCAAAAACACGAAATAAAGACTTTTTCAAGTACATTCGTAGCAAAAGGCCTGTGAGAGAGTCAATTGGACCATTAGATGATAGAGGGGTAAAAGGGGCAGTAAGAGGAGACAAGGCTATAGCAGAGAGACTGAATGAATTCTTTGCTTCGGTCTTTACTGAGGAAGATGTAGGGGTGTTACCCAAGACTGAAGTGGTATTTAAGGTGATACTGCATAGGAATTGAGAGAAATATCGCTACACCGGGAAGATATATTACAACTATTGATAACTGAATAGTAGCAAATCACCTGGACCGGATGGTATACATCCCAGAGTGTTGAAAGAACTGAAATATGAGATTGCAGACCTGCTATTAGTAATCTGTGAACTTTCATTAAAATCATCTGTATACCTGAAGATTGGAGGGTCGCCAACGTAACACCAATTTTTAAAAAGGGTTCCAGGGGTGACCCGGGAAATTACAGACCGGTGAGCCTGACGTCAGTACCAGGGAAATGGTGTAGAAGCCATCATAAAGAACAAAATTACACAGCATGTAGATAGTCATGGCCTAATGGGAGACAGCCAACATGGCTTTAGACAAGGAAGATCTTGTCTTACTAATCTGATCTGTTTTTTTGAAGGGTGTGCATAAACAGGTAGACAAAGGTGAGTCGGTTGATATAGTGTATCTGGACTTTCAGAAAGCTTTTGACAAGGTCCCCCATCAGAGACTTTTGGCGAAGCTAAAAAGTCATGGGATAGGAGGCAGTGTACTATTGTGGATCGGGAACTGGTTAAAAGATAGAAAGCAGAGGGTAGGGCTAAATGGCCAATATTCCCAAGGGAAATGGTGAATAGTGGAGTACCCCAGGGATCTGTACTATTCATAAATGACCTGGAAAGGGAATAACTAGTGAGGTAATCAAATTTGCAGATGACACAAACTGTTTAAAGTTGTTAAAACCCAAGAGGATTGTGGAAAACTGCAGGAGGATCTGGATAAATGGGGCATCCAAATGGCAGATGAAATTTAATGTGGACAAGTGCAAAGTTATGCACCTAGGAAAGAACAACCCACACTATAGTTACAAGATGCAAGGCTCCACATTAGAAACCACCACCCAGGAAAAGATTTAGGAGTCATCGTGGATAACATGTTAAAACCCTCCGCCCAGTGTGCAGCGGCGGCCAAGAAAGCAAATAGAATGCTAGGTATCATAAGGAAAGGGATGGAGAATAAAACAAAGGATATTATAATGCCTCTGTATCGCTCCATGGTACGACCGCACCTTGAATATTGTGTGCAATTGGTCACCGTATCTTAAAAAGGACATAGAGTTATTAGAAAAAGTACAGAAAAGAGCCACCAAATTGGTGAAGGGGATGGAAGGCTACTCCTATGAGAGAGGCTAAAAAGGTTAGGGCTCTTTAACCTAGAAAAGAGGCGGCTGAGGGGAGATATGATAGAGGTGTATAAATTAATGAATGGAGTGGAACGGATAAACGTGGATAAATTGTTTACGCTATCAGAATATAGAAGGACTAGGGGGCATGTAATGAGCTACAGGGTAAACTATTTAAGACAAATAGGAGAAAATATTTCTTCTCTCAACGTGTAATCAAACTCTGGAATCTGTTACCGGAGGATGTAGTAAGGGCTGTTAGTATAGCTGGGTTTAAAAAAGGTTTGGACAAGTTCCTGGAGGAAAGGTCCATAAACCACTATTAAAAAGGGACCCAGGATATCAATGCTTGGCCTAGTACAAGCACTGCAGAACCTGTGTCTTTTGGGGAAACTGCTAGGTACGTATGACCTAGATTGGCCACTGTTGGAAACAGGATACTGGGCTTGATGGACCTCGGTCTGACCCAGTATGGCATTTCTTATGTTCTTATGAGACCACCCTGGGGAGAAGGAATGGCATCAGTCAAATTACCACATTCTTCTTGGATATCACCAAGAATGGCTCTCGAAAGGACAGCGCCTGCAATTCCGAAATTCTCCTTTCCGGGCAAACTGTCATTCGAAACACTGCCTTCCCAATGAAATCTTCGAGAGTTAAGGTCCGAATAGGCTCAAAAAGAGCTTCAACGATGCCAATACCAAATGATAGGGAGGCCTCGGGTGCTTGATGTCCCTCAAGCAGCACACCACATCAGAATGAGTCAAAAGAAATTGACCCTGAATTAGGCCTCTAAAACTGTCTAATGCCGCTACCTGCACTTCAGCAAATTTAAAATCAGATCATTGTCTAGGCCGTCCTGCAAGAAAGTCAAAATGCGAGGGAGAGAGACAGACCCCCAGGGAATTCTCCCCACTCTGCACACCAAGCCTCATATAAAGCATAGTTACTCACCTGTAACAGGTGATCTCCGGGAACAGCAGGAATTTAGTCTTCACATATGGGTATCGTCGGCACCGACAGAGCCTGCGCGGGAACGCTCCCCAGCGTTCAATAGGAAAGCCTTTGGGAGCATCCCACAGCGCCTGCGTGCTGCCTTCCCGCCTTTCCCAACTGTCCCTCTCCAGTTGAGTTTAAAGCTGAGACAAAGAGAGAGGGAAAGAGAGAAAGAGAGAGAGATACAACTCCTAGGGGAGGTGGGTGGGTTGTGAGGACTAAATTCCTGCTGTTCCCGGAGATCACCTGTTACAGGTGAGGAAAGCATAGTTACTCACCTGTAACAGGTGATCTCCGGGAACAGCAGGAATTTAGTCCTCACATATGGGTATCGTTGGTATGATGGAGCCTGCGCGGGAACGTCCCCAGCGTCCAATTAGAATGCTTTTCAGAGCATCCCACAGCGCCTGCGTGTTGCCTTCCCGCCTTTCCCAACTGCCTCTCTCCAGTTGAGTTTTAGAGCTGAGACAAAGAGAGAGCGAGGGAAAGGAAAAGAGATAGAGAGATACAACTCCTAGGGGAGGTGGGTGGGTTGTGAGGACTAAATTCCTGCTGTTCCCGGAGATCACCTGTTACATGTGAATAACTATGCTATCTCCAGGAACAAGCAGGAATGTAGTCATCACATATGGGGACTCCCTAGCTTTAGGTGCCAGGGAGAGACCCCAGAAGTTGTGTGTCCCTGAGAAAGGCTCCACTTCCCCCCATGGATCTCTGGCACCCTACCAGGGATGGTGGGTAGGAGTTGATTAGGTATGGAACAGGTGTTTGAGAACAGCCTGACCAAACAAGGCATCCCGGCGGGAGTCCTTGTCCAAGCAGTAATGGGCTGTGAAGGTATGAACCAAGGCCCAAGTGGCTGCTCGACAGATGTCATCAATAGACACAGAGTTAAGATGAGCCATTGAGGCTACCATGGCTCTCACATTGTGAGCTGTGACATGGCCCTCCAGAGAAAGGTTCTTACTCTGATAGGCGAAAGAAATACACTGAGCAATCCAGTTAGTGTTCTCTTGGAGACTGGAAGTCCCAAATGAGAAGGATCAAAAGCAACAAAGAGTTGAGAGGACTTTCTATGTTGCTGTGTTCTTTGTAAGTAAAAAGCTAGAGCTCTTTTACAGTCCAAGGTATGAAGATTCCTCTCCGCATTTGATGCATTAGGACCTGGAAAAAAGACAGGTAGGTAGACCTCTTGGATGAGATGAAAAAGCGAGACCACCTTAGGCATAAAGTGTGGATGAGTCCTAAGGACTACCTTGTCATGATGGAACCTTGTATAAGGTGGATTAGCTACTAGCACTTGCAATTCACTAATGCGGCGTGCTGATGTGATTGCAATGAGAAAGATAACCTTCCAAGAAAGAAATTTCAAGGAGGTGGTAGCTAAAGGTTCGAAAGGTGGCTTCATGAGCTGCCCAAGAACCAGGTTCAAATCCCATGCCACCGGAGGTAGTCTAATGGGAAGCTTAGTTAGAAGGAGGCCTCTCATAAATCTTGCTATGAAAGGATGAGAGGAAATAGGTTGTCCATTTAGAGGTTTAAGAGAAGCTGCAATAGCACTCAAATGGACTCTTACTGAATTTGTCTTAAGGCCTGCATTAGATAAATGGAGGAGATACTCCAGCAAAGATTGCAGAGGTATCCGCAAGGGGGTTAAGACCCTTTTCCACTTGAAAGCATAAGTGCGTCTAGTGGAAGGTTTTCTGGAAGCATAAAGTACATCTTTCACTTGTTGAAAAAGATTAAAGTCTTGGAGATCTAGGCCTTCAGCAACCAAGCCCTGAGATGCAGAAACTGGGGATTGGGATGCCATAACATTCCGTTCTGCTGAGATAGGAGATCTGGAGCACACCCTAACTCCAGGGAGGGAGCTTGAGAGAGATGTAGAAGCAGAGGGTACCACACTTGCCGTGGCCAATGTGGTGCTATGAGAATCATGTGGCCTCTGTCTCTCTGAAGCTTGAAGAGGGTTTTGGGAATTAGGGGAATGGGTGGAAAGACATACAGGAAGTCTTCACCCCAGTGAAGGAGGAAAGCATCCCTGGCCTGAGCCCCCTGAGCCGGAATTCTGGAACAGAACCGGGGAAGTTTGGCATTCCACAGACTTGCAAAGAGGTCTATGTCCGGGGTTCCCCAAAGTTGAAATATCCTGGTCACCTGGTCTGCATGCAGAGACCACTCGTGTGGAAGCAGAACTTGACCGAGTCTGTCCGCCCAAGAGTTTTGAATGCCTCGAAGATATACTGAATCTGATGCTCTCTGGCGAGGGCCCATAGTCGCAAAGCTTTGTTGCAAAGCAACAGAGAGCCTGTTCCCCCCTGCTTGTTCACATAGAACATGGCTACCTGATTGTCCGTATGAATGAGGACTGTCTTGTAGCTGAGCAGGGAGTGGAACACTCGCAGAGCCAGGAAAATTGCTCTGAGTTCCAAGAGACTGATATGCAGACAACTCTCTTGCGGAGACCAGGTGTCCTGGGTGGAGAAATCTTGCAGATGAGCTCCCCAACCCTTTGGAGAAGCATCTGCTGTGAGAGTTGCTTGGGGTAAGGGTTGTTGAAAGGGGCACCAAAGCAACAGATTGAGTGGACCTCCACCATTGGAGGGACAAAATGAGGCGACTTGTGTTTGCTATTTTGTCTGACAGGCACCCTGATGCCTAGGTCCATTGGGTGGATAAAGTCCACTGAGCTGCCCTCATGTGGAGGCGAGCATATGGAACCACATACACGGTGGATGCCATGTGGCCCACCAATTGCAACATTTCTCGAGCAGTTAGATGAGGCTTTAGCACTGCTTGAGAAGCTAACTGCACCAAGCGAAGGCAACGGGCCTGGGGAAGATAGGCCCTTGCCCTTGTGTTATCCAGAAGAGCTCTAAAGACTGAGTGGGAGTCAGACTGGATTTTGGGATGTTTATTACCAGCCCTAAATACTGAAGGATACGCATTGTGCAGGATAGAGAAGTCTTGGCCTCTGACTGTGTTGGAGCTCGAATGAGCCATTCATCCAAGTAAGGGAAGACGAATATCCCCAGAGTGCGGAGAAATGCTGCTACCACAGCCATGCATTTCGTGAACACCCTTGGAGCAGAGGCCAGACCAAAAGGAAGCACCCTGTATTGGTAGTACTTTCCTTGAAAAAGGAACCGAAGGAACCTTCAGTGGGTTGGATGGATGAGGACATGAGTGTACGCATCCTTGAGATCTAGAGAACAAAACCAATCCCGACTCTGAAGGAATGGAAGCAGACCTCCGAGCAATGTTCCCTCTAATTTTCTGTAGGCTGTGTGCACATAAAATATCAGCTGTGCAGCTTTTGAAAATTTTTGTGCGCCACATAACGACACTCGGACTTATATACTTTAAAATTTGACTACACGCCAGAATACAGTATGTACACCACATTGATTGCACTACAAAATATTGTAGAACTTGTGAAAACCGTAAATGCACAACAACTTTTAAATTTTAAGACGTCTGTGTTGTTTTCTATCAGAATCAGAACCGTAATTTTTGTGCGCTCTGTTGTAAAGTATGTGCGCTCACTCGGCGAGGTGTGTGCGCGCGCACACACGCACAGCTTAGAGGGAACAGTGCCTCCGAGAGAAATCATCTTGAATTTCTCCTTGACAAGGCATTTGTTCAATTCTCTGAGATCTAAGATAGGTCTGTATCCCCCTGTTTTCTTTGGGATAAGAAAATAAGGGAAATAGAATCCTGTGCCCTGTTGATGAAGAGGCACTTCTTCTATTGCCCCTTGGGCAAGAAGGATGGCAACCTCCTGACCTAACAGGTTGATGAGAGAGGTCGGAGAATTGAACTGCTTCACTATTGTGTGAGGGGGCATGCTTGAAAAATAAAGTTTGTACCCCTCCTTTATGATGGAGAGTGTCCAATGCTCTGCTGTTATTTGCCCCCATCTGGGGGCAAAATGACATAACCTTCCTGGAATGGTGGACGGTTCTGGTCCTTCCAGAACCAGAAAGGCTAAGTTCTCTAGCTGAAAGTCAAAGGCCTTGAGGAGGCTGAGGCTGCTGGGCCGGTGGAGGCCTAGCAGCCTTTGCTTTCTTCTGTTTGGGTGGTTGCTGACCTTTGCTTGAAAACTGACCTGCAGAAGATGCCTGCTGACCATAAGCAGGACAAAATCTTTTCTTTTTAGAAAAAGATGTTTTCTTGAACAACTTCTTTCTAACTGGATCAGCAGTGGACTTGGATAGTCTATCCAAGGTGGAATTTTCAGCATCCATTTCATTGGCTTTTTCCTGCCAATCTTTACCAAACAGGTTCTCACCAGTACAAGGGATATTTCCCAATTTATCTTGTACCCAGAGCTCTAAATCAGATGCCTGGAGCCAAGCAATTCTACGTGCACCTATGGCAATAGCTGAGGTTCTGCTTATGCACTCAAAGCAGTCAAAGGCTGCACGGTTGGAGAATTTAGAGACATCTTGGGCATGTTTGACACAAGTAAGAAAGTCCTGTCTTTTATCCTCAGAAATGAAAGGACTTAAAGTCTGTAAATTATCTGTGACCTCCTTTAGGAACATTCCCATGTAGAGACTATAGGAACTGATTCCTTGCAGCAAGCATGGAAGCTTGAAAGACTCTACGTCCAAAAGCATCAAGGGTTCTGCATTCACGTCCTGGAGAATTAGAGGCATGTCTTTTTGCACTTCTGATCCTTCTCATAGCTGACTCCACCACAATAGAGTGGTGAGGAAGCTGAGTCTTATGGAACCCAGGACAAGGAGGGACATGATACATAGTATCCAACCTACGAGAATGAGGAGAGGTGGTAAGAGGTGTTTCCCACATTCTCAACATGAGATCATATAGAATCTCATGAATGGGTAAGGTAGCTGCCTCCTTAGGAGGTTTGGGATATTGTAAAATTTCCAACTCCTTGGCCCTTGGCTCTGTTTCAGGGGCCACAGTAATGGACAGGCCCCAAGCCACCTCTCTGATGAAGTCTTGGAAAGACATGTCCTCTGGAGGAGACATCCTGCGTTTAGGGGAGGAGGACTCCTCTGGAAGAAGCATCGCTGCATCGACAGAACTTTCAGAATCCTCAGATTCTTCTGAGGACTCGAAGTATCGTCTGTCCGGATGCTCCTGTAGAGCCCGATACCCGTACCGACCAAAGTCGGTACCGGGAGTAACCGGTACCGGAGAATCGGTACCGGCGGGCATCGGAGGACAGGATACCGGCAGTGCAGACACCGATGCTGATGTCGATGCTATCGGTAATGGTAACGAACCGGTGCCGGTGGAGTTGTCTGTCGCGGTACCAAGGGTGTCGATGCCACAAGGAAGGCCGCCAGACTGCGTTCCATGGTCAGAATTTTCTGGTCCATGGACGCTGCCAATGCCTGGATGTCGGTACCGGTGGAGACCACCGGTACCCCAGAGCATGGCACCAGGAGATCTGTTGAGGCCGAGCCATCGAGAACATCCTGGAACCCCGATAATGCTTTGGAAGCCGAAGCCTCCCGCCGGGGTAATTTTGCCGGTGCAGAATCCGAGGGCAACGCCAGAGGCATCTCGATGCTTAGGAGATCTACCCTTCGAGGACCAGCTGGATTTATGTTCAGTTACCAGAGATCCACCGGAGGAAGGAGCAGCCCTGGAAGACGCCGATGCCACCAAAGCCGCATCAGAGGGAAACAGGGTACTGAGCTTGGCAGCTCGGTTCTGCCGACCTCTTTTAGACATCATGGCACAGGACACACAATCCGTGATGGAGTGGTCAGGACCTAAACATTTTAAAACACCATTCATGGGTGTCGGTGACGGAAATGGTACTGCCACACTTGGTGCACTTTTTAAAACCTGAGGCAGGTTTTTCCATGTTAAGGAAAGTTTTTGGGCCTAAGGCTCAAAAAGGCGGATGCACCTGAAGAAAATGGAACAGATTTTTTTATTTTTTTTTTTAAATAGGAAAAGAAAGACCGGCGGTACCGGTAGAGCATCGAAGAAGGCAGATGCGACCACAAAAAGAAATAAAGAAAAAGAAAATTCTTCTGCAGTGACAGGAACACGACCTGCTGGCTCCGCGGAAAAAGAAGAACTGGAGAGAGGCAGTTGGGAAAGGCGGGAAGGCAGCACGCAAGCGTTGTGGGATGCTCCCAAAAGCATTCTAATTGGACGCTGGGGAGCGTTCCCGCGCAGGCTCTGTCGGTACAGACGATACCCATATGTGATGACTACATTCCTGCCTGTTCCTGGAGATCGATGCTACCTCCAGGAACAAGCAGGAATCTAGTCTTCACATATGGGGTCTCCCTAGCTGCAGATGCCATGGAGAAAGCTCCAGAAGTTGTGTGCCCCTGTGAAAGGGCTCCACCACTTCCCTCTGGCATCCTACCAGGGATGGTGGGTAGGAGTTGATTAAATATGGAACAGGTGTTAAAGAACTGCCTGACCAAACAAGTCATCCCGGCGGGAGTACTTGTCAAAGCAGTAATGGGCTGTGAAGGTATCAACAAAAGCCCAAGTAGCTGCTTGACCGATGTCATCGATAGACACAGAGTGAAGATGAGCCATAGAAGCTGCCATGGCTCTCACATTGTGAGCTGTGACATGGCCTTCAAGAGGAAGGTTCTTACTCTCAAAGATATACACTGTGCAATCCAGCTAGACAGTGTTCTTTTGGAAACTGGAAGTCCCAAAAGACTAGGATCAAAAGCAACAAAGAGTTGAGAGGACTTTCTATGTTGCTGTGTCCTTTGCAAGTAAAAGGCCAAAGCCCTTTTACAGTCCAAAGTATGAAGATTCCTTTCTGCATTTGAGGTGTAAGGCCTTGGGAAGAATACAGGAAGGTAAACCGCTTGGTTTAAATGAAAAGGTGATACCACCTTTGCCATAAAGTGTGGATGAGTCCTAAGGACTAACTTATCATGATGGAACCTTGTATAAGGAGGATCAGCCACCAACGCTTGCAATTCACTGATGCGACGTGCTGATGTGATTGTGTGGTAGCTTAATGGGAGGCTTAGTTAAAAGAAGGCCTCTCATAAATCTCACTATGAGAGGATGAGAGGAAATAGGTTGTCCATTTAGAGGCTTGAAAGAAGCTGCAATAGTACTCAAATTAACTCTCACTGAATTGGTCTTAAGCCCTGCATTTGATAAATGAAGGAGATACTCCAGTAATGATTCCAGAGGTATCACAAGAGGGTTAAGACCCTTCTGCGAGCACCATTTGGTAAACCTTTTCCACTTAAATGCATAAGAGCTTCTTATGGAAGGCTTCCTGGAAGCATAAAGGATATCCTTTACCTGCTGAGAAAGGTTAAGACCGTGAAGTTCTAGGCTTTCAGCAACCAGGCCCTGAGATGCAGAGACTGGGGACTGGGATGCCACAGCATCCCGTCCTCTTGAGAAAGGAGATCTGGAGCAGATCCTAACTCCAGAGGCAGAGCTTGAGAGAGATGTAGGAGCAGAGGATACCACATTCGCCATGGCCAATGTGGAGCTATGAGAATCATATGACCTCTGTCTCTCTGAAGCTTGAATAGGGTTTTGGGAATTAGGGGAATGGGTGGAAAGGCATACATGAAGTCCTGGCCCCAAAGGAGGAGGAAAGCATCCCTGGCCCGACAACCCTGAGCTGGAATTCTGGAACAGAACCGGGGAAGTTTGGCATTCAGCGGACTTGCAAAGAGGTCTATGTCCGGGGTTCCCCAAATTTGAAAAATTTGGCCATCTGATCTGCATGGAGAGACCATTCGTGTGGAAACAGAACACGACTGAGTCTGTCTGCCCAAGAGTTTTGAATGCCTGGAAGATACACCACAAGGAGATGAATCTGATGCTCTCTGGCGAGGCCCCATAGTCACAAAGCTTTGTTGCATAGCGACAGAGAGCCTGTTCCACCCTGCTTGTTCACATACAACATGGCTATTTGATTGTCCGTTTGAACTAGGACTGTCTTGTAGCTGAGCTGGGTGTGAAATACTTGAAGAGCAAGGAAGACTGCTCTGAGTTCCAGGAGATTGATGTGTAGATAGGCCTCCTGTGCAGTCCAGGTACCATGGGCAGAGAGGCCTTGCAGGTGAGCTCCCCAACCCACCTGTGAGGTATCTGTTGTTAGAGTGATTTGGAGTGGAGGTTGCTGAAAAGGAGACCCTACCAAAAGGTTTTGGGGTGACTGCCACCATTGGAGGGACAAAATAAGGCGATCTGAGTTTGCTATTTTGTCTGACAGGCAACCTGACGCCCGAGTTCACTGAGTGGATAAAGTCCAATGGGCTGCCCTCATATGGAGGCGAGCATAAGGAACCACATGCACGGTGGATGCCATGTGGCCTAGCAACTGTAACATTTCCAGAGTAGTGACGTGAGGTTTTAGCACTGCTTGGGAAGCTAATTGCACCATGCGAAGGCAGCGGGGCTGTGGAAGGTAGGCCCTTGTCTGTCTGGTATCCAGCAGAGCTCCTATAAACTCCAGGGACTGAAAGGGAGCAAGGTAAGTTTATGACAAGCTCCAAATACTGAAGGATGCGCATTGTGCGAGAAAGAGCAACCCTGGCCTCTGGCTCTGAAGGGGCTCGAATGAGCCAGTCGTCTAAGTAAAGGAAGACAAATATTCCCAGGGTGTGGAGAAATGCTGCCACCACAGCCATGCATTTTGTGAACACCCTTGGTGCAGAGGCCAGGCCAAAAGGAAGAACCCTTTATTGGTAGTGCTTCCCTTGAAACAGAAAGCGAAGGAACTTTCGGTGAGTTGGATGGATGAGAACATGAGTGTACGCATCCTTGAGATCTAGAGAACAAAGCCAATCCTGACTCTGAAGGTATGGCAGCAGAGTTCCTAGAGAAATCATTTTGAACTTCTCTGAACAGGAATTTGTTCAATTCTCTGAGGTCTAAAATGGGTCTATGTCTTCCTGTTTTCTTTGGAATAAGGAAATAGGGGGAGTAAAACCCTGTACCTCGTTGGGGAATGGGTACCTCTTCTATTGCCCCTTGGGCAAGAAACACAGTGACCTCTTGACCTAACCAGTCGCTGAGAGAGGTCTGAGAATTAGAACTGTCTTACCATTGTAGGAGGGGGCATGCTGAGGAAATGAAGCTTGTACCCCTCTCTTACAATAGACAGAGTCCAATTTTCTGCTGTTATCTGACCCCATCTGAGGGCAAAATGACATAACCTTCCTGGGATGGTGGAGGGTTCTGGGCCGTTTAGGGCCAGGAAGGCAAAGTTCTCTAGATAGGAGTCAAAGCCCCTGTGGAGGCTGAATCTACTGAGCCGGTTGAGGCTTAGCTGCTTTTGTCTTTCTTTGCCTAGGTTGTTGCTGCTGTCCCTTTTGGGCAGACTGATCTAAGCGATGCCCCTGTTGAGTATAGGAGGGATAAAACTTCTTCTTACTGAAGAATGGCTTCTTAGAGGATTTTTTCCTCGCAGGATCAGCTGTAGATTTAGACAATCTATCCAAAGTGATATTATCAGCATCTATCTCATTAGCTTTTTCCTGCCAATTCTTGCCAAAGAGATCATCTCCTGTGCAAGGAATATTCCCTAGTTTATCCTGTACCCAAATTTCCAAGTCAGATGCTTGGAGCCAGGCAATCCTACATGCACCTACGGCAAGAGCAGAGGTTCTGCTTATGCACTCAAAGCAGTCAAAGGCTGCACGATTCACAAACTTGGAAACATCCTGAGCATGTTTGACAAGGGCGAGGTAATCTTACCTCTTATCATCAGGAAGGAGAGGGTTCATAAGCTCTAAATCTCCTGTGACCTCCTTAAGGAACATTCCCATATATAAGATATAGGAACTGATTCTAGCAGAAAGCATGGAAGCCTGGAAGGTTTGATGTCCAAAGGCGTCAAGAGTCCTACACTCACGTCCTGGAGGATTAGATGCATGCCTTTTTGCACTCTTTATCCTTCTCATAGCTGACTCCACCACCATGGAATGGTGTGGTAACTGAGTTTTCTGAAACCCAGGACAAGGAGGAACTCGATACATGGTGTCGAGTCTTCGAGAGTGAAGAGATGTGGTTAGAGGTGTTTCCCACATGCTCAACATGAGATCATGCAAGATCTCATGAATAGGTAAGGTAGCTGCCTCCTTGGCAGCTTTAGGGTATTGCAGGATTTCCAATTCCTTTGCCCTAGGCTCTTTTTCAGGAGCCACTGTGATGGAAAGACCTCGAGCCACATCTCGGATAAAATCCTGAAAGGACATATCCTCTGGTGGAGATATCCTACGCTGAGGAGAAGAAGAATCCTCAGGAAGAAGTACTCTGATATCGGCAGAGCTTTCAGAGTCTTCAGATTCATCCAAGGATTCAAAGTATCTCCGATCCAGGTGATCGTGCAAGGCACGGTACCGGTACCAATCGAAGTCGGCATCGGAGTGGTCCGGTACCGACCTGTCGATACCGTATGGATACGCATGACTCGGTCCCGGTAGAATACCTGCCGATGTTGATGCAGTCGGTGCCGGTACAGCACAGTTACTTACCTGTAACAGGTGATCTCTGGGAACAGCAGGAATAAGTCTTCACATATGGGTATCGTAGGTACCAACAGAGCCTGCGCGGGAACGCTCCCCAGCGTCCAAAAGGAAAGCTTTTGGGAGCATCCCACAGCGCCTGCGCGCTGTCTTCCCGCCTTTCCCAACTGCCTCTCTCCAGTTAGAGTTTTAAAGCTGAGACAAACAGAGAGAGAGGAAAGGAAAGATATATAGAGAGATACAACTCCTAGGGGAGGTGGGTGGATTGTGAAGACTTATTCCTGCTGTTCCCAGAGATCACCTGTTACAGGTAAGTAACTGTGCTATCTCCAGGAACAAGCAGGAATGAGTCTTCACATATGGGGACTCCCCAGCTAGAGATGCCTGGGAGATCACCCAGATTGTGAGTCCCTGGGAAGGGCTCCACCTGCACCCATGAATCTCAGGCAAGCAGTCAGGGATGGAGGGTAGGAGTTGATTAGGTATGGAACAGGTGTTTGAGAACAGCCTGACCAAACAAGGCATCCCGGCAGGAGTCCTTGTCCAAGCAGTAATGGGCTGTGAAGGTATGAACCGATGCCCAAGTGGCCGCTCGACAGATTTGGTCGATGGACACAGAGTTTAGATGAGCCATAGAGGTTGCCATGGCCCTCACATTGTGAGCTGTGACATGGCCCTCCAGAGAAAGGTTCTTACTCTGGTAGGTGAAGGAAATACACTGAGCAATCCAATTGGAAAGAGTTCTCTTAGAGACTGGAAGTCCTAAATGAGAAGGATCAAAAGCAACAAAAGGTTGAGAGGACTTTCTGTGTTGCTGTGTATTTTGTAAGTAGAAAGAAAGTGCTCTTTTACAATCCAGGGTATGAAGATTCCTCTCTGCACTTGATGCATGAGGTCCTGGAAAAAAGACAGGTAAATACACCTCCTGGTTCAGATGAAAAGCTGAGACCACTTTAGGCATAAAGTGTGGATTAGTTCTGAGGACTACCTTGTCATGATGGAACCTTGTATAAGGAGGATTAGCCACTAAAGCTTGCAACTCACTGATACGGCGAGCTGAGGTGACTGCAATGAGAAAAATAACCTTCCAGGAAAGGAATTTCAAGGAGGTAGTGGCTAAGGGTTCAAAGGGTGGCTTCATAAGCTGGCCAAGAATCAGATTAAAGTCCCATGCCACTGGAGGTGGTCTAATGGGAGGTTTAGTCAAAAGAAGGCCTCTCATGAATCTTGCTATAAGAGGATGAGAGGAAATAGGTTGTCCATTGAGAGGCTTAAGGGATGCTGCAATAGCACTCAAATGGACTCTGATTGAATTTGTTTCAAGGCCTGCATGGGATAAATGCAGCAAATAGTCTAGTAAAGAATTCAAAGGTATTGCAAGAGGGTTGAGACCCTTCTCTGCACACCAAATGGAAAACCTTTTCCATTTAAAAGCATATGAACGGAGATCCCACGTGGCACATGAGGGAGTAAGACGTGTCTTGCTCGCTCCGGGGCTGCCCCACACTAAATAATCGCTTTAAAGCACTTTACTGATCTCCAGTCTTAGAGTGGACCTGCAACTTGGGCACAGCTGAAGGACGTTCGGTGAGGAACGATTGTAGGAGATGCCCCCATTACCGAAGCGAGAAAAAGAGAAGAGTGTCAAGGCAGGGCCTACTACGTCGGCGGCCTTGCAACCACGCTCTCCGGGAACGGACAGCGCTGAATCCGCGACAGAGGACGTTGCATGGGAGGTGGCCCACCTGCTCGACCCAAAATTCGACCATATTCTGCAAAAGCTGGATGAGATGGGAGCAGCAATGTTGGAGGTGGGCCATCGCGTGGAGGAATTAGAGCAGCGAGTGTCAGCTTGGAAGACATGGAGGGGCGATCAACACGGGAGATGGAAGCATAGCGGGTGCAAATTGAGGCCCTCCTCGCAAAGGTCGACGACCTCGAGAATAGGTCCCGCAGGAACAATATTCGGTTGGTGGGGATTCCGGAGGCCCATACGGACGCTCTGCTGGGGCCCTTGCTGGAACAGTGGCTTCCTACAGCGTTGGGACTGTCTGAGCTGGTGGGAGAGCTCAAGGTGGAGCGTGCCCATCGATTGGGGGCCCGTATGGAGTCGCACCAGCAGCCTAGAGTGGCTATTGCTAAAATACTGAACTTTCATCATAAATTTCTGATTTTGCAGGCCTTCCGCAAGAAGAGAGATTTGGTTTTGGACAACCAGCAGATTTTGCTCTTTCAGGATTACTCTGCGGTGGTGGCTGGTAAGCGCAAGGAGTTCTCCGAGGTTTGTGCAACTTTATTTCAGCGGAACACACGTTTTACCTTTGCGTTCCCGGCCACATTGAAGATTATGCACAATGGCAAGAACTATTCTTTTACTAAGGTGGCGGAGGCCAAGAGATTTGTGGAGGGCAACGTGAAGGAGTCTGCTGGAGGAAGCGGGGCGACTTCAAACAGCGCAGGCTGAAGACTGATGGACTGTGCATTCTCTCTTAGGCCAGCAGTGATCTAGGCCTTTATATTGTACATGCGGTGGTGATGGGGCATGTATCCTAGTTGCATGCTCTGTGTGTCTTTTCTTATCAATTTATTGGTTCTTATGTGAAACAATTGTGGGATTTGTGTGTGGTGTGGGTGGATGTGGGGTGGCCCTGAGGTGTCTATAGGGGATCAAACCTCGGCTCGGAGGGCCTGAGGACTCTGGATGGTTTTCTTAATGGGGGATGGGGATAGGGGGGGACGGAGGGGAGGGGAGGGAAGGGGGGGTTGGAGGGGTGGGGGGCCTGGGGCAAGGGGAGGGGGAGAGGTGGAAGAGACAGGGGCTCCAGGGGGGGGGAGGTGGTTGGGTTTGGGACACAGTCGGGGCAGAGCGCCAGATGGTAGAGTTGGGTTTGAGAGCTGGGGAGAACCGTGGATCTGTAGAGTGCTTGCTTAGGGACTATTGGGTGGAGACCTGGTTTGTAGGCTGCCGGGGGTTTAGGCTGGGGAACCCCGGGTGCCTTTTTTGTAAGTTGAGATTGAATGTATGGGTCATCTTTGAAGTAGGGGAGGATGCCACCTGATTTGCGCATAGTGACCTGGAATGTGGGCGGTATCCGGACCCCAGTGAAAGGTGCGAAAATACTGCAGGCTCTGAGGCGGGAAAAGGTGCATGTGGCCCTCTTACAAGAAACTCATTTAAGCACCACAGAACATGAGAAATTGAAGCGAGAGTGGGTAGGACATGTTTCTGCAGCTGCATCTGGGGGCCGGAAATGTGGGGTTGCGATTTTAGTGCAAAAAGGTCTACAGGTGGAATTTCTGCGGGAGGAGGTTGGAGGCCTGGTGGATGGGTGGCGGATATTGCATGCGGGAGAGCGGGACTACACGCATTTGTCACGAGCTCACCAGACATGGTCCCGGCTTGACTATATTCTTATCTCAGAGTGCTTTTGGAAAAGTTCGGAGTGTTGAGATCCGACCGATTGTAGTGTCTGACCATGCGATGGTGGTTCTTGATTGGCAGGGCTGCCGAGGGGGGCAGGGTAAATGGTCTTTCCCGCGGCACTTATGGAAGGATGATGCTTTCCGACAGTACTTAGTGAGGCACTGGGAGGAGTACCTGGCTATTAATGAGCCTCAGGCCAGCAGTGTTGCCGTGTTCTGGGAAGCTGGGAAGGCCGTGCTGCGGGGTCTTATTATTGCGTATGTGGCGCGGGAACGGCGGCTCCTGAATGATAAAATTGTGCGAGCGGCTCAGGAGCTTCAAGTATATAAGCGTGTGACTCTGAGGAGGCAGGATAGCGTAGTTACTCACCTGTAACAGGTGTTCTCCAGGAGCAGCAGGAATCAGTCCTCACATATGGGTGACGTCGGCGCCGACGGAGCCCTCGCGAAGCAATTTTCCCCAGCTTTCAAAGAAAGCCTTTGGGAATTGCAGCGCGCATGCGCGGTCCTCTTCCCGCCCAAGGGTGCCATCTTGCTCAGTCAGATGACATAGCTAAAAGACAGCAAAAATGAAAGCATAGAACTGCAACTCCAAGGGGAGGAGGGAGGGTTGTGAGGACTGATTCCTGCTGCTCCTGGAGAACACCTGTTACAGGTGAGTAACTACGCTTTCTCCAGGACCAAGCAGGAAGTCAGTCCTCACATATGGGACTCCCAAGCTTAAGGCTACCGGAGACCCTAAGCACAAAAATGAGCTCCCTCTAGCTCAGCAGCACAGAAGGAAGGAATCTTCTCTGAATACGTCTCCAACCGGTAGCCCAACATCCGGGATGGAGGGTAGGAGTTGCCTATACCTCGAAGAGGTTACGGAGGACTGCCTGTCTGAAAGCACTGTCCCTGCGGGACTCCCTCTCCAGGCAGTAATGGGCTGCAAAAGTTTGGCTTGAAGACCAAGTAGCGGCCCGGCAGATGTCTGCCAACGGAACAGAGCGGAGGTAAGCCACTGACGTAGCCTTCGCCCGAACACGATGAGCGGTGACTCTACCTTCCAGCACGAGGCCTGCAGCCTCGTAAGCCCAAGCGATGCAGTCCGCAATCCAGATGGACAGAGTACGCTTGGAGACAGGAAGCCCCAACTTGTTGGGGTCATAAGACACGAAGAACTGAACCGCCCTTCGGTGCTCCCGCGTACGGTCAAGGTAGAAGTTCAGCGCCCTTCTACAGTCCAGGGTATGCAGGACCATTTCAGCTCAGCTGGAGTGTGGCCTGGGAAAGTAGGTCGGAAGTACCACCTCCTGGTTGATGTGAAAAGGGGAAACCACTTTAGGAAGGAACTTAGGGTGAGTCCGTAGGACTACCCGGTTTTTGTAGAACCTAGTGTAAGGAGGATCAGATACCAGGGCCTGCAGCTCACTAACGCGTCTCGCGGAAGTGAGGGCCACCAAGAACAAGGTTTTCCAGGAAAGAAAACGAAGAGGACAGGTAGCCATAGGCTCAAAAGGCAGACAGGTAAGCCGCTGTAAAACCACATTGAGATCCCAGTACGGAGCTGGCGGGCGCAAAGGTGGTTTAAGGAGCAGGAGGCCCCGGAGAAACCGAGCCACCAGAGGGTGGCCGGAAAGAGGTCTACCATCCACCTGTAGGTGGTGCGCAGAAATAGCACTGAGGTGGACCTTGACCGAGTTGGACTTAAGTCCAAGATTGGAAAGGGAAAGCAAGTACTGCAAGACCTCTGATGTTGAACAGGAGAAGGGGTCTTGCGACTGCTGAGTACACCAGACGGAGAACCGACGCCACTTAAGAGCGTAGGACTTCTGGGTGGAAGGCCTCCTGGAGGCCAAGACGACCTCTTCCACATCTGGAGGAAGCTGGAGAGGAGCAAGGACTACCCTTTCAGCAGCCAGGCCATCAGATGAAGGGACCGGAGGTTGGGGTGCAGGAGCGTCCCCTGATCCTGCGACAGGAGGTCGGGCTGAAATCCCAGTGGAAGAGGAGTGTCTACCGCTAGCTGCATTAGAAGCAGGAACCAAGATTGCCGCGGCCACCGGGGGAGTCACTAGGATCATCGAGGCTTTGTCCCTGAGCACCTTGAAGAGAGTCCGAGATACCAGCGGCATGGGAGGAAAGGCATATAAGAGGCCTGTGGACCATGGAATCAGAAAAGCATCCGCCGCTACTCTGAGAGGATGCGGTTGTCGAGAGCAGAATCGGGGAAGTTGCCTGTTCAGAGGACTGGCAAACAGATCCATGGTGGGGAGGCCCCACTTGAGAAAGATTCGCTGAACCACCAGCGGATCCAGCCTCCACTCGTGCGGCTGGAGGATCCTGCTCAGCTTGTCGTCCAGGTAATTTTCTTGACCTGGGAGATAGACAGCTTTGAGGAGAAGTCCGTGGTGGACAGCCCAAGAGCATAGCTTTTGTGCCTCCTGACAAAGAAGGAAGGAGCCTGTCCCGCCTTGCTTGTTCACATAGAACATTGCAACCTGATTGTCTGTCGGTATTAGCACCGACTGGTGCGAAACTAGGTGAGAGAAGGCTTTGAGCGCTAGGCGGATGGCTCTGAGCTCCAGGAAGTTGATCTGCTGGGCAGACTCCCAAGGAGTCCAGAGGCCTTGAGTACATGTCCTTTGGCAATGTGCTCCCCAACCCAGGAGAGAAGCATCGGTGGTCAGGACCTGAGAATGCGTAGGGGGCTGAAAAGTCACTCCTAGTACCAGGTTTGGCAGATGAAGCCACCATTGTAGAGAAGAGACCAGCTGGTCGGAGATCTGTACGGAGTCCGCTAGGCTACCCGTGGCTTGATGCCATTGATTGCGAAGGCACCACTGAGCAGGACGCATGTTCAGTCGGGCATTGGGAGTCACATGGACTGTGGAAGCCATATGGCCGAGCAGTCTCAGAAATTGCCTGGCCGAGACCAGGGAATTGCTGTGAAAGCGGCTGGCGAGATCCATGAGCCTTTGGGCCCTGTCCAGAGGCAGGAAGGCCCGTGCCTGAAGAGTGTCCAACCTGGCGCCGATGAATTCTAGATTTTGAGAGGGGAGCAAAGTGGACTTTGCGAAGTTTATGACAAAACCCAAGTGCTGGAGCAGAGTCATAGTGCGATGAGTAGCCTGAGTGGCTTCTTGGGCAGACTGGGCCCTGATGAGCCAGTCATCCAGGTATGGGAACACAAAGAGACCTTGAAGTCTCAGATAGGCCGCCACCACTGCTAGGCATTTGGTGAACACTCTGGGGGCGGAGGATAGGCCGAAAGGCAGTACTCTGTACTGGTAATGGTGTCCGCCCACAACAAACCTGAGGTATTGTCTGTGGTCCGGATGAATAAGGATATGAGTATATGCATCCTTTAGATCAGGGGTCTCAAACTCAAATTGCTTTGAGGGCCAAATGAGGACTTGTAGAATAACCCGGGGGCCGCACAAGACGCAGGCCTCATTTGCATAAGGGCATCATTTGCATAAGGGCATCATTTGCATAAATATTTGCATAATGTTACCATACACTAACTTTTAGTAAACATGCCTCTTAATGAGTGTATGGATAAAGAAAGACTAAAAGATTTCTACATTACTATAAACCAGTGCCAACCGCCAGGCACATTAGGAACTACTAGAAACACTGCTCATTTAGAACCCATAGCAAACCTGCCGTGTCCTAACAGCACTACCAGGACTCACAAAGCACCATACCCTAACTATCAAAAGGCAACACTGCAAATATTAAATCAACACATTTCAGAGAATAACAATACATGACCTACTCGGGAAAGAGAACAAGTGGCAATGTCAAATAGGAATTACATAAACAGAATACCTCAGCTCAGTTACACATGCAGAACATACACCATCACCAAACAAGGAATCACAATTTAGAAACAGGAAGACAATTAAACTGGGAACCCCAAAAGCCAAACTTAGAATGTACAACACTGTAGAAATAAAACTATAAATTGTTGTACCATATAAACCTGGAGCTCTTCTTTAGTGTTAATCCTTTAAGAATGTCTCATGACTTGGTTGCACCTTAGTGTTTCACACAAATATTTGTCAAAAGGAATGTTTGTGTTTATTTCTATTTGCTATACTGCCCTTCATAGTTTTCCAAATACTTATTTTTTTTTATATTTGGCTCCCACAAAGCAATTCTGCTCTTTTCTGAGTCACCTCACCCCACAGACATATATTCAGTGCTTGCCTTCTGTCTCCCCCGTTCCTCTGCTGTCTTCATGAGCCCCTTCATTCTCTCACACTCTCTCAAGGACTCATCACGGGACTGGACTGCCAGAGCAAAATCTTCTTCTTTTATCACCAGGGCAGACTGTGTCTCCTGCAACCTGAGAGTTATTTGATTATTTGTAGTCCTTAGCTCCTCTGCAGCAATTGCAACATCTGACTTTGTGGCTGTGATGATCTCCAGGGCAGCACTCAATCTCTCCTTTTCATCCTGCGCCATCTCCTTCTCCTCAATCTCCTCATGCAACTTTTGACGTAATCGCATCATTTCCAGCTGCACCACTTTCAGCTCTTGTGCATGCTCCTCTTGCAACATATTCAGACGCTCCTCCAGCTGAGCTGAGTTTTTCGGGTTCAGTTCCTTCTCCGTATGCAGCCTGAAGATGCTCAGCTTCAGAGTCTGGATGCTGCTTTCCATGTGGCAGACACGGCTTACCAGAGCTTCACAGTTCTTCCACAGCATGTCATTCTCAGCCATGAAGTCCCATCTGATCTGGTAAGGGCTGATGGGGTGATGCACTTCTGAAGCAATGGGCTGGAGACTCTGACTGGCCACTCCCAGATTCCCCAAGTCTTGGATCAAGGACACTGCTTGCTCCTCTGCTACCCGAATTCTTTGTTGAAGGCCACTGAAGGTCTCAGGTGCTGTGGCATGGACATTCATAGGGAGATCACAGGCCTGGCCATATTCATGCTGCTGAGTTATTCTTCTGCGCTGGGTGGGCGACGGACCTATCAAAGTCCAATTAAACCTACAAGAGGAAACCTTTCTGCCGGCTCCTGCTATACTTGAATGCTACAAGCGGAAATCCAAATAAAGAAAAGCGGAGCCGCCGGAACGGAGGCGGAAGTGAAGTGCTTCATTACAGAAACGACGATAGCGCTGGTCTAGCGAGTGGCCACCGCCGCGCGCTTCTCCGTCTCCATGGAAACCCCGTTTTTGTTTCCTCTGCATCGCGGGCCGCACAAAGGCCGCGTGTTTGAGACCCCTGCTTTAGATCTAAGGAGCATAGCCAGTCTCCCTGCTGGAGGTAGGGCAGCAGGATTCCAAGGGTAAGCATTTTGAACTTTTCCTTTGCAAGGAACTTGTTGAGGTTTCGCAAGTCTAGGATGGGTCTGAGGCCTCCTGTTCTCTTTGGAATCAGGAAGTACCTGGAATAAAACCCTTGACCCTTCAGGTGGTGGGGCACCGGTTCCACGGCTTGTTCCTGAATGAGACTTGCTAACTCCTGAAGGAGTAAGTCCCTGTGCAGAGGGAGTCTGGAAGGCTCCCCTGGAAAGTAGGAGGGAGGTACCTGGTGAAAATGAAGAAGATAGCCCTTTTGAACAATCTGAAGCACCCAGGTATCTGTGGTGATGTTGGACCACCTGTGGGCAAAGTGGACCAGCCGGCCTCCTGTGCTGAGAGAAACCAGCTGAGGGGGAGAGGCTATGCTGAGAAAGTCAAAAACCCCCACCCTGCTGGAGCAGGGGCCGGTGGTGCAGGCTTGGGGGCTTGCTGCCTACGGGACCCATTACCCCGTCCCTTGGCCTGCTTTCCCTGTGGGGGAGCTGGTGAGGCCTGATACTGAGGGTAGTATTTATAGGCAGCACCTTTCCTCGGATAAAAGGGCTTTTTCCCCGAGGCCTTCTTCTTTTGAGAAGGGGCAGAGGTCTTCCTTGAGAGACGAGTCCTGGTGAGAGTCTCCGTCTCGACTTGTGCAGCCTTCTCATCCATGGGCTTGCCAAAGAGGTTATCACCTCGGCAGGGGACATCGACCAACTTGTCCTGTACCCAGGGCTCGAGGTCGGACGTCTGAAGCCAAGTCTGGTGGCGCCCACCGATGCCGGCCGCGGCTACTCGAGCCAAAGCCTCAAAACCATCATAGGCTGCTCGAGAGATAAACTTGGAGCACTCCCGAATACCAGTAGACAAGGATTGGAACCTCTGCAAAGGTTCGTCGGAGAGACCAGCAGAGAACCCAGCTATTTCCTTAGCCAGGTCTCGGAGATACATGCCCATGTAGAGCTGGTATGTCTGGACTCGACAAGCAAGCATAGAGCCCTGGAAGCACTTCCTACCGAGGGCATCCAGGCTTCGGGCCTCCCTACCGGGGGGTACCGAGTGGTGCATTTTTTGACTCTTCAGTCTATGCATGGCCGATTCCACCACCATGGAATGGTGCGGTAGTTGTGCCTTTTGGAACCCGGGGCTCTTGCGGACTCGATAAATGGAATCGACCCGCTTGCTTAACACCGGCGACGACGCCGGGCTCTCCCACATGCGGAAGAGAAGCCGTTCCAGCATTGGAGGAACCGGTACAATAAAGGCCTCCTTCGGGGGAGAGTCATATTGGAGGGCATCGAGTTCCTCGACTCGAAGCTCCTCCTCGGGATCCGCAGGGAAGGCCAAGGCTTTGGCCATATCCCTCACGAAGTCCGAGAACCGGGTATCCTCCGGGGGGGACCGTCTCAGAGGTTCGGACTCGGGGGAGTCCGAAGGGACACACCGAGTCCGAAAGGAACCAGGTGACTCTTCGTCCTCAGATTCCCAGGCCGACTCCTCGGAGGAGGAGTCGACCGGCTCCGGTCGGGCGAGCACTGATGCCATCCGCCCCGACGCCGAGGGAGTCGGCGTCGACGACCTCGGTCCCGAACGGGAGGCCGAAGGAGACCTCGACCGAGGATCGGCTCGGTCTCCGGGGTCGACTTGGAGGTCGACGTCCCGGCGGTCAGGGCAGAAGCGCCAGCGAGGCCAGCGATCAATGCCCACTGCTGGTCCAAGAAGGCAGACAAACTGCACTCCAAGGCCGTCAACCTGAGTCCGAGCTCAGGAGACCCAGCAGCCCCCGACTCGGGCCCCAACGGTGTCGGGCCCGACGTCGGGTCCTTCGGAGGCGAGTCCACGAGGACAACCGTACTTACGTGAGTGGGCAAGTCCACCTCGAGTCGAGGATGTTTTGACGGCCTTTCCGACCCCAAGGACCCGGGACGGGAATCGGGGCTATGCGACCTGGCCCTCGAGGAACCAGGAGCGTCCACCGATACCGCCCTCGCGGGTTTCTTCTTCCGATGATGTTCCCGGGTAGGAGACCCCCTCTCAGAGGAACTCCGACGATGCTCAGGACCAGAGTCCCGAGACGTCGAAGCCTCTGACGAGGTCCGAGCCCGGCCGGAGTCAGAGAAGATACGCTTCCGCTGGTGCTGCCGACTCCTCAATGCTTTTGAGGACATTTTGCCGCATGGCGTGCAGATCATGGGGTCATGATCTGGGCCGAGGCAGCGGAGGCAGAAGTCGTGAGTGTCTGTAAGAGACATAAGTTTCTTACAGAGGTCACACTTTTTGAAACCACTGGTCGCCATCGGGGGAAAAAGGGCCCCTGCGAGGTCGAACGACCGGGCAGCCAGGGGAAAAAAAAGGAAAAAAGCGCGAAAACTGTCACGAAAGACAAAAAACCGAAAAATAAAGGACGGACTCGTAACCGGCGTCGCGAGTCCGGGCGGGTCGAAGAAAAAATAGATAAAATAGAGGAAAATCAACTTTTCTGTGGGGATTCACAGGCAACGTCTGTAGGGCTCCGCGGAAAAAAGAAGACTGAGCAAGATGGCACCCTTGGGCGGGAAGAGGACCTTGCATGCGCGCTGCAATTCCCAAAGGCTTTCTTTGAAAGCTGGGGAAAATTGCTCCGCGAGGGCTCCGTAATTTGAAGATTTATTTGGAGATGCAACGGCGCCTCAATCAACTGCTTCAAGATAGAGCGATCTATTCGCTACAATATTACAGACATCAACTTTTTCGCTATGGGGACCGGACGGGGAAGCTTTTGGCGAGATTGGTTCGCGATGAGGGAGGGAATAGGGTCATAGCGGTGCTTAGGGATGATGCGGGGGTGAGACATCGGGAGACCAGTCAAATCTTGCAAGTTTTTAGGCATTTCTATGAAAACTTGTATACCCCGGAGAGGGAGGACCGGGACACGGCTCGGAGCTTTTTGGATAAATTGCATCTGCCGGGTCTGACCAGGATAGAGGATCTGAATCAGCCCATTTCCGGGAAGGAGATTCAACAGGTTATTCGGAAGGGGGTGCCAAATAAAGCCCCAGGGCCTGATGGCTATGGTGTGGAGTTCTATAAGATCTTGGAGCGACAGGTGGCCCCCACTCTGATAGCTTTGTATGGTGAAGTTTTAGAGACGGGTATGTTTCCTAGAGACATGCGGACTGCGACCATTACGGTCATTCCTAAGCCTGGTAAGAATCCCGAAGAGCCGGCCTCGTATCGGCCGATTTCCCTCATTAATTATGATATGAAACTGTTAGCGTCTGTGCTGGCGGCCCGGATCCAACCTATTCTTCCGAGACTTATTGATACACATCAATCGGGTTTTGTTAAGGGGAGGGAGGCCATTTTAAATATTAGCAAAATTTTATTGAGTATGGATTGGTGCATGTCCCAGGGGGATCCCTTAATTCTGGTAAGCCTAGATGCTGAAAAGGCCTTTGATAGGGTGTCCTGGGTACATATGTTTGAGGCATTGAAGGCCTTTGGGTTTACGGGAGCCTACTTGCATTGGGTGCAGGCCCTCTATACAGAGCCTTTAGCTAGCATCTCCCTGGGCGGGGTGGGCGGGGAGACCTCCCAACCTTTTATGTTATGCCGAGGGACCCGGCAGGGATGTCCTCTTTCCCCTCTTTTATTTGTCCTGCAATTAGAACCCCTGTTGGTGTCCTTGCGTGAGAGGGCCGAGATTAAGGGGGTGGAGTGGCAAGGGGGGGGTCTTAAAGTTAGTGCTTTTGCTGACGACATGTTACTTTGCTTACGGGATCCACAGATTTCCCTGGAAAAGGCGCTACGGCAGATTGAGGAATTTGGGGAGTTTTCGGGCCTTCGGGTGAACAAAACAAAATCCCAGGTTCTAGATGTTGGGGGAACCGTTCGGCCTCACTGGACGGGGGCTTTTCCCCTACAATGGGCGACGGGACAGATACGCTATTTAGGTATCCAGATTCCGGAACAGTTGGCAAATCTGTATGATGTAAATGTGAACCCGCTTTTGGCGGGCACACTTGAGCGGTTGCGGAAGTGGCGGGATATGGAAATTACACTTACCTGGTAATTGTAGTTCCTGAAGGGTCCAGTTTAGTCCTCCACATCCGGGTAGTGCACCTCCTCCTGCAGCACGGAGACTGGACCAATCAGAATCTTGCTCTCATGATGTATCCTGCTGGAGCTCCCATTAGCCCCCCAGTGAACTATTAACAAAGCAGACTTAAAGAAGCAACACATGAAAGAAGCAAAAATAGTAAACTTTCTCTTTACTAAACCCCTTAACAGCTACTATGACCCCCCTCCCCAAACGAGGAAGCCAAGACCCTGCATACCGCTTCTGCCGCCCACCTGGCACCACAGGCAGCAATCGACAATAAAGAAGGAACTAACGTCCCAGAGCAATACGGAAAAGCCCTAGAAACCCCCAACAGAAGGGTTCCTCAGAAATGTCTTAAAGGACTCACCGTTGCCCATTAGCAAGCGCGCCGGATGAAAAAGAATTGACAGAGAGAAGGGAGGGAAGGAGGACTAAACTGGACCCTTCAGGAACTACAATTACCAGGTAAGTGTAATTTCCATTTCCTGAGCGGTCCTCCAGTTTAGTCCTCCACATCCGGGATGTAACAGAGCAGTTAGGAACGGGCGGGACCTTGCAAACCGGCGCGCAAAACCGCCGACCCAAAACAAGAATCCCGAGCAGCCAACACGTCCAAGCGGTAGTGCTTGCTGAAAGCATGGAGGGACGACCAAGTAGCTGCCTTGCAAATCTCCACCGGCGAAACCAGACCATGTTCTGCCCATGACATCGCTTGCGCTCTGGTAGAGTGAGCTCTTAAACCCAACGGCACCTCACGCCCTTGCACAACATAAGCGGACGAAATTGCGTCCTTAATCCACCTAGAAATAGATGACTTCGCCGCTGCTTCGCCTTTCCGCACCCCGCCAAAGAGAACAAACAAGCGATCCGACTTGCGGAAGGTTTCCGAAACCTTTAAATAACAACGCAGTACCCGTCGGACATCTAAGCGATGCAAGCCCGCTTCCAAATCACCCGCTGCGTCAGAGTGAAACACTGGAAGAAATACAGACTGATTCAGATGAAAGGGAGAGACAACCTTTGGAAGAAAGGATGGAACCGGCCGCAGATGGACAGAGTACAACCGGCCGCAAAACTACTCGATCTCTAGAAAAAGATAAGAACGGTTCCCTGCACGAAAGCACCTGTAGCTCCGAAATGCGCCGTGCCGAACAAATGGCCACTAGAAAAACAGTCTTCAGGGTCAGATCTTTCACCGACGCTTGCCGTAGCGGTTCAAAGGGCAGACGAGCCAAAGCTTGCAGGACCAGATTCAAATCCCAAGGAGGAATAACAACCCTACGCGAAGGTCGCAGCCAGAAAACTGCTTTCAGAAACCGTCGGACGTCCGCGTGCATCCCCAGAGAAACCCCTAGCACCTTGCCTCTGTAGCACGCGAGAGCCGCCAGCTGAACCTTCAAGGAACTGGCGGCCAGCCCTTTATCAAATTCGTCCTGCAAAAAACTGAGAATCATGGAAATAGAAGCCGTCGCCGCACGAATCCGATAACGCGAACACCAGTCCTCAAAAATGCGCCACGCGCACATACGCGAGGGAGGTGGACGATTTTCAAGCCCTCAGCAGAGTAGAAAAAACCGCTGAAGAATAGCCCTTCTTCCTTAAGCGAGCCCTCTCAATGGCCAAACCATAAGCGAGAACCGAGCCACCTGAGGCATCCGCAGGGGCCCCTGAATCAGCAGATCCGGCAGGGCTGGAAGCCTCCAGGGAAGCCCGTCGACCAAGCGTACCAGATTCGCATACCAGGGACGTCTGGGCCAATCCGGAGCGACGAGTAGCATCCGACCGCAATGTGCCTCGATGCGCTGGACCACCCTGCCGATCAACACCCACGGCGGAAAGATATAGAGGAGACCGCTCCGCGGCCACGGCTGAATGAGGGCATCTATCCCCTCGGACATGGGTTCTCTCCGCCTGCTGAAGAACCGTCCGGTCTTGGCCGACTGAAACGTCGCCATGAGGTCCATTAGCGGAGGACCCCACCGGCGAACTATCTGCGCGTAGATCTGTGGGTGCAGTTCCCACTCCCCGGGATCCACATGCACCCTGCTGAGAAAATCCGCCATGACATTGTCTTTTCCCGCGATACGCGCTGCCGAAATCGCCGGCAGACGAAGCTCAACCCACTGGAACAACGCTTCTGCCTCAGCTGCCAAGGCCACGCTTCCTGTGCCGCCCTGCTGGTTGATGTACGCCATTGTCGCTGAATTGTCCGAGAGCACCCGGACCGCTCGGCCCTGCAGAGTCGACTCAAAGGTCTCCAGCGCTCTCCGCACCGCACGAAGCTCGAGCCGATTGATCGACCAGGAGGCCTCCTGGACTGACCATGTTCCCTGCGCGAAACAACTTTCGCAGTGGGCACCCCAGCCGAGCAGACTGGCATCCGTTATCACCGGACCCCAGCGAGGCTGTTCCAGGGGTAGACCCGCTCGCAATGTCCGGGAGCACCGCCACCACCGCAGAGCCTGACGAACACGGTTCGGACAAGGCAATCGCTTGTTGAGCGACTCCGTCTGGTTCGACCAACAACACAAGAGGGCTTTCTGAAGCGGACGCATGTGAAACCTGGCCCAGGGAACAACCTCGAGAGTAGCCGCCATCGTCCCCAACAAGTGTAGGTACCACCAAGCAGAAGGAGCGGGCATCCCGAGGAAAGTGTGCACTAGACTTTGCAAGGCTTGAACACGCCGGGACGGTAAGCAAACCAACCCTCTCGCCGTGTCGAACTGAACTCCGAGATACTCGAGGCACTGCGTCGGCACTAACTGACTTTTCTTCACATTGACCACCCAGCCGAGAGATTGCAGGAGAGACACCACTTTCCCTGTAGCCTGCAAGCTCTCCTCTTTGGACTTTGCTCGAATCAACCAATCGTCCAGATAAGGGTGGACTAGGACGCCTTCCTGTCGCAAGGCTGCGGCCACCACCACCATGATCTTGGTGAAAGTGCACGGTGCCGTCGCCAACCCGAGAAGTAGAGCTTGAAATTGAAAGTGCCCCCAGGGGAACGCGAACCGCAGGAAACGCTGATGTACTGATCGGATAGGAATGTGCAAATAAGCCTCGGACAGATCCAGATAAGTGAGGAACTCCCCTTGACGTACCGCCACAATGACGGACCTCAGGGTTTCCATGCGGAAATGAGGAACCCGGAGACAACGATTGACGCCCTTGAGATCGAGAATAGGCCGGAGGGACCCGTCTTTCTTTGGCACCACGAAATAAATGGAGTAGCGCCCCAGACCGCACTCGGCAGACGGAACGGGAACTACCGCCCCCAAGGCGATAAGACGATCTAACGTCAACCGAATTGCTTGCTCCTTGTGTGGGCCTTTGCTGGGAGACAGAACGAAGGAATCCCGAAGAGGACAGGCAAACTCCAGGGCATAGCCTTCCCGGATGACCTCCAACACCCACTGATCGGAAGTTATCCGAACCCAGGCAGGCAGGAAGTTCCGAAGGCGACCTCCGATAACCGGACATCCCTCCGGAATCCACCTGGCGTCATTGCGGCTTGCGAGAAAAGGAAGAGGAAGACGAAGAGGCGGCAGGGGCAAACCTCCTGCCCGCACCCAGGAAGCCACGAAACCCTTGAGCGGTACCCAAACCTACCATGCTGGGAACTCCACAAACGGGACAATCAAAATCGTTGAAAGTCCCGAGACAGACCTCGCGGGACCGACGAAGTTCTGCCGAGTTTAGGCTTATCTTCTGGAAGCCTACCACCTTTCGAGTCCCCTAAATCTTTCACCAATTTATCCAGATCCTCGCCAAACAACAATTTTCCCTTGAAAGGTAATTTACTGAGACGCGACTTAGAGGAACCGTCAGCAGCCCAATTTCTCAACCAAATAGACCTGCGCGCCGCAACCAAGGAAGCCATACTATTAAGCCAATGTTCTAATCAAATCATAATGAACATCCGCCAAGTAAGCTGATCCAGATTCCAAGCGGGTCACTTCTAACAACTTTTGCTGGTCTAAGTTGGATTCATGTCCTAAACGCTGAGCCCATCTTAAACATGCTCTAGCCACCCAGGCCCCACAAATAGAGGCTTGCAGAGACAAGACATTAGTTTCAAAGGCCTGCTTTAATAAACCATCTACTTTCCTGTCCTGCGTATCCTTCAAAGCCGCACTGCCTTCGACTGGAATCATAGTCTTCTTGGTGACCGCCGATACTAGGGCATCAACCCGCGGCGATTTAAACTTGTCCTTGTCCACTATAGGATATAACCGGTTCATCGTACGAATGCCCTTAAGCCCGGATTCGGGCTGATCCCACTCAGTCTGAATCATCTGAGCCACCACGCGATGCACTGGAAAAACTACCTGAGAGTCACGCACAGCTTGAATGAGGGGATCTTCCAGGCCTTCCTCCTCCGCCGAAGGAACTGAGGCAAGATTGAGGGTCTGAAGAGACTCTGTAATCAACGGAACTAACTCCTCCCTCCGAAAACCCCGAATGATCCTGGCCTGATCCTCGGGATCCGGGATTTCCCCCTCCTCCAATTCCTCACCGATGTCCTCAGTCTCCACCGCCAGCTCAGGCTCTGGCCAGTCGACGGCCTCACTCTAAAAAGAGAAACGAGAGCGCTTAGCTGGCTTCTGGACAGTCCGCTGACCCTCCTCACCAGAACGGGAGGGGAGGGACAACGAAGAAGGCCCGGCCTCTGGCAGCTTGCCTAGACGGCCCAAGCGGAAAGCCTGATGCATCAAAAGAACAAAATCTGGCGAAAAATCCATCGAGGAAGGGTCTGACGCAGCATCGGGGAAGGGAACCCCCTGCCCCTTGGCCGCCACAGGAGAAAGTGGAGTTTGAGGGCCTGGAGACGGCTCCCTGTCAGTCAACCGGGCAGGACTAACAGGTTCCAAGGGAGTCTTGCCTTCCATCTGAAGTTCAATGTCAGAGGAGACTGACGCGCAGCCATTACAAACCCCTGACTCTGATACAGCCCCCATGCGAGAACCGCAGACTAAACACTGTGGTCTGGCAGACATTGAAGCAAAGTGACCCCAGGCCAAACCGGACCAAAGAGCCAACCACGAAAAAATTGGTCTCTATAAAGTTTTCTTTTTTTTTTTTTTTTTTAAATGAGAAACGAAGCCTATGGGGATAAGAACCGCAGGTCCAAAAAAAAAAAAAAAAAACCACCAAGCCGGTATCTTTCTAACCCCCAGAACCCGCAGAAGCCCACAAGGACGAGAAAAAAGCGGGAAAAAGAAAAAAGCGCCGGCGCGTTAAAATGGCCGCTGGCACCGAAGGCTGAAGGAAGAAAACAGCGGGAAAAACAACAAATAATACCCCGCAAGCAGCCTTCTGTCCAAAAATAACAAAGAAAGAAAGAAAAATGCTGAAAAACACCACCCTCGATGCCGGAGAGCCGAACGCCGAAAAACCGCAGAGCGGATGGAGCACTGCGGGACAGCCCCGATCAGCGAGGGAAAAGCTCACCCGAAGTGGCAGCCCGCCAAAGCCGTGAATAGCATACAGCCAGCGGGACTAGCCAGAAACGGGGCTGCTAAGACAAGATCTCACCTCCGTACTGTCTACGAGGGAGATCTGTATTAACCCGCTGCCTTCAGCTCTCTCACAGCCAGCAGGGAGAAGTAGCGTGCAGGCTCAGCTCCTCAATCGGGCCCCCCCCTTTAGGTACTACTAGAGGAAATTTAAAGGGACAGCTACCAAAAAGCACAGTTACTTACCTGTAACAGGTGATCTCTGGGAACAGCAGGAATTAGTCATCACATATGGGTACGTCGGTACCGACGGAGCCCGCGCGGGAAAGCTCCCCAGCTTTTCAGATTAAAAGCTTTTGGGGCCTCCCACTGCACATGTGCGCTGCCTTCCCGCCTTCCTGACCAGCTCTCGTCAGTTCGAGTTTAAAGCTGAGACAATAGAGAGAGAGAACAGGAAGATAGATAGATAGAGATACAACTCCTAGGGGAGGTGGGTGGGTTGTGATGACTAATTCCTGCTGTTCCCAGAGATCACCTGTTACAGGTAAGTAACTGTGCTATCTCCAGGAACAAGCAGGAATAAGTCATCACATATGGGGACTCCCTAGCTAAGATGCCTGGGAGATCCCCCTCCAAGGGTAAACCATCTTCGCATGGATCTCAGGCATCCATCCAGGGAAGGTGGGCAGGAGTTGTTTAAGTATGGAACAGGTGTTTGAGAAAGCATTTTGAATTTCTCCTTGAAAAGAAATTTGTTCAATTCTCTCAGATCCAGAATTGGTCTGAAGCCCTCTATCTTCTTTGGTATTAGAAAATAAGGGGAGTAGAATCCCGTCCCCTGTTGAAGAAGAGGGACCTCCTCTATTGCCCCCTGGGCAAGGAGGGAGGAGACTTCCTGACCCAAGAGGGCCAGGAGAGATGGGGGAGAATTTAACTGCCTCACCATAGTATAAGGAGGAAGGTCGGAAAAATGGAGTTTGTAACCCTCTCTGATGATAGAGAGGGTCCATTGCTCTGATGTAATTTGCTCCCATCTGGGAGCAAAGTGAGCTAACCTTCCGGGTATGGTGAGGGGCTCTGGTTGTTCTAGAGCCAGAAAAGTTAAGTTCTCTAGGGGCAAGTCAAAACCCCTGAGGGGGTGGAGCCTGCTGAGGCGTAGCAGACGCCGCAGGCTTTGACCTTGCCTGTTTAGGTTGCTGACGTTTAGCAGCAAAACGAGGCTGAGAGGATTGTTGGCCAGTATTTGTGGAAAATCTGGACTTCTTGTAATAAGGCCTCTTAAAAGACTTCTTCTTGGCAGGAGTGGAGGTAGACTTAGAAAGTCTAGCTAAGGTGGCATTTTATGCGTCCATTTGAGTGGCCTTAATTTGCCACTCCTCACCAAATAAGTTCTCACCTGTACAGGGCAGATTTCGTAAGCCATCTAGGACCCAAGGTTCTAGATCAGAAGCCTGGAGCCAAGCAAGACGTCGGGCTGCTATAGCAATGCCCGAAGCCCTACCAGCACCCTCAAAGGAATCAAAAGCTGCCCTGTTGGAGAACTTTGAAATATCCAAAAGGTGTTTCACTAAGGAAATGAACTGCTCCCTCTTATCCTCAGGGATAAAGGGGGCAAAATGCCGAACTTTTAGAGCGATTTCACTGAGAAACATGCCCATGTAAAGACTATAGGAATTAATCCTGGCTATAAGCATAGTAGCCTGGAAAATTTTCCTGCCAAAAGAGTCTAGAGTCTTACATTCTCGCCCTGGAGGAGTAGAAGAGTGCCTTTTGGTACTCTTTATCTTCTTCATCGCAGACTTCACCACAATAGAATGGTGAGGCAACTGGGATTTTTGGAAACCAGGAGAAGGGGGGACACGGTACATGGTGTCCAACCTGCGAGAAGAAGGAGACAATGTTAGAGGAGCCTCCCATAAGTCCATCAAGTGTTCTTGAAGGATTTCATGGATAGGCAGGGTAACTGCCTCTTTAGGAGACTTAGAGTATCCTAAAATATCCAGTTTCTTTGATCTGGGTTCCTTTTCAGAGGATGAAGCAATAGAAAGACCTTTAGCCATTTCTATGATGAAGTCCTGAAAGGACAAATCCTCTGGTGGAGACATTCTCCTTTTAGGAGAAGAAGGCACCTCAGGAAGATCAAGGGAGAACTCATCAGAATCATCAGAGGAGTTAAAATCCTCTGAAGAAGCAGAGTATCCTCTATGTGCTTCCAACGCACGATACGCATACCGTTCGGTATCGACATCGGGCGTACCGGGTATGGGATCGGTACTGGGCAAAAGCCCGGATCCGGCATGCGGAACCGATCTGCGTTTGGAAGACGATGGCCTCGGTTCCGGTATGGAAGCCATTACCGGAACCGGACCCGGTACCGCTGGCTGCGGTACCGAGGGCGTAGCAGCATTAATAAAAGCCAGAATGGCCTGCTGCATGACTTGGACAGTATTGCCCATAGACGCCACTGCTGCCTGGATGTCGGTACCGGTATGGGCCGGTACCCCAGAGCAGTACAACAGGTGATCTGTCGAGGCCGCGCCATCGATGTCAACCTGTGACCCCATGATTGCTTTGGAGGCCGGAACCTCCCGCCGGGGTTTTTTGGCCTGGGCAGAATCCTCGAACTCAGAATTGAGAGCCTCTCGATCTTTAGAAAGAGATTTGCTTTTAGAGGATTTGCCCACTGGAGTTTTGGTTACCTGAGATCCATCCGGAGAGGAAGACCTGGATGACTGTGATGCTTCTGAAGGAAACAGCACATGGAACTTGTTGGCCCGGTTCTGCAATCCACGTTTCGACATCTGGGAGCAGGATGGGCAGTCCGGTATGGAATGGTCAGGTCCTAAACATTTAAGACACCATTCATGGGTGTCTGTAAGAGGAATGACAGCACTGCACTTGGTACACTGTTTAAAACCAGAAACTGGCTTCTCCATGAGGAGAATTTGTGTAGGCCTGAAGGCCTAACAAAGTACCAAGCTGTGCTGAAGAAAAGAAAAATATATTTTTTTTTTTTTCAAAAGAAAGAAAGAGAGACCGGCAGTACCGGTTTCAGAATGGGGAAGGCAGGTACGCGGTCTAAAGAAAACAATAAAATTAACAATTTCTTCAGCGGTGACAGGAACACGACCTGCTGGCTCCGCGGAAAAAAAGAAACTGACGAGAGCTGGTCAGGAAGGCGGGAAGGCAGCGCACATGTGCAGTGGGAGGCCCCAAAAGCTTTTAATCTGAAAAGCTGGGGAGCTTTCCCGCGCGGGCTCCGTCGGTACCGACGTACCCATATGTGATGACTTATTCCTGCTTGTTCCTGGAGATGAAAAGAAATACAGCAATGAAAAGAAAAAATAAACCACAAAGAAATCTAACTAGTGTTGCCTCAAAGCCACTAAGTGAGCCCAGTACTAGGCTCACAGGTCCTCCTGCTGCACGGAGACTGGACACACTGGGGGGCTAATGGGAGCTCCAGCAGGATACATCATGAGAGCAAGATTCTGATTGGTCCAGTCTCCGTGCTGCAGGAGGTGGTGCACTACCCGGATGTGGAGGACTAAACTGGAGGACCGCTCAGGAACTGCCGATTTCTCTTATGGGTCGGGTAGCCCTGTTTAAGATGGTAGAACTTCCTAAGTGGATCTATGTGTTGAGACAGCTCCCAGTGTGGCTGCTACAGAAGGACTTGTTAGTGCTGCAGAGACATTTATCAAAGTTTTTGTGGAGGGGCAGGAAGCCTCGTATTGCTTTTTCTGTACTGACGAGACCCCGCGAGGAAGGGGGTCTGGGGTTAACCCCGCTTCGGACGTATAATCTGGCCTATCTGGCTGATTCAGGATCTAATTATGGGAACGGCGTGTACTATCCCTATCAGCCTGATCGATCAGATGGGTAGGCCGTTGCATCGAGCATACTGCCTGCATCAGCCTCTGTCAGCTTTGGCCCCCGGGTGGAAGAACTCGGTCTGTTTACGGGGGATACAGTGGGCCTGGAGAGCTCTGTGGCTCTCGGGGGAATTGTTGGCGAAGGACCGACTGTCTCCCCTTATCTGGCAATCCTGGCTTTATCCCGGGCATGTGGGGTAGAGTGGGGCGTGCATGGGCCGAGCAGGGGGTGGAATATGTGGGGCATTTGCGTAGGCCCGAGGGCTTGGGGCTCGCCTCGTTTGTGGAATTACAGCGGTGGTTTAATCTTACCCGACCCCATTTTTATTTCTATCTGCAGTCACGACATTATGCCCAGCAGTTACAGGGGGAGGGTTCGGGTCTTTTTGTCCAGGGTGGGATGTTGGATCTGTGGCAAAGGAGGATGTTGGATCTGTAGCAAGGAAGATTACAGTGTCTTGGTTGCTGGGGGTGATGGAGGTTCCGTACAAGGCGCAACCCTTTGAGGCGCTGGCTCGGTGGTGGCAATGGGACCAGATGACGGGGGTGACGGCGGAGAAGTTGCAACAAGCATTTCAGGCCATTAAATTGGTCTCGGAGTCGATTCGGCTACAAGAACTCCAATTTAAGTTGTTATGGCGGGCCTATGTACCTGATGTGTGGGCTGCACGCGCTGGCCTGGCTCGGACAGATGCTTGTAGGCTTTGTAAAGAGGTGAGGGGGACGCTGTCACACAGATTCTGGTTCTGCCCCAGGATAAGACCCTTCTGGAAGGCTGTATGGTTGAGGTTGGGTGGGGGGAGTCACAGCTGGGATGCCCTTTCCCCGGAATGGGGATTGTTGGGAATGGCGAGTGGGAGGGTCTCCATGGGAAAGCCACATCGGTTGCTCTGTGAGAGGGGTTTTATGTTAGTGAAATTATGCATACTTCGACAGTGGTTGTCCAATGAGCCCCCCGAGATTAAGGGATGGGAGGGCTCTATGGGAGAGTTAATGGGAATGGAGCTCCGTACGGCGTGTCTTCTGGGGGGGCGGAGGCTGGAGGGGTGTCAGGAAATGTGGTCCTTATTTGAGGTTCATTGAGGTTGGAATGATGTGGCCTTCAGTGGTGGGTTGGGGGGCCTCGGCTGCGTAGGACTCTGACTTTGTGGGGCATTCGGGGGGGGGCTGGAGGGAGGGAGGGTGGGTGGGGAGGGGTTGGTGGGATATGATAGGGGTTGATGAAGGGATGTTATGTTGAGCCCGGGGGGGGGGGGGGGAAGATGTCTCGTCCTCCAACGAGACGGGGATTTGGTTTCTTCCTGAGTGTTGTTGTTGAATATCTAATTATTGTGGCTGTTTATATTTACTTATACCTTTGTTGTACTGTTGCAATTACTGAGTGGTGTTCCTCCTTGTTGGTTCATGTTAAATCAATAAAAATGATTTTCCTTAAAAGCATATGAACGTCTGGTGGAAGGCTTTCTGGAAGCATGAAGGATATCCTTCACTTGCTGAGAAAGGTGTAAATCCTGAAGGTCTAGGCCTTCAGCAACCAGGCCCTGAGATGAAGAGACTGAGGATTTGGGTGCCACAAGGTTCCCTCCTCCTGGGAGAGGAGATCTGGAGCAGACCCCAAGTCTAGGGAGGGAGCTTGAGAGAGATGCAGAAGTAGAGGGTACCATACTTGGCGTGGCCAAAGTGGTGCTATGAGGATCATAGACCCCTTGTCTCTCTGAAGCTTGAACAGAGTCTTGGGGATGAGGGGAATAGGTGGAAAGGCATAGAGGAAGTCTTGCCCCCACTGAAGGAGGAAGGCATCCCTGGCCTGAACTCCCTGACATGGAATCCTGGAACAAAAAAAACCGGGGAAGTTTGGCATTCCACGGACTTGCAAACAGGTCTATGTCTGAGGTACCCCAAATCCGAAAAATCCTGGCTATCTGGTCCCCATGAAGGGACCATTCGTGCGGAAGCAGAACTTGACTGAGTCTGTCTGCCCAAGAGTTTTGAACCCCTGGAAGATACACCGCCATGAAATGGATTTGATGCTCTCTGGCGAAGGCCCACAATCTCAGAGCTTCGTTGCAAAGCGAGAGAGAGCCAGTCCCTCCCTGCTTGTTCATGTAGAACATGGCTACCTCGTTGTCCGTGTGGATGAGGACTGTCTTGTAGCTGAGCAGGGTGTGGAAGACTCTGAGAGCCAGAAAGATTGCTCTGAGCTCTAAGAGGTTGATATGAAGAGATGTCTCCTGTGGAGACCAGATGCCCTGGGTCGAGAGATCTTGTAGATGAGCCCCCCAACCCTTTGGAGAGGCATCTGTTGTAAGGGTTGCTTGGGGTAACACCTGTTGAAAGGGGGAACCCAGCAACAGATTTTGAGTGGACTTCCACCAGTGGAGGGACCAAAAGAGGCGACTTGAGGTTGCTATTTTGTCTGACAGGCAACCTGATGCCTGGGTCCATTGGGTGGATAGGGTCCACTGAGCTGCCCTCATGTGAAGGCGAGCATAGGGAACCACATGCACCGTGGATGCCATGTGGCCTAAGAGTTGCAACATCTCTCGAGCAGTTAAATGGGATTTTAACTGAATCTGGGAGGCTAACTGCACCAAGCGTAGGCAACGGGCCTGGGGAAGATAGGCCCTTGCAGTTGTGGTATCCAGCAAGGCCCCTATAAACTCCAGAGACTGAGTAGGGGTGAGATGGGATTTTGGAATGTTGATTACCAGTCGCAAATACTGAAGAACACGCTTTGTGCAGGCCAGGGAAGCCTGGGCCTCTGACTGGGATGGAGCTCGGATGAGCCAGTCGTCCAGATATGGGAATACGAATATTCCTAGAGTGCGCAGAAATGCAGCTACTACTGCCATGCATTTTGTGAACACTCTTGGAGCAGAGGCCAGAACGAAAGGAAGCACTTTGTATTGGTAGTGCTTTCCTTGGTAAAGGAACCAAAGGAACCTTCTGTGTGTTGGATGGATGAGAACATGGGTGTACGCATCCTTGAGATCTAGAGAACAAAGCCAGTCCTGACTCTGGAGATATGAAAGGAGAGTTCCGAGAGAAGTCATCTTGAATTTCTCCTTGCATAGAAACTTGTTCAACTCTCTGAGATCTAATATGGGTCTGTAGCCCCCTGTTTTCTTTGGGATGAGAAAATAAGGGGAGTAGAACCCTGAGCCCTGTTGAAGAAGAGGTACTTCTTCTATTGCCCCTTGGGCAAGAAGGGTAGCAATCTCTTGACCTAGAAGGTTGAGGAGAGATGTTGGAGAATTGAACTGTTTCACCATGGTGTGAGAAGGAAAGTTTAAGAAATGAAGTTTGTACCCTTCCCTTATGATGGAGAGGGTCCATTGCTCTGCTGTGATTTGTTCCCATCTGGGAGCAAAGTGAGCTAACCTTCCTGGGATGGTGAGAGGCTCTGGATGTTCTAGAGCCAGAAAGGCTAAGCTCTCTAGTGGAAAGTCAAAGGCCCTGAGGAGGCTGAGGCTGTTGGGACGTAGCAGTCCTCGCAGCCTGAGGTTTGGCCTGTTTTGATTGTTGCTGTCTCTTTGTAGCAAAACGACCTTGAGAAGAGGCCTGACCATAACCAGAAGAAAATTTCCCTTTCTTTGGGAAAGATCCATTTTTGAACAACCTCTTTTTAAAAGGAGCAGTAGTAGACTTTGAAAGTCTATCTAAAGCAGAATTTTCAGCATCCATCTGGTTAGCCTTTGCTTGCCAATCTTTGCCAAACAGGTTTTCGCCTGTACAGGGAAGGTTACCTAGACCATCCTGTACCAGGATTCCAAATCAGAGGCTTGCAACCAAGCAACTCTGCGTGCACCTATGGCAATAGCCGAGGCTCTACTGGCCCCCTCAAAAGAGTCAAAGGCTGCACGGTTGGAAAACTTGGATACATCCTGTGCATGTTTAAGCCAGATGATATATTCTTCTCTCTTATCTTCTGACATAAAAGGAGATAAGGTTTGCAGATGATCTGTAACTTCTTTTAGAAACATCCCCATATAGAGACTATAGGAGTTGATTCTGGCTACAAGCATACTGGCCTGGAAGATTTTCCTGCCAAAGGCATCTAGGGTTCTGCATTCTCTTCCTGGAGGAGCAGAGGAGTGCCTTTTTGTACTCTTGAGCTTTTTCATAGCAGACTCTACCACAATGGAGAGGTGAGGAAGCTGAGTCTTATGAAACCCAGGACAAGGAGGAACACGATACATGGTGTCCAACCTTCTAGAATGAGGGGAGGTGGAAAGAGGAGTCTCCCATATGCCCAACATGTGATCATAAAGAATTATGTATTGGTAAGGTGGCTGCCTCTTTAGGAGCCTTAGGATATTGTAGGATATCTGATTTTTTGGCTCTAGGTTCAGTTTCAGAGGTCACTGAGATGGACAGGCCTTTGGCCACCTCCCTAATGAAGTCCAGAAAAGACAAGTCTTCAGGAGGAGACATTCTCCTTCTTGGAGAAGAGGGTTCCTGAGGAAGGATCCCCGATGCTTCAATTGAGGCCTCTGAAGAATCAGAGTCTTCAGAGGAATCGAAGTATCGACTGTCTGGATGCCCTCGCAGAGCCCGATACACGTACCGGGAGGTATCGACATCGGGAGTAATCGGTACCGAGGCGGTACTGATGGGCATTACTGGATAGCGTACCGCTGCCGTCGATGCTGATGTCGATGCACAGTACTACCTTTTAACTTTCGAAAAGGAGACTATGATAAAATGAGGAAAACAGTTAAGAAAAAACAAAAAGGAGCAGTTGCGAAGGTTAAAGACGTACATCAAGCTTGGGTGCTTTTGAAAAATACTATCTTGGAAGCCCAGACCAGCTGTATTCCACGCTTTAAGAAAAGTGGAAGGAAGTCCAAAAAACTGCCAGCATGGTTTAAAGGTGAGGTCAGAGGCTGTTGTTGCCAAAAAAGCATCTTTCAGGAAATGGAAAAAAGAGCAAAACGACGAAACCTGGAAACAGCACAAGCACTGGCAAGTCAAATGCAAGGCATTGATAAGGCAGGCAAAGAGAGAATTTGAGAAGAAGCTTGTGCGGAAGCAAAAACACGAAATAAAGACCTTTTCAAGTACATTCATAGCAAAAACCTGTGAGAGAGTCAGTTGGTCCATTAGATGATAAAGGGGTTAAAGGAGCACTAAGAGGCGACAAGGCGATAGCGGAGAGACTGAATGAATTCTTTGCTTCGGTCTTTACTGAGGAAGATGTAGGGATGTTACCCATGACTGAAGTGGTATTTAAAGGTGCGGAAGAATTGAAGGAAATATCGATACATCGGGAAGATGTCTTACAACTATTAGATAAACTGAAGAGTAGCAAATCACCTGGGCCGGATGGTATACATCCAAGGGTGTTGAAAGAACTGAAATGTGAGATTGCAGACCTATCAGTAATCTGTGAACTATCATTAAAATCATCTCTAATACCTGAAGATTGGAGGATCGCCAATGTAACACCAATTTTTAAAAAGGGTTCCAGGGGTGATCCGGGAAACTACAGACCGGTGAGCCTGACATCAGTACCGGGAAAAATGGTAGAAACCATCAAAGAATAAAATTACTCAGCATGTAGATAGTCACAACCTAATGGGAGACAGCCAACATGGCTTTAGACAAAGAAGATCTTGTCTTACTAATCTGTTATGTTTTTTTTAAGGAGTGAATAAACAGGTGGACAAAGGTGAGTCGGTTGATATTGTGTATCTGGACTTTCAGAAAGCATTTGACAAGGTCCCTCATCAGAGACTTTTGGCAAAACTAAAGAGTCATGGGATAGGAGGCAGTGTACTATTGTGGATCAGGAACTGGTTAAAAGATAGAAAGCAGAGGGTAGGGCTAAATGGCCAATTTTCCCAATGGAGAAAGGTGAATAGTGGTGTACCCCAGGGATCTGTGCTGGGTCCACTGCTTTTTGACATATTCATAAATGACCTGGAAAAGGGAATAACGAGTGAGGTTATCAAATTTGCAGATGACACAAAACTATTTAAAGTTGTTAAAACCCAAGAGGATTGTGGAAAATTGCAAGAGGATCTTGATAAATTAAAACCACGAATCCAACGCAGGAAAAAAATCAACTTTTACCAGGTGATAACGAAACACGTCTGTCGGGCTCCGTGGAAAAAAGAAGACTGAGCAAGATGGCACCCTTGGGCAGGAAGGGATGTGTGCTGCATTATCAAATTTGCAGATGACACAAAACTATTTAAAGTTGTTAAAATCCAAGAGGATTGTGAAAAATTGCAAGAGGATCTTGATAAATTGGAAGACTGGGCATCAAAATGGCAGATGAAATTTAATGTGGACAAGTGCAAGGTTATGCACCTAGGGAAGAACAACCCAAACTATGGTTACACGATGCAAGGTTCCACATTAGGAACCACCACCCAGGAAAAAGATTTAGGCGTCATTGTGGATACCATGTTAAAACCCTCGGCCCAGTGTGCAGCGGCGGCCAAGAGAGCAAATAGAATGCTAGGTATGATAAAGAAAGGAATGGAAAATAAAACAAAAGATATTATAATGCCTCTATATCGTTCCATGGTGAGACCGCACCTTGAATACTGTGTGCAATTCTGGTCGCCGTATCTTAAAAAGGATATAGCTATTTTAGAAAAGGTACAGAGAAGAGCCACCAAAATGATAAAGGGGATGGAAGGATACTCCTATGAAGAAAGGCTAAAAAGGTTAGGGCTCTTTAACCTGGAAAAGAGACGGCTGAGGGGAGATATGATAGAAGTCTATAAATTAATGAACGGAGTGGAACGGGTAAACGTAGATCGATTGTTTACCTTATCAGAATATAGAAAGACTAGGGGACATGCAATGAAGCTACAGGGTAAACTATTTAAGACTAATAAAAGAAAATATTTTTTCACTCAACGTGTAATCAAACTCTGGAATTTGTTACCGGAGGATGTAGTAAAGGCTGTTAGTGTAGCTGGGTTTAAAAAAGGTTTGGACAAGTTCCTGGAGGAAAGGTCCATAAACCATTATTAAGAAGTGACCGAAGAAATCAATGCTTGACCCAGTACAAGCATTGTGGAACTTGTGTCTCTTGGGGAAACTGCTAGGTACATATGACCTAGATTGGCCACTGTTGGAAACAGAATACTGGGCTTGATGGACCTTGGTCTGACCCAGTATGGCATATCTTATGTTCTTATGCAAGCGGTACTGGTATCAGAACAGATTTCGGATCCGGTACCGGAATTGGTACAGGTACCGACAACGGGGTTTGTTGCGGTACCGTAGGCGTCGCAGCTTGTATGAATGCCGTGATGGCACGCTGCATGGTCAGAATATTCTGATCCATTGACGCCACCAATGTCTGGATGTCGGTACCCCAGAGCATTATAACAGGTGATCGGTCGAGGCCGAGCCATCGATGTCAACCTGTGACCCCATAGGTAGAGCTTTGGAAGCCGGAGCCTCCCGCCGGGGTAATTTTGCCGGTGTGGATTCCTCAAGAGTAAGCCCGGGGGCATCTCGATATTTAGAGGGAGATGAACTCTTTGAGGACCGGCCAGATTTAAGTTTGGTTACCTGAGATCCATGGGATGAAGAAGCAGCCCTGGAAGACGTCGATGTCACAGAAGCTGCATCGGAGGGAAACAGGGTACTGAGCTTGGCTGCCCGATTTTGTAACCCTCTCAGACATCATGGAACAGGACTCACAATCCGCAATGGAGTGGTCAGGACCTAAACATTTTAGACACCAGTCATGGGTTTCAGTGACAGAAATAGTGCTACTGCACTTCGTGCACTTTTTAAACCCGGAGGCGGGTTTTTCCATGAGGAAAAATAAAAAATATCTGTAGGCCTAAGGCCCCAGAAGAAAAAAATGCACTGAAAATAGTAGCTTTTTGTTTTGTTTTTTTTAAAGAAAGAAAAAAGACCGGTGGTACTGGTCCGGATAGAGAAGGCAGACACGCGACTAAAGAAAAATAAAAGAAAATAAGAAATTCTTCAGCGGTGACAGGAAACACAACCTGCTGGCTCCGCGGAAAAGAAGAACTGGAGAGAGGCAGTTGGGAAAGTCGGCAAGGCAGCGCGCAGGCGCTGTGGGATGCTCCCAAAAGCTTTCCTTTTGGACGCTGGGGAACGTTCCTGCGCAGGCTCCGTCGGTACCGACGATACCCATATGTGAAGACTCATTCCTGCTTGTTCCTGGAGATCGGTTGAATTGTCTGAAGTTGTTTCAGGGGCATCGAGGCCGTGAGAAGAGCCGCCAGACTGCGCTCAATAGCCAAGAATCTCTGGTCTATCGACACTGCCGATGCTTGGGTATCGGTACCGGATGAAGCGGCCGGTACCCCAGAGCACGGCACCAGTAGTTCTGCCGAGGTTGAAGCCTCGAGAACATCCTGGAGTCCCGTTAATGCTTTGGAAGCCGAAGCCTCCCGCCGGGGCAATTTTGCCAGTGAAAGTCCTTCAAGGGCAACACCAGAGGAATCTCGCTGTCTAGGAGATCTACCCTTTGAGGACCGGCTAGATTTATGTTTATATACCTGAGATCCATGGGAGGAAGACGAAGCCCTGGAAGACGTCAATGCCACGGAGGCTGCATCAGAGGGAAAAAGGGTGCTAAGTTTAGCAGCTCGATTCTGCCGGCCCCTTTTCAACATCATCCCACAGGCAACACACTCAGAAATAGAGTGGTCAGGACCTAAACATTTGAGGCATCACTCATGGGTGTTGGTGACGGAGATCGTACTGCCACACTTAGAACACTTTTTAAAACCCGAAGCGGGTTTTTCCATTCTGAAGGAAAAGTTGAGCCTAGTGCCCAAAATGGCGCGTGGCACCTGAATAGATAATTACTGGAAAGACTCCAGAAGTAAGTTTTTTGTTTTGTTTTGTTTTTCTGAAGAAAAGAAAGACGAACCGGTGGTACCGGCGTAGCATCGAGGGAAGGCAGACGCGATCACAAAAAAAGAATAGAAGGGATTTTTTTCTGCGGTGATAGGATGTGCGACCTATCGGCTCCGCAGAAAACAAAGAACTGGAGAGGGACAGTTGGGAAAGGCGGGAAGGCAGCATGCAGGTGCTGTGGGATGCTCCCAAAGGCTTTCCTATTGGACGCTGGAGAGCGTTCCCACACAGGCTCCATCGGTGCCGACGATACCCATATGCGAAGACTACATTCCTGCTTGTTCCTGGAGATAGTATTTTCCACACCTGCAAAGTAACAATTACTTGCGAAGAATCATCTCTCGACACAGGCCACCCAAACACCAGGAGAGGAAACAGGCCATCCACCAGACTAGATTCGTATACCAAGGCCTCCAGGGCCATTCCAGAGCCATCAAGACTACTAACCCAGATAAGATACTATTCTCTGTAACACTCAGCCTACCCAGAGGCCACAGTGGAAGTATGTAGAGAAGACCTTCTTGAGGCCACCGATGAACCAAGACAACCAGCCTCATGGACATGTATGACTTCAGACGAGGATCACTTTGGCATTCTTTGTTGACACCATGAGGTCTATAACTGGTTCTCCCCAATGCTGGAGAATCAGCTGAGGGAATGAGGAAGCACTCTCCCGGAACCAAGATATTCCACCTCTGGAAATCCACTTGAACATTCTCCTTTCTGGCCACAAGTTGCTGATAGCTTCTCCAGGTGCATTTCTGTCCACCTGAGAAGGGAAGCCACCACCACCAAGGCACTTCTCATGCTTCCCTGACAATTGATGTAAACTACTGTCATCACACTGTCCAAAATTCATACCGAGCAATAACAAATCAAAAAGGAGGGAAAGCATGGAGACCACCAGCTCTGCTCGAGTCCACTGACCTTGTGCCACCCAAGACAGATAGTGGTCACCTGTAGAGAGCAACACCCACTCCGGAAGCTCCAAGCCTCCCTCTGCAAGGGAAGCCGAATTCATAGACACGACAACTGCTGCAAGAGCAACACCTTCTGAAGGGGACGCATTTGGGCCCTGGCCCACAGCACCAAATGCAAGGTCACCACCATGGATCATATCATCTGTAGAATATCCCAGACTCTGGGACGCTGTACCCACAAGACGTTTTAAATCACAGTCTGCATTTTCAGCATACTGGCCTCCAACTAAATGCTGCCCGTTTTGGTATTGAAACAAGCACTGAGATAATCCAAGGACTGAGGGGGTTCCAACAGATTCTTCGCAACATCGACAACCCAACAAAGTTCCTCGAGAAACTGCACCAGATGCTCCACGGCCTGCCGACTCTCCTGCTGGAATTCTCCAAAATTGTCGAGATAAGGATGAACTAGAATCCCTTGCCACCATCACCATTACACCTTGGTGAAAATCCTGGGTGCCATGGCCAACCTAAAGGGCAGAGCCTGAAACTGAAAAATGCCCCATCAGGACTGCAAACCATAAGAACCTCTGATGCTCCGGAAGAGGAGGGATATGAAGATACATCTCTAATAAAACCAAGGCTGTCAAATACTCCCCTGCCACACCACCAGACTGCAAGGTTTCCATCCGAAACCTAGACACCTACAGGTGCCTGCCCCTTAGGTCAAGAATGGGTATAAAGTAGCCTTCCTGCTTGAGAACCATGAAATAGTTCAAATACCGAAAGCATCCCTGTTCCTCTGATGGAACACTTGCGATAGCCCCAAGAACAGCAACTGTTCAAGCATATCTCGAATCACCTGAGCCTTACCTGGCACTGGGCACAGCAACTCCATTAAAGCATAGGAAAGGGGGCAGGCAAACTCCATGGCATAGCTGTCTCGTATAACCCTCCTGCACCCATTGGCCTAACATGATCTGGATCCATGCGTGTAAAAATGCCACAAGCTCCCGCCTATCAACTGGACTTCAGTGGAGACCCACAAACCTTCATTAGGAAGACTCGGCTCTGGCCAAGGAACCAGCAGCTTCATTTTTGTCTTTTCTCCAGCCTCACCAAAAGGGTTGGTCTCAAGGCAGAAACCTAGACCTCTGAGTAGAACCCAACTAGGCATCGCAAAAACAACCCTGCAAGGAAGAGAAACATCCAGCCCAGTGTGGCTTATCCACCGGAAGCCAAGTCCAGGAACCTTAGAGAACCCAAGGTACTTCACCAACTCCATCAAGTCCTCCTTGAAGAGCAGTTGTCCTCTAAAGGGGAGCTTACTTAGATATGTTTTCAAAGCCACATCCACTGACCAATTATAAGAGCATAAGATACGTCATACTGGGTCAGATCAAAGTCCATCGAGCCCAGTATCCTGTTTCCAACAGTGGCCAATCCAGGTAACAAGTACCTAGCAGGTCCCTAAAATGACACACGGGTTCCATAATGCTTGTACTGGGGCAAGCACTGGATTTCCCGGGTCCTCCTTCACCCACCTGTGCCCCCTCCCGGTCGATGCAGGGTGTGGGTGACAACAACTCCCTGGCCAGGGTCAGATACCAAACCACGGCACACGACCCTGCAACCCAGCACCCCGGGACTCCTTAATAATGGTTTATGGACCTTTCCTCCAGGAACTTGTCCAAACCATTTTTAAACCCATCTACAATAACAGGTTTTACAACATCCTCCGGTAACAAATTCCAGAGTTTTATTACGCGTTGAGTGAAAAAATATTTTCTCTTATTAGTCTTAAACACTGAAGCTTCATTGCATGTCCCCAATAGATCTACACTTACCCGTTCCACTCCATTCATTAATTTACAGACCTCTATCATATCTCCCCTCAACAGTATCTTTTTTGAAGAGCCCTAACCTTTTAAGGCTCTCCTCAAAGGGGTATCCTTCGATCCTCTTTACCATTTTGGTGGCTCTTCTCTGTGCCTACTCTAATTCCGCTATATTTTTTTTAAGATACATCAACCAGAATTGTATACGATATTCAAGGTGCAATCACAACATGGAACAATACAGAGGCATTTCTAATATCCTTTGTTTTATTCTCCATTCCTTTCCTTATGATTCCTAGCATTCTATTTGCCTTCCTCGCTGCCGCTGCACAGTGGGCAGAGGTTTCAACGTGTTATCCACGGTGACACCTAAATCTTTTTCCTAAGTGGTGGTTCCTAATGTGGAACATTGCATCATGTAACCATAGTTTGGGTTGCTCTTTCCTAGGTGCATCACTTTGCTCTTGTCCACATTAAATTTCACCTGCCATTTGAACATTCAGTCTTCCAAGTCATCAAGATCCTTGTGCAATTTTTCACAATCCTCTTGGGTTTTAACAATTTTGAATAATTTTGTATCTGCAAATTTGATTACCTCACTTGTTATTCCCATTTCCAGGTCATTTACGAATATGTTAAATAGCAGCGGACCCAGCAAAGATCCCTAGGGTACTCCACTATTCACCCTTCTCCATTGGGAAAAATGGCCATTTATTCCTACCCTCTGCTTTCTATCTTTTAACCAGTTCCCGATCCACAACAGTACACACTGCCTCCTATCCCATGACTTTTTAAATTCGCCAAGTCTCTCATGAAGGACCTTGATAAAGACTTTCTGAAAATCCTGATACACTATAATCGACTGGCTCACCTTTGTCTACCTGTTTATTCACACCTTCCAAAAACAATAGATTAGTAAGACAAGACCTTCCTTGGCTAAAGTCAAATTGTTTTTTCTCCCATTAAACCATGATTATCTACATGTTCAGTCATTTTGTTCTTTATAAGTTTCTACCATTTTGCCCGGTACTCAGATCAGGCTGTAGTTTCCTGAATCATACCTGGGACCCTTTTTAAAAATTGGCTAATAGCCAATTGAATGCCAATCTGTAGGCATTGCAGATGATTTTAATGATAGTTCACAGATTACTGCAATCTCATATTTCAGTTCTTTCAACGTCCTCAGATGTATACCATCTGGTCCAGGTGATTTGCTACTCTTTATCAAATAGTTGTAATACATTTTCCCAGTTATCAACATTTCTTTCAATTCTTCCAATGCTTCATCTTTAAATACTATTTCAGTCATGGGTAACTTCCCTACATCTTCTTTGATAAAGATCGAAGCAAAGAATTCATTCAGTCTCTCCACTATGTCCTTGTCCCCCTCTTAGTGCCCCTTTTATCTCTCTATCATCTAATGGTCCAACTGACTCTCACAGGTTTTTTGCTATGAATGCACTTGAAAAAGTTTTTGTTATGAGTTTTTTGCTTCCATAGCAAGCTTTTTTACAAATTCTCTCTTTGCCTGCCTTATCAATGTAGCCAACGACAACGCCATGCCGCAACCACTGTTGCAATGTTTTTGGCAGAGGGTCTAATTAGGTGGTACAGACCATTTGCCAAAAGGGCAAACCTCATCGCCTCTGAGAGGTTGCTGAGACAGAGAGACCGTTCTTAGGAAGCTTCTGTGAACAGCTTAGACAGGCTCAGGCCACATAAGCACTATAGATGGCCACCTGCAGTGCCAATGCCACAATCTCAAAGGATTGCTTCAGCAAGGCCTCCAACTTACAGTTGTTTACTGAGATGGTGGTATTCTTTGTCACTGCTAAGACAAGTGCAACAATTCTGGGTAAACGAAACCTCTCCTTCCAGGACCAGAGAACATAACTTGGGCACAGACCTGCCAACCTGCAGGCCCACAGCAGGAGCGTCCCACTCCACAGTAATCATGTCTTGAATGGCTCTGTGAAGAGAAAAGGATCTCTGAGGCTTCTGGATGCCTCCACGAAAGGATCCTTTAGAAGAGTCTTCACTGTTGGATGGTCCTTGGAGTTGTTCAAGGCTGCTAAGACCCAATGAAAAAATATGCACAACAATGGGGTCCTCTCTCACTGGACGCGCCCTCCCTCTTCCAGCTCCTCCTCAGGAGCCACATCCAGCAGGGCCCAGGTCCAAGAAATCTGCTGACCACTGAGCCCTCCTTTTCTAGATCTTCTTCCTGATCCCTGCAAGGCCTCTTCTCCCTTGGGAGAAGATTTCCAGATAAAGCACAGTTACTTACCTGTAACAGGTGATCTCTGGAAACAGCAGGAATTAGTCCTCACATATGGGTACGTCAGAACCGACGGAGCCTGCGCGGGAAAGCTCCCCAGCTTCCCTGAAAGGAAGCTTTTGGGACCTCCCACTGCACATGCGCGCTGCCTTCCCGCCTTCCTGACCAGCTCTCCTCAGTTCGAGTTTATAGCTGAGACAATAGAGAGAGGAAAGGAAGATAGATAGATAGAAGATACAACTCCTAGGGGAGGTGGGTGGGTTGTGAGGACTAATTCCTGCTGTTCCCAGAGATCACCTGTTACAGGTAAGTAACTGTGCTATCTCCAGGAACAAGCAGGAATAAGTCCTCACATATGGGGACTCCCTAGCTAAGATGCCTGGGAGATCCCGTTCCAAGGGTTCGCCATCTTCGTATGGATCTCAGGCATCCATCCTGGGAAGGTGGGCAGGAGTTGTTCAAGTATGGAACAGGTGTTTGAGGACAGCCTGACCAAACAAGGCATCCCGGCGGGAGTCCTTGTTCAAGCAGTAATGGGCTGTGAAGGTATGAACCGAGGCCCATGTGGCGGCTCGACAGATCTGATCTATGGAGACAGAGTGAAGATGAGCCATAGAAGTGGCCATGGCTCTCACATTGTGAGCTGTGACATGGCCTTCCAGAGAAACGTTTTTACTCTGGTAAGCAAAGGAAATACACTGAGCAATCCAATTGGAAAGTGTACGTTTGGAGACTGGACGTCCCAAATGAGAAGGATCAAAAGCCACGAAAAACTGGGAAGATTTTCGATGTGGCTGAGTCCTATTGAGGTAAAAGGCAACAGCTCTTTTACAATCTAAAGTATGAAGGTTCCTCTCTGCACTGGATGCACGAGGAGCCGGAAAAAAGACAGGTAGATATACCTCTTGATTAAGATGAAAAGGCGAAACCACTTTGGGCATAAAGTGGGGGTTCGTCCTAAGGACCACCTTATCATGATGAAATCTAGTATAAGGTGGATTAGCCACTAAAGCCTGCAGTTCACTGATGCGGCGAGCTGAAGTGATTGCAATGAGGAAAACTACCTTCCATGAAAGAAATTTCAAGGAGGTGGAGTGTAAAGGCTCAAAAGGTGGCTTCATAAGCTGACCTAGAACTAGGTTCAAGTCCCATGCTACCGGAGGAGGTCGGATGGAAGGCTTAGTTAGAGTCAGGCCTCTCATGAATCTTGCAACAAGCGGATGAGAGGAGACAGGTTGTCCATTTATAGGTTTTAAGGATGCTGCGATAGCACTCAAATGGACTCTTACTGAATTCGTCTTGAGGCCTGCATTGGAAAGATGCAGGAGATAGTCTAGTAGAGAATTCAAAGGAAGTGCTAGAGGGTCAAGACCCTGTTGAGCACACCAAATGGAAAAGCGTTTCCATTTGAAAGCATAGGAACGCCTCGTGGAGGGTTTCCTAGAGGCATGCAGGATATCTTTCACTGGTTGAGAAAGATTGAAGTCATGAAGGCTTAGGCCTTCAGTAACCAAGCTCTGAGGTGTAGGGACTTGGGGTTTGGGTGCCACAAAGTCCCCTCCTCCTGAGACAGAAGGTCTGGCGCAGCTCCCAGGTCCAGGGAGGGTCTCTGGGCGAGATGCAGAAGTAGAGGGAACCACACTTGGCGTGGCCAGCGTGGAGCTATGAGGATCATGGATCCGTGATCCCTCTGGAGTTTGAACAGAGTCTTGGGAATCAAAGGAATGGGTGGAAAGGCATATAGGAATTCCTGACCCCAATGCAGGAGAAAGGCGTCGTTGGCCTGAGCTCCCTGACACGGAGTCCTGGAACAGAACCGGGGAAGTTTGGCATTCCACGGACTTGCAAAGAGGTCTATGTCCGGGGTTCCCCATTCCTGAAAGATTCTGCCTATCTGGTCCATATGTAGGGACCATTCGTGTGGGAGCAGAACTCGACTGAGTCTGTCTGCCCGAGAGTTTTGAACCCCTGGAAGATATACTGCCAGAAGATGAATTTGATGCTCTCTGGCGAAGGCCCATAATCTGAGAGCTTCGTTGCAAAGCGACAGAGAGCCTGTCCCTCCTTGTTTGTTTACGTAAAACATGGCCACCTGATTGTCTGTCTGAACTAGGACAGTCAGGTTGACAAGGAGGGTATGGAAGACTTTGAGGGCAAAGAAGATTGCTCGCAGTTCCAGGAGGTTGATGTGAAGGGTGGTCTCCTGCGGAGAGACCAAGTACCCTGAGTGGAGAGGGATTGTAGATGGGCTCCCCACCCTGTTTGGGAGGCATCTGTTGTGAGGGTTGCTTGGGGCAACAAAGGTTGGAAGGGGGCCCCCAACAACAGATTCTTGGTGGACATCCACCATTGGAGGGACCAAAACAGACGTTTTGAGGTGAGTATTTGGTCGGAAAGCGCTCCTGATGCTTGAGTCCACTGAGTGGCCAAGGTCCATTGAGCTGCTCTCATATGAAGACGAGCGTAGGGCACCACGTGTACCGTGGAGGCCATGTGGCCCAGAAGTCGCAGCATTTCTCTGACTGTCAAGTGACTGCTGGACTGAGCTTGGGAGGCCAAGCACAGCAGACGTTGGCCCCGGACTTGAAGCAGGTAGGCCCTTGCAGTGGTGGTGTCCAACTGGGCCCCTATGAATTCTAGAGACTGAGTAGGGGTAAGTTGAGACTTGGGAAGGTTTACCACCAGTCCCAGATACTGCAGAAGGTGCCTTGTGCGGTCCAGGGAAATCTGGGCCTCTGACTGAGATGGAGCTCGGATGAGCCAGTCGTCCAGATATGGGAATACAAAAATTCCCAGACCTCTTAGAAATGCGGCAACAACTGCCATGCATTTGGTGAACACTCTTGGAGCAGAGGCTAGACCGAAGGGAAGTACTCTGTACTGGAAATGTTTTCCCTGAAACAGAAATCTTAGATATTTTCTGTGGGATGGGTGTATGAGTATATGTGTGTACGCATCCTTGAGATCTAGAGAACAAAGCCAATCCTGACTCTGAAGGTATGGAAGGAGAATGCCAAGAGAAAGCATTTTGAATTTCTCCTTGTACAGAAATTTGTTCAATTCTCTCAGATCTAGGATAGGTCTGAATCCCCCTGTCTTCTTTGTTATGAGAAAATAAGGGGAGTAGAATCCTGTCCCTTGTTGAAGAAGAGGAACCTCTTCTATTGCCCCTTGGGCAAGGAGAGAAGAGACCTCCTGATCCAACAGGTCCAGGAGAAATGGGGGAGAATTGAAGTGCCTCACCATGGTATATGGAGGAAGGTTGGAAAAATGAAGTTTGTAGCCCTCTCTGATGATAGAGAGGGTCCATTGCTCTGATGTGATTTGCTCCCATCTGGGAGCAAAGTGAGCTAACCTTCCGGGAATGGTGAGGGGCTCTGGTTGTTCTAGAGCCAGAAATGTTAAGTTCTCTAGGGGCAAGTCAAAACCCCTGAGGGGGTTGAGCCTGCTGAGGAGTGGTAGACACTGCAGGCTTTGACTTTGCCTGTTTAGGTTGCTGACGTTTAGTAGCAAAGCGAGGCTGAGAAGATTGTTGGCCAGTATTTGTGGAAAATCTGGCCTTCTTGTAGTAAGGCCTCTTGAAAGACTTTTTCTTGGCAGGAGCAGAGGTAGACTTAGAAAGTCTATCCAAGGTAGCATTTTCTGCATCCATTTGGGTGGCTTTAATTTGCCAGTCCTTACCAAATAAGTTCTCACCTGTACAGGGCAGATTCCGTAAGCCATCCAGGACCCAGGGTTCTAGGTCAGAGGCCTGGAGCCAAGCAAGTCGTCGGGCTGCAATAGCAATGCCCGAAGCTCTACCGGCACCCTCAAAGGAATCAAAAGCTGCTCTGTTGAAGAACTTAGAAACATCTAAAAGCTGTTTCACCAGAGAAATGAACTCCTGTTTTCTATCCTCAGGGATAAAGGAGGCAAAAGGTCATATCTTTAGGGCAAGTTCTCTAAGAAACATGCCCATATACAGACTGTAAGAATTAATCCTGGCTATAAGCATAGTAGCCTGGAAAATTTTCTTGCCAAAAGAGTCTAGGGTCTTACATTCTCGTCCTGGAGGGGTAGAAGAGTGCCTTTTGGTACTCTTAATCTTTTTCAGTGCAGACTTCACCACAATGGAATGGTGAGGCAACTGAGTCTTTTGAAAACCAGGAGAAGGAGGGACCCGGTACATGGTGTCCAACCTACGAGAATAAGGAGACAACGTTAGAGGAGCCTCCCATAAGTCCATCAAGTGTTCTTGAAGGATTTCATGGATAGGCAGGGTGACTGCCTCTTTAGGAACCTTAGGGTATCCTAAAATATCCAATTTCTTTGACCTAGGTTCTTTTTCAGAGGATGTGGTAATAGAAAGTCCTTTAGCTAGTTCAATAATGAATTCTTGAAAGGACAAATCCTCTGGTGGAGACATTCTCCTCTTTGGGGAATAGGGGTCTTGATGAAGAACTAGAGACAGCTCATCAGAGTCCTCAGAGGAGTTGAAATCCTCTGAGGAATCAGAGTATTCTCTATTTGCTTCCAACGCACGATACGCATACCGATCGGTATCGACATCGGGCGTACCGGGTATGGGATCGGTATCGGGTAAAAACCCGGATCCGGCATGCGGAACCGATCTGCGTTTGGAAGTCGATGGTCTCGGTTCCGGTATGGGAGACGATACCGGAACCGGACCCGGTATCGCTGAACGCGATACCGAGGGCGTCGCAGCATTGATAAAAGCCAGCATGGCCTGCTGCATGGTATGAACAGTATTACTCATAGACGCCACTGCTGCCTGGATGTCGGTACCGGTATGGGCCGGTACCCCAGAGCAGTCCAACAGGTGATCAGTCGAGGCCGTGCCATCGATGTCAACCTGTAACCCCATAGATGGTGCTTTGGAAGCCAGAGCTTCCCGCCGGGGTTGTTTGGCTGGGGCAGGATCCTCAGACTCAAAAGAGAGAGCCTCTCGATGCTTTGAAGGAGATTTGCTCTTTGAGGACCTGCCCACAGAGGGTTTGGTTACCTGAGATCCATCCGGAGAGGAAGACCTGGATGACTGTGATGCTGGATTATCAGAAGCAAACAGCACATGGAATTTGTTGGCCCGGTTGTGCAACCCACGTTTAGACATCTGGGAGCAGGATGGGCAGTCCGGAATGGAGTGGTCAGGTCCCAAACACTTAAGACACCATTCATGGGTGTCTGTGACTGAAATAACAGCACTACACTTGGTACACTTCTTAAAACCAGGGGCTGGTTTCTCCATGAGGAGAATTTGTGTAGGCCTGAGGCCTAACCGAAGTCACCAAGTTGTGCAGAAAAGAGATTTGTTTTTGGTTTGTTTTTTTTTAAAGAAAAGAAAAGAGAGACCGGCGGTACCGGTTTCGGTATGGGGAAGGCAGGTACGCGGTCTAAAGAAACAAACTAAAACAATAATTTCTTCAACGGTGACAGGAACACGACCTGCTGGCTCCGCGGAAAAAGAGAAACTGAGGAGAGCTGGTCAGGAAGGCGGGAAGGCAGCGCGCATGTGCAGTGGGAGGCCCCAAAAGCTTCCTTTCAGGGAAGCTGGGGAGCTTTCCCGCGCAGGCTCCGTCGGTTCCAACGTACCCCATATGTGAGGACTTATTCCTGCTTGTTCCTGGAGATAGAGAAACTGAGGAGAGCTGGTCAGGAAGGCGGGAAGACAGCATGCATGTGCAGTGGGAGGCCCCAAAAGCTTCCTTTCAGGGAAGCTGGGGAGCTTTCCCGCGCAGGCTCCGTCGGTTCCGACGTACCCATATGTGAGGACTTATTCCTGCTTGTTCCTGGAGATCAAATTTAGTCAGTCCGTCTTCCGCCCCCCCCCCCCGCCACCGCCCTGCTTCTTGTCAGACAAAAAGCCTGGTGTAGCAAGAGAACAAACTCCAGGGAGAAAGGGGTCTGCCATGGAAGCAATGCCCCTTGACCTTCCCCCCTGGAGGGAATAAGAGGTTAACCCCTGCGTGGGCAGCCATCTGGGAGACTTAGTGTGCTGCTGCATAGACACTACTACTACTAATGCCTCAGTTAAAATGGCAGTCATTCCTGCACAAACCTCCTGAGCCTGCTGAACGACTGGGGTCAAGTGAAGCCCAGCTTCATTCCCCAGACCCGCATGCTTCTCCCGTAGCAGGCCAAGACCCGACTGCAGTTAATTCCTCTGCTAAAAGTTGTTCCTTCTCTCAGCCACAGGGGGAGGGGAGGGCTGAATGAGCCAAATGTCAAGATAAGAGTAAATCCTGATAACTCTCCTGGCACACAGCCCCGACTATGACTACCATCACTTTGGAGAAGATTCTTGAGCTGTGGCCAGGCCAAAGGGCATCAACCTGAAACTGGACGTGCCTTCCCAGAACCGCAAACCTCTTGAATAGGAATATGGAAATATGTTTTGGAGAAGTCCAACGAGGTGAGATATTCCATCTTCACAGTGAAAAAAAAACTGACCTACGGTTTTCATCCAAAAAGGGGACACCCACAGACACCAGTTGACCCCCTTGAGATCAAGAATCAGAAAGGAGCAGCCATATTTCTTGGGAACTTGTCCGAGGTCCTACTTGTATGGGGGGGGGGGGGGGGCCCCACAACCAGAAGTACCTCGGACTCACTGGGAGGCTGTGCCACATACGACTGCTCCAGGAAGACGACAGCCACAGCTGTGCCCTGAAAGCTGGCACAGACCCTGCTCAACCAAGAACAGCTCTCCAGAGACTGGTGCCCTGGGAACAACAAAGAGGGGGAAAGAGCCCATAGACTGTGGCCCCAGGAGCCCAAAATCACACTTCTGCAGCACCACACCAGCAAGCAGCATCTGCTGGAGATACAGAAACACTGGATAGTGTCCTTGGCTGCATCTCTATATCAGTGATGTCGTCACTGGAAAATAGAAATTACACTTACCTGGTAGTTGTTGTTCCTTGAGGAACTACAGTTTAGTCCCCCATCTCTGGGTAGTGTACCTCCTCCTGCAGCTTGAAGACTGGGCATGTCAAAATCGTGACATCACTGGATATAGTCTGCTGGTCTCTCTCATCAGCCCCCAGTGAACTATTGACAAAGCAGACTCAAAGGAGCAACAAATAAGTAGCTATCATATCCAATTCAACCTTAAACTCAAACTGAATGCCTAACGTAACGTAATTAACAACTGAACCCCCTCTTTCTAAAGAAGGGAACTGGTTTTTGAACCTTCTGTATGCCACTGTTTGCCTAGCCAAGGGCAAGAGAGAAAAGAATAGGCAGAAAAGGTAAATGAAGAAAGGAGACGAAGAACCAATGAAAGGCTCTACTCACCTGTAGTCTTGTACTTCTCCCAACAGAACATCCATCACAAACCAATCCATCCCCGGGCAGAAATGAAGACTAAACTGTAGTTCAAGGAACAATTACCAGGTAAATGTAATTTCTATTTCCTTATCGTTCCTACAGTTTAGTCCTCCACCTATGGGATGTATCAGAGCAGTAATAATTGAGAGGGACCTTTCCAGCCGGAACGCAACACCGCCGCCCCAAAACAAGTATCGTTTGCCGCCAGGACATCTAGGCGGTAGCACTTAGTGAAAGTATGAAGAGAAGACCAGGTGGCTACTCTACAAATTTCCACCGGTGGAACCAAACTGTGTTCCACCCAGGATGCTGCTTGCACTCTAGTAGAGTGAGCTCTCAAGCCTGCCGGAACTGGACGACCTTGCAACAGATATGCTGACGCACGATTTGCAAAAAGCCTCAAGAGACTTTTAAATACTGTCGCAGCACCCTTTTTATGTCTAAACGGCGTAAACTACGGTCTGATACACCCCCCCTCCGCCGAACAGAGAGCTGGAAGAGAAACAGTTTGATTTAGGTGAAACGGAGAAACTACCTTTGGTAAAAATGACTGGACTGGTCGCAAAACCACCTTTTCCCTGGAAAAAGACAAAAACGGTTCTCTACATGACAGCGCCTGCAACTCCGAAATTCGCCTCGCTGAACAGATGGCTACCAAAAACACTGTCTTTAAGGTTAGATCTTTAACAGACGCTTGATGCAAAGGCTCAAATGTTCCTTAGCCAACGCTCCTAAAACCAAGTTAAGAGACAACGGCGGAACCGTGACTCTACGCGAGGGCCGTAGCCGGGATACTGCTTTAAGAAAACGCAACACATCAGCATGCGAACCTAGAGTCACTCCCTGGACTTTGCCTCTACAGCATGAGAGGGCTGCCAATTGATCTCTCAAGGAACTGGCTGCCAGGCCCTTATCAAATCCATCCTGCAGGAAACTTAACACCAAGGGAACAGATACTGTAGCCGCGCGTACTTTCCTCCGTGAGCACCAGTCCTCGAACAAACACCATATGCGCACATATGCCAGAGACGTGGACTTTTTTCCTCACTCGAAGTAAAGTAGTGATGACTGCTGGTGAGCAACCTTCCTCAACCTTGCCCTTTCAATGGCCATGCCGTAAGCGAGAACTGATCCATCTGAGGCATGCAAAGCGGACCCTGTAGCAACAGATTCTTCGATGTCAGTAACCTCCAAGGATTCCCATCAAGAAACAGAATTAGATCGGCGTACCACGGGCGCCTCGGCCAGTCTGGGGCCACCAACAATACTTTTCCCCGATGAGCCTCGATCCACTGCATTACTCAACCTATGAGTGCCCACGGAGGAAAGACAGAGGAGACCTGATGACGGCCAACGTTGTATTAGGGCGTCGATTCCTTCTGACATCCTTTCTCGCCATCTGCTGAAGAACCGACCCGTCTTTGCTGAGTGAAAGGTCGCCATGAGATCCATTATCAGCGGTCCCCATCCGCGAACTATCTGGGCAAACACTTCCGGATGCAACTCCCATTTTCCGGCATCCACCCAGACCCCTGCTGAGAAAATCTGCCATCACACTGTCCTTCCCTGCAATGTGCGCCGCCGAGATTGCTGGCAAACAAGGTTCGACCTAATGAAACAGTGCCTCTGCTGCTTCTTCCATGGCCACAGTTCCTGTACCGCCTTGTCGGTTGATGTAGGCCATGGAAGTCGCGGCGATGTCGGGCAGCACTTGTACCGTCTGACCTGTCACTGTAGCTTCGAATGTTTTCAACGCTAGACAGACCGTTCTCAGATCCAACCAATTGATTGACCATTTGCTTTCTTGTACGGTCCAAGTGCCCCGCGCGAAGAGAGCTCCGCAATGAGCTCCCCATCCCGCAAGACTTGTGTCCATCAGCAAGGGAAGCCACTCCGGCTGTTCCAAAGGCATTCCCGCCTTCAGAGACCCCAGAAGCAGCCACCACCGAAGGGCTTGCCGGACCCGAAGAGGACAGGGAAGCTGTTTGTTCAGGGAAATGGACTGATGTGACCACCGGCGAAGAAGCGCTCTCTGCAATGGTCACAAATGAAATCTGGCCCATGGCACTACTTCCAAAGTTACCGCCATTGTCCCTAGCACGTGAAGGTAACTCCATGCTGTGGGCGCCGGAGCAGACCTGAACTTGCATACCAACTGCCGAAGCACTAGTACTCACCAATCCAGCAGAAACACTGCTCCTTTCTGAGTGTCGAACCATACCCCTAGATATTCGAGATCCTGGGACGGAACTAATCGGCTCTTGACTGAATTGACCACCCAGCCGCGATTCTGCAGAAACGTTATCACCTTGTCGGTAACTCGAATGCTCTCGGCCTTGGACTTTGCCCGAATCAACCAATCGTCGAGATAAGGATGAACCAGAACTCCTTCCTTTCGTAATGCCACCGCTACCACCACCATGATCTTGGTGAATGTCCAGGGGGACGTCGCCAAACCGAAAGGCAATGCTTGAAACTGATAAATGTCCCCAAGGAAGAGCGAACCGCAGAAACGTTTGATGATCCTCTCTGATTGGGATGTGTAAATAGGCTTCCGTGAGATCTAGGGAAGTCAAATACTCCCCTTGGCGTCCCACCACAATGACCAACCTCAACGTTTCCATCCTGAAATGCGGTACTCGGAGGCAGCGGTTCACCCCTTTGAGATCCAGAATAGGACGGAGAGATCCATCTTTCTTTGGCACCACAAAATAAATAGAGTAGCGACCCACACCGTAATCCGCTATTGGTACCGGCACAATTGCTCTCAACTGGAGTTGAGTTCCGTAAGGCAATGCAGTTCCGTAAGGCAATTAAACACCACATTTTCCTACTTCACTTTGCTCAAGCATCCACCCCACCTCTACTCGCCCACCTGCCAATGTCTACAAACCGCACCCTGTCACAAGTATCTTGAACCCGCCTTAGACCTCCTGTATATACAATCCAAATCTAATTATATTTTGTACATATGTTTTTAGTTCCCCTGTTGCTCCAAGTTTATGCTCCTGTTACAATGTATGTTCCAAGTTTAAACTCCTGTTACAATGTAAGCACAGAACAGACTTCTGACTGTGCACCCTTGTTGTATGTAAACCGCACTGATAACAAATAGCGCGGTATATAAAAGTTATAAAATAAATAAATAAATAAACTGTAAAAGCCAATCTAACGTTCGATGGATTGCAATGTTTTCTGTGGGCCTTTGCAGGGAGACATCACAAACGAGTCGAGCACCGGTCTCGCCAATTCTAGTGCATAACCTTCACGAATGATCTCCAACACCCACTGGTCGGTCGTTATTTGGGTCCAGGCAGGAAGAAATCCCAGAAGCTGTCCTCCTATCGGTTGGCTTCCCACCAGGACCCGCCTCGTTTCATTTTGGCTTACGAGATGTCGCTGCGGAAGCCACTGCAAAACCTCTATTTGCTCCACAAAACCCTCGAAACCCCTGGCCTCGCGAAGCAAATCTTCCCCTTTGGAAACCACCCAAGCGAGAAGTACGAAATCTCCTAGAATCTCTAAACTGACCCCGAAAGGCCGGCAAAGACTTCCCTTGCATAGGTTTATCCTCTGGGAGCCTTCCGCCCTTGGATTCCCCTAAATCCTTAACCAACTTATCAAGATCCTCTCCAAACAACCACCTCCCTTTAAAAGGAAGCTTACTGAGACGTGACTTGGACAAGCCATCGGCCGCCAATTCCTCAACCACAGAGATCTCCGGGCGGCTACCAACAAAGCCATACTATTCGCCAATGATCTGATCAAGTCATAGTGCACATCCGCCAAATATGCCGAACCAGACTCTAGACGAGCCAGCTCCCTCATGCATTCCTGCTCTAGTTGTGGCGACTGGCGTAAGCATTGAGACCATCTGAGACAGGCTCTCGCCACCCAAGCTCCACAAATGGAAGCCTGCAAGGATATGGCGTTAGCTTCAAATGATTGTTTCAATAAACCATCTACTTTCCTGTCCTGTGCATCTTTTAAGGCCGCGCTACCTTCCACCAGAATAGTGGTCTTTTGTGACCGCTGAGACAGCCACATCAACCTTTGGGGAATGAAACCTCTCTTTGCCCTTATCCGCTAATGGATAGAGTCTGTTCATGGTCCTGACCCCTCTTAGTCCTGTTTCTGGCGGATTCCACTCGTCTTGGATCATCCGATCTACCACCCGGTGGACGGGAAACACAACCTGAGTCTGTCTCACCGCTTGAATGAGAGGGTCCTCCACATCTTCTTCTTCCAGCAGTTGTGCCATAGCGAGATTTAGCGTCTGGAGGGATTCCGTGATAAGCGCCGTCAGCTCATCCTTCCGGAAAACCCGAATGATTTTTGCCTGGTCCTCAGGCTCAGGTAGTTCACCTTCTTCCAATTCCTCTACACCGGCTTCCAGTTCTGTCTCGGCCTCATCCGTCTCATGCCACTCCCAATTTGAGGGAGAAAGGTCCTGATGCCGAGATCTCTTTGGAGGTCCCAGAGCAATGCTAACAGGCTCCCCCATTCGAGGCTGCTGCATGGAAGTCGCGATCGTCAAGGGTTCAGGTAACTTCCCCCGACGCCTCAAGCAGAACGCCTGATGCATAATTAAAACAAAATCTGGGCAGAAATCTCCTACCTGTGGTCCCAAGCTCACTGTAGGTAACGCACTTGATGGACCCGCAACACCCTCCTGACAGGATCGTAGCGGCGAGTCCACCAGCGCTTCTTCTCCGGTCCCAGCCAATGGACCCACGGGATCTAAAATCACTGAAGTCTCCATCTGCTGTTCCACGCTGGTAGACACAGAGGCGCAGCCCCAACAGATTCCGGTGTCAGCGACTGTGCCTCTGTGGGTACCACAGACCACATACTGTGGACGCGATGTCATTAGATATACGCCCAACTGTTTGCCAAAAAAAAAAAGCAAGGTGGAAAATACAGCTGTCCCCCTTTACTATATATTTTTGTTTTTTTTAACACAAGGGAAAGAAAGCACAGTTACTTACCTGTAACAGGTGATCTCTGGGAACAGCAGGAATTAGTCCTCACATATGGGGTACGTCGGTACCGACGGAGCCCGTGCGGGAAAGCTCCCCAGCTTCTTAGAATAGAAGCTTTTGGGACCTCCACTGCACATGCGCACTGCCTTCCCGCCTTCCTGAACAGCTCTCCTCAGTTTCGAGGTTTATAGCTGAGTCAACAGAGAGAGGACAGGAAGATAGATAGATAAAGATACAACTCCTAGGGGAGGTGGGTGGGTTGTGATGACGTATTCGTGCTTTTCCCAGAGATCACCTGTTACAGGTAAGTAACTGTGCTATCTCCAGGAACAAGCAGGAATAAGTCCTCACATATGGGGACTCCCTAGCTTAGATGCATGGGATCCCCTGTAAAGGTTCGCCATCTTCGTATGGATCTCAGGCATCCATTCTGGGAAGGTGGGCAGGAGTTGTTTAGGAATGGAACAGGTGCTTGAGGACAGCCTGGCCACCAAGGCATCCCGGCGGGAGTCCTTGTCCAAACAGTAATGGGCTGTGAAGGTATGAACCGAGGCCCAGGTAGCGGCTCGACAGATCTGATCTATGGAAACAGAGTGCAGATGAGCCATAGAAGTTGCCATGGCCCTCACATTGTGAGCAGTGACATGGCCTTCCAGAGAAATGTTTTTGCTCTGGTAAGCAAAAGAAATACACTGAGCAATCCAATTGGAAAGTGTACGCTTGGAGACTGGAAGTCCCAAATGGGAAGGATCAAAGGCCACAAAAAGTTGAGAAGACTTTCGATGTGGCTGAGTCCTATTAAGCTAAAAGCGAGAGCTCTTTTACAATCCAGAGTATGAAGGTTCCTCTCTGCATTGGATGCATGAGGAGCTGGAAAAAAGACAGGTAGATATACCTCTTGATTAAGATGAAAAGGCGAGACCACTTTAGGCATAAAGTGGGGATTCGTCCTAAGGACCACCTATCATGATGAAATCTTGTGTAAGGTGGATTAGCCACTAAAGCCTGCAGCTCACTGATGCGGCGAGCCGAAGTGACTGCAATGAGGAAGATGACCTTCCAGGAAAGAAATTTCAAGGAGGTGGAAAAACATTGGCTCAAAAGGTGGCTTCATAAGTTGACCGAGCACTAGATTCAAATCCCATGCGACCGGGGGTGGTCTGATGGGAGGTTTTAGTGAGAGTCAGGCCTCTCATGAATCTTGCAACAAGAGGATGAGAGGAATAGGTTGTCCATTTATATGTTGCAAGGATGCTGCAATAGCACTTAAATGGACTCTTACCGAATTCGTCTTGAGGCCTGCATTGGATAGATGCAGGAGATAATCAAGAAGAGAATTCAAAGGAAGTGCCAGAGGGTCAAGACCCTGCTGAGCACACCAAATGGAAAACGTTTCCATTTGAAAGCATAGGAACGCCTGGTAGAGGGTTTCCTAGAGGCAGAAAGGATATCTTTCACTGGTTGGGAAAAGATGAAAGTCTTGAAGGCTTAAGCCTTCAGTAACCAAGCACTGAGGTGAAGGGCATTGGGGTTTGGGTGCCACAAAGTCCCCTCCTCCTGAGACAGGAGGTCTGGCGCAGCTCCCAGATCCAAGTAGGATCCCTGGGAGAGCTGTAGAAGTAGAGGGAACCACACTTGGCGTGGCCAGCGTGGAGCTATGAGGATCATAGTTCCATGATCCCTCTGGAGTTTGAACAGAGTCTTGGGAATCAAAGGAATGGGTGGAAAGGCATATAGGAATGCCTGACTCCAATTCAGGAGAAAGGCGTCCGTAGCCTGAGCTCCCTGAATCGGAGTTCTGGAACAGAACCGGGAAGTTTGGCATTCCACGGACTTGCAAAGAGGTCTATGTCCGGGGTCCCCCATTCCTGAAAGATTCGGTTTATTTGGTCCAAATGTAGGGACCATTCGTGTGGCAGCAGAACTCGACTGAGCCTGTCTGCCCGAGAGTTTTGAACTCCTGGGAGATACACTGCTAGCAGGTGAATCTGATGCTCTCTGGCGAAGGCCCATAGTCTTAGAGCTTCGTTGCAAAGCGACAGAGAGCCCGTCCCTCCTTGTTTGTTTATGTAAAACATGGCCACCTGATTGTCCGTCTGAACTAGGACAGTGAGGTTGGCTAGGAGGGAGTGGAAGACCTTGAGGGCAAGGTAAATTGCTCGCAGTTCCAGAAGATTGATATGAAGGGTGGTCTCTTGTAGAGACCAAGTGCCCTGAGTGGAGAGAGTTTGCAGATGGGCTCCCCACTCTGTTTGGGAGGCATCTGTTGTGAGGGTTGCTTGGGGTAGCAATGGTTGAATGGAGCCCCCAACAACAGATTCTTGGTGGAAGTCCACCAGTGGAGGGACCAAAACAGACGATCGGAGGTTTGTATTTGGTCTGAGAGCGCTCCTGACGCCTGAGTCCACTGAGTGGCCAGGGTCCATTGAGCTGCTCTCATATGAAGACGAGCATAGGGCACCACATGCACTGTGGAGGCCATATGACCCAGTAGGCGTAGCATTTCCCTGGCTGTCAAGTGAGTGCTGGACTGAGCTTGGGAGGCCAAACTCAGGAGGCGCTGGCCTCGAACATGTGGAAGGTAGGCCCTTGCAGTGATGGTGTCCAACTGGGCCCCTATGAATTCTAGAGATTGAGTAGGGATGAGTTGGGACTTGGGAAGGTTTACTACCAGTCCCAGATACTGCAAAAGGCTCCTTGTGTGGTCCAGGGAAATCTGGGCCTGTGACTGAGTTGGAGCTCGGATGAGCCAGTCGTCCAGATATGGGAAGACAAGATTCCCATGCCTCTTAGAAATGCGGCTACGACTGCCATGCATTTGTGAATACTCTTGGAGCAGAGGCTAGACCGAAGGGGAGTACTCTGTATTGGAAATGTTTTCCCTGAAACAGAAAGCGAAGATACTTTCTGTGGGATGGATGGATGAGTATATGTGTATACGCATCCTGTAGGTCTAGAGAACAAAGCCAGTCCTGACCCTGGAGGTAAGGAAGGAGAATGCCGAGAGACAGCATTTTGAATTTCTCCTTGAAGAGAAATTTGTTCAATTCTCTCAGATCTAGGATTGGTCTGAATCCCCCTGTCTTCTTTGGAATGAGAAAATAAGGGGAGTAGAAACCGGACCCTTGTTGAGGAAGAGGAACCTCTTCTATGGCCCCTTGGGACAGAAGAGAGGAAACCTCTTGACCCAACAGGGTTAGGAGAGATGGGGGAGAATTGAATGGTCTCACCATATGATGGGGAGGAAGGCTGGAGAAATGAAGTTTGTAACCCTCTCGAATGATAGAGAGGGTCCATTGTTCTGTTGTGATTTGTTCCCATCTGGGAGCAAAGTGAACCAACCTTCCGGGTATGGTGAGAGGTTCTGGTTGTGTTAGAACCAGAAGTGGCAAGTTCCCTAGGAGCAAGTCAAAACCCCTGAGGGGTTGGAGCCTGCTGAGCTACAGTAGCTGCTGCAGGCTTAGCTCGTGCTTGTTTGGATTGCTGACGCTTAGCAGTATAGCGAGGTTGAGAGACTGCTGGCCAGTATTTGAAGCAACTCTGGCCTTCTTATAGTAAGGCCTTTAAAAGACTTTTTCTTAGTAGGAATTGAAGTGGACTTTGAAAGTCTTTCCAAGGTGGCATTTTCAGCATCCATCTGGGTGGCTTTGATTTGCCACTCTTCCCCAAATAAGTTCTCACCTGTACAGGGCAGATTCCGTAAGCCATCTAGAACCCAAGGTTCCAGATCAGAGGCCTGGAGCCAAGCAAGACGTCGGGCTGCAATAGCAATGCCCGAAGCCCTACTGGCTCCCTCAAAGGAATCATATGCTGCCCTATTAGAGAACTTAGAAACCTCTAAGAGTTGTTTCACTAGGGGAAAGGAATCCCTGCTTTTTATCCTCAGGGATAAAGGGGGCAAAATGCCGCACCTTTTTGGCAAGTTCCTCCAGGAACATGCCCATATAGAGACTGTAGGAATTAATCCTGGCTATAAGCATACTAGCCTGGAAAATTTTCCTACCAAAAGAGTCCAAAGTCTTACATTCCCGTCCTGGAGGGGTGGAAGAGTGCCTTTTGGTACTCCTAATCTTCTTCATTGCAGACTTCACCACAATAGAGTGGTGGGGCAATTGAGTCTTTTGGAAACCAGGAGAAGGAGGGACCCTATACATGGTGTCCAACCTACGGGAATAAGGAGACAAAGTCAAAGGATTTTCCCAGAAATCCATCAGTTGTTCTTGAAGGATTTCATGGATAGGCAGGGTAAACTGCCTCCTTAGGGGCCTTTGAGTATCCCAAAAATATCCAGTTTTTTGGATCTGGTTTCCTTTTCAGAGGATGTGGTAATAGAAAGGGCTGTAGCCATATCTAAAACAAAGTCCTGGAAGGACAAATCCTCTGGAGGGGACATTCTCCTTTTAGGAGAAGAGGGCTCCTCAGGTAAGTTGAGTGAAAACTCAGCAGAATCATCAGAGGAGTGAAAATCCTCAGAGGAATCGGTGCTTTCCTCTAACGCACGATACGCGTACCGATCGGTATCGATATCGGGCGTATCGGGTATGGAACCGGTATGGAGCGAAAGCCCATACGGTACCGACTTGCGTTTAGAGGTGGACGGCCTCGATACCGGCATGGCGGACGATACCGGTATCGGGCCCGGAACCGCTGAAAGCGGAACCGATGGCGTTGCAGCTTTAATGAAAGCCATGACGGCCTGCTGCATGGACTGTACAGTATCGCCCATGGACGCCATAGCTGCCTGGATGTCGGTACCGGAGTGACCCGGTACCCCAGAGCAGGCTAACAGGTGATCTGTCGAGGCCGTAGCATCGATATCAACCTGAGACCCCTGAATTGGCGTTTTTGGAAGTTGGACTTCCCGCCGGGGTTGTTTGGCTGGGGCAGGGTCCTCAAGTTCTAAGCTAAGAGCCTCGATGCTTTGAAGGAGATTTGCTCTTTGAGGACTTGCCCACAGAAGGTTTGGTTACCTGAGATCCATCCGGAAAGAAGACCTGGATGACTGTGATGCTGTATTCTCTGAAGCAAACAGCACATGGAATTTGTTGGCCCGGTTCTGCAGCCCACGTTTAGACATGTGGGAGCAAGATGGGCAGTCCGGTATGGAATGGTCAGGCCCAAACATTTCAGACACCATTCATGGGTGTCTGTGACTGAAATAACAGCATTACATTTGGTACACTTCTTAAATCCAGGGGCTGGCTTCTCCATGAGGAGAAATTGAGTAGGCCGAGAGGCCTCTCTGAAGTGACCAAAAAGCTAAAAAATAAGAAAAAAGAATTATAATTTTTTAAAGAAAGAAAGAAAAGACCGGCGATACCGGTATCGGTATGGGGAAGGCAGGTACGCGGTCTAAAGAAACAAATAAAATAACAATTTCTTCAGCGGTGACAGGAACACGACCTGCTGGCTCCGCGGAAAAAGAGAAACTGAGGAGAGCTGTTCAGGAAGGCGGGAAGGCAGTGCGCATGTGCAGTGGGAGGTCCCAAAAGCTTCTATTCTAAGAAGCTGGGGAGCTTTCCCGCACGGGCTCCGTCGGTACCGACGTACCCCATATGTGAGGACTTATTCCTGCTTGTTCCTGGAGATAACCTCAAGTGAAAAATAAAGCAAGCCGGCCAAGAAACCCCCGCAACAAAAATGGAAGGGGCCCCGAAAATTAAATAAGTAAAATGAAAGAAAGTAAATGAAAACAGCAATTTATCATTGACCTGTGCCCCAGCGCTTTCCCCCAAAATGCTGGCCGTCACAATCCCCTGCCATGCGGCACCACCGGCGAAGACAAAATGGCTCTGATCCCAGTCTGGCCTATTTGGCGCCAAAAGCACAACCACAGCTACTCAACTGAGCTCCCTCACCTCCCAGCATGAGGCCGTTAGCTGTGCCGAAGGACGTAATGAAGCGCTCGCCTTACCTCGAGAGCTGCAGTCTCTCAAACAGGGATGCCGTTTGGCAGAGAAGCGAGCGGCAGCCGCTGCGAGAGCTGCTCCACCGGACCCGGCTATGCAGGCAATCCCATCGCGGGAACGCTCAGCCAGCCCGCACACCCTCAGTGTGCAGCCACGGTCCGCGGAGCTCTCCCCCGTACAGTCCAGGGGGAGAGATCCCAACCAGCGGGCTGGCTGATCGCGGCAAGAAAGAAGACCGAGGCAAGGCATCTGGAACTCTCTACCTAATGAGCTGAGAGCAGCTCAGGACATCAATGACTTTAGAAAGCAACTGAAAACATCTTTGTTTATAGAACACTACGGTCATGCAATTAACTAACTTAATTTGTCTGGAATGTAAATCATATACATATTGTATAATAGCTCACATTATAGTATAGCTCACTATGTAGATAATGCAACTCACTCTAACACATTATACCATAACTTTAACTTTTATTTCTTTACATTTTCTCACTAATACTCTTAATATCTTTGTTTGTAAGACCGCTTTGATTGTATGATAAGGCGGTATAGAAATCCAATTAAATAAATAAATAAGGCCAGACGGGGTTTTGTTTTTTTGTTTTTAAATGGCCAGATCCTCTGCCCCAAAAGAAATTGAAGTAAGTTAAATAAAAACAAATTGAATTAAATTAAAACAAGTAAATTAAAGTAATTTTAATTAATCCTTGTCAATTTTAAATTAATGTCTAGAAAACCTAAACCCTGACTAAACTGCTCTTTATCTGTTCCTCAAGTGAGCCCAGCACCTAGGCTCACTACGTCCTCCTGCTGCATGGAAACTGGACACACTGGGGGCTGATGAGAGAGACCAGCAGGCTATATCCAGTGATGTCACGATTTTGACATGCCCAGTCTCCAAGCTGCAGGAGGAGGTACACTACCCAGAGGTGGAGGACTAAACTGTAGGAACGATAAGGAAATTCTGGTTTCTCTGTTGTCATCTGCTGGCAGGGAAACATAACCCATTTGTCTGGGCTAATGTAACAGGATGAGAAGTAGTCTAAATATATTTTTCAAAAAATAATATAACCCTTGCCTATGTGGTAGCTAATTTAAACGTCAAAACCTAAGAAGTTTTCACTCAAAATTCTAAAGGTTTGGTGTAGATTAACCCCCAGAAGTACAGTAGTAGTGCACCACAACTAGTGATTTCAATGGATTTAATTTAATTTAATACATTCCACAGTGTGTGTGAGTGTCTTTATGAGAAAAATGTGTTTAAATATGAGTAGAAGTCATACATACCATGTTCCTCAATATAGTCCACAATGTGGCGGACTATGAATGGAACCTCATTGTCTGGATGTCCTCCTTGCTGCAGTTCATCAAGTGCAATTCCAAATATTTTGTTAGCAATATCGGAGTTGCAATTACCCAAGGATGGGGAGGAACTCTTCCTCATATCTTTATTGCAGCCAGAAATCACAGCTGTCTTTTCTGTTAATAAAAGAAATTAAAGTTAAGATGACAACAGTCCACTGGCTGATGGATAAAACAAAGACATTTCCTAAAGACCGAATGTCTTACTAATATACCAGCTTGTGTGCTAAAGTACTAAAATGAGATCTGGGCTAATAATGCAAAAGACTCCTGGCTGGATCAAATGTTGATTTAAAATGGTGAAAGTTGGAATTTATTCACCCAACCAACTTTGTTCAATCTGTTAAGATCTCTCTTCCTGCTCCTTGTTGTTATAACATGCTCAAGTGCAACCCCCCCAATACGTTTGCTTTGCTCTTGCATTTTGCCCATGTGAGGCAATGATCAGGTAAACAGTAGAAAATGCAAATCTTTAGATTCTAGCTCACTAAACTTGTGCTTACTTTTAATTCCCATTTTGCTCTTTTACTTTTCACATATATCTAAAAGTGGTTCTATTTTCAAATTCTACCAAGCATTTATAATTTGCCTTCCTGCCTCCTTTAGTTTCTCCTGTCTGTGCTTTTCCTTCAGTATGTCTGCATTTCTCGAATGCTATTCTTTTTGCGCTTACGTTTTCTACTCCTTTGGTGAATCAGTGGTCTCTTCAATCTCTTCTCCTTGCTTTTTTTGATCAGGCCATTTCCTCCTGCTTCTCTGAGCTTCTAGATCAATCAGAAATAAGGCTAGGATCTGATACCTTCATTCACAACTACCTGGGGATATTTTTCCCTTAATTTATATCCTTTTACATCTTAGCCTATTTGTTGTAGCCTTTAGAACCATGCAATCGTGAGCCCAAAATCCAACCAATAGGTGTTGCTGTTACATGAATGATTAGTTCCTTCAAAGGACTGTGAACACTGTTTCTACACAATTCCCAGCCTCAATCAATCCATAGAGTGGAAATCCTGAACTGGGAATCAAATCGATGTTCCCCTTATGGTAGTGCACAGTGCTGCCACCAAGTAATTGGAATGGCACTACTCTTCCCCTTGCTAAAATTCCTGACACAATGATTTGTTGCTATTTCAGTGTTCTTTCTATTGAATCCCAAAGATCCTCTGCATCTCTTAGATTGTTTACTTCAGCCGAGGCTTCCTTAACATAATGATTCATTTTCTTAAAGTCAGATTTTCTGAAATCTAAGAGGCTTTTTCTAATTTAGCAAGAGAACAAACTTTTTGTACCCGAGTGTTCTTCAATGCGTAGAGATTCTGCTTAAAGCCACGTCCTGACGTGCCGCTTCATTAGGATTGGTGGACAGGTGAGTGCGTTCACACACGTTGCATTACACACTGCGGGTGACAAAAGGAATCTTTTTATAAAAGCTTCCAATCTCTTATTTAAAACAAATATTGTTGATACAAATAATACCTAGTTTTTAATAAATTCTGCAGCAACGTTAGGATGATTTACAAAAAGAATTAGCACAAACTAATGAGAAATACTTTTCTACCTCACCTTCCAAAGTATAAGAAATGTAATTGTTTACTTTCACAGAAAGACAAGTTCAAAGATAAGGGGACAAGCACTTTCCTATACATTCTGGTTGAATTTCAAAAGCAGTACAAATGATGACTATCTGATAAATACTATCATTGAAACATAGGGCTCTATGTACTAAACATGTTTTACATAGACATAGAATAGGAGAAAACCTTTAGTAAATAGGCTCCAGTCTGCAGCAAAAGATATGGGTTCTGGTACTCAGTGTAAAGGTTCTTAAATCACGGGGAGTACTCCTAGTTGACTCATGTTGATTGATAAGTGGCACTGAAGGGCCTGATCTAAGACCACTTCAATGCTCTTAGTAAGCAAGTTAAGAAAGGGTCTACCAAAGAAACAGCCAAAAAAAAAGGAGGAAAAAAAACAGCAGTTCTACACCTTATTTTATCACTGTTACTGTTACACAGAATCTTCAAAGTTTTTGCATTTCTTCTACTATTTTAACACAGAAATGGAGCAAATGCTATTCCCATTTTGGAGATTTCATAGATATCGCTGGGCTCATACATAAACACAGTACTTTGAACAATTATTTACAAATCAGTTTATTTCAAATAAATCTATATTTATACTAATGAAATTTTTAGGAGGCATATAGCTACAATAATGACCCTAGCAACAGATGTTTAATTGAAACAGTCATTACTGTAAACCCCAGGGCTAAACAAATTCTGTATGCCTGCTCATCATGGCACCTAGAAATTGCATCCCAACGTCCAGGAGTTTGTGTCCCCCCCAAACATTTGTGGAGATGCCAAAGAAAATGAGCTGAGCTTCCTCACTGCGATCTGGCTCACTGCAAGCCTCAGCTATACAGTGCAGGAAGTCTGTGAAGTCTTGCAGTTTCAATTCTTGCAAGATTTGAAAACCACACGACCAGCCCAAACTCCTGCACCATTGAAAACCACATGACCAGCCCAAACCCCTGCACCATGCAGCTCAAGCTTTCAGAGAGCTGGTGGGGAAGTAGTAAGTGCCCCTTCTGCGGCAGCTGCAAACAGTAAAGAGAGGGGAATAAGTAGCAAGCCTGACAGAGGGTGGAGGTTGGGGGAGAGGGCTGAACAAGAGAGCTGGGGGAGGGTATGAGAGGGAGAGTCCAGAGGAGATCCAGGCCACAGAGATATTTGAAGCAAAGAGGCAATTGATCCGTTGCTTCACCTATCAAAGGGGGTTCCACCACACAGTTGACAGCATGCTTGAAGGAATGAGACCGCTGGCTTTTGCCAGTGATCGGCAAAGGCACCTTAATGGACAGATTTACTAAAATAAAACCCTTTTTTGCCCAAAGACACAGAATGGAAAAGGGGGGTGGAGAAGCGAGAGATCTCAGCTGCTGGATTCTAGAGCCAATGAAAATTTGTCAAGGCCTGGTACACCAAGAGCACAAAGTAGTTTTACAAATGACTGTTCAAAATAATTACATATCAATAAAACCTACCTCTGTTTATTTGAAAACCTAAGTTTAAAAAAGTTTTCTGCGCCAGTTACCCTCAATGAGCAAGTATTCTTTTCTCATTTATGGTTGTTTGAGATTGTGGCAAAAGATCAGCCTATAGTTCCTCATTGAAGAAACACAGAACTCGATCAGTAGTTCAGCAGTTAATCTAAAAATAAATAAAGAGAGACATGAAACAGACTTGGAAAGTAGAACCACACAAAAGCACTGGAAAAATAAGTTCATTATGCTTGATCAGGCACCATTACAAAGAATCATTTTACTTAGTACAGATGATCATCATATGCTGGTGTGCACGCCAGTCATCACTCAAAGTAATCACCTTATACAGAAAAGCATTATGGATAAAATTCCTTCACATATCAATTCATGGACATCAATATAACACTATACAAAAGCACATATAGATATAGAAAGCACTAATGAGCTACAAAAGATGGCACTAAGATACCTAACACTAGTGAGATAACTAGCAGTCAACAAAGCAGCACATATCCCTCCACTGCCTCAGAAGAATCCAAGTTATCAATGTCCCTGTTTAATGTACATTATACCAAGTTTAAGTTACAATGTAAACCGCTTTGATTGAAATGATAAAGCGGTATATAAAACATGTTAAATAAATAAAATAAAAACTATCTGGTCATTAGTCAGAGACCTTATGTGGTGGAAATGATTTATATGGATAATATTTTAAATCAGTAATGTACATGATTGCTTGTGTTTCACTGTCTATATGAGAAAGGGAATGAAATGGTTTATTTACATGGATGGTGGCAGGGTCCCACACTTATAAATGCTGATTGAGCAAAATTGCTTACCTATAACAGGGGTTCTCCGTAAATAGCAGGATAATGCATCCACACACTGGTGACATCCTCCAAACAGAGCCAGTGAGTAAAAAGCCCTCCTCCAGTAGAAAGAAGTCTTAAAAACGTCCTTTGCACATGCGCGAGTCTGCTCCCACTCATCCTGCCAGAGCCAACAGTGCCTCAATTTGTTCACAGCACAATAGTATCAAACCAAATCACTACATTTCCTCCTTTTTGTTTTCTTTTTGAGGGAAAGGTGGGAGAGCAAGTGTGGATGCATTATCCTACTGTCTTACTCATTACAAGTAAGTAATTTCGCTTTCTCTGCAGACAGGCAGGGCTAATGCATCTACACTCTCCAGTGACTCCAGAGTGTCAGGCTCTGTTACTGATTTCTATTTGAGTCCAGGTTGTCGTGAGATGAGACTCTGAGAGGACTTGACTAGCCGGACAAGATAAGGGGTCTGTGTGTGTAAGTAATGTGGAGCTGGAGTGTGTGTCTATCATGCAGAGGTACGGCACCTGTGTGTGCGCGCACATGAGTGTGGCGTGGTGTGGGGGTGGGGTACGCACCTTTCGGTAAATATACAGACATTGTGCTCTTTTGTCCCCATGTATTCATTCCTTTAACCTCCAACACCTTGCACTCTTCCTTCCCCCTCCTCCAGTCCCTCCCCACTCTGTTCCTCTTCCAGATTCTCTCCACTTCACTCTCCCCATAGCACTCCCACTCCCCCTGCCCTCATTTTCACCCCACCCCCTCCATCTACCTTCCTTTTTGTAAGCTACTGGCCCTTTAAGTTTTTGCTGCTTCACACCCCTCCCTATCTTCTTTTCCTTTTTTTTTTTGCAGGCCCTGATCAGCTAACCACTTCTGCACACACAGGATCAAGGCCTTCTCCTCCTGTTCTGCCCCGGGATCCGATCTCCCATGGGCAAACAGATGTAATCGTGGCTTTGCTCTTCTGCCTGCAGGAGATAGGATCCCTACAGGCAGACAGCTTGCTTCCAGGATCCCAGACACCAGGGGCAAATTTCTTGTCGTCACGGCAATCTGGCACCTGGGATTTGTTGAGCCCTGGTCTAGAGGCCATTATGATGTTCTGGGAATACGGTTTAGGAATTGCCATTCAAGATAAGACTATGGAGATTTGGTTGGATTAGATCCTCTTTTTAAATGAATAGAGGATTGTGATCCAAAAGGTATCAGTGGTCCTCATTGAGGGCAAGAAGCTTGGGCAACCATATCTGTCTCAGACAACAAGGTGCAATAAGAATGATGTTATTCATACCTGATAATCTAATTTCCTTGAATCCTGCTAGACCAGTCTAGCAGTGGGTTATATTCCAGAGCCAGCAGGCAGAGGGAGACAGATTTGAGTAACTTTCAGTAATTTCAGAACTTGGTATATCCTCTAGTACCGCAATGAGAAAAAGCCAGTATGGACACTGCCCAAAAACTAAGCCAATCTGAAAAACTTGGAAAGAAACTCAGATAGCGTTAATAAACACAAACAGCTCCGCCACAGAGTGTGAGCAGGTACTTGGCTCTCTTACTATGAGGAAACTGGAGCCAGCCCACAGGGCTAACTAGACCTTTCAAGGCAGCCAGAACCCCCTCTAATCTGCAGAAAAACTCCCAAGCAGACACATCGCTACTGTGACCAAAAGGCAGCAGGTATTCCCATCTGTAAAAGGAGCCTTCCAGGGCGGGTCCTGGGCTGATCTAGCAGGATGCAAGGAAAGGTGATTATCGGGTATAAATAAAATCTCCAGACAAATGGGATGTGCCCAAGCAGTAGGACCTAGGGTAAGAGAAAGATGACATTCAAGATAAGATAACTCCTATGACAGGGTAATCTGAATAACCTTCACAAGCACCCTGTAGGGCCTGACAAAGCAATCAATGAAGGCCAGGAAGCCTTTGAGCTGTCCTCTGGGGACAACAAAGCAGACTTCACCCAAGAAAATTGCGCTCTGTAGAGTTAGCTGCAACTTACTCCTGAATGTGCTTACCAGGCAGGATGCAGCCTGTCCCCAACAGTCTCTAGGGGTAAAAAGACAATAGAGGACCTCCCTTGAACGGTCGAGGATGGACAAGATCCATTCAGCGGGAAGAATGAAGAATTGCAATGAATTCGAGCAACATTTTCTAGCGGTCCACCAGATGTGGCGATAAGTCCGTTTGAAGTTCCTTCTCTACAAAGGAAGTCAGGACCACAATTCAGTGAGTATGAGAAAAGGAGGGGGTAGTCTCCTGGAAGGGCAGAAGGCGAAGACTTCACAGTGAAAGGAGCCATCCAAAGAATCAGAAAGGTATATTTGAAGCCAAGTGCTGCAGCACGGACATCATACAGCAGACATCAGAGTCCCCAGGAATGGATCGTAAGGAACCAACACCAGGGAGGCCTTACACATGGATGCAAGGAAGAGCCTTCTACTACAGGAGCCCCCAAAGACTCAACAGGACACTAAAGCGGACAGAACTGCTTCAACTCCTACTGAAGGACGCTGCACCGAGAAACCTCCCCAAGGAATTTCTTGGCTGAAATTCCTGCCATTCGAACCCTAGTGGTTCAGGGCCAAGCTGAGCTCCAGGTTGAACTGCTCTAATATCTGCTAAGGGCATAGAGACTCACCAGATCCCAAGCAAAAAAGTTACCGAACAGCTCAAACTGACCACCCGGTATCCACAAGGGCCAAGCCCTGAGCAACAAGGCTTGGCCCTTGTGGATATCGTCCGCATATTATTACGCTGACGATATCTTTCTTCTTTATCACACTAACTCTGTCTCCCCCGATATTACCCCCTTCAACAATTGTCTCTCCTCAGTAGCATCCTGGCTTTCCTCCAACTTCTTGCATATCAATCTCTAAAACCTCAGCCATCTGGTTCACTGCCGGTAGCCCTGCCCCTTCCCTCATTCCACTGCTCTCTTCCGTTCCAATCCCCATCGTCACCTCTCTACACTACCTTGGTGTGACCCTCGACTCCTCCCTATCGTTCAAAGCACATATCTCATCTGTAGTTCAGCACTGCTTTCTCACCCTAAGACAACTCCGATCTGTACACCCTTTCCTCTCTTTCTCCGCTATGACCACCCTCCTCATCTCCCTAGTTGTCTCACGCCTCGATTATTGTAACGTCTCTTTAGCTGGTCTCCCCCAATCCCAACTTCAACATCTGCAACGAGTCCACAACACTGCTGCCCGTATCCTCACTTGCTCTTCCCGTTTCGACCATATCACCCCTCTTCTCATTCGCCTGCACTGGCTTCCGATTCCCTTCCGTATTCAGTACAAATTTCTTCTTTTTGTTCACAGGTCTATTCATACTGGCACTCCCCTTTACCTTGCCGATCTGATCCACCTCCACACTCCCTACTGTTCCCTCCGCACCATCCACATGAACTGCATAACCTTACCCTCCCCATTCCAGGCCCACCTAGAAACCACCCGTTCCTCTGCCTTTTACTTCCTTGGTCCCCGCCTATGGAATTCGCTCCCCTCAGACCTTCGCTTGGAACCCTCATCTAAAACATTTAAGGCACATCTAAAAACCCATCTCTTCTGTCTAGCTTTTGGCCTCTCTCCCCCCCCCCCCCGCGCCCCTTTTCACCACCCCCATGATGTTGGTTTTCCCTTGTTTCTGTTACTATAATCTAGCCTCGACCTTTTACTCTTCTCTCTTCTTTCCTATCACACTATGGCGTTCCTTTCCTAATTTTCTAAGCAGCCTTTTGTATACTGTAAACCGCTCAGGCGCTATTGTGATGGGCGGTCTATTAAGTTCCCAATAAACAGGGCACCAGGAAACTGCCTTACACGGAACCCCTGCTAGGTTTCTTATTGCAGGGCCATACCTGGAAAAGCCAGAGAAAGGCCACACCACTTGGTCCAAGATTCCATGTAACACAAAGTGCAAGATCCAGCCAGGGCACCGAGGATCATCAGGACCAGATGGGCTGATAACCTGTGCAGAAGACTGCTCACACAGGGTCAGGGAGAAAGCCACACAGCATTTCTCCTCTAGACCATCCCAAAGGGCAGGCCAACAAGCTATCCATGGAATTTCCTTGCAACTGAGATAGCTCCACAATCAGCATTCAGAGTGGCCAATACATGGGGTACCAGAAGGCCGCATCCTTGCACTATGAGATCCAGCATTGGAGGGCTCATCGCCCAGACTCTTGGAATTCCCATTCAAAACAAAAATATCAAAACCACATGCCAAAGCTTGTGATATACGCTGTAGCTAGTACAAATCAGATGCTCCTCTTCCCAACAGCCGAGCTGTACAACCGCAAGAATCGCACTGGACCTGAGAGTTCTGCTGCAGAAGACATGCATGACTGTCTGGACCATGTCCAAGAACATACAGCTCACCACTTCCATTAAAAGGAGACATGAGCATCGCCCCCCCCCCCCCCCCCCCAAGGTCAACTTGATTGCTCTGGTTTTCAGGCAGAAGATTCCCCAGGGGCCTTCTCAGGGGACAGAATCCCTGGGCCAACTGGAGCAGGTCTCTCAACTCCAGCCCTTCCAAATGGGATTAAAGCATCTCCTCAGATGATTTCCACAGCTTCCCAGTCATAAAGGTGGAACCGCAACAGCTACTACATCTGTTCCTTGATCTCCTAGGAGAGCGGAACAGTTTGGTCGAACAATAAGGAATATGGAGGCCAGAAGATTAGGAAGTGCCTCTGAATCTAGTGCATTTGCACTCTAGGCCAGGATCCGGCCCCAAGTCTGATGCTCCACCTCCGAGGGTCAGAGGAGAGAGTCAAGCCAGCAAATGTGACCAAGAATCATCTGCTCAGTCTGCTGAGGCTTGGGCAAACCCTCCGCTGTCAGAGAAGTTAACTCAAGAGAGTAGGACCAGACCTTCAGGAATTCCAAAATGTGAGAGAGAGAATCAAGCTGTTCTCAAGTCAGACTATCTTCAACTATATATTTTCCGGGCAGGGGACCCCAGCCTGTGTCACTTTTGAGCACCCTCAAAGGACACTAAATGGGCCTACCCAACACCAGGCATGGGCAACTGGGTCTTCTGCATGCAGAGGGATGCTGCTACCACTCCTATCACTTTGGTAAAAGGTATGGGGAGCCGCATCTAGGTTTCATGTCGAGGCCTGGGCTCGCAGAGACAGCACACAATGCAGATGGGGAGAAACAGTTAATGCTGCTCACCCCTGAAAGTGAAAAATGCCATGGCAAAATCTGGGAGGTAGGCCCTACTCAATGGCTGCAATGCCATATCTGACGGGCACTGTTCCCTCTAAGCTGTGCGCGTGTGCGCGCGCACACACCTTGCCGAGCGAGCGCACATACTTTACAAGAGAGCGCACAAAAATTATGGTTCTGATTCTGATAGAAAACAACACAGACATCTTAAAATTTAAAAGTTGTTGTGTGTATTATGGTTTTCACCAAGTTCTACAATATTTTCTAGTGCAGTCAATGTGGTGTACATACTGTATTCTGATGTGTAGTCAAATTTTAAAGTATATAACTTCGAGTGTCGTTATGTGGCGCACAAAAATTTAACCTTCCTTCAAAAGCTGCACAGCTGATATTTTATGCGCACACAGCCTACAGAAAATTAGAGGGAACATTGCTGACGGGTCTCATAGGCAAATGAGAGGTGCGAAGTCTGAAGATCACTGTTTCTAGGCCTAGGACATGGACGGATCCACATGTACCAGGGATAACATCTTCATACATACCATGAAGGGGATAGAAGAAACAACCTGTCTCCTCCGTGATTGGAAGTGCAAAAGAACAGCTGCCACATCCCGACCTGAGCAGATAGCCTCAAGGAGACTTTCATGGGGAGATCTTACAAGCTCTGCTGTAATTCACCTAATATTATTTTATTTATTTACATTCTCTTATATAACGCGCTATTCTGCATCAGTGCGGTTTACATTGAACAAACTGAAATTACATTGAACAGAGCATTATAACTTGGAGATAACTATTTTACAGAGAACATGGGCTATGGAGGGTTAAGTGGCTTGCCCAAAGACCACAAGAAGCACCTGTGGGACTAGAAACCCCAGTCCTTCCGGCCCAAGGTTGCTGTCCTCTAGTGGGATTTGAACTCCTGACCTTCGGGCCTGAAGTACCTTGCCCCAACCACTAGGCCACTCCTCCACTCTAATATGCATCCAAAGTCCCACGTTGACCTGAACCATCACTTGAAGGACAGAGCAGGCAGCCTGTCGAAGAAGCTGACAACTCAGTGCTCACCAGAAGACCTCAAAACCCACTAGCTGAACGTGGTATGGATAGCGCTCCACAAGAACAGATTGAGATATACCCCAACCAGCTCCACCTCAGGATGGAATTCTGGCATTCTTTGAGGGGAATTACAGGCTTCCAAAGTCCTCTAGAGGTATTCCAAGCCCACCAGACACTCTGCCAGGACTCCCCTCTACTGCAACAGAAGCCTTCCAGGACTCCTTCTCCAGAGGGTAGCTCCAGGCTTTATGTACAGCCTTAGAAGGTCCTTTGGCCATTCTTCCAGGAGTCTCTATGGGCAAGCTTCTCCGCTTGAACAGAAAGTGACCCTTAAGGGAAACTGTTCTATCACAGACCGGAGCCCTTACTGGAACAAAGCCAGCACTTGCAACTGGCCCACACCACCACCACGGTGGTGGGAGAGACTCCACACCAGCATTACCTAGCTGCAACCACCCAGGCGGGATGCTGCAGCATTATCTAGGCCTCTGGAAGGAAACTGGGCTAAATGATGGATTGAGCCCTCCATCCCAAAGCCAGATGTTCTCATGAACAAATCTGCAGCTTTCGGAGCAAGGGAGCACAGCTTTATGGCCGGAGCCACCAAGCCATCAGAAAAGGGTGGAGCCCTCCTCCAAGGACTAGATTGTAGACATGCACACAGCACTGGCCTTCTCAAGATTAACCAAGATTTCCTCACATGCAGCACCTCCTACTGCCGAAATGGTCATGCGCTTCATCAGTGTCATGATGCAAACTTCCACTCCATGGGGGTCAAAAGATTACCACCACTTGCTTTGGTTTAGGAGACAGCTGAGAGAGGACCTTAGGACCCCAGGGGCCCAATTTGGAAGTTGTTTTTTTTTTTTTTTTTAATTTAAAAGCCCTCACACCACCGCATAGGACCATGGAGAAGTTGTAAAGGGAACCACCTGCTAACCTCACCTGCAAGCCAGCTCTGCAGTCTGTAGAGCCTCCATTACGCCCTGTGCAGGCCTAGCTGAGAAAAGGGCAGCTTCTTTGGGGATCTACCCAGCCCCTAAGAAAAGAACTACTCTATCCTCCTCAGACTTACCTTCTGATGGTCGAATCTGCCCGAGTCCTTCAATCAACCCCCAGAGGGAAAGGCTTGGCTAACAGAGGAATGGAGAAGCGCAAGGGTGAAGCAGGGGCCATGACCTCTCTCAACGCCTGTGAGAAGAGCGCTCAGGATCCCCAGGTCCCCAAGAATATGATCAGGCTCCAAATCCCCCTCCCTCCTAGAGAGGGCTGCCATACAGCTAGCCAACCAAATACAACCAGAGGGCTGTTTAGGAGAGACAGCGCAAGCCAGCTCATAGATGGGTCTGCCCCCAGCATGCGGCTTGTGGTACTCTGCCATGCTCTGCTCTGCTCTCCTCTCACAGAGTCAAATCCGCCAGCTGAAGTGACTGTGGAGCTCACAGGCAAAAAGGAAAAATGAAAAGGAACTACAGAGGCTATAGACAGGCATGGTATCGGGCCCTGGGTCCCACATGGGAAGTTTCCGGATCAGGCCAAAAAATATCCTGGGCATAGCAGCCCTAACAAGGGCAAAAAACTGCAGACATGACAAAAAAACAATAGGGGCAAAATGAAGACAACTGCAGCAAAACAGCCATGGAGTCATAGGAAAAACGGAGTCCAAAAAAGGGAATCCCAAAGAATATCACGTCAAACAGATAAACCCTATTAGGGAGGTCCCAGACACCCACATAGGTCTAAGGAGGTCCAGCTGAGGACCTTTAGAAATTGGAAGACTAGGCATCCAAATGGCAGATTAAATTTAATGTGGACAAATGCAAAGTTATACAATTAGGGAAGAAGAACCCAAACTACAATTACACAATGCAAATTCCATAAAAGGAATCAGCATTCAGGAAAAGGATTTAGGCATTATCGTGGATAATACAATGAAACTCTATGCCCAGTGCGCAATGGCCGCCAAGAAAGCAAGTAGAATGCTAGGAATTATAAGGGAAGGAATGGAGAATAAAACCAAGGATATTATAATGCCTCTGTATCGCTCCATGGTGCAAATGAATATTGTGTGCCGGTCTGGTCACCATATCTAAAAAAGCATATAGCAGAATTAGAATAGGTAGAGAAGAGTGACCAAAATGATAAAAGGGATAGAAAATACTCCTAAGAGGAAAGGCTTAAAGGGATAGGACTAACTTGGATAGACAGAGGTCTATAAAATAATGAATTGAGTGGAACAAGTAAATACAGATCAGTTGTTTACTCCTTCAAAAAGTAAAAAGGTTAGGGGACACACAATGAAGCTATAGTATATTTAAGACTAATAAGAGAAAATATTTTTTCACTCAACATGTAATTAAACTCTGGAATTTGTTGCTGGAGGATATAGTAAATGCTGTTAGTGTAGCTGGGTTTAAAAAGAGGTTTGGGCAAGTTTCTGGAGGAAGTCCATAAACCATTATTAAAGTGGACTGGAGAAATCTACTGTTTACCCCTGGGATAAGCAGCATGGAATATGTCTACCTTTTGGTACCTGTGATCTTGATTGGTCACTGCTGGAAACAGGATACTGGGCATGATGGACCTTTGGTCTGAATCAGTATTGTATATCTTGTGTTCTTAAGGTAATTTTAACCCCCAATTTGAAGCTGCTTTAATCATAGCAGCACAGAGCCAATTACCTCCCGTTAATGTTGTCCCCATTAAAGTCAATGATGGGAACGGGACTTAGAGGGGGAAAAAAAAAAATCACCAAAATTAAGAAACAAGGGGAAAGTAAAAACAAAGGACAGATCAGAACAGCAAGAGGCAAGGAGGGTCCTGGGTCCAATTTAAAGACCCCCCTCAGGGACCCCACTGGGCTCTCCTACTCCTCTTCTGGCCCACCAGGGTTCTTAACTCATAGGAAACAGCATAGACACAGGGCATCTGTCCACGCCAGGAGACATGGGCATATCTGCCCTCCAAGCTTTTGGGTGCTCTTAACCCATAGGAAACAGCATAGACACAGGGAGTCTGTCCATGCCAAGAGACATGGGCATATTTGCGCTCCAAGCCATTGGATCCTTCATAACTCAATCCAAGGCCTCCATGTCGTAGTATGGTGAGGAGAGTCAGATTCAATCCAAGGCCTCTGCACCATAGTATGGGCAAAGAGAGTCAGGTCTATCTTTCACTGCTATTACAATCCACACCCCATGCCACCTGCTGAAAGCAGACAATACTGGCTTCTCTCAGTACTGTTATCAGAGGATATACCAAGCGATGACATCACTAAAAGTTGTTTAAGTCTGCCTCCAACTGCAGGTTGGGGAGCACAATCTAAACTGATCTGGATAAGGAACTAGGATTTGTCCTTCTGAATCTTATGAAAAAATAAAAACACACACACACTGGATGAGTGGTAATGGAGAAAAATCAAATAGCTGGCTTCATGGAATAGTAGATGCATCGCAAATTATTCAGCAAGCTTAGATGAATGGAACAGAACTGTTCGATAGAGGGCAATGCCATATGCAAAAAGATATTTGTGTGTGGCGTTCCCCATATCTGAAAGAGGTACTCTGACTTTTTGGTCAAGGGACCATTCATGTGGGTCTATCTGCCTGCTGAGAGTGTCTGCCAGTTGACTGTCTTGTTCAGGAAGACAGATTGCTTGAAGAATAATCTGCAGAGAGTATGCTACATGCCAATTTTTTGTTGCTTCTAGGCATATCGAGGAGAGATCCAGATCTTCTTTGCTTGTTTATGTAAAACACGCCAACCTGGTTGTCTATTCTGATCATGACTACATTTGTAGTCAGGTTTTGAAGGCATTGGTGGCATTGTAAATGGCTTGCAGCTCTAGAAGATTGATGTGATGCACATTAGGCATTGGTCCATAAGTCATGTGTGCTTATATGTAGAAGATATGCTCCCCAACCAATGGTGGAAACATCTGTGGTGAGGACAATATTTGGTTGTGGTGCTGCAAATGAGTATTCCACAAGGAGATAGTATTCATCCACAATTAAAAAGAACCTGACAATCACTAGTGATGGGGATCCTAGTGTAGCTTCAGATGCCACTGCAGTAGTCTTATGTGCTGGTCTTGAGAGGTACAATATTCAATGCTGCTGATATGTGTCCCAGGAGTTTAAGTCTAGCAGAAATGCTGTAATTCTGGTTGAGCTGAGAGTTGTACGAGGTGTGACAAAAAAGAAAACGAGACTGCGGCAGCCACGCCCATGATTCAGTGCCAAATGGCTAACCGCTTATGTCACTGTGTTGTGCAACATCTCGACACTATTCTGCTATAATATTTTTCATCTCTCTCACTCTGTTCTTCTTTTTTAGGTTTTTTTTGTAGCACACTGCTCCATTGCTTTGTCACGCAACCGGAGGTGGCAGAAATATGGAGCAGAGAATCAACTTGAAATTTCTGGTTAAGTTGGAGAAGGGCCCAACTTCTCCAATAGGCTTATGGAGAAGATGCAATGTCAAGGCCGCGAGTCTTCGAGTGGCACAAACGCTTCAAGATCGGCTGCGAGGAGGTGGAGGATGACCCCAAGTCAGGACGGCTTTCCACGACAAAAACGGCTGGGAACATTGACAGAGTGAACCAGCTAGTGTGAAGTGATTGCAGACTGACGGTGCGGATGATAGCTAAGGAGCTCAGTCTGAACAGGGAGTCAGTGCAGACCATCTTGGTGCAGGAGCTGGGGATGTGGAAGGTGTGCGCCAAGATAGTGCCCAAGCTTTTATCGGACGACCAGAAGGAGCACCATGTCAATGTTTGTTGAGGCTTGCTAGAGAAGATCAGAGAAGATCCAGAGTTCGTTGGCAGAGTCATCACAGGAGACAAGACTTGGGTCTTCCAGTACGACCCGGAAAGCAAGAGACAGAGCTGCAGTTGAAGACTCGACTGCCACCCAGACCCAAGGCGGCATGCATGTCCAAATCAAGGATCAAGGTCATGCTGATCGCATTCTTCGACCACAAGGGAGTGGTCCATCATGAGTTTGTGCCTGAGGGTCAGACAGTCAACCAGCACTTCTACTAGCAGGTCCTCACGCCTCCATGACCGGGTTTGGCGCAGCAGGCGGGCTCTATGGAGAGACAAGTCGTGGCTGCTCCACCACAACAACGCGCCTGCACACACCGCGCTCAGTGTGAGGCAGTTCTTGGTCAACAAACAGATCACAGCTCTCAACCACCCTCCTTATTCCCCAGCTCTCGCACCGTGCGACCTCTAGCTCTTCCCCAGGCTGAAGATTGCTCAAAGGAACTCATTTCACCTCTGTAGAAGAGATCAACGCCACTGTGATGAGGGAGCTGAGGGACCTCAAGGAGGAGGACTTTACCGAGTTCTTCCATACGTGGCAGAAGTGAATACAGAAGTGCATTAACTCGGGGGGGGGGGGGGATTACTTATGGGACAATCTTGTTTCTTTTTTTGTCACACCTCGTATGATCATCACTGCTCTTTCCTTAGTAAGGTAGGCCTTCTCGTGGTTTGTGTTGATATGTGCCTCTATGAATGCAATAGTTTGTGCTGGGACAAGCGCTTACTTCTCTTCGAGAAATCAAAGGTTCTCGAGAAGATGAATGGTAATTTGAATGGTGAGATGCAATGCTCATTTGGTTGTTGCTGGCATTAACCAATTATCCAAGTAAGGAAACACATAGTGGCCCCCCTTGTGTAGTTCAGCGGCTACTACCTACAAGGCATTTTGTGAAAACTCTGGAAGCAGAAGAAAATACTCTAAACTAAAAATGCTGGTCCTGAAATGTGAAACAAAAAGGTACTGTTTGTGACCGGTATGTGCGAATAAGCATTTTTCAGATCCAGGGAGGCCAACTAAATCACTGCGAACCAATAGAGGAAGTATTATTAAGAAGGAGCTAATTTTCAACTTCTCTCGCTTTACAGGAAGATTCTGCCTTCGGAACAACTTGATAGATTTGTTGTACAGAAGTACTTGAATCTCCTGATAAAGGGATGTTTTGTGTTGCAGGGTAACTACAGTTGATACAGGTGGATGCTGGGGTGGAGGGTGTGTCAGAAAACATTCTGTAGCCATGATTGACAATGGAGAGGACTCAAGGTCCATTGTAATCTCTTGCCAAGATTTCCTGAACTGAAGGATTCTGCCTCCTACTAAGTGGTTAGTCAAAACTGGGAGTTTGGCTTCCCTGCAGGAGCCAAGGAGGTGGTCTATTTTTTATGTTCTCTTGGATGCTGACACTGTTGTATGACTGAGGTGCTGCACATGGTGGGGCAAGCTTTGACTAGGCGACTTATAAACAAACTGAGCACCCTAGGGATGGACCCTAAAGTTACTGCTTGGGTTAGGAAATTGGTTGAGTGGGAGGTGACAAAGCGTACAGGTTAATGGAGCTCACTCTGAGGAAAAGGAAGTTACCAGTGGTGTGCCCCAGGGATCTGTCCTTGGTTTGATTCTTTTTAACATCTTTGTTAATGATAAGCGAAAGGGCTGTCGAGTACGGTTTGCCTCTTTGCGGATGATACCAAAATCTGCAATAGAGTAGACAACCAGGAAGGTGTAGATAACATGAGGAGAGATCTAGCTAAGCTTGAAGAATGGTCTAAAATTTGGCAGCCGGGATTTAATGTTAAAAAATGCAAGGTCATGCATTTGGGCTACAGCAATCCAAGGAAGCAATATAGTATAGGGGGTGAAGTACTTTCATCCACTAAAGAAGAAAGGGACCTAGGCGTGGTTGTGTTTGATGATCTTAAAGTAGATAAACAGGTAGAAAAGGCGACAACAAAAGCTAGAAGGATGCTTGGGTGCATACTGAGAGGAATGGCTAGCAGAAAAAAAAAAGAGAAGGTGATAGTGCCTCTGTATAAGTCTTTGGTGTGACCTCATTTGGACCTTGACTACTAGGGTCGGGGGCTCTTTCGAGGCCAATGGCGCTCGAGAACCGGCTCGACATCTGGGGAAGTCCTCAATGCCAAGGATCTCGTTGTCAGCGCAGATGAACTGGACGAACCAGACATAAATGCCCGCTGCATGGCCACTAGGGCAGATATACTGCTCTCTAGGGCTACTATTCTGGTCTCCGTGCCAGTTGGCTCTGCAGCCTTCGACACGGGCTCTGAGGACCTCAGGCCCAACGTCGGTACTGTCGAGGGGGGTGTCCTTGACGAAGATGGCCTCAGAGGCCCAAGGCCTGCCGGCAGGGGCCGACAACTCCTTGCGGGGCAGCTTGGAGGGCCACTCCTGCTCCAACTCCTCGGACTCATGCCTGGGGCTGCAGGACTTGGGGTGGGATTTCACCTTCTTCCCTGATCCATCTTCTGAGGCGGTCTTCAAGGTTTCCTTCTTCTTATACTCCTCCTCCAGGGACTTCCGCTCAGAGGAACCGTGGCCGTGGGACTCAGAGGCGGCCCTGGCTTTGCGGGGCACCGAGGTATAGGAGGGGGCCCTGAAGTGTGTGTTACCAGAGACTCCAGGCGGAGTCGGACTTATGAAAAATTTTCCTGCTGCTGATGGCAACTCTTTAAAGCCTTTGGTGTCATTGTTCTGCAGAGTTCACAGTTGGAGTCGTCAGGCTGCGGGTCGAAGGCATCAGAGGCAGCAGTCGTATGGATTGGTAAGTGACATAACTTTGCCACACTGGTCACACTTTTTGAAGCCACTTGAAACCATCGGAAAAAGGGGGTCCTTGCCTCCAGACGGGGGGGGGGGAGGGGGGGGGTCAGAGGGCTTCGCTGAAAAAAGGTGCGAATGCCGGTCGAGGCAGACTTCAATGAAAAAAGTGGAAAATGGATAGACAAACTCGAGAAGCAACGGCAAATGGCAGATGAATTTTAATGTGGACAAGTGCAAAGTTATGCACCTAGGAAAGAACAACCCAAAACTATGGTTTCACGATGCAAAGTTCCACATTGAGAACCACCACCCAAGAAAAGATTTAGGCGTCATCGAGAATATGTTAAAACCCTCTGCCCAGTGTGCAGCCGCAGCCAACAGAGCAAATAGAATGCTAGGTATCATAAGGAAAGGAATGGAAAATAAAACAAAGGATATTATAATGCCTCTGTATCTTTCCATGGTGCGAATGCACCTTGAATATTGTGTGCAATTCTAGTCGCTGTATCTTAAAAAGGATATAGGGTTATTAGAGAAGGTACAAAGAAGAGCCAGCAAAATGGTAAAGGGGATGGAAGGATACTCCTATGAAGAGAGGCTAAAAATGTTAGGGCTCTTCAACCTGGAAAAGAGACGGCTGAGGGGAGATATGATAGAGGTCTATAAATTAATGAATGGAATGGAACGGGTTAACGTAGATCAATTGTTTATGTCATCAGAATATAAAAGGACTAGGGGACATGCAATGAAGCTACAGGGTAGCCTATTTAAGACTAATAAGAGAAAATATTTTTTCACACATGTATTCAAACTCTGGAATTTGTTACCGGAGGATGTAGTAAAAGCTGTTAGTGTAGCTGGGTTTAAAAAAAGGTTTGGACAAGTTCCTGGAGGAAAGGTCCATAAACCATTATTAAAAGGGACCCAGGATATCACTGCTTGACCCAATACAAGCACTGAGGAACCTGTGTCTTTTGGGGAGACTGCTAGGTACTTATGACCTAGACTGGCCTCTGTTGGAAACAGGATACTGGCTTGATGGATCTTGGTCTGACCCAATATGGTATATCTTTTGTTCTTATGAGCCAGCTAGAGGGCGGGAAGGAATCAGTATGTAAACCAGAGAAAATGTAACTATAAAAAAGACTTTTTCCAGGGGAAAAAAGGACAGCATCCGAAGGGCTCCGTGGAAGAAAGGAGACTGAGGCAAGATGGCACCCTTGGACGGGACGTGGACCACACATGCATGGTGCATCTCCCAAAGGCTTTCTTTGAAAGTTGGGGAGATGCTTCTGCGCAGACTCCATCGGCACCAACGTCACCCATATGTGAGGGCTGACTTCCTACTTGTTCCCAGAGAAAAAAATAATTGAAAAATTGCAGCAAGAAATGTAGGTTAATGTTATGACAGAAGATACACTGGAGGGGAATAAATTTCCTAAAGAATTAAGGGCAGAGTGGTCTTACATTAAGAAAAAAATACCTAAAAACCTGATTTTTTTTAAATTGATCTCTTTTAAAAACGATCAAGTTTGACTGTAGAAAAAAAGTGTTTATTTTATTCATGTAATAGGATTAACAATGGAAGGTAGAAGGTAAGAATGTTTAATTAGTAACAATCAGTGCTGTGGATTAGCATGATATTAACAACCTGGTTTACATTATGTTAATTTTATAAACTGTAATTGTGTTTGTGTTCTCGATTGTAATCTGTCTTGAAACCCTGCATGTTAAGTGAAACAAAAAAAAAATGGTAATTACACTTACCTGGTAATTGTTCTTACTTGAGGGACGACAGTTTAGTCCTCCACCTCTGGGTTGTGCACCTCCTCCTGCAGCTTGGAGACTGGACATTTCACAAAAATGTGACATCACTGGATGTAGTCTGCTGGTCTCTCCCATCATCCCCAGTGAACTATTGACAAAGCACACAAAGGAGCAACAAATAAGTAGCTAATAAGAAACATTCTAAGAAAACGTATAACTACTTTGTACAAGAGACTTTCTTGTCTCGGAAGACAGGCTTTTCTTCTTGTGCCTTCACCTTCCACCTGCGCCAAAAAGATAGACAAGAAAGAACCAGAAGAGACAAAGATTCCTAGAAAAACCATCTACCTACTGGTAATCCCACCCTTCGGCCGGCTGAACCTCACTGCTTAGCTCTATACTACCCCGGGTGGGAATGAGGACTAAACTGTCGTCCCTCAAGGAAGAACAATTACCTGGTAAGTGTAGTGTAATTACCATTTCCTTATCGGTCCTCCAGTTTAGTCCTCCACCTCTGCGATGTAACAGCAGTATTCATCAGGAGGGACCCTTCCAGCCGGCTTGCAACACCGCCGCCCCAAATACAGCATCCTTTGCTGCCAAGACATCCAGGCGGTAGTGTTTACTGAAAGTGTGAAGAGACGACCAAGTAGCCACCCTACAAATTTCCACAGGCGACACCAAACTGTGTTCCGCCCATGAAGCCGCTTGCGCTCTGGTAGAATGAGCTTGCAATCCAGCTGGCACCTGTTGCTCCGACAACAGATATGCCGAAGAAATCGCTTCTCTAATCCATTGAGAAATGGAGGCTTTCACGGCCGCCTCTCCCTTATGGGATTCACAGAACAGAACAGACAGACAGACGGTCGGATTTGCGAAAAGCCTCTGAGACCTTCAAATACCGACGCAACACTCGCTTTAAGTCCAAGCGATGCAATCCCCGGTCTGCTGTGGTGTCCTCTAACGAACCCAGCACCGGAAGGGAAACCATCTGGTTTATATGAAACGGAGAAACTACCTTGGGCAAAAAAGGAGGGAACCGGCCGGAGCACCACCTTTTCCCTAGAAAATGACAGAAACGGCTCTCTACACGACAACGCCTGTAACTCAAATTCGCCTCGCTGAGCAAATGGCTACCAAAAAAACAGTCTTCAAGGTCAAATCCTTCACGGACGCTTGTTGTAAGGGCTCAAAGGCTCCCTAGCCAAAGCTGCTAAAACCAAGTTGAGATCCCACGGAGGAACCACAATCCTACGAGAAGGACATAACCTCGTTACTACTTTGAGAAAAGGCAACACGTCAGCATGTGCACCTAGCGCTATTCCCTGCACCTTGCCTCTATAGCAAGCCAGCACGGCTAACTGTACCCTCAAGGAGCTGGCCGCCAGGCCCTTTTCAAAACGTCCCGCAGGAAGCTTAAAATCACTGAAACGGACGCAGTCGCCGCATGCACTTGCCTCCTGGAACACCAATCCTCAAATATGTGCCAAATGCAAACATATGTCAGAGACGTAGACGACTTCCGTGCTTTAAGTAAAGTCGCAATGACTGCTCCTGGGTAACCTTTTTTCTTTAACCACACCCTTTCAATGGCCAGACCGTAAGTGAGAACCGATCCACCTGAGGCATCCGCAGAGGCCCTTGAAGTAACAGACTGTCTGACGTCGGCAATCTCCACGGATCCCTGTCGAGGAGGCGAATAAGATCGGCATACCATGGATGCCTTGGCCGGTCTGGAGCCACCAGCAACACTCTTCCCGGGTGAGCCTCGATCCGCTGTACCACCTGACCTATGAGCACCCACAGAGGGAATACATAGAGGAGACCCGACACCGGCCAGCGTTGCAGCAGGGCGTCGATCCCTTCCAACATCCTTTCTCGACGTCTGCTGAAGAACCAACTGGCTTTTGCTGAGTGAAAGGTTGCCATGAGATCCATGATCGGCAGTCCCCATCTGTGCAAAGACCTCCGGATGCAATTCCCATTCGCCGGCATCCACCTGGACTCTGCTGAGAAAATCCACCGTCACATTGTCTTTCCCGGCGATGTGTGCCGCCAAAATCGCTGGCAGCTGAAGCTCGACCCAAGCAAAGAATGCCTCTGCCTCTTCTTCCATGGCCGTACTTCGTGTACCACCTTGCCGATTGATGTAGGCCACCGTTGCGGAGTTGTCCGATAGAACTCTTACCGCCCGACCCCGCACCGTCCCCTTGAATGCTTGCAATGCTACCGTTACCGCTCTGAGTTTCAATCTTTTGATCGACCATGTGCTCTCCTGAGCTGACCACAGACCCTGCGTGAAGAGTTCCCTGCAATGTGCTCCCCATCCCGCGAGACTTGCATCTGTCAACAAAGGCAGCCACTCTAGTTGTTCCAGGGGCATCCCGGCCTTCAACAACTCCGGAATTAGCCACCACTTCAACGCTCGTCTGACCCCGAGAGGGCAGGGCAGACGTCTGCTCAGCGGGTCGCCTTGATGAGACCAACGGTGAAGCAACGATCGCTGCAACGGCCTCATGAGCTCTAGCCCAAGGCACCACCTCCAAGGATGTCGCCATCATACCTAACACCCGGAGGTAATTCCAGGCTGAAGGAACCGGTGTAGTCCTGAACTGGCGAACCACTTGTCGTAGGGCTTGGACCCGATGATCCGGCAGAAATACCGCTCCCCTATGAGTGTCGAATTGCACCCCGACGTACTCGAGGCCCTGGGACTGAATAAGATGACTTTTGCTCATACTGACTACCCAGCGAGCTTCTCCAAGAATTTCACCACCTTGTCCGTAACTTGTACGCTCTCGGCTCTGGACTTTGCTCGAATTAACCAATCGTCGAGATAGGGATGAACCAGAATACCTTCCTTTCGTAACGCCGCCGCTACCACCACCATGATCTTGGTGAACGTTCACAGTGCTGTTGCGAGACCGAAGGGCAACACCTGAAACTGATAGGGCCCCCATGGCAGAGCGAAACGATGACCCACTCTGATCGGTACGTGTAAATACGCCTCCGTGAGATTGAGGGATGTCAAGTACTCTCCTTGGCGTACCGCCACAATGACGGACCGCAGGGTTTCCATCCTGAAATGCGATACCCGAAGACAGCGGTTCACCCCTTTTAGATCTAAAATCGGACGAAGCGACCCGTCCTCCTTTGGCACTACGGAATAAATTGAGTATCAACCCCTGCCGTAATCTTCCTTGGGCACCGGGATGACCGCACCTAAGCACAATAGCCGATTCAGCGTGCAGCGGACTGCCTGAGCTTTCTGCTGCCCCCTGCAGGGCGACTGCACAAATGAATCCCGAACGGGCTACGCGAACTCCAGTGCATAGCCCTCCCGGATTATTTCTAACACCCACTGGTCGGCCGTTATTTGGACCCAGGCAGGAAGAAAGTTCCAAAGTCGCCCGCCTATTGGCAAACTTCCTGCCAAGGTCCCCCTCACTTCATTGCGGCTTTCGATTGGCTGCTGAGGCTGGCGCTGCAAAACCTCTACCTGCTCCCTGAAACCCCCAAAACCCCTGGGTCTGAGGAGCAAATCTTCCTCTTTGGAATCCGCCCAAGCGAGAAGTCCAAAATCTCCGAAAATATCTAAAGGAACCCCGAAAGGTCAACACAGACTTCCCCTGTTTGGGCTGATCCTCCGGCAGCCGGCCACCTTTAGACTCCCCTAAATCTTTTACCACCTTATTGAGATCCTCCCCGAACAACAACTATCCTTTGAAAGGGAGTTTACCAAGACGTGCCTTGGAAGACCCGTCTGCCACCCAATTCCGCAACCACAGGGATCTGCGAGCAGCAACGAGCAACGCCATACTATTAGCCAGGGCTCTGATTAAGTCATAATGAACATCTGACAGATAAGACGACCCCGACTCCAGGCGGTCCAGCTCTCTCAGACCCTCTTGCTCCAACTGAGCAGACTATCTCAAACGCTGCAACCATCAAAGACAAGCTCTTGCCACCCACGCCCCACAAATGGAGGCTTGTAATGACACCACGTTGGCTTCAAAGGATCGTTTCAGCATACCATCCAACTTTCTATCCTGCGCATCCTTTCAAGGCTGAGCTGCCTTCTACCGGAATAGTGGTTTTCTTGGTCACCGCTGACAACGCAGCATCAATCCTCGGAGACCGAAACCTGTCCTTATCTGCTAACGGATACAGTCTATTCATAATGTGAACACCCCTGAGCCCTGCTTCCGGCTGATCCCACTCATCCTGTATCATTCTGTCAACTACCTTGTGAACGGGAACCACCACCTGCGTTCGTCTCGCTGCCTGAATATTTGGGTCTTCACCATTGTTGTCCTCCACAGGCTGTTCGTGGCGTGCTTAAGAGTCTGAAGGGACTCTGTGATAAGCGCTCTCAACTCCTCCCTTCGGAACACCCAAATAATTTTCGCCTGATCCTCTGGCTCAGGAATCTCTCCTTCCTCCAACTCTTCATCTCCACCTTCCAGGTCGACCTTGTTCTCCTTGGACGCCTGCCCCTCCAACTCAGAAATCGATGGTTCCCGAGCCCTTGCTTGTTTGGGCAGTCTTGAAGAACTGGCACTCGGCTCAGCCGGACCTGGCTGCTGCGGCACCCCAGACAGCGACAGAGCCTCCGGCACCTTCCCTTGCCGTCACAAATAGAACGCCTGATGCATAATTAACACAAAGTCAGGGCAAAAATCCCCGGGCTGCGGTCCCGCAGTCAAAGGAACCCCAGAAGGACCGGCTGGTGCCTCGAGCCCAGCCACTGGCGCAGGAGACTACAGCCCCTCTGCGTCCAGTCCAGCCGAGGACCCCTGAAGATCCTGTCCTACCTTAACCTCCATTTGCTGCTCCACGCTGGTAGAAACTTGCGTACAGCCTTGGCAAATGCCAGAGTCGGCGATAGCACCTCTACGGGTACTGCACACTACACACTGAGGGCGCGAGGCCATTGCCTCCATAACTGTATTATTATTTTTTTTAACAAACTATTCTCCAATTATTTCTTAAATATATCTTAAGTATTCCCTCTTTTTAAGTAGCCAAGGCAACAATCAAAAGAACTCTGACCAGTACCACAAATGAAGTGGTTCTGCCCCCTGATTCAGGTAGCCAAATTGAGCTGTCTGACCAAAAGCCCCCAGCAATAGAGCTTTCAATAAAAGCCCAAAGTAACAAAGGGAACTGAAAAATAAATTAAAGGCAAAGAGACATCCAAAAATTGAATTGTATGGAATTGAATGGAAATGAGTGCCGCGGAATTCAGTTGCCTGCATGAAGAAGGCATGCTGACAAAATGGCCGCCGCTGCCTGTCAGAGGCAGAAAAAGGCACCAAAAACCTCTGGTCCCTGCTCGGCACGCCTGCGGCCATCTCCCCTTTCAAAATCCAGCACTTTTTCCCCTACTCACAGGACGAGCTGAAATCCGCGCTCCCGCTATCGCGGCGCTGCAGTCCACGCGGCTCCGCTCCGCTGAAGAGCGGGGAGCTGACGGGCAGACTTCCAGCTACAAAATCCAGCGAGGCTGCAGAGTCATGGCAGCTCCGTGCTGCCGAAGCCCAAATTGTCTCTCTGTGCTGCTGAGGTCTCCCCCATACTGACCAGGGAGGACAGATCGGCGCCGGTAGTGAGTTGTAGAGACGAAAATAAAAACAGACAGGGCCAGCAGGATCAGACACAAGAAAAAGCACTCTTCCTTTTACTTTTTTTTACTTTTTTTTTTTTTTAAAGATACAGCCCCCCAAAAAAGACAAAATACAAACTAGGGACAAATAAACCCCAAATTAGCTAAACCTAATCTAACTGCTCCTTATCTGTGCTCAAGTGAGCCCAGCACTTAGGCTCACTACGTCCTCCTGCTGCATGGAGACTGGACACACTGGGGATGATGGGAGAGACCAGCAGACTACATCCAGTGATGTCACATTTTTGTGACATGCCCAGTCTCCAAGCTGCAGGAGGAGGTGCACAACCCAGAGGTGGAGGACTAAACTGGAGGACCGATAAGGAATGCCGGTTTAAATTAAATATAACATCCAGGTATGGTAGCTGAATGATCAGATAGCGTAGTTACTCACCTGTAACAGGTGTTCTCCAGGAGCAGCAGGAATCAGTCCTCACTTATGGGTGACGTCGGCGCCGACGGAGCCCTCGCGGAGCAATTTTCCCCAGCTTTCAAAGAAAGCCTTTGGGAATTGCAGCGCGCATGCGCGGTCCTCTTCCCGCCCAAGGGTGCCATCTTAGCCAGTCAGATGACATAGCTAAAAAAGACAGCATAAAAATTTGCAAAAAAGAACTTAAGCAGATGATTGCAACTCCAAGGGGAGGAGGGAGGGTAGTGAGGACTGATTCCTGCTGCTCCTGGAGAACACCTGTTACAGGTGAGTAACTACGCTTTCTCCAGGACCAAGCAGGAAGTCAGTCCTCACTTAGGGTCTCCGGTAGCCTTGAGCTTGGGAGTCCCATAAGCACAAAAATGAGCTCCCTCTAGCTCAGCAGCACAGAAGGAAAGAATCTTCGCTGAATTATTACCCACCGGTAGCCCACATCCGGGATGGAGGGTAGGAGTTGCTCAGACCTCGAAGAGATTACGGAGGACTGCCTGTCCGAAAGCACTGTCCCTGCGGGACTCCCTCTCGAGACAGTAATGGACCGCAAAAGTCTGGCTCGAAGACCAAGTAGCGGCCCGGCAGATGTCTGCCAGCGGAACAGAGCGGAGGTAAGGTACTGACGTAGCCTTTGCCCGAACGCAATGAGCCGTGACTCGACCTTCCAAGGAGAGTTCGGCTGCCCCATAAGCCCAAGAGATACAGTCCGCAACCCAGATGGACAGAGTACGCTTGGAGACCGGGAGCCCCAATTTATTGGGGTCAAAAGACACAAAAAGCTGAGCAGCTTTACGGTGCTCCCGCGTACGGTCAAGGTAGAAGTTCAATGCTCTCCTACAGTCCAGGGTATGGAGGACCGTTTCAGCTCGGCTGGAGTGTGGTCTGGGAAAGAAGGTTGGAAGTACCACCTCCTGATTGATGTGAAAAGGGGAGACCACTTTTGGAAGAAATTTTGGGTGAGTCCGTAGGACTACCCTATTTTTGTAGAACCGAGTGTAAGGGGGATCAGACACGAGGGCCTGCAATTCACTTACGCGTCTAGCGGAAGTGAGGGCTATCAAGAACAGTGTTTTCCAAGAAAGAAAACGGAGAGAACAGGTAGCCATAGGTTCAAAAGGCGGACAGGTGATCCGCTGTAAAACCACATTCAGGTCCCAGTCAGGCGCTGGCGGGCGCAGAGGTGGTTTAAGTAGAAGGAGACCTCGGAGAAACCTCGCTACGAGAGGGTCGTTGGAGAGAGGTCTGCCGTCCACCGGCACATGATGTGCTGAAAGAGCACTGAGGTGAACTTTGACGGAGTTGGACTTAAGTCCCAGATTAGAGAGGTATAGCAAGTACTGCAAGATCACCGACACCGGGCAGGAGAAGGGATCCTGAGACTGTTGGGTACACCAAACGGAAAAACGACGCCATTTAAGGGCGTAGCATTTGCGGGTAGAAGGTCGTCGCGAAGCTAAGACGACCTCCTCCACCTCTGCTGGCAGGAGAAGGGGAGCAAGGACTACCCTCTCAGCAGCCAGGCCATTAGGTTGAGAGACCTGAGGTTGGGGTGTAGCAGAGACCCCTGATCCTGAGTGAGGAGATCCGGTTGTAACCCCAGAGGGAATGGATCCTCTACCGCTAATTGCAGCAGGAGTGGAAACCACGGCTGTCTGGGCCAGCGAGGGGCCACCAGGATCATGAAGGCTTTGTCTCGGAGAACCTTGAAAAGAGTCCGAGAGACTAGCGGGATGGGAGGGAAAGCGTACAAAAGGCTCCCCGACCATGAGAGTAGAAAAGCGTCCGCCGCAACTCGAAAGGGGTGTGGCTGACGAGAGCAGAAGCGAGGGAGTTGCCGGTTGTGAGGACTGGCAAAGAGATCCACCGTGGGGAGGCCCCACTTTAGAAAGAGCTTCTGAACTACCAAGGGATCCAGGCGCCACTCGTGCGGCTGGAGGATCCTGCTGAGTTTGTCCGCCAGGCAATTCTCTTGGCCTGGGAGATAAACTGCCTTGAGGAGAACGCCGTGACTGACGGCCCAAGAGCAGAGCTTCTGTGCTTCCCGGCAGAGAAGAAAGGAGCCCGTGCCCCCCTGCTTGTTCACGTAGAACATGGCAACTTGATTGTCCGTCTGGACAAGGACGGACTGGTGGGAGGTCAGGTGGGAGAAGGCCTTGAGAGCCAGGCGGATCGCTCTGAGCTCCAAGAAGTTGATCTGCTGAGCAGACTCCCACGTGGTCCAGAGGCCCTGAGTACGTGCCCCTTGGCAATGTGCTCCCCAGCCCAGGAGGGATGCATCTGTCGTCAGCACCCGGGCCGGCGGAGGTGGCTGAAAAGGCATGCCGAGCACCAGATTCGGCCGATGAAGCCACCACTGAAGAGACGAGGCCAGCGGCTCGGAGACGCGCACTAGGTCTGCTAGGCCGCCTGTGGCCTGTTGCCACTGCTTGCGGAGACACCATTGAGCAGGCCGCATATTCAGGCGGGCATTGGGGGTCACATGGACGGTGGAAGCCATATGGCCGAGTAGTCTCAGGAAGCGCCTGGCGGAGACCAGGGGCTGGCTGCGAAAACGGTCGGCTAGGTCCATGAGCCGTTGAGCCCTGCCGAGCGGTAGGAACGCTCGTGCCTGAGGAGTGTGCAGCCTTGCGCCGATGAACTCGAGATCCTGTGAGGGGAGCAAAGTGGACTTTGCGAAGTTTATTACTGCAGAAGAGTCACCGTGCGGCGCGTGGCGTTGGTGACCTCCGGAGCGGACGCTGCTCTGATGAGCCAGTCGTCGAGGTACGGAAAGACATAGAGGCCGTGAAGCCGGAGATGGGCCGCCACCACCGCGAGACATTTTGTGAAGACTCGCGGTGCGGAGGACAGGCCAAAGGGTAGTACTCTGTACTGGTAATGATTTCCTGCCACCACAAACCTTAGGTATTGGCGGTGGCTTGGGTGGATGAGGATGTGCGTGTAGGCATCCTTTAGATCCAAGGAGCATAGCCAATCTCCCTGCTGGAGGTAGGGCAGAAGGATTCCAAGGGTAAGCATCTTGAATTTCTCCCGCACGAGGAACCTGTTGAGGTTGCGCAAGTCCAGGATGGGTCTGAGGCCTCCTGTCCTTTTTGGTACTAGAAAATACCTGGAATAAAAGCCTTGACCTTTCAGGTGGTGGGGCACCGGTTCCACCGCCTGTTCCTGTAGAAGACCTGCTAACTCCTGAAGGAGTAATTCCCTGTGCAGAGGGGGTCGTGGAGGTTCTCCCGGAAAATAGGAGGGAGGGACCTGGTGGAAGTGGAGAAGATAGCCTTCTCGCACGACTTGAAGCACCCAGGCATCTGAGGTGATGCTGGACCACCTGTGGGCGAAGTGAACCAGCCGGCCTCCGGTGCTGGGAGGAACCAGCGGGGGGGGAGAGGCTATGCTTAAGGAGTCAAAAAACCCCCACCCTGCTGAGCAGGGGCTGGTGGTGCAGGCTTGGGGGCTTGCTGCCTACGGGACCCGTTACCCCGTCCCTTGGCCTGCTGGCCCTGTTGGGGAGCTGCAGGGGCCTGATATTGGGGGTATTGTTTGTAGGCAGCCGCCTTCCTCGGGTAAAAGGACTTCTTTCCCGAGCCCTTCTTTTTCTGGGAAGGGGCGGAGGTCTTCCTAGAAAGCCTAGTCCTGGTGAGAGTCTCCGTCTCAATTTGTGCAGCCTTTTCAGCCATGGGCTTGCCAAAGAGGTTTTCGCCTCGGCAGGGGACATCGACCAACTTGTCCTGCACCCAGGGCTCAAGGTCAGACGACTGAAGCCAAGCCTGTCGGCGGGCACCGATGCCGGCTGCGGCCACTCGAGCCGATGCTTCAAAGCCATCATAGGCTGCTTGGGATATGAATTTTGAGCATTCCCGAATGCCAGTGGACAAGGCCAGGAACCTCCGCAAGGGTTCCTCGGACAAACCAGCGGAGAATCCGGCTAGCTCTTTAGCCAGGTCCCGGAGATACATGCCCATGTATAGCTGGTAGGTCTGGACACGACACGCTAGCATAGAGCCCTGGAAACACTTCTTACCAAGGCCATCCAGGTTACGGGCCTCCCTGCCAGGAGGCACCGAGGAGTGCATCTTCTGGCTCTTAAGACGATGCATGGCCGATTCCACTACCATGGAATGGTGTGGTAGCTGTGCTTTTTGGAAGCCAGGGCTCTTGCGGACTCGATAGATAGAATCGACCCGCTTGCTCAGGACCGGCGAGGTGGCCGGACTCTCCCACATGCGGAAGAGTAGTCGTTCCAGCATGGGAGGAACCGGTACAGTAAAGTGTTCCCTGGCGGGAGAGTCATACTGGAGGGCGTCGAGCTCTTCGGCTCGAGGCTCCTCCTCGGGGTCCGCAGGGAAGGCCAAAGCCTTGGCCATATCCCTGACGAAGTCCGAGAACCGGGCATCCTCCGGGGGGGACTGCTTCCGAGGTTCGGACTCAGGTGAGTCCGAGGGGACACACCGAGTCCGAAAAGAATCAGGCGACTCTTCCTCTTCAGACTCCCAGACCGACTCCGACGAGGACTCGGTGGGGGTCGGCCCGGGCAGGGCGCGGCGCCTGCCGCCCCGACGCCGAGGGAGTCGGCGTAGGCGACCTCGGTCCCGAACGGGAGGCCGAGGGTGACCTCGACCGAGGATCGGCTCAGTCTCCGGGGTCGACTTAGACGTCGACGTCCCGGTGGTCGGGGCAGCGGCGCCAGCGAGCAGTGCCCGCTGCTGGTCCATGAAGGCAGACAGTCTGCTCTCCAAGGCCGTCAACCTGAGTCCGAGCTCAGGTGACCCAGCAGCCCCCGACTCGGGCCCCGACGGCGTCGGGCCCGACGTCGGCTGTCGCGGAGGCGAGTCCAGGAGGACCACGGGACTTACCCGAGCAGGCAGCTCCGACTCCAGGCGAGGTCGCTTCGTGAGGTGCTCCTTCTCCAAGGACCCGGGACGGCTATCGGGGCTATGCGACCTGGCCCTCGCGGAGCCAGGAGCGTCCACCGACGCCGCCCTCGCGGGTTTCACCTTCCGTCGATGGTCCCCGGAGGGAGAACCCCTGTCGGAGGAACTCCGGCGATGGTCCGAGCTGGAACCCCTGGACGCGGAGGCCTCCGACGAGGTCCGGGTACGGCTGGGGTCAGCGAAGATCCTATCCCGCTGATGCCGCCGACTTCTCAACGCTTTGGAGGACAGTTTGCCGCAGGGCCCACAGATCATTTCTTCATGATCCGGGCCCAGGCAGCGGAGGCAATGGTCGTGTGTGTCAGTCAGTGACATATTTCGGTCACACTGACCACACCGCTTGAAACCACTGGCAGCCATCGGGGGAAAAAGGGCCCCGGCGAGGTCAAAGGACCGGGCTGCCAGGGAAAAACCGAAACGAAAACTGACTAAGTCAGAAAAACCGAAAAAGAAGAAGAGGACTCGTGACTGGCGTCGCGAGTCCGGGCGGGAAAAAGACCGGCGTCGAACCGAAGGAAAAAAGAGTAATTATGAAGAAATATCAACTTTTTCGCGGGGACACGACGGGTACGTCTGTAGGGCTCCGCGGAAAAAAGAAGACTGGCTAAGATGGCACCCTTGGGCGGGAAGAGGACCGCGCATGCGCGCTGCAATTCCCAAAGGCTTTCTTTGAAAGCTGGGGAAAATTGCTCCGCGAGGGCTCCGTCGTCACCCATAAGTGAGGACTGACTTCCTGCTTGGTCCTGGAGAAGGTATGGTTTCATATAAAAACTAAGGCAGAGTCCAAAAGTCATGAATTTCAAAAATGCTGACTGAGAAAATGGGGAAGTATCTGAAGAAGGTGCTGGCAGAGTAGAGGCAAACAGATGACAAGGAAGAACAATAGGCTAAATTAGAAGGAGCTACAGATCATTAAGGAAAGTAAACAAATGCAAGAGGGAAAGAAAACCAATATGATATCAAAGAGTGCGCATACAGATCTCAGTCAGTTCCAAGGCTATAAGGAATTCCTCCTTTCTTATAAGATTTATGACCAGTCTTACTGTTTCCAACCAAAAGCTAAGGACATGCAAGGCAGCACTGACCTACCTAGGGGTTGAGCACTGGCTGAAAAGTACTTCCTTTCTTGGGGACCAAAAAGTAAAATGAATAATGCCCCTTGCCTTCTTCCTCCGAAAACACTGGAACCATGATCTGAAACTAAATTAATCTGCAAAGAAATACCATAGCCTAGCCTTGCTACCTCTGGTACACAACCTTCTTGAAAAACAATCAGAACCCTGTTGTCTGAAGTATTGTAGACGCACCCTCAAATACCGCTATATGCAAAATCTCTCTCTTGCATATTCATTAAGGATATTCTAAAAAAACCTGACTGGCTTGTGGATCCCCAGGTTGCAGTTTGATATGCCTGCCTTAGGAAGTCCAAGGAGTCTTTCCATGTCCTCCTTGGGATCAAAATGGAGAAACTGTACATACCTGAGAATTTTCTTTCCTTGAAACCCGATAAACCAGTCCTGATGAGTGGGTTATGCTCCCTTGCCAGCAAGTGGAGGCAGACTTGAGCAACTTTCAGTAAAGACATCACTGTGAATATATATTGGTGCAGCAGAGTTAAGACAGCATGATATTTCCCAACTGAAAAACTCAGAAGAACTCAACTTCAATAACAATTCAAGTTTGCAACAAATAACATGAGCAAGTATTTCACTCTCTTACCAAAATTAACACTACATTGTCGATATCAGTGCGTGATGCAAAGGGCAGCAGGCTTCCCAATCTGTAATAGAAGTCTTCCAGGATGCATCTTGGACTGGTCTAGCAGGATTTAAGGAGTACCTCTAGTGGTTAGGGCAGTAGCTTGGGACCAGAACGACCAGGGTTCAAATCACACTGGTACTCCTTGTGACCTTGGGCAAACCACTTAACTCTCCATTGTCTTGGGTACAAGCTTACATCGTAAGCCCTCTGGAGACAGGGAAATACCTATAGTACCCGATTTTAACTCGCCTTGAACTACTACTGGAAAGGTGTGAACTAAATAAAATAAAATGAGAAATTTTACATTCCTGATCATCCTGCTAGACCAGTCCAGATAAGTGCGACATGCCCAAGCAGGAAGGGCCTAGAGTTGGAGGAGGGTGATGCTCTGACCAGGACTGCCAAAGGCATCATCTGCTCCAGCTGCCACATGCAACCTGTAGGCCATCACAAAGGTGCTCAGAGACAACCAGGTAGCCACCATGAAGATGTCCTCTGGAGACACCAGAGGCTTGTGCTCTAGTAGAGTGAGCTTTAACTTCCTCCAGGCACTGTTCCCTCTAAGCTCTGCACGTGTGCGCGCGCACACACACCTCACCAAGCGAGCGCACAAAAATTACGGTTCTGATTCTGATAGAAAACACAGACGTCTTAAAATGTAAAAGTTGTGATTGTAATTACTAGAAATTTTCTGCTTCATTTAGTAATCGTCTATTTTCATTTAATTTGATTAAAATCAATGTGGTGTACATACTGTATTCTGACGTGTAGTCAAATTTTAAAGTATATAACTCCGAGTGTCGTTATGTGGCGCACAAAAATTTAACCTTCCTTCAAAAGCTGCACAGCTGATATTTTATGCGCACACAACCTACAGAAAATTAGAGGGAACATTGCCTCCAGGACCTGTTTTCTAGCCAGAAGGTACACTGACAAATGCATTTCTTGATCCAGAAAACGACAATGGTCGACAAAAGAATGAGCTGACCAGCAGAAAAAACTGGCAACTTTCCAGGGACCTTAACACCTTCTAAATGTCTACTAGACATAACAAGGGTCTTTCCGAAGATCCTCTGCCAAGAAGGAGGGAAGAACGACAGCCTAATAAAGATGAAAGGAAGACAGCACCTTTGGGAGAAAGAATGGCACAAACCACAAGGTGACAGAAGCTGCCCAATGACAAAAGAAGGCTATCTGCAGGGCAAGGCCTGCAGTAATGACACCTGCCTAGCAGACGCTGTGGCCATCAAGAGTCAAATCCTTGAGAGAAGCCTTGTGAATAGGTTCCAATGAAGTCCCTCTCAGTGCCCTCAGCCACAGTGAGGCTCGGTTAAAGACCAACCAGATGCACCGGTGGGCAGAGCTGTTTCGCTCCCTTGAGAAATCAGGATACATAGACATCCCTTGGAGACAATTTATTTATTTACATTCTCTTATATACCGCGCTATTCTGCATCAGTGCGGTTTATATTGAACAAACTGAAATTACACTGAACAGGGCATTATAACTTGGAGATAACTATTTTACAGGGAACATGGGCTATGGAGGGTTAAGTGGCTTGCCCAAGACCACAAGGAGCACCTGTGGGATTAGAAACCCCAGTCCTTCCGGCCCAAGGTCCCTACATAGCACAACAATCCCTACATAGCACAACAGGGCCACCAACAGAACCTTGAGAGAGTCCAAGACTAAGCCCCGATCCACATCAGATTGTAAGAAGGACAATGCAGCTACTATGTCCGCCTTCTTGGCCTCCAGAAAACAAGAGGAACACCATCTCTTGAAAACCTTCTAGACTCTGCCTAAGAAGAGCTAGGTTAGGTTAATCTACTGCTCTCCAGGGCCAGGTTGTAAACGAGAAAGGGCTGGGATCCTCCATCATGGGGGGCCCCTACCATTAGGGTGTGTCCATTTTAGGGGTAGATTTTAATTTTTCTGAACTTTACAAACTACTAGTGAACAAATTATGCAGTTTTGCATGCTGAATCTAAAGCTATCTACAGAAACTGCTTAAAGTGAGTCTTACCTACATCAAATCAGTTGAAATATGTGGAAATTAAGTAATATTTATTTGAACATACAAATAGTCTGAACACCACCTGTAGACACATAATTTTCTTTAAAATGTAATTTATGCAGTTAATTTAATGCTATTTAACAAAATCCAGCAAAGAAGCCATATCTTGTTCACTTCTGTTTCGGCTCATGAGCTCCCTGCTGACCATCTGATCCTAATATAATGTTTCCTCCTCTCCTGATTGTACACATGACAAGCAGCCTCAGTTATTTTTACACACCTTTTATGGACTGGATGTGTGATAGCCAGTCTGGAACCACCACAGGCTTGCTCAGAAATGCCTTGATCTCTGCTGTTGCCATAGTACAGGTAAGGGGAGGCTCAGAAACTCCAGAGCTCTAGTCAAGTAATTGGGCGAGTGTAGTTGCCTCAGTGTTGATGGATGATATTTTCCTGGGTCTCACACTGCTGTCTCCAAGCCGAGTGCTCTCATCTCTTTCATCTCTGATCTTCAATATCTTCTCCACTGCATCTCCTCTCTCCTGTTCCTCTTCACTGCACAACGTAGCTTGCAGAACAGACTCACTGTAACCATACCAAGCTGACCTTCTCACTGTAGACATGACTATCTTCTTTACCTCTTCACGCTGTTCTTTCAACAGTTGCAACTGGAAAAGGAGATGCCTGGGACCCTATGTCCAATTGTTATTTATTTTTATATTGAAGCAGTTCACCATGTAAACCCCAACACAGAAATAAGTAAGAAAAATTAATAATTGAGACACAAAAGGTATTAATATGCAATGCAAACACATAAAAACTATTATCAGAGCACTTAAACACATTTCAGTAATTTGTGTATTTTAGAGTAATTTCTTAGAAATTGTTGTTAAGTGCCGTTGAGTCGGTGTCGACTCATAGCGACCCTTAGGATGGTTGTCCTAAACTGTGTTAGGTCTTCATTGAGACAGCTCATTGTTGAAAGAGTGGCACCCATAGCGGCTATTATTTGTATCGATACATCTCACTGCTAGCCTTCCTCTTTTGCATTAGCCTTCTACTTTGCCAAACATGATGTATTTCTCTAATGATCTCTCTCTTCACATGATGTGTCCAAAGTATGAAAGTCGAAGTCTTATCATCTAAGCTTCTAAAGAAAGCTTAGGTTTGATCTCCTCTAGTACCGACTGGTTTGTTCTTCAGGCAATTCATGGTATGCACAGTATTTGTCTCCAGCACCATAATTCAAAAGCAACAATTTTGTTTCTTTTTCACTATCCAATGTTTGCATCTATATGACCTCATTGAAAATACCACAGCTTGAAGAGACATCTCTGCTCTTGAGAATCTTGTCTAGTTCCTTCATAGCCATTCTGCCAAGAGCAATGCGTCATCAGATTTCTTAATTGCTTGTTGTTTCTTTATTGATAGTTGATCCAAGTAAGTTAAAAGCAGTCTACTATTACGATTTCTTCTCCATCAACAATGAACTTATTGATTTTGCCAGTTGTCAGGATCTTTGTCTTCTTTACATTAAGGTGCAGGCCCATTTTAAGACTGTTCCTTGATCTTGAGAAGCAAATGTTTCAGGTCATTTGCACTTTCAACCAGTAATGTGGTATCATCAGCTTAGCGAAGGTTGTTGATGAATCTTCCACCAATCTTCACACCTCTGTTGTCTTCATACAGTCCTGCTTCACTAATGATTTGTTCTCAATATAAATTAAACAGGTAGGAGGAAAGTATGTGGCCTTGTCATACAGCTTTGCTGATTTTAAACCATTCTGTTTCTCCTTGTTCCGTTCAAACTGTTCCTTCTTGATCAATGTAAAGGTTGTGCAAGGGAACGATCAGGTGTTCTGGTATACCCATGCTTCTTAATGTGGCCCAGAATTTCTCATGGTTTACAGAGTCAAAATCCTTGTTGTGGTCAATAAAACACATACAGATATCCTTTTGGTATTCTTTAGTCTTTTCAAGGATCCATCTCACATCTGCAATGATGTCTCTCGTCCCTTGCCCCTTCCTGAGTCCTGCTTGCACTTCAGGCAGTTCTCGTTCCAGGTATGGTTGTATTCTCTGCTGAATAATCTTGGGTAGGATCTTGTGAAATGTGGGATCAAAGAGATTGTACGATTATTTCCACAGTCAGTTGGACCATCTTTCTTTAGTATTGGTAATAACCACAGATCTTTTCCAGTCATTTGGTCATATTGTCTTCCAAATTTCCTGGCAGAGCCTTGTAAGTATGTTGAAGGTAAACAACATTACACAAAATGTAAAGCTAGTTATTGATTTGCCACATGAAATTGTACCATTTTTTCACTAGTGCTTTGTAAAATTATGACATCTCCAAAACTGGCACACCCTGCCCTACCATAGGAACACCCTCTCCTGAGGCAACAAAAGGGGGGGGACTCACCAACAATAGATTCAAGAGATCTGCAAACTACCACCTGTGAGGCCAATCTGAAGCCACTAGAATCACGAGGCCAGGGTGGGCCTGAATTCTGCAAAGAAAACAGCTCACCATGGGCCACAGAGGGAAGACAGAGCCAATGCCTCTTGGGATCACTCCTGAATCAGGCCCATCATCACACTATCAGATCATATGCACAAGGACTGAGCTCCCCTTTACCCAGATCCACCGAGTCCTGACTCAAAGTCAAAATACAAGATGTCAATGCTCGAGTCAGGGGAGCACAGCAAGATTTGCCTCGTTTGTTGACATACACCACAGTCATGGCACAGTCCACATCCAGACTGCTTTGCCCTCCCAAGGGCCAGGCGGTTTGCTCTTGCATCCAGGCGGATGGACTCCCAAGAGGCCTCGAGAGGACCAGAGTCCCTTGGCCAACAGACCCAAACAGTGCGCATCCCAGCCTTCCGAGCTGGCATCCAAGGTGAAAAGTCACTCAATCCAGTGTGTCTAACAGCATCCTAACCATCAGATGTCAGAACAATCACCAACATCTCAATTGCTCCTTGATCTCCCAGGGAATAGGAAGGGTCTGGTCGAATAACTGAGGATGGGGATACTAGATGTCCCTGCAGCGGGCACCAGTGTGCTCTGGTCCCAAGGAACCACTTCCAGGTTCGATACCATAGATCTCGAGTTGGAGGAAGTCCCAGGCCCATGGAGCTGACTGAGCATAAAATGCCTTGCGTTGAGTCTGAAGCTTGAAGGTCTTCTCTGTCATGTGGAAACATGACTCAGGACAGTATGGAACCGAGCCCTGAGTACTCCAAGTCCAAGAACAGAAGCAGGCTTTCTTTGGGATAGTTGAATATCAGCCTGTACTTTCCTCCAATAAATCACCAGGCCTGTCTCATCTCTGGACTTCTCCAATGAAACAGACAGGAGAAGCCAGACATCCAGGGATAAGAAAACTCAGATTCCCTGCTTGCACAGAAACGGCACTACCACCACCATTTCATTGGAAAAGTATGAAGAGTTGTATTTAGGCCAAAGGGCAGGACCTAACACTGGAAATGGTGGCCTAGAATTGAGAAGAGGAAAAACCGCTGGTGATGGTCCCATCTAGGAAAGCGAAAGTGCACCTTGGAGAGGTCTGACTGAAGCAACGATAGACCCTATGGCCCTCGCATGGAAATAAGGGAGTCTGACAACGACCACCTTTAGGTCCATGCCATGCCAAGAAGGAACCTTAATTCCTGGGCACCAGAATGTAAAAATAATGTCTCTGGCCCCACTGCGGAGGGAAGGAGAAAAATAACCTGCATTTGCAAGAGGCGCCAAGGATTTTCATTGAGTGTTATCCACATGAGCAGAGAGCCGCAGGGAGACTCTACAAGGCATCCCTTATAAAGGCTGTCATAATTCAAATATTCTGCGTGATAATTACCAAGCTGACCTAAACCAGTGACTCTGGGGATAAAAAGCAGACATCCTGCAGGAAGAGTTAATACATTTCCAACCCTAAGGACTCACTGGTCTAATGTGGTATGGATGATTCCCTTGCTGGAAGGCTGGGATCTCAGCAATCTGTCCAAAGAGAAACAGCCAGGACTACACACCAAATGTCAGCACCTCAAGAGGGACTGCCAGAACCCACTATCTTTCAGGAATCTCTGTGAGCGAGAACTTCCAAGGACTTTGCGATTTTACCAGACCCATCACAAAGAGCATCGAGTCTTTAAGCAGATAACATCTGGAGAAAATCCCGATCAAGTCTGAGATGGAACCAGCTACCTAGGCGTCCGCTTCCAACTTCATAACCTCCAGACTGTCTGGCAGCAGCTGCCCGGTCACCAGGCATGCCCATAATGCTGCCCGGTCACCAGGCATGCCCACAATGCTGCCCGAGAGCCTAAGCTCAAGGCAGCAAAAAGAAAAAAAAAAAAGTGGAAAACTACACCACAAAAAGAACAGCTGAAGAGAAAAAAAAGCATAGGCTGGGAGAAAATGAACTACGGAAATAAAAGCACCAGCTGCTAAAATCAGAAAGCAATCTAACAAACAGAAGAGGGAAAGGGGGGCCTGGGTCCAAATTATCACCCCCATACAGACTCTGTGGGGGTCCACCTGCTCCTCTTTGGCCCACTAAGTATTAGGAATCCATGGGTAGCAGCACTGGAGACCAGGGCAAACCTACACTCTGAGCAACTTTGGGCCTTATCGGACTCAAATCACAGTGTCCACAGCACCAGAAGGATCAGGCCTATCTGCACTGCTGTACCAAGCCACACACCTTGACACTTCTTAGAGGCAATCACTGAAAGTTGTTCAAGTCTGTCTCCTCCTGCTGGAAAGGGAGCATAACCCACTCGTCTGGACTGGTCTAGCAGAATAATAAAAACCTTGGTCACGCCTGAATGAAGCAGAAAGGCCTTTGCTAGCTTGTGCATTCCTAAGAGAATTGGATTCCCTTCTACTACTACTAATCATTTGTATAGCACTACAAGGCGTATGCAGCACTGTACATATACATAGATGTAAGACACAGTTCCTCCTCTTCAGAGCTTACAATCTAATCAAGATGAAACATTTTCTGTTGTGGCCTCCAAAAACTGGTCCTCTAAGATCCTCAAAGTCTTAGTAACAAGTCTGCCTAAGTTTCTTAGCTCTCACTCATTCCTCCCAGAGTAATAATATGTTTTTGATAAGTCCTAGACAGACTCCCGAAGAACACGCTGAACCCACTTCAGCTTGCAATGAACGCAGCCGCCAGAATATTGCATGGAGCCTCTAGGAGGGATCATGTAATCCCAATCTTGAAAGAACTCCATTGGCCGCCGGTCCACTGCAGACTCTCCTTCAAAATACTATTGACGACCTTCAAAAGCCATCAACAAGTGCTCCTCCACCTCCCTCACAAACAGCATCCACCCCACTCCCCCCAACAGAACCAGGTGGTCATTCGCCGCCAACACGCTGATAATCCCAAACGCAATAACGAAATGCTCGCAAGCAACAAAAAACAGAACCTTTGTATTCTATGCACCCACATGTTGGAACGCCCTCCCACCCACCATACGGGCCATCACTGACCTCGCCCAATTTAGGAAGTCACTGAAGCACCATCTCTTCCTTCAGCACTACTACCATACTAGCGACAAATCACAACCAGCCATTCTCAACCGCCAGGACACTGCCCCGAGCACACCCACATCACACTGTTGCAGCCCCACCCTTTAGCACAACGGTACACACAGTATATTGAACGTGTATATAGTTATCTAATACTGCAAATAGATGCCAATGTGTATATAGTTACCAATGTGTATATAGCCATCTAATAATCAGATAGATGCCAAGCATCCCCCAGTCAAGGCTGTACATCTGCGATCTAAATGAACAACCTGTATATAGTTAGACAACCTGTAAATAGCTGCCAGCCGATCCGGTCACCTGCGACCCGATCGCTCAGCCTGTACATAGTTACCCTTGTTAGTCCCAAGTTGTAACACTTGTTCATTGTAAGGACAGCGCAGGTTCTGCCTGCACTGTACAAATTTTGACTGTAAACCACACTGATTCTAAAGAGCACGGTATAGAAAAGACATTAAATAAATAAGAAAGAAAGAATAAAATACAGCAGCCCCTTCCACTCCCCAAGGATTCATCTATATAATCCAATGTCACCTTTCCCTCTTAGAGAGGCAGAAAACGGGTGGGGATGTGGGAGGAAACTGCAGCCTACCCTCAAGCACAAAGTCTAGCAGGGACGAGGGAAGACCACCTCTTATGATACTTCTGCCCCTTTTTCTCCAGGCTTCCCTTCACTTTCTAAGAATTTTGTCTACTTCTGGTATGGAGCAATTTGTAAGCAGTTAAAAAAAAAAAAAATCAAAATTTTTTTTGGGATGGTCTATTAAATTTGAAACTACATTGGATGTACAAAAAAGACAACTCACCATATCCATGAAGTAATTTATAAGAATCAGTGTATGCACATATATATAGCCCCAAAGCCAAAGAAGACTGAAATCGATTATACATACAGAGTTACTATCATAGGCCTCCTTAACAGTATCATTAGATCCAAAAATGCATAAAAATATAAGAAATACCATTCAGATTCAGACCAAGTCCATCCAGTCCTGTATCCTCTTTCCAACACACAAGTATCTGGCAGATTCCCAAAAAAGTACATAGGTTCCATAATGCTTGTCCCGGGGTAAGCAGTAGATTTCCCGGGTCCTCTTTAATAATGGTCTATAGACCTTTCCTCTAAGAACTTGTCCAAACCTTTTTTAAACTCAGCTATACTAACAGCTTTTCCTACATTCTCCAGTAACAAATTCTAGAGTTTGATTACACGATGAGTGAAAAAATATTCTCTTATTACTCTTAAATGGGTTACATTGTAGCTTCATTGCATGCCCCCTAGTAGTTCTACTTTTTGATGGAATAAACAACCTATCTACATTTACGTAAAAAGTGCTGAAATATAAAAGAAAAATCCAGAAATCTGTCTCCGTTATTAAACTTGGGACAAGCATTCCAACAAGTAGAAGGGATGTGTGAGAATCCACCAGGTCATAGGGAAGGAAGCAACAGAATTTGCAAAACAAGAGAGAAAACGCTTCAAAGAATTAGATCAGCAAACAAGAAAAAAACAAATGGTAAATACATACAGTGGAAAATATGAAGTGTCACTCCTTGTGACCTTGGGCAAGCCACTTAACCCTCCATTGCCTCAGGTACACTTAGATTGTGAGCCCTTTGGGGACAGGGGAATAAAAAGTACCTGTTAGTATACATGTAAACCACACTGATTCTAAAGAGCGCGGTATAAAAAATAAATAAAAATAAATAGGAAAAAAGAGGATCTTGCTTGTCCATGGAGAAAATTAGGTTAATCATCTGTAGCAGATGTGAGGACCTATCCTGCTGTACATGAGAGAACATTTGAGAATCCCTAACAGTAGATAATAATAATAATAAACTATTACTACTACTATGCAAAATCAGTAAGTTCATCATTGATGGAGAAGAAATTGAAATAGTTTTCAACTTTAACCTACTTGGATCAACAAAGGACAAGCAGTCAAGAAATCCGACAACACACTGCCCTTGGCAGAATGGCTATGAACCTAGACAAGATTCAAAAGAGCAGAGATGTCTCTCTCCATACAAAGATTTGACTTATCCAAGCAATAGTATTTTCAATAACATCATATGGATGGATGTTGGACAGTGAAAAAGATAGCCTGGAAGAAAACGAATGCCTTTGAATTATAAGAACATAAGAAATGCCATATTAAGTCAGAACAAGGTCCATCAAGACCAATATCCTGTTTCCAGCAGTCACCAATCTAGATCACAAGTACCTGGCAAGTTCTCAAAAGGCACACAGGGTCCACAATGCTTGTCCTGGGGTAAGCAGTGGATTTCCTGGGTCCTCTTTAATAATGATTTATGGACCTTTCCTCCAGGAACTTGTCCAAACCTTTTTTTTAAGCCCAGCTACACTAACAGCTTTTACTACACCCTCCGGTAACAAATTCCAGAGTTTGATTACACGTTGAGTGAAAAAATATTCTCTATTAGTCTTAAAAGGGTTACATTGTAGCTTCATTGCGTGTCCTCTAGTCTTTCTACTTTTTGATGGTGTAAACAACCATCTACGTTAACCCATTCCACTCCATTCATTAATTTATAGACCTCTATCATATCTCCCCTCAGCCGTCTCTTTTCCAAGTTGAAGTGTCCTAACTGGTCCACTGGATAAGTACATGGTGGTTACAGCAAAATGCCCAGATGTTCCAACTGCTCCTCTGGAAGATGCCCAAGCAACTCCTAGTTCTACCTAGTCATCTTTGGGGAATTTAAACCGATCTCCACCTTCTGGTAATGTTAATTTGGGGCCTGTTACATCCTCACCTAGAGAAGTTGGGACTTTGCAGGCAAATACTAGGGCTGGGCTTATATGAGGTTTGGTAGACCTTGGGGAAGTGTCCAGCCTTGAAGGGCTTCCAGTCTCTTGTCTGTTGCCTCTGAGGTTGCAGGTACGCAGCCATCTGATATTTCTTTGGTTAATATTTGGTCTGCACTCGCTCAAATGGAATCCTCTTTTTCTACTACGATATCCCACTTTTCTATCTTTTCTAAGGAGACTGTGGAGAAACTGTCCCAACATGATAAATATTTTGAGAGTTTAGAGTTCAAAACAATGAGGGTTTGGTTCAAACTGTAAATGGGACCATGACCTCTGCAACTGAGGATAATTTAATGTTGCATCGGCAGCAGGAATATTTGGAGAATTCTGTCAGTGTTAAAAACTTGTGCTGCCTCAATTTTCCTAGGACACAATATATTTCTGCAGTTTTGTTGTTTCAAAAATATTTGAAAGAGGTTCTGGGATTTGAGGGATGGGCAACGTTGTCGTTAAATAATGTTTATTATATACCTAGAGCAAAGAAATCTCAAGTGGGTGGAATAGAGGCCGTTGACTCCATTGATCAAATTAATAAATACCTTTTATTGTTTCTGAATATATTGAGTCTCTATGAATACTACTAACACTCGGGCAACTCTCTTCGTTTCCTTTAGTTCTGAAATGGATAGGAAGATGATATTGCATGTATTTTTTTAAAAAAGAAGAATGACTTGTTTTTGTGGGCAAAAAATTAACATCTTTCCAGACGTCTCTAGACAAACGCAACTTAGGCACAAGGCTTTTTTAATCTTGAAGCCTAAGGTTTTTGCGATTGGGAAACTTTTCCTTCTTAAATTTCCTTGTAAATGCTTGGTGACCTTAGGGAATGAGTTATATATTTTTTTAAGTATTGCAATTAGAGGATTTCTTGAGAGCAAGAGAGGCCATGTAAAGTATTGTAATTGTTGCTATAGATTGGTATGGTATGGCTGTGTCAAGTATGTTTTACATGGCTTCAATTGATATTGTCCAGGTAGAGATCTGAAATGTCTTTTCTTTTTGAGTTTAGGTTAAGATTTTCTCAGATGTGGCCTAGAATGTTGGTAATTTTGTGAATCATTTATTCTTTTGTATTTTCTTGTGCTATTGCTGATTATTTTCTGATCGTAAATTTAATAAATAATGATCACCTGGGATATTCCCATTTCGACAGATAAAAAGTTGGATGCAAGAAAATAAAATGGTAAAAGAGAAAAAAAAACACTAGAATAGCACTGGTAAGAGGGAGAAGATATTCAAATACCAAGAAATGCAGAGACCAAGAAAACGTGGCAGAACATACAGAAACATTTCCCAATGTATTGGGAGCCATATACCCCATTGAGAGAAATATACAATTACAGCTTGACAAGATGTCTAAACATGTTAGATCTTATGAACTCCAAAAGGAAGCTCTCTTTAGCACGATACAAGTATTACAGCGAGCGATAGCAGAAAATCTGAAAAAGAGGTCACATATCCTTGCTTAGGAGCAAGATTCATTACGCAGTATGCACAAAAACTAACCCATTGAGAGAAATTGCCCCCTGGAAGAATGAAGTTATTTGAAACCATTTAAATACAGCATCAAAAAAATGAAAACAACACACATGCACTTGACATCTTTATTGTTTCTATATTGAAACTAGCACAATAAACTAGAACAAATATATATTTTACAATTAAACGCAAACACAAAAAGGTTCACAATTTTATCATACATTATTTGCTATGGTAGCAACATTGTGTTTCGGTTTTCTAATCTTAATGGCATTTGCTTATCTTGGCAGGCATAAAAAGAATGCCACACCCAGCAACGAAACACTTAAAAGCAACTCGAACTATGGACATTCAGAGAACTTCAGTGAAGATTCTTCTTTGCATTCTCTCAGTTAAGTTGTTTGAGAAGGGGGAAGAGGGGTATATTTATAGGAATATGTTGGCAAATGTAACAAATCAACCTTTTGTCAATGAAAAATTCAAAAGGCTGGCATCAATAGAGAAATTTTCCAACCCTATGCATTAAGCCAAAGACCACAAAACACTTTGTGTCTATGGGCCTTGAGCCAATTTCCAAAAACATGCACGTACCCCCACTTTGAAATTTGCTGTGGGTACAAAGTAGATGAGGTCACTTACATCTTTTCTATGGTTAGATGTCTGCCAGAAATATACATACCAAATTCATGAACACCTCATCCACATCTGACCAACCTCAGTGGTAATTCAGCACAGACCACATATTTTATATTATTTGAAATTTCACTTTGACCCAATCTTATTTTTCAAAAGATAAAAAGTTCTCATAAACAGCAACATTTTAGAACACACTGATGCTATGCTACTTGCCTTCAGTATCAAAGATTTCTATCAAAAATGGAAGGAATCCAAGATATTTGATGGATATGTTTTAACATATATATCCTAACATGTACATTATGTAGGGAGGAGTAGCCTAGTGGTTGGGGCAAGGTACTTCAGGCCGGAAGGTCGGGGGTTCAAATCCCACTAGAGGACAGCAACCTTGGGCCGGAAGGACTGGGGTTTCTAGTCCCACAGATGCTCCTTGTGGTCTTGGGCAAGCCACTTAACCCTCCATTGCCCATGTTCCCTGTAAGTATTAGTGTATGTGTCTCATATCCCCGCGTGTTAAATGTATCCCCCAATTGTGTTGTGACCGCTTTGATTGAAGGATAAGGCGGTATACAAAACTGTCTAAATAAATAAATAAATAAAATTATGCTTGCAGGGTAAGAGTTAAAATTACCATCAGATAGACCATTGATCTCTATTTTGCAAGCAGAGGCCACTTGACCACAAAAACATCAATGTGAGAGCCAGGTTCACTGCTGGACAAATGGCTTGCACAGTGGGCAAGGGGGCTGGGAAGATTCCCTCTTCAATGACACAGTCAACCTGGGGGGGAAGCTGAGATTCTTATCCAATAATTTGGTTGGCCCTGATGCTCAGGTGTGGCTTTTGCAACTAGAACAAAAAGGTTTACTCCCTTAAACTCTTTCCCTAAACCCATCTATCCCATCCTCACACACCTACTCTTAGGCTGAAAGACAGTATATCTTCCCTTCAATCTCTTCCAACCTCATCGCTCTCACCAGTCAGTCAATCTCCCCACCATCTTGCTGCTGCTACCATCCCCTTCAAGTTGGCTCTCCTTCCAGTTTTTCAATCCCTCTCTATGCATTCTACGGAGCATTGCTAGCAGCACCTCCTTCGGCTATCCTGTTTTCTCCCACCATCATATGGCTCTCAAGAGTCTGAGCAGCAAGGTGCCAAAGCTCCTGCACTGCTCAATCGATCGATCTTGTGAGAACAGTGCTGAAGTTTAGGTAACACACAATTCAAACTTTACTAAGTCATGTAGTACAGAAAACAGAAATGTTTTGGAGATTGTGCCTGCAGCAAGTCCCCAGAGAAGAAGGTGATGGGAAAGAGCATGTAATAGGTGAAGAGTCAGAAAGCCACCATTGGCCCCTAGGCCTTACAATGGGAAAAAAAAAAAAAGCTAGAGGCATAAGAAATGGAAAAGATAAATTCTGGCAGATTTCACATGATGATTCCATCCTTATGGAACACAGTACCTAATCTTTATGTTTGTTGATGGGGGGGGTGGGGGTCTTGATTTTTAGATATCATAAAGAACATAAGATATGCCATACTGGGTCAGAACAAGGTCCATCAAGATCATTATCCTGTTTCCAGCAGTTACCAATCTAGGTCACAAGTACCTAGCAGTTTCCCCAGAAGACACAGGTTCTACAATGCTGTATTGGGACAAGCAGTGGATTTCCTGAGTCCCTTTAATAATGGTTTATGGACCTTTCCTCCAGGAACTTGTCCAAACCTCTTTTAAACCCAGCTAAACCAACAACTTTTACTACATCTTCCGGTAATGAATTCCAGAGTTTGACTATTTTCTCTTATTAGTCTTATATGGGTTACCACTGTAGCTTTATTGCATGTCTTTATACATTTTGATGACATAATCAATGTTTACCCGTTCCACTCCATTCATTAATTTATAGAGTTTTATCATATTTCCCCCTCAGCCGTCTCTTTTCCAGGTTGAAGAGTCCTAACATTTTTAGCCTCTCTTCAGAGCGGTACTCTTCCATCCCCTTTACCATTTTGGTGGCTCTTCTCTATTCCTTTTCTAATTCTGTTATATCACTTTTTAAGATAGAATTGCACACAATATTTGAGGTGCGGTCGCACCATGGAACGATACAGAGGCATTATAATATCCTTTGTTTTATTCTCCATTCCTTTCCTTATGATTCCTAGCATTCTATTTGCTTTCTTGGCTGCCACTGCACACTGGGCAGAGGGTTTCAACGTGTTATCCATGACGTCTAAATCTTTTTCCTGGGTGGTGGTTCCCAATGTGGAACCTTGCATCGTGTAAGCATAGTTTGGGCTGTTCTTTCCTAGGTGCATCACTTTGCACTTGTCCACGTTAAATTTCATCTGCCATTTGGACGTCCAGTCTTCCAATTTATTAAGGTCCTCTTGCAATTTTTCATAATCCTCTTGTGTTTTAACAACTTTGAATAATTTTATGACATCTGCAAATTTGATTACCTCACTCATTATTCCCATTTCCAGGTCATTCACGAATATGTTAGATAGCAGCAAACCCAGCACAGGTCCCGGGCGTACTTCACTATTCACCTTTCTCCATTGGGAAAAGTTGGCCATTTAGCCCTACCCTCTGCTTTCTATCTTTTAACCAGTTCCTGATCCAGACTAGTACACTGCCTCCTATCCCACGACTTTTTAATTTTACCAAGAGTCTTTCATGAGGGACCTTGTCAAATGCTTTCTGAAAATCAGGATACACTACATTGACCAACCTACCTTTGTCTACCTGTTTATTTATACCTTCAAAAAATATAACAGATTAGTAAGACAAAACCGTCCCTGGCTGTCTCCCACTAAACCATGACTATCTACATGTCCAGAAATTTTATTTTTAATAATGGTTTCTACCATTTTTCCTAGTACTGACATCAGGCTCACCGCTCTGTAGTTTCCCAGATCACCCCTGGAACCCTTTTTAAAAACTGGCGATACATTGGCCATCCTCCAATCTTAAGGTATTACAGATGATTTTAATGATAGTTCACAGATTAGTAATAGTAGGACTGCAATCTCATATTTCAGTTCTTTCAACACCCTTGGATGTATATTAACTGGTCAAGGTGATTTGGTACTCTTCAGTTTATCAAATAGTTATAATACATATCTTTTAAAATCTTGGACAAAGTAGTTAATGTATTAATCCTGGTTGCTTTAGACCTTTTTTTAATATTAGAAATATATTTTTTTATATTAGAAATGTGCATCCAGCAGAGACATGATAGTGTAATCTTTGGGGTATCCAAATCTTAAGATATCATTTGTGGGATGAGATTTTATTTGGAAACCGCGGTACTAATTTTTTACAAATGCCCAATTGTAAGCTGCTTTGATGTAATAAAAAAAGGAGATATACCCTTTTGGTTAAATACATGATTTAACTTGGAATCTAAAAGTTAAGTACTAAAGTGAATTTAAAAATTGTAACTGTGTTTTTAGTATCAGAATTACATTAAAATGACTAGAATCCTTTTCCAATATCAATAACAAAATGTCAAGTCAAATGACTTAAAAGATTAAAAAAACTGCTATCATAACATGACACTTTAAGAACAGGCTCTAACAATATAAAATTAATTTCAAACAGTATTTAAAGATTGATTAAAATACTTTAAAAAAATAAACACATTAAGGATATGTGATCGGTGCAGAACTGCAGCTGAAGTTGGACAGATGTGGATGAGATGTTCATGAATTTAGTATGTTTTCCGCAGTGCAGTCTTAATTATATTTTTAGTGTAACATGTTTGCAGAGTATTACCAAGTCTTCAAGGCAGAATGGTCAATTTGTTTTTGTTCAACATATATAAAAAGCACAATGCTCTCCCCAGAAATTTTTCCCAGATAGGTGGGGGCAGAGATGTACTGTGTAGTATTATACAATTTTCTGTTATTTATAAAATGCAACACTTCTCTCTCTACAAATATGTAGACATGTTTGAGTAAATAATCCAGGGCAAAAATTGCCTATTATTTTGCCATATCAATTCCTCAGATTTAAATTAGCTAGATGGTTAGTAAAATCAGCCAGGAGGCAAGCCCATTCAGAAGGTTCTGTGGAGAACACTGAAATAAATGATAAAAATGTCAAAAGCAGTAAACCATTTTAAGCAATGCTGCAAATGACAACAGCCAAACTAAACTATTGCTGAACATTCAATTTATAGCAATAGTACATACGGTATCTTATTTTATATATAATATTGATGTATGTTTTTTCATATAAACAAAGCAAATGGACTTTAATTTAAGAAATAATAGCATTTAATTATGGTTAACTCGAAAGTGAAATAAACCTTTTATTTAAGGCCAAATACCTTTTTAGCCTCATCTTTGCATGATTACACACTATCGTTCTTTGCTTAAATACAATGCTAATAGATCAAAGTTGCAGTTAATAAAACAAGCAAAATAGACATCTTAATAATAAACTACTACTAAAGTACACAAACTTGACAAAGTAATATATAAACTATTCAGACTAATGGCTGATACTAGAGTTAGATTATATATATTTCCTCCCTGTTTGAAACCTTACCTTAATCCTTCTATGAGTAAGCAACAATTAACTTGCAGAATATCAAGAATGTAAAAAATGAGACAATTTACGAGTCCAAACCCATTCTAAATGCACAGGTAACAATCGTTAGATCAGTTTCAATTCCCCCTCCCAAACTACTGAAAAATAAAGCCAATCACATATTGCCTTTCAGTATTTCCAATTTATAAAACTGCTGGCAAAGCTAACCGGGTAAAAGCGACACATTTACATCGTTACTATTAAAGAAACTTCAAACAAAATCTGCATCAGAGAAACGCAGATTAAGCCAGAAGTCTTCTGCATACTCTCATTTTTAAAACATCCGACGCCAAACAAAAACAAATGCATATATTTTTCAAACAGCAATAATGTGATAGTTCATGTTTATTAAAACTTTAACCGCCCTGTATTGTACATAGACAAAACTCCCCCACTAAAACCAATTTACTGTTTTGAAAAACTATTAAGTGCTACTCTAGAAGATGGCAAATCAATAAAACATCGCTAGTCCAAAGAAAAAGCATCAGGAAACCGTGACTTTCCAATCAGCGAACAGCAAATAAAATAAGTTCAAAATCAGAGATCACTGTTATAATGGCGGTAACAAAGCTGTTCATGTCTACGCGATTACATGGAAAAATATACAAATAAATAATACAAGTGCTAAGTTGGCGGAATCTAGACTGCAGCCCCTATGATTTTTAAGACCAGAACCGAAACGAATCGCTCTGATCAGTTGGTGACCAGAAAACGAAAAGAGTAATTGCAGTATGGTACAAGAATGAGGCAGAGCGAGTCCATGACAAGCGATTCGGGGAGAGGGAGCAGCAGCTCTTTCTTTCTCGCTGGACTTACCAGCTCAGATCCGCTCCAGGGGCGACTCAGGACCCGGCCTTCAGCGGCAGAGCTGCATGGGAGCAAGTCACATTAAAACCATGGGGCTCCGAGCAAAGACAAAAAGCTACTGCGGCCGCTATTGTAAAACCGAAACCCCAGACCCTTAAGCAAGAAAGCGCGAAGGAAGAAAAAGAAGGAGCGGGAATTTTTTTTTTCCTTCAGCCGGTACATCCAACAGCGACGACGGCGCCAGGAAAACAAGAGGAGCAATCCGCTGCCGCCTCACACCCACCGTTACTGCTCATGCGCAGAGGGGGCGCGGGGAGGACGGGGGGTGCGTTTGCGCGCGCCACTTCCGGTCCCTAACGCCAGGCCGAGTTTGGAATGGGAACGTTGGTTCGCCCGTTCGTGATAGTCTTACAGCCTGAGCTCTGCTATGCTTCTTGACTACTAGTGTTTTATCTTAACGCTAACAGTAAATGCTCCCGGATGAGTCCATGATGTGAGTTTTAGGACACACTAACTCACGGTATTTTTGCCGCCTCAGAAATAACGGTGTTACAGGTGAACTGGGAGCCGGCGCCGGCTTTCACTTGGTGGGAGAGTTTGTACATGAATAGCATTTAGCATGGCGACTGGTGGTCTCGCTTCGTTTTAGAACCCGGAACAGAATTGCCGAGTGGAGAGGCGGAACCTAGGGATACGACAGCCAATAGTGGTAACCAGTTTCATAGTTGGAAGATTGAGTAAAGGTCCAATAGGAGTGAAGATTTTGTGAGCCCACTCAAGGCCCCTTTTCGGGTAACGGTGGGTTTCTGGAGATCTCTGATTGGTTGGGGTCGCCTTTCCGTCAATTGTGACGTCCTTGCTGCTCAGCTTAGGGCGCTGGGGCGGGCGTTGCCGTGATTGAGTCGCAGAATGTGTGTGCCTTAACTTTTAGCATGGAATAAACTGGGTTCCCATTGTGAACACGTCCATCCATGCTACACATTGGACCGCACTCGAGACTGAGTATGTAGTAGAATAGATTATATTTATAGAGCATTGGTTCCCAACCCAGTCCTCGGGGCACGCCCACCCAATCGGGTTTTCAGGGTGTCCATGATGAATATGTATGAGATATGTTTGTATACCAAGGAGGCGATAAATGCACTTCTGCTTCAGGACCCATGAGGCAGGCAGAGCTCCAGAGTATCAACGTGTGAATGAAACAATGGTGCAAGGAAGAAGGTTTTCGATTTGCTGGGAACTGCTCAACATTCACAGAGTGGCAGGTGCAGTTCTACAGCTCAAAGACCGGCATGATCCATATCGTGTTATGTATTTTCACTGTGATTATCCTGAAAACCGATTAGCTGTGTGTGACCCCCAGTACTGGGTGGGGAAATACAGAGAGAGAGAGAGAGAAATAAAATAGGTGTACATAATAATTAAGGGATGACAGAACAGCCTGGACACCCCCACCATAGTCATGATTTTGCATAGCAGGTATACAGCTATACCTAATGAAAATTTGTTCTTTTAGCCTTATGGTTCAGTATTTGTAAGCTGATTCAAACCCATATTTTCACTTAGAAAGAGACTATTTGTTTCCATTCCAATTACTGTGTTCATGGAAAAATTCTCAATAGGTCTGTGACAAATTTTCTTGGAATGTAGGAGCTGGCTGCTGACACCTAGGTCATGGCATGCCCCGCCCCACCCCACCCCAAAGTGTAGATATATATATTTTTGTTTTGTTTTGTTTTGTTTTTGCTGTATACCTATATATATTGTAGTTCCTGTTTTATAGGCAGTAGAATGGGATGGGCCATTGCCCCACCAATATTTTGCCCAATTCAGCATTACCTACTAGAGCTTGAGGGAGGAGCTAAAGATTGGTTTGTTTGGCCTTTCCAACCAAAAAAATGTTCTGCTGTCCCTGCCTTTTTAATTTTTTAGGCCTTATCTACTAAGACTGTGTTCCCATTCTTTGGGGGAAAAAAGCTTAATCTGGTCCTTCTCCTCGATACCCTATCCTTGCTTGGTTTTAGTGGCTCTGTACTATCCTGGTTCTCCTCCTATCTCTCCCATCGTTCTTTCAGTGTGTGTTCTGATAGCTCCCCCTCCTCTCCTATCCCGCTCCTAGTTGGTGTACCCCAAGGATCTGTCTTGGGTCTGCTCCTTTTCTCTCTCTATACCCAGTCCCTTGGTGCGCTTATCTCTTCCCATGGCTTTCAGTACCATCTGTATGCCAATGACTCCCAGATCTACATCTCTCCGGCAATCCAGACCTGGATCTCTGCTTGTCTTTCTGACATTGCTGTTGGATGTCTCACCGCCGCTTGAAATTGAACATGGCCAAGACTGAACCTCTCATCTTTCCCCCTAAAACCTCCCCTCCTCTTCCTCCTTTTTCAGTCTCTGTGGATAACTCTGTACACCTTCCTGTTCCCTTGGCCTGCAATCTGGGGGTTGTCTTTGACTCCTCTCTCTCTTTTTCCACACATATCCAGCTTGTAGCTAAGACCTGCCGTTTCTTTCTCTGTAACAATAGCAAAATCCGACCTTTCCTCTCTGAACACACTACTAAAACACTTAACCACTCCTTAATCACCTCCTGTCTTGACTACTGTAACCTACTCCTTGCTGGTCTCCCTTTGAATCATCTCTCTCCCCTTCAATCTGTTCAACATTCTGCTGCATGACTTATCTACCGCCAGCCTCATCATGCCCATATTACTCCTCAAGTCACTTCATTGGCTCCCTATCTGTTTCCGCATCCAGTTCAAACTTCTCCTGCTGACCTATAAATGCATTCACTCTGCGGCTCCTCAGTACCTTTCTTCCCTTATCTCTCCTTACAACCCCCCTCAGGAACTCCACTCTTCTACCAAACTACTTCTGTCTGCGCCCTTCTCTTCTACTGCTAACTCCAGACTTCGCTTCTTTCACCTTGCACCTTACGCCTGGAACAAACTACCTGTATCGGTATGCCAGGCACCTTCTCTAACCCTCTTCAAATCCAGGCCGAAAACTCACCTCTTCGCTGCTGCTTTTGGATCTTGACTCACCTGATCTCTTCTCTCCCCTTTTCTTTCCTCTAGTTTATCCCTGCCTACATCTTCTGTGTTTTGTCTTGACTAGATTGTAAGCTCTGTTGGGCAGGGACTGTCTCTTACATGTGTGTGCAGCGCTGCGTATGACTGGTAGCGCTTTGCAAATGCCCAGTAGTAGTAGTAGTAACATGCCACCACACAGTGGCAACAGAAGACAGTGGCTCCACTCCTCCTCCCCCTCCCATTATCCCCCAGTGATTCTTTCTAGCTGCACCTCAGACAACTTCCTTTTTTGCTTCATATATCACCATGGCCTGATAATATGTGACTTAAGAAATCATCTCTCTTATGCCTCTTTACCTTGTTTTCATCCTGCCTCTCTTTGCTGTGGCCTCTCCCCAAGCCTTCTGCCATTCTCTCTCAGTACCACCCCTTCCCCCAGGTGTCACCCAATCTCGGTCTTATAACCCCCCCCCCCCCCGCTTCACCTTCTCTCTGGGTGGAGGAAGTTCAGGCTGATTTTGTAGTTTCAAGTCTCTCAAACTTCTTCCATTGTGAAGCTCAATCATGCCAAGAGCTGATCATGATGGGGGAAGTCTGAAATACCACGTTTTTCAGGAGCTGCAGCCAAATCGGGTGCAATTTATTTGTGCCATGGCAACCTGGTGCCCAGGATTTGTCGAGCCCTGTCTGAATATCTTCAGTTTACAGTACGAAGAAGGTGGTGTAGTACATGAGCTTGTGTGATTGCACAGACCTCTCTCAATAGGTGTATGGGGTTGTCTAAAGGTCATACACAACATCCTTAAAATGGTAATCTCTACCAAATGCAGACACTGAAACATACAATTATTTATGAGTATATTGCACATACTTTTGCCCAGAGGGTGGGATCAAAGGCATGATTAGGTCAGAGGAGTCTAGCACATAGAGGGGCATGTTTACTAATGTGCGGTTAATTTTTGCACTTACCATATGCTAAGAGCATACATGCACATTGCAGAAAGTGTAAAGGCGGTGCACTAGCTGTTGGGGGATGTGCCCCTGCAGTTGACACACTACTACTACTGATCATTTGTATAGCACTACAAGGCATATGCAGCGCTGTACAGACACATGTAAAAGACTGTCCCTGCTCATCAGAACTTGCATTGTAGTCAATATAGACAACACAACAGCAGAGGACAAGGATATATTTAGGGGAATGGTAAGTAAAGACATAAGAGACTAAGTGGATCAGGATCCAAAAGCGGCCTCTCAAACGTGAGTTTTCAGCCTGGATTTGAAAAGGGCCAGAGATGAAGCTTGATGCACTGAAAAGTATCTCACCACACTGCAACTTCATTCGCAATTAATGCAGGTACACTTAATGTTACCCACTGAGGTGTTGTTAAGTGCACCTGTGCCAACTGCAACATTGATACTTCGCTTGTAGTAATTACCCCCACAGTAACAGCAATATGCAGTCAACACCCACTCTCTCTACCCCTAACCCGCTTATTCCCTACCCTATGGTATGCTAAGCAATTAGTGCAGAATTTTTACCATGCTGGTCGTTTTAGTGCACGATAGCTGCACTAATCACTTAGCATTTGCAAAACTGTGTGTTAACCAATGGTACACTTTAATAAACACGCCGCATAGTTGCATTTTCCAAACTATACGTTTTTCAGGGAGAAAATATCCGCAGTAAAAGCAAATACAGATCTCTGTGGTCATGTTTCCTTACGCTCGTACTGTATGTGGTGTTTGTCTCAGCCTTGTTTGTTAAATAATATGGACGTTGTCTCATCAGATAAGAGTCTTTCTTTTCTAATTTAGGGCATCATAAAACATATGTTCTATATAGCTCTTCTTTGCTAGTAACATAGTGTCATTTAAGAAGTTGAAATATTGGTGACCAAGCTGATTAACACTCACTTGCCCTTAAATGCACAAGGGTGTCTGTTCTAAAATTCTTTATTTCATATTGCACTAAAAGGAAAAGTGTACGAAAACATATGTAATAGGCAAGTTTGTGTCAACAAGATCAGACATGAGCAGTGAGTTCTACTATAGGAGCAGCTTTCCAAAATGATTGATTGGGAGTGTTAAATTCAACATATTGCCCTTTCCAAGATACAGTGAAGAAGGAGTTTACTCAGTATTTGGGGTTCTCATGTGCAAAACCCCTATAGACCTGTCATCCAAGAACTCTATTGTATTTGATATTCTGTGAAGAGGTGTAAGGGTCTCTAATTTGATCCTGGGCAAGAACACAAATATATGTAGGGGTCACTGAGCCTGTCATAAAGATGAGGCCACCATGTAGTGCAAATATATAAATAACTTAACTACCTAATTTCTCAGCAAATAGGGGTGTCCTACATGGAGTGGTGGGTTCACCCCTAAACACAGGGAGAAGGGTGGCCTGCACGCACCGGCAGGTGCACCTACTCTTTGCCATCTTACTGGGCAGTCTAGATGGACCACACTGGTCTTTATCTTCCGTCATTTACTATATTACTAATATATATATATATATATATATGTGTGTATGTGTATGTATATATATATATATATTTTTTTTTTTTTTTCCACTAATTATGCTTAGGGGTGCTTACACCAAAGTTTTGGTTCTTATTGCACAACAGATAAGCAAAGAGAGGCAAGTGCTCTATATTATGATTTATTATGATAGAAAAATAGCAATCATACAAACTACTATTAAGAAAGACAAAGAAACAAAGTAATACTGTTTCATAGCAGCAACTAACAGAATTCTTATGTAAACCCTAGTAAATTACTAAGACTGAATACAAAAAGTCAGATGGTCTGCTTTGCACTTAGGAAAGCACAGAATGAGGCTCTTTAGCTATCTAAATATAATCTTCTGAAAGGAAAGGAAAGGGCAATGTTTACAGCATTGCCTGAAAACTGGAGCGATCTGAATTCCTAGTCCGATTCTAGGAATAACAAGGATCTGAGAAGGCAGGTTTTGGATGATTATGCAACTGAGCCACATGTAGTGTTAGAAAAAAAGACAGTACACCGGAAGTGCTTGCAAGAGTCTTGGCCTATCCCACGGTAACAGCAGAACAGCCTTGGGTGACGCACAGTGTCTTTGATAGAGAACAGCGTGTAAAGCATGTCCAATGACAAAAACGTTAGTCTGTGCAAAACTTTCTTATTGCTGGAGCAGAATCCTTATCCCAGGGATTGGTTGGTGCTTGGCTCCTCTAGAGTGGCTGGAAAATCAGGAAATGGCCATCATGAGGTGGTCTCATGCACAGTAGGGTCCATGATGAGTGCTGAAATGTAGTAGAAAATGATATGTAGTCTGATACCTTGTTACATCTCCCCAAAGCCATAGAAGCAGGGCTGAGGCTGAGAGAGGCTTGGAAAGCTGCTTCTCATCTAGACAGAACAAAAACACTAATCTTCTGTGTCCATTTGTGCAGACACTTGTCAGGTAGTAACCTCGCAGCCATTAGGAGGTCTTGTAGTAGCATGGCTCTCTCACTTTGGTTCAAGCTATAGCGCTATGCCTACAGAAGGTGGGATTGGGGGCATTCCAAGGGCAGGGCTATCAGCACACACAGTTTCTGTCTTTGGCACAGATTTTTGCCTGGACTATGCATTTGGCTCAGGTATAAATGATTAATAGTAGTAGTAATAGTAGATGCTGGAAAACCAGATATAACCGGAAGCGTCTGGCTAAACACATAGAGCCCGATCCTATCGGGCATGTTCGGACGGCCCTGAACAGGACCCGATTCTGTACCGTGGGAGCAAGACATTCCTATGGTATATGGAATTGGGCCTGAGGATGGCCTGGTGTGCCCCTGAATGCCTGCAGGGATATCCTCCCCATAGGCAACCCCTGGCCTCTGCAGTGCTGACCCTCTTCAACCCCGCCACCTGACCCACAGCGGGGCATCTGGGGCCTGGATTGGGCAGTGGGACTTACTGGCCCCCGGCTCTAATCGCCCGGTTTATGCTGCTTATTCCACCTTCGAGGTGGAATAAGGAGCATGTTTCCTCTGACCCGAAGGACGTACATGACCGTGGTCTGAATCGGTCCTGTACATCCTGCTGCCTCATCCCGCCCCAGCTTCACCCAGACTCCACCCCCCCCCCCATCGACTCTCCCCATCCTGCTGCTCTAGCCATGTGGACAGAGTCGGAGGGGGAATAGATGCAGGACGGCTTGTGGGGCTGCATGTCCCGCTGGGACGTACAGCCCTGCAAGTCGTGTCTCAGAATCGGGCCCATAGTCTAGACATAAAGATGCCTATTTTCAGTGCCAAGATGTACGAACTACTGTATGTGCAGACTTCTGCACATACCCAGGAGCCCATTTCCATTAGCAGTAAGCAAACATAGCACCGCTAAATATTGGCATAATTGAAATGCCTTGTTCAGAGGTTTCAATTTATCTCCCAGATTCCTGCTGAAAATTGAGTCCCATATTGTCCACTAAGATTCCAGTTTTGACTGTTAGAAGTTTAAGTACAAAAATTGATTCTCGGCTAAGTTGCTAAGAACAGGAATGGAGATTTTGGTCAAAAATCTTTCTTCAAACTCAAGAGTATCGTGTAAACTAGAGGGTTTGCTGGCACTTTTATCAAGTTCTTCAGGCATCAGTATTAAATGGCCTAGATTATTGTAATATTGTATCCAGAGCCTTCCAAAGAAAACCATGTGCTTGCTTCAGATGGTTCAGAATACCACAGCTCGCTTGCTTATTGGTTGTCCCTTTAGAGAACATACCACTCCTTACCTGATGCAACGTCATTGGCTTCTGGTTGAGCAATGAACATATACAGTTTGAACTGGGTTGCTTACTTATGCGCCTCCTAAGGGACAACAAGCCTGAGCAAGCAGCTGAACTTAGTTTCTAATTTTCTAGAACTTTCCTCCTTGGGAATCCAGATGCATGTTTCTTCAATGAGGAATGTGAAATCTAGTCAAGCCCATTCTGCTTTGTTTAGAATTCCAGGTCCTCTTGAATAATCTACCAGCTTTGCTTCATACCTATACCGATTGGATTTAGAAGACTGCAGGCTTATGGGATATAGCTTCAGAGCTAATGAGCATTCACTATCTGGTTTTAAGCAGAGGTTTTGGTTCAGTTTTGAATTTTATCTTGAGTGTTTTAGTGTATTTATAATTTTATTTGTAAGCCACATAGACCCATTGGATATGACGGCATATAAGATTGAAGTAAATGCAATGATATTAAAAGTGCAAGGGAAAAGTAATGTCTTACTCCTTGGAAAACATTTGCACTGTGGTGATGGACATTTTTGTTAGAGCTCAAATGCTGGCAGCAATGATTTTGTCTTCTGTGCTTTGTCAGATACTCGCTTCATTAATAAATAGTTACTAATACTGTCACTGATGAAAACGGTTCTGTAATCAAGCAGTTCTAACATAAGTAAGAAATCTAGCTTTATTGCTTAGGCAACGTTAATTGACTTAACCACATTTATGCATTGCAGTATGTTATTTTAGAAGCATCCCCACTTGTAAATAGCCCTTTTATAATACTGCTGTTTACAAGTGGTGATGCACATTATGTTTAGTTTGGCAGGAGGCATGTTAAGGGCATGGAGAGGGAGTGGTTTATGTGTGCCTAAAATAATGGCATGTATTCCCCATTTTACAAGGGGGAATCCAAATTGATATGAAACGTTATAGACGTCAGCATTTACGACTGACCTGCAGCACAAATAAGTGCCTGCTTGAAGGGGCAGTAGTAAAGGCTGAGGACTGGCCCCTCCTTACCCCTACATTTATCACCCTTACCCCTTCAAGATATCCATTCATCTGATCCCCTATCCCTTCCCCAGGTATTACCGGAGTCTCTGCTGTCTAGTGGGAGCAGAAGCAACTTCCAATCATTCCTGCTTTTCCAGCCCAGGTTTTCAAAATGATGCTTGTGGCCCCTTCAGGACCAGATGAGAAGGAATGACTGGGAATTGCTCCTGCTGTCACGGACACCAGAGACCCGGGTAAGACCCGAGGAGGGGATCGAGGAATGGTGGATGGAGAGGTCTGCTGGGGGGGTTCCTTGTTGACAGGAGGATGGTCAGGTAGGGGAGATTGGATGTCTTGGGGAAGGGGCGGGGAGGGGTAAATTGGGTGCCAGTTGTATGTATAATTCCTTATCGTTCCTCCAGCTTAGTCCTCACAGATGGGTTGTGTACCTCTTCCTGCAGCATGAAGACTGGACCAATCAAATTTCAGCTCCTCTGGAATCAGGCAACCAGGCATCCCTGAAGCTCCAGTGTGTCCAGTCTTCATGCAGCAGGAAGACGTAGTGAGTCTAGCTGGGCTCACTAGTTTCAGGGTTTAGTATACCCTTGCTTTTCCTTAGCTACCCTTTTAATGCTTAATTTTTGTCCTATTAGGACTTCTTTTTATTTCTCCTTTCAGAGGTTCCTGTTTCTTTAAATCTCAAATTGTTATTTGAGCACTCTGTGCGGGGGGAGGGAGGACCTGTGGAAGGTCTCTCTCCTGCTCAGCCTATGCCGCCTTTCTCTGCTTGACTGTCTGTGTTTCTTTATTGGGATCTCTGCCCCAGGGCTTTTCGGGGCAGAGCTCCTCTATTGCCGGTACAGCGGTTACTCTCCAGGGCATTGGGAGACAGCTGATTCCCTGTCGGTAAGTTTTTGGCGGCTGGAGGCGGTCAGAGCCGGTCCTGTCAGGCTCCCGCGCCTCTGCCCGGCCTTACTGGAGTTTTCTTTTTCCTTTTTCCTTTTTCTTTTGGTAGTGCTTGTCGGTTTTTCTTCGTGCAGCCTACGCGCCGGCGGGACTTTGGGGATCGGTCGACTACCAGGGTTTTTGGTCTCCGGCGGTTTCTCCTGCGGGGGTTAAAAGCGCGCCAAAGTCCTCTTGCTATCAGCGGCCATTTTAGCTTCCCCGGTCTTATCAGCGTGGTTTACACGCGGCGCTGTTCCTACTTTTAGCGATTGATTTTCCTTTATTGCTTTTATTTTCCTTTATTTTCTTGGCTCCCTTCAGCTGTTTTCTTTTTAGTTGATCCCTTTCCTTCGCGATATTTTGTCCCGCGGTTGAAGGGCGGGGGGGGGGGGGTTTGCGATTCGCTCTCTCTCTCTTCTGTCTTCTTTTTGCGGGTCTCTCGGTTTTTCTTTTAAGCAGTGTGTGCTTCTGTACTTAAGTTTCCTTTCAGGGGTCATTTAAAAAAAAAGAAAACACTGAGAAGGACAGCGCCTTTGACAGGGGTGAGAGCAACTGTGCTTGGGTTCTCTCTCTGCTCTTCTGTTTCTCCTGGGCGCCCAGTTCCCACTTTGTGTGCTGGTTCTGCTGGGTTATCAGCCTTTCTTTTCACTCTCAGCGATAAGGGGCATTTCTTTCCCGCCTACTCTCGGGGTCAGGGCGTGCCCATGCCCGCGGGATCCATTTGTCTGATTTGTGGATCTCGGAGGAGTACAGTTTCTGACACAGGCGTCTGTCAGTGCTGTACTTCGGTGTCGCTCACCATGGAGCAGCACCTCGAGAGTTCATTGCCGGCAGTGGAGCAGTCCGGTTCCGCGGCGGTGAACTTGGAGTCGCCGCTGGAGGGACCCTCGGGGCTTCCTTCCACGGGCTCCTTGGCTTCTGGGGGGCAAATGGACCTCGGGGGGGTTTTGCCCTTGGAGGAGTTTTCTCCCGATTTTATCTTGTTGATGCATCAGGCATTTTGCCGTAGGCGCCAGAGCGTGGACGCTGCTCCTCCGTTGGTGCCACGGGGGTTGGCTCCCGCCTCGGCGGTGGAGAGTCAGTTTCCCGGGCTCAAGGCCCCCAAGCGACAACGTCTGCATGACTCCTTTCAGACAGAGACTGAATGGCCTGAAGGTGATGATCCTGATCTTGACCATGAGGCGGAAGGGGAGGCCTTGGAGGAAGGCGAGCTCCCTGAACCGGAAGATCAGGCAAAGATTATTCGGGTTTTCAGGCGAGAGGAGTTGCCCGTTCTTGTTTCAGAGGCGCTCCAGACTCTAGGTTTGGCTCCGACTCCGCCGATAGAAGAGGCGGACGGAGTGGATCCCATTATTCAGGCGGTTCGGCAGACTAGCGTGGTTTTCCCCATGCACAAGGTTATTGATCAGATGATCCAGTCCGAATGGGATACTCCTGAATCAGGCCTCAAAGGGGTAAAGGTTATGCGTCGGCTCTACCCTATGTCGGACACCGATCTCGAGCGTTTTCGCTCGCCTAAGGTGGATGCGGCCGTCTCGGCGGTGACTAAAAAGACCACGATTCCCGTAGAAGGCAGTGCAGCCTTGCGCGAGCCACAGGACCGGAAGATGGACAGTCTATTGAAACAGTCGTTTGAGGCAGATGCCATGGCGTTACAGGCCTCGGTTTGTGGGGCTTGGGTAGCGCGTGCCTGTCTGCGCTGGGTTCAGCGGCTTCAACAATCGTCCTCCGTAGAGGCCGACATGTTAGGTGAGCTTCACCGCTTGGAATCGGGGTCGGCATATTTGGCGGATGTTCAGTATGATCTCATCAGAGCCCTCTCTAATAGCATGGCGTCCGTGGTAGCGACACGTCGAGCTCTTTGGTTGAAGAATTGGGCGGCGGATGGGTCGTCCAAGTCGCGTCTGGGCAGATTACCCTTTAAAGGTCGGCTGCTCTTTGGTGAGGATTTGGATAAGTTGGTCAAGGATTTGGGTGAGTCCAAGGGCGGCCGCCTGCCAGAGGACCGTGCCAAGCGAGGACGGCCGCTGCCAGCGGTTCGGGGGCAGTTTCGGGACTTTCGTAGGTTTCGATCGCCCCGTTCTGGAGGGTTCCAGCGTGGCCGATTATTTTTCAAGGACCTCGAGCTTTCGAGGTTTTCGCGGAGCCAGTAGAGGCTTTGCGGCCACAACCCCTGCGTCTACTCGCAAGCCCCAATGAAGGGCAGCGGGCCTCGGCGGAGATTCCAGTGATCGGGGGTCGTCTTCGATGCTTTCTCTCCGCTTGGGCCCAGATCACCTCCGATCAGTGGGTTTTGGACATCGTCCGGGACGGGTATGTCCTGGACTTGGCCAGGCCCGTCCTCGATTCCTTTGTGGCGTCTCCCTGCTGGGGAGCTCGAAAGACAGCTCACGCTCGCCAAACCCTCGATCGCCTACTCCAGCTGGGGGCGGTAGTTCCCGTGCCGCCGGCGGAGTATGGTCTCGGAAGGTACTCCATTTATTTTGTGGTGCCAAAGAAGGGTGGCGACCTTCGCCCCATTTTGGATCTCAAAGGGGTGAACCGCTGTCTGCGGGTACCCCACTTTCGCATGGAGACCCTTCGGTCAGTGCTGGTCGCCGTCCGCAAGGGCGAGTTCCTCACTTCCCTAGATCTCACGGAGGCTTATCTTCATATCCCGATTCGGGAGGATCAGCAAACGTACCTCCGATTTGCCGTGCCGTGGGGTCATTTCCAGTTCCAGGCATTGCCCTTCGGTCTCGCTACCGCGCCGAGGGTGTTCACCAAAATCATGGTGGTAGTCGCGGCGGCCTTGCGCAAGGAAGGCGTGCTTGTCCATCCTTATCTAGACGACTGGTTGATTCGGGGGAAGTCTCGCGAGGAGAGTATGGCAGCGACATCCAAGGTCGTGGCGCTCTTGCAGTCTCTCGGCTGGGTCGTCAACACGCGCAAGAGCCATCTGGTTCCGACGCAGAGTTTGGAGTACTTAGGCGTACAGTTCGATACTTGCGGGGGAGCGGTTTTCCTTCCCGACCGCAGGGTGTTGGCGCTCCAGTCTCTCGTCCGTCGGTTTCGACAGAACCCCGCTCCTTCGGCGTGGCTATACCTTCAGTTGCTGGGAACGATGGCGGCTTCCCTGGAGGTCGTGCCTTGGGCTCGCTTTCACATGCGTTACCTTCAGAGAGCCTTGCTCCGTCGCTGGTCCAACCAATCGGATTCCCTGAACAAACAACTTCCTTGCCCCCTGACGGTACGGCGAGATCTTCAGTGGTGGCTGCGACAGTCGTCGCTCCGAGCGGGAATGCCTCTGGAGCAACCGTGCTGGCTTCCGCTTCTGACGGATGCTTGTCTGTCGGGCTGGGGCGCCCACTGCGCCGACCGGTTCGTTCAAGGTCTCTGGTCTCCGGAGGAAAGCGGCTGGTCCATCAATCGCCTGGAACTTCGATCAGTGCGGTTGGCCTTGCAAAGTTTCGAAGCCCTGATATCCTCTCGGGCAGTACGGGTGCTCTCCGACAATGCAGCGACAGTCGCGTACATCAACAGGCAGGGCGGCACCGGCAGTGTCGGCTTGGAGGCGGAGGCTCGGCTGTTGTTCGAGTGGATCGAGCCTCGGCTACCAGCCATCTCGGCAGCGCACATTGCCGGGAAAGACAATGTGACGGCCGACTTTCTCAGCAGGGTTCAGGTGGATCCCGGCGAATGGGAGCTCAACCCGCAGGTCTTCACGCAGCTGGTTCAGCGTTGGGGCCAGCCAGTTATGGACCTGATGGCCATGTTTCGCTCAGCAAAAGCGGCTCGCTTCTACAGTCGTCGACGGGAGCCGATGTCAGAAGGTCTCGATGCCCTGTTACAGACTTGGCCCTCCTCGGGTCTTCTTTACGTGTTTCCTCCGTGGCCTCTGGTGGGGCGCGTGATTCAGCGCATCGAGGCCCACCGGGGCCAAGTACTTTTGATAGCCCCGGATTGGCCTCGACTTCCGTGGTATGCCGATCTGATGAGATTGGTAGACGGCTCTCAGTGGCGGCTGCCGCTAGCTCCGGATCTGTTGTGTCAGGGTCCTCTACGCATGCCACAAGTGGGGAGATTCTCTCTTACGGCCTGGCTATTGAAAGGGCGCGGCTGAGAAAACGCGGTTATTCCAAGTCTGTCGTGGCGACCCTGTTACAAGCGCGCAAGAGCTCCACTTCTCTGGCCTATGTCCGAGTGTGGCGCATCTTTGAGGATTGGTGCTCTCGCCGTCAGGTTCGAGCCGCTACGGCCTCAATTCCCGTGGTCCTTGATTTTCTGCAAGATGGGTTTGCTAAAGGTTTGGCTGCCAGTTCTTTGCGAGTGCAGTTGGCGGCGCTCTCCTGCTACCGAGGTAAGGTTCACGGCGTGTCGCTGGGGGCCCATGTCGATGTCGTTCGCTTCTTGCGGGCCGTCTCTCGGCTGCGGCCGGTCCGCAGACTTTCTGTGCCTTCCTGGGATCTCAACTTGGTTTTGCGGTCTCTCACTGCGGCTCCTTTTGAGCCTCTTTCTCATAGTTCGGTAAAGGATTTGACTCTTAAAACGGTTCTTAGTGGCGATTTGCTCGGCGCGGCGTATCTCCGAACTTCAGGCACTCTCTTGTAGGGAACCTTTCTTATCTTTCTCGGCCCAGAAAGTCGTTCTGCGGCCGGTGCCTTCCTTTTTGCCTAAGGTATCCTCTCCTTTCCACGTGAATCAAGTGGTTTCGCTCCCAGTATTTCCGGCATCGGGGGAGCACGCCTCTGATCGCGGTTTTAGTCGCTTGGATCTTAAGAGGGTTCTTTGGCGATATTTGAAAGTTACCAGTGAATTTCGTAAATCGGATCGTTTATTTGTGCTGTTTGGCGGGCCTCGCAAAGGTGAGGCTGCGGCGAAAGCCTCCATTGCTCGGTGGATTAAAGAGGCGATTGGCTCGGCTTATCTGTTGCACGGTCGGCTACCGCCGGTTGGTTTGCGCGCCCATTCCACCAGGGCGCAGGCTGCGTCCTGGGCGGAGTTTAGTTTTGTATCTCCGGAGGAGATATGTAGGGCGGCAACGTGGTCTTCTCTTCACACCTTCAGTAAGCACTATAGACTTGATGTCATGGCGGCGGGCGATGCACGTTTCGGATCTTCTGTTCTGCGTGCCGGTTGGAAGAATCCCGCCCGTTAGGCTGCTTTGTTACATCCCATCTGTGAGGACTAAGCTGGAGGAACGATAAGGAAATAGTAATTACACTTACCTGGTAATTGTAGTTCCTTGAGAGACGACAGCTTAGTCCTCCTGCCCTCCCTATATTCTCTCTTTTTAGAGCGGCACGCCTTGGGTTCAGAAGTACGTGCTTCCAGGTGAGTGTCCTTTCTTAGTTCTTGGGCTTCGCTGCCATTCCTTTCTCTCTCTCTCGCTATCGGCTTATGCTGTGGCAGGAGCGGGACGTTCTGTATCTGTGGCTTTAGTTCGCTTAACAGTAACAAAAAAAAAAAAAAAACAACATAGGAACTTCAACTAACGGAACCTTTTAAAGGTTAGCTCTTTCTTGAGTTTGCTTTGACAATAGGTCACTGGAGCTTCAGGGATGCCTGGTTGCCTGATTCCAGAGGAGCTGAAATTTGATTGGTCCAGTCTTCATGCTGCAGGAAGAGGTACACAACCCATCTGTGAGGACTAAGCTGTCGTCTCTCAAGGAACTACAATTACCAGGTAAGTGTAATTACTATTTAGAGTTGCCACACACACTCCACCAAAACAGAGTGATTTTCACTGGTCTTCCCTTTACTGCTGTTGAAAATTGGCAGTCAGGGAAATTACACATTTACCAGTTACCAGTAAATATTTAAAGGGGGATAGTTGTTTAAGCTACAGTAAAATAATGCATTTTACCACTGCAGTATTTACTACGGGTGTCATCAAACTGAAGTATGTCAGAACAGCAGGTTAGTAACTCCCATGGTAAATGTAAGTTTGCATTGCTGCAGTCCAGGAACATCACGCAGTCCAGATACCAGGCCCCGAGTCAGGTTGACTATCTCTTAATGGGGCTGGTAGTATCTTAAATGAACTCCCTCTGAAACTCCCTACACAAAGCACAAACCTCCAAACCTGCCCCCTTCCGGTAGCTATGAGGGGTTTCCCTGGTGGCCAGTGAGCGGGGCAGAGCAATTTCCAGTCTCTCCTTCCCCATCCAATGCTTGGGTCCAAAATGGTACAGGCCAACCCTAGCAGTAGTCTTGTAGTACTACTGCTAGGAGTCAAGCTGCAAGATATTTAGAGACTTAAGAGCAGAAGTAAGTGTAGAATCTAGGAGGGGTTTTGTGATATCTTAGAGGTCTGTGTAATGAAGTGCAAATTTATCTTGCAAACAGAAGCTATGTACAAAAAATATGCAACACCACCAATATTTCAGTGTTCTGAGACTTTTTTTCCTGTATAGGCCTCTTTCTGAAAATAAATTTTCTAATTTTACCCTTTGCGAAATAGTAAAAATTTGTACATAGTGAACTTTTACTAAAATTCTGACTTGCTGAGCTGTAAAGATGTCTTCACAGGCAAGTTTTCACAACACAGATTACTGCACTTTAGTGAGGTGTACTTATCTTTTTCAGCCGTGTCTGTAGCTAAATTTCTTGTAAACGTTTGCTAGGGAGTTCATTTTCATATGCAGTAAACTGTTACAGAAACATGCCACTAACCTGCATGAAAGCCTGTGGGTTTAACGCATATCCAGCCTTCAAGTAAGAAATCATAATTATGTGAATTAGAAACGTAGCAGCAGAAAAGGGAGAGAAAGAGGTGCTCTTAGCAATGTTCAAGACATGATGATGACTTAAACCCCCCCCCCCCAGATTTCCGTGAGTAAAAATGTGAGCTGAAGGATAAGAATTGTTCCTAGGCTGAGCATACTGAAGGAAAGTAAAAATGTCGAGTTACATATTGCCTAGAAAATGACAGTAGGAAATAACTAATAAAATAACTAGAAAAATAATTTTCTTTTCCCTTATTTTTGTTTCTTTCCATTTCATTTTGCCATCAAATATATTTTAGAAGACTTATTTGGGATTTAATTTTATTCACATCTTAATGGCTATTTTAGTCATCCATGTGTAAAATGAGCCTTTTCTATGTCTCAAATGGACAGCAGCGTGGCCTGGGTGAGACAAAAATCTACACGTGCATTCCTCATTTCATATAGGGAATGCAATTGTAATACGGACTTGCCAATAGAAATGAAGCTGGAGAAAGACTGATAGAATTCTGAAAGACCAACGATCTAGTCATCTTCAACACCTTCTTCCAGCAACACAAGCGGCAACTGTACACATGGACTTCATCCAATGGATTGTACAAAAATCAAATTGACTACATCTATGGAAGTCGACGATGGAAAAGCTCTATAACATCAACAAAGTCAAAACCTGGAGCTGACTTTTGTATAGATCACCAACTACTACAGTAGTATGCAAACTCAAGCTAAAGTTGAATAAGAGCAAGCCACTCATGAATGTAGCAAAATATGACCTTGAGAATATACCAATGGAATTTAAAGACTGCCTGCAAAATTGATTTGCTGCTTTATATACAAATGACAGAGCTCCAGAAGAGTTATGGGATTACATCAAGAAGATTGTGTTGGAAGAAAGTGAGAAATCTCTACAAAAGGTGAAAAAGCAAAAACGGCCAAAATGGATGACCAAACAAACTAAAAATTGCCCAGAAACACAGAGAAGCTAAAGCCAGAGAAAAAAGAGAGACAATCACAAAACAGATTTCTAAAATGCAGCAAGACAAGACAAGAAGTACTACAATGATATATGCAAGGAAATAGAATCAGAAACTATTAGAGGAAGAACAAGATCGGCTTTTCTAATGCTACGAGGGTTAAAGAAAAAAATCCAGCCTCAAATTGGAATGTTACAAGATGTTCAAGTTTCCATGTTGAATGAAGCTGAGAAGATCAAGAAAAGGTGGAAAGAATATACAGAGTTACATGATAAAGATCAAGTAGACCAACAGCCATTTCAACCTGTACCTTATGATCCAGAGCTATTGGTGATGAAAGTTGAAGCAGCATTGAAAGTCTTATCAAAGAACAAAGCTCCAGGCATTGCTAGCATTCCCATAGAAGTATTACAGCAATCTGATGCAGCTGTTCCCATACTTACAAGGCTCTGCCAGGAAATTTGGAAGACAACATCATGGCCAACTGACTGGGAAAGATCTGTTTTTATACCAATACTAAAGAAAGGTGATCCAACTGACTGTGAAAATTATCGCACAATCGCTATGATCCTACATACTCTGAGGAGAAGGATGTAACCAGTGGTGTGCCCCAGGGATCTGTCCTTGGTACGATTCTTTTTAACATCTTTGTTAGTGATATAGCGGAAGGGCTGTCGGGTAAGGTTTGCCTCTTTGCGGATGATACCAAAATCTGCAATAGAGTAGACACCCAGGAAGGGGTAGATAACATGAGGAGGGATCTAGCTAAGCTTGAAGAATGGTCTAGAATTTGGCAGCTGGGATTTAATGTTAAAAAATGTAAGGTCATGCATTTGGGCTGCAGCAATCCGAGGGAGCAATACAGTATAGGAGGTGAAGTACTTTTGTCCACTAAAGAAGAGCGGGACCTAGGCATGGTTGTGTCTGATGATCTTAAAGTAGCTAAACAGGTAGAAAAGGCGACGGCAAAAGCTAGAAGGATGCTTGGGTGCATACGGAGAGGAATGGCTAGCAGAAAAAAAGGAGGTGATAATGCCTCTGTATAAGTCTTTGGTGCAACCTCATTTGGATTATAGTGTGCAATTCTGTAGACCGCACCTTCAAAAGGATGTGAACAGGATGGAGTCGGTGCAGAGGGTGGCTACTAAAATGATTAGTGGGCTTCATTATAAAGCATATGAGGACAGACTTAAGGATCTTAATATGTACACCTTAGAGGAAAGGCGGGATAGAGGTGATATGATTGAGATGTTTAAATACCTCCGTGGCATAAATGTTCAGGGAGAGAGCCTCTTTCAATTGAAAGCAAGTTCTGCTACGAGGGGACATGGGATGAGGGTGAAGGGAGATAGATTCAGGAGTGATATGCGGAAATATTTCTTTACGGAAAGAGTAGTGGATCCATGGAATAGTCTCCCAGTGGAGGTGGTAGAGATGAGGACAGTAACTGAATTCAAAAAAGCATGGGACCAACACAGAGGATCTCTAAAGGTAAAAAAGTGGACTGTTGTAGTTGTTGATATGGAAGGACAGACTAGATAGGCCATGTGGTCTTTTTCTGTCATCATGTTTCTATGTTTCTACATGCCAGCAAGATTCTACTGAAAATTATTCAGCAGAGACTACAACCATACCTGGAACGAGAACTACCTGAAGTGCAAGCAGGGTTCAGGAAAGGGCGAGGAATGAGAGACATCATCGTCTTCTAAAATATATGTGAGATGGATCCTTGAAAAGACTAAAGAATACCAAAAGGATATCTATGTGTTTTATTGACTACAGCAAGGCTTTTGACTCTGTAAACCATGAGAAACTCTGGGCCACATTAAGAAGCATGGATATACCAGAACACCTGATCGTTCTCTTGCACAACCTCTACATTGATCAAGAAGGAACAGTTTGAACGGAACAAGGAGAAACAGAATGGTTTGAAATCAGCAAAGTTGTACAACAAAGCTGCATACTTTCCCTCTACCTGTTTAATTTATATGTAGAACAAATTATCAAAGAAGCAAGACTATATGAAGACAACAGAGGTGTGAATATTGGTGGGAGACTCATGAACAACCTTCGCTATGCTGATACCACATTACTGGCTGAAAGTGAAGACGATCTGAAACATTTGCTTCTCAAGATCAAGGAACATAGTCTTACAATGGGTCTGCCCTTTAATGTAAAGAAGACAAAGATCCTGATAAGTGGAAAAATCAATAAGTTCATCGTTGATGGAGAAGAAATTGAAACAGTGGACAACTTTAACCTACTTGGATGAACTATCAATAAAGAAGCAACAAGCAATCAAGAAATCGGACGACGTATTGCTCTTGGCAGAATGGCTATGAAAGACCTAGATAATATTCTCAAGAGCAGAGATGTCTCTTTCCATACAAAATAGATGAACAGTGAAAAAGATAGACAAGAAGAGAATTGATGCCTTTGAATTATGGTGCTGGCGACGAATATTATGTATACCATGGACTGCCCGAAGAACAAACCATTCAGTACTAGAGGAGATCAAACCTAAGCTTTCCCTATAGCTCAGATGACAAGACTTCAACTTTCATACTTTGGACATACCAATGCAAAGTAAGAGATCATTAGAGAAAAACATCATGCTTGGCAAGGTAGAAGGCCAACGCAAAAGAGGAAGGCCAGCAATAAGACGGATCAATACAATAACAGCAGCTATGGATGCCAGTCTGTCAAGAATGAGCTGCCTGACTGAAGACCAAACATAGTTTAGGACAACTATCCAGAGGGTTGCCATGAGTTGACACTGACTCGACAGCACTTAACAACAACTAAGCCCAAAATTGCCCACACCCAGATTTACACCTGCTCCCTAACATGGAATAAATATGGAAAAAGTGCTTAATGCTCCTTAATCCCTCAGTGTTTGCCCCTCCATCTGCACCTCTTGGTTTGCAAACAGGCTTGGATACACATGTAAGTGCTGACATTTACGCCTGAGCATTGTGAAGTTTCTGCACTTACACATGTCAGTTGACAGGTTTCCTCCATCACATTTTTTTCCCTCGTGTATTTCTGAAATGGCTCCTCCCGTTGCATATGGATGTGTAGTTTAGAAACAGCTCCATTGTTAGCAGAGCTCTTTTAACCCCCCCCCCCCCGAATTGTATACGTCTTGAGTTCAACATCTCAAGTCTGATCTCCATATCCTATCTAAAATATGCCTTCATATATATTACAGTTTTTATTCACATAAAATTTAATTTTAACATGTAAAAATTAATGTACACAACTGAAATAAAACATTAAACAAATGCACGCCATCAATAATCATTTAATTAGCTTAGTTTTTGATATTATATAAAACATGTTGGTATACCTAGAAAACGTGGACAAGAAACAGTGATATAAAGTAGGGATATAAGAAAAGGAGGGAGGATAAAAGGATTTCAGTGTCCTCTGCACAAAAGTGATATTTAAAACAAGGGACAAAAGAAAATCACAAAAAAACTAGTGTAGGAGAAAAGCAGCAGAGCCTGAGAAATGCCAAGTAAGTAGATATAAAAGAATCATTCCAAGAAACAACAAAAGAAGGGTTTGGAAGGTAAGGAGATAGTTTTGGGGGGAGGGGGGAGAGAAGCAGTAGAGAGAGAAAAGATGTAATTGTCCACCCTTTGAAAAAACTGCAGAAAATCCCAGGAGAACTGAAGGTGCCATGCACCTGCGTGCCAGGCAGAAAGACAGTAAACAGTGACTTGACAGTAAGGCAGAATCTGAACAAACAGAACCACCACCAGACTGGAAAGTAGAGATGTGTGGAAGCTAAGTACTTTTGCTTGTTTCCACCCCCCCCCCCCCCCCCACACACATTTTTGGGCATTTTTTTGCTTTGTTTCACACCTTCCTTTTAGTGCCTTTTTTAAAAGCATGTTAGATCTTTATACTGCACGCAAATTGATTGTATACGTGTTAATTTATAGGTTGCTACAGATTAAAGTAATTTTGCATGCACTAAGATTTTTTAAAGAATCTTGATAAACTGAGAGAGCCTCTGTGCTATTGGGAGTGGGAGAAGGAGCATGCTCCTCCCTGCCTTGTTTCATCTGCTGGCTTTAACAAATGTGCTTAAAGTGCACCCATACCTGAGGGCCTCGCCAGAGGGCCCTTTGGCATTGGCCTTAGGCGGGGCACGAGTCGGTGAGCTTGACGTTTAATATCTTTTGGCAGCGGTTCTTCTTTAGGGGACTTAAGTTCATGTTGGAGTAGTTCGTCCTGGCCTTTGCTTCCATTCTTTTAGTTTTTCTAGATGCCTAAACGGAAAGCTAAAGGTAGGGGAGGTATTTCCTCCACTTCTGTTGCTATACCACCTTCCGAGCAGGGCAGATCTGCTATATCAAGGACCCCTTCTCATGTCCCAGGTGGATCAATTCTCATTTATGACTTGGCTCTAGCGGGCATGGCTGAAGTGTAGAAGTTATTCTGCATCAGTGGTATCTACGCTTTTGAAGGCTAGGAGGCGTTCCACCTCACTGGCCTATGTGAGAATTTGGCACATATTTGAGGATTGGTGTGCAGATAGAGGACTACAGACCTTCTCAACATCTGTTCCGGATATTAACATTTCTGCAGGTGTGTCTGGAGAAAGAGTTGGCCTGAAATTCCTTGAAAGTTCAGGTGGCCGCCTTTTCTTGTTATAGGGAGTGAGTGCTAGTGGCGCCATCTTGGGACACTTGGATGTATCCCGCTTCCTTATGGCGGCGAAACAGGTTCGACCTCTTGTGCAGATGATAGTCCCAAGGTGGAATCTCAGTTTGGTTCTATCGGTCTTGACAGGGGCACCCTTCAAGCCTCTGGCTTGGGCCTCGTTAAAGGACCCAACGTCAACAATGGTCTTTTTGATGGCCATCTGTTCGATGCAATGCATTTTGGAGCTTCAGGCTCTCTTGTGCAGAGACCCTTTCCTGGTTCTTTCCAAGAAGAAGGTTATGCTATGCACTGAACCTTCCTTTTTGCCTAAGGTACTAACGCCGTTCTATTTGAACCAACCAATCAGTCTCTCTCTCAGCTTTCCCGTGTTCAGAAGCCTAGGAGGAGGAAAAGCAATTGCATTTGCTGGATTTATGTAGAGTGTTGTGTTGGTATTTAACGTGTATGGAATCCTTTCATAAAATGGACAGGCTGTTTGTTCTGTTTGGAGACCTCCAAAACGGAGAAGCAGCCCAAGGCCTCGATAGCCTGCTGGGTGAAAGAAGGGATAGCCTCGGCCTATGTGATGAAGGGCAAGGCGGTTCCTGGAGGGCTTTGGGCACATTCAATGAGGGCCCAGGCCGCCTCCTTAACAGATCATAGACTGGTACTGCCACTATATATTTGCAGAGTGGCCACTTGGTCATTCTTGCCACTTTTACGCATCATTATTGGCTGGATGTCCAGTCATCGCAGGATGTTGTGTTTGGAGCTGCAATGCTTCAGGCTGGACTCGTGAGTCCCTCCCATCTTTAGGTACTGCACTGGTACATCCCACACATACTGGACTGGACTGGAGAGATGATAAGGAAGGTGAAATTAGGTCTTACCTCCTAATTGTCTTTCCTTGAGTCCCTCCAGTCCGGTCCAGTCCAGGACCCTTCCTGCTGATTACATTTCATTTCAGATTCCTACTGCAAAGGAGGAGGCTGGTCAGAGCGAAGAGTAGCATAAGAACATCTGATTTGGTACGATCTTCCCATTCAGAAGGGGGCTTTGTGACAGGGCTGTTTCTGTCATCGCTGCTCCTTTGGCTTCTGTAAGTAGTTGTATTGCCTTTTGGGTTACTTTGTTTTAATGCTCTTCTAGCACTCTACTTTGCCAATAGGATACTGGTTTCCTAGAGCTGAAGAGCGAGCTCTTTTCTGTGACATCAGAAATCTGACATGCTCAGTTCCCAGCTGCTGGAGGAGGGGAGATAACCCACATCTACTAGACTGGACTAGAGGGACTCAAGGAAAGATGATTAGTAGGTAAGACCTAATTTCACCTTTGGAAATATTGTCCCCCTCCCCCCTTCCTGAGAGACCACAACATGCTTGGATAAAAAAAAACACCTAATATAACATCCAAGTGCGTGTCATGCTGATTTTGTGGCCAGTAAAATATCCAAAAATTAATCAGAATCAAAACTGGAATGGACTGACAACATTTGCTGGATATCCACCAGATATCATCCACAACAGATTGTTCGGTGGGTTATTAAATGCGTGGAAGTGGTTGGACAGACAGACATGCTGCAATGCTAGTGCAGAGAAACATACCTAAAATAAAGAATAACACAGTGAAGGGAAGAGCTGATTATGGGCATGGGAAGTAGAAAGAGGATCAAGAAGAAAGCTAATAGATTTAGGAAAAAAATATAGTAAAACAAATATGTAGAATCTTGGGGAAAAAAAGCCAAAGTAGAAAGAGCAAGAAAAAGCAGCAGTTGGGAAGGTTACTCTGATGTCTCGGACTTTGTAGCTATACTGAGTTAATAAAACTAGCCGAAGAAAGAGTAGGTGTGAGCAGGGCTGTCCCCAGAGCTACCACCCTAGGCAAATCTTAAGCCTTACTTCTCTCCCCCCAGCTGTCAGAATCTATTGTTTAGCTTTGAATGCCCCACTCTTTGCCGCCCACCCGCAAGAAGCTGTTGTCCTAGGCGTCCACCTAGTTTGCCTAATGGTTGGGCCACTCCTGGGTAGTGAGGCTTGAAGAAAAGGCAGAAAACAATTTCCTTGATAAATAAGCGTTAGATAAAATAAGGCTGAACAGGTGGTTTATTTGACCCTTATCAAGACATGAGCAAGACAGAATGGCAGATATGAAAAACGTCCATCATCAGATCTATGTTTTATTTCCACTTGCACCAAAGATCTCTAGGCATAGAGGAGAGCGTGATGATGGAGCACGCTAGCTGACAGCATGTGATGTTGAGGGACAGAGAGAGGCAGATGTAGATATGGGGGGAATAAAAACAACAGTGGATAATTTTTATTTATTTTGCGTGATTACACACTTTTACCTAGGTATACGCTAAGCATTGTGCAAATATAAACCTTAATTTCACACAACCCCCACCAAACTGAGAAATACCCCCATAAAAATACAATAGTTAAAAAAAATCTTCTTCTGTCACTCTCAATAAACCCATTAAAAATATCTCACGGATCACTTTTCATACATTCAACAATCAGGCACTCAATTAAAAAGCCAAGATCTCGCCCTCATATGAAAATGCAGCAAATCTGCTTCCTCCCAGATATCTTGGGAGAAAGAGTTTCATAGTTTAGGGGCATAAAATGCAAATACTCTTTGGCAAGTGATGCTAAATATTGAGGTTTACTATAATATATAGCCTGAAAAAAAAAAAAACAATGACAACATCTTAAACTTGATTTGATTTTCTATAGCTAACCAATGCAGCTGTCTCAACTCTGGCAAAATATGATCAAATTGCTTTTTCCCTGTTTGAGAGTCTGGCTGTGGAATTCTGAACGAATTATAATCAATTTAACTCTCTTCTGAGAAGGCCCATGTACGAGCTGTTACCATAATCTCAACAGCTCATAATTGATGCAAGGCTTATCAACAGTCTTCTTGCTGAAAAAAGCTTTCGCTTATCCCCTGGTTTCCTGATGTTACAAGGGTTGTAGAGCAGAGATGGTGTCCATCTGTCGAAGAAGGGTTGAAGTGTCTTTAGCAGCAGACTGGCTTACCTACTGAAGATTCATTGGGGATGGGTGAAGAGAGCCCGCAGGTAAGTGAAACATTAAATATCTCTGTAGAAATGGGTAATAGGGCCAACATCTGGAAAGTGGTGTGTATAAATGCCCGTAGCATGGGAAATAAGATCTCAGATGTTGAAGTTTTAATGGAAGAGGCTGACTTGGATTTAGTGGCTGTTACGGAGACATGGTTCATGGAAAACCATGACTGGGATGTAATTATACCAGACTATACTTTAGACAGGAAGGACAGGCTAGGACGGAGGAGTGCCACTATATGTCAAAAATAATATTAAAGCTATAGAATTTCAGAGCTTAGAAGGATGAGAGGAGGCACTGTGGGTTAAAACAGAAAGAGGGAAAGAGAAATCCATTTGCATTGGAGTTATGTACAGATCCCTCTCACAGGGCATAGAAGTGGACAAAGATTTAATAGAAGACATACATAGTATTGCCATGAAAAGAGAAGTGCTACTGATTGGTGATTTCAATATGTTGGATGAGGATTGGCACATCCCTGCTGCGGTGTCATCTGGAAATAAGGCGATCCTGGATTCTCTACAAGGAGAACTATTCAGGCAACTGGAAACAAAGCCCACATGTGATGGGGCCATACTGAATTTAGTGCTTACCAATGGGGAAAGTGTTTCTGATGTTACAGTGGGAGATCATCTTGCATCCAGTGATCATTGGATGGTATGGTTCAGTATTGACTAGGGCTGATAAAATCCATTCAAAAGTGAGGGTCTTAGACTTTAGGAAAACTAACTTTGCAAAGATGGAACAATACCTCAGAGTCGTTAGTGGGATGGGAACAGCTGGGGGATGTAGAAAAACAGTGGGCAAAACTGAAAAGAGATATTTTAAAGGCAACCAACCTTTTTGTTAGAAAGGTAAATACAGTAAATGTAACAAGCAAAGGAGGCCACTATGGTTCTCAAAAGAAGTAGCTGAAAAAGTGAAGAAAAAGAGGGAGGCCTTCATGAAATACAAAAGATCACAGAGAGAAGAAGACAGGCATCTATATTTGGAAAAACCTAGAGAAGCTAGCAAAGTAGTCAGGAAAGCAAAGGTACAAAAAGAAGAAGAAACAGCCAATGCAATAAAATGTGAGGATAAAACATTTTTCAAATATGTTAGTGAGAGGAGGAAGGACAAAAGTGGTATTGTCAGACTCAAAGGTGCAGGAGAGGAATATGCAGAAACTGATGAGGATAAAGCAGAATTGCCTAACAAATATTTCTGTTCTGTGTTCACAGATGAAGGGCCAGGAACAGGACCTCAGAAAACACCCACAAATAGGGACAGAAGTGACGGGGATCTCAAACGATTTTCAGAAACTGTGTTCATGAGGAACTAGCTAAACTAAAAGTAAACAAAGCCATGGGTCCAAATGGGATACATCCAAGAATACTGAGGGAACTTGGGGACATTCGAGTGGCTCCACTGTCTGACCTTTTCAATGCCTCTTTGGAGTTAGGAGTGGTGCCAGAGGACTGGAGAAAGGCACATGTGGTCCATTTACAAAAAAGCGGATGTAAGGATGACATTGAGAACTACAGGCTGGTTAGTCTAACCGCTGTGGTTAGTAAATTATTGGAAAGGCTTCTAAAAGTGAGAATTGTGAGGTTTCTGGAGTCCAAAGGATTGCAGTATCTGAAACAGCATGGATTCACCAGAGGCAGGTCTTGTCATACAAATCTGATTGATTTCTTTGACTGGGTGACCAGGGAGTTGGACAGAGAAAGAGCCCTAGATGTAGTGTATTTAGATTTTAGTAAAGCCTTTGACACCGTTCCGCACAGGTGACTTATAAACAAACTGAGCACCCTAGGGATGGACCCTAAAGTGACTGATAGGGTTAGAAATTGGTTACGTGGGAGGCGACAAAGGGTACAGGTAAATGGAGCTCACTCTGAGGAGAAGGAGGTTACCAGTAATGTGCCACAGGATTTGTCCTTGGTCTGATTCTTTTTAACATCTTTGTTAGTAATATTACGGAAGAGCTGTTGGGTAAGGTTTGCTTGTTTATGGATGATACCAAAATCTGCAATAGAGTAGACATCCTGGAAGAAGTAGATAACATGAGGAGCTAAGCTTGACGAATGGTCTAGAATTTGGCAGCTGAAATTTAATGCTAAAAAATGAAGGATCATGCATTTGGGCTGCAAAAATCCAAGGGAGCAGTACAGTGTAGGGGGTGAGGTATTTCTGTCCACAAAAGAAGAGTGGGACCTGGGCATAATTGTGTCTAATGATCTTAAAGTAGCTAAACAGGTAGAAAAGGCGATGGTGAAAGCCAGAAGGATGCTTGGGTGTATAGGGCAAGGAATAGGCAGCAAAAAAATAAGGAGGTGATAATGCCTCTGTATAAGTCTCTGGTGTGACCTCATTTGAAGTATTGTGTGCAATTCTGGAGACTGCACTTTTGAAAGAATATAAGCAGGTTGGAGTCGGTGCAGAGGCTAGCTACTAAAATGGTTAGTGGTCTTTGTCATGTTGCATATGAGGACAGACTTAAAGATCTGAATATGTATACTTTTAGAGGAAAGGTGGGATAGGGATGATATGACAGAGACATTTAAATACCTCCGTGGCATAAATGCACAGGAGGGTCTCTTTCATTTGAAGGCAAGCTGTGCTATGAGGGGACATAGGATGAGAGTGAAAGGGGATAGACTCAGGAATAATATGCAGAAATATTTTTTACAGAAAGAGTGGTAAATGCATGGAATAGTCTCCCAATGGGAATGGTGAAAATGAGGACAGTATCTGAATTTAAAAAAAGCATGAGACAAACGCAGAGGATCTCTAAAGGTAAAAAGGGGACTATTGTAGTTGATATGGAAGGGAAAACTAGATAGGCCATGTGGTCTTTTTCTGCCGTCATGTTTCTGTCTCAAGAGGCATATAGCTGCAAAACATGTATGCACCACTGATGAGATCTGTTTCTCAAAATCGAACTTTGAATCTGACCAGATTCCCATCTTTAGAGGTTTTCCAGCTGGCTTGGGCTGGTCACCGGTGCAGCTAAACAATATCACTTCCGACATCAGGATTCACCTTTGCTGATGACATACAGATTCAATCACATAAATTACACGGATGACAATAGAAGCCAAATACAAACATTAGGAAACAAGAGGCAGCTCTGGATAACCAAGGAAAGCGGTAACATGTAATGGAGGGTGGGGGAGAAGAGGACTGAATATCAAGGAAAGTAGATCATGGGCTAGCGATCACAGGGAGAAAGAGAGTATGTTCTTGTGACGAGCTATAAAAGCACCGCTGGTACTGCTATGTCCCTAAGATATAACTGAGGAAGTCATTGCTAGTATTGAGACAGCTGAGATTCAGGTATCCTGAATATATGACCTTGGCACGCATTGGGCCTAATTCGCTGAGGCCCCTATTTATTAACTTGCATTGTACTTAATACATGCTAACTGCAAAATTTAAGATGTGCTGAGTGCAAAAGCTATGCAATAACTGTTGGGGGTGTTCCCAGCACTTTGGGGAATGGACCATGCGGTTAGTGCAGAGAAAGTCACTGTTTTGTGTTAACAGACTACTGATAATACATAATGCAGTTAGCTACATCCCTTGAAGTGGTATTAAGCACTCTGCTTTATCTGCCAGGTTAGTTAATGCACGATAACAATCTCCACATTAACTGTAAGGCACAGTCCACATTCATTCTTTGTCCTCTAACCGCAATCTCCACAATGGTTATTTAACGCAACAATTAGCGTGCGCTAACAGTTAACATGCTGCACTCTTAGCACACATTAACAGCTCTGTTAAACATCTAATGGAGCTTGGTAAATAGGCCCATAAGCTTTTTATGCTATAGACAGAGGATGGGAGTATAATCTTAGTTAATCAGGCTCTGTGTGGTAAGTTAATGGCACAGTAATAATTGCTGCTTCTCCCATTATGGAAGTGGTTGTATGATGTGCAAGACCATGCTTTCATTTGAGTTCTGATTGTACAATGCATATGATGCTGAAAAGATAAAAAGGCGGTGTATTAAGCTAAATAAATTATTTCAACTGTGAAGGCCCCAGCACTCCATCTTTCCAAGTTACTTTCATTTTGTTACTTGACCAAGTTATAGGCCCTCCCAGTGCTTAGGATTCTATCCTATGCATTTGTCTTTTTCCTATCGCCGGGTACTTCACACCTATTGTGACCGAGCAGGGCCAGCGTAACCATTAGGCAAATTAGGCAGTTGCCTAAAGCAGCACCTCCTGGGGACAGCAAAGAGCGGCTGCAGTGAAAAAAAATTAGCCACACAAACTCGAAGAACCATCAGCACTTAAGTTTTATCCCTCAGAGAAGGTGGATGGTTTTCAGACAGCTTATTCACCTTGTGTTAATGGCTTTGGGAAATTGCCTTCATTATAGGGAATGTTTACTTGTCCTTGGACAAGCAGGATAAGTCAGCCACGCTTGGTGATGTCCTCTGGGTGGCACTGTGCCTTAGGCTTTTGCAGCTAATGCTGGGAAATCACTACAGAAACCTGGCTAGCTGCAAATGTTCTGTGGTAGCTGCAGGTGGCTTTCCCAGAGTTTCCTCTGCAGATATCACGGAGAAAGCTCAGGGGTAGGCTCTGCGGATTATCCCCCATCGAGGTAGCAATAGTTGCATCCGCAAAGCCTGCAAAATTTTGCAATTACCGCGTGATGGTAATGTCTGAAGTAATCACGCCTTGCAGGCTCTCCCTCTCTCCACCCAAGCCTGTACCCATAGTGTGAAATGCAGACATCACAGAAAAGCACTGTGATATCTGTAGTTTTCTTGTGTTAGGTACTAACGTGGAATTAACACCTGGCGGTAGCAGCTAACACCCTTTAGTAAACACACACACACAAAACAAACTTTAAGCTTTAAATCTATAGTATCCAATTATGCATTTTTATAAGATCATTCTAAAAGAGATGATGTTGGGGTGATCATGATTGTTGATTATTGAAATCTTTTTTTTGGGGGGGGAGTAGGACCTTAAAAGATATTTTGGGTAGGGGTGTGCATAGCCAAAAAAAAGTTCCGTTCTTGCTCTTTTCAAACACATTTTTCTTGATTTTTGGGGATATTTTGTCATGTTCATTTGGGCTATTTGCACACTTGCATGAATGAAGTTAAAAATGTTTTCAATCAATTGCACATTCGTTTATTTGTAGGTATACACCCAATCAAGCACTTTGTATGCTTTCACTTTTAAGACACCCAAAGAAACCAAACGCAAACACCCTTAATTTTGGAGGGGTGCAAAGATGAGGGTTCAGCTAGGACGCTTTATACCCCCTTGCACTGGTTGTAACTGTGGCATACCATGTCTGGTTGGACTACAGTTGGTAGAACAGTTGTATTAAAACAACTTCACTTCTACATAGAGGTGTTACCTGAATGCTGTCAAAACACCCTGTTTTAAAAATACAAACTGATTACCAGCATTTCTGAGTTAAGAACCTATGCACTAAACATGGAGACCTGTCTAGAATATTTTCTCAAACTCCCAAAATCCTTTAGAAATGCTTGAAACTATTAGCTCATGCAGAAGGGGAACAGACATTCTGTCTATTCATTAAACCTTAGGATCAGCTTTGACTTCAGTGTATATTAATAACTAAGTAACTAGGAAACTGTTTTGATAACAAATGCTATTGTTAGCGTATTACCATGACTGGTGCATGGCAAGCATTTTTTAACAAGGCAGCTACCATGCAAATCATTTTAAAATAACTCCTGAGTTCTCACAACCCGAGAGTCCGAGATTACCCTGAAAATCCTCTCTCCAAGCAGGGGAGAGAAAACTTTAAGCTTCAAGATTTATTTCAGGATGCTCATTCAGTGTCTACCGCAGAAGAACATGTTCTGTAAGGGGTCTCCAAAGCTGAGCTAGCCATCCTGTAAATATCTAAAATGTTTCACAGGCAGATTAAATAACACCTCTTTTATTATGATGATGATTATTTAGGGAAAATAAAGGATGCTACCTCCCCAGCCTGTTTCTAGCAAAGCTGCTTTCTTTCACTAATGATATTACAAGAGCTTCATGCAGAGGTTTCTCATCTTGTCTCTTGTTTTTTAAAGGTAGGTATAAAACCAGAGCATACACTGGGGAGACTAGAATATATTGATTCCCAAGAGATGAGGCTGCCAGTTCAGATGGAAGAAAATCTATTTATTCATCTACTGCTGTCCACACCAGTATTTGAATGCAACAAAAACAGAATTCATAATTGCACAACTAGTACGCCTCACCTTACTGTGAGCTGCTCTCACACTTGCTGAGATTCCAAGAACCATCTTAAAGGTCCTCCTGGACCTTGTTTTTTCCCCACAGCCTTCTTTCAATCCAAATGACACCACAATACTGTCCATCACCGTAGTCCACTGGTCTGACCACAAGTTAATCACATTCCAAATACCCATGCCCAACAAATCTCAAAAGAACACCAATAGGCATAGCAGCAACACCAAAACAGCTCCACGTAGATTTCAGGCCTTTGACAAAGAGATGAACTTAGCCCGAACCCGCTCACTCCTAGAATCAATGGCACGTGATCCAGAAGAGCTGGTATCTGCCTGGAATGAAAAGCTCAGTTCCATTGCGCTACGGCCTCCGTCAAACAAACCACCAGGGAAGAGAGCCACCGCACCTTGGTACACCACTGAGCTTAGATCTTCACTCACCTGCTTAAGAAAGCTTGAAAGACGTTGGCGCCGAACGCACTCCACCGACGATGCCAAGGCATACAACATACAACTGGCTAAGCACCGCCAGGCAATATCTGAGAGCATGAAACGATTCCATACGGACACACTCAAGCGGTCTCTAAACAAACCACATGACCTGTTCGCTCTGGTAAAGAACCTAGCTAAAGAACCAGCACCCGAGCAACCAAGTCAGATACACCCCCAAGAATTTGCCGACTACCTACAATCAAAACTCTGCCAGACAAACAGGCCCCCTGCACCCACTATCGCACATGAACACAAATGTTTAACTCCCTTGTCCATATTCTCCAAGCCATCCAAGAAACACATTGAAGACACAATTGCAGGGATCAACACAACCACCGCTCAAACTGACCCTTGCCCAGTGTCCTGGATAAAGGAGTTACGATCGACCGTCAGCCCTTTCATAGCCAAGCTAATGGACTGCTCCTTCACGACAGGAACATTCCCCCAATCCCTGAAGCGTACCTCCACTAGGCTGCTTCTAAAAAACCCCAGCAAGCTTGACCCCATGAAGGCAGAGTCATACAGACCAATATCAAGCATACCTCTATTGGCCAAAATCATTGAAAAGGATGTCCAAAGACAAATTCAAGCACACATTGAATCTTCTGCTCCGCTGGACCCATGTCAACATGGCTTTAGAGAGGCGCACGGGGTTGAAACACTCTTCACAACACTCTTTAATACCATAATAGCTGGAATCGATAACATCCGTCAAGGATATGTGCTCATCTTCATGGACATAGCAGCCGCCTTCAATTCAGTCTGCCACGCCCGCTTCCTGCAACGTCTCAAGGAGAAAGGTATATGCATGTGACACAGCACTAGACTGGTGCAAGTCGTATCTATCGGATAGATGGCAGCATGTACGATCAGGGGAGTCAACATCCAAACCTTTCCACCAGAATCAAGGAGTCCCGCAAGGATCCTCTCTTTCTGCCCTGATGTTCAACATCTACATGCAGCCTATCTGTGATATCATTCGGTCATTCAAAGTGAATTGCCTGTTATACGCCGATGATGTGATCTTGTCAATGCCATTCTCGACAGAGTGTCCCGACCTCTCCCCACTGACCGATTGTTTCAACACGGTATCAAGCTGGCTACAAACCCCAAATCTCCGAATTCAACATAAGAAAACTGAGGTCCTTTTCATTACAAGGAATCCAAACTTCATTACACCACCCTGCCTGAAAGTCAAGGATGCAGAACTTCTTACCAAACCCTCGATAAGATACCTTGGAGTCACCTTGGACCAGCGACTAGGCATGAAGGCACACATAAGTAATATAGCAAGAGCAGTGTATCGCAAGATCCGCACACTCAGACACCTACGCTCCCTGCTCGAACCGGACGACTTCTGGACAGTTTATCAATCATTAATCATACCACATTTTGACTACGCAAATGCCATACTCCAGGGTCTCCCTCAATCTACCTTGCACCCGTTACAGCTTGCGATGAACTCAGCAGCAAGAGTTCTTCAAGGGTCACCCAGATGGGATCACGTGACACCCATCCTGAAATGGCTACATTGGCTCCCTATACAAGGCAGGCTCACTTTCAAAACCTTAATACTGACTTTCAAAGTCATAAACGGGCTCTCCCCTGCATCTCTAACTGACCTCATACAGAGCATCCCCTCTAATAGATCCAGAAGATCACATGCAATCAGTAAACTAATAGTCCCAAAAGAAACAACCAAGTGCAAACAGGCAACGGTAAACAGAGCTTTCAAGTTCTGTGCGCCTAGATGCTGGAACACCCTCCCTCCCAGCATCCGGACAATCATTGATCTAGCCCAGTTTAGGAAGGCTTTAAAACATCACCTCTTTCTCTTGCATTACCCTGATGGCAGCACTACAAGAGCCTCATCAACGAGCTAACCTGTGCAGCACAAAGAATTCCCCATAGTCGCTATTGTACAGATGTAAATAGTTGCCCATGTTCTTGACCCAAGTTCTAGTACATGTTAATTCTAAACGCAGATCAACCAGTTTGAAATGTGTAGATAGTTGTTCCATGTAAACCGCACTGATGAGGAATAGCGCGGTATATAAGAGAATGTAAATAAATAAATAAAATAAATAAATAATTAAAGTGAACTCTTATTTTTTTCATGCAAAATATTTTATAGTATCTAGAGTTTCACTATGTTCTCTAACAGAGACCTATTTAGGGCTGGGTAACTGCTGTGATTGGTCAGGGTGGTGCCATTGTAGGGGTCCTTCCCTCACTTTAAATGGGTGGTCATTCAGGGACTCCTACCCAACCACACCGGACATCACTGGAGCTAAGGCTCGACCTGCCTGTGATAAAAATATGAGTACAGTCTGGGCCAGCCTGTCCACTAAGTGAACTAGACGGTTGCCTAGAGCAGCAAATCCTGGTGGATGCCGTCGCTAACCCAACCCCCTGGGAAGAGGCACCTGAACTGCTGCTTCAGCACTGCGGCAGGCTTTAAAACACCCATGCATGTGTGTGCAGTTCCAGCCTGCCCACCCTCCAAGAAAGTTGCATTGGAGGGGGAAGGAGTGGCAGGCCGTGAGTGTGCAAGCATGCGGTCACTTTAAGGTCCAATGCAGCACTGAAGTGGCAGTTCAGCTGCCACTGTTTCAGTGTAAAGTGTGGGGGGGGGGGGGCGGCATGGCGGGCTGGATGGAGGTGCAGTCTTTGGAGAGGGTGGTGGCACATAGGGTCTGCCTAGGGCATCAGAGACCCTCATGCCGCCACTGGGTACATTTTCAAAAACATAGGCCTTACATATGTAAAATCTTTCTTCTCTATTCTCTTACTGTATGAGTATTTTATCTTTTAATTAATTATATTGGAGTTCCTTTCTGTTCTGTAATATATTACGTAGAAACACGACGGCAGAAAAAGACCACATGGCCTATCTAGTCTGTCCTTCCATATCACCCACTACAACAGTCTCCTTTTTTCCTTTAGAGATCCTCTGTGTTTGTCCCATGCTACTTTGAATTCAGATACTGTCCTCATCTCTACCACCTCCACTGGAAAACTATTCCACGCATCCATCACTCCCTAAAGAAATATTTCCACATATTACTGCACATCCTATGTCCCCTCGTAGCAGAGCTTGCTTTCAATCGAAAGAGGCTCTCCCCCTGTGCATTTATGCCACGGAGGTATTTAAACGTCTCAATCATATCACCTCTATCCCGCTTTTCCTCTCTCAATGGCCGCCTCTTGCTCTGCTCTCGCCTCCATTGTGCTGAGCGCCTATGGCACAAGCAACCCTCGGGGGAATCCATGGCTCACTTTCGTTACTGTCGTTCCCTTTACCATTCTTCAGTTCATGATGCCAAACGCACTCACTACACCAACCTCATCTCCTCTGCCTCTGGCTCCTCCCACCAGCTATTTTCTCTCCTCCTCATTCTGTCGGCTCCTTCTATCTCCCCCACCCCAGCTGCTCCTTCTGCCCCTCCCCACCCCGCTGTCCTGGCAACCTATTTCAGCGATAAGGTCCAGGTCCTTTGCTCCACTTTCACCGCCTGCCCCCACCCCTCTCTCCCCCTCCACTCTTGGCCCCTCCTCCTTCCCCTGTCTCCCCGCCTGCAATCTCCTCCCTCTCTCATCGCTGGCTCTCATTTCGCCCCATCTCCCCTGTTGAACTGTCTAAAGCACTTTCCTCCACTTGGAAGATGACCTGCCCACTTGACCCAATTCCTTCCTCCTGGCTCTGCGAATCTTCCCGCGCCCTTCTCACAATTGTTCTTGCTATTTTTAACTCTAGCCTCTCCTCTGGCCTCTTTCCTATCCCCTGGAAGCATGCCATTATCCGGCCCATCTTCAAAAAGTAATCCCTTGACCCCTCCTCCCCTGCAAACTGGCTCCCCATTTCTAGCCTCCCTTTTCTCTCTAAGCTCTTAGAGAAGTTGATTTTCTTAAAGCTCTCACCTCGACACCACCCTCACATTACACCCTCGTCGATCGAGTTTTCGCCCTGGGCATAGCACTGAGGCTATCCTTCTTTCTTTCCTTAATGTACTGCACTCTTCTCACGACCCTGGGCTTTACTCTATCGCTGTCTCCCTGGGTCTGTCCTCTGCCTTTGATCTTGATCACGTCATTCTCCTCTCTCACCTCTCAGAAGCTGGGATCGGAGGGACTGTCCTCACATGGTTCCGCACTGTTCTTTCCTCCAGATCTTTCTCTGTCCAGGCTGGCTGCTCCTCCTCATCAATCACCTCCTTGTCCTGTGGTGTTCCCCAGGGGTCTGTTCTTGCTCCCCTCTGGTTTAACATTTTCCTGGCCCCTCTAACTCTTGTGGTTCAACAACACTGTGTCTCAGCATATTATTACACAGATGACATCATTCTGCTACACCATACCAATCCTTCTGCCTCTGATCTTTCACCCCTTAATAACTGTCTCTCATGTATTGATTCCTGGCTATCCTCAAATTTCCTCCACCTTAACCTAACTAAAGCACAGGCTATTTGGTTCACATTTGGCAACCCTACCCCTTCCTTGGCCCCCTCTTTTTCATCCTTCTGGTATCCACACTCTGCTACCTCTGTGTCACCCTGGACTCAGCCCTGTTATTTCACGACCACCTTTCCTCAGTGATCTGTCACTCTTTCTGTTCCCTGCGTCAAATTCATGCCGTCCGACCTTTCCTTGCCACACACTCTTCAATTAGAAGATGCTAAAAACAGTACTCTTCACAGAACGCTACGATGACATCACATGAACTGCTCAAACAAAATGTAAAAATGCAAATGTAAATATAAATGTAAATAGTTCCTGTACATAGCTCATACTGTATACAACTCACCACACAATCAACCTCCTCACACTACATACACATACACGCTCCGATTTTTCACTGCATGCACACACCCGCATACCCAACCACTTGTTGCTGTGTAATTGATTGTTTGCTGTGTAATCCGCTTTGATTTCAGGATAAAGCGGTATATAAATCCTTTAAGATAAATCAGTAAAATAAATAAAATTACTCTCCTCATTTCCCTAGTTATAAACAGGATAGATTACTGTAACGTTGCTCTTGTTGGCCTCCCACAGTATGAACTCCGCAGATTTCAGTTACCACAAAACACAGCAGCCCGTATTGTCACGTATGCCTCCCGTACTGATCACATTACGCCTCTGCTTATCCATCTCCACTGGCTACCCATTGCCCATTGGATCTAGTTTAAGATTGTCAGCTTTGTACACAAGGCTATTCATTTCACTTCCCCTCAGTATATCTCTGATCTAGTCCATCTTCTCACCGCTCGCTATGACACATCCACGCAAACCGCATGTCTCTCCCCTCCCCCTCCCTGGCTCACCTTGAATCAACTCACAGCTCTGCATTTTTCTTTCTTGATCCCAAGCTCTGGAATTCTCTCCCCCCTGACCTTCGCCTCGAGCCTTCCTTCACCAAGTTCAAGGCTCTGTTAAAAACCCATCTTTTCTGCGCCGCCTTTAATCTTCCTTCCCCCTCTGTCCCTAGTTGAGGTTTCCCTTGTCTCTCTTCTCTCTCACTGCCTGGTTCCTCTCTCTGTTTTTAGTTTCTCTTTTTTCTTTGTCCTATCAAAACTATGGTGTTCTTTTCCTTTTCCTAGCAGTGTGCATTTTGCTCTTTTGTAAACCGCTCTGTTTCTTCGAAAGGCGGTATATCAAGAAATGGAATAAAGATAAAGTATACATATTAAGATCCTTAAGTCTGTCCTCATATGCTTACTTTATGATGAAGACCACTAACCATTTTAGCAGCCACCTTCTGTACCGACTCCAACCTGTTTATATCTTTTTGAAGGTGCGGTCTCCAGAATTACACAAAATACTCCAAATGAGGTCGCACCAAAGACCTACACAGAAGCACTATTGCCTCCTTTCTTCTGCTGGCCATTCCTCTACCAAGCATTCTTCTAGCTTTCACTATCACCTTTTCTACCTGTTTAGCTACTTTAAGATTTTTATATAAACTGCTCTGCTGTTTTGAAGGGCAGTTTATTACATTTTATTAATTCATAAACCATAAAATAAGGAGCAAATGCATGCATTTAACTGACTTTTCAGTCACTTAAAATTATATGTATAAGTTATTAATATGCATAACTCTGGCCAGTCAAAAAGGGACATATCAGCACTGTATAGTTCTTTCTTTGATCTGCTTTTCTTTCCATGGCAGCTGTGATTGGATTAAGAGTTCTCCTTTTCATTGGCCTATCTTGTAGGATTTTCAAAATCTTATTTATTATTGGTGAGGGGAAAATACTTGGTGAAAATTTCCCCTGGACCTCAAAACATACTATATTTACTAGATTTTATATTTTTGCAGGCTATAACGAGCAATCTTCTGTATGTGTGCTAAATGTCATGATGAACAGATGGACAGTCATTTTGTGAATTCTATAGTTAGATGTTATGAGGCATGAACTTTCAAGTCTTATTGGTCATTTCTCTTGGTAACCCACCTTACCCAGACTAAATTGAACTGCAGTATTTGATGGTTTACAACAGTCACAAGTTAAAGCCTATTATAATGAAGATGTAATCTTTTGTATGGCCATCAAATGGCACTGTTGTATTCTATGGTTATGTATTGTGTCATAGTTACCTTTTGTTAAGTTACTGTTTTTCACAATGAGATGCTATTTATCCATGAACAAGCAGGAAGTAAGTTCTCATATATGGGTGATGTCACCAATGGAGCCCATGCGGAACGCTCCCTAGCTTCTATTGGAAGCTGCACTTCATATGCGTGCCTGCCTTTCCTCCTGCGGCGGCACCGTCTTCCCCAGTCTCCTTTTTTCCCACAGACCCTATAGGACGTGTCCTTCACCAATGGAAAAAACTTTTTCTCTTTTACCCCCGTGGGTATGTTATTCTCAGTCATTTTCACCACCTGTTGTCAGTTTGTTTGCGCCCTGCCGATATTCTTTTCTTTTTTTCTTTTGCAATTTTTGGTGCTCTCCTCTGAAACATTTTCCCGCCATCACAAGCAAGGCCTTTGACCTCGCTGGCACAGTCTTCCCGGACATGTCTAAGCCAGTAAGTGGCTTTAAAAAGTGCACAAAATGTGACCGCACCATTTTGATTATGGACAGGCACAACTAGTGCTTGCAGTGTCTTGGGCCCGATCACCAGTTCGCATCCTGCAACCTTTGCCTGCCGATGACAAGAAAGGGCCTGAAGGGCCAGGAAAAGCAGAAGGAGTTGTATTCAGCATCTTCGGCTCCAGCATTGATGATACCATCGTGGACATCCACTGAGGCATCAACTGGATGGGAGGCCCAGGCGCATTTGTAACTGAGGGGATGATGCACTGAGCGACTGGAATCAGGAAGGACCTGACACCGATCCCATGTGTCGAAACAGGTGCCTGAGCACTGGGTCAAGCCCTAGGTGCATCAGCACCACAGCCCTTCATGATGTGACATGGACAGCGAGGGCTGGGAGCTTCTCCAACAAGAGGAATCGACTCCCAAATGGGAGGAATCAACCCCCAAAGCTCAGGAGGGCAGCCAGCTGTCTCCCAAAGAACCTGTCATCATGGAGTCCCTGCCGGAGGTACCCACACTGATGGCTGAAGCTGAAATTCTGGCTCTGGTCCCCTCCGAGGTGGCTGTACTGGAGGAATGCCTGAGGGACCCTCAAGGCTCACATGGCGGTGGTCTTAGCCTTGCGGCATGCAGGCTCGGCAATAGCTTCAGCAGTGTCATTGTATTTCATCTAGCCCATCCTGGAGACCCATGCACTGCCAGCGGAGGCAAGTGCAGTGGGCGGGAGATCGGAATAGATGCCGGTTCCCACGGTGATCTCCCTGTCGAGCGTATAACGTTCTGATGTTCCCGGACACCACTGCTCTCACTTGGGATGCCACTGGTCCCACTGCCACCCTCCATCTCCGCAGGACCAGAGTAGGTGGCACAAGGAAACCCACCGCTACTTCGATTTCCTCTCGGAGTCCGAGTCTGAGGACTAGGAAACTGAGGAGGACTCTGCCATCTCGGATGGGAGATCTCCTGACCTTCCCTCTGATCCATCCTCTCCATATGAGTGGCATGAATTGCACCTGGAGGACATGTCCTTCGAGGACTTGGTAAGGGACATGGCCTAGGTCATACCCTTCTCTCTTGAGGCAGAGGATGAACTGTGGACAGAGGAGCTTGAGCTCCTACAGTATCCATTGGCATCCCGAGGAGACAGTGCTGGTGCTGGTGCATCACATCCTGCAGAGGCTGCTGCTGTGGTTGTGGGAAAACCCCCTTACGGTTTCCACCTTCAGCCAGCTGCTGGACCTTTTGTATCAGGTCCAGAAGATGCCAGGCTTTGAGAAGCCCCAGCTACCGCACAACTCCATCATAGTGGTTGGGGCAAGGTACTTCAGGCCGGAAGGTCGGGGGTTCAAATCCCACTAGAGGACAGCAACCTTGGGCCGGAAGGACTGGGGTTTCTAGTCCCACAGGTGCTCCTTGTGGTCTTGGGCAAGCCACTTAACCCTCCATAGCCCATGTTCCCTGTAAAATAGTTATCTCCAAGTTTTATAATGCCCTGTTCAATGTAATTTCAGTTTGTTCAATGCAAACCGCACTGATGCAGAATAGCGCGGTATATAAGAGAATGTAAATAAATAAAATAAATAAATAAATGGCAGTCTGCCTTAAAGTGTGTGAAGAGCACAAGACACACTCCTCGGTGCCTCCAAAATGGGAGGCCAGGACCCTGGACTCCTTCAGAAGAGGTGTTACCAGAGCTCCGTGCTGGTGGCTCGAATTCTTTCCTATCAACTCTCCTTCTGTACCCCTATCTGGTAATCCTCAGGTATTTCAATATTCATCTTGACTGCCTCTCTAGACCCTGCGACAAGACCTTCCTTGCTAACTTACATGACTTCTCTCTCCTCCAATATGCTCATTGCTTTACCCATACTGCTGGTCATACCCTTGACCTCATTCTCACTCCTGCAAACTCCCCTCTCTCTCCAGTCTCCCTTTCTGCTATCGCACACCCCTGGTTCGACCACATGTGCATTTTTTTTTCTCTGCAGCCCTACTCTGTGTCCTGTACCCAAGTCTTTAACTCATCTGCCTCTGCCCCACCTTGACTGACATGTTGCATCACACCCTCCACCCTTGAGAATTTTCCTCCCTCTGACATGCGCCTCCCAGCTAACTTTGCCTCACTCTCATCAGGCATTCAAGCCCAGTCTTGGAACTCTGTTCTGTCTACCACCCTTGACCAGCTTGCCCCTCTTCATCCTGTTCTGCCTCCCCACACACTCAACCATCACCCTTGGTACTATCCTGGTCTATGTTATCATCACTCTTATCTCCGTCACACTGAACAAATCTGGCAGATGCATCCCTCTCCAGAGTCCCTTCTTCACTTCTGTCATTGTTACCGCCAAGCGTTCCTATTACTCAGACCTCATCTCTTCATCCTCCAATTCCTCCTGCCAGCTGTATTCCATGCACTCTCTCTCGAGCCCCAGTACTTCTTCCACCATAGCTGCCTCCTCTGCTTCTCCCTACCCAACTCAGCTCACCACTTTTTCTCAGATAAGATCCTGTCCCTATGTTCTACTTTTTCTAATGGTCCCCCTCCTCTCTCCCCTTCCCCATCAGACTTCTCAGCTGCACCCATTTCATCCTGATCACACACTTGGTCCACTTTTCACCTCATCTTTTCTACCGACTTATCCAAAGCCCTTTCCTCTTCTCGCAAGACCACATGTCCCTCCGATCCCATCCCTTCTCACTGACTATCTGAACCCTCTCTGGCCCTTTTTTCCACACATCCTCTCCATGTTTAATATCATTCTCTCCACTGGTTCTTTCCCCGCTTCCTGGAAGCACACCCTCATCCTGGATGAAAGGTCCATAAACCATTATTAAATGGGACCCAGGATATCACTGTTTGACCCAGTACAAGCATTGATGAACCTCTGTCTTTTGTTGAAACTGCTAGGTACTTGTGACTTAGATTAGCCACTGCTGGAAACAGGATGCTAGGCTTGATGGACCTTGGTCTGACCCAATATGGCATGTCTTATGTTCTTATCCTATCCTCAAGAAACCCACCCTAGACATTTGGTCCCAGCAAACTGGTGCCCTGTTTCTAACCTTCCTTTCTTGTCCAAGTTCTCGAAAAATTGGTCTTTTTACAATTTTCCTCACACCTCAACATGTCACACACGCTTCACGCCCACCGATCCAGCTTTCATCCCAGGCAAAGCATGGAAACTATTCCTCTTTCCTTTCTCAACGAGGTACATATATCTCACGACCACAGTGACATCTCTTTGGCTGTTTCTTTAGATCTTTCTTCTGCATTTGACTTAGTTGATCACTCCACCTTTCTCACTCATCTGCATGATGTTGGTGTTTGGGGGCTGGTGCTTCAGTGGTTTCACTCTTTCCTATCCTCGAGATCCTTCTCTGTTCTCTCAGGGTCCTTCTTATCTCCTGACACTGACACTTCCCTGCGGTGTTCCTCGGGGTTTGGTTCTGGTTCTGGTTCCCCTCCTTTTTATTGTTTTCTTGTCTCCCTTGACATTTACTTATCCAACAGTATGAGCATTTTGGCATGTTATTATGCTGATGACATAGTCCTCCATCATACCAGTCCATCTGCTCCCAATCTGGCCACACTCAACCTCTGTCTTACTCAGATCAGCTCCTGGATATCTGCTAACCATCCAAAACAGCAGCCATATGGTTTTCTCTTGGTGGCCCCTGTCCTACACTTACTCCCTCGCTCTCAGATACCCCATCCCACTGGTCTCCTCTCTCCATTACCTGGGCATTACACTTCTCTTCTTTGTCATTTTGGGAACACCTCTCAACCCTTATTCATCGCTCTTTTCATTCTTTAAGACAAATCCAGACCATCCGACCTTTCTGCTTTTTCTTTCCTTAACCACGCTCCTCCTCTCCTTGGTCACCACACACATTGACTATTGTAATGTCACTCTTGCCAGTGTTCCCCAATACCAGTAACACTGTCTTCAACTGCTTCAGAACACTACTGCCTGTATTCTTACCCATGCCACACGCACAAATCATGTCATCCCCCTCCTCCCCACTTATTCACCTCCAATCAAATTCCAGATTCAATTTAAAATACTCCTTTTGATCCACAAAGTCATCCATGCCAGCACTCCTCAATATTTTCCGATCTCATTCAACTTCACACTTCCCTCCCCCTATGTCCTCCACTCCATTCACACCAGTCATTTGCATCTTCCCTACACCTCTCAAGCTCACCTGGAAACTACCAGTAACTCTGCATTTTTCTTCCTTGGCCCCACCCTTTGGAACTCTCTCCCATCCGCATTCCACCTTGAATCCTCCTACAATAGGTTCAGATCCATGTTAAAGACCCATCTGATTCACCATGCCTTTAATCTTCCTCCTCCAGGGCTATAGTTCATATCTCTTTCCCCTATCTTCTATTCCCCTTCCCCCCTCCTTGCTTCTTCCTCTCTGTCTCCCTGTACTGTATGAGTGTCTGTCCTATCAAAAAATGGTGTTCCTTTCCTCCTTTTGTTTTCTGCAGCAAATTTTTGTATTGTACACTGCCCTAATACATTTGTTTAGCACGGTATATCAAGTGACTAATTAAGATAAAAATAAAGATGTTCCTAAAGAACATCTTGTTGGACCTGGCAGAGTTTTCCACCTATGTCTCTCCTGATCGCCTCGACTCCTTCCGCGCCTTAATAGGCCACAGCAAGGATTGCTCAAAGTACATATGTCGTGCAAGCCACATATGATGCCTTTGAGTCTGCCTGCAAGGTGGCAGTGGTGGGCATTGTCACCTGGTGGCTGGCCTGGCTCCAGTCCTCTGACCTGGAGCAATGAATTCAGGATAAACTGGCCAATGTTTCCTGTAGTGGGGACAACCTTTTTGGGAAGCCGGTCAAGGAGAAAGTGGGCAAGCTTGAGAAGGAGTTTGTGATGCTTTCCATGCTCTTGAGGAAAAACTGTGGATCCTTAGGATAAAAAGTACCAGGGCAAGAAGGCCTTCTCCCCGCACCCATGCCAGTACCATTCGGTGCTGCAGAGTGCCCAACTGAAGGCACAGGCCCCCTGCCAGCAGAGGCAGGAGAAGTCTCAGAAGGCCCAACCAGCCCTGCAGCTGAAGCTGTGGGTGAGTTTTTGACTGGTTCCTCAGGAGCATAGCCAACCTTCTTGTACCTACCGGAGTTCCCCCTTAGGTAGGGGGGGTGGCTCACCCATTTCGCTCACAGGTGGCCCCTTACAACCTCAGATGCCTGCGTGCTGCAGCTCGTCCAGTAGGGCTACCGACTGCACTTCATCCAGCTGCCACCACCTTTCTTCCAAGGGGCGTACCCCATGGACCCATTGCACCGAAGCCTGTTGCATCACAATACGTCTCATAATGTTCCGGCCATTGCCGCCTCCGTCGCTAACCTGCACTCGGCATCTGCAGAGAATCTGCAAGGCTGCAATGTGGTCTTCAGTTCACACTTTCACAGCCCACAACTGTCTGGATGGGGATTCCCAACGGGACATCAACTTTGGCCCAGCTGTGCTCCAGCACCTCTTTTGGTCTTAGGTCCAACTCCTGCTCATCGGCCCTTCTATCCGTCCAGGCAACCTGCAAATGTTGACTGAACTTGGTAATGCAGTATGCTGAGGATGCTGAATCAGTGGACTCCTTAGAGGGACTTCTTTCCTGTTCTCCAGTTTTGTTGCCCCTGTTGGGCTTCAGCCTTCTCAATCTTTCGGTAGCCTGTAGTTTGGGAGTCTTATATGTGAGAACTTACTTCCTGTTTGTCCACAGAGTAAGCATAGTTACTCACCTATAGCAGGTATTTTCTGTGGACAACAGGAATAAGTCCTCTCAACCCTCCCTCCTCCTGGGGAGTTGTTCTTGGCTACTGCTTTGAAATTTGACTAGAAAAGATGGTGCTGTGGCAGGTTGCAGCTCCCAAAAGCTTCCAATGGAAGATAGGGGAGCATTCCGTGTGTGCTCTGTCAGTGATGTCACCCATATGTGAGCACTTATTCCTGCTGTCCACAGAGAGCACCTGCTACAGGTGAGTAACTATGCTTTCCTGCTGCATCTCACTCTTAATGAATAGAACAAACTCACCCTGAAACAAATTAAACAAAATACATATCTGTAACTAAAGTAAGTTATACAGGGTGGCCCAAAAAAAGTGAGAACAATCTCGTAGCATATAAGTTATTTAAAAATTCAAAAAGACAGATGTAAACAATCGACAAATTAAAAAAAAAAAAGATGGTGACTGGAAATTGTTGAAATAAAGACGTTATATAGCTAAAAAAGGTAAATAAGTAAATTATTTAAGCTTTTAATTTACAATATGTTCTCACTTTTTTTGGGCCACCCTGTAGATGTATAAATAAAAGCATGATATAAATTACTCTGCTATAATCTGTATGCTACGATACATTTGTTGTCACAATTCTTTTAGCCTGCATGTAATCTTTGCTAGATTATAAAAGACCATACCGAGAAACAGTAACAGTTTGTGCTTATACTGCAAGATGGGTGTGGCACGAATGTTTACTGTGAAGAGCTCTAATATTGCACCTCTGGGTAATGAAGAGAAAAGAAGGGGTTCCGGGTGCCTTCAGTCTTGATTTCTTCCTAGAATCTGCATCTCTTTCATATTGTCTAGTTTGATAGTGGTTGCTAGTCTACAGAATTCTGGCATTTGCAAAACATTATCCATAGAACCAAGCAAAATGTAGCCCAGAGGGTCCTGAATATCTTTTTAGCAGCATGAGAAAAAATATCACCATGCTAATTACCCGTCTACATAGTCAACCACTAACATTTTGAATAAACCCTAAACATGGCTCGGGAGTTTCATGGAAGTCTGTGGGCTCCGTTCACTCAAATTCAAAATGTTGGAAATATCCATCAAAATGTTAGGGGTTTATATTATGGTCTATATTTAAAAAGTGGCTCTGAGACCTTGTACATATTCATCAGTTCTGGTAAATCCTTTTTATGTAGGATTTTAGGGCAATCCCTGTTTAGATTTATGCAATAAATTATCAGCTGCATGATGAGTATTTTTTTTTTTTGTTTATGCTGAAAATCTGCGTTTCTAATAACTGCTTTTTGGGGGTGGGTTTTGTTGGGGAGAGGTAGGTTCTGATCTTGATCTTGCAGGAGACATAAAGGAGTTGGGTGAAGATTTTGTAGGGTGTGCAGTATTGAAGTACTGCACTAAAGTAACCATTTGGTACAGAACAGTGTGTCCACTGATTAGATTTCAGTTGGTAATTTTAATTTTCCTAGTCTGTAAGTTTGTAAGTTGGTTAACTGTCTGAAGGTGGAGAGAATGCGGAAAACAATCATCTGTAAAAGGCAATAGGTTGGGGGTTTCCTTGATGTATTTTAATGTGCTACTCCAAAACACCAATCTTGACAAACTTGCCTCTTGGTAAGGCATTTGAAGGGCATATTTACTAAACTGTACTACCTGGTAGCGCAGGAATTTAGCATGCAGTTTGGGCACCATGCTAAAATCTCTGTATTACTCTGGCAGCGCCAGGGCCGGTGTTAGAGGATAGCAAACAGGGCATTTGCCCTGGGTCCCCATGCCACAGGGGGACCCAGGTCTGCTTCAAGTGAAGGAGGCATAGTCTGCAGGCAGACATTGAGGCCCCCCCCCTTTCAGTTTCTGCCCAGGCCACCTGCTTGCCTAACACTGCCCCTGGGCAGCGCTTGTCGGTGACACCTGGGCCCTGGGCTTAGTAAACCTGCCCTGATTCATCTGTTTGGTTTCTTTTTTACTGTACTTTAAGAAAATGCAAAGTTCACATCAAAATTTAACATGTCCTTTAGATGGCCTGGGGGGGGGGGTGATGCATTTCAAGATGAGATTTTGTGCTTGTTTCCTCAGTAATTGCTGCAAAGTAAAATAGCTTGAAGAGACCTGTCATCGTTTTCAGTTGTGCAAGAGAACTTAGAACATTCAAAAGGCAAATGCACGCTGTTTAGTAAGCAGAGTATATATAGAAATAGCTTCTCTTCAGAGGTATAACTGAACCAGCTCAGGTCCTAAAGGGAATTCTAATTGCACACAGCTCCTCTCCTAAAGAAAACAACCAGTCTGTCTCTTAAAAACCCTCTGAGTAAAGGAAAGAAACTCTCCACTATAAACCCAAATCTCTACACTAGCAGAAAAAATTGTGGATACACCTGTAAAATTTGAGCTCTCCGCGATAAGATCTGTCTTACTTACGTTAATTAAGTATTCTATATATTAGATACTCTATGCAGATTGTTGCCATAACATTTGGGAACATACTCCAGATGAATATCATCAACATTTATCAGAAAAAAACTTTGATTTGGAGTCAGACAAGGTAGTTGATGTCTTTTTCTCAGGAAAAAGATATTTTTCATGAAACTGTCGATCCACTTTAAGCAGGTTTTATGCAGAATCTCATGTATAAGCTGACGCTTCAGATAATGTGTGCTATACTGCCAGGTGTATACAAGCTGTATCAAAGTTATATTTGTGCTTTTGTTATTTTTACAAATTTATTTTATTTATTAGCGAAAATATAAAAAAAAAATGACAAATGCTTAATAAAAAGTTTCCAATTTGGAATATGTTGTATTTTGTAGATTAATGATGGCAGCAACAAAGAGGATTGACTAGTCTCCTAAACAGAGAGCAACAGCCATTACTTTGAGAAATGAGGGGTACAGCTTTCGTGAAATCGTTCAGAAGATGGGCCATGGAGTGACCTCATCTGGTGTACAAAAGTTGTGTGCTCACTTCAAAGTCACTGAAAGTGTTGCAACGCAGAAGGGAAGAGGAAGGAAAAAGTCTACAACTCCAAAAACTGACAGAATGATTGTTAGGCTGGCTTTAAAAAATTGTAAATCTGCCAAGGACATCAATCAGGAACTTATGGATCTTGGTGTGTCCGTTACTGATCGAACTGTTCGAAACAGGCTACTCAACACCGGTCTAAGGGCAAGAATTCCAAGAAAGAGCATGCTGCCATCGTTCTCCTTCTATCACCAGGACACGGTGAAAGATGTTATCTGCCATTACTGCTCACGCCGCCTTGTGTGTCCTGGTCTCCCATGGCAATTCGAAGGAAATTTGAAATTCCATGAGACAGAATGAATTTTGTGGCCCTTACTTCACCCACAGAACCATGGGAGCCGCCCTTTTCGCTCTGTACAGGTCACCCCAGCCTCCTTGGAAGCTGGATGCACAGGTACCACTTCTGTTACAATTGTAGCCGCAACTCCATGTAATTTACCCTGGTCCTGTTAGATGTTCTAACCATGGCAGCCTAATGCGGTTGCATATCTGCTGCTTAGTTTGTAATCTAACCCAATGTTGTTGTACCTCTGCTTTCTGCCCATTGGATTTTTATTTTCCCCACTCTGACCCTCTGAAGTTTCACATTCAAGCCCCAGCCCTCATTTCTTCTACCGACCATCTCCCCCCCCCCCCCCCACCCACATACCTGCTCTTACCACTGAACTCCACGTCTGCCCTAAGCATGTTTAATGTTCTGTCACGTTTGTGGGTGGCACTACTATTTGATAGCTTCTGTTCTCTTTATTAAAGACGAGAGTAACCATGAAAACAAAAAGGATCACTGATGGAGCTCAGCATTCTGTATCTTGTGCACTGCAAATCAGGAACTTACCCTTCAGTGACGTATGTGGCAAACTGTAGGCAAACAATTCCATTTTGCTTTGTTCTTTAAACAGTGAAACCACTAGGGGCTCAATTTACTAAAATCCACCAATGTTACATTAGTGTGTGCTAACGCCAGTAATACAAGTTATTATTAAATATTCCCATTGCATATAGTAGGGCCTGCGGTAAATTACATATATAGTATATGATGGCAGATAAAGACCAGTACGGTCCATCTAGTCTGCCCAGCAAGGCGGCAAGAGTAGGTGCCCCTGCAGCTCCGTGCAGGTCACCCCTTCCCATGCCCTTTGTTTAGGGGTGTACCCACCGCTCCATGTAGGTCACCCCTATTTGTTGAGATATAAGAGAGTTCTGATTATTTAGATTTTATCCTGTTGCTATAAAGGGATCCACTGTGTCTATCCCCATGCCATTTTGAATTCTGTCACTGTATTTGCCCTGACCACTTCCATGAGGGCATTCCAAGCATCCACCACCCTTTCAGTGAAAAAGTATTTCCTGACATTGCTTTTCAGTTTACCCCTTGCAGCTTCATGTTATGCCCTCTAGTTCTACACCTTCCCCGTCTTTGGAAAAGGTTTGTTTGTTCATTAATACTCTTTAAGTATTTAAAGGTCTGAATCATATCTCCCCTATCCCTCCTCTCCTCCAGAGTGTACATATTTAGGTCTTCAAGTCTCTTCTCATATGTCTTCTGACGCAGGCTCCAAATCATTTTGGTCATTTTCCTCTGAACTGTTTCCAGTCTTTTTATATCCTTTGCGAGATACGGTCTCCAAAACTAAACACAATATTCTAAGTGAGGTCTCACCAGTAACTTGTACAGTGGCATTAGTACCTCTTCCTTTCTGTTAATTCCTCTCTGTATGCAACCCAGCATCCTTCTGGCTTTTGCCACTGCCTTTTTACACTGTTTCACCATCTTGAGATCATCATAAACAATCACACTGAGTTCTTTCTCCTGGCCTGTGCACATCAATCTCTCGCCCCCTATTGCATACAATTCCCTTGGATTTCTGCTTCCCAAGTGCATGACACTGCACTTCTTGACATTGGTCTAATGCTTGGCAGTTACAATTTATTCTTCCAGCTTTTGTAGATCTTTCCTCATGTTATCCACTCCCTCTGGGGAGTCCACTCTGTTGCAAATTTTCATGTCATCTGCAAAAAGACAGACTTTTCCATTTAGTCCTTCAGCAATATCACTGACAAATACATTGAACAGTACCCGTCCCAGGTCCGAACCCTGGGGCACACCACTAATCACCTTCTTTTCATCCAAGTGAGTTCCATTTACCATCACCTTCTGTCGTCTTCAGTAAACCAATTTCTGATCTAGTTCCACCACCTTGGGACCCATCCCCAAACTGTTGAGTTTATTTATAAGCCTCCTATGAGGAACATTATCAAAGGCTTTGCTGAAATCTAGGTAAATCATATCCATCGCATGTCCTTGATCTAGTTCTCTGGTCACCCAGTCAAAGAACTCAATGTTTGGCAATATCGTCCTTTAGTAAAACCATGGGTATTCGAACTGTACGCACCCTCCCTCTGGAACTCCCTCCCAAACCAGATCCGAAGCATCAAAGACCTCTCCGCATTCTGGAAACAGTTAAAAACCATCCTGTTTCATAAATATCTTGGACCTGAAACAGACACCTCTCAATAACTGCTCACCAGAACCCCCTGACCTACCCACCCCCCCCCCAGCAACCATCTGACTACCGAAAAACGTCTACTGTCTAGTACTGTTACTTTCTGTGACGATCAACAATGTTTATCCCCCTGATGATGGCCCCCTCCCTCTTTCTGTCAACTTGATTATTGTCCCCCTCCCCTTGTATGTTAAACTGCTTTGACTCGGTGAAAAGCGGGATATAAATGCAGTTAAATAAATGTTGCCTCGGATCATGCAACCTGTTGGTTATGAGAAAGTCCACTATTCGCTCTTTCAGGAGTGCCTCCGTTACTTTTCCCGCCACCGAGGTAAGGCTTTATTGGCCTGTAGTTTGTCACTTCTTCCTATATTACCACTTTTGTAAAGATGTATCACATCAGCTCATCTCCAGTCCTGTGGAACTTCTCCTGTCTCCAAGGATTTATTAAAAACATCCTTTAACGGCCCTGCAAGAACCTCTTGGATCTCTTTCAGTATCCTGGGATGTATATCATCCATTCCCATGGCCTTATCCACTTTCAATTTTGCAAGCTGTTCTAACACATCATCTTTTGTGAGTGATGTGGTATCTACTCCATTACCGTTTGTATACTTGTCAATCATAGGTGGACCTTCTCCAGGATTTTCTTTAGTAAAAAACAGAATAGAAGTATTTGTTTAGCATTTGCACTTTTTCAATGCCACTTTCCACAAATCCGTTCCCAGCACTTTTGAGTCGTGCAATTCCACCTCTGATTTTCTTCCTCTCCCGAATATACCTGAAAAAAAGGTTTTGTTGCCACACTTCACATATTTAGCCATCTTTTCTTCTGCCTTGGATTTTGCTATCCTTATTTTTCTTTTTGTCTCTCTTAGTTTTATCCTGTATTCTTTTCTGTGTTCCTCTATTTGCGAACTTCTGAATTTTACTAACATGATAGTGCACTTTAATAACTCAAGTAACATAGAGCTCTAACTGCTGAGTCATTGTTGACTAAAGCACATATGAAGAAAAAGGACTCCCTAGGCTAAAGCAGGCTTACTGCTCATTCCTTCAGGCAAACGGGCAGCCAACCTTTACCTTTACATTCAGAACCTGAAAGAACTGGTTTACATGATAAGATTGTCAGCAAACAGAAATCATTAAACTTTCCTTTGTTCCACTCTGATTTTTCTTTCATTTCTTAGGATGGGTTTGTGCTTAAAGCTTTTAAAAGCTACATCGATCACCATAATTACAAATCTAAGTAAATGAGTTACTTTACTTCATCCTAGATCAGGTCCTCACTCAGTGCAAATTATGCTAAATATGGTTTTATGTATATACATTATATTACATATTACACAATATAATCTAATATAATGATTTTAGCTGCCATGCATGATTTTGGTCAAATTGGTGGTATATAAAAGTTTATAAATAAATGGAATTAATTAGGCTTTTTAAAACTATTGTTATCCTGCTGTTCAGAGGTAAGCAAAGTGGTTTACATTCAAATAGTAGAAATATAATAAAAGAAATATTACACCAGTTATCTTATATTTTAGCTATATCTTTGGGAAATAGATTTCTGTTGACAAAAAAGGTGTTTGGCTATCATGACTGGCATGCACCTTTTATACCAAAAAAGTATGAAAATATAACAAAAATGAAAGAAAAGACAGAAATAATATCAAGAGGAAATTCAAAAGTCAAAGAAAATATGTAAACCCAGAAGGACGATGGGATATGTCATATCTCACAAAAAATGCATTTGAGACGGGGAAACTACTGGAATCACAGTTCCTGCAAAGATCATTACCCAATGGTGACACCTACTGGCTGGACTTAAGATCTAAGCTGTCCAATATTCAGCTCCCGGCAGTGTTTTTTTAAAGTATCGGTCGCCACAAGCAAAATGAAGACAGATATTCGGGTGAAGCATATGGAGAGTGGCTTCTGCTGAATATCCAGTTTTAGTGGTAACCATCATAGGCTATCCAGATAGCAATAATATTTGGACACCATCTGGATAGCAAAACTGCATAAAGTTAGGCCTGCTTTTCTTTTGGCCTAACTTTTATGTGATTTCTTACCCAGCTAGTGGACTGAAAATCACCAAAAACAAACAACCTCTTGGGCTTTCCTCGCCTTGCCCATGGACCGCCCCGGCTATATCAGGACAGTGCCGAGGTCTTGAGCCCTATTCAGGTAACATTGAGGAATGTCTTGAGGGCCGGCACTTACCTAGACAGCCGGCCCTGTTAACCAGGTAAGTGCTTTTCAATATTGGCTTGTAAAGATGCAAGATTCCTGAATGAGTCCCATTATGTGGCCTCTGGTTAAGGGTTGTTGCTGCAATGACTAAGGGGGTTTTTCACTAACAGGCCCTAATGCGCCAATAGTGCTGAAACCATGGTGGGTTACATCCAACACCCCCATGTTAACAGTCAGGCACATGGAAAGCATTTTCCCAGCAGTTACGGTTGAGTCCTGTCCCCTAGCGAATGCTGCATTATTGAGATAGCGTTCACACCGCAATTAGCGTTCACACCGCTATTAGCAATTAGCGGTGTGAACACTTATGTTAACTGTGCCAAATCCGCCATGCCTACTCTCCGCCCCTCCCTGCCCACTTGCGACCTTAATACGGGAATCATCCCGTGCTGCCTAGCAATGTGGTGTCCCAGTGAGCCTTCAGCACATGCCAGAACACGCACTGTTGGTCAAAGACCCTCGAAGTATCATGTTGGCAGAGGAAGACAGTGATGGTTTTCTGCCAAGTCATTAACCTGCAATCTTCCGAAACCTTCTTTCTTTTCCCTGATAAGGCTGAAGTAGAATGTGGACCCTCTGCTGATGCCAACCTGGTACTGATATGTATATTTCTTTTAATAGAAAATTACTGCTGAAGGAAAATAACCCTTAGTTGTGAAGGAAGACTCATAGCGCTGTACCCAAACCAAGTCCAACTTGATTTAACTGGAAGCCTAAAAGATCAAGAGAAAAGTTATTGGTCAAAAAATGCAAAACTAGTTGTGAAAAGTAAATCTTCCACACCCTCATCTCATGCTTGCATCAGTAAGAGTTGGACAGATGGACTCTGAGGGGTGTGCATGGAGTAAAGCCTTTCGCTTTGTTTGGGTTTTCATTCCACTGTTACTTTTTTTTTTTATTATTATTATTTCTGTTCCTTTGTGGTGGGGGGGGGGGGCTTGTTTCGGTTCAGATGAGAATGAACACAAGCAGAAGAAGGAATGTCATTTCTTTATCGTCTTAAATCTCCAGCTCCCCTTAGAAAATGTAAATATCGGAGGAAAAATGGGTTTGTAGGGGAATGTGATTAACCAGGGATCATCTTCCTAGTAGTTATTTAATTATAAAGCACACAGAGACAAATACCTATGAAAGCAATTACATTTCCATATTGTATTAGATTTTATACAATGTTACATCAAATGGATCATCTAAATTCTCTTTACAAATTACTTATAAGGCGCCTACGTCCTACCTGCCGTTTTGTGGACAGAGGAATGAGGGCAAAATAATGCAGGTATGTTTGAAAATTAAATCTATACGCGTTGTTTCTGTCCCCTGGCCCAAATTGCACCTGTCTCTCAGAACCAACATTCCTGCCAAACTGTGTGGGAGTCCTCTGGTCTCCCTGCTGCCAGGAGAGGGAGGTGCTGTGATATTGTCTTTTTAATCACAACTATAAGCACAATATCACAGCACCTCCCCCTATTGGCAGCAGCGTGGCGGGACCGTTGTCCAGAACGTCTCTTTTCAATCTGTCTAAATGAACGTTCAGAACTACTATGAGGAGGGCAGCTCTGCACCAGAGCAAACTGGGTGGGTAAGTCCTTAGCTAAAAGCCTTTGAAGATTGTTCTTAAAATGACTGGATACTAACTTGCAATAGCTCTCTTTCTTAAATATCATATGTAAGCATCTAACCATTTTTTAGTAGTTTGGCTTTTTTAACTCAGCACTGCTCCCCTTTTTCTTTTTTGTGGTTTTACACAAAGGGCAAGAAGTCATCTTTCTGTGCAGACATAAGAACACATTTAAACAAATGATTAATAATGTCCATATACTGGGCTCATTCAGCGGCAGTAGTGCTGGTTAGTGGTTACTACTACTTTTAATCATTTATATAGCGCTGCAAGGCATACGCAGTGATGTACAGATGCATATAAAGAGCAAGCTCTCTGAATGGGGTCCTCTGCTTTCCAGTCAGCTGTGGGCAGCAGCATTCATCGCAGTTTATTCAGTTTGAGTGCTTTCAAATTCTTAGTGTGCACACATCACTTGTATGTGTGACACCTAAAAACTGATGCGTGTGCAATCAATTTTGTATGTGCAACAAAGTCATAGCGGGCATAGAAACAGTGCAATTAAATGAATACATGCAAAAACGTGAAAAAAACCCCAGATGCAAATCACAAAAACCTCATTTAAAATGAAGACTGACCCAATTTGCTGTGGCTGTGAATACTTCTGGAATTCTGTGGTCATTGGTCACCCAATGTTGATTTACAGAACTCTCATGCAAAGACCCAGGACTGGCCCAACCATTAGGCAAAATAGGCATTTGCCTAGGGTGGAAGCTTCTGGGGGGGGGGCACAAAGAGCGGGGCATTCAAAGGTCAACAACATGGGGACTGTAAAGCTTAAGATTTTCCTGGGGCGCCAATGCTGGGGCCGGCCCTGCAAAGACCAGAGAATGTACATTGCTGGTGAGGAGGGGGCAAAAAGGAGAGATAAAATAGGGGCTGAATCCCTGAGTAGTTGCAAATGAAGGCTCAAAGTGTCTGATCTAGAGACCCAAAGGAGCAGGAAGAAACTGCCAGAACAAAAAAAATCCATATATTGTTTAATTCGGGATGTTTCAGTAAGAGCTGAATTTATTCATATCTACTTAGCAAGCTGGCAGCAGAGCCGCCTCCCTTCTTTTCAAAAAGGGCTGCCCAGACTAAACTGCCCTAGCTGTGGGTAGCTAGCACTTTCTAGACTGTTTAGGGATTAGAAGGAAGGTGCTCTTGAAACCTGCTCAGGCCAGTGAGCTGTGCGATTCAAATAGGCCGAGACTGACACAGCAACGCAATGCAAATATTTATTCAAAGACTCTGCATTCCGCGGACTGAGAGAGCAGCGGATATACAAAATGTTATGAAAGCCTCCTTCACACAGCAAAAGGCCCAACAGAAAGAAGAGCTTATCCCACTTTGGAGACTTGTTGTTTTTTTTCAAAGAAAGATGTTTCCTCATTCTGTAGAAAGAAGCCTTTATTGAATAAAGCCCTATGTATATTTGCAGTTGTCCAACTCCTGGTGCAATATCATTTGATATGTTAGCTAAAGCAGTGCAATGCAACATTACATAAGCGAAGGAGTGGCCTAGTGGTTAGAACAATGAGCCGCATGCCTGAGAAACCAGGAATCAAATTCCACTTCTCCCCATGAAATGCTTTGTGACCTTGGCTAGTTTCTCTTCTCTTTCACTGTCTCACCTACGTGACTTGGAAGTCGATGTGATAGAGTGTGGGAGGCAGAGCACAGATCTTAGCACAGGTTCTGCACGCAGTTTTCTGCGCTATTTGGCCGCCCTTCTTTCAAAGGAATTTAGCACATGAGAAAATTGCACAAAGAGCTGTGCAGATGTCGGCACACTGGCCATTTAAATATAATAGTAATGAAAGCATTAGCTATTAAACCTGGATGCAAGGAAGTGTGCACACGACCGGAAGGCTTGATGGCTAGATTTAGCGCATAGTCTGAGATGGAGTAAAAGGTTTTCTCGCTTTTCCTGCGGCTGGTGTTAGTGAGTGCCAATTTCTTTTCTTGCGCCCAGCATAGACACACATATTTTCTTTCTTTTTTGATTTAATTGAAGGAGGGTGGCTGGACAAATTTAAAAAATTAAAAAAAACAGGGAGACAAAGAGGTGTGAGGTTGACATCACTGAGAGGGGTTACAGGGGAGGTGCTACAGCTGTGACATGATGACTAAAGCACTCAACTGCAGAAACTTAGATCATGTCGTAGTAATAATATTTATAGCATTTCCTACCTCAATGAGCGGCAATATCTGCATCCATGAAGCTGGCCCCCCCCCCCCATGATCCCAGCATTTCCCGCACAGTATCTGCAGAGGAAATGCTGGGAGTGTCTCTTGCACCTATTGCAGACCTTTATTTATTTAACATTTTTTATATACCACCTTTCAGATTCTCAAGGCGGTTTACAGTGAACATAACTTTGTTTACATGGAACTTTTCTTCACAACTACTTACAATGTCAAATATCAACAGTGCTTACAGATAACAGATAACATTTTAACTATTTACACGGGAGCTTGAGCTCTTACAGATGCTTAGAGACTTATCAATTGTCTATATGCTGCAGTAGCCGGTACAATTACTTGACTTGTATGGTATTGAAGTGTTCGGTAAATAGATGGGTTTTCAAGTATTTCCTGAAGTCAGTTATATCATTGGCTGCTCTGAGTTGGTGTGGAAGGGAGTTCCATAGGGATGGTAAGTAGAGTTCGAACACTCTATGTAGTGCATTCTGAGAGGTGCCCGTAGGTATCATCAAGGTTGCAAGGGAGTTTTGGTGCTGTGTCCTCCTTGATCTGTTGTCTGGGACTCTGATTAAGTTTTCTAAGCAGCCGGCAGATTGATTGTGTAGAATTTTGAATGTCCTCATTATTGCCTTATATTTTATAAGTGAACTTATGGGGAGCCAATGGAGAGCTTTGAGTATGGGGGCGATGTGGTCGTGTTTATTAGTTCTAGTGATTAGTTGGGCTGCTGCATTTTGTGCCAGTTGTAAGGCATGGATTGCGCATTTGGGTAACCCGTGTAGAATTAGATTGCAATAGTCGAGGTGCGGTGTAATTAGCGCCTGACATATGGAGCGGAAGTGGTTCTGCTCAAATAAAGGTCGAAGATTTTGCAGAAACTTCATTTTGTAATATACTTTTGTGGTTGTTTTGCTGATGTGGGACTGGAAAGTGAGTCTCGGATCAAGGTATATTCCTAAGTATTTTACCTCACTCTTTACCGGAATTGATCTGTTTCCTATTGGTAAGTTGTCAGGGGGTTAAATGTGATGTCTCTCGTGATTATGAGGGCTTACAATTTATTGTAATTGATTTCCAGATTGCATTGTATTAACCATTCTGTGACTTTTGTCATGCAAGCTGAGATGGCGGAGTAGTCAGGTTTCTTTATGTCTAGGGTGGAATATATCATTAAGTCATCTGCGTAGTGTATGTTGTGCTCTTGTAATATTTTGCATACAGGCTGTATGTAAAGATTGAAGAGAAGAGCTGAGAGTGCAGAGCCTTGTGGAAGACCTTGTTTTAGTGGGAAAGGTCTAGACATATTTATTTATTTATTTAATTGGATTTTTATACCGCCTTATCATAAAATCAAAGCAGTTCAACAAACGAAAATATAACAAGTAATAGTGAAACATACAGTGATAAAAGATACATAGTTTGTAAATATATGATATAATGTATTGGAATAAGGTGCACTATCTACATTGTGAGCTATACTATAATGTGAGCTATTATACAATATATATATATGATTTGCTTTCTAAAAAATTAATTAGTTGATTGCATGACCGTAGTTTTCTATAAACAAAACCGTTTTCAGTTGCTTCCTAAAGTCATTGATGTCCTGAGCTGCTCTCAGATCATTAGGTAGAGAGTTCCAGATGGAAGGCGCAGCAAAAGAGAAAGCTCTCTCAGAGGTGTCCTTACGTGTTTTTCTGACGTCATTTGAGGAGCTGACTCTATTGTCAGACCCACTTCTTCTAGGTCTGTTGCTAATATCTGACTGGATGAGATACGTCAGGCTTTCTGCAGAACATTGTTGCTTTATCTTGAAAATATAAATTATTGTTTTATATTTTATACGAGATGCTATGGGTAACCAGTGAAGCTCCTTTAAGATGGGAGTTATATGCTCTTTACTTGATAGACCAAAAATTATACGTGCAGCGGTGTTGTGCGCTAACTGTAAAGGCTTGAGTGACTGCTTAGTTAAACCCAGATATATTGGATTACAGAAGTCAAGTAATGGTGTAATCAATGCTTGACAAACATTTCGGAAGTGAACAGTTTCAAGAAGCGGCCTTAGTCTTCTGATGATCTTCATTCTATAATATGCGTTTCTAATTGTCTTATTTATGTGTGATTTAAGATTCAACTCATTGTCTAGAGTAACTCCAAGATATTTCACTTCCGATTTAATAGGAATAATTGAGTTATCTATCTTGAGGTCAGGTGGATGTGCAAAATTATGGTTACGAGATACAAATAACGCCTCTGTTTTGCTAAAATTAATTTCCATGTTGTTGGTTTTACACCAGGTGGACATTTTTGAGAGACAATCTGTAATGCTGGAAAAATCAGGGTTCTCAATAGAGACAGTTGTGAAAATTGTAGAGCCTTTGCTGATATATATTGGATTTTATCTTGACTTGTGATCTTCTAACAGATAAGTAGGAATGAAACCAAGTGAGCGGTGTGTCACTTCTATTTCGCTTAGTCTGTCCAGAAGTATGGAGTGAATTATAGAATCAAAGGCAGATGTTATGTCTATGAAAATGAGGATGAAGCCTTTCCTGATGTCTTCGATTCCTTTGAGTACAGTGTTCAGAAGGGATGTTAATAAAGTTTCCACCCCGTGAAGCTCTCAGGAACCATGTTGTTGTGAGTCGAGTGGGAAGGTAGCATCAACGTGGCCTTGTAGCTGGCGTTGGGCCATCTTTTAATTTAATTTGGATAAGAGCGGGATGTTAGATATGGGGTGATACGAGGGAGGAGAAGTTGGGTCCGAGGTGGTGGTGTTCCGTAGTGGTCTTATGGAAGAGATTTTCAGTGATGGTGGCATGAGCCCTTGTGAGAGGGATAAGTTTATTATTTTGCAGAGTGAAGGAGCTAATTCTTGAGCCGTTGTCTTTATCAAAAGTGTTGGGCATGGGTCTATGTGGGAAGTGGACGTGTTCAAGGATTTCAGGAGATTGGTGCAAAGGTCTTCAGAGACTGAGTAAAAAGATGTCCATATGTTTGGTCGATTTGGATCAGTTGGAGAGGTGATAGGTTGGCTTGTTGAGGTTTGTGGACAAGATAGTTTGTTTCAGAGAGAGGATGCTTAGGACTCTGGTGTTAGAGCATCTATGTCTTGGCTTTGCGGGGCTTTTGATAGGTCTTTGACTATGGAGAAAAGCTCTCTAGGACGTTTTAGAGAACTCATGATGATGTTTGTGTGGTGTTGCTTCTTGCGGTTAAGAATTAATTTGTTGTACTCTCGCTGTTTTGACATGTATTCTTGTCGATCTGGTTGTGCTTTGGTTCTCCTCCATCTTCTTTCAAGTCTTCTTAAGGTGGTCTTTGCTTGATTTCCAGTGAGTACCATGGGGCTTTATTTTCCCATTTGGAAGCTCTCGGGTTTGTTGGCGCTGTGGCAGCTAATGAAAAAGGTGTTGTTCCAGTTCTCTATCAGTGAGGGGAGGTCCGTTGAGGTAGTTTTCAGCTTGGGGATTGCTTTATTGATTAGAGTGTCTTTATCGAATTTATTGAAACGTCTGTAGGAGTTTGAATAGTGTTGTCTAGGTGCGGGGGGTGCGGTGCTCCTGCCCGGCTTTGGGCTAAAGACTGGAGCGGGGCCTAATGCTTCGTGAGGAAGGAGAGTTAAACTTGTATCCCTGGAATGCTGGGTATTGTAGTTTCCTGCTCCTTTCGCTCCGAAATAAAGAGTTGTAGTTGTGGGGTTTCTTAATAGCAAGTATATTTATTATAGTAAAGGATATTCTTCCATCGCATGACAAAATAAATGTGAACAAAATAGGTGCTTCAAATGCAAACAGAATGAGCTCAGAATAAAGTCAACTTAAAGTAGAACTGCTGCTTTTCACTTCTAAGCAAGTTACTCACATTGCCCCAAGAGGTCACTCACTTTAACTGCAGCCTCTTTCAGCCACTGTTACGTTCACAGTGCTGAGGATTACAGGTGCATGTAATTAGGGCTTTCCTAGCCAGGCAGCACAACAGCTCCGTAGTATTCAATTCATATACGGTAAAACCAGTTTCCTTCAGCTTGGCATCTCCACACAACAGACCGTACAGTCCATGCTCTCACAATCAGGTAAGTCAGAACTATCTTGTGCTAATCCTTCAAGCTGTATGGAATTATTGGCTTCTTGTAACACTGGCTGTCTTTTGGCTTGTAGCTCTAAAAACTCTTTAAAACCCTGTAGGAGCAATTCAGCCTGTTGTTTGTGAGATAGGGAATTGCTATCAGCTATAAAACTTCCCTCTGGCTTAAGGCTGTTTCTCTTCTCCTCTCTTAGGTTAATTGTATCAGAGTAACTCTTAGGCTCTTTTGCTAATGTTTCAAATACAGGAGAGTTAGCTTTACCTTCAGTCTGGAAACTCTGTGGCAAATCACTTATTTGTTGCCAAGCCCCTCTTACTTCAGATGGTTCCAATGTTCTCCAGCTGTGAGAGTGTCTGTGCCTCTCTGGCTCAAACGGTAATTCCCAGAATGATTGTTTTCTCTCTCGTGCCTGCCTTGAAGGCTTCCTCTCCCAGGGCTGTGCCTTCCAGCGGTTGTCTATTCCAGGGCTAGGTCCACTTTCCTTGGGACTTCTACTCACTGCCTCTGAATAGATCTTTGCAGGTCTCCTTTTAGTGCCAGGTTTCCAAGTATCACCATACTGTCTTCTGGACTTCCAATCATTCTCATTCTTCTTCTCTATCCATCTCTCCTTAATCCTCCTCTCCTTCTCATTCTCCTCCAACTCCCTCTCATTCCGACTAGCAAAGCCATACTCTGGTTTAAAACCACGTTCTCTCCTGGACACGCCCCTTCCAAGGACAGGGTGTGCCCAATCAGGACTGCAGGACTCCTCCCCTGGGTTGGTCTCCATGCTCAGCTCCGTGGAATAGAGTCTCTCTTTCTTTCCAGCTTTATCAAATTGGCATAAATCCTGCTGAACCTCAGGATTTTCATCTGTCTCCATAGCCTCAGGAGGGCGCTGTTCACCACAGGGGTCAAGGGGGAGGTTAAATGATATCAGGTAGTGATCCGACCATGGCACAGGGCTTACTTGATATGATATATGAAAATCAAGGGATTGGAGGATGGTGGGTACAAAGACGAGGTCCAGTGTGTTTCCTCCAATGTGAGTCTGTGTTGAGATAATCTGGGAGAGATCCAATGAGGTTAGGCTTGGGCTGAGGTTAGGGAATTCAGATTGAAGTCGCCTAAGATTATTGGTAGCTTACCCTTGTTAGAATGACTGGTGGCTATCTCAATTATGGTTGAGAGGTCATCAGGGTTAGGTGAAGAAGCTCTGTATATTAGACATATTAGGTTTTTGCTTTCCAGGGTTATGGAGTTGAGGGTGGGAGTGGAAAGACTGCTGATGGGTTTGAGGTTTAATTGTTTGCCAGGATGAGAGAGCCCCCTCCTCTGTGTCCCGGTCTAGCAGCTATCGCCTGGTGTTAGCTGCAAAAGCCTTATGCGCTTTAGTAAACATACCCTTTAGTCTTGTAGTGTGATGTAACTTTAGCTTAGAACCTGTGGTCTGTGGATCCATGAAACCATTATAGGGGGTCTGGAGGCCACAGAAAAGAGAAAAATCTGGGCAGGGGGAAGGGGAAGAGAGTGAGACTAGAGGAATTGGCTGGGGGGATGGACAGAGAGACTGAGATTTATGGGGAATGGCTGGAAGAAGATAGACTGGTGGTGACAGAAAGGGGGTTAGTGGAAACAAGCTTGATGCTGAGGGGAGGGAGTCCAGTAAGAGTGGTGGGATGAACTTGGGATCCCTGAATTATTTGGAGATTAATAAGGAGTCCATACAACCAAAAAAGTTGGGGATCTCTGGCAGGGCCGTACCAAGCCAGAATTATGCCCTGTGCGACTTGCACATCGGGCATGTGCCCCCCCCTCCCCGCACCTCCATCCAGCCACTTTCTGCTCTTACCTTGCTACTGCCGCCGCCGCCCTCTGTTTTCTCCACAGCGGCGCCAGCAGCAGGGAAAGAGCAGAAAGTGGATGAACAGAGGTGGAGGAGAGGAGGCGCACGCCTGATGTGCTAGTCGCCGGCACTTTAAGCAGATCTGTCCCTCCCTGCTCTGATGTCGTGTCAGTGGAGGGAGGGATCAGACCTGCTTAAATTCCCGTGAAAAGGCCTAAGGGGTGCATTTCGGCTGCCTGCTGTTGCCCTGCCACTGCTGAGAGAAGAAAAAGTGGCTGTGGCAGGGCAACAGCAGGCAGCCGACTTGTACCCCTTAAGCCTTTGCGTCCTGTGCGGCCACACCGCTCGCACAGGGCTAGGTACGGTCCTGATCTCTGGCCTAGAAAATGATTTCATTGAGTATGACAGTAAATAAGGAGGAAACATAAGTAAAGCCAGAGCCTGAATACAACTCCTCCTGGGGCACTTTTCTACCTTCTTTCCTTGTGTTTGCTCCTAGTTGTCCTGTAGAGCAGGGGTTCTCAACCCTGTCCTCGGGACCCATCTAGCCAGTCGGGTTTTCAGGATAACCACAATGAATATGCATGGGAGAGATCTGCATATAATGGAGGCAGTGTATGCAAATCTCTCTCATACATATTCATTGTGGTTATCCTGAAAACCCGACTGGCTAGGTAGGTCCCGAGGACAGGGTTGAGAACCCCTGCTGTAGAGGAAGAGTCGAAGGAGTAAAGTTCCAAGATGCAACTTAAGTAAGAATTCTGACATTTTACTCGTATAACAGAACTGTAGAAAAAGACTACCATCTCTTTCACTAGCTGCAGCATGAAGGCTGGAAGAGAAACTCTTGTTCAAGCAATAATACAGGTGCAAAGCTCATTTTGTGACAGATTTACTAAGAACCAGTGCTTGTCCCGGACAGGAAAAGAGCCTCTGCATTATCCAAACAGAAATGCCAGCTCTTTTGTTTGACTCCAGCAATTTCTTCCTGGTCTTTAGGGCTTCCAGCTCATTCGGATCCAGGGCTGGGGTCAGGTACCATGAACCTTCATTTGCAACGGCTCAAGGATTTTTTCTTCCTATTTTATATCCCATCTTTCCTCTAACAAACTGCATCTGCTCATTGCACGGGTCCTAGGCAGGGGGCTATGCACCAGAGCTCCTTCCAGAATCCCAGGGCCAATGCAAGGCTTTTGGGAGTCCTAGGTAATACACCTCCTCCCTCAATTAGCTCTCAGGACCCTAACCTTCCTCATCCCCCCCTCCTCCAAATATTTTGATAATTAAACTCAACAATCATGATCATCCTACAACAATCGTACAAAATGCATAATTGGATATCATAGTTTTAAATATTAACATTTATACATACTGGGCCTGATATTGGATGGTTTAAAAACCATGTAAATGTCACTATAGTGCAATATTCAGTGGCACTAACCTGGTTAACGATGCTGAATATCCCCCAGTTCCGCCGTTACACACCTTGATGCTATCCGTGTAGTCAGGGCATGTTGTGGGCGTTCTGAGGTGGAGCGAAGGTGGCATCCTTTGCTAACTGAGCAGCGGTAATATTGAACTGCTGCCTGGTTAGCGACCAGTGAGTAAAGATAAGTGTGGGAAAACCTTGACTGTCTTTATCCCTTGGAGCTAATCGAGCACAGGCTCAATATCGCTGCTGCTTAGTTAGATTCCACACCATGAAGCTCGTTGCGGCATACTGTGGCAGACACGGATATTCAATTCTAGTGCCTGAATATTGCCCTGGGGTTAAAGTTTGGGGTGATGGCTAGGTGTCTTAGAGACGCATAGCCATTGCAACTCAATATCGGGCCCACTGTATATGTATATAATATATATATATATATATATATATATATATATATATATTTTTTGTGGTGAACAGCGCCCTCCTGAGCCTATGAAGACGGATGAAAATCCTGAGGTTCAGCAGGATTTATGCCTATTTGAGAAACCAAGGAAGAAAGAGAGACTCTATTCCACAGAGCTGAGCATGGAGACCAGCCCAGGGGAGGAGTCCTGCAGTCCTGATTGGGCACACCCTGCCCTTGGAAGGGGCGTGTCCAGGAGAGAACGTGGTTTTAAACCAGAGCATGGCTTTGCTAGAGAGAGGGAGAAGAAGGAGAGGAGGATTAAGAAGGAGAATGATTGGAAGTCCAGAAGACAGTATGCTGATACTTGGGAACCTGGCATTGGAAGGAGACCTGCAAAGTTCTATTCAGAGGCAGTGAGTAGAAGTCCCAAGGAGAGAGGACCTAGCCCTGAAATAGACAACCGTTGGAAGGCACAGCCCTGGGAAAGGAAGCCTTCAAGGCAGGCACAAGAAAGAAAACAATCATTCTATGAAGTACCGTTTGAGCCAGAGAGCAACAAACATTCTAACAGCTGGAGAACGTTGGAGCCATCTGAAGTCAGAACGGCATGGCAACAAGTAAGTGAATTGCCACAAAGTTTCCAGGCTGAACGTAAAGCTAACTCTCCTGTGTGTGAAACATTAGCAAAAGAGACTAGCAGTTACTCTGACACAATTAATCTAAGAGAGGAGAAAATAAACAGCCTTAAGCCAGAGGGAAGTTGTATAGCTGATAGCAATTCCCTATCTCTCAAACAACAGGCTGAATTGCTCCTACAGAGTTTTAAGCAGTTTTTAGAGTTGCAAGCTAGAAGACAGCCAGTGTTACCAGAAGCCAGTAATTCCATACAGCTTGAAGAATTAACACAAGATAATACAGACTTACCAGATTGTGAGAGCATGGATTGCACGGTCTGCTGTGTAGAGATGCCAAGCTGAAGGAAACTGCTTTTTACCGTATGTGAATTGAATGCTACGGAGCTGTTGTATTGCCTTGCTGAGAAAGCTCTAATTATGTGCACCTGATTTTCCCCAGCACTGTGAAGGTAACAGTGGCTGAAAGAGGCTGCAGTGAAACTAACTGACCTCTTGGGGCAAAGTGAGTAATTTGCTTAGAAGTGAAAAGAAGCAGTTATACTTTAAGTTGCCTTTATCCTAAGTTTTCCTGTTAGCATTTGAAGCACCTATTTTGTTTGCATTTATTTGCCATGTGATGCATTTATTTGCCATGTGATGAAACCCCATAACTACAACTCTTTATTTCGGAGTGAGAGGAGCAGGAACTACAATACCCAGCATTCCAGGGATACAGGTTACTCTCCTTCCTCACGAAGCATCAGACCGCCGCTCCTGTCTTTAGCCCCAAGGCCGGGCAGGAGCGCCGCAATATATATAATGAAATGGACTGGCATCGGGCACTTTGCATCAGATGATCACATGGTCTACTATGCTGGAAATGAAAGACAAAGAAGAAATGGTGTTGCATTTATAATAAAGAAGAAACTTGCAAGAACTGTAATGAAATACAATGCAGTCAGCGAACGCTTAATCTCTATTCGTCTACGAGGAATGCCTATCAACACAACTATAATTCAAGTATATGCCCCAACAACAGCTGCAGAAGAGAATGAAATTGAAGAGTTCTATGAACAAGTACAAGCTGAAATTGACAGAACATGCAAAAAGGATATCCTGATAGTCATGGGTGACTGGAACGCAAAAGTTGGCAACAAAGAAGAAGGCAAAGTAGTTGGAAAATATGGACTTGGCAACAGAAATGAAGCTGGAGAAAGACTGATAGAATTCTGCAAGACCAGCGATCTATTCATCTCAAACACCTTCTTCCATCAACACAAGCGGCGACTGTACACATGGACGTCACTCAATGGATTGTATAAAAATCAAATTGAGTACATCTGTGGAAGTCAACGATGGAAAAGCTCTGTAACAACAAAGACAAAACCTGGAGCTGACTGTGGTACAGATCAACTACTAGTATGCAAACTCAAGAAGTTGAAAAAGAGCAAACCACTCATGAATGCAGCAAAATATGACCTTGAGAATATACCACTGGAATTTAAAGACTGCCTGCAAAATCGATTTGCTGCTTTAGATACAAATGACAGAGCTCCAGAAGAGTTATGGAATGACATCAAGAAGGTTGTGTTGGAAGAAAGCGAGAAGTCTCTACAAAAGGTGAAAAAGCAAAAACGGCCAAAATGGATGACGGAAGAAACTCTGAAAATTGCCCAGAAACACAGAGAAGCTAAAGCCAGAGAAGAAAGAAAGACAATAACAGAACTCAACAGAGATTTCTAATGTGCAGCAAGACAGGACAAGGAAAAGTACTACAACGACGCATGCAAGGAAATAGAAGCAGAAACTATTAGAGGAAGAACAAGATCAGTTTTCCTAAAGCTAAGAGAGTTAAAGAAAAAGTTCCAGCCTCGAATTGGAATGTTACAAGATGCTCAAGGTTCAATGTTGAATGATGCTGAGAAGATCAAGAAAAGGTGGAAGGAATATACAGAGTTTTTATATGATAAAGATCAAGTGGACCAACAGCTGTTTCAACCTGTACCTTATGATCGGGAACCATTGGTGATGAAAGAAGAAGAAGTTAAAGCAGCATTGAAAGCCTTATCAAAGAACAAAGCACCAGGCATTGATAGCATTCCCATAGAATTATTACAGCAATCTGATGCAGCTGTTACCGTACTTACAAGGCTCTGCCAAGAAATATGGAAGACAACATCATGGCCAACTGACTGTAAAAGATCTGTGTTAATACCAATTCTAAAGAAAGGTGATCCAACTGACTGTGGAAATTATCACACAATCGCTCTGATCCCACATGCCAGCAAGATTCTACTGAAGATTATTCAAAAGAGACTACAACCATACCTGGAACAAGAACTACCTGAAGTGCAAGCAGGGTTCAGGAAAGGGCGAGGAACGAGAGACATCATTGCGGATGTGAGATGGATCCTTGAAAAGACTAAAGAATACCAAAAGGATATCTATTTGTGCTTTATCGACTATAGCAAGGCTTTTGACTGTGTAAACCATAAGAAACTCTTGGTCATATTAAGAAGCATGGGTATACCAGAACACCTGATCGTACTCTTGCGCAATCTGTACATTGATCAAGAAGCAGCAGTTCGAGCGGAACAAGGAGAAACAGAATGGTTTAAAATAAGCAAAGGTGTAAGACAAGGTTGCATACTTTCCCCCTACCTGTTTAATTTATATGCAGAACAAATCATCAGAGAAGCAGGATTGTATGAAGACAACAGAGGTGTGAAGATTGGTGGAAGACTCATCAACAACCTTCGCTATGCTGATGATACCACATTACTGGCTGAAAGTGAAGATGATCTGAAACATTTGCTTCTCACAATCGAAGAACATAGTCTCAAAATGGGCCTGCACCTTAATGTAAAGAAGACAAAGATCATGACAACTGGCATAACCAACAGATTCATCGTTGAAGGAGAAGAAATTGAAATCGTGAACAACTTTAACCTACTTGGATCAACTATCAATAAAGAAGCAACAAGCAGTCAAGAAATCCGGCGACGCATTGCTCTTGGCAGAATGGCTATGAAAGACCTAGATAAGATTCTCAAGAGCAGAGATGTCTCTCTCCATACAAAGATTCGACTTGTTCAAGCCATGGTATTTTCAATAACATCATATGGATGTGAAAGCTGGACAGTGAAAAAGATAGACAGGAAGAAAATTGATGCCTTTGAATTATGGTGTTGGCGGCGAATACTGTGTATACCATGGACTGCCTGAAGAACAAACCAGTCGGTACTAGAGGAGATCAAACCTAACTTTTCTTTAGAAGCTCAGATGACAAGACTTTGACTTTCATACTTTGGACACATCATGTGAAGAGAGAGATCATTAGAGAAAGACATCATGCTTGGCAAGATAGAAGGTCAGCGCAAAAGAGGAAGGCCAGCAATGAGATGGATCGATACAATAACAGCAGCTACCGGTACCCATCTGTCAACAATGAGCCGCCTGACTCAAGACTAAACACTATTTAGGATAGCTATCCAGAGGGTCGCCATGAGTTGACTCTGACTTGACGGCACTTAACAACAAATATATATATATATAGATATATATATAATATTTATAGCAAGAGCAATTTCTAAAAGTCATTTACTTGAGTAAATGGACTCTGAAAATTGTCCTCCTTTCAGTTAAAAAGTGAGTGCTGATGGTTCTTTGAGTTTGTGTGGCTGTCAGCATCTATCGTTTTGCTTTGACTGCCGCAGTTCTTGTGATTGATTACATTTGCCTAGTGGTTAGGTTAGTCCTGCAGAACTCTGCAGTCATGGGCCCTGAATCTAGCCACTAAGATGGTAATTTTATACAGTCCCACATAATGTGTGGTGTTCTACACGCATTCAATACTTATTTTATAAAGTCAAGTACTTACATACTGTACAGACCAAGAGGGTGCTGACTCCATTGGCCAGACGGAATCAAGAGACCACCTTCTCCATGCAAGAGGGGAACATGCTGACACACACAGGGAGGGCTTACCACCCCTCCCAATAGACCACCCCTCGTGCAGATTATACTCGTACCTGACACAATATTCTCACAGATTTTCCTTACAAGAAGGTCCTTTATTATTTCTTTCTTATGTCACAGAAGCACACAGAGAGCACAACAAAACTAACTAAATACAAACTAATTTGGAGTATTTCCCTCACTCTCTCCTTACAAGTAAACACCACTTTTCTTTCTGCTTTTTCTGTGACAGCTATAAAATAATTACTGTAAGAGATTTCCTGTCCATTGACAGGTCCTAGCACAGTGAGCGAGAAGGATATATGGTTCCTAGCTACATTCGAAGCATACTAGTGAAATTCTTTTCACACAGACATCGCACAGATGCACACAGCACAAAGAATCAGAATCATACACACACACAAGCTGAACCAACAGTCATACAATGGGGAATTGCGACCTATAATTGCTTCCGTGATATAGGATACAAGATCCCTCCATACAAGAGTTCTGTCCCCTTATATAATTTTATTTTCGAACTAGTCCCTTGTTTTTACTCCAGGCATCTGGATTTTCTCTTCCATTCCTTCCTTTGTCCTGTCATGTCTGCATCTCCGTTCCTGTTGACCTTTTGTATGCCCATGTTTGTAACCATTTGGCTTGGGCTTTTGTCAGATTTATTCCTTGTTATCTGGCCTTTTTCCCATTTATTCAATTCTTTACCTGGTTTGTTTTCCCATCCCTAAATTTCAAGAAATATAGGAACTATATCTTGTTAGTTCTCTGTATCTTCTGACAATTTTTACACTAGGCCCCATGCTAATCCGGCATATTTATTCTAGTGTGATGCTGTCTCTTTGTGCCCTGTAGATAAGTGTGTTTTTTCTCACATTTCTTCCATCTAGCAACTCACGGAGCACATCAATGCCAGTGTCAGCAATTTGGACAACATTTTAGATGTTCTGTGTTAACCCTTTCCCACTGGCTCTTACAATACTTGATTTTATAAAATAAGGGTGTGAGTGTTTGAAAGCATGATCAAATCTAGGCATGAACACTTACACCACTCTATGGCTGGTGTAAATGACCCTGCCTAGATTTGACAAGAACACATGTAGATCTGAGATGGCATCTGAATAGGACGTGTTTTGTGGCTGCTCTTGTTGGTTGTTGCCTTGATTTTTCTCTTACCTTATGCTGAAGCGGAAGACAAAGGGTAAGGGAGGCTTTCCCACTGTATTTCAGGAGGGGCAGTGCACTATGGAGACCTATGCAATGGCGAAGTCTATGGGCGTTCCAGCTGCCTGGGCTGGGGAGAGCCCCGGCTTGGGCAGCGATGTTTTGTTGAGCCCTGCACGCCCCTCCATCCCCCCCTGCCACGCCTGGTTTGTCCGGCATCTTGGCATCGGTAGATAGTGGAGATGCTGCCTCTTCTGGGACTCTGGCAGCGGAGGATGGAACATCGTTGGCTGAATGGGCCTTGACATCAGGCCTCCAGACAGGTGCGCCTTCGAAAGGGCGTGTGGCTACCTCAGAGTCCGTTGCAGTTTCTCAGCTGATACTTCCTCCATTACTGCATCCGCAGGAAGTGACTTTGGACTTGTGATAAGGAAGCTTATCATAGTTCAGCAGCCAGCATCGGAGGTGAGAGCGGGAGCTCCACCTCCCTCCACAGAGGCTGCCCACTCCATCAGCTTTTAAACCGCCATTCCACCGGCGCGTTCTGTGAGGGGAGAGCAGCAGCCAGCATCGGAGGTGAGAGCGGGAGCTCCACCTCCCTCCACAGAGCCTGCCCACTCCATCGGCTTTTAAACCGCCATTCCACCGGCGCGTTCTGTGAGGGGAGAGCAGCAGCCAGCATCGGAGGTGAAAGAGGGAGCTCCACCTCCCTCCACAGAGCCTGCCCACTCCATCGGCTTTTAAACCGCCATTCCACCGGCGCGCCCGCGCCTTGCGGGCCCACGCCTGAGGGCCTCGCCAGAGGGCCCTATGGCGTGGCCCTTAGGCGTTGGACCGTGTGGGACCGGGCAATCTGCTATATGTGGTTTGATTGCCGTGGCGATCGGGTCAGTGGAGGGATGATGATGTCGGCGTCGCAGGCTGTGAGTGAGAGCTGTGCCAAATATATTCCTGCCTGGCTTAAATTGTGATGAGATAAGATTATGGTCAAGTCTGTTTGGAAGGACTGAGCTGTGATGGTATGATATTCTGTCTCTCTGTATGTTATAATGAGCCTTTCCTCTTGTCTTTTCTATTTCTTTGACTATCACTGTATCTCTTATTCTGTCCTATTTTATTAATGGTGTTCTTTTCATATTTTCAGTATTTTTGTATGTAATATTGTAAACCGCTCTGATGCTTTGGCCTGAGCGGTATATCAAATGTAATAAACATAAACATAAATAATACAAGAGGTGAATTGGCTCTGAATAAGCAACCTGTGCTGGCTGGTAAAAGCACTAAAACAGAGTGTTTACCTAAAAGACTACCAGACCCAGAATGCACTGGTTTACAGGAAGCCTCTAGGAGAGCTGAAGTAGGGAAACGTGTGCCTAATCACACATCTCCTAGGGCAGGGCTTAATTCAGAACACCTGGAGTGTGCTAGGGTGGAGCAGCCATCTAGGCACTTTAAAGCTAGAAGAAATTCATCGGACAGACAGGAAGGAGAGCGATGGCAGGAAGGAGAGCAAAGGTGGCAAGGACAGCAACGGGAGCTGGAGAAGGAGAGTCTGATCGTGAACAGAAGGAAGAACAGCAAGACGTCCAGAAGGTCTAAGAAAGGAGCCCAAGGCAGTACGTATACTGGGAGAGATTCCTTGGGCAAGCATTCTTCATTGGACTGGAAGAAGCCAGAGGCTTGGAGATATACAGCCAGGAACCCTCGGACAGCACCTGTAAGGGAGACGGCTGCATCTACAGAACAAAGGAGTTCTAATACCTATTTAAGGAGGTATGGGAAAAGGGACCTGAAGTCCAGAGATTCTGACTGGAGAGCTGGACACAGAAGTTTTGCTACCTACTGGCCAAAATACCCAGAGAGGAAACCTAATGACAACGTGATCTCAGGTATGAACTCTGATCTGTTCCCTAGCTTTGCACAAGGAAGTCAGCAGGGAAACAGTTTCTATCCTGGTAGTGATCAGTTAGCGAAATCCTCTGAGCCAGTGTTTGAAAGTGATCCTATGAGATTTCAAGAGCAAGGGGAAATATCAAAGTAATCCTCAGATAAGGATCAAACACCAAAAGGAACTGTGTTGATTTTTAGCTTCCCAGAAAAGTTTCTTTGAGAGAAAGCTTTGGGGAAAGTTGGAGCCATGTGGAGAGTGGACCAGCAATGATTTGCAGCTGGTTAAGCACCTGTGATTAGAGCAAGGCACAAGTGCACGTGGGACTTTGGAAAAAGCTTCTTCTCTGTGTGAAAGGAAGAAAGCTTTTTTTTTTTGATAAAGAGAATTTTCCTTTTGGGTTTATTTTTCATTCCAGCACTGCTAAGAAAGTTTATTAGCAGGGGCTAGAAGAAAGACCTTTTCTGTTCCATCAAGGTCTTTACTAAGTTGTTGCATAAGTAATTCAGTTGCCTTATTTGTTTTGTTTCCTGAATAAAACTCCTGAAGAAATTATCCTGTTGATGTTACCAAGCATATCTGTGCGAGGGAATAACACCCCATAAATAAAATCTGTTTTCTGCTTTACACTCGAGCAACTACAATTCTTTATTCTTGTTAAACGGCTAGTTTTGTGTGATTGAACTACAAGACCCACAATCCTTTGCAAGTCAAGTAAATTCATGTCCTTAAGGCCAAGATTGTGGAACTTTAACAACAAGCACCCCCGTTTACAGACTCTATATGGACGGCTCTGCAATCAGTGCACCAGGTATGTGCTGGGGCATTCCAGGTCTTGACCCCACCACTCCCTTCATGTTTAGAGAGTGGGGAGAAGAGCATGGAAGTCCATCAATCACTGCTTTCTGGGCTCAAAGATAAATTTCAGCAGGTACAGGACCAGCAAGGTGTTTTGTCCCAGGACAGACTGGTTTTTCAGCGCAAGCTTGAGAATTTGGAGAATGCTCAGAGGTCCTTGAATTTGAGGATCTAAAATTTCCATGTTTGGATGGTTCTCCGGCTAGGGACCTGTTTCATACGTTCCTTAAAGAGATTCTGAGCTATCCTGAGGCAGGGCTTCCTCTTCTGCAGAAAATCTACTACCTTCCTCTCATCTGGACCTGTTAAGGATGCTTCATCTGTGACCACAGCCCCCAAGGTTGATATATATTCTGATTCTTTAGACTTGGGGAACTTGTCTGACTTATTGAAACAATCAGCAAGACGGTGGAGACCAGAGTGACAGTATTGATTTCCTTTCTGTTTCTTCAAGAAAAGGAAGCATTTTTACATTTTTTTTAAGAAAAATAATGTGGTCTTTGTGGGGGGCAAGATTCTGTTCTTCCTAGATGTCTCCCGGTGGACAGAGGTTAGGAGGAGGAAGTTTTTGGAACTTTGCGTTGAAGCTCTGGCTTTAGGTGCAAAGTTCCAGCTTAGATTTCCTTGTAAATGTGTACTCTATTATCAAAATCATACATATCATTTCTTTGAGCCTTCTCAACTATGTTTCTTTCTGGATGCTAAGAAGGTACAGGGTTGATAGGGGTCATATATATATTATACTTCGCTATTATTTCCTGTTCTAATCTTAAGATTTCTTTTCCCCATCTTTCCATGGTTTGTGTTAATCTTGGATCATCCTTTTGGTGGTCTATGTTGTACATTCAATTAACTTAGGGATTCTGTTAGAATTGTATGTTTAGTGTCCTTGTTTTTTTCCATTTGTATAAGATTGAATGTTCCTTGTCTTGTTCCAAGGTTGCTTGGAGTATTTGTAAAATTTGATAAATATAAAAAAAAAAGGGGGGAGCTGGTTTTTCCCTTGGAGTGCTGGTTTGCTGTTGGCGGTGTTCCAGGCAGCTGAAGCCACCAATTAGCATCGTGAAGGGCCTTGAAACAGCAGCCCCCATTGCTGATCTTGCCCCTTTGGAGCCCCTTCGGAGCACTTTGGTACCAGTTTGAAGTTTGGGGCATCGTTAATGGGTAAGAGGAAGAAATGTGTAACTTAGGCTCCTGAGAAGAAAGTGCTAACAGTGGTTGGTCCTATGGATCGCCACGTCGTCACAACTTCCTCCACATCTGTGGTGAACCCTAGTGTTTCTCGGGGCTCCTCTCTACTTGGAGATGTTTCTACCTCATCCAGCCATCACAGTGGTGAAGAGCTGGGGATTCTGCATGCCACACTGGGGGCAAAAAGCCTGGTAGTTCAGATCGCCGACTCGCTTAGTGCCATGCAGCAGCTTGCCTTTATGGATGGTGGGAATAACACAGAGGTTCCTATTCCAAAAGAGGTATGTTTTGTTTCTTCTTTGGACTTAGTTACTACCCCTTCAGGAGAAGTTTCATTGAGAGACATTTTGTTGGCCATTAATCATCTGGAGATGTCCTTTGGATCTTCCTTTAAGGAGCTAAGTTAATTGATCAAGATAGGTGCATCTCTCTTCTAAATAATCATGTTGCTAAGATGAATGTTTCTTATTCTGCGTTACAAAATGCTTATGGTTCTTTTGTGAAGGACGGTCTGATCATTCACCAGCACCTTGAGGCGCTTGGGAATGCCCAGCATTCATATAATTTATGGTTTCTGAACTTCCCCCGTACGTGTTACCGTTCTCCAATGATTCTTCAACATAAATATTTTAAAGAGGTTTTGCGGTTACCTATGGTGGAAGAGTTAGGATTCACAAATATATTTTATATTCCCTGGGGAAAAATAAGTTCTAATATGTCAGAGGCTGTAGGTCTTGATCAATTATCTTTGATAGAACCAGATTTCTCTGAATTCTTGGAGGATTCTTCAGACAATATTTCCACTTGGGCCACTTTAATTGTTACTTTTGCATCGTTAGTTAATTGTAATTTAATTTTGAGATTGTTTTTCCAGCAAAAGAATCAATTATTTTGTGGCCAGAAAATCAGTGTTTTACCTGATATTTCTAGGGTTACCCAATTGAGGAGATGGTCGTTCCTACTGTCGAAACCTTCTGTTTTGGCACTGGGGTCGACCTTCTTTCTCAAATTTCCATGTAAACGTCTTATATCTTTTCAGGATAATCAGTATGTCTTCCTGGAGGCTTCACAATTAGATGTTTTCTTGAGGGATAAGCAGTTGGGTTTGGCATAAGGTGGGTTTTGTCTGTTTTCTTTTACTTAGATCTTATTATGTTAATTTTTCTCTGTTTTTGGCTAGCTAATCAAGGTATATTGTAGTATTAGGGGGAGGATACCAGCTGTCTTGACGTGGGCTTGGAATATGGTTTGGAATTTTGGTTATTAATGGGTTGCTTTTCCTCTTGCGGGTCAGCTGTATGAATTTTTGATTGCTTGTATAAATGAGCACTGTAAAATGTTATCAAATTTCTAAAAAAAAAAAAAAAAGAATACGTAGATTATAGTATTTTATCACTTACACCTGTACTTGTCTGTTCTGCCTGTGCTCCAGCCTACCTTCACCCATGTGCATACCTACAGTGAAAATATGCACCATTGGCCCTACATTTATACTTATAGAATATGTACAAAAACGCCCATTTATACAATAAATCACTAAAATCCATGATTTAGGCACATAACTTTACATGGCTTTTATAAAATTGCCCCCACTAAGTGTTATCGTAAACCTGGTTGTGGGTTTCCTCCTCTCTTCCCCCTGCCCTGAGGGGGGGAGGGTGGTCTGCATCTCCAGCTTCAGTCAGCCGGGGGAGCAGAAGGCCCAACTCAATGATCAAATTGGGGGGGCCTTCTGCATGGCAGTGAATAACACTTCACTAAACCCCTGGGCCAGACCTGACTCAGTATTTTACCAACATGTGTATCCAGTCCTGATTTTTGTCCCCAATGCATGGATAGACTTGCACTTCTGCTTGTCTTAAGAAAATCAGAATCGAAGTGCATGCAGCGGGACTGGACCCACCAATCATTAAAAAGATAAAAAAAAGAAACCCCAACTGGCAACGCGATATGAGCAAGCAGGATGTATTGCTGACACTATTCCTCACTATGACTCATCAGAAGGATGAGAAGAAAGCACAAAGGTCCTAGTCGCTTGATAAAGGTGAACTTTCATCTGCAATTTAGGAATGAAATCCTGTGGAGATCTAATTTCCACAATGAAATTGCTTTTCTAAAGGTGCAAGCGTCTAGATTAGCCTCGCATTGTTGCCAGCTCTCCTAAATGCTGGCAGCATGATACCTCTGGAAATTCACGGCCTTTATAGTGCAGATCAAAAGGTCCAATCATCTCTATCAAATGTATAACATTCCCCCCCCCCCAGCTTTCCCTGCAGTTTCTGTAGTTTCAGAAGTACAGTGATGAATTTTGTTAATATAATTTACAGATTCAACAGCTCCCTCTTTAGTAACTTTACTTACTGATTCCGCTCACCTGGTTCAGCTGCTCTGTGTTTTGCCAACCGAGGCAATTTTTTTCACGAGTCTGTAGGCATCACTTTGAGATGGCAAGTGGCCCCCCTCCCCCTCAAAAGAAAGCTTGTACTGCTTTACAAACTTGGTTCCTGTTCCCCCTTCTCCCGCGCATGTAGCCTTCTTATCCAGCAGACAAATCCAGCTGTTTACACTGTGCCTGCTCTATGGAGCACTGTGGCGCTGAAACACTGATGCGTGGCTTAAAATGTGCAGGCGAGGGGAGGACCGTGATGTTCATAAGGGTGTAGGGCCAGAGTTCAGAGGGTAAAAGGGACTTCAGCAGTTGCATCAGGGACTGAAGTGTTGAAGGGGGAAGACCAGGGCCAGCGCAAGGATACTGGGCACCTTAGGCAAAATTTCAGCTTTATGTCCTCCCCTTGGGATTTTCATAATTTAAACTCAACAATCATGATCATCGAAGCACCACCCATCCCACAACAATCCTGTAAAAGTGATGCACGATTGGGCATCAGTCTTTTAAATATTAAACTTTGCTTTTATGTTTGCGTGCCTGCTCCCCCTGCAAGGAAAAAAAAGAGTGTGTTGATGGTTATGGTTGCATTTATTTGATATACTGCAGATATGTGTGCAAACTATACGGTGTACGATAAAAAACAAAATTAAAATATAAAACATTAAAATGTTAAAATAATAACATTATTTGTGACAGGAAAGAGAAGAGAGACATCAGTACTCGTATCAAAAACATTCGTAAAATAAATCATACACAGGGATTAATCGGGTAGTAACAGAGGGGGTTGTACTGGAAGAAGGGGAACAGACATTATAGTACTACATCTTCCCAGCGACTAATGATACCAGCTAATCGGAGGGGGGGGGGGGGAGGTGCAGTAATTCCAAAAGCTAACTTGAACAGATGAGTCTGTTATTTATTTACTTACCGTATTTAACCTGTTTTTTTAATACCACCTTATCCTGAAATCAAAGTGGTTTACATTAAACTCAGAACATGAACAGGATACATTACAATTAAAATTGAGGTAAACGGGGAGAAACTATTTAGAACTTAATCAACATATTTACACAATAACGTGGTTGTGGTTGTTTGGATATGATTATGTATTTGTGTCCATATGGGTCGGTCCATGATTCTTTAATCATTTGTGTCTATATGGGTCAGTCCAGATCAGTCAGGCTGGGGCGGAGAAATTGTATGTTTAGGTTATGTGACCATAGTGTTCTATGAACAGGAAGGTTTTATATTTTTTATGGAAGTCTTTAATGTCTCCCGTTGCACGTATATCTTCAGGGAGGGAGTTCCAGTTGTGGTGTGGCTAGGGAGAATGCTCTTTTGGAGGTTGATTGTTTGCTCTTTCTGTAGTCAGGAGGGATGTTGATCGTGTATTTGTTTCTGGTTCTTTTAGAGCAGGGGGAGGCTTCTTTTATGATTAGTGAGTCGAGCACATCCGCTGAAAGGTGATGAATGATTTTAAAGATGTTTAGTATGGTCTTGAATTTGGTCCGTGATTGAATGGTAGACAGTGTAGTTGATGCAATACTGGTGTGATGTGGTTGGATTTGCTGGTTCCGTTAATGCCTTTTTTGAATCTTTGTAGGTTTGAATCTTTGTAGGCCATGACAAAAATGGCGGATCTTCGGGTTTTTCATATTTAATTATTGAGGGGGATGGTATGTGAAGGTGAAAGCCATGAAATGACCGAAGGGTCCTAGCAGGGGCATAAAAAGTGATCAAAGTAGATAAATATTCTGGGGCCAAGTCATGGATGGCCTTAAATGCAAAAATCAATTCTTTGAGTAAGACTTGGGATGCAACCGGAAGCTAGTGATATTGTATGATTGTGTGACATGATCAAAACTTCTTGCACGAGTGAGCGTGCATATGGTTGAATTCTGAATCATCTGCAGATGTTTGAGATGATATTGAGGGAGCCCTATGTAAACAATATTACAATAATCTATCTTTGCTATTACTGTGTGAGGAACAACTGAAATTTGAGCTGCTGAATCCAAGAAAGGTTGTACCTCAAGAACATGTCTGAGTGCACAGAAAGAGGCTCGGATGACTTGAGCCATATGTGAAGAGAATGATAATGGAGAATTTGAAGTTATGCCTAGGAACTTTAGGATAGGTTATGAAGTGACAGGTACCCCTCAGTCATAACAATGAGTACAGGAATACGTGAAGAGTAATTGCTTTTTGAGTTTGTCTGACTGTCAGGGTTGATAGTTTTGCTTTGACTGCTACCACTCTCTTCCACCCCTCAGAAGCTGCTGCCTTAGGTGAATGCCTAGTCTTGCCTAATGGTCAGGCTGGCCCTGACCAAGACCCCATTCAAAGAGGGCCCACCAAGAGAGTTAGCCCATATGCAGGACTCTAGGAGAGGAGCAGCCGGGACAGAGATGGGAGGGAAATGCAGGATGCGATGAGAGAGGCTGAAGGATGCAGGTGAACTCTTTGAAGCTTCAGGACAAGAGGGCAGGAGGAGAAGAGGGGGGGGGGTTAAAGTTTTTGGGGTAGGGGGATGAAGAGAGGGAATTCAGGTATGGCAGTGAAAGATCAGGGACTTGATGATTAGGGGGACGGAAAGAGCTGATAATTTGCTATCGGGGAGGGGAGAGCAGGAAATATTCTATTGAGTGCCGGGGGAGGGAACACTGGGGACTCGGTGAAGAAAGAGGAATGCGGGAGCTTGACTATAAGGTGGGAGGGGTACAGGGAACAGAGAAGAGAAAAACCAAATATGGGATAGGAGGGGACAGAAAGAGAAAGGAAAGGGGATGGAGGAGGACAGATTGGAGAAAGATATGATCAGGAGGGGGAAAGTGGAACATAAAATGTGGTTAGATGAGAGCTTTCTGGGGACCAAGGGAAAGTGAAACAATCTGGGATGGACAAAGAAGGCAAGATGGTGGGAGGGGGAATTGAGAGAGAATGGACCATGTATGAAAAGGAGAGAAGAGGACTCATGTTAGGGATGAGGTTAAGGAAAGGAAGAGGATGAGAGTACCCTGTATAATGGAGAAGGAAAGAGGAGAGAGATGGGGAGAAGGAGAGAGAATTGAGGATAAATGGAATAGGGATAAATACTGTCGATGGGGAGAGGGAAAGAGACTCAGGTGGCAGAACAGGGTAGAAACTCTGAGGAGGGTGGGAGAAATAGATTTAGGACTTAAGGATGGGAGGAAGAATCTGTGATGAGGGTGGGAGAGTGTGGAAAGAGGGGAAATGAGAAGTTAGGGAGGAGGTAAGAGACAGACAAGAGGGACTGGATGCCAGGATGAAATAAGTCACCAGTATAATAATGCCAGTTTCAGAATAAAGATCGATGTATTCATCAAAAGTTAGAGACTCCACTCCATTATTCAACAGAAGGATTCAAAAATACTCTTTTATATATTGAGGAGATCCTTGTCTCCTTTTATATAAAAAAAATCTCAGCACCAAAGAGCTAATCGTCAAGGCATATAATATCTTTAGCCAGGGACGTATGCTCCAAACGTCAAGGATCCTGAAAAACTCCTTTCTTATTATACCTTCACATCCACAAAGACCGCTTTAAACGTCACTCATAGCAAACTCATACCCATTGACCACAGATAGTCACACTTATCTGCTGTACAGAAATTCCCCTGCCAACCCTGGCATTTCTAAATGACTTCCTCAGGGGGATGATAATGGTATTTATTTATTTAACAGGTTTTATATACCGCTTTATCATTTCAATCAAAGCAGTTTACATTGAAATTTAAACTTGGTAATGTACATTAAACAGGGACATTGATAACTTGGATTTTTCTGAGGCAATGGAGGGTTAAGTGACTTGCCCAAGGCCACAAGGAGTGCTAGTGGGAATTGAACTCTGATCTCTGGGTTCCAAACCATTAGGCTACTCCTCCATACGTCTAGCGATCAGCAAATCAGAGGGACAACCAAAGAGTACCAATCAGTGCTCAATAGATCACAATAAAAAAATGTTGCGCATACGTCCCATTATTACAGCACAATTAATCAAATGCAAAAATTACCCTCAGTCATCAGTGGGTATGAGTTTGCTAAATGTGAAGTTTAAAGCAGATTTTGAGTAATGCTCTGTGGATGTGAAGGTATTAATAAGAAAAAGTTTTTTCAGGATTCTCAATTATTGAAGCGTATTTCTCTGGCTAAAGATATTCTATGTCTTGACGATTAGCTCTTTGGTGATGAGATCCTTTTCTCCTTTTATATAGAAAATCTCCTCTGTATATAAAGAGTATTTTTTGAACCCTTCTGTTGAACAGCGGAGTGGAGTCTCTAACTTAGGATGAAATAAGTGACAGGGAAAGAGAGTCAGAGGAAGGATAGGAGGGGAGGGGACAAATACAAAAGACAGAAATGGAGGACTTGGGAATGGGTGAAAGAAGGGGAATGGGAGGGGGTGAAGTGGGAGATAGACAGACAGCAGATAGGTAAAACTAGAGCGAGGAAGAAGGGCTGAAATCTTGTTATGGATAGAGAAGTAGAGGAGAGGGAGGTGGTACAAAGTTAAAAAAGGAAGATCAATAGCAGGATCAGATGGGAAGAAGACAGGAGAAAAGAGAAAAGATGGTAGAAAGGAAGGAAATCTGGAAAAAGATAGAAAAGAAAATGCTCAGATAATAAAGACAGAAAAGAAAGCATTTTACTTTCAATTTATGCAGTGGAACATGTCAGCTTTGGAAATGTGCATTTCTTATGCTGTATCCTAGAGTAGGGAATATAGGTGGAAATGCATTTCTGTTTGCTCTGTGTGATTTTAGAGCCGTGTCCCCCCCCCCCCCCCCACACACTCCCACCTGTTTGGCAGCTTTCTGTCCCCGATTCCAGCAATGTGGACAGAGCGGTTAGAAAAAATGCATTTTCAGAGTAGTGATCTGCATATGTCGGCTTTTAGAATTTATATCCTTTATCCTTATATTTTGCACAGTAAGGGGGAAATGTGTCACTGTTTCTACTTCTCTATTGATTCGTCGGCTTGGAAGTGATATTGTTGCTGTCATTACCCTGCCCCCCCCCCCCCCCCATCCATCCATCTGTAACTTCTCTTCCCTCTTCCACACCTTCTACTCAAACCTGGAACTAAGGCACCCCCCCCCCCCCTCCAACTTCACATAACAAGTGTTCTAGATTTACCCGCATACAATCTGGTAACTTAACTATGTGCAGAGACTCGCTTTTCAAGGTTCTCCATTCACTTTCTGTCTATACGTTTCTATTTTTGATTTGTGGTCTCTTATTTGGCATTAAGTAAGGGTCAGTCTGGTAAGGGATTCTGCTAACTGAGGGGATTTATAGCAGTTTGACTTGTTCTGTTTTTCTAATAGAAGGTGTATTGTTCTGGCCTCTTGTAATATTTTCATTGCTGCCTTTTCATATGTTCTCTAAATTATTTGCACAGAATTATAATTTTATTTTGTACACTGTTTGCTCAGAAGCACCAAATGTATGAAGCTGTTCCAATCAAATGATATCATCTACAACTTGTTGGTTGACTTTTGTATTTCAGAGAAACCCATTCCTTTACTGTATGGGCCTGTGGAAGTCAGACTGCAGGGGCACAGTGGCGTACCAAGGCTGGGGTGGTAGGTGCCTCCCGCCATGGGTGCTGGCTGGGAGCAGGGTGCACCCCTGCACTGGGACCAGGGAGGCAGCACGGAAAACGTACCAGAAAGCAGGCTTGCTGTGCTAAATCCTCTCCAGGCCCAGACACTTTTCTCTCTTTGCCAGGTCGGGAGAGAAGCGTGGCCGGACCTGGAAGCAATGTACCAAGCCAGCTTTATGGTAAGTTTGCCACCTTGCCTCTGTGAGTCTGGTGGGGATGGGTGTGCATCATTGCCTGCAGTGCCATGTTGTGTCAGGTGGGGGGCACATGCTGTGGGGAAGGGGGAGCGCTGGGAACGCCACTGCAGGGACACTTTCCAGAATGCAAAGATGTACTCTCTGCATAGAGTCTACAAAATTTCTGAAAGCATCTATTTATCTATCTATTGAGCATTTATATAGCGCTACTAGTCGTACACGGCCATGTACAGACATGTAAGAGACAGTCCCTGCTCGTCAGAGTTTACAATCTAGTCAAGACAAAACACAGAAGTCAGGATCTGAATGCAACAGTGAAGAGGTGGGTTTTCAACCTGGATTTTAAGAGGGCCAGAGAGGGTGCCTGACGTACAGACAAAGATAGCCTGTTCCAGGCGTAAGGTGCAGCAAGGTGAAAGGAGCAAAGTCTGGAGTTAGCAGTAGGAGTGGAGGGCATAGAAGTAGTTTGTTAGAAGAGCAAAGTTCCCGAAAGGGGTTGTAAGGAGAGATAAGCGATGAAAGGTAGTGAGGAGCCGCAGAGTGAATGCATTTATAGGTCAGGAGGAGTAGTTTGAACTGGATGCGGAAACGGATAGGGAGCCGGTGAAGTGACTTGAGAAGAAGAGTAATGTGGGTATAGTGAGGTTGGCAGAAAATTAGTCGTGCAGCAGAATGTTGAATAGATTGAAGGGGAAAAAGATGATTCAGAGGGAGACCAGCAAGGAGTAGGTTACAGTAGTCAAGAGGAGAGCGTTTTAGTAGTGTTTCAGAAAGGAAGGGGCAGATTTTACTAATGTTGTAGAGAAAGAAACGGCAGATCTTGGCTATGGGTTGGATATGAATGGAGAAGGAGAGAGAGGAGTCAAAGATAACCCCCAGATTGTGGGCTGAGGAAACAGCGTTATCCACCAAGACAGAGAGGGGAGGAAGAGGGGAAGCTTTGGGGGAGGTTATGGGTGGAAAGATAAAGAGTTCGGTCTTGGACATGTTCAGTTTCAGGTGGCGGTGAGACATCCAGTCAGCGATGTCAGAAAGGCAGGTGGAGATCCTGGTCTGGATTGTTGGAGAGATTACAGGCTTAGCATCTGTCCTCTCCCAGCACCCCCCTTCCCCCCCCTCTCTCTCTCACAAACACACCCACGCAGGGCAATGCTATGTACTCAGCATATGTACAGCTGAAAAGCAGTGTCACACACAAGGCATCTCAATGTATGTATAGTGTAAACACCACCTAATAATTAGAATGCTTTGTGAAACTCTGCAGTTAGACCAGTGGCTCCCATTCTGGTCCACCAGACACCCCCTGACAGTCAAATTTGCAGGATATCTACAGTGAATATGCATGAAATCGTATGCCAATCTATTGCCATCATCCTTTAGCTGTATGCCACAACAGAGTAGGATGTACATCTGAATAAATACATGCAAGGACCAGGAGTACAGGTTTAAATTGGGATTGTAGTCATTGTCACCATATTACTTACTAAGCTGCCTTAATTTTATTCAGGAAGATGGCATATAAATCCCGATAAAATAATTACAGTGAGGTCATGGCAATGCATACAGATCCTTCTCATGCATATTCATGAATATCCTGAAAACCCAACTGGGTGAATGTGTCCTAGGGACTGGACTGGGAACTATAGGAACAGACAGTAGCGGCCATTGATGCTTGTCTTCTGTTATACTAGCGTAAAGTAGATGCCACTTTAGTGACCAGGCAGTTAATGGGGATCTTTCACCAAGGCACTAGCCAACAAACAAATCATCATGTGATATTCCTGTCATATCTGTTGGTCTGTTGCAGTGCACTTATGGGTACTCGGGGTAAGGAGAGAACAGAAAATGGCTTTTTAAATGACCCTCTTTGTATCTGGCCAAAAGTTCCTCTAAGCGGTCTGGTACAATTCATATAATCAATGGACAGAGGGTGGCCAGGCCGTGAAAATAATCTGGATAGCAGAGATATTCAGCCACTCTGCAGATAATCTATAGGTTTAGTTTAAGTCCGCTGAAGAGCAGGCTTAAATAAAATGGATAGTAGTGCAGCAGTAACCATGCAACGTGCTGACCATGCACAGAGCAGCACTGACTATACATATTAACTTACACGCTGGTGCCAGTGTCTAAATTAACCTGGTCGCTGCTGCCACTTACTATCAGGATCTTGGTTTTCTTATTTTCTAAAATGTGCATTCTTTTAGCTTCCTTTTTATTAGAGGTTTATTTTCAACTATAAAGCACAGTAAAGTAACACACAATATCCACACCAGAAACACTGCACGTCACACTCTCTCGTTTCTTAAAGAAAAACACACCAGCAAGTTTGTGCGCAAATATTCTACATGAAGACAATATAATTCCTGCACTGCAGACTCGGCTATAGCAGTAACCAATTCTGACATTCACCTATGAAGTACACAACAATATCTTGACTGTCCGGTTGTTATATTAGATGTGGGAGGCAAAGGGAGAGGTAGAGAGAGGTGCTGAGTGAAGGACATTGTATATTTACCATTTTGAGATGGTAGAATACAAATGAGGCAGATTGTAAGCACTTGTGCTTTATCTCTGATAGCTGGGCAGTGAGGGTGGAAAAGCTGGTCTTTTTCTGCTGTCATCTGCAATTTTACTCTGCTGTGCATTGTCAGACGGCTGCCTAGGGTGAGAACTTACACAATCTTGACGATGCATATATTCATATGATTCTTGCAAGGTATTGTGGGTAATGTAGTTCATTCACTCCCAAACACAGCTGAAGACAATAATTGAGTTGTGTAACCAGTGGTAAGGCCAATAAAATACTTCTTTTATTGATGGGGTTTAATTCACCCAGCACAAATATGCTTGTTAGCAATATAAATGAGGTTACTTGCTTGCAGTGTTTAAATGGATAACATAAAGTCACAAAGCAAACCAGAAAACAACCTTCAGCTTGTCAGGCAATTAGCTAATGTTTTCTTAGCAAATAATTACCAAATAAAAAGGGACAAAGAAATGAATAAACTTTGCTTGTTAGGTTAACTTCTGCTTATTTTCCACGCAGATCCCAGCAGTGATTCTCCCTTGCTCACACACACAATCAGGTGCAGCTTTAATTACTATCAATTGACCAGCTGAAACCCTTTAGCTGGCTGGCTGCTACTGTGTGAACCCAAATCCTGCTTTAAGAGCTGTTTGCAGTGGAAATAAAGAACAAAGTTAGGTTTCTTTGTGATGGCTGAGGTGTTTGCTCACAGAAAGCTAGCAATAGCATTTAGATAGAGAACAGTCCATGTAATGAATAGTTTCATCTGCTGTATCTCCCCCTTCATCAATCAACATAGGGTCACTATCATACATTGGCACAGACGAGTCTTTCCATAAGGCATTATCATGAGAATGCTTATTCCCTTGCTGCCATTCACTATTATAGATAGGGTCTGGATCAGTGTTCATATCTGAGCCTCTCCTGCTATCATAATTCCTCTCTGTATATCCTGGCCAGTATATAATCCAGTTCTGATGTCCAGCCTTCCAATCTTGATCCCTGGAAACTGGATCTTCCCTCACATACCTTTTGGCATAGGTCTGAAAGTCCTTTCCACGTGCAGTCTTCTCTCTTCTAGGTAGCCACTGGTGATTCCTATCTCTGCCTTTCCATTCCTCTGGCTGACTCCAGTCCAATGGACTCTGCTGGCACTTGGAATACCTCCCAGTATGGGTACTGCCTTGCAGGGGCGGCCCAAGGGGGGTGCGGGGCCATGTGCGGAGACTCGGTGCGGGGCCTCATTTGCATAAGTGGCCTTATTTGCATAAATATTTGCATAATGTTACCATACACTAACTTTTAGTAAACATGTCTCTTAATGAGTGTATGGATAAAGAAAGACTAAAAGATTTCTACATTACTATAATCCAGTGCCAACCGCCAGGCACATTAGGAACTACTACAAACGCTGCCCATTTAGAACCCATAGCAAACCCGCTGTATCCTGACAGCATTACCAGGACTCACAAAGCACCAGTCCCTACCTATCAAAAGGAAACACTGCAAATATTAAACCAGTACATTTCAGAGAATACTGGGGAAAGAGAACAAGTGGCAATGTCAAATAGGAATTACATAAACAGAATACCTCAGCTCAGTTACACATGCAGAACATAGACCATCACCAAACAAGGAATCGCAATTTAGAAACAGGAAGGCAATAATTTAAACTGGGAACCCCAAAAGCCAAACTTGGAATGTACAACAACACTGTAGAAATAAAACTATAAATCAATTTCCTCTTGTACCAAACAAAGCGCAGATGTTAATGATGCACATTTCCCAGAACTTTCATATTCCAGTTAATAAATTCAAAATAAAGAGATATATTTCTACCTTTTGTGCATTTTTTTTCAGTTGCAATTGCTCCAGCCACTTTCTTCTGGTTTCTTCATGTTTTCTGCTAACTCTCCATCGTCTGCTGTCCATTTGTCCTTTCTTCTCTCTTCTAGTTTTCTTTCCATCCTCTCTCTCTACATCTGCTTTAACATACTAATCTTTATCCTTTTGCTCTTTCCTCATTCTTATTTCATCCACACAAATTTTACCCCTCCATCCTCAATCCCCACTTACTCTCCCAATACCCGGCCAATTGTAGATTTTTCATCCCTCCCACACAAAATATTTTTCCCCTCTCCATTTTACTCTCCCAGCCCCATCCCATTCTAATCCTCCCCCAACATCAGCTCCCTTCTAGTTCCAATCTCACCCAGCATCCATTCCCTTCTAGTCCCTGCATCAGCCCATTTCCAGTCCTAGCCCCCCATCAACCCATTTCCAGTCCTAGCTCCCCCATCCATTTTCAGTCTGAGTCCCTTCATCAGCTCATTTCCACTCCTAGCCCCCCATCTCTAGTCATTTCCTAGCCCCACCATCAGCCCATGTCAAATCCTAGCTCCCCTCCACTCAGCCCAATTCCAGTCCAAGCCCCCCCATGAGCCTACTTCCAGTTCTAGCCCCTCCATGAGTCCATTTCAATTCAAGCCCCCACCACAGCCCATTTCCAATCTTAGCTCCCCCCAACAGCCCATTTCCAGTCCTATCCTAGCTGCTCCATCAGCCCATTTTCAGTTCTAGCTCCCTTCCCTCACAGCCCATTTCCATTCCAAGCTCCCTCCCCATCAGCTATTTGCAGTTCAAGCCTCCCCGTCCACTCAGTCCATTTCCAGTCATAGCAATCCCCCAGCCCATTAGCAGTCCTAGCCCCCCATCAAACCATTTTCAGTTTAAGCCCCCCCCTATAACCCATTACCAGTCCTAACCCCCCATCAGCCCACTTCCAGTCTTAACCCCATCAGCCCATTTCCAGTCAGCCCCCCATAGCCCATTGCCAGTCCTAACCCCCCCCCCCCATCAGCCCACAGCCCATTACTAGTCCTAACCACATCAGCCCACCTCAAGTCCTAACCCCTCCCCATCAGCCCTTTTCCTGTCCTAGCGCCCCCATAGCCCATTAGCAGTCCTAACCCCCCCCCCCATAGCCCATTAGCAATCCTAACCCCCATCACCCTATTTCCAGACAGCCCCCATCAGCCCACAGCCCATTACCAGTCTTAACCCCCCCAGCCCATTTCCAGTCCTAACCCCCCATCACCCCATTTCCAGTCAGCCTCCATCAACCCCCAGCCCATTACCAGTCTTAACCCCCCCAGCCCATTACCAGTCTTAACCCCCCCAGCCCATTTCCAGTCAGCCTCCATCAGCCCCAGCCCATTAGCAGTCTTAACCCCCCCCCCCGCCCATTTCCAGTCCTAACCCCTCCCCAGCCCATTTCCAGTCAGCCTCCATCAGCCCCAGCCCATTTCCAGTCCTAACCCCCCCTCCAGCCCATTTCCAGTCCTAACCCCCCCCCCAAGCCCATTTCAAGTCAGCCTCCATCAGTCCCAGCCCATTTCCTGTCCTAACCCCCCCCCCTTGCACATTTCCAGTCCTAACCCCCCCCTTGCACATTTCCTGTCCTAACCCCCCCCTTGCACATTTCCAGTCCTAACCCCCCCCCCTTGCACATTTCCAGTCCTAACCCCCCATCACCCCATTTCCAGACAGCCTCCATCAGCCCCCCCCCCCCTTCCCTTCCCTTCCCTTCCGGCAAATTTAAAAACAAAAACCTGGCTCTAGCTGCTGCCGCGTCCGTCGCAGCAGCGGCAGAATGGCGTGTCCCGCGGGGCCCCCTCTCCACGTCGAGCCCTCTGCAAGGGCTTTCAGATTCGCGAAGGGAGAGTGCTCCCTCGCGTCTCTGTAAAGCCCGCAGGGGCTAATGGGAAATTTCCCATCAGCCCCTCGCGTCTAAAGGGGCTGATGGGAAATTTCCCATTAGCCCCTGCGGGCTTTACAGAGACGCGAGGGAGCACAACTCTCCCTTCGCGAATCTGAAAGCCCTTGCAGAGGGCTCGAAGAGGAGAAGGGGCCCCGCGGGACACGCCATTCTGCCGCTGCTGCGACGGACGCGGCAGCGGCAGCAGCTAGAGCCAGGTTTTTGTTTTTAAATGTAATTTAAAAAAAAGCAGAATGTTCTTTGCGCGGGGCCCCCTGAAACGCGGGGCCCTGTGCAAAAAACATTCTTGCTCAATGGACGGGCCGGCCCTGCTGCCTTGGGTTCTCCCAGACCTTCCAATGGCCTTTCTTCTCTTCCTTCCAGAGAGTTTCCTTCTTTCTCTATCCGCTTGGCTTCTGTTTCTCCAGGTGATGCTTAAACCTGTAGCTGGGCTGGAACTTGTCTCTGTGTCTGAAGCTCTTTCTGTAGCTGTTATCTGAAGAATAAGCTCTATTCTTATTCTGTCCTAATGTGTGCTCCTCCCTAACACAGCGCAGCTGTGTTGAATCAGGCCCTGCCCTTTGAGATAAGTGCTTAGGGATTACCTCATAGCTCTCTTGATTGCACACACGTTTTCTCACTTCAGCCCCCCTCATGGCTGCTGGAAACCTGGTGCATTCTGGGACTGGTAGTCTTTTATGTGAAAACTCTGTTTCCTTACTTCTACCAGAACTGACAGGTTGCTTGTTCAGAGTCACATCATCATTTCTATAGCTCCTACCTGAGCTATGATAAGCTTCCTTATCACAGCATCCATAGTAGCGTAGTTAAAGGTAAAATTGCTAGTATGTGCAACATGGTAAATGTGTCCTATGGATTTATTTATTTATTTATTTAGACAGTTTTGTATATCACCTTATCCTTCAATCAAAGTGGTCACAACATAATTGGGGGATACATTTAACACGAGGGGGATATGAGACACATACACTAATACTTACAGGGAACATGGGCAATGGAGGGTTAAGTGGCTTGCCCAAGGCCACAAGGAGCACCTGTGGGACTAGAAACCCCAGTCCTTCCGGCCCAAGGTTGCTGTCCTTTAGTGGGATTTGAACCCCTGACCTTCCGGCCTGAGGTAACTTGTCCCAACCACTAGGCCACTCCTCCCTCGGATTTGATTGCTGTCTTAAATTAATAGCTTACTCGTTCCATGGCATCTATATTATCCATAAGTTCCTTACACAATGAAAGTGGGTTAGAGAGTGCGTTATGGGTATACATTTCTTAAATCTTTTTTTATTTTTATGAGTATGCATTTCTTAGCTGGTACAATCAGTGTTCTAATAAGGTATTTTTATTTGTGATTCAAAAAATGGACAGTAGCATATTTCCTGTCCAAAATCTTAGTAAGCATGCCACTGACAGTGAGGCCAGAGAGTCAGTGTTAGTGCTACATGCTGCCACATGCAGGAACCCAGGTTCAGTGGTAACAGAGCTCAGATCTTCTACGCCCCATGTGGGCTGGAGATGCTGCAGAGCTCGTATTTAATTCCTTTTTTTTTTCTTTTCAAAGAAAACACAATTTGAGTGGCACAGCTGTCTTTCAAAATAATACCCTTTATTTATTCCACAACAATGTATGACTAGAAAGAATTTGTCTCTCCTCTCTTGGTTTAGACCAGAGGTTCTCAACCCAGTCCTCGAGACATGCCTAGCCAGTCAGGTTTCAGGATAATCACAATGAGAATGCATGAGGTAGATTTGCATACACTGCCTCATTGTATGCAAATCTCCATCAAACATATTCATTGTGTTTATCCTGAAAATCTGATTGGCTAGGTGTGTGAGGAGGACTCAGTTGAGAACCCCTGGTTTAGACTATTAATGCCATCCCATTCTCTTTTCTTACCACCAGGTGGCGCCAACACCTCAATAAGCTAAACTAATTCTAATGATTTGTAGAAGAAAATCTTTTGGTTATAAGAGAAGCCATAAGGACAGTTGCATTTTATACTAGGCTTAAAACATTTGTGAATTGCTTTGAGACCTACACTCCCTACATTAGGTAAGCAAAACCTAAACTAAGGGCAGCATTATCCTTAGCTCAAGCTGCCCTGAGCCGACAAAAGGAATGTAGCTCAGGAAAGCAAGTCACAAACCTCTGATATCATACAGAAACCAAGTTCCTGCTCTTAAATGTCTCTGTAGTGCTGAGTTGTAAATTCATTGTCCTCCTCCACATAAACCAGATTGTGCATAGATTATTTGAAAAATAATAATTCTGTTCTAGCACAACACTGCACAAGGTAATCCACAAATTCCTGTTCCTTCCTCAAAGAATCTATATACTTAAATTTAAACAAGTGGAGGTTAAGTGACTTACTCAAGGTCCAGAACAAGTAATAAAGAGAGGAACCAAAAGCAGGGTCTGTGGGATTTTCAGGCATTTCCTTATACTGAGGGGTGCAAGGGAGACGTTTGTCCCATAGCAATGAAAGTACTTTCCCCTTTACACGGTCATGTTCATTCAGTCTCACTGCTGAAGAGTGACCCATAGAAAGACCTCTTGTCTCTTTCTTTGGAGCTAGTTCCTGATTTTTGGAGCACCTGAGGTGTATTGTAATGGTTTCCTTGTACTTCATGTTCAGGGTTACCACAGCAGAGAGTGAAAGGACTCAACAAACTGAACTCACGAGAGTCTGGGTACACATCTGACTCACACCAGAGGAGTGTTTTTGGGCTCAGCAAGGGATATAAACCAAGCTGCCATGACATGCTCAACAACTCTGCAATTGGGAAATGCTTCCTTGGCCATGTTGCTGGGAGAGAGACAGGGCAATCTAGTAACAAGTTGAAAAGAGCATCCTTCCAACATTGCAGAAAGGTCCGTGTCATTGAGTGACTGGGTGGACATGATGCGTGACAGGGAGAAGTGACTGCTCTGTGGATGAATGGTGAGTAACCTGTCAGTCATCCATGTTTTTTCTATTCATCCCTTACACTCTGCTCCCCTCCTTTCTATTCCATTTTCCATTTCTGATGTTCTTCTCCTTCCATCTCCTCTCACCTCACTGGCCCTTCCGTGGGTCCTGATCATCTTCCTCCTCTTCTTCCAGCAGGAGGGTTGAAAGCCCCACTGGCACTTTGGGTCACAGTTGCATTGCCATGTACCCTATTGCTCCTCTTCCACTAGCATGGATTGGAAATTCTATTGACACTCGAGGCTGATTTCGGCCACTGCACATGTACACGAAACATGGATGTATGGACCAACAGACAGACAGACATAGTCTTGAGAAGAGATGCCATCGCTTTTATGCAAAATACGCCTAAAATGATTAGAATGATTGCATGTGAAAAATTATATAATAAGGGGGTCATTCTGTGCAATGAATAGCGGGGATGGACGTCCCGTTCGGATGTCCATCCCTGCTATTTGTACCCCCACCCGATCACGTCTAACTTCCATGCTCGTTGTACGGGGAAGTTAGACAAGGGCGGGGAAGGGGCGGATCGGGGGCAATGTTAGGGCAGGCTGTGGGTGGTCGTCGGCCCTGTTTGTCCAGGACCGATGGCTTGAACAGGGAACTTATTCCACCACTGAGGTGGAATAAGTTCCCCGAGCAGGCAGCAGATGGCAGGAGGGGGCAGAGAGCATTTCCCGTAGCCCAACCCTGGCCTTGGGAGGCCAGATCGGGGTTGGGCTGTGGGGAAAGCAGTTCAGGAGCTGGCAGCCGGGGATTGCGGTTTTACAATGGAGTCGCAGTGCCATGGCAACCAGACACCATGGCTCTGTGGCTCTGTTGTAAAGCCCAGACTGAGTTAGTCGGGCAAGGCCTGTATGTACAGGCCGAGCTGAATCGCGGTCCCAGTCTGCATGTACAGGCCTGTTTGCGATTCTGATCCCGCAGGGCTAGACGTGCCCTGTGGGATCAGAATCGCGACTTCCTCTGTGCATCCGGTTCTGATCGGGCGCACAGAGGGTCTGTACGTCCAGGATGGAATCGGACTCTAAATGTTTGCGTGTGTGTAGCAGTGTCCCTTTAAACAGTGAGATTGTGAGCATACTATTGGTGTAGAACCGATCACATTGGTATGAAATGGGAACTGGATGGCTCAGGGGATTGGTCGTAGTGTTGGAGAACTTTCCCCACTTCTGGGCCTCTGGCTAAAATCCAGTTCCAGAGGCCATAGCAGAAGGATACACATTGTGACTCAGGTCAGGTTCCTATGAAGCTGTGAAAGTTGCTGTGCATCTGTCACCAAGGGCACCAAGAGTAGGCAACTGCTAGGGGCCACCAACCTTAGGAGAGCAGCCATCCAATCACTGGAAGCCCACCTCTTTTACTAGAAGTGGTGATCTGATTTTCCATGGCCCTGATGTTTATTTTAGGGCAGCCAGTGATGTAGCATCGAGAGGGGATCCCTCTTGCCCATTGCAACTTGTGATTTATTATTTTTTTATTTATTTCTAGATAAATACAAATAAAACATTTTGGAAGTGACAGCCCCAGTTGTCTCAATACCCTTGAGCTGTCAGAAGGTTCAATCTGTCACTGCTCAACATTGACTCATGACGGATACAATGAGAGATTAGCCTGGAATGAAACTCATTGATGGGCCTTGAATTTACATTGATGAAAATAACCATGTGTGAGGAGAACCGGGTAATTTTCAATACAGTCACATTGGGAAGTGCTGGGAAATCCATGAATACATGGGATTTTCATGTCCTTCCTTCCATCTTAGTTACAACTATATTAACAAGCAGGTTTTTTACATACAGGTTAATTCCACGTGTTAAACTACTTGTTAAATGATCACCTTCAGACTTCAATGGGATTGGGTTTAAATGTAAGCCATGGTGAATATTCTAATCAGCAAAGATTAATATGTTTTTTTGGATAAAGCAAGGTGGTGCCATGTTAGTCCACTTTAATGATTGATAAATAAAAAGAGAAAATAAGGTAATACCTTTTTATTGGACTAACTTACTGTCCTGATCTGAGGATGAAGGCTTTACATTATCGGATTAGCTTTTGAAAGTTATCACATTTTTTTTTTTTTTTTTGAGTTTCTGTTTTAATTTATCAACCATAAGTATTTTTGGAAACATGAAATTTTGGGATGAAACTGGCTCTCAAATGATCATTTCATAGAGCCAATTATGCAAGTCCAATAGGAACCACAGTATAGGAAATAGATGCCACCCCCACAGTTCTTGTGAGTGCACGGCGTTCTCTCTCTCTCAAGAGTCTCATACTAACTACAGGTGAGCACTGAACTAGGAAACCTCATGATTCTTCTAGTTACCCAGGTGGACTTTTATTGTGGATTTGATATTGGGGGTCTGAATTATGACTTGCTTCTGGTATGAAAATAATTCAGTAGAATTCCTTTATAGCGCCTATTTTTCCTTTGACTTGTCTCCCTTAATCTTATATAATTTAATTTTAAACATTTATATTCCACTTATACAAAACAGATTATAGCATAAAACAAAGCATATTAAATAAATATACATTTCAATCAACTCCCCTCTAAACACAGATTTCTATACACAGTACAAGTTGGGGTCAAGAGGAAATGCAGCATAAACTCCACTAGCTGGGGTTGGTGAACTGTTCTGCTTTTCTTAGGGGATGAGATTACGGTTCCCTCCCCAACTCTTGCTGGGTACCTTCACGTGGTGACCCTGTTGTACAAAATCTATAAAGCGCCACGCACGTAGCACTGCACAGTTAACCTACAAGAGGTGGCCAACATACAAGAGAGAGTCCCTGCCCGTCGGTCATGCTCATCGGAGCTTACAATCTAGTTAGAACAGTACAGAGCATTAGTCAGTTCTGCGCAAGGTATGGTGTGGTACAGTTTGGTCTATAGTATGGTCATAAATGTTGATGGGGGTTAGGATAAGATGAGGATGGAAGTCAGGATCTGAATGCAACGGTGTAGAGGTGAGTCTTCAACCTGGATTTGAAGAGGGCCAGGGAGGATGCCTGGCGCACAGACGCAGGTAGGCTGTGCCAGGCGTATGGTGCAGTAAGGTGAAAGTGCAGTTGGGAGTTCGCGGTGCGGGTGAAAGGCATTGATAGAAGTAATTTGTTAGCAGAACGCAAATTTCAAGAGGGGATGTAAGGAGAAATAAGAGATAAGAGGTATTGAAGGCCATAGAGTGAATGCATTTATAGGTGAGTAGGAGAAGCATGAATCGGATGCGGAATTGGACAGGGAGCCAGTGAAGTGACTTGAGAAGAGGGGTAATGTGGGCATGGCGAGGCTGGCAAAAGATTAGTCGAGCAGCGTGATTTTGTGTAGATTGAAGGGGAAGGAAGTGGCTCACCAGGAGACCAGCGAGGAGTAGGTTGCAGTAATCGAGGCAAGAGGAGATTAAGGAGTGGATAAGCATTTTGGTAGTGTGTTCAGAGAGGAAGGGGTGGATTTTGCTAATGTTGTAGAGAAAGAAGCGGCAGGTCTTAGCTACAAGCTGGATATGAGCGGAGAAGGAGAGAGAGGTGTCAAAGATAACCCCTAGATTGTGGGCCGAGGGAACAGGAAGGATAGTAGAACCATCCACATGGACTGAGAGAGGGGGAAGTGGGGGGGGAGGAGTTGGGTGGAAAGACAAGGAGTTCAGTCTTGGCCATGTTCAGTTTCAATCGGCAATGAGACATCCAGGCAGCGATGTCCGAAAGACAGGCAGAGATCTTGGCCTGGGTTGCCAGAGAAATATTAGGTGTAGAGAGGTAGATTTGGGAGTCATTGGCATAGAGATGGTACTGAAAGCCATGGGAGGAGATAAGCGCGGCAAGACCTTGGGTATAGAGAGAGAAAAGGAGGTGGGCCCAAGACAGATCCCTGGGGTACAGCTACATGGAGAGGGGTAGGAGAGGAGGAGAAGCCACTGGAGCATACACTGAATGAGCGATGGGAGAGGTAGGAGGAGAACCAAGATAGTACGGAGTACCTGAAGCCAAGTGAGGAGAGGATGGTGAGGAGAAGGTTGTGGTCAACGGTGTCAAAGGCAGCAGAAAGGTCAAGAAGGATGAGGATAGAATAGAGGCCCTTAGATTTAGCCAGGAACAGGTTGTTGGTGACTTTTGTGAGTGCCGTTTCAGTGGAGTGTAGGGGACGGAAGCCAAATTGTAGTGGATCCAGGAGGGCCTGGGAGGTGAGGAAGTCGAGACAGCGATGGTGGACTGCTCATTCTAATAGTTTAGATATGAAGAGAAGGAGGGAGATGGGTCGATAGTTAGAAGGGCATGTGGGATCAAGTGAGGGTTTCTTGAGGGGTGTGACAACAGCATGTTTGAAGTCAACGGGGACAGTTGCAGTGGAGAATGAAAGGTTAAGAATATGAGTAATGGAGGGGACAATGGTGAGGGAGATGGAATGTAGGAGATGGGTGGGGATAGGGTCTGATGAACAGGTGGTGGGTTTGGAGGAGGACAGAAGGAGTGTGGTTTCTTCTTCAGAGATCGGAGGGAAGAAGGAGAGGGTGGTAGGGGGAGTATGGATGGGGGAGGAGAATTGTGGAGGAGGGGAGGTAGATGAGGGAGTAGGGAATTGGAGGGTAATCTTGTGGATTTTGTCGTGGAAGTAGTCGGCTAGGGTTTGGGCAGAAAGGGAGAGTGGGATTGGGGATGGGGAGACCTTGAGGAGAGAATTGACGGTATTAAAGAGACGGCGAGAATCAGAGGCAAAGGAGTTGGTCAGATGGATGTAGTAATCTTGTTTGGCAAGTGCTAAGGCTGACTGGAAGGAGCCAAGCATGAATTTGAAGTGTAGAAGGTCTTCCGGGGAGCGGGATTTGGACCAAGCTTGTTCAGCAGAACGGGTGCAGATGCGTAGGTAACAGATTGTGGGTGAAAGCCAGGGTTGGGGAGTAGATAGATTTAAAGGACGTGGAGTGGGAGGGGCAAGAGTGTCAAGGGCTGAGGATAGTGTAGCATTGTATGAAGATAATGCCTCGTCAGTGGACTTGGAGGATAAAATGGAGGAAAGAGATGGAGAAATGGTGGAGGAGAGAGTCAGGGGATCAATATTATGAAGGTTTCTAAATAGGTCGGAGGAGACAGGACGAGGTTGGGACGGCGGAAGCTGAAGAGTAAATGTTAAGAGGTGATGGTCAGATGAGGGAAGGATTGATTTGCGGAGGTTTGAGGGAGAGGAATTGGAGAAGAGTATTAGGTCAAGGCAATGGCCATGTAGGTGTGTGGGGGCAGTGGAGCAAAGTTGGAGGTTGAACAAGGCGGTAAGAGCGAGGAACTTTGAGGCATGGGGGTCGGAGGGGTTGTAGATGTGAATGTTGAAATCGCCAAGAATAAGAGTAGGGGAGGAGGGATCCATAAAGGGAGAAAGCCAGGAGGTGAGGAAGGTTGATTTGGATTTGTCGGGTGGGCGATAAATAACAGCTACTCGGAGGGGAAGTGGTGTGAGGAGGCAAATGGAGTGGACTTCGAAGGAGAGGGGGGAGTGTGATTGGGGTGGCAGGAGGGGTTGGAATTGGCAAGAGGGAGAGAGTAGGAGGCCGATGCCACCACCGCGACCAGTAGATCGAGGTGTATAGCAGAGAGAGGCAATGGATGTGGTGTCTTCTGGGGGGAGCCAGGTCTCGGTCAAGGCAAGAAGATGTAGGGCATTAGAGAGAAAAAGATCATGAATAAAAGGGTTTTTTTTTAATGACTGAGCAAGCATTCCATAGGGCGCATGAAAACGGGAGAGTGGAGGGGGGAGGAGAGGGATATGGATAAGGTTGGATAAGTTACGTGTGGATTTCTTATCAGAGTAGCGTGGGGGTCTATTTCTAGGGTAATACCGAGATTTAGAGGGAGAAGGGGGTGGGTGGGTAAGTCTGGGTGTGTGTGCTCTCCAAGAGGGACATGAGGGAGGGAAAATGAGGGGTAAGTTGATGGTATCAGGTAGGTTATGTGAGGGATTATTTTTGGGGGTAGGGTTGGAGTTGATATCTATGGATGAGTGATTGTGGGATGAGTGGGGGAGGGTGGAAGGAGGGAGGAGTGGGATGTGGATGAGGTACGTGAGGAACCTTTTTTAGTGTGAGAAAGAAAGAAAGAAAACGGGGGGGGGGGGCAGGGTTGGGGTTGATATTACCTGATGAGAGGAGAATGAGTATTAGAGAGTGAGGTAAAGTGGAGATAGTATGGCGGAAGCGAGGGTGGGGCTGCCTTAAAGAGAGGGGGCTGGTTGAATGCGGGGATGGTGTGAAGAAGCTCAAGAGCAGATGCTAGGCTAGGGTGCAGAATGGAGGGAGAAGTGAGGAAGATAGGGGGAGGGTAGGGGGAAGAGGAGGGAGGGTGTTGATAGGAGGGGAGGCAATTGGGGAGGATAAGGAAGAGGACAATGAGATGTGGGGTCATGGTAGTGGGCAGCAAGGTCTGAGCAAGCAATGGGTAGCAAGTTCTATGCAGGCAATGGAGCAAGTTCTATGCAAACAATGGGTAGCAGTTCAATGCAGGCAGTGAGTAGCAATTCTATGAAGGCAGTGGGTAGCAAGTTCTAAGCGGTTAATGGAAGGGAGATCAATGCCAGCAGTGGGATGCAAGACAAACGGCGAGTAACTTGACAGAATAGGGGTGGTGCTCGTGAGATAGTTGGGGTCAGGAGGTGAAGTGTGGAGGAGCGGACAAGTCAGCTCGACCCCGGCAGCTATGGAGATTTGAGCAGTGGGTAGCAGTAGAAGGTGCTGGATGTATAGGCCACGCCTTTGGCTACCGCCTAAGGGCCATGCCAAAGAGCCCTCTGGCGAGGCCCTCAGGCGCGGGTCCGCCCGATGGCACCTTCAATTTTAAAGTACAATTGAAGTATGGTAGGAACGAAAAAGAAAAATATATACTGGCTGCTCATTACCCAGGATAAAAGATGCCCACCTGTAGCTTACACACTAGGGCTAATGATGGTGATTGCGATAGTGCAAATATAGATAATTTCTGTGCCACAGATAAAGGCCATAATGAGCATGTTCATGGATCCACTGTGACAGGAGATAAACCACGTAAATTAATGACAAAGTTAAGGGGATTAACTGCAGTTAGGAGGATTTCTGCAGATAAGGAGGCGATACTGTACTGCTACTTTTATACTAGCCTTAGCAGTAAATCTGAGAGACTGAGATCACACTCCCCTTATCCTGGCTTAGAAGTGAGGTTCATGACTGGCATGTTAAGTGCAAAACTAATCCATTTGGAGAAACTGCCCCGTAACAAGTTTGAACCTTTTGTGCAATAAGTAAGATTGCAATGTCACCCCAATAAGTTAGATACCAAAAATCTTATAATCTCTATTTTCATAGTTCTCGATAAACGTCACTGATGTGATTCAAATCTGAAAGAATTGTCTGAGAATCTAGTTTTTAACGACATTTTCCTAAATACATAGTTGGGGTATTTTAGAAGTCCTATTCGTGATTTGGATGTTTGAAAATGGGTCTGCAGATGTCCAAATCATGAGGATGTCCCTGGAGCCATTTTAAATACTGGGGAGGGGTGACCTGCACGGAGCAGCAGGTGCACCTACTCTTGCCATCTTACTGGGCAGACTAGATGGACCATACTGGTCTTTATCTGCCGTCTTTTACTATGTTACTATGTACCTAGCATGGGGATTGTCCAAGTAGAAGGGAGTGTGCCGGAGGAGCAACAAATGGCACAAGGATGTCTGATCCTGGTTGTTGAGGCGCCTGTGCTTATTCCTGCTCCTGTCCACAAATGAGGAGCAAAAATGTGTTTGTTTTATGGTGGGGAAAGGGCACAATGCACTGTCGTCATCACAGTCAATATTTCTTGGCCAAAGAAGCCAGCATGTAAATACAGACCCCAAACAGATTACTAATTTGCCACCTCATGTCTGTCTGAAATGCCGCTGACCTTGGATGTCCCCCTTCCTGGAAATGCCGACCGGGATGTCCAAGAAGCCATTTTTGCTCCCATTGTTTTCTCAGACATTTTGCTCTGGATGTCCCAGATTGCACCTGGATGTCCTTTCTAAAATACCACTCATGACTTCCACAGATAAAGCGTTCCACTCTGTTGCAACTCTATAATTAAACCACTTGTTCATAATATGGTTATAGATCAAATGTTTTGATGGGGGAATGGAAAAGTCTGCCTATTTGCAGATGACATGAAAATTTGCAACAGAGTGGACAACATGAGGAAAGATCTAAAAAACTGTGGAAGAATGGTCTAATGTTTGACAGTTACGATTTAATGCGAAGAAGTGCAGAGTTGTATACTGGGATGCAGAAATCCAAGGGAATTGTATGCGACAGGGGGAGAGGGGTTGGTGTGCACGGACCAGGAGAGGGATCTCAGAGTGCTAATGTGTGAGGATCTCAAGGTGGTGAAAAAAATGTGGCAAGGAACTAGCCAAAGCCAGAAGGATGCTGGGCTGCATACACAGAGGAATACCCAGTAGAAAGGAGGAAGTATTAATGCCCCTGTAGAAGTTGTTGGTGAGGCCTGTCAAACCTTCACCCACTCCCCAACCTTGTGAGCTAAGGAGGGATAGGCCTTGTGTAGTTGTGGGGGCCAAATGAATATACGGTGACAAGAAAATTTATTTGTCTTCAAGGATTTTTATTTCCCCGCTCCGTGAGAGAGACAGGAACAGAAAAGATCAGTAAATCAGGAATCATGCAAACAGAGGCTTACAGTATTGTGCTTCAACAAAACTTCTCATATGGAAAAACACATTGCTTCATGTGTTTTCTCCGTGCAATATATACAGGTGCTCAGGTAAGAAGTGTATTTGCTCTCTTTAGCAATTATATCACAGTCCAGCATACATTCAATGTTAGGATATGCTTTCCTTTCAATGGCACTAAACAATACTTCTTGTCAGGTACTTTTTTAGCAATTCTGGATTAGCATAACCAGAATAAAAGTCAGGTATAATCATTCAAGCTTTTGTCTCGTCGGTTCTCTCTATTAATCCTACAGAGCAATCCATCGGTTGATTGATGTCAATCATGGGCACTTGGGCTTGGGGAATACTCTTGCCTTCAGGATTATTCACTGCTTGAAGAATAGCTTGTTGTGAAATGACTCTTTCATTCAAGAGTTGTCTAAGGTCACTTAAGAGTTGTTCTGCTTGTTTCCTAGCAGGACTCAACGGTAAAGCTTCTCCTTGTTTAAACAGCTGATTATCTGCATCTGGTGAGCAAACACTGCTTTCCTTATTCAGACAGTCTATGCCCGAGGTAGAGATTCCCTTCCCCCACTTCTCTCTGTTAATGAATGGTGGAATCTCACGTTCGTTTGCAGCAGCTCTATTTCTAAGGAAGGCTTCAAAAGTAAGACTTTCTACATCAGGATAACCTGGTCTCTTTGTAAACAGCTGGGCTGTATTTCTTTCCTCAGCTTGTTTGTTAAGAACAGGTATTACTGGCTGAGTAAAACTTGGCTTGCATGGAGAGTTTCCAGGGTAAAACAAACTTCCTTTATATCCCCTGAAACTATCCTCTCCACTATAAACAGGAGTCTCTCTTCCTGGCATATAACACTTATCAGAAGGATTAAAAATAGCAGGTACCTTCAAATGAGACTGCTCAGGAACTGTCTTGCCAGCATGCTTTTCTCTCCAGGGATAAAAACTGCTTTTCAACAACGTGTGCTTTTCTCCTCGTGTTGGATTAGCTTCCCTTCTGTTGCAGCTTGGCACAGCTTCTGTAGCCAGGTCAAAGGGTTCTGCAGTCTGTGGAACTTCCTGCCTTCCCAATACCTCTTGCTTTCTCTCCTGTGGATTTAAAGCAAACTCTCTCCTCAATCCACTAGCAGTACTTACTCCTTCATTCCTTCGTGACCAGCCTCTGGCTTGGTCCTGTTCCTCCATTCGTTCTAGTCCTTCTGCTCCTCTCTCTTGAGTGTTCCCTCTCTCTGTTTAAGAAGGATCCCTTACTCTGGGATGCCCGCCTCCTCCTAGGGCGTGCCCAATCCATAGCTCCGCTTCTCTCCTCCTCTGAGGTGAGCTGATTGGCTGCCTGAAGGCTATGCTGAGAATGGGAATTTCTTCTTTTCCCTGCAATACTGGACTCTACCAGGGGGTCAGTATCGGTCTCCATGGCCTCGGCGCCTGGCGCTGCGTCACAGGCCTCAGTTTTCCGTTTTGGAGACCGTATCTGACAAAGGATATGAAAAGACTTGAAACAGTTCAGAGGAAGGCAACCAAAATGATTTGGAGCCTGCGCCAGAAGATGTATGAGAAGAGACTTGAAGACCTAAATATGTATACCCTAGAGGAGAGGGGAAATAGGGGAGATATGATATAGACTTTTAAATATTAAAAAGGTATCAATGAACAAACAAACCTTTTTCAAAGAAGGGGAAACTGTAAAACTAGAGGGCATATGATGAAATATCAAGGCAGTAAACATAAAAGCAACATCAGGAAATACGTTTTCACTGAAAGAGTGGTGGATGTTTGCAATGCCCTTCCAATGGAGGGTGGTGGGGGCAAATACAATGACAGAATGCAAAATGGAATGGGGCAGACACAGCGGATCCCTTTATAGCAAGAGGATAAAATCAAAGCAAACTTAAGTATCTTTTATACTCAATAAATAGAGGGGGGCTGACCTGCAACGAGCAGCAGGTACTACCCTAAACACAGGCGTAGACGGGGGGGGGGGGGTGACCTGCACGGAACTGCAGTTATAACCACTCTAGCCACCTTGCTGGGCTGACTAGATGGACCATACTGGTCTTTATCTGCCTTCATATATGGTATTATGTTACTATGGAACCGCAAACATACCCTCATTTACTAAACACTGCACTCTTGAGGAGATAATGTCCACCAGAGAAGTCCTATACTTAGTGAGGCTTTCCCTGTGTGCCAAGGAAACAAGGTCTTCCACCTGTAAGGTTATCTCTGGAACCGAAGCCCGCATGGTACAGTCTGAAGAGAGAGTCTTCCTGACAGTCATACCTGCTGCCCAAGACACAATTGTTTCTACAAACCATTTGATCTGCTTTTCATCAATGACGTTAAAGGACCTTACTGACCTCCAGAGGGCTAATGCAGAAAGCCAAGAGTCAGAACTCTGTGCTATTGCAAGTATTAAAAAAGTAAATCTGCACCCTAATGCAGTAAGCATATAGGCTCTGAGCAAAAATGTGTGCTAACCTGGAGTGCACAGCAGATGCATCCGCCTAGTGGCAGCTGAGTTTTTGTATTGGCCCCTTGATTTGCTTGCACATAAATCCATGCGCGTGCTGGAACGCTATTCTGTGTACACAATTTTTGCAGAACCGTTATTTTTGCTCAGCACGTGCGCGGATGTAGCCAACTGCTGATGCACAACAATACCACATGTCTTTGTTCCGCCACACCTCCCACTCAGTACAGTACTGTCTCGTCAATCAGTACCAATAATCAAAACAACCTCACAATCATAAACTCTCCTAAGGAAATTGTAGCCCATCTGATGAAATAGAAAATTCAACGGAACCTCAGGAAAGTATCAATACGCTGCCCAGAAATGTATTTTTTTAGAATGTTTTTTCAGTAGTATGCAAATAAAATGTGATGACCTCTAAACACGTATCTGAGCAAAGGAATAAATACAGACTGCACCAGGGAATTCACTCCCTATTGCAGCGAAGAAAATTTTAACTCTCTGCATACAAGACTCACGGTGAGTTAAATTTTTCTGCCCAGCTACAGCAAATGCAGCACCAGGCGCTCCTACTCTTGCCATCTTACTGGGCAGACTAGATGGACCATACTGGTCTTTATCGGCCGTCATTTATTATGTTACTATTCATTTTAAAATGAATCCTCTGATGCAGTCAGTATTTCTGACGCAACTCCAGTTGGGCCTGGAACGTTGAATCATGTTTTTCAGAGCAGAGTATGCAAAAGCATTGCATTTATTTATATCTTATCGAGATGTGTTTTTTGATTGTTGGCATTTATGTCTAGATCTCCTTATTTGAAGTTTTTGGTATTTCAATGGTAGGCCTCTTCAATTTATTTATTTAACATTTTTTATATGCCGCCTTTCAGATTCTCAAGGCGGTTTACAGTGAACGTAACTTTGCTTACATGGAACTTTTCATCAGAACTATTTACAATGTCAAATATCAACAGTGCTTACAGATAACATTTTAACTATTTACACTGGAGCTTGAGCTCTTACAGAGGCTTAGGGTTTTACCAATTGGCTGTATGCTGCAATAGCCGGTACAATTACTTGACTTGTATGGTATTGAAGTGCTCAGTAAATAGATGGGTTTTCAAGTATTTCCTGAAGTCAGTTATATCATTGGCTGCTCTGAGTTGGTGTGGAAGGGAGTTCCATAGGGATGGTAAGTAGAGTTCGAACACTCTATGTAGTGCATTCTGAGAGGTGCCCGTAGGTATCATCGAGGTTGCAAGGGAGTTTTGGTGCTGTGTCCTCCTTGATCTGTTGTCTGGGACTCTTCTGATTACGTTTTCTAAGCAGCCGGCAGATTGATTGTGAAGAATTTTGAATGCCATCATTATTGCCTTATATTTCATACGTGAACTTATGGGGAGCCAATGGAGAGATTCAAGTATGGGGTGATGTGGTCGCGTTTATTAGTTCTGGTGATTAGTCGGGCTGCTGCGTTTTGTGCCAGTTGTAAGGCATGGATTGCGCATTTGTGTAAACTGTGTAGGATTAGATTGCAGTAGTCAAGGTGCAGTGTAATTAGCACCTGACATACAGAGTGGAAGTGGTTGTGTTCAAGTAAAGGTCAGAAATTTTTCAGAAACTTCATTTTGTAATATACTAATATACTTTTGTGGTTGTGTTGCTGATGTGGGATTGGAAAGTGAGTCTCTGTTCAAGGTATACTCCTAAGTATCTTACCTCGCTCTTTACCGGGATTGATCTGTTTCCTATTGGTAAGGTGTCGGGGAGGGGGGGGGGTTAAATGTGGTATCTCTCGTGATTATGAGGACTTCTGATTTCTTGTAGCTGATTTCCAGATTGCGTTGTGATAACCATTCAGTGACTGCTGTCATGCATGCTGAAAACAAAGTCGGAAAAAGTTGTGGGTCCTTCATTTTTCTTTTCTTTTTTTTTCTTTTTTTTTAATTGATTTCCAAAATGCATTTAGACAATACAAGCAAGGTCAATCCAGAACAAACTACCACATTAGATGTACAAACATCAAAAAGAAAATAGACTCAGATAGAGCCCACATTAAGAAACTTGGCTGAGTATTAACTAAAAAAGATCAATAAGTAGTGAGGAAAATAAGACACAAGGCCCATGAAAAAGGAGGCTATATTACTCCTGGATGCCCTGAACCTCTACCAATGCTTTCCGCTTCTCTATCAAAAAACTTTCCAAATGAGTAACATCAGTGAAAACATAAGAGACACCCTTTAAAGTAATAATAGATTTACATGGGAAACGAAGAAAAAAGGAAGCGTCTCCCAGAGATAATACCTGCGGCTTTAAGGCCAGAAAAAGCCTTCGCCTGAGCTGGGTGTTATGTGATACATCAGGAAAGACATTAACAAGATGACCACAAAACTTAGTAGTCTTATGCTTGAAAAACGCACGACGTACACGCTGCTTAACATCCCTAGACAAAAAAGTCACTAACAAAGTAGATTGAGTGTCAATTATATCCAGGGAGTCCTCTAAGAGGTTAGAAATAGAAGGCTCAATTGCGTCAAACTCCCCCTCAATAGGATTAACCCTCTTAGAGCTGGGGGAAATATAATAAAGCTGAGAAACTTCTATGGAATCAGTGAATAAAAGCACTTCTTTAAGGTACTTGTCTAATACGATTTTTGGAGTGAGGAGTTTAGAATTAGGGAAATTCAAGAAACGGAGATTGCAGGAACGTGCTGAATTCTCCATCGCTTCAATTTTATTATGAAGAACTAGTGAGTCTTTAATACTCGCAGCCTGAGCTGCATGTAGAGACACAATCTGGCTCTCCAATTTAGAAACAGCAGTATCAAGCAAAACCATTTTACCATCTAATTGCTGTAAAGAGACAACAGTCTCTTGAGAAAATTTAGACAAAGAACCTAAAGTACCCGCAATCTTATCGTCAATGGACTTCAAAACTCCCCAGACATCCTTCAGTGTAATCTCAATATCGGGAGATAAAGTCGAGAGCGCAGCAACACTACTCGACATACCTGAAACAACCGGTTGAGGTAAACAAAAAGAAACGTTTATATCCCTTACCTCATCAGTAGGAGCGGGAAGCACTGACGGAAGAGGACACGGTGGGGGAGATCTTACCCCTGAACTTAAGGAAGCGCCCTCAGGAGACGATTGAGCAATCGGCAAGGGAGAGAAGTGCTTATCTAGGGGGCCCGTCGGCTTCACAACACCGGCGGGATCACCCCCAGAGGCACCCCCACCCTTTGCTTTCCGTTTCCCCATACAAGCAAGGCAGGGTACAGAAAAAAACCCACCACAATTACAACTTCCCACTCTTCCGCCAAACAGGAGCGTGTAGTCACCAGAATAACTACTGTGATGTCGCAGTGTCGTCAAAGGGGCAGAACCTGCCCCTTTGAACACGCCCCTTCGAACCACGCTCCACGAAACACACTCCACGGCAAAGAAGGACGGAAATTATAGAATCAAAAATGCAAAACCACTCGGGGGGGGGGGGGGTCCTCTTACAGCTGCGGGCTCTCTCCCTGATGCCTGTACGCTGTTCCGGGGAAGCCACAAGCGTCCGAGCTGAACGCTGCACAAGGCAGCAGTCCCAGGGGCCAAGCAAAAGACCCCGAGTGCCTCCGACGCACTTCCCAGCCAAGTTCAGTTGGAAACAGGTAAACTGGCAGCTTTTATCCACTCAGGGGGGTCCTCTCACAGCTGCGGGCTCTCTCCTCGATGCCTGTCCGCTGTTCCGGGGAAGCCACAAGCGTTCGAGCTGAACGCTGCACAAGGCAGCAGTCCCAGGGGCCAAGCAAAAGACCCCGAGTGCCTCCGACGCACTTCCCAGCCAAGTTCAGTTGGAAACAGGTAAACTGGCAGCTTTTATTCACTCAGGGGGTCCTCTCACAGCTGTGGGCTCTCTCCCCGATGCCTGTCCGCTGTTCTGGGGAAGCCACAAGCATCTGAGCTGAACGCTGCACAAGGCAGCAGTCCCAGGGGCCAAGCAAAAGACCCCGAGTGCCTCTGACGCACTTCCAGCCAAGTTCCGTGGGTCCTTAATTTTCACAGTAAAGAGAAGAAACAGACATAAAATCCTCACTAGGGCCAACCACAAAAGAACGAGCTAACTTTTTACTCCTCATGTGACCTTGCGTTAAAGCCCCAAACACTGCACCTTTTGGCATTCTGTGTGCTTTACTGCATCAGTGTTCAATAGCTAATGTCTGCATCAGTGTTCAGTAGCTAATGTCTGCATCAGTGTTCAGTAGCTAATGTCTCCATTATCATGGGGCTTAAATGAACTGTGGCTGAGGTCCAACCAAGGCTTTTGCGCAGGACTCAGTTTTACATAGGATGCCCATGGTAGCACATAAAATTGTGTGCAAAAGCTGAGCTAATCTGGGTGCAAAGCCTAGCACACTTTATTGCATCAACCCTAACGTTTGCAGAGCAAAATGTAAAAGAGAATCCCAGATGTATACTGCAAACAGTACAGCCCCAGGGGCTGGAAAGTATTTTATTTTCTAGTAATGTTTATGTATTTATTGAGACTTTTATACGGTACTTACACGATGATATGTCGCAAGTTCCTAGATCAAAGAGCTTACAATTTAAATTTGCCTTTACATTAACTTTTATATAAATGGATACAACTAGAAATGAGAGAAAAAATTTCAGGTGATTCACAACTACCAAAAAAAATATACCTCTCAAAAATTCTTTTTGAATATACTTTGACACTATGTTTACAAATATGAAAAATTATTCCCACAGCCCTATTCATATTTTACAAAAGGCTTCACATTTGAAAGGCCTTTTGTAAAACAGGCTGGCAACTGTGAACTCCCAACTTGGACGTTCCATTTCTGACCTCGATGTTTTGTCTAAAATGGGGCTCTAGCATATACTGATTTACTAAGGTTTTTTTCCATAGATAAAGATTGTACAACTTGTTGTTGTTAAGTGCTGTCGAGTCGGTGTCAACTCATGATGACCCTCTGGATAGTTTTTCTAAATTGTGTTTGTTCTTCGGGCGGCTCATTGTTGATAGACTGGTACCTGTAGCTGCTGCTATTGTAGGGCAATTTGTTTTGTTGTAACTATCCATTGGGTTTTCATGGCAAGATACAGAAGTAGATTGCCTGGCCTTTCCTCCGCGCAGTTTGTTTAGTGTTGTTGCCGTTGTCACAGAAATGTGATCCTCCGCTGTCAACACTATCCCATTCTGCTGCTGCCCAGATGGGTGGTTTGTCTTGGTCTGGCACCTCAGCTGAGACCTGTCCATCTTGGGAGACCCTGCCAGTAGTTAAACTACCGATAGCTTAGTTCTCAGCATCACTGATGCACACAAGCCCCACAGCACGACAAGCTGCAAACCAAGTGAAGCTTTTTTTTCCATAGATAAAAATTGTACAACTAGCTGTAATAAACTAGGCCCTAAGGCTGTATGAGTTGCCTCAAAATAATTTTTTTTGACAGGTTAAGATCGAACTTCCATGTTTTGCACTTCAAATCAACATTAATGATTAACTTTGCAAAATAACATTTCACCCAGTGTTAAACTTGGACAACAAAGTCTGCCAGACTTAACTTCCTAGTTAAAGAGCTTTACCCAGACTGAACCCTATTTACTAAACATTTTTCCCATAGACAGAAACTGGAGGGAGGAGTGGCTCAATGGCTGGGACAGGTTACCTCAGGCCGGAAGGCCGGGGGTTCAATTCCCACATGGGGACAAGCAACTTCAGGCCAGAGGGGCTGGGGTCTCCTTGTGGCCTTGGGCAAGCCACTTAACTCTCCATTGCCTCAGGTACACTTAGATTGTGAGCCCTTTGGGAACAAGGAAATAAAAAGTACCTGTTAGTATACATGTAAACCACACTGATTCTAAAGAGCACAGTATAATAAAAGATAAAAATTGTACAACTAGTTGTAATAAACCAGGCCCTAAGGCTGTATGAGTTGCCTCAACAGAAATTTTTTTGACAGGTTAAGATCGAACTTCGATGTTTTGCACTTCAAATCAACATTAATGATTAACTTTGCAAAATAGCATTTCACCCAGTGTTAAACTTGGACAACAAAGTCTGCCAGACTTAACTTCCTAGTTTTAAAGAGCTTTACCCAGACCGAACCCTATTTACTAAACATTTTTCCCATAGACAGAAACTGTAAATAAGCCCTCTGTGAACCATCTTCAAGCCTGGTGCCTGAGGAGAGCTGTTTAACCATTGAGGTTATCTTGTATCGGGCTACTAGTTTCATTCTGCAAGTCTAATCTGCTGTGATCAAAATACACTGCTCTTTAAAAGCTATGCTACCATGGAATGCAGGATGTAAATTGTTCTGTTTTCAAAGACAACACAGTTGTCATGTGCTTAGAAAACAATTGAGCAGGTTGAATTATCTGCTTTGGTTATGAAGGATTTAGGTAAACTGGAGAGGCTCTACCATGGGGTCTTAATGAACAATTTGTCAGGTTGGAACTTTTGGGATTAGAGGGCATTGAAGAGTCTGGGACATGGAGATCATCCCCACCCAAAAACCTGTTTTCTTTTTTTAAAGCTCTTCACAGTTGTACAAGGGAAGAGACTGTGCTAAAGGACTTAAAATGAGTCATCCTGTCAGTTCTATTCTAGGCTGAATCAGCACTGGGACGTCTGATAGAGATTTTTCAGTGTACAGTTTTTATTTATTTATATACCACTTTTCTACCATTCAAAGCCGTTTACATATAACAAAACTTAGGACAAGGAAAGCACACTGAAAAGGAACAATGCATAGGTTAATAGGAGTCATGGGGTAACTGGGTGCATTTCAATAAAAAATTACACTCACATAAGAACATAAGATATGCCATACTGGGTCAGACCGCGGTCCATCAAGCCCAGTATCCTGTTTCCAACAGTGGCCAATCCAGGTCACAAGTACCTAGCAGTTTCCCAGAAAGAGACAGGTTCCATAATGCTTGTACTGGGCAAGCAGTGGATTTCCTGAGTTTAATAATGATTTATGGACCTTTCCTCCAAGAACTTGTCCAAACCTTTTTTAAATCTGGCTAGACTAACAGCCTTTACTACATCCTCTGGTAACGAATTCCAGAATTTGATTACATTATGTGAAAAAATATTTTCTCTTATTAGTCTTAAATAGGTTATCCTATAGCTTCATTGCATGTCCCCTAGTCTTTCTATATACTGATGATGTAAACAATCAATCTACGTTTACCCGTACCACTCCGTTCATTAACTTATAGACTTCTATCATATCGCCCCTCAGCTGCCTCTTTTCCAGGTTGATGAGCCCTAACCTCTTAAGCCTCTCCTCTTAGGGGTATCTTTCCATCCCCTTTACCATTTTGGTGGCTCTTCTCTGTACCTTTTCTAATAACGCTATATCCTTTTTAAGATATGGTGACCAGAATTGCACACAATATTCAAGGTGCGGTCTCACCATGGAACGATATAGAGGCATTATAATATCCTTTGTTTTATTTTCCATTCCTTTCCTTATCATACCTAGCATTCTATTTGCTCTCTTGGCCGCTGCTGCACACTGGGCCGAGGGTTTTAACATAGTATCCACAATGACGCCTAAATCTTTTTCCTGGGTGGTGGTTCCTAATGTGGAACCTTGCATCGTGTAACCATAGTGTGGGTTGTTCTTCCCTAGGTGCATAACTTTGCACTTGTCCACATTAAATTTCATCTGCCATTTGAATGTCCAGACTTCAAATTTATTAAGCTCGTCTTGCAGTTTTTTAACATCCCTCTTGAGTTCTAACAACTTTTAACAGCTTTCTGAAAATCCAGATACACTATATCGACTGGCTCACCTTTGTCTCCCTTTTTATTCACACCTTCAAAACAAATATAAGCTTCATAAAAAAATATAGGGGCTTGTTTACAAAGCCGCGGTAGTGGATCACGATCGCAGCCGCGGCCCCATTGAAATCAATGGGGCCGCGGCTCCAATTACGATCGCAAACCGCTACCGCGGCTTTGTAAACAAGCCCCATAAACTTTATATGATTTGCAAGCTGGTTGTGTGCTTAAGTAATTTTAGAGATACAGAATTTTTAGAGAGAGAAAAAGATTTTTAAGAAAAAATGAAAGCATCTGTACTGGGAAAGAGGGGTTTTGATAAATTCTTCAGGGGGGCAGTTAAAATAAGCAAAATAATTAGGTGCCCTATTTTCATTCTGATATTTATTTCTTGTCTTCTAGCTATTAGGGGTGTGCGTGCTGGAAAGTGTCTTTCTGCTCATATTCTGTTCATTTGATTGCCTAAAAGTTTCTGTGAGTGCAAAGTCAATTTAATGTGCACTAACCTACAACTGAATGCACGTACAATTGACCGGCATGCATTAAAAGATTCTAGCACACACTAACATGTTTTTTAAACCAGAGGTGTGAAACAAACCATAAAAATGTCTGAAATTTGGGAGGAAAAGCCCAAGAAATTGCCCAAAAGCACAGAATATTTTCTGTGCCCATCTCTATTTCCTTTTGTTTTGGTATGGGCTATTTTGCAATAGCTATTGGCAGCACGCAGTAAAACAAGCCCCTCCCCCATTATTTTAAAGAAGCTGCACTCTCCCTCCTTGGACCCCTAGGCTCTCCTTGGTCTCTCATCCACCCCGTCTGCTTTGTAATGTAGTTTAATTTAAACTTCAAAGAGAAGAGATCTGATTGCAGTAGGATCTTGGAGTATGCGATCCCCTCCGTCAAAAGAACCCTCAAGCTTTTCTCAAGCAATGCTACTGGATCATGTACATAAACGCCATTTTTGATCGAAATAGACCACAACATCTAAACACAATTCCACTAGATTTCATTTCAATATCTGGAATGGCCTGCCCCATGACTGAAGTGCTTACCTCAGCTCTCTATCTAGGAGGACGTGTTAGACTGAATATCTTCAGTACTGCATCGTTCAATGGAATCCTCTAAATTCTGGCTTTCGTCCTTTACATTCTACTGAAACAACTTTTGCCAAAGTCTCCAGTGACCTGTTCATGGCAAAACCCAAGGGCCTTTACTCGAACATCATCTTTCTTGACCTTTCTGCTGCTTTTGACAGTGTTGATCATCACCGCCTTCTCCTCGCTTGGTTTTAAGGACTTTGTGCTATCCTGGTTCTCCTCTTATCTCTCTCATCGCACTTTCAGTGTTTGTGCTGGTGGATCCTCCTCTACTGCTGTCCTACTCTCAGATGGTGTACCCAAGGGTCTGACTTGGGCTCATTCCTTTTCTCTCTCTATACCCAGTCTCTTGGTGCACTCATCTCCTCCCATGGTTTTCAGTACCATCTTTACGCCGATGACGCTCAGATCTACCTCAAATCTCTCCGGCAACCTGGGGGTCATTTCTGATGCCTCCCTCTCCTTCTCCACACACATCCAACTAATAGCTAAAACCTGTTGTTTCTTTCTCTATAACATCAGCAAAATTTGTCCCTTCCTTTCTGAACACACTAGTAAGACACATCCACTCTTTAGTCACCTCCCATCTAGACTATTACAACCTTCTCCTTGTTGGTCTCCCTCTGAATCATCTCTCTCCCCTTCAATCTGTTCAAATCTCAGCTGTGCAGCTAATCTTCCACCAGCCTCAATATGCTCATATAGCCTCTCTTCTCAAGCCGCTTCATTGGCTCCCTATCCTTTTGTGTATCCAGTTCAAACTTCTTCTACTGACCTATAAGTGCACTCACTCTGCTGCTCTTTACTACCTTTCCTCTCTTATCTCTCTCTATACCCCTCCTCAGGAACTCCACTCTTCTGGCAGATCCCTTCCATCTGTGCCCTTCTCTTCTACTGCCAACTCCAAATTTCCATCCTTTCACCTGGCAGCTCCTTATGCCTGGAACAAACTACCTGAGTCTGTAGGTCAGGTTACTTCTCTGGACCTTTTCAAATCCAGGCTGAAAACTCGCCTCTTTGAAGACGCTTTTGGATCCTGATCCATGTGGAGGCTGATTCTATAACATGCACGTCTGGCTGGCAGAAATGTCTAAAGTGAAAACATGCACATAATATACCTGATTCCGGGGAAGTAAGGAGGAGTTGCTGAGCCCGTGTGCTTACTGCCGGAGGAGGAGTGCTGTAATCCCGCCCCTCCCGGGCCACTACAAAATCGCCAGCCCACCGTTGAATGCGACCCTCGGGCGTGTACCCGTGGTCGCGTGCCCGAAGGGGTGTGACCAAAGGGGCTTGTCACGCACCTTTGAAGCCCCTTCAGAGTAACGAGGAGCAACGAGGAATATCTTGGGAACTCCATGGGAAAGCGAAGGAAGAAGGTATTTCCAGCCTTGGGCACCAAGACCATCAAGCTCGTGGGTCCTATGGATCGTCATGTACAGAATGTCCAGGTTGAGCAAGAGGAGCAGGACTTGACCCTGGGGTCTGTGAGTACTATTTCTGTTGCTTCTTCTATTGCGCTGGGGTCTGCCCTACCCAGTCAGGAAGTCATGTCTCAGAGGGTTTCACCTCCCGGAGTGGATAAACCAGTTGGAGAGCCGTCGTTGGGTGATGAGGAACTTCCTTCTTTGCTGCTTGATGTGGATAAATGTGAACGGTCTTCTCTTCCGTTAGTGCTAGACTTTTCTGCTCCGGCTCCGGCTGTTATTACCCCTGCGGAGGTCTCTTTGAGGGACGTCTGGGAAGTGGTCACATGCATGGAATTATCATTGCGTGCTTCTCTTTCCCAGGTCTCACAATTTTCTAAAGAAGTGGTTCAGAAGTTGGGGGCTCATGATGAGTCTATTGTTAAATGTAATACTGCTTTGAATAAATTAGAGGGTCAGGTTTCCATGGATCAGGCGGTGGTATCTTCTTCTATTCAGGATAATGTTACAATACATCATCAAATAGAATCCCTGGAAAATGCGACTAGTGCGAAAAATTTAAGGTTTTTGAATTTTCCACATACTCATTATCTATCTCCAACTATATTGTTACATAAGTATTTTAAGAACATAAGATATGCCATACTGGGTCAGACCAGGGTCCATCAAGCCCAGTATTCTGTTTCCAACAGTGGCCAATCTAGGTCATATGTACCTAGCAGTATCCCCAAGAGACACATTTTACGGACGTTCTATTAATTGAAGATGTTAATGCTATACAATTTTCATCTGTTTATTATGTTCCTGCATTGTCTGCCACGGAAGCCTCTTCTCCTATTGCCAGGGATGCAGAAAATGTTTCTTTGGATGTTTCTGCTTTTTTGAAGTCTTCCACTGATGAGATTAATCAGCATGCTACCTTAATTGTTTCTTTTGTATCTTTAATGGATAAAAATTTTATTTTGCGGTTATATTTCTCTAAGAAGAATCAGATGTTTTGTGGTAACACAATTCAGATTTTTCCAGATGTTTGTAGACTTACACAAAGGTGGAGGAAAGCTTTTCTTTTGTTAAAGGCTTTGGCCCTGGCAGTAGGTGCTTCTTTCTAAAGTATCCGTGTAAGTGTATTTATGGAATCTGATCAGTTGGAAGTGTTCCTCTCCAGTAAAGAAAGTGATTAGTATGTTTCTTCTTCCTTTCCATGTAAATTAGGGCCATATTGTATAATTTTCATGGGCCTAGCGTCTACTTATACTGTTTTTGTTATTATGTATGTAAGGATGTATTACTTATTGTATTTCCTTCTTGCTTTCCCCTTGATGTGGACTTGATTGTAATTATTGTTTATATCTTAATAAAGATTATTAATATTTTTTAAAAATATATATATATATCCGATTCCAAAACCATGGAAATAAACGTGCCCACCTGAGCAATACGTCAGGGGTAACATGGGCGCACGCTGCTATACTAGGACATGGATAAATGCAGCAAACGGCATGTATGTCCACATGCTCACAGTATTCTGAAAAGACAGACGTGCGCGATGTTGCCTATCTCTGTGCAGCCACGCCTCTGCGGGAAAAATGAATATCTCCAAAGATGATGCTCACACTGACAGTGTAGGGCCCATGCAAACAAAACAGTACTACAGATGAAGCAGATTAGGTCATGCAACCCGGGCTATATATGCAAGTCTATTACCTGCCCACAACACTACACGGTCATCTACGTGCACCAGAGCTACTGAAAAGCCAAGTGGAAAGGGAGAATGTTTGTCCTGATAGACCCTGCAGCAAAACAGACATTGCACGTGATGCCCACTGTAGTCATTCGTTGAGTGGCCATCGCTGAAAACAGTATGTGCAATGCGAGGAATGGGCCAAAGAAAACTGAAACAGGTCTGCACAGCTATGTGGCAAAACATATCCCTGGCAATCCCAGGAAACCATCAGGATGCTAACATGCAACAGTGCAACTATCAGAAACACACGCCCAAAAGCACTATGCTCTGTCCTGAGAAATGTGCACAGTGTTCAAGACCTCTGATGGTGCATTTGGATATGTATTAGTGCCGTCTGCACTGCAGCATGCCCCCACTCCGAGGCAACCCCTCCATTCATAGGGACATGCTCTGCTATGTTACTGCAGAGCAGCTGTACAGATGTTAGTGCCCATTCACACTGGCACCTAGTGATGCTGCAGTCAGCCCTACGGTCCAGATACAGGTCAGGCATGCATGTCCCCCCTGAGGTAGGTAGAGGCACACCGGGGCCTCTCCTGCAGCCCTCATACGCCGGACACTGACACACACACACACACACACACACACACACACACACACACCTACACACCTACACACACCTACACACACACACCTACACACACACACCTACACACACACACCTACACCTACACCTACACACACACCTACACACACCTACACACACACCTACACACACACACCTACACCTACACACACACACACCTACACACACACCTACACCTACACACACACACACCTACACACACACCTACACCTACACACACACACACACCTACACACACACACACACACACACACACCTACACCAACACACCTACACCTACACACACACACACCAACACACACACCAACACCAACACCGACAGACACCTACAACTACACCTACACACACACACATACAAACACACCTACACATACACACACACCTACACCTACACACATACACCTACACACACACCTACACACACACCTACACCTAGACCTACACACACACACCTACACACACACCTACACACTCACACATACACACACACACAAACAAATACACACACACACACCTACACATACACACACACCTACACACACACACACCTACACACACACCTACACACACACACCTACACATACACACACACACATACACAAACACACACAAACCTACACACACACCTACACACACACACACCTACACACACACCTACACACACACACACCTACACACCGACACACACCTACACACACACACCTACACCTACACACACACCTACACACACACACACACACACCTACACCAACACACACACACCTACACACACACCTACACCTACACACACACACACCTACACCTACACACACACCTACACACACACACACACACACCTACACCTACACACACACAGACCCACACACACACCTACACCTACACACACACCTACACACACCTACACCTACACACACACACACATACACCTACACACACACCTACACCTACACCTACACACACACACACCTACACACACACACACACCGACACACACACACACACACACACACACCGACACAAACACACCTACACCCACACACACCTACACCCACACACACCTACACACACACCTACACCTACACACACACACACCTACACCTACACCTACACACACACACCTACACACACACCTACACCTACACACACACACACCTACACCTACACCTACACACACACACCTACACACACACCTACACCTACACACACACACATACACCTACACACACACCTACACACACCTACACCTACACACACACCTACACCTACACACACACACACACCTACACACACCCCTACACCTACACACACACACACACCTACACACACACCTACACACACACATACACACACACCTACACACACACCTACACACACCTACACCTACACACACACACACCTACACACACACCTACACACACACACACACCTACACCTACACCTACACCTACACACACACACACCTACACACACACCTACACACACACACACACCTACACACACACCTACACACACACCTACATACACACACACCTACACACACACCTACACACACCTACACACACACCTACACCTTCACCTACACACACACCTACACACACCTACACACACACACACCTACACACACACCTACACCTACACACACACACACACATACACACACCTACACACACACACCTACACCTACACACACACCTACACACACACACACACACACACACCTACACACACACACCTACACCTACACACACACACCTACACACACACCTACACCTACACACACACCTACACACACCTACATATCACCTACACCTACACACACACCTACACACACACACACCTACACACACCTACACACACACACACCTACACCTACACACACACCTACACACACACCTACACCTACACACACACCTACATATCACCTACACCTACACACACCTACACCTACACACACACCTACACACACCTACACACACCTACACCGACACACACACCTACACACACACACACCTACACCTACACACACACCTACACCCACACCTACACATACACCTACACACCTACACCTACACACCTACACCTACACACACACCGACACACACACACACACACACCTACACAGACACCGACACACACACACACAACAACACACACACACCTACACATACACACACACCTACACACACACCTACACACACACCTACACCTTCACCTACACACACACACACCTACACACACACACACCTACACACACACACACACCTACACACACACCTGCACACACACCTACACACACACACCTACACCTACACACACACACACCTACACACACACACACACACACCAACACCAACACACACACCTACACACACCAACACACACACATACACCAACACACACACATACACACACACACACCTACACACACATACACACACCTACACACACACACACATACACCTACACACACACATACACACACACACCTACACCTACACACACACACCTACACCTACACACACACCTACACACACACACCTACACCTACACACACACCTACACCTACACACACACCTACACACACACCTACACACACCTACACACACACCTACACCTACATATCACCTACACCTACACACACACCTACACACACACCTACACACACACACACCTACACACACCTACACACACACACACACCTACACACACACACACACACACACCTACACCTACACACACACCTACACCAACACCTACACACACACCTACACCTACACACACACCTACACACACCTACACCTACATATCACCTACACCTACACACACACCTACACCTACACACACACCTACACCTACACACACACCTACACACACCTACACCTACACACACCTACACACACACCTACACCTACACACACACCTACACCTACACACACACACCCACCTACACCTACACACACACACCTACACCTACACCAACACCAACACACACACCTACACACACACACACCTACACACACACCTACACCTACACACACACACACCTACACCTACACCTACACCTACACACCTACACACACACCTACACACACACACCTACACCTACACACACACACACACACACACACACACACCTACACACACCTACACACACACACCTACACACACCTACACACACACACCTACACACACACACCTACACACACACACCTACACACCTACACCTATTGCAGGGCTGTACACGTCTGTTGGGGTGTTCCTTACAGTTGCTTTAGCATATCAACGTCCCTCACCTGTGCAGTCTGTTCATTTCCACTGCATCCTTTGCTCTCTCAGACGGCAGGCATTACAGACGTATCATAGCCATTCATCTCTATGGGGCGCATTGGAGTTAGGAACGAGATTTCCTGTAAGTCCTGCCCTTATTGCATGTTCCAGCAGGTATGGGTGAGATGCCAGACATACATGGGCCTTTCTTGGATATGGTTATATGTCTCTGCACCTCCTCCCGCCCCCGTCCTGAGATCCCTGTTTTAATGCCATGTACATGTAGGGCCACCAGGTGTCAGAATATGGGTCTAGACAGTTTTGAATGATACACGACTATCCCACACATACACAGGGCTTAATCTTGTTTCAGGATGACCTCCTTATTCTCCTATGCATTTCCCTACCGTTACCCTAGATGTATCCTTGTCCTCAGCTGTTGTGTTGTCTGTCTTGACCAGATTGTAAGCTCTGATGAGCAGGGACCGTCTTCTACATGTGTCTCTACAGCGCTGCATACGCCTTGTACAAGCGATCAATAGTAGTAGTAGTAGTAGTACATGGGCCTTATAGTAAAGTCCAGAGGAAATCCTTGTGTCAAGATCTGCATCTTGAGAGCAGTCCTGAGACCTAGACATTATTTCCTTTTTGTGTAGAGAGTAATGCAATGGGTCACAGGTCACTGAGCTCTGAACAACCGCATCTAAGTTGGGCCTGATGTACGGAAGGATTACATCCATATTGGGCCAGATTCATCAAGGCACAGAATGGGAGAAGTGCGTTAGTGAATTACAGTATGGGAAAATGCCCTCTACTGCGTTCCAGAGGCAGGGGCTCACCTGCCGAAAAAATAAATTAGATTATTCTTAGCCTCTGAAACGTGTTTATTTAGGAAGCTTTGCTTGCTCTATGCAGGCTTTTTTTTTTTACATGTCAACCAACAGTTCAGTGAAGGGAAAGTGGTAAAGATGAAGGGGCTTAGCTCTGCAGGACTACGCTAACACCAAGCCCCCACCACCTTCATTAGGCAGAATTTTGCATTCATTACATCCCAACAAACCACCTTTAATCCTCTAGATTCTAAGTGCTAGAATTTGCAGCTTTGCCAGACTGACCCCAGGTTTCCCTTTCAGGAGATCCTGGGCGATAAACATCTTCTATTACTTGCTAATAAAGTTTGGAGCCAGAAACAGAAACTCCCTCCTTCGCCCTCCCCCCCCCCCCCCTGCAGCCTGCCTTACCAAAGACCTGGAAGTTTAAGCAAGTCCTTTCACAGGACTGAGGAGGCCTGAAGCTACACTGTGGCACATTTAAAACTAATTGGAGAAAATCTTTTTTCACTCAGCGTATAATCAAACTCTGGAATTCATTACTGGAGGATGTAGGAAAAGCTGTTAGTCTAGTTGGGTTCAAAACAGGTTTGGATGAATTCCTGGAGGAAAAATCCATAAACCATTTTTAAAAAGAGGCGCTGGGAAATCCACTGCTTACCCCTGGGACAAGCAGCGTGGAATGAGGCTACCTTTGGGAACCCGACAGATACTTATGACCTGGATTGGCCACTGTTGGAAACGGGATACTGAGATTGATGGACCATTGGTCTGACCCAGTGTGGCATATCTTATGTTCTTATGTTCCCCTGTCACAAGCCAGTGATGAGATGAACAGCAGAATTAGCAGATTCATAACACCAGTTTTTTAAGTTTTATTTTGCTGCTTTTTGAGAGTTTTTCCTGGTTTTAGCCGAGAACCAGTGAAGCCAGGGTTCAGATTAGAGTTTACAACTGGTTCCAGATATGCCCAACAAGCTTGAAACAGTCCTGGGTTTACCCTTTGCAGGCAGGGGTATGTAGTTCTGATTTATCTATTGCACTAAATAAGAAAAGCAAGGCTATAAGTCCCTGCATGCAATGGGGTAAACCCAGGACTGGATTAAGCCTGCCAGGTGTATCTGGAGCCAGTTGGCAACCCTAGTTTAGATCTTACTGACACTCCTTGTAGCCTTGGGCAAGTCACTTCATGCTACATTGGCCCAGGTACAAAATTAGATTGTCAGCCCTCCTGCGGCAGGAAAATATCCCCTGTACGTGATTCTAACTTCCTGGAAAGGCATGAGCTAAATCCTAAAACAATTAAAGGAAAATGTCCATTTTTACTTCATTTTTTATTTTAACATGCATTCATTGCAAATAGTACACGCTAAAGGTAAAACAACATGAAAGGAACAACTATTTGCGTTGCATTTTCAAAATATCTGGATTGAAGCAAAATGAAACAAGTCTGTTTTGTTGCATTTTTATTTTTTGGTTTTGTTTCAGGAGGAATACACATCACTAATTCATAGGAATCTGACATGATCCACAGCATGAACGCTTTTGTTATGGTCTCTGGAACTGGGCCAAGACCGAGCAGTGGTGTACAGAAGGGGGAGTGGCCAGGGATGGAGCAATCATTAGGTGAACCAGGCAGTCACCTAGAGCGCCGAACCTCTGAGAGCAGCCACTGCTACCTTTCTCCAGGGCAAGCAGCGGCAATGGTGAGGGAACCATGACACAGCACTGACTGTAAGGCCCTCTATAGAAATCGTTAAGTGAACCCAACCTAGTGGAGCACATATTAGGAAAACCCTTTGTGCGTGCTAGCTGCTGGGGACATGCTACATCCCCCCCCCCCTATTAATTTGTGGCCTTTGTCATTAACACGCATGAGATCAGCATGTTAATGGCAAATCCATAGCGGGCTTTAGTAAAGGGGGCCCCATGTTCATTTCATTATTTTTTGTACAGCCCTTCACAGTTCAATATCAGAGCAGGCTACAATGACAAAGTTGCATCATAAACAGAGTTAAAAAACAAAGGTGATACATTAACAAAAGACAAGTCAAGACAAGACGGAGCCATCAACAGACAAGACTGCAACTTGTTTGTTTTCAAGATAATACAATAGAGAAACATGTGGAAAACCACAAAATTAAGTTTCTGCCGTCCATACCTCCTGAACAGCTTGAGCAGGGTTTTTAAGCCCTTTTTAAAGGTGCTCTCGATTCACAAATAAGAGGGGGGGGGGGGGAATGAATTCCAAAAAGATGGATCCAAATAGAAAAATGCCATTTTTCTCATCTCTTCATATCTGGCTCTAGACGCTGCTGGAAGGTTTACAAAGATTCTTGGTAGTTGTATGAGTTGGTCTGGTAGATTCAGCAGGAATAAGATGTTGTGAAAGATAAGCAGACTAGCCAGTATAAAAAAAGTCTTATGATTAAGAAGCAGTGTTTTGAAAGGAATCCTAAGGTTAACAGGAAGCCAATGCTTGGCTACTAACATTGGAATTAAATAGTTGCATTTCTTTGCCTAAGGGCCAGGAAACAAGAACTGATAACTGAAATAACTTGACTCTCAATGGATAACTTTGAATCTTTCTAAGAGCCTAATTTTTTCAAAGAGCAAAGAAGAAGAGGAGCATCCATAAGCAGTGGAGACAAGAGAGGACTATCAAAGTAAGACTGCGCTGCCATCTATGTTATCTTGGCTTCAAGAACTGGTTAATGCTTTTTTTGTTGCAGGCGTCCCCGTCTACTCGTTTGAAAGAGGCAGTGGTCACTCCCATACCCAAAATGGCTGGGGGGGGGGGGGATCAGCAACATTGCAGCAATCATAGGCCAATTTCCAATTTGTCTATGGTGACTAAGTTGATGGAGAAAGGAGGTGGTGGCACAGATTGGTGGTGGAGTTGAGACTCTTATGCTGGCGCTTCTTGATCGTGTCTATGGTTGACTTGACCAGGGGGTGTTGGTGCTGCTGATTTCACTGGACCTCTCAGCACGATTTGATTTAGTGGAAAGGCCGCTGCTCTTCATAGGGGTATCCTTCATCTCCTTTACCATTTTGGTGGCTTTTCTCTGTACCTTTTCTAATTCTGCTATATCCTTTTTAAGATACGGCATACAATATTCAAGGTGCGGTCGCACCATGGAATGATACAGAGGCTGGCTCACCTTTGTCTACCTGTTTATTCACACCTTCAAAAAAATATAACACAAGACTTTCCTTGGCTAAATTCATGTTGGCTTTCTCCCATTAAACCATGACTATCTACATGTTCAGTATTTTTGTTGTTTATAATGGTTTCTACCATTTTGCCTGATACTGATGTCAGGCTCATCGTCTGTAGCTTCCTGGATCACCCCTGGAACCCTTTTTTAAAAATTGGTCATTCTCCAATCTTCAGGTACTATAGATGATTTTAGTAATAGTTCACAGATTACTAAAAGTAGGTCTGCAATCTCATATTTCAGTTATTTCAACACACTCAGATCTATACCATCTGGTCCAGGTGATTTGTTACTCTTTAGTTTATCAAATAGTTGCAATACATCTTCTTGATTTATTGATATTTATTTCAATTCTTCTGATTCACCACCTTTAAACACCATTTCAGGCATGGGTAACTTCCCTACATCGTCTTCAGTAAAGACTGAAGCAAAAAATTCATTCAGTCTCTCTACCCTTGCCTTAGAAACATAGAAACATGATGACAGAAAAAGACCACATGGCCTATCTAGTCTGTCCTTCCATATCAACAACTACAACAGTCCACTTTTTACCTTTAGAGATCCTCTGTGTTGGTCCCATGCTTTTTTGAATTCAGTTACTGTCCTCATCTCTACCACCTCCACTGGGAGACTATTCCATGGATCCACTACTCTTTCCGTAAAGAAATATTTCCGCATATCACTCCTGAATCTATCTCCCTTCACCCTCATCCCATGTCCCCTCGTAGCAGAACTTGCTTGCTTGCCTTGTCCCCTCTTAGTGCCCCTTTTACCCCTCTATCATCTAATGGTGCAACTGACTCTCTCACTGGATTTTTTGTATGAATGTACTTGAAAACGCTTTTAATTATGCATTTTTGTTTCCACGGCAAGCTTTTTTTCAAATTCTCTGTTTGCCTGCCTATCAGTGCTTTGCATCTAACTTGCCAGTACTTATGATGTTTCCAGTTTTCACCATTTGGCTCCTTATTTCATTTCCTGAAAGATGCTTTTTTGGCTACAGCAGCCTCTCTGACCTCACCTTTAAAGCATGCTGGCAATTTTTTGGCCTTCTTTCTAGCTTTCTTAAAGCATGGAATACAGCTAGTCTGGGCTTCCAAAATAGTATTTGAGCATTGGTGTGCTCTTTTGGACTGTTCTATGCATATGCTGATGACATCAGATTGGGGGCGACCAAGAGAGTGGTTTAGCAAACCTTAACTCAAGGTCGATGGCTGGCAGGCAGTGGCCTTGTGCTCAATCTGCTTAAAACCATTTATTTACGGTTTGGGGCAGTGGAACTCATGGATTTATGTAGCCCAATGAGGGTAGACACTTTTGGCAGGAGGGACGTCACTTGCTGGGGATGATATTAGAAAGGGTAAGGGTGGGTGAGAGACAGGAGTCAAGGGCAGTACAGCTAGCCTGGTTGAAGCTGTGGTTGATGTGGCAATTACACCCCTTCTTAGAACAATCTGCATTGCCTTTGGTCATGCAGACATTTATGCAAAGTATGTTAGATTATTGCAACATTCTCTACATCAGGCTGCCTAAGCAGGCCATTCACAGACTGCAAGTCATGCAGAATGCGGCAGCGCGGGTCCTGCTATGTGCAAGGCATAGAGTTCATGCTGGCCCTCTTCTGCGACAGCTGCACTGGCTCCCTGTTTGGGAGAGGTGTTTGTTCAAGCTCATGGTCATTATCCATCGAGTACTATCAAATGGTCATCCAGGGTACCTACAGAGCCTCTGGAGTTGGTATGAGCCCGTGAGGGCATTATAGTCTTCCCAGGGTTGACTGTTAGAAGTCCCTGTTCTGAAGGTAGTGTGGTCTGTGCATGGGTGATCTCGGGTTTTTAGGATGATGGGGGCTGAATTGTGGAGCACGCTTGCATTGGAATTATGTTCTGCGGGTAGTTTATTAAGTTTTCATAAGCTGTTGAAAACAGTTCTGTTTGACTGGGATTGCTGATGGATTGTGCAGTAGGGGGTTCGGTTTGTACTGTATTTTTGTTCTTAAGTTGTACACCCCATTGACTGACTTCAGTCAGAATGGGGTTAAAGCATCTGTAAAGAAATAAATAACTAAATAAATCTATAAAGCAGAACGCTAGATTGGATTTAATTTAAATCTGTTGTCCTGAAGCCAATGAGAAACAACATCCAAGTACCTATTTAAAGGTGCTTGATCTGGTTGCTTAGGATTAGTGTAATATACTAACTGAATATCATCTGCAAAATAACATCCTCAGATGTAATTATGGAATCCAGAGGACTAAGAAAAATATTAAATAACACCAGTAAAGAACCTTGTGGGACTCTGCACTGTAAAAGAGCACTAGAGGAGAAATCTATAGCAATTGCTACCTGAAGAGATCTATCTGAAAGGTAAAAGGAAACTATTTAGTGACCTCATCTTGAATCCAGTGAATTGAGGAGGGAGATACAGAAAGGATTTCAGGGGAAGGGCAGAGGGATAGGAGATGGTGTCATTAAGCAAAGCAGCTAGTAAAGATTCTGTACTAAAACCTTTTCTAAATCCTGACTGAAGCAGGTGTAAATATCATGTTGATCAAGCTATTTTGTTATTTGAGTTAGAACCACCTTCTCCGTGACTTTTGAAAGGAAAGATAAATCTGAGATGGGTCTATAATTTGCAGGATCTTCCAAACTCTGCCGAGGGTCTTTTGACACTGGTTGCCACCATGGTTTCCAGGCAAATGGCACCTGCCCAGTTGACAAACTTACATTAATCATAAGGAACAGAAATGCAGAAAGGTTCAGAGCAAGCTTTTGGATAAGCCAAGGAGGAAAATGATCTGACTTAAAGCTTTAAGCTTGGCAGCATGTTTTCCAACATCTAGGGATGAAGTCTGGGCAAACAAACTGCAGTGCTCCTCAGAGAGATTCTGAGATAGATTACCCTTACCAGACTAAAAAGAAGGAAGACCATGGTTAGGCACTGCAGGAAGGAAACAAGGACAAAATGTGGATTTTGTTACCCTTCCCAAGCCCATAGAAAGGCAGGGGACTGGGGTTAGTGCATATAACCCGTTTCCCAATGATCTTCTTTTTGGGATCTGCCAGGTACTTACACTTAAACACATATCTCTATAAGGATATGTCGGCATTGTCGTCGTTCAGGCTTGAACTCATAGTTTGGCTAAAAACTCACATAAGGTTATACTACTAATAATCATTTGTATAGCGCCACAAGGCGTAAGCAGGGCTGCACATATAGATGTAAGACACAGTTCCTGTTCATCAGAGCTTACAGTCTAATCAAGATGAGAAAAACACAGCAAAACTGACGACGAGTATGGTAAGATGCACATAAGTAGTGAACAAGAGAGTGAGGGGCATCAGAGGTGGGTTTTTAGCCTGGATTTGAATAAGGCTAGAGAAGGAACCCAATGCATGGATTCAGGTAGTTTGTTCCAGGCATATGGAGCAGAAAGGTGGAATGGGTGAAACCTGGAGTTGGCAGTTGCACAGAAAAGGGATCTGCCAGAGGAGCAGAGTTTCCGAGGAGCGGTATAGAGTGAGATAAGAGATGAAAGGTGCGAGGAGCCGCAGAATGAATGCAGAGAAGTTTGAACTGGATGCGGAAATGGACAGGGAGCCAGTGAAGTGACTCAAGAAGAGAGGTTACATGAGCATAGCAACACTGGTGGAAGACAAGCCGTGCAGCTGAGTTTTGAACTGAAGGGGGAGAGAGATGACTCGGAGGAAGACCAGCGAGAAACAGATTTCAGTAGTCAAGCCGGGAGGTGACTTAGTGAGTGGATAAGGAAAAGCAGGGACAAATTTTGCTGATGTTATAGAGAAAAAAGTGACAGGTTTTAGCTCTCTGTTGGATGTGTGCAAAGAAAGAGAGAGTAGAGTCAAACATGACCCCAGGGATGCGAACTGAGGAAACAGGAGGAGCACAGTGCTATATGCCTTAGAGATCCACATCAAACTTTGGCTTGTAGGTACTGAAGTGCAAAGTAACAAAAAGGTGCTTTGCGTGAAAGAAATAGTGCAAAATGCCTGGAAACTCACAAAACCCCCAAATGTTAAAAGAAGCAGCTGCCGTGGCAGGAGCGATTCGGGGCAAAGATGACTCAGAGTTGTTTATTTAAGGGGTGAGGCTTCATGGGGAGGGGGGAGTTTTTCAAATATGTATGCGCTGCATCCCTGGGAGAGGCCCAGGGGAATCTTTTTGCATCAGGGTTGGGGGAGATTCAGGGGCTATTGCTTTATTTGCATCGGTTTTTGGTTCCATTCTAGTTTGGAGTTATAAAGAGCGCAGACGATTGATGCAGAATTTTTGAAAACTTCACCATGGTTTTATAAGCAACATCCACCCATGCTTTGTGAAAACCTTTGAATAATTATAGATCAATCACTATAATCAAGGCAGAAAAATTCTCCTTGCACCTTAAGAAAAAATATATTTAGGGCTTCCAATTTTTGGTTATAATAGATAAACACCAATAGACTGTCCCAAATGGTGAAACCAGGTTTAGCGGTTATAACTGACAATCCCCAAAAATCATCCTCCAGCAGCTACTGCCCACGAGAACAGGCCATTGCCGCGGCAGTGGAAGTTTGTGTCTTTGCCTCTACCGCTTTCGGCTGTTTCCATGATTCTGCAAAAGAGTTTAAAATGCAATGCGTGGTTCCACGTGCCCAGTTTGGGCCTATTTCATAAGGTAAACCACCCACGTGCTTTATGTTACAAAATGGGGGAGGAGGGCTGGGGCATACATATGTGGTGGATCCTTGCTGCAGCCACTTTTTGCTGTGCTTAGATTGGGGCACTGAATCTCATAAGTCATGTCGCTCTATAACTTATGAGCATCAGCCAAGGCTGTTGCTATGCTCCGCCCACGCCCTGCCCCTTTGCATGGTCCACTGGAATATACACACGATGACCACTTATATGTGTTACTTACAGAATAGCAGCGGGCGAAGCATGCGTATAAGTCCTTGAAAATAGGGACTAATGCACAAAATTTGCACATAAATTTCCACCCTGCCCATATGGAATCAGCATCTTTCTGTTCTTATGTTTTAAACCCTGTTGCAAAGTTAGGGAAGGAGCACTGAGAAAAGATGCAAGCCTCTCTGCCTAGGTAGAGGGCTGGAGCTTCGTCAAGGAAAGGCTGATGCTGAGGCAGGGGTTGGGAGACGGTGGGCTGATGCTTTTGCTGCTGACTCTTGGAATTCCTGCTCCTGTCAGGATCTATTGTTTTTTATTTCATTGCTGCTGCTCTCTGCCACCCCCTAATGGTTGAGCTGGTCCTGAAGGATTAGAAGCCCTAATTACCATATTTACTCGAGTCTAATGCGCCATCGAATCTAATGCGCGCCCCTGTTTTGAAAGACTTGAAATTGAAAAAAACGTTTGCTGGCGATTGTAGTGCACACCTGCATACGACAATGGGTTAAAGTTATGGACTTTCATTTTAAACTTCTGATAAAGTGTTTTAGAAAAAGTGCAGTAGCATGCTGTAAAGTTACAAGCAAGAAATAGAAGGGCTTATTTGAATTAGATTTTCTATAAGCAAACCGGAGGCTGTTGCAATTACCAGCCAGATGGAATAAATGACACACGTCCACAAAGCAGGATGAACTTAACCGCTCCCTCCCCCCAGGGTGTCCCGGATTCGGGCTCTGCTCCTCTCACCTCCGTGTGTTGGTACACCATCACAGCGACGGTCTCTTAGGTCATCCCAGCGGCGGCACTGCCAGGTGTGTTGGAGGCTTAGCAGTGTTTGCCTCCGAATGTAAGGTGCCCTCAAATGTAATGCACACACCGAGTTTAGAGCCTCTTTTTGGCCAGAAAAGGTGCGCATTACATTTGAGTAAATACAGTATATTCAGTATAAAGGAATTTGATCAAGAATTAAGACTTTACTGTAACTATACTATTTTTGATTCACATAAATTCTTGAGCATGTGGAGTGTCTCATTTTTTTTGGGGTAAGATCGAGTGGAAGGTCTGAGCCATGGGCCCTTGTTGGTCTTTTGGCTGAGATTGGGAACCTATACAGAGTTGATGCCCTACCCCACCGTGAACATTTGACCTTGGCCAAATCGGGAGACTTGAATCTCTAAAAAAAAATAAAGCAAGCGGGAGAACTCATGTCCTACAAAGACAAAATTATATAAGACGCTAAAATGCCAGAAAGGTGTAATAGAGCAAATGAGGTAGAAATGGTGTGCAATGCAATTAATTATGTTGTCACAATGTCTACTAGTGGTGTAAAAAAGAAGTAAACAAATGAACTAAATCGACCAAATGTACAAAATGTAAACACATAAAGGCACATTTTACAAATGGCTTCCAAGTGCAATCTGGGAAGTCCAAGCTAGAACATTCAAAGCAAAGCAGAGACACATCCAAGTTCAGGCTCGATTTCACAAATGTGGGGCCGTCTACATAGGCACCCCGACAATAGTATTCAAGACCAGTGATGGCCAAGAATAGCCTAATGGTTAGAGTCCTGGGCTAGGACCAGGAAAGCCCCGTGATCTTGGGCCAGTCACTTAACGCTTCACAGCTTCAGATACAGATTTAGATTGTAAGCCCTCTTCTCTACACCCTTTGGATGTTTTATAGCAAAAACAAGCATTTTACTGCTGCCTATTTATGCCTGGAGCAGGTCTAAACTTGGATGAGGTACAGACGTCTCTGACGTTTCTGAAATCCATCAGGGACGTCGAAATCCATTGCACTGCCCCAAATACACCTCTAGCAAAAAACAAGCTTTATTAAGAATCTGATTAAGGTAAGGGAACAAAGCCCGACACGGCCGTATTTCGGCATGGCCTTTTTCAGGGGCTATAGTAGTATAGCGTTATATGATGGCAGATCTCGCCTTTTATCAATATGCGGCATCAGCAACGACACCTGCAATGTAACAGTGTTCCCTTACGAACTTTGCCCCCTTTCCTTAATCAGGTTCTTAATAAAGCTTTTTTTTGCTACTCGTTTTTGTGTTTACTACTGTTGTACTTGCGAGTACTTGTGCCTCGGCTCTGTGGCCAGATATGCCTGTCATTCTGCCTGCCTCCTTGGCTGTCCCTATACCAGAGACGTCTTTAAAAGCTATTTGTAAAATGGCTCCGGGGAGGTCTCCGTGATTTGGACATCCATATGCACGTCCATATGCACCCAGATTGCGACTAAGGCTTTTAAAATGACCACCAGGTTATCAATATTTAAATCCATAAGAATTGGTTCTAAAAATACAACCAAAAAGCTGCATCGGGGTAATTTATATAAAAACAATAAAAAAAGAGCATTTTAGTAAAAAGGAAGCCAATATAAAAACGTATAATGAAGTGCTCAAAAATACTAAGGAATGAAAGTGATAAAATTATCAGCATGTCTCCTGTAGTTATGTAAAGTCCAGAAGTCCATAGTAGTCGCCTATTACATATGTTCCATATGAAGAAACGAACCAAACTGCTCCTGGGAGTCGTGGACAGTGTTATCCTCTGATGAAAGAGTATTTCTAATGCGAGTCCACGTTTGTCCACATATGGGTATAACTGATGTTCTGTGTGTCTGCTTAGTGGGACTCCAAGTGAGATCCTCATTTCAGCATGGTCTTGGGTGAAGTGTGTCTGTAGAAATGAAACACAGGCCCTATTTACTAAGCTGCGTGAGCGCATATTAATTGTTGCGTTAACAGCTAGCAGTTAAGGCAGGGCCTAAGCAGTTAGCATACACTAATTTTCATGTTAACCATTTGATGTGGAAGAGGGCAGGGAATGAGCAGGAACTGTCTTGCAGTTAATATGTACAGTATGTACTTACTTTGTAGTAAGCATTGACATGATAGATAATGCAGCACAGTTAATGCCATCTTAATAGATGCAGCTAATTGCACTGCGTCATCAGCCATGCAGTTTACACACATCATCATTTATTATTATTACTTTTGCTGTATTATCTAAATGGGAAGCTACTAAGAATGCTCCCAACAGCTAACGCAGAGGTTTTGCCATTATTCCCTGCTGCATTTAGCAACTGCTATAAGGTAACTGCAAAATCTCAATGCATTTTAGTTGAGCACTGCAAGTCTACATGATAACCATGGACCTTTGAAGTTTACTCAACCGCAAAGAAATGTTGGTGATTTTTATCACCTTTCTTGCTTAGTATTGTTGAGCTTTTTTTATTCATTTTTATATAGATCTCATTTTTATTGTCGTCCATTTCCTTTTATTTCTCGATATAACACTCTTCACCACAGTATCAAGGTGGTTTGCTGTAAAATAACAATATCATGCTAACATATCTTATCTTAAAAATAAAAAATCAAGGTCATTGTTCTTGTAACCGATTCTTGTATTGTGTGTGGATAGATTGATAAGCTTTGCACATTTGTTGATTTCAGTCAGTTGTTTATTTTGGTTTTCCAGCACTGTTTGACATGATGATGTCCTATTATCTTTTTATATCATGTTACTTCAGGGGAATATTTGTTTCTGCCTGTGGAGAACTGCCTGTGGGCATCACTCTTTGCATACTTTCATATTTTGCAAAATAAAGAATCATAGGAGGTAATTTTACAAACCTTTTTTGTGCATAAAATGCTGGTTTATGGGGCATGTTTACTAAAGCACCGCTGGTAGTGCAAGGCTAACGTGCAGTTGGTATCCAAGATTAGCGTGGCAAGGTGTAGCGACCTTGGTACAAGCAGGTAGGCTGGCGTGCTAGGTGCTTCAGTATCATGGCAGTTGGGAGCACGCAGTGCACATGGGCTAGGGGGCATTACCATGGCAGAGCGCTACCGATGCGCCAAAGTGCGTCCGCAGTGCAGAAGTACCAAGTGCATGGCCATCGCGTCCGTACAGGCAGGTGCAGCCGCAGCAGGGAAGTAGTGGCACATGGTACTGGCATACCGCATCAGTCGGGAACGCATGGCAATAGCGCGAGTGCCTGTGATGATGTCTATAATGCAGCCCACTCCTCATCTGGCCCCCTGCCAGAATCGCCAAAAGTTATCCAGTTACAGGAATGAGATTTCAGACCAGTCTTGGATAACTGACAGTCTCATTCGGATGCATTATGGGACCTGCCGCACTGAATCCAATGGGTAAAATCAGGGACTACAAATACCAGACTGCATTGCAAGTTTAAAACCAGAACTGGAAACAATGCTTGCTCCTGGAAATGGATAACTTGCCAGTTCTGTAATTGGTGACTAGCATGGGGGAGGTATATATGTCCCCCACAGGCAGCAGCCTATAAGTAATGGCAGGGGTGAGGACTTCCACTCATACACACATGATTGGACAGGGCCTGATTTGCCGTGGGGTGCAGGCCACCTGTTTTGCCACCTAATTTCCACTACACAGGGGTGTGCCCTTGTATAGGGATGTGTCCATGCGGCACCACCACAGGTTTCCCACTGTATCCTTCTCATACCCTATTGTCCAACTCAGGCTCTTTGTTCACAAACCACCCAATCTTAAGGTGTTGCCATCCGTTTCCCACATGCATTTGGAATCGACGTGCCTGACAGCATTTAACGTTTTGGCACCCTACCTCTGGAACATTCTACCACACTATTTTTGACTAGAATCTAATTTTCAGAAATTTAAAAGAACCCTTCAAACCTTCTTCTTTGAGAAGACTTTGCTGGAATTTCGGGAGGAGGGGTAGTGCCAGATGCCTTGGACTCATTCATGGTTTTTCTTTCTCAGCTACTGTCTTTATCTCTAACCCCTCCTGCCTGTCCTATCGATAATTATGCAGTTCTTTTCTGCTCTGGTTTTAGTAATAATTTTTAATTTATAAACCGCTTTGCTGCCAGCCACACAAAAAGTGGTATATCAAGATTTTAATAAACAAACACTGCAGGTTCAACTAGCACCTGTTGGGAGGCTGGCGCCATTTGCACAGACACTGGGCACGTCTCCCATGTCCCTGACAACTAATGCACCCATATCAGAGACACTGCACAGCCTCTGCCCAATCTCCAGCCCCGTTCTGCTCCCCTATTCGCATGTTGCTCCGGGATCATGGCACTCTCGGCACTTTGTCCTCTGGAGCCATGCTTCCTGCTACCGCGTGCCCTAACTGTGCATTACTGCCAAACATGCTTTAGTAGAAATGCCAATATATGCGCAAAGGCCTCTTATAGAATTAGGTTATGCTTAAAAGTCTGCGTGGCGCAAGTAGGAATGCATTTGTCAAGTAGACATGCTCAGGGAGGAATTTAGGCAGAGTTTGAGCAGAGTCACAATTTCTGTGCATACTTTATAGGCTAACGTTTACATCTGTTCATCTTTTTAATGTAGACATGATTTCTGCAGGATTTGTACTATATATTTTATAAAGACGCATAGAGGGTAATTTGAGAAGTCCTATTCATGACTTCCATGTCTGAAAATGCCCATTCAGATATTGAAATCAAATGGCTGTCCCTGCAACCATTTTAGAAAGGCCCGATTTTACATGTGCTCGATGCAATTACATCCAGATCACATGTGGGAGCATGCCTGGAGCATTCCTGAGGTCGCCAATGGGCACGTCAAAGGCTACATCTGCTCCAGGGCAGGAATAAGCATTAAAAGCTGCTTGTTGACAGATGAGGACACAGCCCTCTCATACCCCAGTACTTTTCGCTACTCGAAAACAAACTAGACCTTTTTCCTGGCTGTCGTGCACCTGCAAGTCACCATTTGCAAAATGGCAGAGGGGGACATGTACAGGGTGGCCCAAAAAAGTGAGAACATCTCGTAAATTAAAAGCTTAAATAGTTTACTTATTTACCTTTTTTAGCTATATAACGTCTTTATTTCGACAATTTCCAGCCGCCATCTTTTTTTTTTACATTTGTCAATCGTTTACATCATCTGTCTTTTTGAATTTTTAAATAACTTATATGCTACGAGATGTTCTCACTTTTTTTGGGCCGCCCTGTATGTGGTATGGGATACACACGCCCATTCTGAAATACCATTGCAGGCACATCTATGTTGTCTAGATCGATGCCATCCATATCAGATATGTGCAAGTTTCTAAAACTGGGTGACAACTTGGACGTGTCCAACCCATTATTCAGCATGTCCCCGTTTCTTTATGTTTTGATGGCAACGTTTATCTTTGATAGTAGTGACAGATCAGGCCCGAAATTAAGAGGCATTTACATGGTTTGCAGACCTGTAAACCGTGTAAATGCCTCTACGTGGGGTATTCAGTGGCACTGGGTACTGCCGCTGTACGCGCCGATGCTAACCGCTTAGCATCGGGGTGTTCTGGGGGTGGTGCCCATCGCTAACTGGTCAGCAGCGATATTGAGTCGCTAGCCAGTTAGTGATCCGTGGGTAAAGATGCCTATCTTTACCCATGAGAGCTAACCAGGCAACGGCGATATTGAGCTGCTGTCTGGTTAGCTTCTGGGCTGTGCGGCTAACCGGATATCCAATGCTCGTGGCTGGATGTGGCCCCAGCCTTGAATATCCGGATTTTGTGTTCAGCGGGGACAGAAACTGCACTAACTGCTTCCGCTGATATCAGCCACATCAATTTTAATATGCTCACTTCAATGCTGCCCCTCCTATGGCATTTAGGATGTTTTGACTTGGACGTTCCAGATTTCACCTCTATATTTTTATAAAATTAGTGAAAAATATGCCCAATTAACCTAGGTGGCCTGTTATATACTTGCCCTCATGGGAGGTAATTTTATAAAGAGCCATGTCAAGTTACACACCATCAACACGTGTAAGCCATGTATTTTCCATGACTTATGCGAGCGGATGGGCCTTTATACACGTACAGTACTTTAGGCAAGCTCTAGTTTATAAGTACGCACAACAGACCGGTGGTGCATACTCACGGTGTGGGCGTGCATAGGGCAAATCTATGCGTGTAAGTTATAAAATGTATAACTCATGCACATTCCTTAAAAATACAGGCACGGGCATGTACGCCAGCTGTAGCTGATGCAATTGATTGTGCCTAGATTTGCCGCATGTACCCCACCAGTTGCATCCCTATTTTATAACATTAAGTATGCATGTAATTTGACATTATAAAATAAGCATAATAGATGCCTGGCAACCCGCACATTAACTAGGATCAATTTTATAAAATTGCCCTCCACCTATGTAATGAAATATACTTTATGCTTGAACTGACAAAGTAGCAATGCAGGTCTATATCGCACTTAATATTAGAATTCATTCTGTGCAAACGATTATATAAAACAAAGACAGAACCAAAAGGAGCGAAAAAAATAAATAAATAAATAAAGGACTTGACATTTCTCTTGCGAAACTAAACTAAACCCTTTAATATAATTAGTTTTCTATTGTAAGTTAAGTTACTGCTAATTCAGTAGAGACTCGGGTAACAATGCCTTTTGAAGTGCAGCTGTGGGCGGCTCTTTGCTTTTCCTTGTCACCTATTGGCTCCAGCATAACTTACCTCATAGGGTCATTGGATAGCAAAGGAATAGTATCTCTGTCATTCCAAGCTTAACAATATAAATATCAGAGATGGCTCTTATCTTGTAACCTCACATATCTAGTTTAGCCTTCAGCTCTCTGGCAAGGATTCGATATCAAAATTCAAGAAAGCAAGAGCTGGACACGAATTAGCAGCTATGAAAACCTCCAAACTTTTCAACTTAACTACCTTTGGGATATTTTGCACTATCTTTACTATCTCTGCATGGTACGAGGCAAAAATAAAAGAGGAAAATCGCATTTAATGAAATCTTCTTAATTGTGGGTTCTCTGTAAACTATGGGATTTCATTTTTCCCCTTTTAATTGTAGGTCTGTGAACAACTTCTTGATGACTGGGCCAAAGGTAAGTTGCACATTATGAGCCAGACAGTATGTATCATTAAAATTTGTATTGTATAAAGAAATTCTATGCATGCATTCAGAAGAGGTAAAACAGATCCATAGTGTAAAATAAGTTATGTATTATTTTTTCAAACTCCAAAAATAAGACTTTCCAATCTAGGGTTTTATTTTTTTTCTTTTTATATTGAAGGCATATTTAACGTACTCTACCAGTGTTGCAGTAGGTGCTCAAAATGGTATTGAGGAATGTAAATTTCAGTTTGCCTGGGAGCGCTGGAATTGTCCAGAAAGTGCCCTTCAACTTTCTACTCACAATCGACTCAGAAGTGGTAAGTATGAGGGCTTCTTTATTTCTTACAGTGCATGATGTATAGAGTGCAACGCTTGTCTATGTTTAATTAAGATATATCTGGATAAATATCTCTGCTCCAATGTTGGTGGGAGTCGGATTGGTTTTGATCTAGATTGAAATGATCCTTCTATAGTACGGATGCCATGGGTTAGGAAACCAACTAGGATATAATTAAAAATATCTTCTATTTTGACATTTGAATTCAACATAGCAATACTAATAATAATTTCTGGATATTTAGCCCAAATGAATACCAGGATAGCTTATGACATTTTTAGAATCCAAGTATAATAAGGTTCTACACGGAGGACTGCTAACACCTCTAGACAGACCTGTTTATTTCTTCATATTTGTCCTGGATACATGGAAGTTGTGCTGTGATATTATACAGCTTCCACAAATAATGGTAGTTTTCAGTGATGTAGATTATAGGCAACTTCCAGTGAAAAGATTGCTAAAAACAGCGGATGACAACAGTATTTTTTTTTACAAAAAAATGTTATAAAATTGATTATGCAGCTGGTTCAGATCATTAGAGAAGTAAAGAAAATCTCTCTTATCTGTCTGCCGTTGTCCCTGCCTCTTATTGCATTTTTTATTCCAATACACCAAAAACAATCCTAAGACACTTTATGGTACATGAGTTCAGAAGTGAATTGGCTTATCTGTTAAATAATTGTTTCTTTTATTCATGTATTAGATAGTCATTTTATTTATTATTTCAGCTTTCATAGGAACCAGGATGCTACAGGACAAGTTACATATAGGTACAAGTCGCTGTATAAATAGGTATAGTTTAGAACAGAGATTAGCATGGCCCCTGTGCAAGGATGATTCCCTGTGCCTGAGAATCCTAATGAAAGGGAGCACTTTCTCAAGTCCTTGCTTGTAGGGAGGTTTTTGTGAAACCCTGTATATGGTTGCCCTTTTTTTTTTTTTTTGAACCGACAGGAGAAACCAGTTACTTTTGTCCCTTTGAAGGAGACTTTTGGATGACCTTTTTTTAAGTTTCATAGGGGGGTTATTTCTTCCTCATTCCTTTTGTTACAGCTACCCGGGAAACATCTTTCGTACACGCTGTCAGCTCTGCAGGAGTGATGCACACTCTTACCAAAAACTGCAGCTTGGGAGACTTCGATAACTGCGGCTGTGATGACTCCCGAAATGGCCAAGTTGGTGAGAATTGGATTTTTATTGTTAACTCCTTTTAATGTAGAGCTGCTCTTCAGTGGGGGTTAGGAGCTCTGAATTTGTCTTACTTATTAGATCTTAAGAACACAAAATATATTTTTAAAATATAGGATGCTGCAAAAAAAAAAAAAAAGATCAATATACATTAGGCAGAATCATTCACAAAGCGGGATACTATGGAATTTTGTTGTTAATCAATGTTCCCTCCAGTTTGCCATAAATGTATTCAAAATGGGGAATAAGAAAACACCAACAACAAAATACAAAAGATGGTATATAGCAATGCATATCAACAGAGCCAGCAGCCGTCTAGGACAGCAGCTTCTGGGGTGGAGGGAAAGCGCACCAGCATCCAAAGTAAAACCACTAGATTCTAAGAGCCATCGGCACATTCTTTCACCTGCAGGTAGAGCGAACTCACACGCACATACATCCAAAGTTGAATATTTCAGGCCTTGTTACAGGATTGTTGTTGGAAGACTAGTGTTCAGACTAAGAAATAGCCTGAAAGGCAAGAGAATATGAACATTTTCTTCTTCCTCTGATCATCTAAGTCAGGAACTGTCAACCCATTCCAGGCTCATGAATATACATGAGAGAGATTTGCATACAATGGAGGCAGTGCGTGCAGATCTCTCTCATGCATATTCATTGCGGTTACTCTGAGAACCTGACTGGTTAGGTGAGTCTGAGGACTGGGTTGAGAACCTCTGATCTAGGTCAAAATCAGTAACTGTTGCCCTTGATGGGGTTTTTTTAGTTAGACCGTTTATTCCCATTTCACCTGGAGATTCTTTTTCAGATTAAAATGTGAACAGGAAAGTATAAAATGATGATGTTGGCTAAATGCTCTTGATTTGATTTTCTTCTGTTTTGCTTTAGGTGGCCGAGGATGGGTATGGGGAGGTTGCAGTGATAATGTGGAATTTGGAGAAAGAATTTCCAAACTGTTTGTGGACGCTTTGGAGACAGGACAAGACGCCAGGGCTTTAATGAATCTGCATAACAATGAAGCAGGCAGACTTGTAAGTAAACATGTGCATGTTTACATTTTTTATTTTTAACATTTGTAGTCTCTAAGCTCCTACATTTAAGAATCTTAAAATACAGGGCACCTCCATTAAAGGCAGTTAGGCCAAAGACACAGCCCGAGTGGGGGACTGATGTTAGGGGCTCAACGCTGATTTCCAGCATTGGGTGCCGAACTTAGGGTCTCTTACAAAAATCCGCTAAGGATTTTCCATTAACATGCCAATGTCATGCACATTGATTGCAAAGCCTCTGCTTTGGCTGTAGGGGGAGGGGGTCAGCATGTTCCCGGCAGCTAATGTGCGATGGGTCTACAGTGTGTTTACTTAGTGACTGCTAGAGAGGAGTTGTTATGTGAAGCCATTTTAGACAACATTTTGTTGCAATAATAGCCCGGGCTGTTGCGCCAATGTGCTTTAAATACCTCCGTGGCATAAATGTTCAGGGAGAGAGCCTCTTTCAATTAAAAGCAAGTTCTGCTACGAGGGGACATGGGATGAGGGTGAAGGGAGATAGATTCAGGAGTGATATGCGGAAATATTTCTTTACGGAAAGAGTAGTGGATCCGTGGAATAGTCTCCCAGTGGAGGTGGTAGAGATGAGGACAGTAACTGAATTCAAAAAAGCATGGGACCAACACAGAGGATCTCTAAAGGTAAAAAGTGGACTGTTGTAGTTGTTATGGAAGGACAGACTAGATAGGCCTTGTGGTCTTTTTCTGTCATCATGTTTCTATGTTTCCACGCCCATGCTCCGCCCATTCCCCTTCGTGGCTAGGGCAATATACTTTTTTTTTTTTTTTAAGAAGTTCCCCTTTCATGCTATGGTGGCATGAATTAAAAGGTTTTCATGGCTCTAATTAGAGGCTCTCAAGCACTCTCTTGGGCCCTCAATCTCTGGTCTTGAAGTAGACTCCCTAAGCCCACCCCAGCCTTGACCTGGGGCATAAATGTTACAAGTAACACCTTCCTCATTGAAACTCTGCCCTTTTAGGCTCCAACCCTTAAAACAACAAATTGCTGTAAGGACTGGTAGCACCCTCCTCTCCCCCCAGGACCCTGACACACAATGGGTTTGAGGGATGTGTGAGCAGCTTCTGCCCTGGAAGTTGAGGCTGTTAAAATGGCAATGCCTGACCCCTAACTCTAGTTTATCAGTTTTACTGATAGGTGCCAGGCTGTCAAATACTGTGATAACCCAAAAGGCCACAAAAATGATTGAGGCTGTTCTCCAAAACCTAGGAGTTGCCTAGTGGTTAAAGCGGTGGGTTGAGAACCTTCCCACTGATGCTTCTTGCAATCCTAGGAAAGTCTCTTAACCTTCATTGCTTTAGATACAACTTAGATTTTAAGCCCCCTTCAGCAAAGAAATAAATACAGGACCTAGTGAACTGCAACTCATCTTGAGTTCAGAATTGGGAAAGATCTAAAATCTTTATTTATTTTCTGTATTTTTTTCAGACTTGGCACCTTTTCATGACAATCAAAGTGAAGTACAAAACATAATATTAAAAAAATACAGTATTGAATTCTCCCCTCCCACAAACTGGTTCCAAGTTCTTGGTATACTGCTTTTCCAGCTCATTGAAGTGGTTTAGAAAATCAAAACATAATTAATAAAAAGGCATGGACTGGGGAGATAACTGGCAAGGGGGGTGGAGGGATGGTCCATCAGGAAAAGATAAAGATGGATCAGAAAGAAGGAAAAGAGGAGAAGGAGAAAGAGGGAAAGGACGCTGCTCAAGTACTTTCCAAAAGCCCCAGTAAAAAAGTGAGTTTTCAGTTGTGTTTTAAATGTTTTTTTAATTGGATTTCACATGGAGGTGGGGGGGGGGGAGGGTTCCACAGGGAAGGGGCTAAGAAGTAGAAAGCGGAATGACACATGGCGTCAAGATGGGCTTGGTTTACTGGGGAAAGTTGTAAAGTGTTCTGATGTTGTGAAAGAGTAAGATGGGTGAAGGTTATGAGATGAGTGGGGAAGAAAGAGAGGAAGACCAGCATAGAAAGCCTGGTGAATAAGAAGGAGAATCGAAACTCCATATGTGACTCGAAGCCAATGATAGTGGATCAAATTTATTTGAGCCATGAACAAGTTCGAGAGTAATGTTTCAAATGGCTTGTAGATGTTTTAGGGAGTTAATTGGCAAGCCAGAATAGACTACATTTCCGTGATAGTCAGGATAAGCTGTGGTAAGGATCCTGATCAAGGCAGGTTTTAATTGAGCAAACCTGCTGGAGATGAAAAAAGCAGGATTGGATCACAACCCTCTCATCCAATTCAGCTTCTACAAGTAAGTTTATCGCATAGTTTATAGAACCTACCCATAAATATATTTATTATTTTAATTTCCTCCCATCAGAACAAGTTAAAATCAGAATAAGAACTTTAAAAAGCAGTACCTAAGACAAGCAAAACTAATTAAACTAAAATTCAATATGCCTAAATAGATCATTAATATTAATATACTTTCTATTAATCACAAAAACTACTAGAGTCAATACTCCTAAAGACCTGAGTGGCTGGGGATCTCCTAGGATAGGTTTGGGAACCAATGGCCTACTGGGATCTAACCTCTGCCATTCAGACTCACACACCACTAAGCCTAAGAAAAATGATGACGCCAAAAGATAAACAACCCCCCCCCCCCCCCCCAGGATTTATTAAACCAGCAATAATCAAACTACCCACGTTGGTGCAAATGTGTGCATAATTACTTTGATCATTGCCATGGGTACTTTGTGCCTGTTCTCTGTAGGGATCATTTTATGCTTATTTAAGGCAAAATAGAGACCAAGAACCAGCCACAATAACACACAAATTTACACCTCCTCCTAAGAAAGTGCTATTGTGTACATGCACTAGAGATCTGCACAGCTGAAATAATATAGCCTTCATTTTTCCCCAAAAATTTTCCAATTTTTGTGGGAGGTTTTTTTGGTTAATGTCATACATATATCTTAATATTGATTTGTAACTGTGCTGTGGTATTTTAACACATACCAATTGACTTGACGTATTAGTTTTGTTAGTGTGCACTAAATAATTTTAGTTTGCAGTAAATTAAGGTGCACTAAGGAATCGGTGAATGCACATCCCCCGCATGCACTCTCTCTGAGGGTAATTTTATAAAGGATTGTTCATGCATGTAAAATGCCTCTTATAAAATTATCTCCGTTGACAAGTATATGCGCTATGACAAGTAGGCATGTACTTGTATGCAAGCCAGGTGTGTTTGGGGCCGGAGCACGGGTAGAATCACTAAGCACACACGTGAAGGTACATTTTACAAAGGACACCCAAGTGCAATATGTGTCCAAGCCGGAATGTTTGGAAAAAAGGCATCCAAATTTAGCCACAATTTCACAAACATGGACGTGCCCGATGAGGACATATACGGGAATGTTTATGTAGACTTCCCGTATAGCATATAATACAGGGGACATCTACAACACATGCAGTGGTGGTGTAAACACAAAATTCTTTTAATATACAAAAAGCAACATTGCAGTCGTGGAGCAGACTAAGGATAGTGGCGAAACATCCCGTGTACACCAGCCAGATGTTTTAGGGCCCACATGAGCACTTCCTCGATGCTTATTTGTGCCTGGCGCAGATCTAAAATTGGACGAGATTGCAGATGCCCTCAAGGGTTCTGACATCACTTGGGAACATCTACATCCATCACCCCGCCCCGGACATGCCTCCACTGTGCCCCTGCCTTCTTGGACATCCCTGCAGTGGAGACATCTTGAAGTCATTTGTGAAATGGCTCCAGGGACGTTCTCAGCAATTTGGATGTCTGCATGCAAGTTTTTGGACATTGAAATTGCATCTATGCCTCTTAAAATGACCCCCATAGGTTCTAAAATATGCACCTATGTACTTCAGTTGGGTAAATGTACAACTGCTCCTTAACTGGTGTAAACATATGTGGCCCCATTGTAGCCATGATTTTGGCGGATTTTGTGCTAGCATTTTATAAAGAGACATACTGTAGGCACCTACTTGACCCTCCAACCTGTTATGAAATTATCTTCTGTGCATGCCCTTGTGTATTTTATAAAATATATGGACACATCACAACTCCACCCAAATTAAGCCCCCACCAATTCCTACATAAAGTCAATATAAGAGCCATGTCCTTTAGACACACACGTAACTGTGTTCAATTGTATAAGGGCCTTTTTCCACAAGTAAAATAGGCGTTAGACTGACGGAAGTGTTGACATTTCCTACTGCTCTCAAGCCTTTTTTTCTGCAGGTTTTCAGTAGTAGGCACTGCTGTTTGGTGTAAGAAATTACAAAGGGTTGACTTCTAACAAAAATGAATCAAGAAAGGATTGATAGAAATTCTTTGAGTGAGAATTATAAGGCTAAGAATTTTTTTTTACCGATTGTCTTCTACGTTTGTTATCGTTTGCAGGCTGTAAAAGCCACCATGAAAAGGACTTGCAAGTGTCATGGAGTATCGGGAAGTTGCAGTATCCAAACCTGCTGGCTCCAACTGGCTGAGTTTCGTGACATTGGAAATTATCTGAAGATCAAACATGACCAAGCCCAGAAGCTGGAAATGGACAAAAGGAGAATGAGAGCGGGCAATATTGCGGACAATCGAGGGGCCATAGCAGAGGCCTTCATTTCAGTGGCAGCGACGGAGCTCATCTTTTTGGAAGACTCCCCAGACTACTGCATCAAAAACATTAGCCTAGGGATCCAAGGGACTGAGGGGCGAGAGTGCCTGCAGAGCGGCAAGAACCTGTCCCAGTGGGAGAAGAGGAGCTGTAGGAGGCTGTGTACAGAGTGCGGGCTGAAAGTAGAGGAGAAAAGGATCGAGATTGTCAGTAACTGCAACTGCAGATTCCACTGGTGCTGCACAGTGAAATGCGAACAATGCAAGCAGGTGGTAACCAAGCACTGCTGTGCCAAGCGGGAAAAGATCCCCTCCCCCAACAACACCAGGCGGAAGAGCAGGACCAGCAAGAGATAACACTTGACTAGAACAATACAACGTGGACTTAACCACTGGCGTCTTCCCAAAATCCCATTATGGTCCTTCCTATGGAAGTAATTCCTTTTATAAGAACATTTTATGGTCTAGTTCATTGGTGGCCCCCATTGACCCTAAGAGGGGCCTCCTGCTCTTGCCTCGGTCTATATTCCCCCAACCCTCTCCAGAGACTTGATGCAGGCACTTCCTCTATAACCCTTGCTCTCTCTTCTATCTGCACTATGCAGCTGTCCGTAAGGTTGAGCCGTGTGCTGCCCAAACCTCTGCACCATTCTCCTAGTATTGACTGAGCAGTGCAGGAGCTGTAGCACAGTGTGGTTCGATGTCCGAGAGAGATACATGCTGCTGGAGGAAAAGAGAATAGCTGTTCCCAAGGTCGTGCTGCCAACACACTTCCAGAGAATGTATGGGGGGAGGGGTAGAACCAGTTGAAGGGGAAGAGGGAAATGAGAGGATGGTGAGACTGGCTGGGATGGGATGGGATGGAAAGACGTGTGCACTTTGGAAAGAGAGTGTGTGTGGTAGATGGGCAGAGGCATAGGGACAGAGAATGTATGAGGGAAGAGACAAGCTTAGGGAAAGAGTATGGGGAGGCAGACTGGTCAGGCACATTCACAGTAATCAAAAAAGGGCCTTGACCAGTACGGCCAACTACATTATTAAAGACTCCCCAGGCTAGCCATGTTGTTAAAGGCAGAATTCTCCCTTGTCTAGTGTGCCGGTTGTTTTGTCCATTGATGGTCCTGGCTCTCACAATGAAGTTCATTTTTCCAAAGTGGCCCTTACTTGACACTTGCTGGTCTAGTCCAAAAGGTGTTCTTACAAAGTGGAATCTACATAAGAACATAAGAATTGCATATTGGGTCAGACCGCTAGTCCATCAAGACCAGTATCTTGTTTCCAACAGTGGCAAATCCAGGTCACAAATACCCAGCAGGCTCCCATAAAGTAGCAAAGCTCCACTGCCTACCTCCAGGCATAAGCAGTGACTTTCCCAAGTCTACCAGGAACTTCTCCAAACCTTTTTTAAACCTAGCTATGCTAACTGCTGTTACCACATCTTCCAGCAATGAATTCTACAACTTAAATATTTTCTCCTATTTGTTCTCAATACACTACTTCTAAATATGTTTTGCAGCTTCATGGCACTACCTTTAGTCTTTATACTTTTTGAAAGAGTAAGCAATGGATTCACGTTTATCCATTCCACTCTACTCAGGATTGTATAGACCGCTATTATATCTCCTCTCAACCATCTTTTCTCTAATTTCTCCATTTTCATTTTGGTTGTCCTCTGTACCTTTTCTAATTCCACTATATATTTTTTTTGAGATGCAGCCCAGAATCGCACACAATATTCAAGGTGCAGTTGCATCATGGAGCAATACATAGGCATTATGATATTCTTGGTTTTATTCTCTATTCCTTTCCTAATCATTCCCAACAATCTGTCTGCTTTTTGGCAGACCATTCCAATGTATTGTCCACACGATTCTTTGCCTGGGTGGTGACTCATAATCTGGAATTTAGCATTGTGTAGTTATAATCTGGGTTATTCTTCCCTACGTGCATCACTTTGCGCTTATCTACATTAAAGTTCATCTGGCCATTTGGATGCCCATTCTCCTAGTCTTGGAAGATTCTCCTGCAATTTCTCACAATCTGAATACGATTTAATAACTTTGGTTAATTTGGTGTCATCTGCAAATTTGATCACCTCACTCTTTGTTTACAATTCTAGATCAATGTTAAAAAGTACAGATCCTTGGGATATTCCATTATATATCTGTCGCCGTTAAGAAAATTGACTATTTATCCATACTTTCAATTTTCTACCTTTTAATTAGTTCCCAATCCACAATAGGACATTGTCTCCTATGCCATGACTTTTTAATTTCCTCAGGAGTCTCTCATGTAGAATGTTGTCAAATATTTCCTGAAAGTCCAAATGTACTATATCAACTGGCTCAGCTTTGTGAAGATGTTATTCATGCCTTCAAAGAAAGGTAGCAGATTGGTGAGGCAAGACTTCCTTTGGCTAAATCCACATTGACCTAGTATCATTGAACTATGTCAGTTAATGGGGCCAATATTCAAAATCCTTAGCCACGGTATTCAGGGGCACTATCCAAGTAGTGGTGTGGAGGAGTAGCCTAGTGGTTAGAGCAACAACCTAGCACCCAAGAGATGTGGGTTTGATTCTCACTGGCATTACTTGTGACCTTGGGCAAGTCACTTTACCCTCTATTGCCTCAGAAGAAAAGGCCTGGCAATCTACTTCCCGTCATACCTTGCAAAGAAAACCCAGAGGTTGCCAGGAGTCAGCATTGACATAACAGCGCTTTAAAAAAATCCAGATAGTGTGGCTGAAAATATCCACAGTCTTCCCTGTTGCTATTTGGTTAGGGCAGGGGCAGTCCATGGTCAGGATGATGGCAGTATCGGTGCTAACTGGATAAATGGCGACTTTATCAGATTAACGGATTTTTCAGTCTCCAACTATCCAGCCAGCTTAGGCTGCACGAAAAAGCTGCCTTAAGTTGGAAGGCAGATAAATGATGGCTGAAAATCACCACTATCCAAATGAGGTCACCATTTATCCAGTGAGAGCCACTCAGTCTGGATATTCACTGGCAGATCTTATCTGGATATTGCTGCTGAATTGATATGTAAGCACCATGGTTGACCATCGTGGTATTGAAACACTGGCCATTTTGAAAATTGGACCTTCTGTGTTCAATAATTTTGTTCTATATAATAGTTTCTACCATTTTGCACAGCACTGACGTCAGACTCACCGGCCTGTAGTTTCCTGGATTAGTCCTGGAGCCCTTTTTAAAAATTAGCATTATGTTGACCTCCTTTCAATCTTCAGGTATCACAGATGATTTTAGTGATAGATTACAAATTACTAATAGCAGATCTGCAATTTCATCTTTGAGTTCTTTCAGCACTCATAAGTATATACCATCTGTTCCAGGTGATTTGCTACTTTATTTTGTCAATTTGTTCTATGATATCTTCCAGGTTCACTGAGATTTGTTCGGTTCTTCTGACTCATCAACACTAAATACCTTTTCTGGTATGGGTAGCTCCTTCACATCTTCCTCAGTAAAGACCAAAGCAAGAAATTCATTCAGTTTCTCTGCTATTGTCTTGTCCTCCCTGAGTGCCCCTTTTACCCCTTGATCATCTAATGGTCCGACTCCTTCTCAGGCTCCTTGCTTCAAATGTACCTGAAAATGTTTTTGAGTGTTTGTCTTTAGGGCAAATTTCTTTTAGATTTCTCTTTTTGCCTTCCTTATCAATGCTTTGTATTTAACTTGACAGTGCTTATACCATTTCCTATGTTCTTCATATTGTTCTTTTTCCATTTTTTGAAATATGTTCCTTTGGCTTTAATGGGCTCTTTCAACTCAACTTTTAAGCATGCCAGCCGTCAGTTGGCCTTCCTTCCATCTTTTTTTTTAATACATGGAATACATCTGGTCTCAGCTTCCAAGATGGTACTTTTAAACACCGTCTATGCCTTAGAAACTCTTAACCTTTGCAACAGCTCCTTTTAGGTTTTTTTCCTAACCATTTTCCTCATTTTATCATAGTTTCCTTTTGAAAGTTAAATGCTAACACAAAGTATATTTAATTTGTTTATTCACTGCAGTTATTAAGTCAGATTTGATCATGTTATGATCACTATTGCCAAGTGGTGCCAACACAAATACCTTTTGCACCAAATCCTATGTCCTTTTACCAAAGCACATTATGATTTTGCATTTAACACGTGTTGTGCATAAAACTAACATGTGATGAGTATAAAGGCTTTGGGGTATCTGTCGGGGGCATTGCCAGCATGTCTCCAGCAGCCTAATGTGTGGCACAATTAACACGGGAGCACTTAACGCCAACTCACAGAGCTTTCAGTAAGTGCAGCTGCACTAATTGCCGCAATTGCCCCATGCTAATTGCAGCGTGCTCTCCTCGCTCACACTCTGCCCCAACCCACCCATTCCTCACCTCACTGCGCGATGTGCGTTTACCACAGTATAGTTACCACAGGCGATTACTTCACTTAAAATGTGCGTTAACCACTTAGCGGGCTTCAGTAAAAGGGTCCCTAAGGCTAAAATACCTCCTCCTCCTCCTCTAGTTAGCTCTCAAACCAGCTGCTACATGAAGCACACAAACAGATAAAGACTTGTTTTAAGCTTTCCTTCTAGGAAGTTATTTGATAAAGGATTGTCTGCACGCGTATGCCAGCATAGGCACCTAAAAGGCCTCTTATATTTAATTACTGCATACATAAAAGTATGTAGGGTGCAATTAGGTACGTACAGCTAGCCAACTTTAGAGTATAAGCAGGCAGAGTCACTCTTGACATGCATATTTTATAAAATTTGCTCATGTGCTCATACTTTACACACTAACACACCAGCCCCCAAGGGGCATGCATAAATATCCACGGCTTCTGTGATAGAATTTTATAAAGACGTCTCTGTGCCTTTCTGAAATAGGCTAAAACTAGGTGCCTACATAGCCTTCACATATAGAGACCTACTAACAGATTACCCTCTTAGTGTGCTTTGGATCCGCCCATGCAATCACATTCATTCTGTAATTCACTATCAGCCTAAAAGAGATATCTTGGACTGATGTGTATCTTCCTAGTTACAAATAGAACAAATTAGACTGGCCAATCCACTTGTCAATTCAGCTGTTTCTGATAAGCAAACCCAGGCGCTGGCTCACAAAGTTTCAAACAGGAGATGAATGCATCTATTCTACATGGATAAAGGGATACATTAGGTAAAATGATATATAGAAAATATGATATGAATTGTTGACCTTTTGCTCATAACTGTGAATATTTAATAAGAAAAGAATGCACTTTTTGAGGTGGAATGTTTTCACAAAGTAACTGTATATGGACAATCACAGTTTTTTCCATCTCTTTTTAATGTTTATTAGATTAGAGAGAAACAGAGTAAATGATAGATAACCACAAGGTCCACCAAGTTTGGCCACTCCCAATAAGACATTCCATGTTCCCACCCCCATCGCTATAAAGAAATGTGTCCTCATGTTACTACTGAATTTGTTCTAGAATGTCTTTTTCATTGAAAAATGCTTGCTTCTTGTACGTGATTAATTCCTGTGAGGTATTTGAATGTGTCTGTTATATTTTCACCTCCCTCCTATAGGATGTATGCTAGGTTAGAACCTAAGAACATATGAACTGCCATACCGGGTTAGACCAAAGGTCCATCATGCCTAATATCCTCTTTCAAAAACTAACCAATTCAAGTCGCAAGTACCTTGCAGAATCCCCAAAAGCAGCATGTTTTCCATACATCTAAATCTTTATTAAATCCAGTCTGCATCATTTTGGTAGTTCTCCGGCTAGCTTCTACTCTGTATTCTTCTAGATTACAGATTCAGCCTCCAGAATATGAAACCTTGTACTCTGGATGAGGACGCACCCATGACCTGGACAGAAGTATTATCACCTCCCGCTTTGTGTTGATAATCTCTCCCTGCACACCTGAATATTCTTCTGGGTCTCACCGCTGCCTTGTAAACTGTTTCCTGTCATTGTTCACTTATTTTACACCTCAGTGAACATATAACAGAAAAAAAAGAGTTGTAAATCTGAGAGACTGGAATCATACGCTACATATCCTTGCTCATGTGTGGTTCATTTTGGTAATGGTATATGCAAAACTAAGATTAAGAGCGGGTATTGTTTATAGGTTAGTTCAGCTCTTATACAGCTGTTTAGGTGGTATATGCAAAACGAATCCATTTGGAGATGGCTACCACTGAACTCAGGAGAATTAGTTTACAACAATATTTTTTAGGAAATATTGGGCTCTCTCTTCTGTCTATTGTCTTATCTTTGATATCCAACAAGAAATACAACAACTGAACAGTACTAAGTTGAAAAGAGTGGGGGCACATCTCCTGTGGTTCTGGAGTAGAATTGTTTTGAAATTGTGAACAAATTTTGTAAAATCTAGGAAAAAAATGGTAGCACCAGAATGTTACATCTCCTTCATTCTTCTTAAAGGAACAAGCCTTTTTGTATGGAAAAGAACTGTATAAACAGAATTAAGGCTATTTGGATGCTTCTTTCTTATCTGGGTTCAAAATGCAATTGTTTTTATTTGTGCTGTGAAAATATGGAATTGGTTGGAGCTCTGATCAATACTAAATGCCAAAGTCACACAGAGTGCATTATGTTGAGAGTCGCTCTGAACCGTGAATAGTGGGGAGGGACGTCCCAACAGGACATCCATCCTTGCTATTCATGCTGGCTGCAGCCCCTCCCCTTGACTAACTTCCCTGCCGGTTGTGAGGGGAAGTTAGTCGGGGAGGGGGAAAGAGGCGGCCCGGGAAGTTAGTCGGGGGGGTGGGAAGAGGTGGCCCGGGGGTGGAGCGTGAGCGGGCCAGCCTTGTACATCCAGGGCCATTGAAATGGCCAGGGAGGTTATTCCACCTCATGTTATTCCACCTCCGAGGCAGAAGAGCTTCCCTGGATGTGTTTTTTTCCATGGCCTGGAGCATGGAAGGGGCTGGGGGGGGGGGGAGGGCAGGATTTATTCCCTGCAGCCCGACCCTGACCTTAGGAGGCCAGATCGGGGGTCAGGCTGCAGGGAATAAATTTTAGTTTCTGGTGGCTGGTATCTTACTCATGCTCTTACTCATACTGGGTATCGTCAGTACCGACGGAGCCTGCACGGGAACGCTCCCCAGCGTCCAATAGGAAAGCTTTTGGGAGCATCCCACAGCGCCTGCGTGCTGCCTTCCCGCCTTTCCCAACTGTCCTTCTCCAGTTGAGTTTAAAGCTGAGACAAAGAGGGAGAGAGATAGAGAGATAAACTCCTAGGGGAGGTGGGTGGGTGGGTTGTGAAGACTAAATTCCTGCTCTACCGGAGATCACCTGTTACAGGTGAGTAACTATGCTATCTCCAGGAACAAGCAGGAATGTAGTCTTCACATATGGGGACTCCCTAGCTGCAGATGCCAGGGAGAAACCCCAGAAGTTGTTTTACCAATTTTTAAATGGAGCCGCGGTGCCATGGCAACATGACGCCATGGCTCCATTTAAAAGCCTGACTGAGCTATCCAGGTACTGCCCTGCGAGATCAGAATCGCGCTCCCCTTTGTACATCCGGCTCAGACTGCGGGTCAGAATCAGGCCGTTAGTGTTCAAGCAGCACCTACTCATCACCCTACGCACATTTTACTTATATACTGGATAAAGCGGTTGCTAACCTAAGTAGAACACTGAGAGAAGGTGAAGCACTTCTACCCTAAAAGAATTCTCACCAGAGCAGATGTGTTCAGTCCTTTCTTGAAACCACAATTCATGTTGCTCTCTGGTTACATGCTCACCTAAGATGACTTGTTTGATTTGCTAGAGCAAATTCTCTAAGCTCTGTCAAGTCTTTCGGCTGCTTGCTAATTTTCCTTAAACAATGAGAGCAGGGTCTTGTGTGCTTTGATGTGGTAAATATCAGGGCTGCTTGTGAGATTTATTATCCTCGGGAACAAGATCAGCCTTTGAACTTGAAATAGCGAGGGATAGCTGTGAATGGGTTGTGCATATGTTTGCAGTGTGAGTCTGGCTCCCTGCTGCGTCTTATCCACAACCTGATGTCAAACATGGTTTTTCCCACCTCCCCTCCAGTACCTTCCTTCTAGTTTAATCCAGAACTGGCCTCTATTGGGTCTGGGCAATCTGAGACTTCTTTCACAACTGTTTCTCCTCTTCCAACTCAGCAAAGCCAGAGTAGTGATAGTCCTTGACCAGGGGCTACAAACTGGCTCCCTGGAGCCTGGCTAATGTGGGACTCTTGATTCAAACTGGACCACCACTTTCTGTATGAAGGTGGGCAAAAGTATATGCAAGCTTCAGAAGTCTAAGTTATAAATAACAGCCATGCTTATTCAAGCCCAGATGCGAGACTGATTTTGGATCCTGTTCCCCTTAGTCCCCTGTTCACCTCCTATGTGGTTCCTTACCATTCCCCTAGATATATTCTAGTCCCCGGTTGTTGTGTTATCTGTCTTGACTAGATTGTAAGCTCTTATGAGCAGGGACCGTCTCTTACATATCTCTGTACTAGCGCTGCATATGCCTTGTAGCACTATAGAAATGATCAATAGTAGTAGTAATAATAGTTGAACCAACAAAAATTGCACCATGTAAACTGTGTTGGACAGAAAGATGATTTGGGGGATTTCATTTATTAAGAAAATGATGAAGCCCAACAAGGCTATTATAGAAGAATTAGAGATTAAAATGTAAAAAACAGCCTTAAAAAATGGGGGTTTAGACTGGATTTGAAAAAGACCAGCGAGGGAGGACTGCGCTGTACACTTGGCCTAGACGTCCTGAGTTAGTAAGTCGCAGGCACTCTCTAGCCTTATGAAAAATGACCTGCTTTATCTCTCATTTCCCAGCTGTAATCAGGGCTGGTGCGACCATTAGGTGAACTAGGCAGCCACCTAGAGTGCCAGTGGTCTGAAGGCAGCCCATTGCCGCCCCTCACCGGGACCTGCAGCAGCAGTAATGATTTCAAACAGCTTCACAGTACTAGAGATTTAAGGTAAGCATTGCAAGGCTGTCTGAGACCACTTCCGCCTCTGCAGCGGCAGTGAGGGCTGGGAGAGGGGCGGGATGCCAGGGATGAGGTTCACCTAGGGCAGAGGTTCCCAACTCCAGTCCTGGAGGGCCAAACACCATTCAGGTTTTCAGGCTGTCCCTAATGAATATGCATGAGATACATTTGAATACAATGGGGGCACTGCATGCAAATGCATCTCATGCATATTTATTAGGGACAGCCTGAAAACCTGAATGGTGTTTGGCCCTCCAGGACTGGAGTTGGGAACCTCTGACCTAGGGTGCCTTATCTCCTTGCCGTTGCCCTAAATGGAATTAAGTAGCAGTAAAAATTCACCAGACCCAAATTTAGGTACAGACACCAGGTACAATATACCTGAATTAAACAGGAACCTGATTCCCCTTGCTGTTATTAGACGATGCTCCGTGATCTCTTAAGGAGGATCCTCCCCCTTCCCCCACCTCTGGTGTCAATATCTGAAATCTGGCCTTGGAAACCACAGAAAAACACATAGAATGGCTAAGAGAGAGTCTCCCTACTCATAAGCTCTGGTAAAGCTCACTAAAGAAACAAGACCAAAAATGATACAAGTACAGTATAACCATTTCTTTCCAAGCTAGGACATGCTGGAGCTGCTTTCCAAAACTGGCCAACAGAGCTTTCTAGCACAGAGGCCTCGAGCTTCACCTCTCCAGGGCCGCTTACTAAACCGTTTTAGTCTTTTGCAGCTAACATGCCATGTTTATGCAAAAAGCATCACATTAGTTGCAAAAACTGCATCATGTGTGGGGGCGCGCACAGCATTTCCCCAGCTGAGAACCCATGGACAGTGCAAACAACGGAGCCTGGCAACATCCTGGATACAGCTACCGCCACCCATTGAGGTGGTGGTAATTGCACTTGCGATGTCTGCAAAGTGCAAGGTTACTGCATGCTGCAGACACGCCCACACACGCAGCTAAGGCACAGTCTGTAGATACTGCAGAAACTGCTACACTATCTACAATAGCTGTTAACATGATGCGCTGTGTTAACTGCTAACGTGGTTTAGTAAACCCTCCCCTTAGCATTTATGCTATAACATAATAAATGGGACAACAACTTTAAAAATGAAAAGTCGTTTTCTCCATATTTCAGGGTTTTATACTTGCTGGTGGAAATAGGGGTGTACATTGGAATTCAATGTAGGGTTTTTTAAAATTTCATTTTGCTTATTTAAAATTGAACAAACAACTTGAGGATAAAACAAAAATAAAATGGTGTCCAGTCTAAGGGGCCCTTTTACTAAAGCCCACCAAGCAGTTAAGGAGCATTTTAGCACGTGGTAACTGTTACTGTGTGCGCATGACAGAGATCGCGCACAATGAGGTGGGGAATGGGTGGGATAGGGGAAGAGGGTAGGCGTGGATGACACTTGCAGTTATTGTTGGGATTCGTGTCACATGCTCACTGTCTATGTGGCAAAATGACACTTTACTAGGTGCTGTGGGTGTACCCACATGAACTACACATGCCACTGGCATGCATTAGCATGTATGTCCGTGCACTGACTGCTGGAAACATGCTGGGCACAGCCCTGCCAACACATGTCGGTTACACTTACCACACATTAGATTTAGCGCTAGACAGATGTTAAGTGCTACATCGAATGGGCTTTGGTGACGGGCCCCTAAGTCTCTGCCCAAATGGCAAACCTTCATTGCCCCCTACGACTCCTCCCCAATTTCCTCTTATGCCATCCATGGGTTTAAGTGGGACAGGAGTAATTCCCAGTCATTCCTGTCCCACCATTGCTGGTTTTAGTGCTGGACAACCTGAGGCTAGTGTCATTTTGAAAAATTGCAGTACTGGGACAGGAGTGACCAGGGATAATTCCTCTGTTCATTTTCCTTTCCTTCTTTTCCCTGCTCCCACTGCTCCCCAGAGAAAGGAAGACAGGCATCTATACTTGGAAAAATTTAAAGAAGCTAACAAAGTAGTCAGGAAAGCAAAGATACAAAAAGAAGAAGAAATACCCAATGCAATAAAAAGGGGAAATAAAACATTTTTCAGTTAGGTTAGTGAAAGGAGGAAGGGCAAAAGTGGTATTGTCAGACTCAAGGGTGCAGAGGAGAAATATGGAGAAACTGATGAGGATAAAGTGGAATTGCTTAACAAATATTTCTGTTCTGTGTTCATAGATGAAAGGCTAGAAGCAGGACCTCAGAAAACACCCAGAAATATCAACAGAAGTGACGGGAATCTCAAATGATTTTCAGAAGACTGTGTTCATGAGGAACTAGCTAAACTAAACGTAGACAGAGCAATGGGACCGGATGGGATACAGCCCAAAATATTGAAGGAACTTGGGGATGTTCTAGTGGCTCCACTGACTGACATTTTCAGTGCTTCTTTAGAGTTGGGGATGGTCCCAGAGGACTGGAGGAAAGTACATGTGGTCCCTTTACACAAGAGCAGATGCAAGGATGAGGTTGACAACTACAGGCCAGTTAGTCTAAGCTCTGTGATGAGTAAATTATTCAAAATGCTACTAAAACAGAGAATAGTGATGTTTCTGAAGTCCAGTGGATTGCAAGATCTGGGACAGGATTGATTTTCTTTGACTGGGTGACCAGGAAGTTGGACCGAGGGAGAGCCCTAGATGTGGTATATTTTGATTTCAGTAAAGCCTTTGACACTGTTCTACAAAGGTGACTTAAAAACAAACTGAGCACCCTAGAGATGGACCCTAAAGTTATTGCTTGGGTTAGAAATTGGTTGAGTGGGAGGTGACAAAGAGCACAGGTAAATGGAGCTCACTCTGAGGAGGAGGAGGAGGTTACCAGTGGTGTGCCTCAGGGATCTGTCCTTGGTCCATTCCTTTTTTTTTAACTTTAAAGTTTTTTTATTGAAAGAATAATCAAATCTTTACACCACAGTATCAATAACTATAAACAGCATTAATCAATGGAACTTCAAACAAAATCGTCAATGTATTCCTTCTTTTCTGCTATAGCTATACCATCCCCCTTGCCTTCATCCCCCTCCCCCTTATCCCCCCTCCCCCTTCCCTTGCTTACTTACATAAGTAGTCCAGCATGTTCTGTCATTCACTCTCAAACTTACTCCTCCTCTGCCTGCGAATAGCTGTCAATTTTTCCATTAGATAAATTTGACGGAGCCTCTTCACACAGTGTTCCATTAGGAGTGGCCCCATCTGCTTCCACCTAAATGCTACTTCACATTTCGCCGCACTTAAGCAGGCCATAATTTGCTTCCTTACCTGGGCTTCCCTCTCTCCACCACCCCAATAAAAATAGTTCAGGTTCCCTGCATACCTTCACTCCTACTACCTGCTGTATCCACTTTTGGACCTGCTCCCAGAAAGGTTTAATCTGGGGGCATGTCCACCAAATATGGTACATTGACCTCTCCTCTCCACATTCTCTCCAACACCTTTTTGACGCTAATGGGAACATTTTATTCAATCGGACTGGCATGTAATACCATCTCATTAAAACCTTATACCAATTTTCTCTAATAGCCACTGAAATGGGTAGGCGTTGGGCTTGATCAAAGATGGCTTTCCATTGTTGTATTTCTATGTTTACACCCAGCTCCTTCTCTCAAGCCACCATATATCCCAGCTTATCATCTCTTTCCCCCCTCTCACCGCTTTATATAATATGGACACTAATCCCAAAGACTGTCTCTTCCCATACCATATAGCTTCTAGATATGTATAGTCCTGCTCTAATCCATCTTTGCCTAATTTCTGCTTTAAATAATGGAGCACCTGCCCCTAATTGATATTTGTCTCGTAATTCCCCAAAAGGAACACACTCTCCCCCGTCTAGAAACTGATAGAACCATCTTAATCCTGATCTTTCCCGCTTTTTATATATGCCTCCTTCTTGTCCCGGGATAAAGTCCCTTGTATAGCATAGGGCCTTCATTACCGAGAACTCTGAATCTCTCGTGCCCTCTACTGACCTCCGTACCTTATCCCATATCTGTAGGGTATGTCACACAAAGGGGTTCTCTTGTGTTTGATGCCCCCATTCCTCCCTAGTCATCCATGGAAAGTCACCCAGAGGCCACCCCCTCCAATATCGCGAATGTTTTCCTTTCCCCCCTCTTGCCAATCCATCAGATGTCTAAACTGCGCTGCCCAATAATAAGACTGAAAATCTGGCACCTCTAATCCCCCTTCCTCTCTGGGCCTATACATTACTCTTCGGGCAACTCGTAGTGGTCATTTTTTCCATATAAATCTATACACTCTCCTTTGGAGGTCTCTCATGTGCCCTGTTGGAATCACTATGGGGAGTGCTTGAAAGTAGTATAACACCCTAGGCAAAATATTAATTTTGACTGCTTCTATATGTCCCATCCATAATATTTCGGTCTCCATCCATTCCCCTAAATCCATTTCTTTTTAACATCTTTGTTAGTGATATAACAGAAGGGCTGACAGGTAAGATTTGCCTCTGCGGATAATACCAAAATCTGTAATAGGGTAAACACCCAGGAAAGAGTAGATAACATGAGGATGGATCTAGCTAAGCTTGAAGAATGGTCTAGAATTTGGCAGCTGAGATTTAATGCTAAAAAATACAGGGCCATGCATTTGGACTGCAAAAATCCAAAGGAGTGGTACAGTGTAGGGGTGAAGTATTTCTGTCCACGAAAGAAGAGCAGGACCTGGGCATGATTGTTTCTGATGATCTGAAGGTGGTTAAACAGGGTCTGCCCAAGGGTTTCAGTTATCCCAGGCAGAAACCCTGCCCTTGCTGCCCCCCCCCCCCAGCTGCCATCGATTCTGTCTCGGGAGGGGGAGGTGGGCAGCGGCAGTATTTCAAAAAGTGGGGGCAAAAAGCAGCCACGTTTGAAAACACTACTGCTGCTGCTGTCCATCTCCACCCCAAAAAGAATCAGTGGGAGGTGGGGCGGTGCAGCTGGTCATGTGTGGCGCTGGCGCTGCTCAGCTGGGCTGGCTGCCCTAGGCAGCCGCCTAGCTCACCTAGTGGACAGGCCGGCCCTGCCTCTGTATAAGTCTCTGGCACAACTGCATTTAGAATATTGTGTGCAGTTCTGGAGACCTCACCTTCAAGAAGATATAAGCAGGTTAGAGATGGTGCAGAGGGTGGCTACTAAGATGGTTAGAGGTGTTCGTTATAAAGCATATGGGGACAGACTTTAAGATCTTAATATGTATACGTTAGAGGAAAGGCAGAATAGAGATATAGAGATGTTTAATTTTGTCCATAGCATAAATGCACAACAGGAGACCCTCTTTTCACTGAAAGCAAACTCTGCTATGAGGGGACATAAGATGAGCGTGAAAGAGGATAAACTCAGGAGCTGCGACTTATGGATGAGATGGTTTACAGCGAGCATTGAAAAAACTGGCAAAACAGGCATATGTCGATTCTGTGGGAAAGAACTGGAAACGGTGACTCACCTCATAGCTGGCTGTGAAATTCTGATGGCAGAAAATTTCTATATGGAAAGGCACAATAAAGTAGCGCGCCTTATCCACCGGAAATTCTGTAAGCACTACAACATCACTGTGCCCAAAAAGCATTGGGATCATGATCCTAAAAGAATTACAGAGGAGGTTATGATCCCCTGGGATACTCCCATTCTGACTGATAAAAAGCTGAATGTGAGGAAGCCAGATATAATGGTAAAAGAGAAAAACACCCGACCGGCATTAATTATAGAGGTGTCAGTTCCAAGCGACTACTCTGAATCATATTCAGAGGGAGAAAATCTTCAAGTACCAAGAAATGCAGTCGGAGACCAAGAAAATGTGGCAGAAAGATACAGAGTTATTTCCCATCGTGTTGGGTGCCACAGGCTTAATTAAGAGGAATTTCCAAGCATACTGTGATAAAGTACCCACACATGTAACATCTTACGAGCTCCAGAAGGAGACTCTCTTTGATACGATGCAAGTATGCCAAGCATTAGCAGTAAATCTGAGAAACAGATCATATTCCACGTACCCTGGTTTAGGTTCTTGACTGTCATGGTATGCGCAAAACTCAACTATTTGGAAAAATTGCCCCTGAAAGAAACCTGTAAAAATGTTTAACTGGACATCATCCTGTTTAGTATTTAATTTTGTTTTGTATGTATGCTTGTGCCCACTCTCCTTGCAGGCAAAAGAATGGACTGGTGGCTCTGAGTTAGTCAGGCTGTACTGTTTTGATTTTACTGCTGCTGATCTGTGCTGCTCCTCAAAAGCTGCCGCCCTAGGCAATCATCGAATCTTGTCTAATGGTTGGGCCAGCCCCGGGGGAAGGGCTAGGAGTTGAGCTATAGGTTGTATAGAACGTTGTTTGTTCTATGCGTAATAGTTTTCTGCTATGGTTTATGATTATTTTAAATTATTTATTTAACTGGTTTTACTATACCGCTTTTCTACAAGGCAAAACGGTTTACATGGAACAGAACGGTTTACAATGAACAGGTTAAACAAACAAATGCAGGCAACTATATACAAGCAACTATAAAGAGTGACAGTTAACTAGTAACAGCGTTTCGCATGGGGAGTGAGAATGGTACAGAGGATATATGAACTGGAATCTGTATTACAGAATGCTATGAGATGTGGAGGGATGGGGCAGGTAGGGTGGGAGGGGGTGAGAAGGGGTGGGTGGGAGAGGGAAAGCTTGCAATATATTAAGTATGAGATGAGAGAGAGAAGTAAAGAGGTTATGGGGGAGGGGAAAAGGGAACGGTGTGTGGGAGTAGAGGATGTACTTGCTGAGAGTTGATTGTAGGGGAAGTACCATAGTGTTCTTCAAAGAGGAATGTTTCAAGGTGCTTTTTAAAGAGATTGTGGGATTGAATGCAGCATAAGGTGGGAGGGAGTTGGTTCTATATGGTGGGAGCATAAAATTCAAATGCTCTGGTACAAGTTCGTTGAGGTTTCTTGCAGATTAAAAATTAAAATAAAGAATTAAAAACACACTCTGGTGATATATGAAGAGTGGTATAGAAAGTGTTGTTGCTTACCTGTAATGGGGGTTCTCCATATACAGCAGGGGTATACAGACCCACGACAGGTACTGTCCTTTGGACTTATTTGAGCATGTGCACTGCTTCCCAACTTGCTGACCCGCTCAGTCTCTCTTCAGTCAATTTCAAAGCAGGAGAGTGCAGCATTAGAGCAGGCAACCAAAACACACACAGCTAAGGATAGGAAGGAGAAGCAAATCAGCTGGATCCCACCAGAAATCGTAGGGTTAATGGAGTGGTGAGCAGGATGCAATTTAAGCAGAGGTAAATCCTTGCAGACATTGAGTGAAGATGTTAGTTGTTCATGAGGGAACGGTGGGCAGGTGAGTGTGGCTACATACCCTTACTGTATATGGAGAACCCCCGTAATAAGTAAGCAACCATGCTTTGGATACGAGTAGGGGGTATGCAAGCACACTCCAGGTGAGTCCAGAGCTGAGGGCCACTAAAAGGTCCATTAACATGTGCGGCCCAGGTGAAAACTGGGAGGTGGAGACTTTAGGCGAAGAGGTTGCGCAAGACAGCCTGGCCAAAAGCAAGGTTAGTGGTTGACGAGTGATCCAAGCTGTAGTGCTATGTGAAAGTATGAGCAGATGACCATGTGACAGCTTTGCAGATCTCTTAAGGAGGAACTGCAGCTAGATTGGCTACTGTAACTGCTATCGCATGGGCAGTGGGGTCCTACCCGAAGGTATCATAAAGAAATACAGTCTGCAATCCAGGAGGGAATGGTTTGTTTAGATGCAGGTCTCTCTGGATTGTTTGGATTAAAAGTGACAAAAAGTTGAGAAGACTGATGAAGCTGCTTGGTAGCTTGTAGAGAGTAAAGCAAAGCCTGTCTGCAATCCAAAGAATATAGTGCTTGCTCTGGTGAATCCAGCTGTGTCTCTAGGAAGAAGCACAATGGATTGAATGAGGTGAAAACTGGATATAATCTTTGGAAGACACTTAGGGTGGGTACACAACAGCACTTTATCATGAAGGAACTGGGTATATGGAGGATAATTTATGAGAGCCTGGAGTTCATTGACTCGTCTGGCAGAGATAATTGCAACTAAAAAAAAATAGTTTTCCCAAGTGAGATGCTTTAACGAAGCAGATCCCAGGGGCTCAAATGGGGGCTTCATGAGAGCATGACATCGAGATCCCAAGCTTCAGAAGAGGCTTAGTGTTCATTAGGCCCTTCATGAACCGAGAAACTAAAGGATGCATAGAGATCAGTTTGCCATCCTCCTGACGATGTATTGCAGCAATGGCGGAGAGATGGTAACGAACTGATGAAGTCTGTAGTCCTGAGTCAGACAGGTGAAGTAGATAAGTGAGAATATAACTGAGGAAACACAAGACAGAGTCTAAACCCCATGACAAAGCCCAGTGAGAGAAACGAGTCCATTCCAGGAGCATTGTGTTGAAGGGCATTGAGATGCCTGAAGTATAGCTTGAACTTCAGCTGGCATGGAATGGACAGGATCAGTTAGCCAGTCAGCTTCCAAGTGGCTAGGGCAAGCAATTGGAGGTTGGGGTGGCTAAGATGACCTCTGGCTGAGTGAGGAGGAAGGGATGAAGTAGAAGAGGCCAGGGATAGTGTTGAACCATGGTGAGGACATGCGGGTACCTCATCTGTCAGGGACAATGAGGGTCAGAGTCACTCTCTGCACAAATTTTGAGTAGTGTCTGAAGAATGAGTGGGAACAGCGGAAAAGCATAGAGAAGGTGATCCATCCAGTAGATGAGGAATGCATCTGCTGCCCATCCTCCTGAGCTGGGACAAAGGCAACAGTAGAGCGGACACTTGACATTGTTGTCTAATGCAAAGAGATCCATTTTGGGCATCCTCCAGGCCTGAAAAGTGGGGGATAAGACCATGAGATCCAAGGACCACTCGTGGGGATCGTGGTGCCGACTGAGGGAGTCGGCTAACTGGTTCTGGGCTCCGGGAAGGTAAATTGCAGCGAGGTAAACTCAAATGGATTGGGCGAAGAGCCATAGGTGGACAGCTTTGCAACAGAGTCGGAAGGAACAAGAGCCACCCTGCTTCTTGATGTAGAACATGGTGATTTGATTGTTGGTTTGCACAAGGAGCAATTTGTTGCGAATCCAAAATTGGAAGACCTGAAGGGCATAGTAGACTGCACACATCTTCAGCAGGTTGATATATAGAGAGGACTCTGTTGGACCAATGACCTTGAGTCATGAGATGCAGCAGATGAGCATCCTAGCCCATATGGGAGGCATCTGTGGTTAAAGTAAGTTGATGTGGGAGCTGTAGAAAAGGACGTCCCACTGTGAGGCTGGACTGGAGGGTCCACCACTGAAGAGACTGGTTCAACAGATGATTTGGTCCAGAGAGAACATGGCAGTGAAGGGGCTGAGTATGCTGATTCCAGTTTAGTTTGAGGTGCTACTGGAGGGGCCACATATAAATGTGTGCAAACAGAACCACGTGTACTGAGATTACCATGTGTCCCAAAAGGCACAGGATTTTGTGTATTGAGACCTACGGAGAAGCCAGCAGCTCAGTGGTGAGCTGCTGCTGCAGAATGGTTATTCTGCTTGGAGGAAGATAAGCTCACACTACAGTTGTGTCTAAGCAAGATCCAATGAAGTCCAGAATCTGTCAAGGCTCACACTCAGACTTTTGAAAATTGATGATGAAGCAGAGTTGCTGCAGGAGAAAGGCTGTTGAGTGGATGGATGCCAGAATCAAGGCCTTGTTAGGACCCGAGATGAGCCAATCATCCAGATAAGGATAAACACACAGGCAGTCGGCCCTTTAAGAGGCGTGCTCCATTGGGCACATCAGCGCTACTCACGCCACCATCGGAGGCACAAGGGCAGTCGGCCCTTTAAGTGGCATGCTCCATCGGGCGCGCCCGCGTCTGGTGGGCCTGCACCTGAGGGCCTCGCCAGAGGACCCTTTGGCGTGGGCCTGAGGGCGTTCTGCCATGAGCCGTTAACCCTGCTTCCCAAATCTCCGTAACTGCCGGAGGTCGAGTAGGTTGATCGCTCCTCCACACTTTGCCTCCTGACCACAACCATCTCACGAGCACCACCCCTTTATCTTCAAGTAACTCTCCTTCGACTTGCTTCTCACTGCTGGCATTGATCTTCCTTTCCATTACCTGCTTTGAACTTGCTACCCATTGTTTGCGTAGATCTGCTACCCACTGTTTGCATGGAACTGCTACCCATTGTTTGCATAGATCTGCTACCATTATTTCCATAGTACTGCTACCCATTGTTTGCGTAGATCTGCTACCATTGTTTGCATGGTACTGCTACCCATTTTTTGTATAGTACTGCTACCCACTGTTTGCATAGATCTGCTACCCATTGCCTGCTACCCATTGTTTGCATAGAACTGCTACCCACTGCCTGTATAGTACTGCTACCCATTGTCTGCATTGAACTTGTTACCCATTGCCATGGCCCCACATCACATTGTACTTCTCTTCCTCGTCCTCCCCAACTGCCTCCCCTCCTACCAACACCCTCCCTCCTCTCCCCCCTACCCCCCCCCCACCTTCCTCACTTCATCCTCCATTCTGTCCTCTTACCTAGCATTTGCCCTCGAGCTTCATCTCACCATCCCCCGCATTCAACCAACCCCTTTCTCCCTAAGGCAACCCCACCCTCGCTTCCGCCGTACCATCTCCGCTTTACCCCGCTCTTTACTACTCCTTCTCCTTCTCTCATCAGGTAACATCAACCCCAACTCTGGCCCCCCCTCAATTTCTTTCTCACACTAAAAAGAGTTCCTCCCGTACCTTATCTAATCTCATCCACATCCCGCACCTCCCCCCTTCCACCCTCCCTCACTCATCCCCCAATCACTCATACAGAGATATCAACCCCAACCCTATCTCCAAAAAGAAATCCTCACATAACCTATCTGATACCATCAATATCACTCCTCACTCACTTCTCTCATGTCCCTCCTGGAGGGCACACACACCCAGACATATCAAACCGCACCCTGCTCCCTCTCAATCTCGGCACTTCTCTAGAAATAAAGCCTCACATTACTCTGATAAGAAATCCTCACGTAACTTATCTAACCTTATCCATATCCCACTCCTTCCCCCTCCGCTCTCCCGTTTTCACGCACCCTATGGAACGCATGCTCAGTCACTAACAAACTTCCTTTTACTCACGATCTCTTTATTTCTAATGCCCTACACCTTCTTGCCGTGACTGAGACCTGGCTCCCTCCGGACAACACCGTATCCATTGCTTCTCTCTGCTATTGGGGTTACCAGTTATCCCACACACCTCGATCTACTGGTCGTGGTGGTGGTGTTGGTCTCCTACTTTCTCCCTCCTGCCAATTCCAACCTCTCCCGCTACCTCAGTCACCCTCCCCCTTCTCCTTTGAAGTCCACTCCATTCGCCTCCTCATACCACTTCCCCTCCATGTTGCTGTTATTTATCGCCCACCCGACAAATCCCAATCAACCTTCCTCACTGACTTCGACTCCTGGCTCTCCGCCTTTCTGGATCCCTCTTCCCCCACTCTTATTCTCGGCGATTTTAACATTCACGTCGACAACCCCTCCGACCCCCATGCCTCAAAGTTCCTCGCCCTCATCTCCTCGTATGACCTCCAACTTTGTTTCACTGCCCCCACCCACCTTCACGGCCACTGCCTTGACCTAGTACTCTTCTCTAATTCCTCTCCCTCAAACTTCCGCATCTCAATCCTTCCCCCATCTGACCATCACCTCTTAACCTTTACTCTTCAGCTTCTGCCATCGCCCTATCTCCTCCGACCTATTTAGAAACCTCCATAATATTGATCCCCTGACTCTCTCCTCCACCATTTCTCCATCTCTTTCCTCCATTTTATCCTCCAAGTCCGTTGACGAGGCACTATCTTCTTACAATGCTATACTATCCTCAGCTCTTGACACTCTTGCCCCACCCACCCCACGTCCAGTCAAACAATCTACTCCCCAGCCCTGGCTTTCGCCCACAACGCACTATCTACTCACCTGCGCACGTTCCGCTGAGCGTGCTTGGTCTAAATCCCGCTCCCCAGAGGACCTTCTACACTTCAAATTCATACTTGGCTCCTGCCAGTCAGCCATAGCACTTGCAAAACAAGACTACTACATCCACCTGACCAACTCCCTTACTTCTGATCCTCACCATCTCTTTAATATCCTCAATTCGCTCCTTAAGGTCCCCCTGCCCCCAGTCCCGCCCTCCCTTTCCGCCCAAACCCTAGCCGACTACTTCCATGACAAAATCCATAAGATTACCCTCCAATTCCCCACCCCCTCACCTACCTCCCCCCTCCCCAGTTCTCCCCCCCATCCGCACTTCCTCTGCTTCCCTCTCCTCCTTCCCTCCAATCTCTGAAGAAGAAACCACACTCCTTCTTACCTCCTCCAAACTCACCACCTGTTCATCTGACCCTATCCCCACTCATCTCCTACACCCCATCTCCCCCACCATTGTACCCCCCCATCTCTCATATCCTCGACCTTTTACTCTCCACTGCAACTGTTCCCATTGACTTCAAACATGCTGTTGTCACACCCCTCCTCAAAAAACCCTCACTCGATCCTACATGCCCTTCTAACTACTGACCCATCTCCCTCCTTCCCTTCATATCCAAACTACTAGAACGAGCAGTCCACCGCCGCTGCTTCGACTTCCTCACCTCCCAGGCCTTCCTGGACCCTCTACAATCCGGCTTCCATCCCTTACACTCCACTGAAACGGCTCTCGCAAGAGTCTCCAATGACCTGTTCCTGGCTAAATCTAAGGGCCTCTACTCTATCCTCATCCTTCTTGATCTCTCCGCTGCCTTTGACACCGTTGACCACAATCTTCTCCTCACTACCCTTTCCTCCCTTGGCTTCAAGGACCTGGTACTATCCTGGTTCTCCTCCTACCTCTCCCATCACTCATTCAGTGAATGCTCTGGTGGCTCCTCCTCCTCCCCTACCCCGCTCCACGTAGGTGTACCCCAGGGATCCGTCTTGGGCCCCCTCCTTTTCTCTCTCTACACCCAAGCCCTTGGCGCGCTTATCTCCTCCCACGGTTTTCAGTACCATCTTTATGCCGACGACTCCCAAATCTACCTCTCTACACCCAATATCTCTCCAGCAACCCAGTCCAAGATATCTGCCTGCCTCTCCGACATTGGTGCCTGGATGTTGCATCGCTGATTGAAATTGAACATGGCCAAGACTGAACTCTTTGTCTTTCCCCCCCCCCAACTCCTCCGCTCCTCTTTCCCCTTTCTCAGTCTATGTGGACAGAGCTATCATCCTTCGTGTTCCCTCGGCCCGCAACCTTGGGGTTGCCTTTGACACCTCTCTCTCCTTCTCTGCACATATCCAGCTTGTAGCCAGGACCTGCTGCTTCCTTCTCTACAACATTGGCAAAATCCGCCCCTTCCTCTCTGAACACACCACCAAAACGCTTATCCACTCCTTAATCTCCTCTTGCCTTGATTATTGCAACCTACTCCTTGCTGGCCTCCCCGTCAGCCACCTCCTTCCCCTTCAATCTATACAAAATCACGCTACTCAACTAATCTTCCACCAGTCTCGCCATGCCCACATTATGCCTCTTCTCAAGTCGCTTCACTGGCTCCCCATCCAATTCAAACTTCTCCTGCTAACCTATAAATGCATTCACTCTGTGACCCCCTCAGTACCTCATCTCTTATCTCTCCCTACACCCCCTCTCGGAACCTGTGCTCCACTGGCAAATTACTTCTATCTATGCCTTTCACCCGTACCGCTAACTCCCGACTTCGCTCTTTTCACCTTGCTGCACCTCACGTCTGGAATAGCCTACCTCTGTCTGTGTGCCAGGCACCCTCCCTGGCCCTCTTCAAGTCCAGGTTGAAGACCCACCTCTTCACCATTGCTTTCAGATCCTGACTGCTATCCTTATCTTATCTTAACAGGACTCTCATGAACAAACTGTATAGACCATACCGTGCCTTGCACTAAACCGACCAATGCTCTGTAACGTTCTGACTAGATTGTAAGCTCCGATGAGCATGACTCTGATGGGCAGGGACTGTCTCTCATATATTGGCTGCCTCTTGTAGTGTGCATGGCGCTCTATAAGTGTTAAATAGATAGATAGTCTTGTTTGTGAAGGTTTGCTACGGCAACCAGCAGGTACTTTGTGAAGACTCTTAGAGCTGAAGAGAGCCCAAAGGGTAGCACCCAGTACTGATAATGTTCTGACTTGAAGCGGAAACGAAGGTACTTCCAATGACAAGGATGTATGGGAATATGGATGTAGACATCCTTGAGGTCTAGCGAGGGGAGCAGTCATCTTGTCATAAGAGAGGTACAATGGTGGCTAGGGACTCCATCTTGAACTTTTCTTTTTTTGATATAGAGGTTGAGGTACCAGAGGTTGAGAATAGGGCAAAGGCCTTCAGACCTTTTGGAAATAAGGAAGAACTGGGAGTAGAAGCCCTGGTTGCGCTCCAATTCCAGAGCAGTCTTGATTACACAGCTGGAGAGTAAGGCTGATATCTCCTCCCCCAGGATGGGTAGGTGGAGGGGAGGAATCCTACTTGGCAGAGGTAATCCTCAAGGGGGGTGGCTGTGAAATTGAGTTTGTAACTGGATGAAATAATGCTAAGAACCCAGTGATCTGTGGAGATGGAGTGCCAAGTATTCTGGAGTTGCTGGATGTCCTACAGGTAGATAATCAAAAACTGGGAGTCATCTTGGAAGGTTGACTGAGGCAATGACAGGCTGTCTCCTCTCTCATTGCCTGGGGCATTGAGGATAAGGGTATGGTGTCCTGTACTGAGGGTATGGAGGACGGTGGGACTGCTGGGCTTGCTCCGGCAGTTGAGCAGAGAGTTCTCGTACTGTGGAGGAATGGTCTTTCACTTCTGAAACAGCCTATTGTTTCTTGGAGCTGAAGAGGCTATCTTCCTAACAGGAAGCATCTGCCAAGCAGTCATGAAGATCCTTCCTAAAACCAGAAATGCGGAGCCAAGCTGTGCGTCATGCAAAAATGGATGTAGCTGTAGTTCGGGCAGCTGAATCAAAGGCATTATAGATAACCAGAATTATATGATAGAGGGACTCCTGCAGATTGTCTTGAAGACTCTGTTCGATCCTGGCAAGGAAGCCAGATCTGGCATCTGTGAGAGGAGATTGTGATGTTATTGAAGAATCTGAAGTTGGTGTGCTAGTATTCTCATGGTTAACACACCACTCTGTTCCTGTCCACTGAGTCCAAAGTCAGTTGGTCTTTCCCTGGTGTGGTTTGGGCATGAGCTTTGGCGGACTTAGACTTCTTGAGGACCGTCTCAGAGACAACAGATTGATGGGGAAACTGTTGATGTTGGAAACCTGGTGCAGGCAACACCTTGTATTAAAGGTCAAGGTGACAAGCTATGGTGTGTCCTGATGCTGGAGTGCACCACACTGATGCAAGGAGATGTTGCAAGACCTAAGGGACTTACGTGGCTACAGCCTCCTTGGGAGTACTACAAGCCCATAAGATGGATTGAAAGTCCTTTTTATTAGTGGGGATTTGAGAGTCAATAAGGACCAGCGCCCTAGATAACTTCTGGAAAAATTCGGAATAGGAAAAAATCTTCAGGAGGATCATGCACCATAGCCGAAGGTGGTGCCATGTCAGAATCTCTCAAGAGTGAGGGTGCTGTTACGCACTTATGGGAGTAGGAGGGACTTGCTGTCAAATATTCATCACCCCCCAAAGGTTCAGGATCCCGGCAATCCAAAGGGGGAAGGGGATCCTTTGGGGAGGCCGGTGGAGGCTGGTAAGAGGGCACCTCTGGAGATGGCAGCCAGGTCACAAAGGGAGCAGCTGCCAGGAAGGCTGAACTGTCCTGGATGAGATGGCATAACAATTGGAGGAGAGGGTCTCTAGATCAGGATGTGTCTTCCAGAGGAGGAGCTACAGGAGACAGGGTTGGAATGGGGTCTGAGTGATGTCTCACTTTCTCAGATGTGAGGGAATTGGTCTCTGACAATTCACCCTCTGAATAAAGCTTGTGAGGGCTCTACTCCCTGGAACTGTGAGTGCTAGTGGGGTTGTTTTTGTGGCTGTGCTTCAAATTAGATTTTTGTTTCTGACTTACTGGTGTATCTAGCTTTGATGAGTGTCCAGCGGAGGCTGAGTTAGGAAGAGATGGAGTCTGACCTCTGGACTGACGTCTTTAACACTGGCACTGACAGGGATGCACAGCGGCTCCTTCAGGTCCTGACTGTGCCTTGTCTGGGCCTGATGGGAGTGGGGATGAGGCAGGAGCAGAAGCCATGGGGGGGGGGGGGGCTCACTTGAAGAGAACACAGCGTGCCACCACTGGAGATGATCCGCCCTGCTTTCTGTACTTTTTTGTCTCTCTATTGCCGGTTGCTGAAGCCTGTTGGTCCTTTTTTTTTGGAGAAGTGAAGTGAAGTGAAGTGAGCTGGGGGGAGGGGAGGGAAGGGAAAAACCCACCAATAGCTGCTCAATTGATGCAGTAAGCTTTAGCTTTTTTTCTTTAAGGAAAAACCAGTGTGGGGTAGGGAAACTCTGCAGCAGCAGAGCCGCGACAAAACATGATGTTTGTTTTTGTTTTTGTTTTTTGTGTGGTTTTTTTAAAAGAAGCTCCTAGGGAGCAGAGACCATGCTGAGATACAGATAAAACTGAAGGGAAAGAAATAAAAAAGAAATGAAGTGTGATGACCGATGGAGGAGAGGAGAGCCATGGGCACTTGCTGAGCAGAAAACAAACTGGAGAGAGACAGAGTGGGGTGGCAAGGCGGGAAGTGGCATGCATGTTGAGAGAAATCCAAAGGACTTCTGAGCTTGGGAGAGCTGGACATGGGCGCTGTCAGTGGACAGCACCTGGACCGTGCCTGCAAACCTCCTGCTTGTATCTGGAGAAAGTATAAATAAACAAACACTGGTGTCTCTCTTGTGTTGTACACAAGTATGAATCTTTTGTGACTCTGTACAAATGTATGAAATAATTGTAAAACTTATCTCATAAAAATGTTTGGAATAAAAGTTAATTTGTCTATGGTCTAGCACCATGAATTTGCCATATGGGACAGGATCTGTTCTGGTCACTATGGGGTTCTCCCTTGTACAAGCTGTATTTATATATTTACAGTTATTTATTAGGCTTTATTAACCACCTCTCTGAAGAGATTCACCTGAGGTGGCATAGCTTAACATAGGCAACTTACATTGTAATACCAAAATAAATATAGCAAAATAATCAAATGTCAGTACCATATACAATTAGCATAGTGAGGTAAACTTGGCAATAACCAAATTAAATTATAGTAATAGCAATAATATAATACTGTATCAGTAGTGTATACATTACAACAGTAGAACATTCATATAATAGAAATATGGACAAAAACTCATAGCAAAAACCTTTTCAGGTGCATTGAAGCAAGAAGCCTGTGAGGGAGCTGGTGGATCATTAGATGATCGGGAGGCACTCGGGGTGGACAAGGCCATAACTGAGAGGGTAAATATATTCTTTGCTTCAGTCTTTATAGAGGAAGATGTAAGATATCTACCCATGCCAGAAATGGTATTTAATGGTTATGATTCGAAGGAAGTTAAACGTATCTCAGTGAACCTGGAAAATATAATAAGAGAAATTGACAAACTAAAGAGCAGCAAATCACCTGGACCGGATACACCCTAAATGCTAAATGAATTAAAAATGAAATTACAGATATGCAATTTCTCTGTAATCTATCATTGAAATTGTTTGTGGTATTAGAAGATTGGAGGGTGACCAATGTAACATCAATTTCTAAAAAGGTTCAGGGGTGATCCATGAAACTAAAGACCAGTGAATCTGATGTCAGTGCTGGGCAAAATGGTAGAAACTATTATATAAAACAAAATTATTGAACACATAGGGGTATGTTTACTAAACCGCGCCCACGTGTGTGGCGCACAGTAGCATACGCTAACGATGCACTTAAGTGCTCTTAAGTGCCCCGTACGCGTGCGCGTCACATTAACGGGCCCGCGCACGTGTGCGGGGCGCTGATGTGTGATAGAGGTGGGGAAAGGCGTACGGAGGGCGGAGGAAGGCCCCCGAGGGGTGGAGGGACGGGGTCAATGGGTGGAGAGTGGGAGGGGAGAGGCTCCCCCGCACAGGAGCGTGGCTGAATTTCGGCACAAAAATACCGCGAGTGAAAACCTCGCGTTAGAGCCGATTTAAAGGGAAGATAAACCATTTCCGTCAGCAATGTGCAGCAAAACCGGGGAAACATGCAAAACGTGAGCAGTGTGATACATGTGCACAGAACAAAATAGCAAATATAAATTGAAAATGACCACAACAAATTCCAAATAAATTATAATCCAGCTGGGCAGCAGTGATATTAATGGGCAACCATAAGAAACACTCCCAGGAAAGTTCCAAAAAATAGAAATGATTTTTGGAAGGGTCTACGCTCCGTAGACTCATTCAAAAGCACTGCATTTTAATGGAGCTTTCCTGAGAGTGTATTCCAGGTTGCCCATTGATATCACTGTTGCGCAGCTTGGTTTTGGTTTCTGCCCCTTTTTTGGAGGGCATTTGTGAGGTTTATTCGCACCTTTGTCCCCATGCAAGGTAAACGAGCCCACAGTAAAATTGTGCAGAGCAGGGTGTCTGACTCGTGCGGCCAGGTTTCCTATCTCCAGAGACTACACTGTCTCTGTGGCCACAGTGTGGTGCAGCGGACACAGCCAGTGCCTGTAGGACCAGAGGGTCACAGGTTCAAATCCCAGCTGGGGCTCCGGCCAACCCAGTCCCCATAGTTTTACCCACCACTAAACAATGATAGTACAGACACTCCTTTATTGCAGAGAACATAAGCATGGTTCCAACACCTATATTTTACCACACCAAACACAGACACCATAAACAGCCGCATTACCTAGAGCAGAGTCTCCCAAATGCAGTCCTGGAGGGCCCCACACCATTCAGGATCCATGCTGCCTCTAATAAAGATGCCTGTGCTGCATATCTATGCACCACCCCCTTGATATGCTGATGTAGCTCATGCATATCTATGAGGGACAGCATGAAAACCCGAATAGTGGTTGGAACACCAGGACTGGAGTTGGGACACTCTGCCGTAAAGCAGCATCCAACAGGGCCACACCCACCCACAGGCCCCATTGGCCAATGCCTCCTGGAGTGGCAGGACATTGGGCCCTGCCTGTATCTCCCAATACTAGCAGTTGCATACCTTAGCACTGCCACCCTACACCTGGGTATATGGTTCACAGCTATCAAACGTTGCCCATGATAACTGGCAGATATCAATTCCTACGTTAAGCACATTTTACTCATTGATCTCCACCATAACAATCATTGTGATGTCTGCGGTGTGCGCTGCAGGTCTGGTCTCTGACAGTGTTTACCACCCTGGGGAGTGACCCCCAACAGTAGTGCGTAACATATCCATGCCTGTACTGTGCCCAGGACTGGTGTGGTGGGTATGGCTGCTGAACTCCTCTATAGTAGCACAATGATGGCATAGGTGTGGGGGTGGCTGCAAACACCTTCCACAGCCCACACTGCCAGCAATGTTGCCAGTATTGGGCTGCCAATGTGCATAATGAGGAGCAAGGTACCATGGGTATAGGCCGGACAGGGTGGCCTGGCCAGGGTGCATCTGCACAGGGCACTGTGGGACATTTTAGTGTCCGGCCACCACCTACACAGACAGGGTGACCTCAGTATGTCCTGCTGAGAGATCACTCTCACCCTGACTGTGCAGTGACCACAGCATGGCTAGGCACCTCCATAGTACTATATAGTATTTCTCTCATGTGATAGATATGGGTTTCCTTTTGGGGCCCAGTCACTGATTTATCTGCTTGCTGTGTATGCTGACATCCCAGTTCTGGGTGCATGCATCTCCACTGGGAACATGCACTGTGGACTAACTAGCACACTGTTTGCAGCTGCTATGTGTCGTGATGGAGCAGCTTGCAGGCTGCAGCGGCTGATGACTTGCTGCAGGAGAATATCAGATAGTGGTGGGGTGCAGCTCACCATATCCAGGCCTAATATCTGTCTGCTATTGTGTTATGGATGTGTATAGAGCTGCATTGACTGCCCTGTGGGGTGTCTGCTCCTCAGCAGGACCATGGTTGATGGACCCCTCTACTGCCACCTTTGCAGGGAGGTAGAATGTGGATCTATTGATAGGAGACCCTGTTTGCCACCCTCAGCCCTGGGGGAGGGGGGTGGTGGTACATGGCCCACCTAGGGGTCCATAGGGGCTACACCTGACTGAGTCAGACAGAGATATCCATGGTGTTTTTGCAGGAACTACCCATCTCACACATCAGGGGCGGCCCAAGGGGGGTGCGGGGCCATGTGCGGAGACTCGGTGCGGGGCCTCATTTGCATAAGGTGCCTCATTTGCATAAATATTTGCATAATGTTACCATACACTACTAACTTTTAGTAAACATGCCTCTTAATGAGTATATGGATAAAGAAAGACTAAAAGGTTTCTACATTCTATAATCCAGTACCAACCGCCAGGCACATTAGGAACTACTACAAACACTGCCCATTTAGAACCCATAGCAAACCTGCCGTATCCTAACAGCACTACCAGGACTCACAAAGCACCATACCCTAACTATCAAAAGACAACACTGCAAATATTAAACCAATACATTTCAGAGAACAATAATACATGACCTACTGGGGAAAGAACAAGTGGCAATGTCAAATAGGAATTACATAAACAGAATACCTCAGCTCAGTTACACATGCAGAACATAGACCATCACCAAACAAGGAATCACAATTTAGAAACAGGAAGACAATAATTAAACTGGGAACCCCAAAAGCCAAACTTGGAATATACAACAACACTGTAGAAATAAAACTATAAATTAATTTCCTCTTGTACTAAACAAAGCGCAAAAATTAATGATGCACATTTCCCAGAGCTGACATATTCCAGTTAATAAATTCAAAATAAAGAGATATTTTTCTACCTTTTGTGCATTTTTTTTCAGTTGCAATTGTTCCAGCCACTTTCTTCTGGTTTCTTCGTGTCTTCTGCTAACTCTCCATCTGCTGTCCATTTGTCCTTTCTTCTGTCTTCTTGGTTTTTTTTTCCATTCTCTCTCTACATCTGCTTTAACATACTAATCTTTCTCCTTTTGCTCTTTCCTCATTCCTATTTCATCCACTCAAATTTTATCCCTCCATCCTCAATCCCCACTTACTCTCCCAATATCCGGCCAATTGTAGATTTGTCTTCCCTCCCACGCAAAATATTTTTCCCTCTCCATTTCACTCTCCCAGCTCCATCCCATTCTAATCCTCCCCCAACATCAGCTCCTTTCTAGTTCCAGCCCCACCCAGCATCTGCTCCCTTCTTGTCCCTGCATCAGCCCATTTCCAGTCCTAGTCCCCCATCAGCCCATTTCCAATCCTAACGCCCCCACAGCCCATTACCAGTCCTAAACCCCTATCAGCCTACTTGTAGTCTTAGCCCCCCCATAGCCCATTACCTGTTGTAACCCCCCATCAGCCCATTACCTGTCCTAACCCCCCCATAGCCCATTACCTGTCCTAATCCCATCAGCCCACTTGTAGTCGTACCTCCCCATAGCCCATTACCTGTTGTAACCCCCCATCAGCCCATTACCTGTCCTAACCCCCCCATAGCCCATTACCTGTCCTAATCCCCCCATCAGCCCACTTGTAGTCGTACCTCCCCATAGCCCATTACCTGTTGTAACCCCCCCATAGCCCATTACCAGTCCTAATGCCCCCCACAGCCCATTACCAGTCCTAACACCCCCCACAGCCCATTTCCAGTCTTAGCCCACCGCCCCATAGCCCGTTTCCAGTCCTAATCCCCCCATCAGCCCACTTGTAGTCGTAGCCCCCCATAGCCCATTACCTGTCATAACTTCCCCCATCAGCCCATTTCCAGTCTTAGCCCCTCCATAGTCTTTTACCTGTCCTAACCCCCCATAGCCCATTCCCAGTCTTAACCCCCCCATCAGCCCACTTCCAGTCCGAATCCCCTATAGCCCATTACCAGTCCTTACCCCCCCATCAGCCCACTTGTAGTCGTAGCTCCCCATAGCCCATTACCTGTTGTAACCCCCCCATAGCCCAGTACCAGTTCTAACCCCCCCCAGCCCATTACCAGTCCTAACACCCCCACAGCCCATTACCAGTCCTAACCCCCTAACAGCCTACTTGTAGTCCTAGCCCCCCCATAGCCCATTACCTGTTGTAACCCCCCATCAGCCCATTACCTGTGATACTCCCACCATCCGCAAACTTGTGGTCGTACCTACCCATAGCCCATTAACTGTTGTAACCCCCCCATAGCCCATTACCAGTCCTAATGCCCCCCACAGCCCATTACCAGTCCTAACGCCCCCCACAGCCCATTTCCAGTCTTAGCCCACCGCCCCATAGCCCGTTTCCAGTCCTATCCCCCCATCAGCCTACTTGTAGTCGTAGCCCCCCATAGCCCATTACCTGTCATAACTTCCCCCATCAGCCCATTTCCAGTCTTAGCACCTCCATAGTCTATTACCTGTCCTACCCCCCCATAGCCCATTCCCAGTCTTAACCCCCCCAACAGCCCACTTCCAGTCCAACTCCCCTAAAGCCCATTACCCGTCCTACCCCCCCATCAGCCCATTTACAGTCCTTACCCCCCTCCCTCCCCATCAGCCCATTTACAGTCCTTACCCCCCCTCAGCCCATTTACAGTCCTTACCCCCCTCCCTCCCTCCCCATCAGCCCATTTACAGTCCTTACCCCCTCCCTCCCCATCAGCCCATTTACAGTCCTTACCCCCCTCCCTCTCAGCCCATTTACAGTCCTTACCCCCCTCCCTCCCTCCCCATCAGCCCAGCTAAGTTTTAAAAAAAAAACAGAAACCGGCTGCTGCTGCCGCCGCCGCCGTGGCAGCGGCAGAATGGAGAATCCCGCGGGGCCCCCCTGTCCAGCAGTCTTCTAAGCGGCCTCAGCGCGGGCTTTTCAGAGCCGCGCGAAGGGAGAGTTTCCTTTACTCGCGGCTCGGTTAATCCCGCCGCGGGGCTGATGGGATTTCCCATCTGCCCCACGGCGTGATTAACAGAGCTGCGAGAGGAGAAGCTCTCTCTCTTCGCGCAGCTCTGACAGCCGACGGAGGCCGCATAGAAGACTTCAGGACAGGGGGGCCCCGCGGGATTCTCCATTCTGCCGCTGCCACAGCGGCAGCAGCAGCAGCAGCCGGTTTCTGTTTTTTTTTTTAACTTAGCTGTGCTGATGGGGGGGGGGTGGTAAGGACTGTAAATGGGCCCCTCTCCATTCTGCCGCTGCCACGGTGGCAGCAGCAGCCGGTTTCTGTTTTTTTTTTTAACTTAGCTGGGAATCTGGGATGCAAGATGTTTTTTGCGCGGGGCCCCCTGAAACGCGGGGCCCTGTCACACATTAACACTGCTTTGGACCTCCGGCATGACCTCTGTCAGCCATGGAAGGTGTTGTGGACCTGGTCCTGGGCGCCTCATTGCACCCTCAGGGTGAGCACAGTACCCGCACAATGTGACGGTGTGTAGCTACTCTGTGCCAATAAAACACACGGTCAGTACCCCCTACCAGGCCGAGGTGGTGTGTGGGTGCACATGGTCACATCCCTCTACCGGGCCGAGGTGCTGTGGGGTGCATTGCCCATCTTGTGTTAATCTGTGGACAGCTGATTTGCATGTGCAGTGCATCATGGGTATGGGTGGGCTAACCCTATCCTGGTGACCACAGCAGACTGTCTGTGTGGTGACGTTGTGATAAGGAAGCTTATCATAGCTCAGGAAGGGGCTATAGAAAAGGTGAAGTGTCTCTGAACAAGCAACCTGTCAGTGCTGGTAGAAATGAGAAAACAGAATTTTGCCATAAAAGACTACCAGTCCCAGAATGCACCAGGTTTCCAACAACCATTAGAGGAGCTGAAGTGGAGAAACGTGTGTTCAATCAGGAGGGCTATGAGGTAATCCCTAAGCACTGATCTCAAAGGGCAGGGCCTGATTCAGCACAGCTGCGCTGTGTTAGGGAGGAGCACTCATCCAGGCAGAATAAGAGTAGAGTTTATTCTACAGATGACCAACTTCATGATCACCTTGGATATTCAGAGAATTGTCCTCAGTATCCTGAGAATCAGCTTGAATTTGATCATCAGTTTCATCTGAAGGATCAGCAGAAGCCAAACCGGACGGATAGAGAAGGAAAGAAACCCTCTTGAAGGAAGAGGAGAAAAGCCTTTGAGAGGTCTAGAAGAGTCCAAGGCAGTATGTATACTGGGAGGTATTCCAAGGGCCAGCATAGACCATTGGACTGGGGAAAGCCAGAGGAATGGTGCTGCAGAACAAGGAGGGAGACGGCTGCACGTGGAAGGGACTCTAAGACCTATGCCAGAAGGTATGTGAAGAGAGATCCAGTGTCCAGGGATCAGGACTGGAAGGCTGGACATAAGAACTGGACTACATACTGGCCAGGCTATATAGAGAGGAACTATAGCAACAATGGAAGCTCAGGTATGAACACTGATCTATGCCCTAGCTATAACCTTGAAAGACAGCAGGGAAATAAGTGTTCTCCTGAAAGTGCTCCATTGAAAGATTCATCTGTGCCAATTCATGATAGTGACCCTATGCTTGTTGATGAAGGGGAAATAATAGCAGATCAAGATATTGTTTATATGGACTGCTCTCTATCCAAACTCCGTTGGTAACTTTCTGTGATAAAGCATAGCAGCCATCACAAAGAAATATAAATTTGTTCTTTATTCCACTAAGAAAAGCTCCTGAAGCAGGATTTGACTCACACAGTAGAAAGCCAGCCTGCTAAAGGGTTTCAGCTGGATAACTGATAGCAATTGAGCTGCACCTAATTGCTTGTGAGCTAGGAGAGAATTACTTCTGGATCTGTGTGGAAAGTAATCAGAAGTTAACCTTACAAGAACAGTTTATTTCTTTCTTTGTGGCTTTTCGTTTGTTAGAGATATGCTAAGAAAACATTAGCTAATTGCCTGACAAGTTTGAAGGTTGTTTTCCTGATTTTGATTTTTGACTTTGTTTTACCAAGTTAAACACTGCAAGCAAGTAACCTAATTTATGTGCTACCAAGCATATCTGTGCTGGGAGAAATAACCCCATAAATAAAGAAGTATCTTATTGGCTTTAACACTTGTGCACAACTAAATTATTGTCAGCAGCTGTGTCTGGTGTGAATGAACTACATTACCCACAATACCTTGCAAAAAATCATATAAATATATGCATTGTCAAGACTGTGAAGATTCTCACCCAGGCAGCCGTCTGACAACGTGCAGGCTCTCTACAGCCAGCCAGGGGCTTGCTAGCAGTTATAGAGCTGTAGCCCAATGGTTACGTCACTGCCTCTGAAGCCAGAGGTCATAGGTTCAAACCCAGAGTGGGGTTGTTTGATAGGGTTGTCCAACGCATTTTTTTTAATGTACATATTTTGATGCCTGCAAAAACACCCTTCAGCGTACTGTACCCATAAGGTGCCTCTGAGGGTGCTTTATAGGGCACCTTATGGTTCCCGTCCATATAAGGTGCACTATACAATATCCTGTGACGCAACCTATAGGGTGCCCTATAGGGGACATTTTAGGGTGCTGTGGCGGACAGTGCACTTTCTAATGTGCCCTATGGAGTGCCTTATATGGCACCTTCCATTACGGCATGTGAGGGCGTGTTTGCTGGCAGCAATTAATAACATAAAATTAAAGTACTGCAGGACAAAATATGTACAATGCAAAGCTGATGCCACAGCCAGCCTTACATATTAGGCACACTGGGGAGCAAACTCATGACCCCTGTATCAGCAGTCAGTGCCTTAACCATTGTGCTCCACTGCTGCTCCTCCTTGCCTGTCAGCGCATCTACTTATGCTTTTCATTCCTTAAACTGCACAGTGCTGCCATAAAAAATCAGTACACTGACCTTGCGGTACCTCATACGGCACCCTCTAAAGCGCCCTATAAGCAACATTCTAGGGTGCCTTGGCTAACAGTGCACTTTAAAATGTGCCGTATAGGGCACCTTATGTTAACACGCTTTGGGAGTGCGTTTGCTAGTAGTGCTAATTAAAATATGAATAAAATGCCCCCTAAAGCAATGTTCTCCTTAATATGTTCTGCCTCAGCCAGCCTTGTTCATTGGGCACTTTGGGGGATTGAACCCCTGATCCCTGCACCATTGGTCAGTGTCTTAACCATTGTGCTGTGGCTCTGTTCCTGTGATTGCACATCAGCGCGCCGCCTTATGCTGCCCAGTATTAAAAAGCCTCCTAAAACATTAGCGCACCCCCTTATGCCCATCAGCGTGCCGCCTTATACCGCCCATCATTTAAATGCCTCCTAAAATACTGCCTCTGCCAGCTGTCTCCATTGGGCACTGTGGGGGATTGAACCCCTGATCCCTGCACCATTGGTCAGTGTCTGCACCATTGTGCTGTGGCTCTTTTCTTTTTCTTGCACTTCAGCGTGCCACTTATGCCTCCCACGCAGTTATCTCATGCACGGGGCGCACATGGGCGCCGCGCACCTTAGCGCATATGTAAATTCCGGCTTTTCTTTTTCAGGACAGAACGCCCACTCCTTATATGGCACACGCACACTACCGCGGCACGCACTTTACCGGGGTTTTAGTAAACATACCCCATAGTCATGGTTTAAAGGAACAAAGTCAACATGGATATATCCAAGAGAAGTCTTCTCTCACCGATCTGTTATCTTTTTATTTGACAATGTGAACAGAGCTAGCCCAAGGGGTTCTGCCACCCCAGGAAGAAGGCACTGCCATGATGCACCCCTCTGCCCCACCACTACTTTCTGAATCCATTTTCGGGGGGGGGGGCGGCATGGCAGCTTTGTGATGCTGCTTCAGTGCACTGGCAAGCCATGTGCTTCAGCACCCATGCACATACAGTCATGGCCTGCCACTCCTGTCCCTCTCAGACAGGAAGTTGCTTCGGAGAGGGGTAGGAGTTGCAGGCAATGTTCCCAATGTTCCCTCTAATTTTCTGTAGGCTGTGTGCGCATAAAATATCAGCTGTGTGCAGCTTTTGAAGGAAGGTTAAATTTTTGTGCGCCACATAACGACACTCGGAGTTATATACTTTAAAATTTGACTACACGTCAGAATAAAGTATGTACACCACATTGATTTTAATCAAATTAAATGAAAATAGACGATTACTAAATGAAGCGGGAAATTTCTAGTAATTACAAACGTAACGTTTACATTTTAAGACGTCTGTGTTTTCTATCAGAATCAGAGCCGTAATTTTTGTGCGTTCTGTTGTAAAGTATGTGCACTCACTCGGCGAGGTGTGTGCGCGCGCACATCTTAGAGGGAACAGTGGTTGCAGGCTATGGTTTTTGCACTATGGGGGCCAAAGTGTATGGCCTGCCGTGGGCAGCAAAACAGTAGCACAAAGCCACCACTTTAAAAAATCATGGCGTGCCACCCACTGGAGTCTGCTGACCTAGGTAACTGCCTAGTGGACGAGCCAGTCCTGGATGTGAATAAACATAAGGATATAGGTAAGCCAGTTGACGTGAAGTGGCATTTTAGAAAGGATGTCCAGGTCAAAAAGTCCAAAAATACCAAGGGAGAAACATAGAAATATGATGACAGAAAAAGACCACATGCATGGCCTATCTAGTCTGTCCTTCCATAACTACAACAGTCCCCTGTTTACCTTTAGAGATCCTCTGTGTTTGTCCCATGCTTTTTTGAATTCAGCTACTGTCCTCATCTCTACCACCTCCACTGGGAGACTATTCCACGGATCCACTACTCTTTCCGTAAAGAAATATTTCCGCATATCACTCCTGAATCTATCCCCCTTCACCCTCATCCCATGTCCCCTCATAGCAGAACTTGCTTTCAATTGAAAGAGGCTCTCTCCCTGAACATTTATGCCACGGAGGTATTTAAAGCGATAGTGAAGGGAGGCATGTGTAGGTGCCTTCTGCAATCGCTCCGTCTCCACTCCAAAAGATGCCCATCCCACAACCGGCTCAGGAGACGGACCAATGCATATGGCAAGGCCGGGCATGTGCATGTTTGCTGCCCATTTTAGAAACGTGAATGTCCCCAAAATGCACAACCCAGACATGGGCACAGACACGCCTGCCAAGGTATTTGAGGATAGGGCCATCTATGCTATGATACATGCAGGTCCCAGTTTGCTATTTTAGAACTGCAGATGTGAAGTGGCAGGGTGGTAAAATGAAATCTCTAGTAATTGACATGCATGTTTCGTTGACCTGGTGAAAATGACTGCACATTTCTCTCTGACATCTGCAAGTGTTGCTGCCACAAAACAAGCACTTTGCAACAACTTATTTGTGGTGAGAAGGTGGTATAGGCATGCAATCATGCGACGACATGCATCTCTGATGGCCACCCTGGCCATGTCTCCACTGCACCCCTATGTGACATGGAGTTGATCATGCTGGGACATGCACATCCCTGGATTTCTAAAATGGCTCCAAGGATGCCTTTATGATTTGCACATCTGAATGGCTGTTTTCAGACGTGCAAGTCACAAATAGAGCTTCAAAAATGATTCCCATAGTGGATCTGGATTTTCAGAAAGCATTTGACAAGGTACCTCATGAAAGCTAAGGAATAGATGGCAACGTTCTATTGTGGATAAAGAATTAGTATATGAAGCCTAATAAACCATAAAAGATAGAGAGAGTAGGGTTAAATGGCCATTTTTCTCAGTGGGAGAAAGTGAATAATGGAGTACCCCAGGGCTCTGTACTGGGGGATCTGTGCTTTCTGACATATTTATAAATGATCTGAAAATGTGAACAATGAATGGGTTTATTAAATTTGCAGATGTCACCAAATTATTCAGTTGTTAAATCACATGCAGATTGTGAGAAATTGCAGTAGGACCTTGAGAGACCTGGAGACTGGGCATCCCAAATGGCATATGAAATGTAATGTCTACAACTGCAAAGTGATGCACATAGGGAAGAACAACCCAAATTATAGCTCCAAGATGCAGGGTTCCACATTAGGAGTCACCAGCCAGAAAAAGGATCTAGGCATCATTGTGGACAATATGTTGAAATCTTCTGCCCAGTGTGCATTGGCAGTCAAACAAGCGAACAGTATATTAGGAATTATTAGGAAACAAATAGAAAAATATAAAACAAAGAATATCATAATACTCCATATCTCTCCATGGTGCAGCCAACTCTTGATTATTTTGTACAATTGAGGTTGCCACATCTCAAAAAGATATAGCAGAAATTAGAAAATGTACAGAGAAGGGTGACCACAATGATAAAGGAGAAGGAATAGCTGCCCTATGGAAAAAAAGGTTAAATAGATTAGGACTCTTCAGCATGGAGGGGAGATAGGATAGAGATCCATAAAATTTGGAATGGAGTGGAATGGGTCAATACAAGTCAATTGTTTACTCTTTCAAAAAGTGCATAGACTAGGGAACAGTTTAGGCATGCAGGGCCGTACCGAGCTACAAATGCACCTAACAAATTTGGTGCTGCCCTCCACCCCAGCCATGTGCAGTAACTCGCTCTTTTTGAGTTTTCTGGAAGCCCAGAGATATCAGTGTCCTCCCTCTACTTGCGCCCTGTGTGACCGCACCACTTACACAGCCCTTGGTACGACCCTCATAACATGACGTTGACAATGTAATAGATTTAAAGAAAATAGGAGAAACAGTTTTTCACTCAACATATAGTTAAGCTTTGGAACTAATTGTTGGAGAATATGGGAAAAGCAGTTAGAGTAGCTGAGTTTAAAAAGATTTGGACAAGTTCCTGTAGAAAAAATCAATAGATTGTTATTAAGATAGACATGGAGAAAGCCGCTGCTTATCCCTAGGATTAAGTGGAATGGAATCTGTCTACCTTTTGGGATTCTTCCAGGTACTTATGACCTGGATTTGCCACTGTTGGAAAAAGGATATTGGGCTTGATGAACCTTTGATCTGACCCAGTATGACATATCTCATGTTCTTATGGAGCAATCTCAGCACAATGCAATGACATATCTTACTGGGCAGCAATGGTGAGCAGGGGCGGCCCAAGGGGGGCGCAGGGCCATGTGCGGAGACTCAGTGTGGGGCCTAATTTGCATAAGGGACCTCATTTGCATAATGTTACCATACATTAACTTTTAGTAAACATGCCTCTTAATGAGTGTATGGATAAAGAAAGACTAAAAGATTTCTACATTACTATAATCCAGTGCCAACCGCCAGGCACATTAGGAACTACTACAAACACTGCCCATTTAGAACCCATAGCAAACCCGCCGTATCATAACGGCACTACCAGGACTCACAAAGCACAAGACCCTACCTATCAAAAGGCAACTGGAAATATTAAACCAATACATTTCAGAGAATAACAATACATAACCTACTGGGGAAAGAGAACAAGTGGCAATGTCTAATAGGAATTACATAAACAGAATACCTCAGCTCAGTTACACATGCAGAACATAGACCGTCACCAAATAAAAAATCACAATGTAGAAACAGGAAGACAATAATTAAACTGGGAACCCCAAAAGCCCAACAACACTGTAGAAATAAAACTATAAATTAATTTCCTCTTGTACTAAACAAAGCGCAGACGTTAAAGATGCACATTTCCCAGAGCTGGCATATTTCAGTTAATAAATTCAATAAAGAGATATTTTTCTACCTTTTGTCCATTTTTTTCAGTTGCAATTGTTCCAGCCACTTTCTTCTGGTTTTTTCGTGTCTTCTGCTAACTCTCCATCGCCTGCTGTCCATTTGTCCTTTCTTCACTCTTCTAGTTTTTTTTCCATTCTCTCTCTACATCTGCTTTAACATAATAATCTTTCTCCTTTTGCTCTTTCCTCATTCCTATTTCATCCACTCAAATTTTACCCCACCATCCTCAATCCCCACTTACTCTCCCAATATCCGGCCAATTGTAGATTTGTCTTCCCTCCCACACAAAATATTTTTCCCTCTCCATTTCACTCTCCCAGCTCTATCCCATTCTAATCCTCCCCCAACATCAGCTCCCTTCTAGTTCCAGCCCCACCCAGCATCCGCTCCCTTCTAGTCCCCGCATCAGCCCATTTCCAGTCCTAGCTCCCCCATCTGAGTCCCTCCATCAGCTCATTTCCAAACCCAGCCCCCCATAAGCCCATTTCTAGGCCTATCCTCGCCCCACCATCAGCCCATTTCCCGTCCAAGCTCCCCCATCCGAGTCCCTCCATCAGCTCATTTCCAATCCTAGCCCCCAATCAGCCCATTTCTAGTCCTTTCCTAGCTCCACCATCAGCCCATGTCAAATCCTAGCTCCCCTCCACTCAGCCCATTTCCAATCCAAGCCCCCCATGAGCCTACTTCCAGTTCTAGCCCCTCCATGAGTTCATTTCAATCCAAGCCCCCCCAACAGCCCATGGCCAGTCCTATCCTAGCCCTCCATCAGCCCATTTCCTGTCCTGCCCCCCCTCACTCCGCCCCTTTCCAGTCCTAGCTCCCTCCCATCACAGCCCATTTCTATTCCAAGCCCCCCTCCCCATCAGCTATTTGTAGTTCAAGCCTTCCTTCCACTTAGCCCATTTCCATTCCAAGCCCCCTCCCCATCAGCTATTTGCAGTTCAAGACCTCCTTCCATTCAGCCTATTTCCAGTCCTAGCCACCCCCCAGCCCATTACCAGTCCTAGCCCCCCACCAATACCAGTCCTAGCCCCCCCATCAGCCCACTGCCAGTCCTAAGCCCATCACCCCATTTTCAGTCTTAGCCCCCCATAGCCCATTACCAGTCCTAACCCCCATCAGCCCATTTCAAGTCCTAGCTCCCCCATCCGAGTCCCTCCATCAGCTCATTTCCAATCCCAGCCCCCCATCAGCCCATTTCTAGTCCTTTCCTAGCCCCACCATCATCAGCCCATGTCAAATCCTAGCTCCCTTCCACTCAGCCCATTTCCAATCCAAGCCCCCCATGAGCCTACTTCCAGTTCTAGCCCCTCCATGAGTCCATTTCAATCCAAGGCCCCCAACCGCCTTTTGCCAGTCCTATCCTAGCCCTCCATCAGCCCATTTCCTGTCCTAGCCCCCCTCACTCAGCCCATTTCCAGTCCTAGCTCCTTCCCCTCACAGCCCATTTCCATTCCAAGCCCCCTTCCCCATCAGCTATTTGTAGTTCAAGCCCTTTTTCCACACAGCCCATTTCCATTCCAAGCCCCTGTCCCCATCAGCTATTTGCAGTTCAAGCCCTCCTTCCACTCAGCCCATTTCCAGTCCTGGCCACCCCCAGCCCATTACCAGTCCTAGACCCCCATAGCCCATTACCAGTCCTAAGTCCCCCATCAGCCCACTTCTAGTCCTAAGCCCCCATCACTCCATTTTCAGTCTTAGCCCCCCCCATCAGCCCATTTCCAGTCTTAGCCTCCCCGCAGCCCATTCCAGTCCTAACCCATTAGCCCATTTCCAGTCCTAGCCCCCATAGCCCATTTCCAGTCCGAACCCCCCCTCAGCCCCTTTCCAGTCTTTGCACCCCCATAGCCCATTACCAGTCCTAACCCCCCCATCAGCCCATTTCCAGTCTTAGCCCCTCCATAGCCCATTACATCCTAACCCCCCCATCAGCCCACTTCCAGTCTTAGCACCCCCATAGCCCATTACCAGTCCTAACCCCCTCCCCCCATCAGACCAGGAAGATTTAAAAAAACAAACCAGCTGCTGCTGCCGCCGTGGCAGCGGCAGAATCAAATGTCCCGCCGCGGTGCCCCGCCTGCCTGGCAGAGCCTCCCTGCAGCATCAGCTCCCGAGTCCCTCCCAATGCGCAGGCTTTCAGAGCACCGAGAGTTTCCCTTTCTTATCGCGGCTCTGTTAATCTCACCGGGGCTGATGTGATTTCCCATCAGCCCCGGCGGGATTAACAGAGCCGCGAGAGGTCAGAGAAGCTCTCCCTTCGCGGCTCTGAAAGCCCGTGCATTGGGAGGGACTCGGGAGCTGATGCTGCAGGGAGGCTCTGCCGGGCAGGCGGGGCCTCGCGGCGGGACATTTGATTCTGCTGCTGCCACGGTGGCGGTGGCAGCAGCCGCCGGTTTGTTTTTTTTTAATCTTCTTGTGCTAATGTAGAATGTTTTTTGCGCGGGGCCCCCAGAAATGCGGGGCCCTGTGCAAAAAACATTCTTGCTCAATGGACGGGCCGGCCCTGATGGTGAGATGTACAACTGGGACACATACATAGACAAGATAGGTAAAGCAAAGGCATCTGGATAAATGAAAGTTAGTGGCTAGACTGAGGGTAAGCTATATGTGTTGGCAAGCTAGTCCAAATGCAGTGTGGTCAGTCACCACAGCCATTAAAGGCTTGGGAGAAGAGCCAGGCTTGGGAGTAGTCTTGAGTTAGGCATAGCCCAGAGTGTGGGAACTACTTCTGAAAAGGTTCATTGGCCTCAGTGTAGAGGGTTAACCAATTGCTTATTTATTTATTTATTTTTATTTTATTTAGCAAGCATTTGTATACCGCTCCTTCCAGCAATCAGAAGCAGGGAAGATTACATGGATAAAGCTGTCGAATCAAGACAGAATAATTTTGATTTGTACATAAAGATTCGAGAGGTTAGCACGTCACGCAGAAAATTATCTACTTCTAAGCTAAGGGGATAATAATTTACATATGTACATTTATACATTACAGGTTTCTGGGGAGCTGTGGGGAGTTTCCCCAAATGCGAATTTAGTACAGGTTGAAATGAATTTGAAATAGGTTGGTCATTAGTTTCTTTATAAAGTCGCTAGATCAATGCTGGCTCGTAGGTGGGTGGGAGTTGGTTCCATAGTGTCAGTGCTGTGTATGAGAAAGCCCTGTTACTAGTGATTTTTTTGACTGATCTGATATCTGTTTGGAGTGTGGGAGGGTGTTGGAATTGATGGTTCTCCTGTTTCTGTTGGATGGTTGCAATCTGATTAGGATGTCAAGGAAGGATGGTGCTATGCTGTGGATGAGTTTGAAGGTGGTCGTCAGTATTTTGTATTTTGTGCGGGCTGCTATGGGGAGCCAGTGTAGCTCAATTAGTACTGGTGTAATGTGTTCAGTAAGACTTTTCTTCATGATGATCCTGGCAGCTACATTTTGTGCCATTTGAATGATGTTCAGGGTTTTCTTAGGAAAGTCCTTGAAGAATGGCGTTGCAATAGTCGAAATGTGGCATGATGAGTGCTTGAGCAACGGATCTGAAGTCATGGGGATCAATAATATTCCGTATGGGTTGTAGAGCTCTCAGTTTGTAGAAGACTGCCCTGTTGGTTTTGCGCAGGTGAGTTTCCATTTTTAGATCGCAGTCAAATGTAACTCCTAGATATTTTATTTCTTTCTTTGTTTGATAAGTGTTGTAGCACTGGGTTATTGATGTAGGTGGGTTAAAATTTGCTTTCCTTGAGATATACATCACCACAGTATTCTTGAGGTTGATTGACATGCTGCTTTGATCTAACCAGAAATGCATCTAGCCAAGACATGTTTCGAGAGAGCTGTAGTCCGGGTTGTCAGTGTCAAGTTGTGTGTACAAGCATAATATCATCGGCATAAATGTGGTAGTAGTTGATTTTATGCTGTGTAATATTTTGCATAGTGGTTTGCATATATACGTTGAAAAGGAGTGCTGAGAGTGCAGAGCCTTGTGGTATACCTTGTGTTTGAGAGAATGCTTCTGCTTTTCGCCGTTGAATTGTAACCTGTTGCATTCGGTTTGAGAGGTATGATGTGAACCACTTTAGTGGGGATCCTGATATCCTATTGACTTGATTCTGTTTTAAGAGGGTTCGATGGTTAACTGTATCAAAGGCAGCTGAGATGTCGATGAATAGGAGTATATACATTTTCTTTTTGTTTTCCAGGCCCTTGAGTAGGTTGTTAAGTAGAAACTAGTATAGGGTTTCGACCCAATGATGTTGTCTAAAGCCGTATTGCTGGTCATCTAGAGGAGCATTGTCGTTCAGGTGGTCTTGGAGTTGTAGTAGGACCGCCTTTTCAATGATCTTTGCTAGGAATGGTATGCTCGATATTGGGCGGTAGGATGCTGGGTTATCTCTGCTGAGTGTACTGTTTTTTAGAATAGGTCTTATGACGGATTTCTTTAGCTCAGTGGGCATGAATCCTTGTTGTAGTGATAGGTTTACTATGTGCGAGATGTACAGTGCTATGTCCTGTTTCACTGCCTTGATCAGGTTGCTGGGCAGGGGTCGAGTGGGGATGTGGTGCTGTTTATGCTTGTGAGTATGGTTGCATTTGCTGGTCTCCGATTTTGTGGAAATGTTTCCATAAACTGGTCTTGATTTGTGTTGGTCTCAAGGTTTGTTTAGTGGTGTCGGTAGTGTTCTGAGTCATGGTAGGGTGTAGGTCTTGTGGCAGTTAGTTTTTGCTAGCATAGTGGTTTGCCAATGTTTGGGCCTTGATGGAGTTGTTAAGGATGTCGCTTTGAGATGTTTTAGTAAGAGATTTGACGAGTTCAAATAACTCCCGCGGTCTGATGATCGCTTTACTGAATATGTTAGTGTGATGGTTTCTCTTATCAGAGTTGACGTCATCTTTGTACTTTGTAAGAAGGGTCTGTATTTGGTTTTGAGCTCGATGGATTTGGTTTGTCTCCATTTTTCTCTCTATTTTGCGGAGTTCTCTTCGATCTTGCTAGAGTTTCCGTGTACCAGGGTTCGGAGCTGGGCTTGCTTTGCATTACCTGAGGTTTTTCGATGTAGGGTGTGAAGCATTTTGTATGTTCGTGTTCCATCTGTTTTTTAGATCATCCAGGTCCGTGCAGTCCAGATCTATGTGAGATGAAATGGTATTTATGAGGTGTTCTTTGTTGAATTTGTTGTTGAACTTCCTGATTGGGTGAGGTATTCTCATTTCCTTTGCATTTTTGGGTAGGGACGGCAATTTGTTATTTTGAGATCGATTTGGTGGTGATCGGACCATGGGACTTGGGTTATCTTTAACTTAGGTGGTTCTAAGTTTGGTTGACGATTGGTGGGTACGAAAATCATGTCCAGGGTATTTCCCCTATCATGAGTGGCATTTGTTACTATTTGGTGGTAGCCTAGTTGGTCCATGGCTTCAAAGAAGGTGTTCGAGTGGGTTGGGGGAATTGATGCTAAGTTCAAATCTCCCAGGATGATTTGGAATTTTTTCTTTTGGGTGGTAGTGATGTTTTCCAGTGCTGTGGCTAGCGCTTCGTGGTGAGGAGAGGGCGGTCTGTATATTAGGCAGATGGATAAAGCCGTGTTTTCTACTTTGAGTAGGTCAATGTCTGTGTTTGTGATCGTGGATGTGATTGTTAGTTGCAGGCTGGCTTTGGCTGCCTGCAACTTAGAAACTTAGAAACTCTGGCTCTTTTTCTCTGAAGGCGGAGATGGTTTTGAATTTGGCCAACTGTGAATTTGAAATTGCAACTTATTTTATTCTGGGAAGGCAATTTTCAAAGCTATTCCCATTTAATTTTACTTGCAGTCAGAGGTGGCATTACTAGGGAGGGGAGAGGTTAAGATGGGAAGTGAAACACATGTATTTTTGCATTTTCAAAGCTACGCATGCTGTTTTCTCACCAGAAACATACCCACGGAAAAAGGAAGTTCAAGTCTTGCAGATATATTTACCTTAATCAAGTTTCATAGCAGATGGACTTTCACTTTGAAAACCAGATCAAATTTTGTGGTGAAAAGTATCTGCAGACTGTATGCCTTCTGTGCGATTAAACATTAGGACGCACTGAGGCTTCATTAAAGAACATTACAATTTGACTTTTAAAACAATCTGTCCTGTAGTTCGAAAATTAAATAGGACAAAAAAAGGGGTGATGTGATAGTCAAGAACATTTTCATCTGATGGGCTCTTTGGTGCCATGTTTTTTAGAACTGCTAAACATTTCTGTATGTAGTGGTTTCATCCGTCAAGTTGACAACACCAATAATTCTCTTTCTAGTATAGAGTAAGTGCTCTTTTTCTATGCAGTATAACACACCAAGGGTCTTATTCATCAAGGACTTTTACCATTGGCATAAAATGGGAAAAAGCCCTAGTGAATCACTGCAACCTGTCTGAGGGAAACCTCCAAGTAGTGACTCTCAGTTCCCCAGTGCTGACGCTTCATTCTTTCACTTGTAAAATTCTTCCTTAACATGACAAAGACAGAAGGTTTCCACCAGTACTTTTGATGACTGATGTTCTTCTCACCTCCATAGATGCCAGTGGCATTTTAGATAGCTCATGTAGTTTGAATTTACAAAGGCTCAAATTCATGCAAAATATAAAACAAACAATGAATTGTCAGCAAAGCCTTCAACATCCATTTCAATAGCTGTTGCGTTTGCACTATAATACGTGCATCTAAACTATTTCGTAAATACCCTGTTTTCTTTACAATAGTGTTCATAATACCAGTTTAGGTTAATGATAATTCTGATTTTGTGTGTGATAATCCTCACCTAATTCTGTCATTCCGGGGCAAAGATGACAAACTTCAAGCATAATCCTCATAATTCAGTCTTACATAAAGCACAAGCTTAATGGCAGAAATAGCTGTATATATAGTTAGACTTGACTAATTTTGCTGAAAAAAAATTAAACTACAGGTGTTGGGCTTAATCAGTTGGAAGAATTCTCCTGTGATGACTTGGCAGAAAAAGAGTAGTTACTCACCTATAACAGGTGTTCTCCGGGAGCAGCAGGAATCAGTCCTCACATATGGATGACATCGGCGCCGACGGAGCCCCCGTGCGGAGCATTTCCCCAGCTTTCAAAGAAAGCCTTTGGGAAGGCAGCGCACCTGCGCGGTCCCCTTCCCGCCCAAGGGTGCCATCTTGCTCAGTCAGGTGACATAGCTAAAAGACAGCAAAAAAAACAAAATAAAGTATAAGACTGCAACTCCAGGGGAGGAGGGAGGGTTGTGAGGACTGATTCCTGCTGCTCCTGGAGAACACCTGTTACAGGTGAGTAACTATTCTTTCTCCAGGACCAAGCAGGAAGTCAGTCCTCACATATGGGACTCCCCAGCTCTAGGCTACCGGGAACCCAAAGCTGAAAAAATGTCTATCTCTGCAGAGCCTCAGCATCCGTGAGAAGAATATCCTCTGAGAACGCCCCCGTACGGTAGCCCATCACTAGGGCCGGAGGGTAGGAGTTGCCTAAACCTCAAAGAGATCACGGAGTACCACCTGTCTGAAAGCACTGTCCCTTTGGGACTCTCTCTCGAGGCAGTAGTGGGCTGCAAAAGTCTGGCTTGAAGACCAAGTAGCGGCCCGGCAGATGTCTGCCAATGGAACAGAGCGGAGATGAGCTACTGAAGCGGCTTTCGCCCTGACAAAGTGGGCCAAGATTCAACCCTGCAAGGGGAGGTCGGCTGCCTTGTACGCCCAGGCGATACAATCTGCTACCCAAGTGGACAACGTACGCTTGGAGACAGGTAACCCCAATTTATTAGGGTCAAAGGAGACAAAGAGCTGAGTAGCCCTTCGATGCCCCCGCGTACGTTCAAGGTAAAAGGACAATGCCCTCTTACAGTCCAGAGTATGCAAGACTGTCTCAGCCCGGCTGGTATGCGGCCTGGGAAAGAATTTCGGAAGAACCACCTCCTGGTTGAGGTGGAAAGAGGCGACAACTTTTGGAAGGAACTTCGGATGAGTCCAAAGGACCACCCTGTTCCTATAGAACCATGTGTACGGCCTATCAGAAACCAGAGCTTGTAGTTCACTCACACGTCTAGCCGAGGTAAGAGCTACCAGAAAGAGCGCCTTCCAAGAAAGGAAGTGTAAATGGCAAGTAGCCATCGGCTCAAACGGTGGGCGAGTAAGTTGCTGCAAGACCACGTTCAAGTCCCACTCAGTGATAAGGGGATGAATCGGAGGCTTGAGCAAAAGCAGGCCTCGGAGGAAGCGGGACACCAAGGGGTGAGCCGACAGCGACTGTCCCTCCACCAGTGAGTGGTGTGCTGAAAGAGCACTGAGGTGGACCCGAACAGAGTTGGACTTAAGGCCTAGGTCTGACAGGTGAAGTAGGTATTGTAGCACTACTGGCACCAGGCAGGAGAAAGGATCTTCATTGTGCTGAGCACAACACACTGAGAATCTGCGCCACTTGAGAGCATAGGACTTTCTGGTGGATTGCCTCCTCGAGGCCAGGACCACCTCCTCAACTCCCCTAGGTAGAAGTAAGGGAGCCAGCACTATCCTTTCAGCAGCCAGGCCATCAGATTTAATTTATTTTAATTTAATTAGCGAATTTTTATATACCGCACCTTCCGTTGATCAGTTGCGGTTTACATGGAACAACAGCAGTAAACAGGCAATGCTGTTTTTACAGGTAACAATGTGAAACTACAAAGAAATTCAATCTTATAATTAACAGTTGTAAACTATATACAAGGAACCAGTTTTTAACTTTATACATGGTATGTATGTTTTCAAAATCATCGGCTTGGGGTTTTCTCACTTATTCCAGTTCAGAGATGGGTTATGTCAGCTAGTGGAACTATCCTTTTTCTTGTTGAAAAGGTGAGTTTGACAAGGATCCATAGTTTATTTATTTTTATTTATTTATTTAGCTGTATTTATATCCCGCTTTTCACCAGGTCAAAGCGGTCAATTGGGAGATACATTTAACACGAGGGGATATGACACACATACGCTAATACTTACAGGGAACATGGGCAATGGAGGGTTAAGTGGCTTGCCCAAGACCACAAGGAGTACCTATAGGACTAGAAATACCAGTCCCTCCGGCCTGAGATTGCTGTCCCCAGGTGGGACTTGAACCCCCGGCCCTCCGGCCTGAAGTACCTTGTCCTAACCACTAGGCCACTCCTCCCTATAGTGTGTTGAGAATAAATGAGTTTTAATTTTTTTCCTGAACTCAATGATTTGAGGTAAGGATCTTAATTCTGATGGAATGTTGTTCAAAATTATAGGGGCAGCATGTGAGAATGCTTTCTTGTTTGTTGATTTTTTGGTCTTTATAAATTCCTTTGGTGTTATTAGTTTGTTTAGTTGGTCTCGCCTTTGAAGATTATGATTGGGTTCTTTATTAATAAGGTTGTTTAAAGTAAGAGGTGCTGTGTTATTCAGGATTTTACTGGAGGGCATCGAGCTCCTCGGCTCGAGGCTCCTCCTCGGCGTCCGCAGGGAAGGCCAAGGCCTTGGCCATGTCCCTCACGAAGTCCAAGAACCGGGTATCCTCGGGGGAGGGGGGGACTGTCTCCGAGGCTCGGACTCCAGTGAGTCCGAAGGGACGCACCGGGTCCGGAAGGTGTCCGGGGGACTCCTCGTCCTCCGTCTCCCCTTCCGACTCCTCCAAGGAGGTGTTGAGCGGCTCCGGCCATGTGGGCCTCAGTGCCACCCGCCCCAACGCCGAGGGTATCGGCATCGACAACCTCGGCCCCGCACGGGAGGTCGAGGGGGACCTTGACTGAGGATCAACTCGAGACTTCATCGACTCGAGGATCGGCTCGGTCTCCGGGGTCGACTTAGACGTCGAGGTCCCGGTGGTCGGGGCAGATGCACCGGTCATCAGCACCCGCTGCTGTTCCATGAAGGCAGCCAAGCTGCTCTCCAAGGCTGTCAACCTGAGTCCAAGCTCAGGAGACTTAGCAGCCCCCGACGTCGGCTCCCCCAGAGGGGAGTCCACGAGGACAACTGCACTTACGTGACTCGAGGACTCCGGCTCCACACGAGGTAGCTTGGAAGACCTCTCCGACTCCGAGAGCCCGGGGCGGCGGTCAGGGCTACGCGATCTGGCCCTCGAGGAACCAGGCGCCTCCACCAACGCCACCCTCACAAGCTTTTTCTTCCTTCGGTGCATGAGACTCTCTTTGAGAGGACCCCCGACAGCGCTTGGGGTTGGACTCCCGAGATGTTGAGGCCTCTGACGAAGTCTGGGCCCGGCCGGACGCGAAATCAGAGAATATTCTCTCACACTGATGCTGACGGCTCCGATGCACCTTCGACGACATTTTGCTGCATGGGCCACAGGCCAGCGTGTCTTGGTCGGGCCCGAGGCATCAGAGGCAGCAGTCATTTGTGTCGGTGAGAGACATAAGTTTCTTGCACCGATCACACTTTTTGAATCTGCTGGTAGCCATCGGGGGAAAAAGGGCCCCTGCAAGGTCAAACGACCGGGCTGCCAGTGAAAACACAAAATGAGCGCGAAAGCTAGTCACAAAGAACAAAAACCGAAAATCACAAGTCCGGACTCCATACCGGTGTACCGAGCCCAGGCAGGAAGGGGAACTGGTGTCGAACCGGATAAAATAACGTGAAAATCGCCGAAAAAAACCCAACGTTTCCCGGGTGACACGAACTCACGTCCGTCGGGTTCCGCGGAAAAAGAAAGACTGAACAAGATGGCACCCTTGGGCAGGAAGGGGACCGCGCAGGCGCGTTGCATTCCCAAAGGCTTTCTTTGAAAGCTGGGGAAATGCTCCGCACGGGGGCTCCATCGGCGCCGACGTCACCCATATGTGAGGACTGACTTCTGCTTGGTCCTGGAGAATTAAGAGTCACGGCATAGGATGCTTAATGATAACTAATGTATATTGATAACTAGTTAAATAAGGGCTGATTTATTAAACACACTACTGCATTACTATGCAATGCTGCATGTTATTAACACAGTAATAATAGTAAATAGGTTCTTGACTGTCATGGTATGCACAAAGCTAACCCATTTGGAGAAATTGCCCCCATGAGGTATGGCATAGAAAGATAATAGGGAATACTTATATAATATAATAGATATTATCCTATAATATATCTATAATATCCTAGAATGTAAATACCCAGCCTATCCCTGTATATAGTTTACCCAGTTCAACCCAAGTTTACCATCCCTGTTCTCTGTAAGTCCAGTACAGACCTCCACGACTGGACAAAGTTAATGTTTTTTGTAAACCGAGCTGAATTTGAAAAAGCGTGGTATAGAAAAGACTTTAAATAAAATAAAATAAATACTTATCTTTTCAAAATGTTGGAGTCACTCGATCAAATTAACTGGTAATAGAGTCAAAAGAAACTGTAGATAGCTTAACTGTGCATCGATTGACAAAATTACATTTAAATTTGATAGACAATATAGTCAAGGCTAGTAGTATAAAAAGCTTTGGAAGAGTTTCCAGAGGATAGGTCCTTCAGCAAGTATTGGGACTCGCTTCCTTTTACTTTTCAGGGGCAGCATAAAATGGATCTCTTCAGAACCTGCTGGTACTTTCAAGTAACCATTGGCCATTATCACAGACAAGATGTTACATAAAAACATAAGATATGCCATACTGGATCAGACCAAGGTCCATCAAGCCCAGTATCCTGTTTCTAACAGTGGCCAATCTAGGTCATACGTACCAAGCAGTTTCCCCAAAAGACACAGGTTCCACAATGTTTGTACTGGTCAAGCATATATCCTGGGTCCCTTCTTAATAATGGTTTATGGACCTTTCCTCCAGGAACTTGTCCAAACCTTTTTTAAACCCAGTTACACTAACAGCCTTTACTACATCCTCCGGTAACAAATTCCAGAGTTTACACATTGAGTGAAAAAATATTTTCTTTTATTAGTCTTAAATAGTTTACCCTGTAGCTTCATTGCATGTCCCCTAGTCTTTCTATATTCTGATAACATAAACAATCGATCTATGTTTACCCGTTCCACTCCATTCATTAATTTATAGACGTCTCTCATATCTCCCCTCAGCTGTCTCTTTTCCAGGTTAAAGAGCCTTAACCTTTTTAGCCTTTCTTCATAGGAGTATCCTTCCATCCCCTTTACCATTTTGGTGGCTCTTCTCTGAACCTTTTCTAATAACGCTATATCCTTTTTAAGGTACAGCGATCAGAAATGCACACAATATTCAAGGTGCGGTCTCACCATGGAACGATATAGAGGCATTATAATGTCTTTTGTTTTATTTTCCATTCCTTTCCTTATGATACCCAGCATTCTATTTGCTATTTTATTTCTATGTTGGGCTCAGTGGCCCATTGCTTTGACCCAACATAGCATATCTTATGTGCTCATTCAGGTAAACACTATGGGGGTATTTTAGAAGTTCTATTTGTGAGTTGGATGTCTGAAAACTGGCAGACATGCAAATCATGGAGTCGTTTTAGAAAGCCGGGTATATAGATGTCCCCTGTGGAAGGACATCCATGTAGCACAGGGGCATGGTGGAGGAACGCCCTGTGTTAGGCAAGGGCGTTGCACATCACAATGTGATTTCAGAATGGCAAAAGCAAGTCAGGCCCTAGTTGTTGAGTCATTCATGCCTATACTTGCTCCTAACTGTGAATAAGGTGCAAAAAAGTGTTCATTTCATGGCTGCAGTGCTTCTAGGGGGAAAAGCAAAATGTGCTTACACTGCTGCAGTTAATGTTTCCTGGCCAAAGACACCTGCACATAAATACATACTCCAAACATATTAGTAGCCCGCTGTCGCACAGCCGAGTATCTGAAAAGGCAGGGCAGGATGTGCTAGTCTCATAACATGGACACCTCTCTTTAACCTGGTTCTGCAGGCAAGCACGCCAGAGATGCCCACGTTTGTAAAATGGCCTACATGCATGTACCCAGCCTTGCTGTCTGCACGGGCCTGTCTAAAGAACTGGTTACCGGAACATTCACGTTTTGGGATGGAGATGGAGCGATTTCAGAGAGCATTGCTGCCACTCCACTGGGTTTTGGACATTTTGTTCTGGACATTCCAGATTCTTCCTAGACTACTAGCTTGTTAGCACAATGAATGTTTAATTTTTGATGCCAAAACAGTGGTATTTTGAGTATGCAAGTTTCATTAGTAAATATGATTTATAGTACAGTAAATAGTCTTTGATGTGTCTGACTGCTGCTATAATTGACTAATAGAACAAGTTGGTGCAATTCTTCAAGCACAGAGCTCACAGCCCATTAGTATAAAAAGTATGTATTAGAATATATAGATGTGTCATTCACTGTAAGATACCAATAGGAAATGCAGAGTTTTGCATATCTAAATTGCAACTGTATATTTACAGAATGCAAGAACCAGAGCTGTCCTTTTCCTGTTTAATTGCAAGATATCAGACTGGCGGCCTTATCTCATTGCGCTGCAGGCAATTGTAACAATCACAGGATAAGCCCTTGCCGACAGTCTGCACTAGTAAATTGCATTGCTGGTATCCAGAACCCTCATATATCTACAGGTACAAGCATGTACCAGCAGAAAAGATAGTGAGATTGACTAAAGACTAGGATAGCAAAGCTACAAACTTCCTGTTGTTTAATACAGAAAATGCCTCAATAATAAAACCCTTGCCACTGGACTCTGTCTGCCAGGAAAGAAGGATTGTCAGCAGTTCATTATAACTTCTGCAGTCTGCTTCCTTTTCTCTGCTTACCTAAATGCAACCTCTGTCATACCCCCAAAAAACTGATAACCAACATCCATGCATTCCATCAACCAAAAGGACAACCACACTGCTTCAGCTATAGTGGACTATAAGCTTCAACAAGTATGCTCAAACAGAAGAGTCATGTCATTTCTTGGGGAAGGATTCTTACAGTACCCCATGGAGGTCAACACACATAAAGGAAACAATGAGATGTCTTGAGTCAGCCTGAATTTTCAACTGGCATTTCCAACCTTTTGACTTCAGATGGCTGGAACCTGCAGCATCAATCTGCATGTTGATTAGGGCCAGGAGACAGATCTGTCTTGGATAGTTTTTCACCCTTGTCAGGGCTCTACAAAACCAGGAATGTATCTCTAAGCAGACATTTGCATGCACTCTCTGTTTGTGGTCTCTCCACAATGAAAGGCAGCATGCACCCGTTGCTGACCTGTCGGGATTATGCTCTTTCTCATGCACAAACAGTGCCTGGAGCTCTATCACATTCACTTTACAGCCCATCTTGTTTCATATTGCTAAGTTATGTATTGAAGTGACTTTTGCTTTTTCACTGCCCCTAGGCTTTATTTCCTATATTGAGACACTGCAAGTAACCATTTTCATTTGATGATGCAGTTTTTCCATGCTAATAATATTCCAACCAAAATGTTGCAAGGATATCGTAACTACTAGCAAACTAAACTCTGTATCTTCCTAATATTGAATGCAACACCCAAACAGCAGGAAGAAGAAGAATAAACAAACCCTGGTTAGCGAATCAAAACTCCTACGCACGGTCTCACTATAATGTAGATGTAACCACGCACTAGGAGAGAAAAAAAGCCTCAGACGAGGGTTCCTGGCAATACTGTCCATCATGTAATCCTCCTTAACAAGCTGGCATCAATTGGAATCTTGGGAACCCCCCTGAAATGGTTCTCCTCTTACATAACGAACAGAACGCCACAGATCCAATTCAACGGCGAAAAAGCTGAAGCCTTCACTCAAACTCAAGGCATACCGCAGGGTTCGGCCCTCTCGGCACTACTTTTTAACATTTACATGCAACCCCTCAGTGGCATTTTCAGGAAATATGACATCAATTACCACATTTACGCAGACGATATTATGCTGTACACACAATTAGATGCCACAGACCCTAAATATACCCAGCTCGAAACCTGCCTGGGCGAGATGTTAGGATGGCTACAACAAAACAATATGACGATTAACCACAAGAAAACGGAAGTGATGTATATATCCAGTAAACCGGACTTTGAACCTCCTCCAACAATCACACTGTGTAACAACACTAAGAATGAGATCAAATATTTGGGAGTCACAATTGACAGCAAACTAAAGATGGAAAAGCACCTGAGCAACACCAACAAGGCCATTTTTCACAAACTTAGAGTGCTATGACCCCTGCGGAATATACTTGAACCATGTGATTTCCGGTCTGTTGCGCAAGCACTCATCATGCCTCACCTAGACTACTGTAACGCCATCTTACAGGGTCTGCCAAAGAAAACGACCAATATCTTACAATTGGCACAAAATGTGGCGGCGAGGATCATCATGCGATCAAGCGTTACTGAGCACATTACACCCGTATTGATCGAGCTACACTGGCTACCCATTGCTGCCAGGATACAATATAAAACATTGGTAACAACGTTCAAACTCATACATAACCTAGCCCCATCATTCCTCTCCACCCTTATCTGCACGCAACCTACCACCAGAGACAGGAGAACTATCAACTCAGACACGCTACAAGTTCCAAACATCATCAGACATGTAAAAGCCAGTACTAGCCGCAGAGCATTCTCATTCTCTTCCCCAACCTTATGGAACCACCTACCACATGAGCTGCGAGCAATTAAAGACATAGTTGATTTCAGGAAGAAATTAAAAACGCATCTGTTCCAATGTCACTACAACCAGATGTGAATCCCAGAGGGATAAAAGATGAAGTGATTAGTTATATGTAAAAATGTAAATATGTAAAGTACAATCTCTTTTGTAAAATTATGTTAATATGTTAAGGCCAATCTTTAGACCCTATTCTGTGTGCTGTGTTTTACCTCTGAACTATGTATATATGCCCCAACTTTTCTGTCTTGATTATTGACAAATCCCAAAGATGTAATCAAACCGCTTCTGATCGCTGGAAGTAGCGGTATATAAGTGTTTACTAAATAAATAGATTTTGCACTATAATTTATTTATTTATTTTTTTCAGTTTTCAAATGCATTTAAAATCACTGAAGGATATCGGGCACCTTAAGTGAACCTTCAGGCTTATGTCCCCCCTCCCCCCAAAGGGATTTTGTAAATTAAACTCAACAATCCTATTCATCCTGACACCACCCCTCCCCACAGCAATCCTATAAAAATGCCTAATTGGACATCATGGGACGATATCCAGCGGCGGGAGCTAGGTCAGCACTTTAAATAAACCCAGTGGTCAAGGCTGAAACCTAACTGGTGTCTGGTGCTGAATCGGGGTTCACCAAACAATGGCATTGCTACCCAGTTAGCATCAATAATCATCCACTAGCTGGATGGCAAAAAACGGTTAAAGTTTAAAGAACTATCAAGATGACCTAACTTTAACCAGTTTAGCTATTTGGTTAGCAGCTGAATATCGCTGCTGACCGGCCAGTGAATGGCACCACCCCAATCTACCCAAAGACCACTGGCCATTTTTTTTACACGGTCAGTGGCCACTGAATATCAGGATTGCTGCATTTTAGCCGGTTAGCACATCTGGGACTGTTGTAGTGGTTTATATGGAAGGACAGACTAGATACGCCATGTGGTTTTTTTCTGTCGTTATGTTTCTATGGAGACTCTGCCTTCCCTATTAAGTCAACTGCTCTTCAGGATGGGGAGAGAGGGTCTTTATAAGGGGGCTTAAGGTAACCCGTGACAAAAAAGAAGAGGTACCAAGGGAACTTACATCAGAAGCTACCCCTGTAGCTATGCCAGGCAGAAGATGGTTAGTAGGACCTACTACTGAAGCTTTTGGTGTTGACAGCAATACAACAGGACTTTTGCTCTTCCTTTTCCCAGCTCCTTTGTGCCCCCAAAGTGGCATCAAAGGGACACGCTCCTTTTGTCACATGCCCTTTTGATCATGCACCCATGGCCGTATGTCAAGAAGCTCAATTTTATAGAGCCCAGTAGATGTTATGACAAGTTCTGTTTATGGGATGTGGGCTTCAGTATGGTAAAGTTCCTCTTCCAAATGCCACTTTCACCATCAAAACCACTCTGGAATGAACAGTCTGCTCACCACTCACCGTTCCAAACCAGTATTTCCCTCCTCCCACCTGGATACAGTGAGATACTTGATTTTACAGAGCCCAGTAGACATGATGAGAAGTTCCATTGACGGGGCGGGCTTCATCACCAGTATGTTCCTCCTTCAAATGCCCTTCTGGAATGAACAGTCTGCTCACAACTCACCACTCCAAACCAGGTATTTCCTTCCTCCCTGAGCCGTAGAGCTTTTCATCATCATCCAGTGAAGGCCCAGGCAAATTCCATAGTAATAATCTAATCCAGAAAGAATAATGGCTCACAGCAATACCCAAAACTGATTCTTACTCAGAAAATTATACAATCACCACAGTAAATAAAGTTTATAATATGCAGAATGTGCTACCACCTCATCTGCAACCTAAAAGATAAAGCCAAGTCAAGCTGGACCCACAAAATGATCTATACTAGACTGAATGATCCAATTCCCAATTTGACCCTTAGTAAAAATAGGGTGGTGAGAGGCCGTTTTGTGATAAACGCCTAAAGTTTCAGTTTTATCTAAATTTTAAAGCCAATTTGTTCCTCTGGAACCAATCTTTGATAGCTTCTTAGGTCTGCTCCAGCTGTTTCCCAATATCTCTAAGCTGATCCTAGATATCATCTGCATAAATCTTAAAAAATATACCCATATCCTTTAACAATTTGCCAAAAGGCTGCAAGTAAATGTTAAACAAGGAAGGGGAGAGCCAACCCCTGAGGAACCCTGGAGTCTACCTTCTCCGAAACAGAACATGCATTATCCCATCTAACCTGAAAAAAATGGTCAAAAATAAACAGAATCTGGCAAAACTGACCCCGTCCAGCCCATTTCACACAAAAGCCAGAGCAGGATATCATGCCTTACTGTGTGAAAGGCAAGAGATGATTTCCAAGGATATCAACATTAAGGAATGTTGCAAGTCCAAATCTCAGTGAGGTTTGTTCATAGAAATATAGAAAATGATGGTAGTTATAGACCACATGGTCTATCCAGTCTGCCCATCCATAAGAACTATTAAGTTCTACAATCTCATCTTTTCCCTCAGAGATCCTCTGTATTTGTCCCATGCTTCTTTGAATCCAGATACAATTCTTGTCTCCACTGGGAGACTGTTCTATGCATCTACCACCCTTTCCATAAAGAAATATTTCCTCAGGTTACTCCTAGATCTATCCCCATTCACCTTCATCTTATGACCCCTCATTCCAAAGCTTCCTTTTAACTGGAAGAGGCCACCTCCTGTGCATTTATTCCAGGAAGGTATTCAAATGCCTCTATTATATCATATCACCTCTCTCCTGTCTTTCCTCCAAAGTATGCATACTGAGATCTTTAAGCCTATTCTCATATGCCTTATGATGAAGACCACATACCAGTTTAATAGCTGCCCTCTGGATGAACTCCATCCTGTTTATATCCTTTTGAAGGTGAGGTCTCCAGAATTGTACACACAGTACTCCAAATGAGGTCTCCCTAGAGACTTGTACAAAGGCACTATTTACCTCCTTTTTCCTGATGACCATTCCTCTCCCTATGCACCCAAGAATCCTTCTGGCTTTTGCCATTATCTTTTCTACCTGTTTGGCCACTTTACCATCACTAGATATGATCACCCCTAGGTGTCACTCTTCTTTCATGCATTGAAGCACTTCACCTCCTATACTGTACCATTCCCTTGGGTTTTTGCAGCCTAAATGCATGACCTTGCATTTCTTAACATTAAATCTTAGCTGCCAAATTCTTAACCATTTTTCAAGCTTCACTAGATCCCTCCTCATGCTATCCATTCTCTCCAAGGTGTCTACCCTTTTGCAGATTTTGGTATCATCTGCAAAGAGGCATACCTTTCCTGACAGACCTTCCGCAAAAGCAGTAACAAAGCAGAAGGCAAAGCAATTGTGTCTTTATGGAGAACACGTTGAAACCCTCCGCTCAGTGTGCAGCAGTGGCCAAGAAGACAAATAGAATGCTAGGAATCATAAGGAAAGGAGTGGAGAATAAAACAGAGGATGACATCATAATGCCTCTGTATAGTTCCATGGTGAGACCGCACCTTGAATACTGTGTGCAATTCTGGTCGCCATATCTTAAAAAGGATATAGCGGAATTAGAAAAGGCACAGAGAAGAGCCACCAAAATGGTAAAGGGGATGGAAGGATACCCCTATGAGGAGAGACTTAAAAAGTTAAGGCTGTTCAACCTGGAAAAAAGATGGCTGAGGGGAGATATAGAGGGCTATAATTAATGAATGGACATGTAATAAAGTTACAGTGTAACCTGTTTAAGACTAATAAGAAAAAATATTTTTTCACTCAATGCATAATCAAACTCTGGAATTCATTACTGGAGGATACACTAAAAGCTGTTAGTGTAGCTAGATTTAAAAAAGGTTTGGACAAGTTCCAGGATTAAAGGTCCATAAATCATTATTAAAGAGGACTCAGGAAATACACTGTTTGCCCCATACAAGCATTATGGAACCTATGTGTCTTTTTGGGAACCTGCTAGGTACTCATGAATTGGATTGGCCACTGTTGGAAACAGGACATTGGGCTTGATGGACCTTGGCCTGACCCAGTATGGCATATCTTACATCTTATTTTTCCACCAGGGCTTTTGAATGAAGCAGCAGTACCATGGCTCCATTTAAAAGCCGCGATGCCAGCCGCCTGCAAACTAATTTAATTTCTCGCAGCCCAACCCCCAATCCAGCCTCTTAAGGCCAGGATCTGGCTGCAGGGACTTAACTCTGCCCCCCCCCAGCCCCTTCCCACTTAATAAAACACGACCAGGGGAGTTATTCCACCTCAGGGTGGAATAACTTCCCCTGCCATTTCATCGGCCCTGGATGTACAGGGCAAACATTAGAATCGTACCTGTATGTCCAGGGCCAGCGACCGCCCACTGCCCACCCATTCCCCGCCCCATCAAACTTCCCCACACCAGCGTCTATCCCTGCTATTAGAATACCCCCCCATGAACATTATATTCAAAATATCAGCAAACAAAAATGGATAAAGCTAGTTTTAAATACATCGTTCACCATTTATTCTGTGAATTTAAGTCATTATAATAATTTTTGGATCAACATATTTCATGTAGGTTTTGTTGCAATTAATTTTCATTAACATAACTCTTCCATGAAGCAGCCCGACTGGGGAAAACATGGGCTGTATGAAGGTTTAGAACACACTTTCCTCTTTTTCAAGTGAGGATGTTTCATGCACTGTTCTCTCTTTCAAGTTAGTGTTGCAATATGAGTATTGGTACTTTTTTTTACAATGTTAGAAAGCACTGAAGAAGTTAGGACATCATTGTTAGCATGAAATGATCATTTTTAGTCTTTGTCTGGGTCCTTTAACAACCTGAAGTTTTAAAACAAAATGATCAAAAGTCATATATGCACTCAACAATCTTGCCTACAAAGGATGTGACTCAGGAATATGTTCCAGCTCATATTATGCTCTAGTGGTCAGACTATTATGGCACGCATTCTGGTTGATCTATTTAGGAGAAAGTTATTTCAAGACTGAATGTTTTCTTATGCAGCAGCAGCTCCAAAGATATGGATTGCCTTACCAGTAATGGTGAGCGCATAGATAAATTTTCTTTCTTTTTGTAAACAATTAAAAGCTGTTTTATTAACAGGAGCTTATTAGTTGTACATTACCATTTTATACTAATTTGTTTTGTTTTATCTGTTGATGCAATTGTTTTTTGTACATCGCTTAGATATTGCTATAGGTGGTTTAGAAAATAAGAAATTAAATGAAAATTTGTTCTTTTGCTTTTCTTTAAGGATGCAGTTTAATCACCAATCTTTTTTATCTTTTTGTTCTGTATCTACAATTCCCATCCAGATCTATTGTCACCTACCAAAGCTGCACTATTCAGAGCAACCTGAGAAGAGTTTCAGAAGGTAAAAAATATAAAAAGACCAGTAAAAAAGGGTGTTCAAAAATGTACGTATTTTATGACACAAATGGCCTATATGTTTTATTTATTTATTTTATATACCGCACTATTTAAAATCAGTGTGGTTTACATTATAACATAATTTGTGTGTAACAGGTGCTCTGTTAAGCACTTACAGTGGAACGGGACAATACAACTTGGGATTCAACTAGGAGACACTATCTACAGCTATATACAGTTATCTGCAAATTTTGCATGAGACTGTTTGCTAGTTACTATTTCCCGGAAAGGTGTATGGTGGATAGGGTTGAGATACTGGGTTGAGAGTAGTGTAGAAGAAAGAGGTGGTGTTTTAGTGCTTTTCTGAACTGAGCAAGATCTGTGATTGCTCGTATGGAGGATGGGAGTGTGTTCCAGCAGCTGGGAGCGTAGAACTTGAAGGCTCGGTTCATTGTTGCTTGGGTGCATTTTGTTATTTCCTTGGGGAGCTGTAGGGTATTGATGGCGAATGTTCTCCTAGCCCTGTTTGTTGGAGTGGGGTGGAGAAGGTCAGTTAAAGAGGTGGAAGATATTTTGTTAATGGCCTTGAAGGTCATCATGACTACCTTATAGGTGAGGCGGCAGTAAATTGGTAACCAGTGCAAGTCCATTAGGATTGGAGTGATGTGCTCCCTCTTAGAGGCTCTGTGTAGGAAGCGTGTGGCTGCATTCATTGCAAGTTGTAGCGGGTTTTTGGGTAGGCCATGCAGGATCACGTTAGCATAGTCAAAGTGAGGGGTTACCATTGCCTGAAAAACTGATCTAAAGTCCTCTGGTTGCAGTAGGGGTCGGAGGTGTCGTAGTGTCTGTAGTTTGTGGTAAATTTGTTTGGTGGTGTTACTGATATGAGTTTTGAATTTGAGCTGCTGGTCTAATGTAACGCCTAAGTAGCGGATGCAGGGTTTGGTTGGGAGTTCAGCATCTCTTGTCTTTAAAGTCGGAGGTGGTGAGGAGGATTGGTTTCTGGATATGAACAGGATGTCTGTCTTACTGAAGTTTATTTTGAGGCTCTGTGAGAGGAGCCAGTCGGTTACAGCCTCGAAGCATTTTACTAGTAGGGAGAAGTCAGGGTGATCAATCGAGAATGGGGTCTAGAGTAATACGTCGTCTGCATATATGTTGGTATAAAATACATGATTGATAGATCAGGGATGTATTAATGGCTTCATTATAATAAAGCTTCATCCTACATTGTGGGGTAACAAATCCCTCATAATGGAAGACCTTTCAGCGTTGTACTTTAGTATTAGTCAAGGCCATGCCAGTCAGTGATGGTATAGTAGAGGTCATCTTTCAAGCAACACAAGATACATGTCAAACACAAATTGGCAGCAGTAAAAGAAGGATGGATTGTACATTGAAATGAATTGATCTTTCCCACAGAGTAATTCCTGATGGAGGTGGGCCTCAGTAGAATCAGACAAAGGAAAAACCTGGTTCTTAGCTTCCTGTGGGGCAGGCCCCTGGAATTGATAGGCCTCAAACAAAAACACAACATATGGATGAGTGATGGCTCTATTTAATTTGTAATGCAAGTTCATCAATTTATCTTCTCAACAGCCTATCTAAAAGCCATTAAGTTGTTCCCATCAGTCAGATCAAAACGGTTTTACACAGATTGGTGCATTCCTAGGCTACAGTACACCAATGCCTCATATTTGCCAGAGATCTGTTTGTAATCCTGTTCATCACTGTACTCTGCAGTGTCCAAGTCATTTACCTAGTTGGAGAGCAAGAAATATTGTAAAGCAAAGAATGAGAAAACAATTTTCATGTTATAAATTATGACCTAATTTTTTTTTTAATGTGAGAAGCATCTATTGCAAAACTGGACACCAGTAAATGCAAAACAATTCATTAATGCAGGAAAAGTGTAAGTCTGCATTGAGGTTCAAAATGACAAATACTGGGCTTTCTAATTTGGTAGCATTCCATCACAAGACTCCCGACACACACTGCTCTTTGAAGCACCATGGAGCCGATAACATTAACTATTTTATTGTAGTTCATAAAAGCACTAAAAGATGTATAAATGTCATACTGATCCAAAAGGTTCCAGCATAACCTGTAGTAGGATAAGGTATTATTTACATGAGTAGGAAATTGAAAAGTGGTTTCATTTCCTATCCTTTTGTTGCCTTTGTTCAATTGAGCTTCTGGGACTATTCAACAAGTCAGCATGGGGCCAGTTTACAAATGACGTTTGCAAAACAATAGCCAGTCACGGTCAAAACTCAGTTGGTCAATTCTGTTCTGCTGAAGGAGGCTTTTGAGAAAAGAAATCTCACTAGAAATGCCCGGTGGGAAGCAAAGACTGAAAAATATATATATATTTTTTTTTTTATGTTGATAGTATGAAACAAATGTCTGCTCATTATTTTGTATGGAAAACCTTGTAGAGGATATTTTACCTGAAAAAGAGGATTCTTGAAAAAGTCTAGAATGAGAAGGAATAATTTTAATGAAGAGGAAACTAAACATCGAAATCTATAACAGAGACATGGAACATAAGAACTTCCTTACTGGGACAGACCAAAGTTCCACCAAGCCCAGTGTCCTGTTTCCAACCGTGGCCAATCAGGTCGCAAGTACCTGACATATCCCAAAAGTAGCCAGTTCCATGCTACTTCTTCAGAGTGATAAGCAGTGGATTTCTCTTGGTCTACCTTAACAACGATGTACAGACTTTTCCTCCAAATAAAGACCAGAAGGTCCATCAAAAGCCAGATATGCTAACATTTTTCTCTTAGACACAAAATGATAACATTAAACAGCTATAGAATATATATTCCCACATGTGGGAGTGGAATTCTTGTACACTGCAACTATGTGCTCATCTTCTCCCTCTAGCAACGGGTCTCTGTCCCCATGCTGTCGACTCATACCCAATCTCTCTCACGACATATCTTCCCACTTTCTCTGGTTATATGTGATGGTCTGTGATGGTCATCTATTCCAGGACACCATTTTACCAATGAGGACTCCAGTCAACTCTTAAAGTCTAGATATTGGAGCCCCACACCCCAAATACAAGACAGAATCTCTACAAGTTTATGAGCTGAAACAGGGTCACAGACAGATATGACATACCCATAAGATGTTGTTTATCTGTTTCAAGGAGAATTATCAAAACTCTTTAGTGCATGAGCCCTTACTTATTCATTTTACCCACTTGCTGCAATCCTAGCTTTATCTTCATTGCCTCATCACTAAAGGTCTATAATGAATGGACCATGCAATGAAGCTACTATGTAACCTGTTTAAAACTAATAAGAGAAAATATTTTTTCACTCAACATGTAATAAAAAACTGGAATTTATTACCAGAGGAGGTAGTAAAAGCTGTTAGTGTAGCTTAGTTTAAAAAAGGTTTGGACAAGTTCAGGAGGAAAGGTCCATAAACCATTATTAGAGAGGACCTGGGAAATCCACTGCTTGCCCCAGTACAAGCATTGTGGAACCTGTGAATCTTTTTGGGAAACTGCCAGATAGATGTGACCTGGATTGGCAACTGTTGGAAAAAGGATACTGGGCTTGACAGACCTTGGTCTGACCCAGTATGGCAGTTCTTATGTTCTGTAAGGGGGTATGGAAGGATTGGGGGGGATGTAAATTGAGTAGGGGGGGAGGTGGGGGCTGCTGTTAAACCATTCTGGAAGGGTTATGTTTCACCTTTGGCATTCGTTAAGTCTTTTTGGAGCTTGGCTGAGAAGCTCCAAGGGGCCTACACACTTCTCTGCTACCGGGTCCTATCATGTGATTCTATGTCATTGCAACCATTGAAGATCACCACTTTGAAAGTGATTGGCTTTAATTGCCCAGGAAAAAGGGAAAAAATGCTAACCTATTTGCATAACTTGGTTACTGATGTGGCCTTTTATAGGAAATGCACCTGGGGGAAATGACCATGCAAAACCTGTGAGAGGCTGGTTCTGCGAAGTGTACTGCTCATCGTTTACCTTGCGCCAGTGAGGAGTTACCATTTTGATTGGGAGGCAGGCTATTTTCGAGATGCTTAGAGTGTTATAAGATGCTGAAAGCAGATATGTTTTCTCACAGGAGACCCTTCAGGGCAAAAAAGTGATTTTGGGCAGTATTTATGCTCCTAATATATATATTTCCATTCCTTTTTTCTAGATATTGTCACAAGGCTGGCAGACCAGAGTACTCCCTTATTTTATGTTGAGATTTCAATTTAGTAGCAGACCCTACTATTGATTGTCATCCAACTCTGAGGGAAGACAAAATGTGACCAAGGGGATCAATTTTCTGTGCAAAGAGTTAGAGTTCATCAACAGCTGGTGGACCTTGCACACCACCGAAAAGGATTATACACATTACGCTGGGCTGCATAAGTCTCATGCGTGAATAGATTACCTGCTTGTGATGGAAAGCCTTTTCAGAAAACTAGTTGGGGGGAGGCAGATCTACCCTCAGGTGATCTCAGATCATGCAGCGGTGCAGGTGGACATGAAGCTATCCCTTTGAGTGTGGAGACTGCATCTGGCACTTTAATCCGGTGTGGAGTCAAGATGAAGACTTATCAATTATTGTGCCAGTGCTGGCGGTATAGGGTGGAAAATAGGGAGGCAGACATCGGGCCGGTAGTGTATCGGGAGGCGGTCAAGGCTGTCCTCCAGGGACGCATCTTGGGTTTCATACAACATAAGGAAAAGCAAAAAAAAAAAAAAAAAAGAGTTTGTTGCTGGAACTTCTTGGGCTACGGAGGTATAAGGAACATTATCTTGTGATGCGGACTGAGGACACAAGCCACCAGCTTCAGATGCAGTGCAACAAGATTGTGTGTGGGCACTTTGCAGAATTCGCATATATAAACTGCATCAATGGGGGCAATAAAACAGGCAAGCTACTGGCGAATATCATCAAACCCTCCCAGGCTAAACGCACTATCGTGAGCCTTCGCAATGCAGATGACACCTTGGTGCTGGGCATGCAAGAGATGGCGGCTACATTTGTTTCTTTTTTTTCAATCTCTTTATCACACATGCCCCATGGGAGAGCAAGAACATGAATCCTTTTTCAGAGACCTACCACTACTGCAACTTATTGAGGAGGAAAAGATGTTCCTAGCTAGGCCTCTTGCTGCCAGGGAGATACTTGCAGTGATTAAGGAGTTATGACAGGTAAATATACCAGGCCAGGATGGGCTGGTACCTGAATTTTATAAAATCTTGGGAGCGGAAGTGTCTCTGACTTTATATGCAATGGGGGAGGTGCTGCTGCAGAGGGTCAGCTTTGATCCACAGACCAACCATATGCTGGTGATGTTGCTCCCCAAACCTGTTAAAGACCCTGAAACAGTGGAGGCCTATCCACCTATTTCTTTACTTAACCAAGACTTTAAGATCTTAGCCGGGGTCCTAGCAAAGAGGCTTGGGGCAGTGCTGCCCTAGCTGATTCTCCCCAACCAGGTGAGCTTTGTAAAGGACAGAAGTGCTGTTAGCCATATCTTGTGAACCCTTATGCTGTTTCAACAACAGAGGCTTCTGGGGCAGGAGGCAGTGGTGATGAGCCCTTGTGCAGAGAAGGCCTTTGACCGCATAGCATGGGACTATCTGTTTTGGGTCCTGCCTTCTTTTTTACTCAACGTGTAATCAAACTCTGGAATTTGTTACCAGAGGATGTAGTAAAAGCCGTTAGTGTAGCTGGATTTAAAAAAGGTTTGGACAAGTTCCTGGAGGAAAGGTCCATAAACCATTATTAAAAGGGACCCAAGATATCACTGTTTGACCCAATACAAGCATTGAGGAACCTGTGTCTTTTGGGGAGACTGCTAGGTACTTATGACCTAGACTGGCCACTGTTGGAAACAGGATACTGGGCTTGATGGACCTTGGTCTGACCCAGTATGGCATATCTTATGTTCTTATGTCTACATGGCCCTTTTCTGGATTGGGTTAAGGCAATGTATCATCCCCTGCGGGCCCAGAACCTGGTAAATGTGTGCTTGACTGATGAATTTGAACTGCATATGGGGACCAGGCAAGGCTGCCCTTTGTCCCCACTACTGTTTATCCTTTCGTTAGAACAATATGCAGGAGTGCACGTGGGTGGCCAATAAGATCATGCTATTCATGGATGACATGCTTATTAGCACGCCCTATTCCTGCACAGGTCTTGATGCATTGATGGTGCTGCTGCAGTGTTTCTCAGGGCTGCAGATTAATGCTGCTAAGTCAGAGCTGCATCTCTTGGGTGACCGCCAACTTCAGACTGCAGAAGTGGAGGCTCTCCATTTCATTGGTCTACAGAGCTGCTTAAATATTTAGGAATTTACCTGCATCATGAGTCTGTGGTGTTTTATCAAAATAATATCAAAATGTGTTTTCATCTGTTGGATTTTAGTTATGTGAAATGGAAAGATCTCCCTTTTTCATTGTATGGTAGTGTGGCTTTGATTCGAATGGTGATTTTTCCCAAGTTACTCTATCTGCTCCAGATGTTGCCCGTGTGGGTGAGACAGGTGGAGGAAAACCAGCTTCGGAGCATCTTTCGTAACTTTCTATGGAACGGCTGAAGGGTACGGGTTAGCTACGTGCAATGATATTGGCACCAGAAAGAGAGTGCCTGATCTAAGTGTACACAATGTGGCAGTGCTGGTGTGCTGGGTGCATGACGATATACTGCAATGGCTCACTTTGCTCCCAGTGGGTTGTTGAGCTATTGGAGTCAACCATACCAACTATTTAACCTGTTATATTGTTCTCGGGTGGCCTTGCAGGAGAATTCTTTTAAGACCTTGATCGGCCCACAACATAAAGCCTGTGGTGATGGACAGTGAGGGGACGGGCCAGCTGGCAGATCACTATTTTTGAGGCTGTGGGTAACCTTGATTTTGAGCCTGGGATGGGCTGTACACAGTTTACTGCATGGGAATGGACCTCGTCAGTAGACTTAGGAAAATTGCAAGAATGGGGGGGGGGGGGGGAGTGGATTTTTCCCACTTTTGAGCAGCTACGGAAGGTACTTGGTCTGCCAGCTTCGCACTATTAGGAATAATTTTCAGGTGCAGCATTATTGGAGTAAGCTTTAGGTGGCTCATGCAGAGGCACTCATGTGCATGGAGGGGGATGAGGATTTGTGCAAATTGGTCGCCCATTGGAATATGTTGTCACACTGGTGTCGTAAGTTCCGGGTTAGGCTACCTAGTCAATACCTAGAGAGCCTGGAACAACAGTGGGCTGCAGACATTCAGGAAGACGTGAATGCAGATTGCACAGAGAGCTATTTTAAACTCATTTTGGGGGTAACTTGCAATGCTTGTTTTTGGGAGATGCAATACCAGAGTCTCCATAGGGGCTACCTGATGCGAGCAGCAGGGACCCGACTGCGGATGTGGTCATCGGGAACTTGTGTGAAGTGTCGATGGAGAAGGAAACATTCAAGCAAACGTTTTTAGAAAGTCCCTAGCAAATGAATCTATGGGGATGGGCTTTGGAATGCCTGGGAGGCCTTATTGGTAAACTGATTGACTGGACATATGGCCTTGATGCTAGGAGACCCAGGCCCCCTGCAAGACCAGAAGGTCCGCACAGCAGACAGTAAATTTGTTATGCTGGGGATTTGGGGGGACCATTTTGCAACAATGGGTGGGAGACCAGCCGCCCATGTTCAAACAGTGGATAAACCAAATGCACCTATTGGCCCAGGTCGAACGTTATGCTTATCATCAATATAAAACCAGTTTGGTCCAGATATAAATGGCTTTGGCAGCAATTCCAGGTGCAGTTTCCCCGGGTGGGATGGGATGATTGGTGGAGTGTTTGAACATATGATGTGGGGTTGATAGAATGTTTGCATGGTGGTGAGAGGGCCTGGGGTACATTACTACGTTATTGTACCTGATTTTGTATTTTATGTAAGTGCATCATGGAAGGTGCCTTGGTATCTGTATATGGGTGGTGTCCCCATTTTTTGCTCCATTTTATGTTTCGATTGTTTGAGTTGTGAAATAAAGATTTCAAAAACTAAAAGAAGACATAGAGAGTTAAGGCCGCAACGACCCAAAGGCACGCATTAACAGTGCTTTTACTGCAGTGTGTGTTAACTGCACCTTTAAAAGCAATGCGCTTTACTGGCACTAGGGAAGGAAAGTGCATTGGAGCCGCTTGGGCAGAACTCATGTTAGGACTGGCGACCACCAGGCACACAATACGTAAAAAAACACTACTAATGCGTGCAGAAAAGAGCACGAAAACCCCACTCCGTGCCAACGGTCACCAGTCCACCCTAAATTGCATCCAAGGAAGACTGAATTGGGAGCCCCCAGCAAGGACAGTGACAAGGTCAAGCCTTGGTACTCACCCTCTGAGAGCCCCAGGATGAAAAACTGTGCCGGGCTCAGCTCTACTCCCCAGGAACTGTTTCTCTGGCTTTGCAGCACTGCATTTAAGGTGGCTAGCAGGCAGATCCCTCCGAGAGCCTTCTTCAATCTTCGGGAGAGAGCAGGGGGGAAACAGAGGAGGAAGGAGGGGGAGTTGAGGTTGTGTGACGCAGTTGTACTCTTCCAGATCCTTCCAACTTCTGGCTGCTCAACAGGCTCTTATCCAGGGTAAGAGCGCAAAGCTGAACCAATTTTCCCTCTTCCTGTGGACTACCAAAAAGACTGCAGTCTAGTGGAGCCTCCTAGGTCGCGCTCCAGTGAGATCAACCTGCAGACTGTCATTCATGAGTGTTTTAAATCAGTCTTTTCCTCTCAAATCTTCAGAATTTTCTTCAGAGAGGAGAAAATCCATCCTCCATCTGCTGGAGACAAAGAAACACTGAAAGGACCTCTGGTGACTGAGGTGAATAGAGGCATAGGAGTGATGTCATTGAAACCTCGGCTTTTCATTGGTTGTCTCCACCAACCTGCTGGTAGGGGAACACAATCCACTTGTCTGAACTGGTCTAGCAAGACGATATGAAAATAATTTTTGGAACAATAAGTGTGCTGAGGGTGTGGAGGAGGAGTGGTGATAGCATGCTTTATGTCAAAAGGATGCTGGACTGCATCCAAAAAGGCATAAGCAGCAGAAGGAAGAAGGCATTAATGCCCCTGTACAAGTCACCAGTGAGGCCTCATTTAAAAGTATTGTGTTCCGTTTTGGTGACCGTACCTTGCAAAGGACATAAAAAGACTTGAAAAGGGTTCAGAGGAAGGTGATCAAAATGATATGTGGCTTGTGTCAGATGATGTTTAAATATGTATACCCTGGAAGAGAGGGGGGACAGCTGAGATGATACAGACGTTTAAATACTTAAAGGGTATTAATGAACAAACAAAGCTTTTTCAAAGACAGGAAAGCTGTAGAACTAGAAGATATGAAATAAAGCTGCAAGGAGGTAAACCCAAAAGCAACGTCCTCTACATACAACTAGTCTGGTTTCTAACTTTTAAAATAAAAAATGTAAGATATTTTGCCTCTAGATTGACTACACAGAAAAGGAAGGGAGAGGATGTTCCTGTAGTATCTTATTTTTTTAATGTTACAAATTGTGATATTTTAGTAGTAGCAGTGATTCCACATTTATATTTTAGTATAAAAACCTATCATTTTTTCAAACAACAAGCATGCCTTTCGCTACATGGTTCCCCAAAATTCTGAATAATTTGGCATTATAAAATATTTTAAAGTCAGAAAAGCAATCCCACACAACCCTTGCTTTTCCTAGTCCAAGGGCCCTTTACTAAAGCCCTAATGTGCGACAACTGGCAGTTGTTAAAAGCTAATGCACGAGCATGTCTGCCAACAATGGACGATTACGGGACGGGGCGGAGAATGGGTGGAGTGTAGGTTAGAGAATGCATTACCGCTAGCACCTGGGGGTATGTGGGGGTATTCTTGAGGTAGGGTCCTCTTGGACCATGCTTATTTTGTTCCACACACCAGTCCCTTTAAGACGGCACCCAGGAGCATTAGGCCATTAGTGGCCCAATGCTCCCAGAGACAAAACCAAACACCAGCTTTGAGATGACATTATTTTTAGGAAATAAACAGTTTGTGAAGTTCAATGCAAGCAATTTCCTTAACAATAAAGCATTTTGCATGCTTTGCATTTCATTTTTATGGAACTTGTGCTGTGGTAAACTAACAAGTGTTATGGTAAAATAATGCATGATTTTGTCATTTAACATGTGTTAAGGGGCAAAAATCAATCATCATTCCCTTTCTGTGTGTTACTCACTACCCCCCTTAGAGGGCAAGGAGGCATCTATTTTGGCCCAGTCTTATGATGACTATGGGACCGATATTCAGCGGCATGGGCTGGCCATCCCCACTTTAACTAAGACCTGGGTATTCAAGGCTGTGTCATATCTGGCCACCAGCACTGACTATCCAGATTGAGCAGAGTGATTTAGCGAACCGGTCAATGGTGATGTTCAGAAGCTGCCCAGGTGGCTAAAGTTAGCACAGCCTTTCTTCTGCATAACTTCAGCTGCTTTAAGATAACCGACCAGAGACTGAATATCGTTGCTCACTGGTGATCTTACGTGCCACTCCCAGCACACCCTGATGCAAAGTGGTTAGCATGGGGGCTACCAGCAGCATTAGAGGGGGATATTCAGCTGCACTAACTGGCTATGTGCCACTGAATATCCCACTCACTGCAATTAACACGCTTGGCAAGTCTGCTATATGTCCTGTGATAAGGAAGCTTATCATGGCTCGGGTAGGAGCTATAGAGAAGATGATGTGACTCTGAACGAGCAACCTGTCAGTTCTGGTAGAAGCAAGAAAACAGAGTTTTCACATAGAGGACTGCCGGTCCCAGAGTGCACCAGGTTTCCAGCAGCCATGAGAGGGGCTGAAGTGAGAGAATGTGTGCGCAATCAGGAGAGCTATGGGGTAGTCCCTGAGCACTCATCTCGAGGGGCAGGGCCTGGTTCGACGCAGCTGCGCTGTGTTAGGGAGCAGCACACATTAGAACAGGATAAGAACAGAGCTTATTCTTCAGATAACAGTTACTACAAGCTCCAGCCTGGCTTCAAGGAGAGTTTGAAGAACAGCTTCAGCAAAAGCCAAGCAGATAGAGAGAGAAGGAAACTCTCTGGAAGGAAGAGAAGAAAGCCCATTGGAAGGTCTGGGAGATTCCAAGGCAGTACTCATACTGGGAGGTATTCCAAAAGCCAGCAGAGTCCATTGGACTGGATTCAGCCAGAGGAATGGAGTGGCAGAGATAGGAATCACCAGTGGCTACCTGGAAGAGAGAAGACTGCATGTGGAAGGGACTTTCAGACCAAGGCCAGAAGGTATGTGAGAGAAGATCCAGTGTCCAGGGATCAAGATTGGAAAGCTGGACATCAGAATTGGATTACATATTGGCCAGGCTATACAGAGAGGAATAATGATAGCAGGAGAGGCTCAGGTATGAACACTGATCCAGACCCTATCTATAATAGAGAATGGCAGCAAGGGAATAAGCATTCTCATGATAGTGCCTTAATGAAAGACTCATCTGTGCCAATGTATGATATTGACCCTATGATTGTTGATGCAGGGGGAAATACAGCAGATGAAACTATTTACATGGACTGTTCTTTATCTAAATGCTATTGCTAGTTTTCTATGAACAAACACATCAGCCATCACAAAGAAACCTAACTTTGTTCTTTATTTCCACTGCAAACAGCTCTTAAAGCAGGATTTGGGCTCACACAGTAGCAGCCAGCCAGCTAAAGGCTTTCAGCTGGTCCATTGATAGTAATTAGGGCTGCACCTGATTGTGTGTGTGAGCAAGGGAGAATCACTGCTGAGGTCGGCGTGGAAAAATAAGCAGAAGTTAACCTAACCAGCAAAGTTTATTCTTTACTTTGTGCCTTTGGATTTGGTAATTATTTGCTAAGAAAACATTAGCTAATTGCCTGACAAGCTGAAGGTTGTTTTCTGGTTTACTTTGTGACTTTTTGTTATCCATTTTAAACACTGCAAGCAAGTAACCTCATTTATAGTGCTATCAAGCATACATGTGCTGGGTGAATTAAACCCCATCAATAAAAGAAGTATTTTATTGATCTTACCACTTGGTTTCACAACTCAAATTATTGTCATCAGCTGTGTTTGGGAGTGAATGAACTACAATACCTTGCAAGAATCATATGAATATATGCATCGTCAAGATTGTGTAAGTTCTCACCCTAGGCAGCCGTCTGACAGTCCCCTACTAGCACAAATCCAGCAGCAATTGGGACTACAGAGGTTGCAGCAGATATAAATGTTTGTGCATAGACAATGGTGTAAGTTACAATAAGGGCTCTTGAATGTCGTGGCGGTGGTGCGCTCCCCTCCCCCATGTGGTGGTGGAAGCAGCTGCACAGCAAGCTTACTTTACCATGTTTGCCATGTTGCTCCGCTCTTGTAAGTTTGCCACTGTAAACGCAGGCTGGACGCTGTTCCCCGCAGGGCCAAAGTCTCGAGGTGTGGATGTTATTGTGAGACCGGCCCAGAGAGGAACATCCGCAGCCTGCGGCAGACTTATAAGAACAGAGTGGTGCAACAGACATGATAAAGCATAGTTACTTACCTTTAGAAGGTGTTCTCCGGGAACAGCAAGAATCAGTTCTCACATATGGGTGACGTTACAGACACAGCCCACGTGAGAATGCTCTCCAGCTTCCATAGGAAACTTTTGGGAGGTCAATGACACATGCATGCCTGTCTTCCCGCCCGAAGAAGCCATCTTACCTCAGTATGACGACATTATTTTTTGGCTTGATTAAGTTAACAACTCCATGGGGAAGAGGGAGGGTAGTGAGGACCGATTCCTGCTGTTTCTGGAGAACATCTGCTACAGCTGAGTAACTACGCTTTCACCGGGACCTAGCAGGAGGTCAGTCCTCACCTATGGGAAGCCTCAGCTACAGGTTACCAAAAAAAATCTGTAAACATCCCAACTCTCACTTGGTTTGCAGCTTGTCGTGCTGTGAGGGCTTGCGTGCATCAGTGATGCTGAGAGCTAAACTATCGGTAGTTTAACTACTGGCAGGGTCTCCCAAGATGGACAGGTCTCAGCTGAGGTGCCAGACCAAGACAAACCACCCATCTGGGCAGCAGCAGAATGGGATAGTGTTGACGGCGGAGGATCACATTTTTGTGACAACGGCAACACCACCAAACTTAAACTGCGCGGAAGAAAGGCCCGGCAAGCTACTTCTGTATCTTGCCATGAAAACCCAATGGATAGTTACAACAAAACAAATTGTGCTATGGTGCTGGAAGATGAGACCCCCAGGTCGGAAGGCACTCAACTAGCTACAGGGGAAGAGCTGAAGACTTTTCAGAGTAAAGCCAGCATTTATGATGTGGTTGGATCAAAGCCCTCAGGAAGACTGACTGCTGATGTAGCTGTGCATGAAATGAGAGTCAGAAGCTGTAAAGATGTCTTACACATTGGAACATGGAACGTACGAAGCATGAACCAAGGGAAGTTGGAGGTGGTCAAGAATGAAATGGAACGTGTACAACTTGATCTGTTGGGTGTCAGTGAACTGAAATGGACTGGCATCGGGCATTTTGCATCAGATGATCACATGGTCTACTATGCTGGAAATGAAAGACAAAGAAGAAATGGTGTTGCATTTATAATAAAGAAGAAATTTGCAAGAACTGTAATGAAATACAATGCAGTCAGCGAACGCTTAATCTCTATTCGTCTACGAGGATTGCCTATCAACACAACTATAATTCAAGTATATGCCCCAACAACAGCTGCAGAAGAGAATGAAATTGAAGAGTTCTATGAACAAGTACAAGCTGAAATTGACAGAACATGCAAACAGGTTATCCTGATAGTCATGGGTGACTGGAATGCAAAAGTTGGCAAAAAAGAAGAAGGCAAAGTAGTTGGAAAATATGGACTTGGCAACAGAAATGAAGCTGGAGAAAGACTGATAGAATTCTGCAAGACCAATGATCTATTCATCTCAAACACCTTCTTCCAGCAATACAAGCGGCAACTGTACACATGGACTTCACCCAATGGATTATATAAAAATCAAATTGACTACATCTGTGGAAGTCAACGATGGAAAAGCTCTATAACATCAACCAAGACAAAACCTGGAGCTGACTGTGGTACAGATCATCAACTACTAGTATGCAAACTCAAGCTAAAGTTGAAAAAGAGCAAACCACTCATGAATGCAGCAAAATATGACCTTGAGAATATACCACTGGAATTTAAAGACTGCCTGCAAAATCGATTTGCTGCTTTAGATACAAATGACAGAGCTCCGGAAGAGTTATGGTATGACATCAAGCAGGTTGTGTTGGAAGAAAGCGAGAAGTCTCTACAAAAGGTGAAAAAGCAAAAACGGCCAAAATGGATGACGGAAGAAACTCTGAAAATTGCCCAGAAACGCAGAGAAGCTAAAGCCAGGAGGAGAAAGAAAGACAATCGCAGAACTCAACAGAGATTTCCAACATGCAGCAAGACAGGATAAGGAAAAATACGACGACGACGACGCATGCAAGGAAATAGAAGCAGAAACTATTAGAGGAAGAACAAGATCGGCTTTCCTAAAGCTACGAGAGTTAAAGAAAAAGTTCCAGCCTCGAATTGGAATGTTACAAGATGCTCAAGGTTCTATGTTGAATGATGCTGAGAAGATCAAGAAAAGGTGGAAGGAATATACAGAGTTTTTATATGATAAAGATCAAATGGACCAACAGCCGTTTCAACCTGTACCTTATGATCGGGAACCATTGGTGATGAAAGAAGAAGTTGAAGCAGCATTGAAAGCCTTATCAAAGAACAAAGCACCAGGCATTGATGGCATTCCTATAGAAGTATTGCAGCAATCTAAAGCAGCTGTTACCATACTTACAAGGCTCTGCCAAGAAATATGGAAGACAACATCATGGCCAACTGACTGGAAAAGATCTGTGTTTATACCAATACTAAAGAAAGGTGATCCAACTGACTGTGGGAATTATCGAACAATCGCTCTGATCCCACATGCCAGCAAGATTCTACTGAAGATTATTCAAAAGAGACTACAATCATACCTGGAACAAGAACTACCTGAAGTGCAAGCAGGGTTCAGGAAAGGGCGAGGAACGAGAGACATCATTGCGGATGTGAGATGGATCCTTGAAAAGACTAAAGAATACCAAAAGGATATCTAGTTGTGCTTTATCGACTATAGCAAGGCTTTTGACTATGTAAACCATGAGAAACTCTGGGCCACATTAAGAAGCATGGGTATACCAGAACACATGATCGTTCTCTTGCGCAATTTGTACACTGATCAAGAAGCAACAGTTCGAACGGAACAAGGAGAAACAGAATGGTTTAAAATAAGCAAAGGTGTAAGACAAGACTGCATACTTTCCCCCTACCTGTTTAATTTATATGCAGAACAAATCATCAGAGAAGCAGGATTGTATGAAGACAACAGAGGTGTGAAGATTGGTGGAAGACTCATCAACAACCTTCGCTATGCTGATGATACCACATTACTGGCTGAAAGTGAAGATGATCTGAAACATTTGCTACTCACAATCAAAGAACATAGTCTCAAAATGGGCCTGCACCTTAATGTAAAGAAGACAAAGATCATGACAACTGGCATAATCAACAGTTTCATCGTTGAAGGAGAAGAAATTGAAATTGTGAACAACTTTAACCTACTTGGATCAACTATCAATAAAGAAGCAACAAGCAGTCAAGAAATCAGACGACGCATTGCTCTTGGCAGAATGGCTATGAAAGACCTAGATAAGATTCTCAAGAGCAGAGATGTCCCTCTCCATACAAACATTCGACTTGTTCAAGGAAGAAAATTGATGCCTTTGAATTATGGTGCTGGCGGCTTATACTGTGTATACCATGGACTGCCCGAAGAACAAACCAGTCGGTACTAGAGGAAATCAAACCTAAGCTTTCTTTAGAAGCTCAGATGACAAGACTTCGACTTTCATACTTTGGACACATCATGCGAAGAGAGAGAGATCATTAGAGAAAGACATCATGCTTGGCAAGATAGAAGGTCAACGCAAAAGAGGAAGGCCAGCAATGAGATGGATCGATACAATAACAGCAGCTACAGGTACCAGTCTGTCAACAATGAGCCGCCTGACTGAAGACCGAACACAATTTAGGATAACTATCCAGAGGGTCGCCATGAGTCGACTCCAACTCGACGGCACTTAACAACAACAACAAACATCCCAATGGGGTAACTAGAAAAAATGAACCAAATAAAACAGCATGAGAAATCGCTGAAAGGTTCTGAGAGTCGTCAAACGAAGGTAGTGAACCTCACGCACCACCTAGATAAGGTCTTAGATAGTGCTGGGGAGGAGTCTGCTGTCTTGGTACATGTCGGTACCAATGACATAGGAAAATGTGGTAGGGAGGTGCTGGAGGCTAAATTTAGGCTTTTAGGTAGGAAGTTGAAATCCAGAACTTCCAGGATAGTGTTCTCCGAAATGCTTCCCGTTCAACGCGCAGGATCCAAAAGGCAGGCAGAGCTCCGGAGTCTCAATGCGTGGATGAGACAATGGTGCAGAGATGAAGGTTTTGGATTTGTTAGGAACTGGGAAACATTCTGGGGAAAGGAGGAATGGGCTTCACCTTAACCGAGATGGAACCAGGCTGCTGGCATTAACCTTTAAAAAGGAGATAGAGCAGCTTTTAAACTAGATAATAGGGGAAAGCCGACAGTCGCCCAAGAGTGCATGGTTCGGAAGAATGTATCCTTGAAGGATACTACCAAAAGCAGAGAGGTTCCAAAAAAAAAAAAAAAGAGTAAAGTAGCCCAAATGCCCTCGAGTATGGAGCAGACAATGCTTAAAGATCCCAACTTACCCATGTCTACCAAAAGCCAGAATAATATGAATAAAATACAGTCTCTAAAATGCTTGTATGCAAATACTAGAAGTCTAAAAAATAAGAGGGGAGAGTTAGAATATATAGCACTAAATCAGAGGTTAGTTATGATTGGAATATCAGAGACATGGTGGAAGGAGGACAACCAGTGGGACACAGTGATACCTGGGTACAAACTATATCGTAATGATAGAGCTGATCAAATTGGTGGAGGGGTTGCGCTCTATGTTAGAGAGGGAATTGAGTCAGAAAAGATTAAAGTTTTGCAGGAAACAAAATTTGCTGTAGAATCTCTATGGATTGAAATTCCATGTAAAAAGGGGAAGGTGATGGCAGTGGGGGTGTACTATCGACCGCCTGGCCAGAATGAACAAATGGATGATGAAATGCTCAAAGAAATCAAGAAAGCTAACAAACGTTACAGCGCAGTAATAATAATGGGTGATTTCAATTACCCCAGTATCGAATGGGTCAGTGTCACGGCAGGACATGCTAGGGAGATAAAGTTCCTAGATGAAATAAATGACTGCCTCTTGGAGCAGCTGGTTCATGAACCGAACAGAGGGGAAGCCATATTGGACCTAGTCCTTAGTGGAACACCAGATCTAGTGCAAGAGATAAGGGTGTTGGGGCCACTTGGCAATAGTGATCATAGCATGATCGCGTTAGATTTAACTAGTGGAGGAGGGATAGTAAGGAAATCCACAGTACTACCTTATAACTTTCGAAAGGGAGACTGTGATAAAATGAGGAAAATAGTTAAGAAAAAACTAAAAGGAGCAGTTGCAAAGGTTAAAGACTTACATCAAGCTTGGGTGTTCTTGAAAAATACTATCTTGGAAGCCCTGACCAGCTGTATTCCATGTTTAAGAAAAGTGGAAGGAAGTCCAAAAAACTGCCAGCATGGTTTAAAGGTGAGATCAGAGAGGCTGCTGTTGCCAAAAAAGCATCTTTCAGGAAATGGAAAAAAGAGCCAAATGACGAAACCTGGAAACAGCACAAGCACTGGCAAGTCAAATGCAAGGCATTGATAAGGCAGGCAAAGGGAGAATTTGAGAAGAAGTTTGCTGTGGAAGCAAAAACGCAAAATAAAGACTTTTTGAAGTACATTCATAGCAAAAAAACCTGAGAGAGAGTCAGTTGGTCTATTAGATGATAGAGGGGTTAAAGGGGCACTAAGAGGTGACAAGGCGATAGCGGAGACTGAATGAATTCTTTGCTTCGGTCTTTACTGAGGAAGATGTAGGGATGTTACCCAAGACTGAAGTGGTATTTAAAGGTGCAGAAGAATTGAAGGAAATATCGATACATCGGGAAGATGTATTACAACTATTAGATAAACTGAAGAGTAGCAAATCACCTGGGCCGGATGGCATACATCCAAGGGTGTTGAAAGAACTGAAATATGAGATTGCAGACCTGCTATTAGTAATCTGTGAATTTTCATTAAAATCATCTGTAATACCTGAAGATTGAAGGATCGCCAATTTAATGCCAATTTTTAAAAAGGGTTCCAGGGGTGATCTGGGAAACTACAGACCGGTGAGCCTGACATCAGTACCGGGAAAAATGGTAAAAACCATCATAAAGAACAAAATTATTCAGCATTAGTCATGGCCTAATGGGAGACAGCCAACATGGCTTTAGACAAGGAAGATCTTGTCTTACTAATCTGTTATGTTTTTTGAAGGTGTGAATAAACAGGTGGACAAAGGTGAGTTGGTTGATATAGTGTATCTGGACTTTCAGAAAGCCTTTGACAAGGTCCCTCATCAGAGACTTTTGGCAAAACTAAAGAGTCATGGGATAGGAGGCAGTGTACTATTGTGGATCAGGAACTGGTTAAAAGATAGAAAGCAGAGGATAGGGATAAATGGCCAATTTTCCCAATGGAAAAAGGTGAATAGTGGTGTACCCCAGGGATCTGTGCTGGATCCGGTGCTTTTTGACATTCATAAATGACCTGGAAAGTGGAATAACGAGTGAGGTTATCAAATTTGCAGATGACACAAAACTATTTAAAGTTGTTAAAACCCAAGAGGATTGTGGAAACTTGCAAGAGGATCTTGATAAATTGGAAGACTGGGCATCAAAATGGCAGATGAAATTTAATGTGGACAAGTGCAAAGTTATGCACCAATGGAAGAACAACCCAAACTATGGTTACACGATGCAAAGTTCCACATTAGGAACCACCACCCAGGAAAAAGATTTAGGCGTCATTGTGGATAGCATGTTAAAACCATCGACCCAGTGTGCAGCGGCAGCCAAGAGAGCAAATAGAATGCTAGGTATCATAAGGAAAGGAACGGAAAATAAAACAAAAGATATTATAATGCCTCTATATCGTTCCATGGTGAGACCGCACCTTGAATATTGTGTGCAATTCTGGTCACTGTATCTTAAAAAGGATATAGCGATATTAGAAAAGGTTCAGAGAAGAGCCACCAAAATGGTAAAGGGGATGGAAGGATACTCCTATGAAGAAAGGCTAAAAAGGTTAGGGCTCTTTAACCTGGAAAAGAGACGGCTGAGGGGAGATATGATAGAAGTCTATAAATTAATGAACGGAGTGGAACAGGTAAACGTAGATTGATAGTTTACGTTATCAGAATATAGAAAGACTAGGGGACATGCAATGAAGCTACAGGGTAAACTATTTAAGACTTATAAAAGAAAATATTTTTTCACTCAACGTGTAATCAAACTCTGGAATTTGTTACCGGAGGCTGTAGTAAAGGCTGTTAGTTGTTAGTGTAGCTGGGTTTAAAAAAGGTTTGGACAAGTTCCTGGAGGAAAGGCCCATAAACCATTATTAAGAATGGACCCAGGATATCAATGCTTGACCCAGTACAAGCATTGTGGAACCTGTGTCCTTTGGGGAAACTGCTAGGTACGTATGACCTAGATTGGCCACTGTTGGAAACAGGATACTGGGCTTGATGGACCTTGGTCTGACCCAGTATGGCATATCTTATGTTCTTATGTAAGCATGGACATCCATAGCAGGTCGACTCTTCAGTAGCCTGACAGACAGAATGGCTGGTGGGAAGGAATTGCTTCAATTCCCAAACAGGTGTCAGAGTACAGCTTGGCCAAAGTTGCTGTCATGCCGGGAATCTCCATCCAGACAGTAGTAGACTGTGAAGGTGTGGACCGAAGACCATATTGCAGCCCTATAGATCTCCACCGTGTAGACAGAGCGCAGGTTTATCCATAGCAGCAGCCATGGCTCAGACGTGAGCCGTAACATGGTGTTCCAAACTCAGAGCAGCCGGAATATAAGCAAAGGAGATGCAGTTTGTAATCCAAAGTGAAAGGGTACATTTCAAGACCACCTCACTCAGCCAATTGAGGTGAAAGGAGATAAAGAGCTGGGAGGAACGGAGGTGGGCCTTTGATCATTCAAGGTAGAATGCCAGCACTCTCTTACAATCCATCGTGTGTATAGAGGCTCACCCCTGATGACGTGAGGCCTGGGAAAAAGTTGGGAGGTACCACCGACTGATTGGGTAGGAACTTAGGGTGCGTCTAGAAGACCACTCTATTCTGATGGAATCTTGTATATGGCCGATGTGCCACTAGCACCTGTAACTCGCTGACTCTGCGCACAGAGGTGACTGCCACCAGGGCAATGACTTTCCAGGTGAGAAACCCGAGCAAGCAGGAGCTGAGCGGCTCAAAGGGGGGAAAAGAGAAGTTGCCCCAGTACCACATTAAGGCCCCATGCCACAAGCGGCAGCTTAAAATCGGGGGACGTGAGAGCAAGAGGCCTCTCATGAAGTGGCCAACGAGAGGATGAGCGGAGATAGGCTTATCAGCCAAGCCACAATTGTAGGCTGCCACTGCACTCAAATGCACACTGACAGAGTTTGATTTGAGCTCAGAGTCGGAGAGGTGGAGGAGGTAAGTCAGCACCATCTCCACAGAGCAGGAAAAAGGGTCCAGTGCCTTGTTTGCACACCAGATTGAGAACCTGTGGGATCTGAAAGCATAGGAGCATCACAGAATCCTTGCATAATGCAAGGAGCACATTTTCCACTTCCATTGGCAGATGGAGGTTTGCTAAAGCTACCCACTCAGTATCTATGATATGAGAGCCAGGGATCAGACAATGGGGTGAAGAAGGGATCCCCTGTCCTGAAAGGCCAGGTGCAGGGCACAGCCGAGATGGAGAGGCTGCCTCCGGGACAGCTGAAGCAGAAGAGGAAACCACAGCTGTCTGGGCCAGTGCAGCGCTATGAGGATTATAGTGGCTCCTCCTCAACCTTGATGGTAAAGGGCAGAGCTTTGCCCATGTCCCGCACAAAATCATGGTTAGGAAATGTCCTCCAAAGGAGACTTCTGGCATTTGTACAGGGGTGAGGGATCCGAGGATATGTTCTTTTGGTGCTCAGTCACCAGGGTCTCCCAGCCATTGGAGTCAGAGTCTGTGAGAAATTCGAAATACCAACAAGATTCCTCATGACGCTGGCAGTGCACAGGATGGGTGAAGGGGGTCTGTGGCCCCTGGCGGTCTATTTATTTAACATTTCTTATATACCGCCTTTCATGATATCAAGGCGGTTTACATTGAACAAACTGAAATTACATTGAACAGGGCATTATAACTTGGAGATAAGATGCTCAGGGGGAGGGAGGGGGGGCAAACCCACCAGGGAGATGGGCTTCGAGGATGGGCTGCACTTCTGATGGTGAGGACACCACAGTTGACGGAGCAGTCACTGGTGCAGATGAACCTGAGGTCATTGGATCTCCAGCAGTCTGCTGGGAGAGGAATGCAGCCAGACTATGCTCGGGGGCTTGTATCATTCCGCAAGGAGCGCGGTGTCTGAAGTGATAGAAGCTGGTGCAGCAACCATGGCCACATGTGCCAGTTCCCTCGCTGGGGACTCCATGATGCTCAAGGCATCGAGAGACACCTGACGACCTTCCTGGGCTTGGGAAGACAACTCCTCCTGCCGGGGCTGCTTAGGAGGCTGCTCTTGGCCTTTGCCCTCAGAATCCATTGAGAGCTTTGATGCTGGTGCCCATGGGTCTTCATTCGGCACTCTGAATCACCCTTCGATGTCGACAAGGCTGAAAGTCCGATCATTCTGGGGGCAACCTTTCTTGAAGGACAGCTACTAGCCCAGGCCATCGCAGCCCCTCTGCTCTGAATGAGCCCGGCCACTGCACAAAGCTGAATCCTCAGTGGAGGCCTTCGAGGGTGTCAGTGCTAATGTTGATGCCAAGTCCTGCTGTTTCTCCCAATTCCTGAGCCCCTAGCACATCATCTGCAGACAGAGTTCAGGTGGAGGGCTCATGGTTGGGCCCGAGGCACTGAAGGCAACAGTTGTTGTGGTCCATTACTGAGATGGTCCAGCCACACTGGGTGCACTTCTTGAAGCCACTGGCTGGCTTAGACATATTAGGGAAGATGGCTTCTGCCAAGTCAAAGGACACCAACATCCCAGCCGACCAGGGAGGTGCGAAAGAAAAAACCTGCACGCTAAGAAAAGAAAAATAAATCAGAGAAAAACATGGTGCAGAGGCACTGATGCTACCAGAGAAGGGCAGAAAGATGAGTGACAAGTACGTGACTGAAAAATGCACTGCAAAGGTATCAACCATTTTCTAGAGACAGACAAGCGTCTGAGAGACTCTGCAGAAAAAAGAAGACTGAGGTAAGACAGCTTCTTTGGACGGGAAGAATAGGCACATATGCATGGTTGTCCACCCAAAAGCTTCCTATGGAAGCTGGGGAGCGTTCCCACGTGAGCTCCATTAGTAACATCACCCATATGTGAGGACTAACTTCCTGCTTGGTCTCGAAGAAAGTAAGTTTGCTGCGCTGCTGCTGCTGTGTAGGCCCCCTTTCAGCCTGGGCCCTCCCCCACATTGTGGGGGCTGCTTGATCAGAATTTACGCGTGTGCATAGAATATGCAAGTAGATTAATGTATTTTATAATCAATGTGCATACTTCACGACTATACCAGTGCTCTGCCTAGACCACACCCCAGCAATGCCTATAAGTAAATGTATATACATTTATACTTCCGCATGTACTTTTTCACCTTAGGTAATTTATTAAGACCCATTTTATCCATGTATATTACTGCATATACACTAAACTTTATAATATCTCCAATGTGCATATTTTTACCCACATATAATCTGGGCAGTTTTAAAAGAAACTATTTCTGCATATAAATCTGTTTTATGTGCATAGCTTTTAAAATTACTCTCTGAAGGGCAAATAGGTGTTTGTCTATGGAAAAACCTCTTTGCAGGGGGAGGAATGGAGTTGGGGGTGGGATTAACAAAGTCTGGAACAAGTGATTTTGAAATTCCCATATGTTGGTGACCCTGCATATTATGCACCTGCAAAATATGCAGGATGAAAAATACCCCAACACCAGTCGCCGTGGGGAGTTTGCCTTTAAAATTACAGGCCCATGAGTACCTGTGGTCTCATTGCCCAACAAACTTATCCATGCCCTTATTATATCTCGTCTGGACTATTGTAATATTGTTTATCCTGGAATTTCTGCCTTCAAACTCAAACTTCTCTAGATATTACAGAATACTGCAGTCCAACTCCTTGTTCATACTGTGGTAAATTCGACCACGTCACCCTGCTATTGAAACACGATCATCACTGGCTTCTCCTTTCATGCCAAGTTCAGTTTAAAATCTTGGCTCTAACTCACAGGGCTTTGTACACCAACTCACTGCCCCTATCTAGCTTCCCTTATCCTATATGCCCCGTATGTGCACTCCAGTTGGCACAAGAGAAATCCTCTCGGTGTCTCGGGTCCACCTCTAATCTAAAAGAACATCTGGCTTCTTCTTTACTGCCCCAAACATTCTGGAATTCTGTCCCCTCCCTGCTTCATGCCAAAGCCTTCTATAAAAAATTTTGGACGGCCCTCAAAATGCACCTTTTTACCTTCGCTTTTGGAAATCTCTATTAACACCTGGGCTGGGGGCTGGCAATTGTGTTATCTCTTGTTTGTTTCTAGTTCCTTTCCCATTTATGACTATTTTATTTGTAAACCGCTTTGGTAATAGTGTGAAAGGCGGTATATTAAGTTTGAAATAAGGAAGATAAAATGATATGGGCGGAACTAAAACTACCCTATCCCAGCCTCACTTTGGTCTAAAAATGTCATCAAGAAGAAAGCTACAAAACAGCTCAGTAAATTTGGTTTTGGTTTTGTTGATATTTTTTTAAATTATGTATATGCCAAGTCCATAAACACTTTGGTGCAAGAACATGTTACCCTTTGTGTCTGTTTGTGCACGCTGTATAAATTTACCTTTTTTTCCTTCTGTTGTATGTGCATTTTACAAATGACCTGGATTCTATACATATCAGTAATACAGCACCATCTATGAACCCTTGTAAGATAATTCACAGCTCTGAACTGTTTGGCAATGCCATGTCATCATCAAGTATTAAGGAGCACAGTGAATTTGCAGAGATTTCCCATTACAGATAAAAATGGTTTCAAGCACATTTGAGGCAGACAAACAGATCTTAGCAACAGGCACAGATCAAGTGTGGCCTGTGGTAGTACAAGTAGGCAGCCTCAAATGAGTAGATTCCTTATCTAGTAAAACTTTCTATCACCCTATATTATTGCTATAGACATCAACAGAAAACTCAAAACCGAAAAATCTTGACGATTTTGTGCCTTTTACCTGCCAACTTACCTCTAACACAGGTTATTACTTGCATTATTGCTTTAAGGGGAGTGGAGGAGTAGCCTAGTGGTTAGAACACTGGCTTGGTAACCAAGCAACCAGGGTTCGATTCCCACTAGCACTCCTTGTGGCCTTGGGCAAGTCACTTAACCCTCCATTGCCTCGGAAGAAAGGCCTGGCAATCTACTTCCGGTGACACTGCCAAGAAAACCCAGGAGCTTCTGGGTCGCCAGGAGTCAGGTTGACTCAAAGGCACACATTGCATTGCATTGCTTTAAGACATGGTGTTGTGAGGTGTGGACATGGAAGTTGAGGAGCGAGAGCTGAGAGTCAGTAAATCATATAGCAGCTAAACCTTACATTATAGTTGAAAATAAATTTTAAGTTTATTTAAAAAAAAATGTTTTCTAGGTACAGTATGATAAATGCTTCCACGGTGTTTATGGTATTCCTATGACTTTTCACGGTTCATTTCACTAATTTACTAGCTATAAAACAAAACTAAGTGAAACTAAAAGAATGTATCAATCTTGGAAGCTATTCTCAGTAATCTGAACATCGGTGACTAATCACTGCTATAGACTCCAAAGTAAACTGTTTTATGATGCATTGAAATTTCTCCACATGCATACGTTAAAAACGCTTGAGAATTTTCTCACACTGGGAGGGAACATTTCTTAATCAATTCAAAACATAGCTGTCATTCAAGCTGCAACACAAATGCCACACACAGCAAGATAAGGTTTACAGCACCTACATGAGATAAGAAATGTTAACCAGGGTAGCAATCAGATACTTTAGAACGGCAACATTTCCCAGCCCTACAAACATTACAGCTTTAGGAGATGCAAAGGAAAACAATTTACTTCTTCAGAAGGAAATGAGAGCTTCCACATTTTATTGTCCTAAAGCAAGCAACAGAAAACTAGACAAGTCTTCCTTCAATCGCCCTTGATAGCTTGATGGCTTATAAAATCATTCCCTAGAAAACTAAACAGATCCAGTTTGGTGGAAGAAGGGAGTAGCCCTAGGCTACTGAAACAATTTCAAGACAGCCTCTTTGAAGAGCAGAACTACTAGGAAAACAATTAAAGGGTCTTCTTCAATAAGGATTGTTTTCAGTAAGTACAGAAAAGGAAAAAAATCCTTTTCGACCAAAGTCCTTAATTGATAAACAAAATCAATAATTTTGCATTCATTGAATAAATAATTAACTTTGTGTGATTACTGCACGCCTCTTTGAAAAAAAGCAGTGAATGATTTATACAGCAACCTACAGTACTGCTGTTTAACAGATAAGAGCTTATAGCTATCTAGTTGTACACAGAGTTCACCTATCATGGGCTAAGAGGGGCAATTTTCAGAAGTCACTTACCCACATATATATTGATTTATCTTGCTAACCTGATGGTCTGAAAATCACCCAGCTCTTATCCAGCTAAAAGTATGAGGGGGGGGGGGGGGGGGGAGGATCAGGAATTTGTACATTTTAGCAAAGTAAAATGTAGATGGGCCCCGGGCGTTTAGGTCACAGGATGAAAATAACATGCATAGATTACAAATCTACATGCATGTATAAACTACAAGCAGAAAAAAAACAGGTGAAGATATTTGCAGGTACTTCTCCCTGTGGCAATTTTTAAAGGAAGGCATTACAGTTTATTTATTAAACATCTTTTATATACCATTTTTCTACAAGTCAAAACGGTTTATGATGAACTCAGCATGCGAATTACAAATGTGCAAGTTTAACAGGAGTGCAAGTGAGTGATTTACATAGAACAAAATGAACACTGAAAATAATTTAAGGGGGTGCCCACATAGCTATGGCAGCATGAACAGTACAAAAGTTTAACCTATTTACAGGGTACCAGATATGTAGAAAGAATGTGTGAGTAGTGAAGGGGGGTTTGATAAGTTTATAGCTGATCAGATGTGGTAGAGTGGACGGATGGTAGAGAGTGAATGGTTTATGCTCTTGTAGGGTAAGGGGTGTTAAATACTTTTTCAGGGAAGTGTTCTAACCTTATGGGGATCCTCTCCATAGTATTCCAGGAAAAGATGAGTCTTTAGGATTTTGCAGAAATCTCTTAGGTAATCGATGGCTCACAGGTTTGTAGGTAAGGAGTTCCAGATGGTAGGTGCATATAAGGAGAAGGCTCTGTTGCATGTGTGTTGCTTACTCTTGAGCTTCTAATTTGGTATCTGAAGTAGATTGTATGCATTTTTTCTTCTCAATCTGTTGTATTTGGGTTTCTGTAGCAGGGTTTGTAAGTGTTTGGATGATAGGTTGTTTATGACCTTGTGGGTGTTGAGTATAGTTCATTCAAAATGAGGCTGCTCAGGTGTTGCTAAGGAAGCCCAAGTTCAGTAGAATTTTGTTGGTTACCAGTGGAATATTGAGTGCAATATAATATTTCGATAGTCTTTAAAGGTCCTACATGGTCTGTCTTCCCCTACCTGATCTCTTTGTTATACCCTCATAATGCTGTGCGGCTTGTTAGGGCATGCATGTTTGCAAAATGTGTTCGTTTCTTCTTCAGTAAGTAAAGAAAACATCCAACCCAGGTAACAGCATTCTCGATTTTTGCCCCTACTGTATGGGATTTATTACCTATGCAATTGCATTTTCTTTTGGATTTATCTGATTTTTGCAAAAAGTTGCACACTTTTTTAATTTGTTAAAGCTTTTTATCTTTTGTCTAATTTTATTGATTTGTTTATGCTTTGTGTGTTGATTTGTTAAATGTATTTTTGTTTTGATAGGTGATTGATATAAACAATAAAACAGTCTAAAAGATAAATGTGACCTACCCTGAACCTTAGCAACTTGGCAGGATGCAAGAATTTTTAAAGTAGTAAATAAATAGATGCTCATACTTAATCAATGCTATTTGGCCCTTAACACATATTAATGGGCAATAATGTGTGTTATTTCACCTTATTTCATCATAACGCACAAATTGCCACCACAATGTTTGGTGAATATTAATGAGATACAAAGCATGCAAAAACATAAACAAGCAGGCATCTGCCCAATTTTCAAAAATATTTTGCTGGATAGGTCCGACCCTATGAATTACTGACCAAAGCCTTCCCTTCCTTTTATAGCTAAGGTTATGGAAAAAAAACCTTTCCCTTGCATCAGCTTCAGGACTTTGTAGATGTGAAATCAGAACTAAGTCCATTTCAATTTGGGGTTCTCCCACATCATAGGATGGAAACTCTTTTGTTAATCTTCAATGGATTGCCTTTTGAAAGGATTGGAATAGAGAAAATAATTTCTTCTGCTGTTGCTTAATATATCTGCAGTGCTCGATGCTGTTAATCATTTGATCTTATAACAACGCTTGAAAGACATGGGCATCACGGGATCGGTGTAGGCTTGGTCTCAATAATTTCTGATGGCGCATAAGGCACAAGTTAGAACTGCAGGTAAAGAGACAACCCAGTTCTCATTAACTACTGGAGTTTTTCAGGGATCTATGCTCTCTTTTATTTATTTATATTATTTCTATACTGCGCTCTTTACAATCAGCGCGGTTTACAGGTAACAACAAATTGTACAGTGCAGCAGAACAATGCGGTGTACATTACAGAAAACAGGTTTTTACAACTTGGATTAACAGGGTAACTATATACGAATATATACAACTATATACATTTACGTTATTTGTCGGCAGGTATGCCACAAATGTCGCTTGGAATAACGGCACTCTCGGACTAATTGCATATTGGGTAATATACACGTTTGGGCGGTCGTTTCAGACTGTAGGTATGTGTAAAGCCCTGGGTATCACGGTGGTGTCATTGGGGTAGGCTTGGTTGTGTTTCGCTGGTTAGGGAGTAATATTGGAGGAATAAGTGGTGCTTCAGTGCCTTTTGAAATTGGGCAAGGTCAGTTTACTGCCTGGATGGGGGCTGGGAGGGCATTCCAGAGCGTAGGTGCGTAATATACAAATGCTCTGTTCCTTGCTGACTGGGAACACTTTGTTATTACACTGGGGATTACAAGGGTGTTCACAGCGAATGACCTTCTGGTCCCGTTTGTGGGTATGGGGAGAATAAGGTCTGTTAGGGAAATGGGGAATAGGTTGTTGATGGCCTTGAAAGTCATTAGTAAGACTTTGAAAATTAGTCTGCAGTGGATTGGTAACCAGTGGAGGTTTTTTAGGACAAGGGTTATGTGGTCTCTTCTGGAGGCTCCATGCAGGACTCGGGCGGCTGCGTTCATTGCCAGTTGCAGGGGGTTCAGAGTGTTCTTCGGGAGTCCTTGTAGAAAAGCATTGGCATAGTCGAAGTGCAGGGTTACCAATGCTTGGAAGATCGTCTGAAAGTCATCTGGTTCCAATAAGGGTCGCAGGTGGCGGACGGTTCGTATCTTATGATAGATTGATCTGACTGTATTGCTTATGTGTGCCTTCATGTTAAGATGCTGGTCGAGGGCGATCCCCAGGTAGCGGATGGTGGGCTTGCTCAAGAGCTCCGCGTCTCTTACTCTTATTGAGGTTAGTGGGGTGAAAGAGTGATTCTTAGTGATGAAGACGACATCAGTTTTCTTGAAATTAATTTTGAGGCTCTGTGTTTGGAGCCAAATCTGTGAAAGCCTCGAAACACTTTATCAGGGTCGAGAAGTCGGGTTGGTTGATTAAGAACGGAGAGAAGAGTAGCACATCGTCGGCATACACGAGGCAGGAGACCTTGAAGGAGTGGATGATTGAGCAAATTGGTTGCATGTATATGTTGAAAAGGAGGGCTGAGAGTGATGATCCTTGGGGGACTCTCTGTGTTTGTTCAAAGGGCTTGGAGGTCCATGAGCCAGCCCTTACCTGCTGCCATCTGTCTGTCAGGTATGATCTACACCAGCTCAAGGCTGAGTCATCGATTCCCTTCTCTTGTAGCCATGCCAGGAGAGTCTCGTGGTTAACCGAGTCAAAAGCAGCGGCAATGTCCATGAAGATTAACGCGTATCCTTTACTGCTATTATCAATCCCTGTGATTAGGGTACTGAGTAGTGTAGTGAGGAGGGTCTCAACGCCATGGGATTCTCTAAATCCATGTTGACTTGGGTCGAGTGGGGCGGTAGTATCGATGTGGTGCAGGATTTGTTGTTGTAAGTTCTTCTCTATTATCTTGATTAGTATGGGAATGCTGGAGACTGGGCAGTAGGATTCTGCTTTTTTGGGGTCGAGTTTGTTGTTTTTAAGGAGGGGTCGTATGGAGGTCTGTTTCAGGGCTGATGGGAACACTCCCGTTGGGAAGGATAGGCCCACTGATCTTGGTTAGGGGTGGCCTTAATTCATTGTGCAGTGATTTTATCCAGAATGCTGGACAGGGGTCGTTGGGGGCTGTGGTGGTGTTTATCGATGTGATGATCTCTTCTATTCTTCGCTTGGATGGCGGTGTGAATGCTGTCAATGGTGTTGGGTGTTGCTGCTTGGGTTATGTTGGTCTTGGATTGGCTGGACTTTGCTTGTAGGTAGTCGGCAAATTCCTGAGGGTGTAGTAGTTCCGGTTGGGGGGGGGGGGGAGCAGGCTCCTTCGTCAGAGACCTCACAATGTTGAATAGGTCATGGGGTTTATTTAGGGACTGTCTCAGAAGTTCAGTGTGATGTTCTTTCCGTTTCCTTGTGACTGTTTCTCAGTGTATGTCCAAGTAGGTGGTGTAGGGCTGCCAGGTCATCCTTGGATCGGGAGCTCCATCATCATCTCTCGAGCTTTCTGAGGTGGAGTAGGGAGGATCGGATTTCGGCGGAATACCATTGCGCCACTTTCCTTCTTTTTGGTAGTGTGTTTGAGGCAGGTAGTTGTGCTGCGGAGCTCAGAGTCTCGTTCCATTTGAATATCATTTCATCGAGGCTAAGTGCAGTCATGCTGAGGCTAGGTAGTACATTTTTGCTGATTTCTTCTTTATCAAAAAGTCGGAACCTCCTTGTGGATGTTGGAGGGATCTCATCTTTCCTGCAAGGATAAATATCTTGGTTCATGGGCATCTGAAATTTAATTAGGCTGTGGTCGGACCACGGCATTGGCGTGATGGATAGCTCAAGGATGTGGCTAGTGCTTATAGTGGTTGTTGGCACGAAGATCAAGTCAAGTATGTTTCCTTTTATGTGGGTGGGGACCTCTACTGCCTGCTTGTATCCTAGCTCGTTGAGAGCTTCGAGGAAGGCCTCAATCTGGGTGTTTTGGAGAGCTGGCAGGTTGAAATCACCCATTACCCAGTTCGGTAATCGTGGGTTCTTGGGGAAGTAGGCTAGGTCAATTATTGTTGACAAGTTATCAGGGGAGGGGGATGGCGATCTGTAAATAAGGTTGATGGTGGAGAATTTGTTCGCTATAGTGATTGCTTCCATGTTGCTCGTGCTATTGGAGGACAGCAGCTGAAATTGGAGCTCTGTCTTCACTAGAATGAAGGCTCCTCCGCCTCTTCGGCTGGTTCTGTGGCATGTGTGGATGGAGAAGTCAGGTGGGATGAGCTGGTTGAGGAGGACTGAGTCCGAGTCGGACAGCCATGATTCTGTGACTAGTAGCATATCTAAACCGTGGTGGGTGATAAGGTCCGAGGTGGCTGGCCATTTTCTGTGGACCGAGCGTGCGTTTATAAGGGCACATCTTAGGTTGTGGGGCTTCCGGTGTTTCTCTGCCTTGGCCTTTGTGATGTGTTGGATGGGTATGTGTATGAGGTGCGGGTGTAGATTATGCTTGGCTTCAATGGGTGGTGGGCGGTGGTTCCATGAGTGCCTTTTACCTTGGCCCAGAAGGACTGGGATATGGGATTGGGTGGTGGTGAGGGCAAGGGTATTATAGAATAGGTTCGTGAGGAGGTAAAAGCATGCAAGTGTTAGTAGGTGGGGTGCCATTTGCTCTGTGGGTGGTACACTCTGCTTTTGCGAGTCGCTTTTGGGCTTATAGCCGATCCGTAGGTTCAGTATCACAGGCTCGCCCCTACTGTCTTAGGATCAAATGCAGGGGGCACAGAGGGCACATTTATAACAGACAGTACTTCCTATGATACTAGCAAAGTAGACTTATTTAATCAGACAGTCAATTTACAATGTTACTAGGAATATAGGATTATTCAATCAGACAAGCAATTTACTTTGCTAATAGCAATTTAAGCTTATTTAACTGGAGGTATTTAGCTTCTGCACCTCGCGCTCCCATTATTCAATTTGTCCCAACACGTTTTGGTGCTACACTTGTGTGCCGAGTACTGCAATAGAGAGGATCTGCTAAAACTCTGGCAAGGTTGGTACCTACATTAATGCTTACTTTGTGTAGTTATATGTTGAGTCCTCCAGTTTTGTGTACGTCGGGGCTATTTATTGCATCAATCGCTGCTGTAGGATCATGGCTGCTTTGTTGTAGGACCCCGCCTAAGGGCCACATCAAAGGGCCCTCTGGCAAGGATCCTCAGGCGCAGGTGCACCCGATGGCGCTCCTTTTCAAAGGATGGCGGCTGCCCCGATTGGGCAGGGCGGCATGAACGGCCGGTCTATGCTGGCTTCCGGCTGCTCAATCCCGTGGAGGGAGAGCTGCCGCTGGACGGGGGGACAAGGCTGTCTTTGTTCCTGGCTCCCGATGGCGCTCCTTTTCAAAGGATGGCAGCTGCCCCGATTGGGCAGGGCAGCGTGGACGGCCAGTCTGTGCTGGCTCCCGTGAAGGGAGAGCTGCCGCTGGACGGGGGGACGTGGCGGTCTGTTCCTGGCACCCGATGGCGCTCCTTTTCTTTTTTTTTTATTTATGGATTTTTAGTCAAAATACAATAACCAAATTTAAATAAAGGACAATCAGAAATCAATTATAAGTAACAAAATAAAACAGAGGAAAAGCAAAAAAATGATATAGCCCACATCAAGAGAGTCAGACTGGAATAAGAAAAAAACAAATATAATCAGATCAGAAAACTAGGCTAAAAGCCCACAAATTAGGAGGTGATTACAATCAAACATTACCCTCCCCATCTGAACTCTGTCTATCAATCAAAAATTTTTCCAAATGCGTAACATCCACGAAAACATAGGAAGCTCCATCAAAATTGATGATACATTTACAATACATTTACAAGGGAACCGTAAAACGAAAGTGGCACCGAAAGCTAACACCTGAGGCTTTAATGATAAGTTGGGTGGCACGAGACACATCAGGAAAAACATTGATTACACAGGTACACTAAAAAATTTTTTTTTTAAACTGCCTCTAATGTTTCGATTGATTTTTACGTTTTTTGGTGCGCTGAATCCAAATCTGGTAACCAATTTGCTCCATCACGTACAGATTTTTTGCTACATTGGGTTAGCAGTTTGAGGTGAACGTTTCAGATTGAGTGCGATCGGAGATAAAAGTTTCTTGGATGAATTCTTTATACTAATTGTTTAGTAGTTATTCAAATAAGAATAAAGAAAATTGTAACAAGGCAGCACATAAGAATAGAGTAATGTCAACAAAACACACTGTGATGGTAGCAAAATTGTCTGCACTTAAAACAGCCACATACATGTGCACAAACATGAGCATATAAGAGCGAGGTTAGACACAAAGCAAAGCAAAGAAATGTGCAAAAAATGTTGTACAGGTATGTATGTAAGAATAGAAAAACGCAAACCGCACCATTGCAATACATGAAGACAACACCCGATGGTGTGAAAATAAAATTCTAATAAATGAGATCTGACACTGTGGTAATAACTAGCAAATTTTTATTTCAAAGTTTAGTAAACACGATATTGTCAACACAGTTTAGATTTTAAAGTCATTCTTGGGTCAATCAATCTCCTGGTGGGCCCGTTTCTTCTTCCCCAAATGCTTCTCTTGGTGCGCTGCTTGGCGTATTTTTCATCTGGGGTTTCCCGCAGCAGCAACCAGCAGAAATCAGCCATCATAGTGGTGTTCCATCTTCCTTGGTACCTTCTCTCTGCGTCCTTGATGTCCTGGTGAAACCTTTCACCTTGTTCTTCACTGTACGCCCCCAAGTTTTCGGGAAAGTAGTTCACATGGGAGTGCAAGAAATGGACTTTCAGGCTCATGTTACAGCCTTGTTCTTTGAAGGCATTGAGCATCCTGGCAACAATATCCTTATAGTTCTCATCCCGCCTGTTCCCCAAGAATTTGAGAACAACATCCTTGAAGGAATCCCAGGCTTCTTTTTTCCTTCTCAGACATCGTTTCAGCGAATGCTCCATCTGAAATGAGTTTCCTTATATCAGGGCCAACAAACACTCCTTCCTTTAGCTTTGCTTCAGAAAGTCGGGGGAACTTTGAGCAAAGGTACTGAAAGCACTCACCATCTTTTGGAAGGGACTTGATGAATTGCTTAATGAGACCCAACTTAATGTGGAGAGGTGGTAATAGAATTTTATCACGAGGTACCAAGCTCTCATGAAGAACATTTTTCTCACCGGGTCTCAAATACTCCCGAATTGGCCAGTCTTTTTTTCCCCCAGTGTAGGTCGCGGGCGCGGCTATCCCACAAGCAAAGGAAGCAGGGATATTTGGTGAAACCAGATTGCTGCCTTAATAGCATGGATAGAATTTTAAAGTCTCCACAAATCATCCACTTATGCTCATCATAACGAATCTTCTGAAGAATCAGGGCCAAATTCTCGTATTTTTCTTGGAGAATAACAGAGTGAGCAATAGGAACTGAAGCGAATGTGTTGCCATTATGAAGAAGAACACCTTTTATGCTGTCTTTTGACGAATCAATGAACAGCCACCATTCAGCAGGATCATACTGAGTTTAACTTTCCATCACTCCGTATATATCGTTGCAATACCAAATCTTCCACTTTGCTGAAATACTTCAAAAATTGTGTCTCGTGGTTGCGGTACCAATAAAAAGTTGTTCCTGGTGACAATAGATTTTTCTGTTTAAGCCGAGAACCTAGCAGTTGGGCAACATCTTTTGGGAGTCCTAAATCCCAGACTAAATCATTCAATTCAGCTTGAGAGAAAAGTTCAGGTTTCGGATCTGGTTCAGTTTCAAACTCGGAAGTACTGGACTCATCGGGAAAAAGCCATCTGATGAGTCTCATCATGATCAGAACCGTCCACACAAATATGATCCAAAGATTTTGGTGGTTCAGGCACAGGTACTTCGTTGCTATGAGGCATAGGCCTAATTGCTGAGGGAAGGTTGGGGTAACTTATTACGTTCTTATTTTTTAAGTTGTATCCCTTCACAATGCAAGAGCAAATAGCAGTCACTGCTGTGGTCTCTTTGTTCACGCCACATCATAGGTATTCCGAAACGAAATGCTTGTTTTTTACCTTTCATCCATAAGCGTATCTTCCTCACATGTCTTGCACACTTTGTGAGGAGCCCACGGTTTGTCTTGATCGCCTAACTTCAAACAGAAATAGGCGAAATATACTTTTTTAATAAATGCAGAAATGTTCATCTGCCGCTTTTTCACGGTATATTCCCCACAAATAAAACAAAAACTGTCCGGAGAGTTGACGCAACTCTGGCTCTGTGAGCCATCACAAATACACAGCACTGCAAACTACAACTGTAGTGAACCACTTCGAAATAAAGCTGGATTACGACTGAGCAAAGAAAAGGTAATAATGAACTTGCAAGAAACTGAAATTTGACAGGAACGTTCATGTCGCAACCACCGTGTTTGAGCGAGCGAACGAGGCGAGGCGAACAGGAAAGAACATGCGCCAGCGCGAGTACCGGATTTAGTCCCCCGCCTCCCAATTGTCCTGTTAATGTATAAAATGAATTCAAAACACTGTAAAATATCATGAGGGAGTGTTTCTAGTTAACCATTACAACCTCTATTTTGGGCCAAGAAAATAAACTGCAGTCTGCTAAAAAGAAATTATGTGAACATTCCTTATATGGGTAAGAAATCTAATTTTGCAAGAAAATGTGACGTGATGGAACATTTTGGCTATTTTTCCTGGATTCAGCACCCCAAAATCTATAGGAATCAGTTGCAAAACTGGAGGCAGTTTTTTGGTAGTGTACCTGTGTTATCTGTCTACAAAACTTAACCGACTTAGCCTTAAAGAAAGCTTTAAGAATACGCTGCTTAATCACTACAGATGGAAAAGTGACCAGCAGAGTAGACCGTAAAGTGATAATATCCAGAGAATCCTCCAGAAAGGCTGTAAGATTAGAAATAGAAGAAATTACCTCATCCAGTTCACTGTCAGTAGAGTTAATCTTTTTAGAGCCTGAGGGGATATAATAAATTTGCGAAACATAAAGAGGATCAGGTATGGCCTAAATCTCCTTCAGATATTTATCCAAAAGAATCTTAGATGATAAGGAAGATTGAGGAAAATTCAAAAATCGTAAATTACATACCCGCATAGAATTTTCAAGCACTTCCAACTTAGAATGCAACGTTAAAGAATCTTTAATTCCAGCAACATTAATTGAATGAAGTGGGAGCACTTGAGATTCTAATTTAGAAAAGGCCATATCCATTAATGAAACTCTTTCATCTAGTTGCTGCAGGGAAACAGCAGCTTCCTGAGAAAAAGTACAAAGGGAATTTAATGTTGAAGATACTTTAGAATCAATACATTTTAAAGCTCCCCCCCCCCCCCCGACATCCTTCAAGGTCACATCTGCTTCAGGAAGCAGCTCCGGGAGCTCCGAGGAACCTCCTAAAGCTACAAACTGAACTGGAGTAGGCAAACTAATCACAGCTTTAACATTCCTTTCCACCTTAGAGGGCTCCCTGGAAATGACGGATATCCCAGATCCAGGGCAAGGAGGAGGGGATCTCCCACCGGGGCTCAACGAAGCACCCTTGGGAGAGGACTGCACTCTGGGGCTTGTTATACACCTTAGCCTTCCTTTTCCCCATTATAATAGAATTTTAACCAAGCACTAACTAATATTAAACAAAGGTAAAGGTGAGCATAGCAATCAAACAAACCTTAACATTCAGACCCTCAATATCTCCACTAGTGTGGCTGCAAACTCAAAGTAACGCCGCATTGACGTTGAAGGGGCATCTAAGGGGCAGGACGGCGGCTGCCCAGACTGGGCAGGGCAGCGTGGACGGCCGGTCTGTGCTGGCTCTTCACTTTTATTTAACATATACATAATGTCTATATATATAAGTTGCTTGCCACTCTTAAGGGTAAACTCAAATTTATGCAGACGTCATTCAAATGTTTTATTCCTGTAACAAATTCATATGGACATACAAACTGAGACATGTTCAAAAGTATTAAAACGGTCAAAGCCTGGATGATGCATAACAGATTGGCACCAAATGTGCAGAAAACTGAGGCTATAGTTTTAAGTAGAGTGATTCCTCTGACAAAGCCAAATCAGTTTACAGTAGATTTATTTATTTATTTAGATGAATGGACCACCTAAATATTACCTCAAGTAAGGGATGTAGGGGTAATTACCGATAAAGCGTAGTTACTCACCTGTAACAGGTGTTCTCCAGAAGCAGCAGGAATCAGTCCTCACATATGGGTGACGTCGGCGCCGACAGAGCCCTCATGTGGAGCATTTCCACAGCTTTCAAAGAAAGCCTTTGGGGATGCAGCGCGCATGTGCGGTCCCCTTCCCGCCCAAGGGTGCCATCTTGCTCAGTCTAATGAAATAGCTAAAAGACAGCAAAAAATCAAAATGAAGGATATGACTGCAACTCCAGGGGAGGAGGGAGGGTCGTGAGGACTGATTCCTGCTGCTTCTGGAGAACACCTGTTACAGGTGAGTAACTACGCTTTCTCCAGGACCAAGCAGGAAATCAGTCCTCACATATGGGACTCCCCAGCTCTAGGCTACCGGGAACCCACAGCTGAAAAATGGCTCCCTCTCAAGAGCCTCAGCATCTGTGATAAGAATATCCTCTGAGAACGCCCCCGTACGGTAGCCCAACTTCAGGAATCTTATTTCCCATGCTACGGGCATTAATACACACTGCTTTCCATATATTACCCCTGTTACCCATTTCCATAAAGGTATTTAATGTATCACCTACCTGGGGGCTTTCACTTACCTGGGGGCTTTCTTCACCCATCCCCAATGAATCTAGTTTAAAGCCCTCTTCAGTAGATTAGCCAGTCTACTACCAAAGATGCGTTGACCTTTCTTGGACAGATGGATGCCATCTCTGCTCTGCAACCCTTGGAAGAGCATCCCATGGTCTAGGAAACCAAAACGCTCTCGAAGACACCATCCACGCAGCCATGCATTCATCTCCAGGATGCGAGCCTCTCTGCCTTGGCCTTTACCCTCAACAGGGAGGATTGAAGAGAACACCACCTGTGCACCTACCTGCTTCACCCTCTGTCCCAGAGCCATGAAGTCACTTTTGATACGTTCCGAGGTATACCTGGCAGTATCATTTGTTCCAACATGGATTAGCAACATTGGGTAATAGTCAGTGGGCTTGATGAGTCTCGGCAAACTCTCCGTAACATCTTGGATCTTGGCACCAGGCAGACAGCATACCTCTCTGGACATCAAGTCTGGTCGGCAGATGGACGCCTCAGTACCCCTCAGAAGAGAGTCTCCAACCACCACTACCCTTCGTTTCCTTCTGGTCACTGATTCCGCAACTATGGGGTACTTGAACTCTGGTTCTTCCCTTTCCAGGGATGCTTTCACCTCCTCCACTTCCAGGGCTGCATAATGGTTCTTCAATTCAAGGGCTGGAGAAGTTGGATTGGTGATTTTGCAGGCTCTGGTGACTTTTGTCCAACCATCGACATTCTGTTGGCACCCATCTTCTCCTGTGCTGGAGAGCCTGGTTGCTGCAAGAAGCATCTCATCAATGTACTTCTCACTGTCTTGAATGCTCCTCAGCCTCGCCACCTCCTCTCTGAGTTCCTCCACCTGTTTCCTCAGAGCTTCAGCATGCAGGCACCCTGCACATGGAACCGGTTCTTCAACTGGCATTAGGACCTCTGTCTGGACCGAGGCAGAAGCTGTAACGGGGGCAACAGCTTTAGCAATACGATTTTTCCCAGCCATTGTTCTGTTTGTGGAGCTTAGGTATCTGTTAAAGCAAAAGAGAGAGATCTACCAAGTACCAGCTGGTTTCGCAGCAGTCCTTTCAGAGAAAAAGCTGTTAAATCTCTTTAATTATATTCAAAATGTGCTGGTCCAATTCACTGTGATTTGTTAAAGGGGGAGGTGCCCTATAAAGCAAGACTGCTCACTAGGGGTGGGTGGGAGTTGGGGTGGGTAGGGAGGGAACTAACACCTGATTAGGTGTTAGCAGTTTCTGAACCTGAGGAGGTTACAGAGTTCAGCAACCTTCTGTGCTCAAGTAAAGTTCCCCTAAAACAGCAAAAATGAAAGTAACCTTGCTTTAAAAAATATACACAAAACCCTTTTAAGAGCTCCCAGTCAGAGAGCTAGCAATGTAATAAAAAAACCAAACAAAGAAACCCTCAAATCCTTACCTACTGTTTGAAGTAGATACTGCAGTACTACTGGCACAAGGCAGCAGAAAGGATCTTCATTGCGCTGAGCACACCATATTGCGAACCTACGTCACTTGAGGGCATAGGACTTTCTGATGGACTGCCTTCTAGAGGACAAGACCACCTCCTCAACTTCCCTAGGTAGAAGTAAGGCAGCTAGCACTATCCTTTCAGCAGCTAGGCCATCAGATTGAGGGATTTGAGCTTGGGGTGCAGAAGGGAACCCTGATCCTGAGACAGGAGATCGGGTTGCAACCCCAGAGGGAATGGAGTTTCCACCGCCAACTTCAGCAGAAGTGGAAACCATGGTTGCCTCGGCCATCTGGGCGCTACCAGAATCACTGAGGCCTTGTCCCGGAAAATCTTGAACAGAGCTCGGGCCACCAGGGGCGTGGGAGGAAACGCATACAGGAGGCCCGTAGACCAAGAGATCAGAAAAGCATCTGCTGCCATTCTCAGGGGATGCGGCTGTCTGGAGCAAATCCTGGGCAGCTGACGGTTCAGCAGACTAGCAAAGAGATTGATGGATGGAAGTCCCCATCGTAGAAAAATCTGCTGGACCACTAGTGGATTCAACTGCCATTTGTGAGGCTGGAGAATCTTTCTTAGTTTGTCTGCCAAGAAGTTCTCCTGAACAGGTAGATAAACTGCTTTGAGAAACATGCCTTGTTTGACAGCAAAGGAGCAAAGGGCCTGTGCCCCCTTGCTTGTTCACATAGAACATTGCTACCTGATTGTCTGTCTGAACTAAGACAGACTGGTGAGAGAGGGCATGAGAAAAAGTCTGTAGAGCCAAGCGGATTGCTCGCAGCTCCAAAAGATTGATCTGCTGTGTGGTCTCCCGAGGGGACCAGAGGCCTTGAGTGCACGTGCCCTGGCAATGTGCACCCCAGCCCTTTAAGGAAGCATCGGTCGTCAGCACCCTTGTGTGTGCTGGGGCCTGAAAGGGTACCCCCCTGAGAAGGTTTGGGAGATGTCTGTGGGCCCTATCCTTGGGCAAGTAATCCCTTGCTTGCAGAGTGTCTAATCTTGCCCCTATAAACTCTGTGAGGGGAGCAAAGTGGACTTTGCGTAGTTTATGACAAAGCCCAGATGCTGAAGAAGAGAGACAGTGCAAAGAGTGGCTTGTCTGGCCTCCTGGAGTGAATGACCCCTGATGAGCCAGTCGTACAGGTATGGGAAGACAAAAATTCCCCGATTCCTGAGATTGGCCTAACGTCCGCCCCAGGGTCTTCACCAAATGCCTGGCGGTGGTGGCGGCCTAAGGGAAGTACTCTGTACTGGAAATGGTTTCCTTCCACCACAAATCTGAGATATTGTCTGTGGTCTGGATGGATGAGGATGTGAGTATAAGCATCCTTTAGGTCTAAGGAGCATAGCCAATCTCCCTGCTGGAGATAGGGCAGCAGTATACCAAGGGTAAGCATCTTGAACTTTTCCCTCTCCAGAAACTTGTTTAAGTTTCGCAAGTCTAGGATAGGCCGGAGGCCTCCTGTCCTTTTTGGTACCAGGATGTATCTGGAGTAGAAGCCTTGCCCGTTCAGGTGGTGAGGCACTGGTTCCACCGCCTGTTCCTTTAGAAGACTTGCCAACTCCTGAAGGAGGAGGTTTCTGTGCAGAGGGAGTCTTGGAGGCTCCCCTGGAAAGTAGAAGGGGGTAGCTGGTGGAAGTGGAACATGTAGCCCTTCTGGGACTATGCTCAGTACCCAGGTATCCCCTGTGATGGCTGGCCACCTGTAGGCATACAGGGTCAGTCGACCTCCTGTGCTGAGTGGAGCCAGCTGTGAAGAAGAAGCTATGCTGTGGGAGTCAAAACCCTGCTGCCTGCTGTGCAGGAGCCGGAGCTGGCGGCTTGGGGGTCTTCTGCCTACGGGGCACATGCCCCTGCCCCTTGGCCTGATGGTCCTGTGGGGGAGCTGAAAAGGCCTCATATTGAGGGTAGGATTTGTAGGCAGCACCCTTCCTCGGGAAAAAAGGCTTCTTTCCCGAGCCCTTTTTTTTCTGAGAAGGGGCAGAAGTCTTCCTGGACAGCCTTGTCCTGGTGAGAGTCTCAGTCTCGATTTCCGCAGCTTTTTCAGTCATGGGCTTACCAAAAAGGTTTTCACCTCGGCAAGGGACATCGACCAACTTGTCCTGCACCCATGACTCCAGGTCTGATGACTGCAGCCAGGCCTGACAGTGTGCACCGATGTCGGCTGCGGCCTCGAAGCCATCATAGGCTGCTCAAGAGATAAACTTCGAGCAGTCTCGAATCCCTGTTGACAAAGCCTTGAACCTCTGCAAAAGTTCCTCGGAGAGGCCAGCTGAGAACCCGCTAATCTCCTTTGCCAGGTCTCGTAGGTACATGCCCATGTACAGGATAGCATAGAGCCCTGGAAGCACTTTCTACCGAGGGCATCCAGGTTCCGGGCCTCCTGGGGGGGGGGGGGCGCCGAGGAGTGCATCTTCTGACTCTTCAGACGGTGCATGGCCGATTCCACAACCATGGAGTTGCGTGGTAGCTGCGCCTTTTGGAACACAAGGATCTTACGGACTCGATAAATGGAATCGACCCATTTGCTAAGAACCAGCGTCGAGGCCGGTGTCTCCCACATGCGGAAGAGCAGCCGTTCCAGCATCAGAGGAACCGGCACAGTAAAGGCTTCCTTCGGAGGAAAGTCATACTGGAGGGCATCGAGCTCCTTGGCTCAAGGCTCCTCCTCGGCGTCCGCAGGGAAGGCCAAGGCTTTGGCCATGTCCCTCACGAAGTCCGAGAACTGGGTATCCTCGTGGGGGGGGGGGGGGACTGTCTCCGAGGCTCGGATTCCGGTGAGTCCGAAAGGTGTCTGGGGACTCCTTGTCCTCTGTCTCCCAAGCTGACTCCTCCGAGGAGGAATCGGGTGACTCTGGCCGTGTAGGCCTCGGTGCCACCTGTCCCGACACCGAGGGTATCGGCGTCGATGACCTTGGCCCCGCACGGGAGGTCGAGGGAGACCTTGACCGAGGATCGACTCAAGGATCGGCTCGGTCTCCGGGGTCGACTTAGACGTCGAGGTCCCGGTGGTCGGGGCAGATGCACCGGTCAGATCGGTGATCAGCACTCGCTGATGTTCCATGAAAGCAGCCAAGCTGCTCTCCAAGGCCATCAACCTGAGTCCAAGCTCAGAAGACTCAGCAGCCCCCGACTTGGGCCCTGACGGCGGCTCCCCCGGAGGAGAGTCCACGAGGACAACTGCACTTACGTGACTCGGGGACTCCGGCTCCACACGAGGTAACTTGGACAGCCTCTCCGAGAGCCCAGGGTGGCGGTCAGGGCTACGTGACCTGGCCCTCGAGGAACCAGGTGCCTCCACCGATGCCGCCCTCGCGAGCTTCTTCTTCCTTCTGTGCTCCCGGGTGGGAGACTCCCTCTCAGAGGAACCCCGACGGCACTCGGGGTCAGACTCCCGAGATGTCGAGGCCTCTGACGAAGTCCGGGCCCGGCCGGACGCAGAGTCAGAGAAAATTCGCTCACGTTGATGCTGACGGCTCCGAAGCGCCTTCGACGACATCTTGCCGCACGGGCCACAGGCCAGCAGGTCATGGTCGGGCCCGAGGCAACGGAGGCAGCAGTCATATGTGTCGGTGAGAGACATAAGTTTCTTGCACCGATCACACTTTTTGAACTCGCTGGCAGCCATCGGGGGAAAAAGGGCCCCTGCAAGGTCAAAAGACCGGGCTGCCGGTGAAAACACAAAAAGAGCACGAACACTAGTCACGAAGGACAAAAAAACAAAAATCAAAACTCCGGACTCGATACCGGTGTACCAAGCCTAGGCGGGAAGGGGAACCGACATCGAACCGGATATAACACAGCAAAAATCGCAGAAAAAAAATCAACTTTTCCCAGGTGACACGAACTCACGTCCGTTGGGCTCTGCGGAAAAAGTAAGACTGAGCAAGATGGCACCCTTGGGTGGGAAGGGGACCGCGCATGCATGCTGCATTCCCAAAGGCTTTCCTTGAAAGCTGGGGAAATGCTCCGCACGGGGGCTCCATCTGCACCGACGTCACCCCATATGTGAGGACTGACTTCCTGCTTGGTCCTGGAGAATAAAGTACAGCAGTATGTATTCTGCAAAGGACTTCCCAAAAGACCCTGCCTTTAAATCCCGACATATATTAATGACTTTCCCAACATTGCTACTTATAAGACCCAATTTAAATAGCGCATTGAGGAAGGAATTTCATTGTCCAGGTCAGGACGTTCACAATTATGCCGGTATTTTACAAAAGGCTCTGCTGAATGTTAAGCCTTTTGTAAAAATACCTCCAAGGGATGGACGTTGGCAAATACAACGATATTTGCAGCCCATCCAATGGGAGCAATGAGTTTACAAAAAATGTATGTTGTAAAAAAGCACATCCCGTTTTTGCTAGGAACATCGTGGGTTCCTAGGGCACGAAGGCAGATAGCAGAACCCAGGTTGGATCCACTATCTCTAAAAGAGGCCAGAGGTGGGGGATAGGTAACGCACCCCTACCTCTATACCTCCTCCCATCCCTCTATCAACCCCCCCCACTGCCCTATATTCTTCCATCTTTACTCAAAATAACCAACACCTAACATCAGCATCCAACCCCTTGACATAAGTACCCAGATCCTCCAACCCCCCTAGATCCCCTGCCTCATACTGGGAGTCTCTCCTTGGTGTCTAGTCTGGGGCAGGAGCACTCTCCAGCCACCTTTGCCATGATGGGTGCCTGAGTTCAAAATGGAGCCTCCTACCTCCTAGCGGCACTTTCAGGATTTACTGGTAGGGACGACAGGTTGACTATTGTTACGATGTCTGAGGCAACATTTTGCATCCAGGAACCTGACAGGGCAGGAGCAACTAGGAATCACTCCTGCACTCCACTAGACACCAAGGAGACCCCTAGTAAGAGCCGGTGGGGGGGGGGGGGGGTCTAGGGAGAGGTTGGGGTTTGCATATTCATATGGGGGGGGGGGCACTTTAGGGAGTTGATGATAATGGGAGAAAGGGGTTGGGGAGGGGGGTTTGGAAGCTGCATATTCTTTAACTTGGAAACTTGATCTGGGAATATTGGTGGCAAAGGCTGCAGGCAGAAAGTACACATGGTCCCAACGTGGACAGTTCAAAAACTAAAGTAATATTCAAAGGAGCAGTGAAAAAGCACAGTTACTTACCTGTAACAGGTGATCTCTGGGAACAGCAGGAATTAGTCCTCACATATGGGTACGTCGGAACCGACGGAGCCTGCGCGGGAAAGCTCCCCAGCTTCCCAGAAAAGAAGCTTTTGAGGCCTCCCACAGCGCATGCGCGCTGCCTTCCCGCCTTCCTGACCAACTCTCCTCAGTTCGAGTTTAAAGCTGAGACAATAGAGAGAGGAAAGGAAAGAGAGATACAACTCCTAGGGGAGGTGGGTGGGTTGTGAGGACTAATTCCTGCTGTTCCCAGAGATCACCTGTTACAGGTAAGTAACTGTGCTATCTCCAGGAACAAGCAGGAATAAGTCCTCACATATGGGGACTCCCTAGCTAAGATGCCGGGGAGATCCCCCCCCCCCCTTAGGGTTCCTCATCTTCCTATGGATCTCAGGCATCCATTCAGGGAAGGTGGGCAGGAGTTGTTTAAGAATGGAACAGGTGTCTGAGGACAGCCTGACCAAACAAGGCATTCCGGCGGGAGTCCTTGTCCAAGCAGTAATGGGCTGTGAAGGTATGAACCGAGGCCCAGGTGGCTGCTCGACAGATCTGATCGATGGATACAGAATGAAGATGAGCCATAGATGTGGCCATGGCTCTCACATTGTGAGCTGTGACATGGCCTTCCAGAGAAAGGTTCTTACTCTGGTAAGCAAAAGAAATACACTGAGCAATCCAATTGGACAGTGTTCTTTTTGAGACTGGAAGTCCTAAATGAGAAGGATCAAAAGCAACAAAAAGCTGAGAAGACTTTCGATGTTGCTGTGTCCTGTGGATGTAAAAGGCAAGAGCTCTTTTACAATCTAACGTATGTAGGTTCCTCTCTGCACTGGATGCATGAGGAGCTGAAAAAAAGACAGGTAGATATACCTCTTGATTAAGATGAAAAGGTGAGACCACTTTAGGCATAAAGTGAGGATTTGTCCTAAGGACTACCTTATCATGATGGAACCTTGTATAAGGTGGATTAGCCACTAAAGCCTGCAGTTCACTGATGCGGCCAGCAGAAGTGATTGCAATAAGGAAATGACTTTCCAGGAAAGAAATTTCAAGGAGGTAGTGGCTAAGGGTTCAAAGGGTGGCTTCATAAGCTGACCAAGAACCACGTTTAAGTCCCATGCCACCGGAGGAGGCCGAATGGGAGGTTTAGTTAAAGTTAGACCTCTCATGAATCTTGCAATAAGAGGATGAGGGGAAACAGGTTGTCCATTGATAGGCTGAAGAGATGCTGCAATAGCACTTAAATGGACCCTTACAGAATTTGTTTTAAGTCCTGCATTGGAAAGATGCAGGAGATATTCGAGTAAAGAATTCAAAGGTAGTGCTAGAGGGTTAAGACCCTTTTCAGCACACCAAATGGAAAATCTTTTCCATTTAAAAGCATAAGAACGCCTGGTGGAAGGTTTCCTAGATGCATGGAGGATATCCTTCACCTGTTGAGAAAGATTGAAGTCTTGAAGGTCTAGGCCTTCAGTAACCAAGCTCTGAGGTGAAGGGACTTGGGGTTTGGGTGCCACAAAGTCCCCTCCTCTTGAGACAGAAGGTCTGGAGCAGCTCCCAGATCCAGGGAGGGTGCCTGGGAGAGATGCAGAAGTAGAGGGTACCACACTTGGCGTGGCCAGCGTGGAGCTATGAGGATCATAGATCCTTGATCCCTCTGAAGTTTGAACAGAGTCTTGGGAATCAAAGGAATGGGTGGAAAGGCATACAGGAAGGCCTGACCCCAATGAAGGAGGAAGGCATCCTTGGCCTGAGCTCCCTGACACGGAATTCTGGAACAGAACCGGGGAAGTTTGGCATTGCACGGACTTGCAAACAGGTCTATGTCCGGGGTTCCCCATTTCTGAAAGATTCTGAGTACCTGATCCATGTGCAGGGACCATTCGTGTGGAAGCAGAACTCGACTGAGTCTGTCTGCCCAAGAGTTTTGGATTCTTGGGAGGTATACTGCCAGGAGATGGATTTGATGCTCTCTGGCGAAGGCCCACAATTTTAGAGCTTCGTTGCAAAGCGACAGAGAGCCAGTCCCTCCTTGTTTGTTAATGTAGAACATGGCTACTTGATTGTCGGTATGAACAAGGACTGTCATGTTGATGAGGAGGGTATGAAAGACCTTGAGAGCAAGGAAAATTGCTCGCAGTTCCAAAAGGTTGATATGAAGGGTGGTCTCCTGTGGAGACCAAGTGCCCTGAGTGGAGAGGTCTTGGAGATGAGCGCCCCAACCTGTTTGGGAGGCATCTGTAGTGAGAGTTGCTTGGGATAACAAAGGTTGGAAGGGGGCCCCCAACAACAGATTTTGAGTGGATATCCACCATTGGAGAGACCAAAAAAGACGTTTTGAGGTTGCTATTTGGTCTGAGAGAGCTCCTGATGCTTGGGTCCACTGGCTGGACAAAGTCCATTGAGCTGCTCTCATATGTAGGCGAGCATAGGGCACCATATGAACTGTGGATGCCATGTGGCCTAGCAGTTGTAGCATCTCTCTGGCAGTCAAGTGGCTTCTGGACTGAATTTGAGAGGCCAAGTGCACTAGACGGTGGCAACGGGCCTGAGGAAGATAGGCCCTTGCAGTGGTGGTATCTAGCCAGACCCCTATGAATTCTAGGGACTGAGTAGGGGTGAGTTGAGACTTTGGCAAATTGATGACGAGTCCCAGATACTGCAGTATGCGTCTGGTGTGGTCCAGGGAAGTCTGAGCCTCGGACTGAGATGGAGCTCGGATGAGCCAGTCGTCCAGGTATGGGAAGACAAAAGATTCCCAGAGTGCTTAGAAATGCAGCTACTATTGCCATGCATTTGGTAAATACCCTTGGAGCAGAGGCTAGACCGAAGGGAAGTACTCTGTATTGGAAATGTTTTCCCTGGAACAGAAACCGTAGGAATTTTCTGTGGGATGGATGGATGAGTATATGTGTGTACGCATCCTTGAGATCTAGAGAACAAAGCCAGTCCTGACTCTGTAGGTATGGAAGGAGAGTGCCTAGAGAAAGCATCTTGAATTTCTCCTTGTATAGAAATTTGTTCAATTCTCTGAGATCCAGAATGGGTCTGTACCCCCCTGTTTTCTTGGGAATGAGAAAATAAGGGGAGTAAAAACCTGACCCTTGTTGAGGAAGAGGAACCTCTTCTATTGCCTTTTGGGCGAGAAGAGTGGTCACCTCCTTACCCAACAGGTACAGGAGAGATGGGGGAGAATTGAATTGTCTCACCATGGTATGGGGAAGAAGGCTGGAGAAATGTAGTTTGTAGCCCTCTCTGATGATAGAGAGGGTCCACTGTTCTGATGTGATTTGTTCCCATCTGGGAGCAAAATGAGTTAACCTTCCTGGAATGGTGAGAGGCTCTGGTTGTTGCAGAGCCAGAAAGGTTAAGTTCTCTAGAATCAAGTCAAAAACTCTGAGGGGGTTGGGATTGCTGGACTGTAGCAGCCCCTGTAGACTTTGTTCTGGCCTGTTTAGATTGCTGACGCTTAGGAGCAAAGCGAACTTGGGAAGATTGCTGGCCAGTATTTGTGGAAAATCTGGTCTTTTTATAGAAAGGCTTCTTAAAAGGTTTTTTCTTGGCAGGGGTAGAGGTAGACTTAGAAAGTCTATCTAAAGCAGCATTCTCTGCATCCATTTGAGTGGCTTTGATTTGCCACTCCTTGCCAAACAGATTTTCACCTGTACAGGGCAGATTGCCCAAGCCTTCTTGTACCCAGGGTTCCAAATCAGAGGCCTGGAGCCAAGCAAGTCTGCGAGCAGCTATGGCAATGCCGGAGGCTCTGCTAGCTCCCTCAAAAGAGTCAAAGGCTGCTCTGTTGGAGAACTTTGAAACATCTTGAGTTTGCTTTAGCAAAAGAAGGAACTCCTCCTTTTTATCCTCTGGGATAAAGGGGAGAAAATGACGTATCTTCAGTGCAATCTCTTTCAAAAACATGCCCATATAGAGGCTGTATGAATTGATTCTGGCAATAAGCATGCTAGCTTGGAAGATTTTTCTACCAAAAGCATCTAGAGTCCTACATTCTCTTCCTGGAGGGGTAGAAGAGTGCCTTTTGGTACTCTTTATCTTTTTCATAGCAGACTTCACCACAATAGAGTGGTGAGGGAGCTGAGTTTTTTGAAAACCAGGAGAAGGAGGAACCCGATACATGGTGTCCAAACGTCGAGAATGTGGAGATAGGGTGAGAGGAGCCTCCCATAAATCCATCATGTGTTCTTGAAGAATTTCATGTATGGGTAAGGTGGCTGTCTCTTTGGGAACCTTAGAGTATCCTAAAATATCCAATTTTTTTGCTCTAGGTTCCTTTTCAGAGGTTACAGATATGGAGAGTCCTTTAGCTACTTCAATAATGAAATCTTGAAAGGACAAATCCTCTGGAGGAGACATTCTCCTTTTTGGAGAAGAGGGCTCCTCAGGAAGAGTAAAAGAGACATCAGCAGAATCATCTGAGGTATCAGAATCTTCAGAAGATTCAAAGTACCGCCTATTAGCTTCCAGAGATCGATACGCGTACCGACCGGTATCGACATCGGGCGTACCGGGAACCGGATCGGTATCGAGAAAATCTCCGGAACCGGCATACTACTGGAAGTAGATACTCTGGGTACCGGAACCGGAACCGATTGTCGCGGTACCGAGGGCGTTGCAGCGTTAATGAAAGCCAGTATGGCCTGCTGCATGGATTGTACCGTAGTACCCATAGACGCCACAACTGCCTGGATGTCGGTACCGGTGTTAGCCGGTACCCCAGAGCAGTCTAACAGGTGATCGGTCGAGGCCGTGCCATCGATGTCTACCTGTAACCCCATAGGAGGAGCTTTGGAAGCCGGAGCTTCCCGCCGGGGTTGTTTGGCTGGGGCAGGGTCCTCAGGGTCAAAGCCAAGGGCCTCTTGCTGTTTAGAGGAAGATTTGCCCTTTGAGGACCTGCCTGAAGAATGTTTGGTTACCTGAGATCCATCAGGAGAGGAAGACCTGGAGGATGTTGATGCTGGAGTATCCGCAGAAAACAGCATATGAAACTTGGCTGCTCTGTTCTGTAAGCCCCGTTTGGACATCAGAGAGCAGGATGGACAATCCGGAATGGAATGGTCAGGCCCCAAACATTTAAGACACCATTCATGGGTATCTGTGACTGAAATAGTACTGGTAAACTTGGTGCATTTTTTAAAGCCAGAGGCTGGTTTCTCCATGAGGGAGAATCTGAGAAGGCCTAGAGGCCTCACAGAATAAACACACAAAGTGAGGAAAAAGTAATTATTATTATTTTTTTTTTTTTAAGAAATAAATGAAAAAAGACCGGCGGTACCGGTCCGGAATCGGGGAAGGCAGACACGCGGTCAAAGAAACAAATTAAAATAACAATTTCTTCAGCGGTGACAGGAACACGACCTGCTGGCTCCGCGGAAAAAGAAGAACTGAGGAGAGTTGGTCAGGAAGGCGGGAAGGCAGCGCGCATGCGCTGTGGGAGGCCCCAAAAGCTTCCTTTCTGGGAAGCTGGGGAGCTTTCCCGCGCAGGCTCCGTCGGTTCCGACGTACCCATATGTGAGGACTTATTCCTGCTTGTTCCTGGAGATCCATGTTTACACATGGATTTTCTAGCAGTTTTCAACTGTGATCCTAATTGAAAATGACTTCACCCTTACCAAATGCAGGCCATTTTCAATAGGTTACGTGCCAGGTCCATGCCCCACCTCCTCCTCCCAAAGCTAGGGCCCAGTTGGTTTATTTCCTCACAAATTACTGTGCTCCCAGATAGGATGACAGATGAAATCACTGCGGTAATACTTTCAGCCATAATTGAAACACACTAAAACATAGTTGCTAGAATACTTAGCTACCTAAAGAGAAATGTAGTTAGTGACTGGCACTTTATTTACTTCTAATGAGTTACTTTATAAAGACAGTACATTAGCATTGCAACTTAGGCCTCGCAAGCTGAAGCAGGCTTTGTCATACTATGACTCTGGATGTGGATTTACTCACTGTTCAAAGTCTAAGCTCAAGGCAAGTTACAAAGAGAGCTTAAAATCTAAAAGGCCTCATTTATTCATTTGTGTTAACTAGCTAACATATAATTTAAAAAAAAAGCACAGAGTGAATAGGCCCCACTAAAAATAATGGGGCTTGCGTTATTTAAGGGGGTTATTTTAGAAGCCCTATTCATGCTTTGGAGGTCTGAAAATGGGCACAGCGATGTCTGTGGAGCCATTTCAGAAGTTTGTTCTGTGGACATTCCCAGCATATGGACGTCCAAATACGAACAGGGGTGTGGTGTAGGCAAATCTGGGGCATTACCAAGAACCTGGATGTCCTCGCCCGACTGCAGAAGCGCCCTGTATGTCCTCTGCTGTGTCCAAGTTTACACCTGCTTCAGGCATGAATAGGCAGCAGAAAAGTGCGCATTTTGCCTGCCAAACATCCAGAGGGTGTAGAGGAGGTAAACTCCTAGCCCATATGTTTCCTTTGTTGACACCGAACTCTGCCGGAGAAAAAAAATGCAATGTGTGCCTTTGAGTCAAGGCTGACTCCTAGCGACCCAGCGGCTCCTGAGTTTTCTTAACAGTGTGACCTGAAGCAGATTGCCAGACCTTTCTTCTGAGGCAACAGAGAGGTTAAGTGACCTGCCCAAGGCCACAAGGCGTGCCAATAGGAATAAAGCACTTGTCTCTTGGGTTACCAGGCCAGTGCTCTAACTACTAGGCTACTCCTCCACTCCTCAGTTTGCCCATATGCAACCTTGACTACACTAGTCATCCCCACCCCGTTTTTCTGCAGCCGGGGTGTCTATGTGGATAGGGCTGTGGATGTCAACATCGGGGATATCTATGCTTCTAAAATCAGGCTGAAACAGACGTCACCAACGTTTTTCTGCATGTTTCACCCTGGATGTGGCAGACTGCACTTGGATGTCCTTTCTAAACTTCCATTTTTAATATACATTAACTCACATTAACATGTGTTAATGCAGGTTAGTAAATGAGGCTATATTTCTACTCAAGACAATGGAGGGGAAGTGAATTTCCCAAGATCACAAGGAGTACCATTGGGGGCAGCAGAATTTGAACCTCAGCTTCACCATTTTTGATGCTGTTTCTCTAACCAATAGGATGCTACACTGTTTTTGAATGAAAGATTGTCGTGCAATGAACAAAGAAATAATACAGCCCCTTACCTAAAAAAACATCACATGAAGTTTAATAAAACCATGGCTTGATTAGATGTTAGATACAGATTAACCAAGTCCAGGCTCTAATTTTCAAAAAGACTTACATCTTGTTCTTCTGGTACACTAGGAGTCGACATCAACTCAACGGCACTTAATAGCAACAGTAGTGCGGTTGCCATGTTTCTAACTATCCAGCTTAGCTGTAGGTAATACCATTTTATTGGACAAACTTAATATATTTGTGACTAGCTTTCCAGAGTGTTGCTGTCAGTGCAGACCTTTTTGTAAAATTCTGTTGAAGTTCAGCTAATTGCACAGAAAAGAAACACTACCATCTGCTGGCAAAATGGGCAAATTGCAGTTTATTTCAATTGAAAAGTCCTATGGTCTTAGTAGCAAAGCTCAAAAAGAAAAAAAGATGAGCAGGTAACCAGATTTAATAAAGCAGCATGTGCGCAACAGAGATTATACTATTCAGCCTTCTGAAGCCATTGCCTCAGATTGCAAATTTTTGGAGGTGGCAGTGATATGCTAAGAAGATTACCTAGACATGTTGATGTGCTGCCTCCCAATCTTATTTTTTCAGTTATAAAGAATCATCTACTGCTGTCACAAGGCCAAGACGCATGATGAAAGCATTAACAAATTATGGAGCTGATTTATTAAAATGTGCCACCACGTTAAAGTGTGTTATTAATGCACTTTAGTACATAGGCCCCATTTACTGTAATATAAACAGAGTTAAAAATAAGCTGTTAATTTGCATTAACACATTACAGTGGCTGCTATTTTTAGCCTGATAAATCAACCCATACAGTAGAAAAAGGCATGATATAATTTCCAGCACAGACAGGTACAACTTGCACAAATAAAAAGTAGTACCTCCCAACAGAGTAGTCTACCAAGAATCAGAACTTGGAAAAAATGCTGGCAGGAGAAAAACCTCCGTTTGTTTCATTAAATCATCTTTCTCTGTTACTAGCAGAATGGTTCAGAATACTCCGTCATTTGCAGTTATCTGTCATCATTTTTTATTTGTGAAAATCAAAATCGGAACCAGCATTATTTATTTTTTCCTAAAAAATTACCTTCTGTTGTATTCTTAGTGAAATCAATCATTATTTTAGTTTTGAATTTAAAATGTCAAATGATCAAGGTAAAAAACTGCATGAAGTAAATTTTCTTCTTCAATGCTATCCTTACTTTGCAGAGGTTTTGAGAATAGATAACATAATGGATGCCATCATAAACATATAAAAGTCTCTCCTTTAATTTACCTATGTTACAACAGACCCTATTTTCAGTCCTGTATTATTCTTGAGGTTCTTCCACCATCATCTCTCTCATTACCTTGGGCTTGTTAGGGTTATGCTCAAGCAGCCAGTCAGCAAGCCAAATCTGTAAAAGAAAAGTTGATTAAATTTTTAGGTAAATTCTGACTTAAGTTAGGGGCCTGGGACTAGAAATCAACGCTGAACATTTAACTTCATTTCACCATCTTGACACTTCCTTTCTCCCTTCGCGCTCCCCACAGTTGTACCTACTTTTAGGTATGAACAGGTATCAGAATTTAGGTTTCCATCAGGAGGAAATACTTATTTAAGAAGGTCGAGGTGTTTGACCTTTCTATCTCCAACTGCATCCATTTCTGTAAGACCTTTTCTAAGTTACTGTTCAACTCTTATGAACAAGTGAACTAGGAATGCTGTATCTTTTTGAGCTGTGATGGTTTTCTGTTTCCTTTCAATCCCTAACAGCAAATCACTCCACACATTGAGAAGGTTTGGTGAACAGTAACAAATTATACCAAGAAAATGATAATGCTAGCATTCATAAAGATACACACGACTGGATCTGCTGGCTTCTGCTTGCAAAGCTCTGTGAGTCCGACCAGAAGCGTGGGGTTTACAAAGATGGTCAGGTAATCCCTTGCCTCTTGCCCAGCGGGAACTGGTTCAACAATTGCTGGAAGTAAAAACATATTTTTTGAATGGGAGCAAAAATGCTTTAGAGTAAGAAAACAAAAAAAAAATGTTCTCATGACTACTTTTTCTCCATGACTATTAAGACAGAGGAAAATATCTTTACACAAAAATGAATTCACATTAAAAGCATAGTTACTCACCTGTAACAGGTGATCTCCGGGAACTGCAGGAATTGAGTCTTCACATATGGGTGACGTCGGCACTGATGGAGCCTGCATGGGAACGCTCCCCAGCATTCTATAGGAAAGCTTTTGGGAGCATCCCACTGCGCCTGCACTGCTGTCTTCCCGCCTTTCCAACTCTTCCTCCTCAGTTGGGTTTGTAGCTGAGATAAAAGGAGAGAGAGAGAGAGATACAACTCCTAGGGGAGGAGGGTTGGTTGTGAAGACTCAATTCCTGCTGTTCCTGGAGATGACCTGTTACAGGTGAGTAACTACGCTATCTCCAGGAACAAACAGGAATGTAGTCTTCGCATATGGGACTCCTTAGCTTGGAGATGCCAGGGAGATGACCCGGGAGAGAGCAGTGAAACACAGGCTGAAGTGGGTCATGCTTGCTCCCAAGGATCTCTGGTATCGAAAACCGGGATGGGAGGTAGGAGTTGTACTAAGTCTGAAAGAGATGCTGGAGAACAGCCTGGCCGAACAAGGCATCCCGATGGGAGTCCTTGTCCAAGCAATAGTGGGCCTCAAAGGTGTGGACAGAGGACCAGGTTGCTGCTTTGCAGATTTCATCAATCGTCACCGAGCGTAGGTTTGCCATAGAGGTGGCCATTGCTCGCACATTATATGCTGTGACATGACCTTCAAGAGAAAGTCCTTTATTCTCATAGGTAAAAGATAAAGTCTACAATCCACTTGGAGAGTGTTCTCTTGGAAAATGGTAGACCCAGGTGACTGTAAGCAAACGCAACAAAACGCTGTGAAGCCTTTCTGTGGTGCCTAGTTCTTTGAAGATAAAAGGCCAAAGCATGCTTAAAATCAAGAGTATGTAGATTCCCTTCTGCACTAGAGGCATGAGGCCTAGGGAAGAAGACAGGAAGGTAAAATGACTGGTTCAAATGAAAAGGCGAAACTACCTTTGGCATAAAGTGAGGACGAGTCCTAAGGACTACCTTATTGTGGTGGAACCATGTATAAGGGGGAGGGGGGGGGGGGGTCAGCCACTAAAGCTTGGAGCTCACTGATGCGTCTTGCAGAAATGAGAACAATTAGGAAGATGACTTTCCAAGAAAGAAACTTCAGGGATGTAGTGGCTAGGGGTTCGAAGGGCGGCTTCATCAGCTGTCCAAGGACAAGATTGAGATCCCATGCCACAGGTGGTGGCTTGATGGGAGGCTTAGTTAAGAGCAGACCTCTCATAAAGCACACTACAAGTGGCTGAGAGGAGATAGGTTGTCCATCAAAGGGTATGTGAAAAGCCGCAATGGCACTGAGGTGAACTCTTGCTGAATTAGTTTTAAGTCCAGAGGATGAAAGGTGGAGGAGGTACTCAAGTAACGCCTCTACTGGATTGGAATAAGGATTAAGTTCCTTCTTTGAACACCAGATTGAGAACCTTCTCCATTTAAAAGTGTAAGCATGTCTTTTGGAAGGTTTCCTCGAGGCCAGAAGGATATCTTTAACCTGTTGAGAGAGGTTGATATCCTGGAGTTCTAAGCTCTCAGCAGTCATGCCTTCAGGTGCAAAAACTGAGGGTTCGGGTGCAGAAGAATCCCATTCTCCTGGGATAAAAGAGCTAGAGCACAACCCAAAACTCTAAGAGGTTTGGCTTGAGAGAGACGCAGAAGCAGTGGATACCACATCTGTCGTGGCCAGCGTGGGACTATGAGGATCATATAGCCCCCGTCTCTCTGAAGCTTGAATAGAGTTTTGGGAATGAGTGGAATGGGTGGGTAGGCATATAGGAAGTCCTGACCCCAGTGGAGGTGGAAAGCATCCATTGCCTGACTGTTTTGAGCAGGAATTCTAGAACGGAAGCGGGGAGGTTTGGCATTCTGAGGACTTGCAAACAGATCTATATCTTGGGTTCCCCAGATTTGAAAGAGTCAAGCAATTTGCTCTGAATGGAGAGACCATTCGTGTGGCAGTAGTACTCGACTGAATTTGCCTGCCAGGAGATTCTGCTTGCCAGGGAGATACACTGCTAGTAGGTGGATCTGAAGGTGTATGGCAAAGGACCTATAGGTGTAGAGCTTCATTGTACAACGCCTGAGAAATATGTTCCACCCTGCTTGTTCACATAGAACATGTCTACCTGATTGTCCGTCTGAACAAGCATAGGGAACCACATGTACAGTGGAAGTCATATGACCGAGCAACTGAAGCATTTCTCGAGCAGTTAGGGAAGTCTTCATAGCCGTTTGAGAAGCTAGTTGAACTATTCGAGCACAGCGTACCTGTGGCAGAAAAGCCCTTGACTGCTGCGTGTCTAGAAAAGCCCCTATGAACTCTAAGGTTTGAGAAGGGGCGAGTTGGGATTTTGGAAGGTTTATTACAAACCCCAAATGTTGAAGAATCTGCATTGTGTAGGAGAGAGAAGAGCTGGCCTCTGGAGCTGACGAGGCTTGGGTGAGCCAGTCGTCTAAGTAGGGGAAGACAAATATCCCTAGAGTTCTTAGAAATGCTGCTACTACTGCCATGCATTTTGTGAAGACTCTTGGGCAGAAGCCAGGCCAAACGGTAGAAACCTGTACTGGTAATGTCTTCCCTGAAAGAGGAATCAAAAAAACCTCCTGTGATCTTTGTGGATAAGGATATGTGTATATGTATCCTTTGGGTCTAGAGAATATAGCAAATCCGGACTCTGGGTGTAAGGGAGAAGTGTTCCGAGAGAGATCATTCTGAATTTCTCTCGGAGCAGATACTTGTTTAATTCTCGGAGGTCCAGAATGGGCCTGTATCCTCCTGTTTTCTTTGGTATAAGGAAGTAGGGGGAAAGTAGAAGTCCAGGCCTTGTTGGGAAAGTGGCACTTCCTCTATCGCACCCTGAGCGAGAAGGGTGGTAACCTCCTGGCACAAGAGTGGTAAGAGGGGGCCGAGAGCTGAACTCTTGGAGTGGAGGGAGGGGGCATACTTTGGAAGTGAAGTTTGTACCCCTCTGTCACTATGGAGACAGTCCAATGTTGTGATGTTATCTGGTGCCATCTTTTGGCAAAGAAACACAGTCTGCCTGGGATGTTGACTGGCTCTGGAATTTCCAGGGGTAGGATAGAAAGTTCTCTAGTAGGAAGTCAAAGACCTTGCGGAGGCTGGGTCTGCTGAGCTGGTTGAGCTCTGGGGGCCTGAGCCTTACTTTGTTGCTTTGGTTGTGACTGTCCCTTCTGGGAAGCATGGACTGGACAGTGGACAGCAGAGTGTAAGAAGGATAAAACGTCTTTTTCTTGTTGAAAAAGGGCTTCTTAACCGTCTTTTTCTTAGCTGGGTTGGCAGTGGTCCTAGAGAGCCTGTTTAGGGTGGTATTCTCGGACTCAAGCTGAGAAGCTTTGTCTTGACAATCCTTGCCAGAGGTTTTCTCCCGTGCAAGAAATATTCCCCAGCTTATCTTGCACCCACTGCTCTAAATCAGATGCTTGTACCAAGCAATCCGATGTGCACCAATGGAAATAGCAGAAATCCTGATAATACACTAGAAACAATCAAAGGTTGCCCTGTTCATGAACTTGGAATCATTCTGGGCATGTTTAACAAGTGTCAGGAAATCAGCCCTCTTGCCATCTGGGAGAAGAGGAGCCATGAGCTCTAAATCTTTAATCACCTCCCGAAAAAACATACCCATGTAGAGTATGTATGAACTTATTCTGGCCGACAACATGGAGGCCTGAAAACATTGACGGCCCGTAGGATTAGATAAATGTGCCTTAGCACTTTTAATTTGATGCATTGCCAATTACACAACCATGGAATGGCGCGGTAACTGCGTCTTCTGGAAACCGGGACACTGCGGTACCCGGTACATGGTATTGAGTCTTCGAAAATGTGGAGACACCGTTAAAGATGTTTCCCACATCTTAAGCATGAGGTCATGCAATATCCGATGAATGGGTAAGGTAGCGGTCTCCTTAGGGGCTGCTGGATACTGAAGAATTTCATGTTCTTCAGCTCTCGGTGCCTTGTCAGAGGTCACCATAATAGAGAGGCCCCAAGCCACATCCCGTATAAAGTCTTGAAAAGACATGTCCTCCAGAGGAGACATCTGGCATTGTGAGGAAGGATCTTCTGGAAGAGCCTCTCCGGTATCAATTGATTCATCAGAAGAATCGGAAGACTCGAAGTATCGATGGGCTGGGTGCCTCGGTACCGGATCCTCGATGCCAGACACTGACTCCAGGGCCGGCATGCGTGTTAGCGTGGAGAGCAGTGCAATGGTTGATGTCGATACCTCCGGTACCGATGGCTGCGGAACCGATTGCAGAGGCTTTAGTGGTACCGAAGCCACCAGCAATGCCACAAGACTCCGTCCAATGGCTAGGATACATTGATCCATGGAGCCAGCCGATGCCTGGGTATCGGTACCCGAACAGTGGGCCACGACCCCAGAACATGGCACAAAGAGCTCTCCAGAGGTGGACGCCTTGGGAACATCTTGGGACCCCGATAATGCTTTGGAAGCAAGGACCTCCCGCCGGGGCTATTTGGCTGGTGTATTCTCCTCTAGGGCAATGCTTAAAGCATCTCGATGCTTAGAAGGAAGTCTACCCTTTGAGGACCGACCAGTCTTCGAAGAAGACTTGGGTTTGGTTACCTGAGGTTCATGGGAGGAAGATGAAGCCCTGGATGACGTCAATGCAATGGATATTGCATCCGAGGCAAAGAGGGTGCCGAGTTTCGCAGCTCTGTTCTGCAGGCCCCTCTTTGTCATCTTTCTGCAAAGGAGGCATTCCGATGGTGAATGGTCCGGTCCCATACATTTAAGACACCAGTCATGGGTGTCGGTAGCAGAAATGGTACTGCTACATTTGGAACACTTTTTGAAACCACTTGTTGGTTTCTCCATTTTGAGGAACAAAGGGGCCTAAGGCCCAAAATGGCGCCTAAGCAACTAGAGGGAAAATACCCTCCAAGAAAACTTTTTTTTGAAAAAGAAAATAGAAGAAAGAGACACCGATGATACCGGTGCTAGCGTCAACGGGAAGGCAGACGCAACCACAAAAGAAGAATATTTTCTGCGGTGACAGGAATTGCTCCCTGTCAGCTCCGTGGAAAATGAAAAACTGAGGGAGAGTTGGAAAGGCAGCAGCACAGGTGCAGTGGGATGCTCCCAAAACCTTTCCTTTAGGACACTGGGGAGCGTTCCCGCGCGGGCTCCGCCGGTGCCAACGTCACCCATATGTGAAGACTACATTCCTGCTTGTTCCTGGAGATATAAATTTATAATTTTTAAGGAAAGGCTGAAAATGGTGAAATTAGACTTACCTGCTAATTGTTGTTCCTGGAGTGTAGACAGTCTAGTCCCGGACCTCTGGGTTCCCTATCTCATCCAGCAGCTTGGAGACTGAGGAACTCCTCCTTTTTATGATATCACCAGTATATCTTCCTTGAATCCGCCTCCAATCCTCAGTAATCTATTGACAAAGCAGACTCACCAGAGATAAAAGTAAGCCTTTCATCAAATTAAGAAACACTGAACTGTCAAAACACCCAGCTTGGGAAACCCCACTGGAACAGAACACTAATCTAACGTGGCTTTAAGCTAAGCAGGCTACACCCTCCGCCACCCACGAGGGAACAACCCCTGACCAAATTGAAAATTAGCGAAAATTCCCCCTTTTTGCCCTCGCTCTTTTTTTTTTTTTCTTTCAGATACTCTGATCCCCCCAAAGTTATTTATTTATTTATTTACATTCTCTTATATACCGCGCTATTCTGCATCAGTGCGGTTTACATTGAACAAACTGAAGTTAGGCTAGGCATCAGAACGTCCTCTTACCTGTAAAGGCTCTCTGGCTCGCAGACCACTCTATAGCGAAAAAGACCCCTGGGTGGGACACGGGACTAGACTGTCTACACTCCAGGAACAACAATTAGCAGGTAAGTCTAATTTCACCTTCCTGATCGTGCTAGCCAGTCTAGTCCCGGACCTCTGGGTCTGTACCAGAGCAGTGAAAAGCTCTTCAAGCATGGGAGGGACCTGGAAGACCAGCCTGTAGAACTGCTGACCCAAAACAGGTTTCTTCCGCCCTCTGTACCTCCAGGCGATAATGCCTCACAAAGGAATTCAAGGAGGACCAAATTGCTGCCTTGCAAATCTCCGCCGGCGGAACCAAACGCGCCTCCGCCCAGGAGGAAGCCTGCGCTCTCGTAGAATGTGCCCGAAGCCCCTCCGGCACAGCCTTCCCTTTCAAAATGTAAGCCGATGCAATGGCCTCTTTGATCCACCTAGCAATGGACCATTTGGACGCCGATTCCCCCTTTTGCGGACCCGCGAAAAGGACAGAGAGTCTGTCCGACTTGCGGAAACTGACCGTCCGCCGCAGATATTTCTTCAGCGCCCTACGGGCATCTAATAGATGCAACTGCCTAGAGACCAACGCCCTATCTTCCTGAACAAACACCGGCAGGGAAATTTCCTGATTCACGTGAAACGGCGAAACCACTTTAGGCAGAAACCCTGGAACAGTTCTTAACACCACCTTTGACTCAAAGAACGTCAGATAGGGCTCCCTGCAGGAAAGCGCTTGCAATTCGGAAACTCTTCTCGCCAAACATATGGCCAACAAAAACACCACCTTGATAGTAAGATCTTTGAGCAAAGCCCGAGACAACAGTTCAAAGGGCTCGCGCTCCAACGCGTCTAACACGAACGGCAGGTTCCACTTAGGGAAGATCGGACTAGCAGGAGGCCGCGCTAGCGATACCGCCTGGAAAAAGCGCTTAATGTCCGATCGGACTAGCAGGAGGCCGTGCTAGCGATACCGGCCGGAAAAAGCGCTTAATGTCACACTGACTTCCCAGCGCTAGCCCTCCTACCTTACCTCTGTAACATGACAACGCTGCCACCTGCACGCGGAGCGACGCCGCCGCCAACCCTTTAGCAAAACCGTCCTGCAGGAAGTCCAAAATCTGAGGGATGGTGGACTTTAACGCCTCACAGTTCTTGTTCGCGCACCAGGCCTCAAAGACCCTCCAAACACGTACGTAGGCCAGCGAAGTGGAGCGCTTCTGGGCTCTCAACAGAGTAGACACCACTGCTGCCGAATAGCCCCTAGATTTCAACCTCGCCCTTTCAAGAGCCAAGCCGTAAGCGAGAACCGATCCACGTGAGGCATGAAGAGAGGCCCCTGCGACAGCAGATCCGGGCGAGGTGGAAGCCGCCAAGGCCTTGCCACCAATAATCTCACCAGGTCCCCGTACCAGGGCCTGCGGGGCCAGTCGGGGGCTATCATAATTATCTGCCCGTTGAAACTTTCTACGCGCTGCAGGACTCTTCCTATCAGTACCCACGGGGGAAACACATACAGTAGCTGCCCCACCGGCCACTCCTGAACGAGAGCGTCCAAGCCTTCCGACATCCTTTCTCTTCTCCTGCTGAAAAACAGGCTGGCCTTTGTCGAGGCGAAGGTCGCCATGAGATCCATGACCGGTACGCCCCACCGGCGCACCACCATCTCGAAGACCTCTGGATGGAGAACCCATTCTCCTGGGTCCACTCTCACTCGACTGAGAAAATCGGCCTGCACATTGTCCACTCCCGCTATTTTTATTTATTTATTTATTTATTTATTTCTCTTATATACCGCGCTATTTGACATCAGTGCGGTTTACATGGAACATTATATTGAACATTACATTGAACAGGGCATTATAACTTGGAAATAACTATTTTACAGGGAACATGGGCAATGGAGGGTTAAGTGGCTTGCCCAAGACCACAAGGAGCACCTGTGGGACTAGAAACCCCAGTCCTTCCGGCCCAAGGTTGCTGTCCTCTAGTGGGATTTGAACCCCCGACCTTCCGGCCTGAAGTACATTGCCCCAACCACTAGGCCACTCCTCCACTCCACAGCTATATGTGCTGCCGACAGATCCAGAAGATTCACTTCCGCCCAAGCGCACAGGGCTTCGGCTTCCGATTCCAGCGCAGCGCTGCAGGTTCCTCCTTGTCGGTTGACATACGCTACCGCTGTGGCGTTGTTGGAGAATACTCGAACTGCCTGGCCGGCAACTAAGCTTTGAAAGCTCTGCAACGCCAGGGATACTGCTCTCAACTCTAACCGGTTGATGGACCATGTCTGCTCCTGCGCGCCCCAGCTCCCCTGAGCGAAGCTGCCCTGACAATGCGCTCCCCAGCCCAGCAGACTGGCGTCTGTCATCAGCGACACCCAGTCCGGAGCGTCCAGGGCCTTCCCGCTCTCCAATGAATCGGGACGTAACCACCACTGAAGGGACTGACGGACTTCCGATGGGCAGCGCAACTTCCAAGAGAAGGGGTCCTGCTGGTGCGACCAGCGGCGGAGCAATGCCCTCTGCAACGGCCGCATGTGGGCCTTTGCCCACTGCACTGTCTCTATGGAGGCTGCCATCGTGCCTAACACTTGAAGATAATGCCATGCTGAGGGTGTCTTGCGCCGGAGAAACTGGCCTATTAACTTCCGAAGGGCCTGCGCTCGCTCCACCGTGAGGAATACCCTTCCAGCCCCCGTGTCGAAGCGAGTTCCTAGATATTATAAATTCTGTGAGAGAACCAGTCGGCTCTTTGAGAGGTTGACTACCCAACCGAGCTCCTCCAGAAAAGCCACCACGCGGGCAGTAGCTGTCTCGCTCTCGGAGTGGGACTTCGCCCGGATCAGCCAATCATCCAAATAAGGATGCACCAAGATTCCCTCCTTTCTGAGCGCCGCCGCCGCCACCACCACCATGACCTTGGTGAAGGTGCGCAGCGCCGTCGCTAAGCCGAAGGGCAACGCACGGAACTGAAAGTGCCCGAAGGGAACTGCGAATCTGAGAAACTTGCAATGTTCTGGCCTTATGGGAACGTGGAGGTAAGCCTCGGACAGATCCAGATATGTAAGAAACTCCCCTTTCCGCACAGCCACTATGACCGACCGCAGAGTCTCCATATGGAAATGTGACACCCGCAGGCAACGATTCACTCCTTTGAGGTCCAGAATAGGACGGACGCCGCCGTCCTTTTTTGGCACCACAAAATAAATGGAGTATCGACCGGACCTGCGTTGACTGGGCGGGACGGGCACTATTGCTCTGAGCTGTAGCAGCCTTCGGACTGTCTCCCGCAAAGCCTCGCACGTGGCTATTGACTTGCCGGGGGACTGCACGAAGGCCTCTCGAACCGGTCTCAAAAATTCCAGTGCGTAGCCCTCTCGAATGACCTCTAGCACCCACTGATCTGAAGTTACGCGGACCCAGGCAGCATAAAACTCTTGCAACCACCCCCCTACCGGCAGCAAGGGTGCCCGGGTCCCCCTTATCTCATTGCTTTTTGTTAGCGAAGGAAAAGGAAGGGCCGAAACCCCGTTCCGCACTTCGAAACCCTCGGAAGGCTTGGTTCCTATTAGGGAAGCGCCCTCTCTGACTTGTACGGAACCTCTGGAACCAAGACCGGCGAAAATTGCGTTGCTGCCCCCTACTAGGCTGAAAAGCTCGGCTTGCCTTGGGCTTGTCCTCTGGCAACTTACCACCTTTAGATTCTCCCAAGTCCTTAACCAGCTTTTCCAGGTCTTCCCCGAACAGCAAACGGCCCTTAAAGGGAAGCTTACTCAACCGAGCCTTGGAAGAACTATCCGCTGCCCAGTTGCGGAGCCACAAGTACCGTCGTGCTGCCACTGCTGACGCCATGCTCTTTGACAGCCCACGCATAAGATCATAATGAATGTCCGCTAAGTAGGCCGCGCCAGACTCCAATTTAGCCCCCTCGCTAGAGTCTGAGCCATCCGGGCTAGACTGTACGCGTTGCGACCAGCGAAGGCAGGCTCTAGCAACCCAAGCCCCGCAAATAGCTGCCTGGAGTGCCAGGGCATTCACATAAAACACCTGACATAGTAACATATCCAGCTTTCTGTCCTGGGTGTCCTTAAGGGCCGCACTGCCTTCCACAGGTATGGTAGTTTTCTTGGTGACAGCCGACACTGCCGCGTCAATTCTTGGTGATTTAAACACCTCCTTATCCTGCTCTAATAAGGGGTACAGCCGACCCATCACTCTGGCCCCTCTAAGGGGAGCCTCAGGAACGTTCCACTCTTCTTGAATCATTTCCCGAAACACCCTATGCACCGGGAATGCCCGTTGATTCCTCCTGAAAACCTGCAACAAGGGATCTTCCAGCGAGTCTTCTTCTGTCGTCCCTGGTGCAGGCATATTTAGGACCTTTAACGCCTCAGCTATCAGTGCGGGAAGCTCCTCTCTCTGGAAGACGCGCACCACTCTAGCCTGATCTTCCTTCTCTGAAAGCTCCCCTTCTTCCAGCTCCTCATCAACCTCCAAACCGTGGTCCTCATCGTCGGACAATAGGCCCTCTGAGGCTACAGACGTCGCTCCAGTTACCCCCTCCAGGCAAGGTCTCTTTGCCCCTCGGGCAAGGTCGTCTGTCTGTGAGGTCGGAGCGGGTCTCTTCAGCCTGCCCGAGATCTCAGAGCCTGGCCGCTGCTGATCTCTACCAAACACTGTACGTTGCAAGAGGGTAACAAAATCCTGAGAAAAAATAGCCGCTAGCTCCTTAGGGAATGGAGCCTGAGGGAGAAGAGTGTCCGGCGCCGAAGATGGCCCAGGCACTGGCTCCACCTGAGACTCCTCCGAAAGCAATGCCACCGAACTCTCCTTCTCGGCCTCTGGCCCAGCCCCTTTTCCGTTCCTGGGCTGTTCCATCAATGCTGCCTCCCTCACACAGGACTTGCAGACACCTGAATCAGAGCCTCTCTTCAAGCCACAGACTAGACAGAGTGGCCTAGAGGGCATGGTAAACTAGGTTAAAGCGAACTCTTTCAGCCCAGACAGGCTGCAGTCCTGAAAGCCTCCCCCAACAGCTTTCAAAGCACTACCAGCCTAACAGAAAAAACGGCAGCGAACCGTCCTGTATATGTTTTTTTTTTTTTTTACCGAACAGATGCTCAGGAAAGCTCTAGTGGCCAAAACCCTGTGCAGAAAAACACATAACGAGGTTCTGGCTATCGTTGACAATCGAAACTGACTGCCCAAGCCAGCCGTGTTAACACGCGGTCACGCCACGCAGCTAGGCCCGCCGCCGGTGCCTTCGCGCCAAAACGCGCTGCACACACTCCCGCTTTAAAATGATGTCGCCTTACCTCAAACCGCACCGCAACAAGCACTCTGCACTGTGCTCCCAGAGTAGTTTGTCAGCGGCTCCGGAGATCTTCCAAAAGCAAACAGCCTCGCTACTGGATCACTCTGTCCCGCTCAGAATGAAACGGAACGGGCCGAGCCAGCCAGCGCTCGAACAGGCAGACCTCTGTGTGGCGCTGGCTTGGCTCTCCTCCGGCTCTCACCCCCTCAAAAAATGTAGTGTTAGCACCGCAACAAGTGCCTGCCGATCCGGGTCCCCCTTAGGAATCAGCCACTGTTTCAGTCAGAGGCAAAGGCTGCCGCGGGAGAGGGAGGAGGGGGGGGGGGGTGAGGAAGAAGCCTGCAGCCAACTTAAAGGCACAGCACCCCCAAGATAAGCTGCCTTCTTAAACGTGTTCCAAAAGTTATCTATAAGCCTAATCCCTATCTAACACAAACTTAATTGTTTCTCTAGTGAGCCCGGTCCTCTGGGCTCTATTCCATCCAGCTGCTTGGATACTGAGGTAACTGAGGATTGGAGGCGGATTCAAGGAAGATATACTGGTGACATCATAAAAAGGAGGAGTTTCTCAGTCTCCAAGCTGCTGGATGAGATAGGGAACCCAGAGGTCCGGGACTAGACTGGCTAGCACGATCAGGAACTATGTGTTTGCATTATTTTATTTGCTGAACCTTTCTGCATACATAGACAAACATTAAAGCCCATGAATTGAAACCAGGGCTGTGCACTACTCAAACAAAAGGAAAAAAGTATCCGACTAACTTTCACCCTATTCCATTTAAGATCATCTGATTTCTATAAAAGAATCTCATGTTCAGGTTACTGATATGTGAAAACACTAACCACTTCCTCCATTGCTCTTACAGTCAATAATTTAATAGAGTGGATGCTAGTGCTGCCCCAAAACACCTTTTTCTCCTGAAAATAACTCATTTGCCCTTTTCATAAATGTTCTTTTGGGAAGGGAGGGATACCGAGGAGGGCTAGTAGTTTCTGCCTGCTGCTGTGGTCTTCCAGATCCATTGCAATGAAGGTTGGGTTTAGGCAACATGATCTTTCATCCTCAACTATCTGCTAATATTCCCCTATTTCTTTTATAACCCCTCCCAAATTATTACACTGACAGGCCTTGGTCAGGGGCTATACAGTACTGCTTCTTCCAGAACCCTGCAATGAGTTCTAAATCCTGCCACTAGATGTTACCATTGCACAATGAGTGGGACTCCCTCCTTCCAGGGGCCGTGAACAGTGCTTCCCAACATTCCCAGTCCTGCCCAGCCCAGACAGCAAAAGATCTGATCTGGGAATCAAATCCAAGCTCCACAAAAACTTTTATTTTTTCTTAGATACTAGAGTCTTGGAGAATCCCATTAACATAAAAGATATGATGCAGTTATTAACTTACCTTCAGAAAACATAAATCGAATTTCTCTTTCAGCTGAAGCAAAAGTGGAACTGCCGTGAACTGCATTCCTGAGGTCATCAGTCCCATAGATTGCTCGTAAACTTAAAGCAATAATTTTGAATTTAGTCAAACAGAGTAAATAACAGCAGAAAAGTACCATGTGGTCAATTCAGTCTGTCCAAACTGCCAAGGATACATCCCAAATATCAACCACAAAGTGTAGTTACTCCCTGTAACGGGTGTTCTCTGAAAACAGCAGGAATCAGTACTCACATATGGGTGACATCGATGCCAACGGAGCCCTGCGAAGAAGCTTCTCCCAAGCTTTCAAAAAAGTCTTTGGGAGATGCACCACACATACGCGGTCCCCTTCCCACCAAAGGGTGCCATCTTGCCTCAGTCAAATGACATAGCTAAAGACGGCAAAAATGATAAAGAAGCAACTCCACAGGGAGGAGAGAGGGTTGTGAGGACTGATTCCTGCTGTCCTCAGGGGAATACCTGTTACAGGTAAGTAACTATGCTTTCTCTGGGAACAAGCAGGAAGTCAGTCCTCCCATATGGGACTCCCTAGCTACAGGCTACCGAAAACCTGTAGAAATGCCACAGGTGAGTCGTGAGCAACAGTGAGTCTTAAGGAAATAGACTCTCAAGAGACCCAAGTGTCCAGTGAGAACCAGCACTCTGCCTGAAAACAGAAGGGTCAGAGGGCCGAGTTGCCTACACCCCGAAGAGATGATGGAGTATGGCCTGGCTGAAGGTGATGTCCTATTGAGGCTCCCTCTCCAGGCAGTAATGAGCTGCGAAGGTATGGACTGAAGACCAGGTGGCAGCCCAGCAGAGGGACAGAACACAGACTTCCCACAGACACTGCCATAGTCCCGACGCTGTGCGCCATGACCCAGCACTCCAGCGAGAGCCCCGCCTGCTTATAGGCGAGAGCAATGCAGTCCGCCACCCAAGGAGACAAGTTTGCTTGGTCACCACTTGCACCAGTCGACTGAGGTCATAGGAGACGATAAGCTGGGAGGCTTTGCGGTGGCCCTGAGTGTGTTGAAGGCAGAAGGACAGGGCTCCTCTTGAAATCCAAGGTATGCTGAATGATCTCAACCTGGTTGGCATGAGGCCGCGGAAAGAAGATGGGGAGCACCACCTCCTGATTGAAGTGGAATGTGGACACCACCTTAGGAAGAAACTTGGGGTGCATACAAAGCACTACCCTGTTTTTATAGAACCTTGTGTAAGGTGGATCCGCCACTGGTGCCTCAAGCTCACTAGCAGATGTGAGTGCCACCAAGAAGATGACCTTCCATGAGAGGCAACACAGGTGGCAGGTAGCCAGGGGCTTGAATGGTGACCCGGTGAGCTTGGATAGCACCACATTTGAAATCCCATTCCGTCGCTGGAGGGCGGATGGGGGACTTGGATAGCAGGAGGCCCTGCAACAAGCGGATCATGAGAGACTGGATAGGAGAGGCTTGCCCTCAATAAGGTGGTGATGCACCACTAAGGCACTCAGGTGCACCCTGACTGAGTTGGACTTCAGTCCTGCCTGCGACAGATGGAGCAAATATTGCAGTACAAGCTGCACAGAGCATGAGAACATGTTGCCGTTCTGCGCACCACACAGAGAATCTGCACCATTTAAAGGCGTAGGACAATCTCGTGGAGACCCTACGGGAGGCCAGGAGGATCTCCTCTACCTCCCCGAGATAGTGAAAGGGGTCAAGGCTACTCTTTCAGCAGCCAAGCTGTTAGCGACAGGGACCCCAGATTGGGCTGTAGGAGGGAACCCTCCTCTTGCAATAGTAGCCCCGGGTACTCCCCAGGGGGACTGGGGTCGCTGTGGACAAGCGGAGGAGCAGCAGGAACCACAGTTGCCTGGGCCACCGGGGGGGGGCAATTAATATCAGCAATACCCCATAATGCTGAGCCTTGAACAGGGTCTTGACTATCAGTGCCATGGGCGGGAAGGCGTAGAGCAGTCCCTCCATCCATGGAATGAGGAATGCATCCAACATCCGTGAGGGGTGCGGTTGGCGAGAGTAGAATCAGGGCAGCTGAGTGTTGGTCAGACTCGAAAAGGTCTATTAGGGGGACTCCCCAGAGCTGGAAGAGCCGAGAGGCCACCCTGGGGTCCGATCGCCACTTGTGAGGCTGGAGGATCCTGCTCAGCTCATCTGCTAGGGCATTGAGCTCACCCGGCAGATAAACTGCCCGCAGGAGCATCCCATTGTGGAGCGCAAAAGAGCAGAGAGCCACCACCTCTTGACAGAGGGCATAGGACCCTGTGCCTCCCTGCTTGTTCACATAGAACATCGCCACCTGATTGTCCATTTGGACCAGCACTGACTGGTGCTGCAGGCAGTGGCAGAAGGCTTAGAGGGCTAGTAATATGGCCTGAAGATCCAGCAGGTTGATCTGGAGCTGGCTCTCTGACTGTGACCAGCTGCCCTGGGTGCAAATATCTTTGTAATGAGCCCCCCAGCCCAACCAGGAGGCATCTGTAGAGAATCCTCTGGGGATCGGGGGCCTGGAAGGGCATCCCTGCCTGGAGGTGCTACATTACCTGCCACCAGCTGAGGGAGTCCGGTGGCCTGGGTCCACTGGGAGCGGAAACACCATTGGGCCGCCCTAATGTGGAGGCAGGCATCCAGGGTGACATGGACCGTGGATGCCATGTGGCCCAGCAGGCATAGCAGGGGGTGAACAGACACAGTGAGTCGGCATTGCACATCTGCGGCCAGTGCCCTGAGGCGGTAGGCCCTGTCCTAGGGTAGGAAAGCTCTGGCCTGAAGGGTGTGTAGCTGGGCTCCTATGAACTCCAGACACTGTGTTGGGAGGAGATGGGACTTGGAGTGGTTTATGATAAACCCAAGGTGTTGTAGGACGCAGATGGTGTGGGCCATGGCCTGCTGCACCTCTGCAGCTGAGTCTCCTCTGCCGAGCTAGTCATCTAGGCAGGGGAAAACAAAGGCTCCTTGAAGACAAAGGTGAGCCGCAACCACTGCTAAGCACTTGGTGAAGACCCTTGGGGCAGAGGCCAGGCCAAAGGTAGCACCCTTGATAGTTGCCGCCTCACACCACATACATTGCCTGTGGTTGGGATGGATGAGGATGTGTGTGTACGCATCCTTTAAGTCCAAGAAGCATAGTCAATCTCCCTGCTGGAGGTAAGTCAGCAACGTCCCATGGGAGAGCATCTTGAACTTCTCTCTCACCAGGAACCTATTCAGGTCCCACAGGTTCATGATGGGCCTTAGGTCCCCTGTTCGTTTTGATACAAAGAAGTACCGGGAGTAGAATCCCTTGCCCCAGAGGTGTGGGGGTACGTGTTCCACTGCCTTCTCCTTGAGAAGCCTGCAAGTACCTGCAATAACAGGGTCTGGTGGAGGGAGTCCTGGAGAGCTCTCCCAAGGAGGAAGGAAGGGAGAGTCTGCTCCAGGTGGAGGAGGTAACCTTCCCTGAACACCTGTAGTGCCCAAGTGTCAGTGGTGATGGCTGGCCACCGGTGGGCAAACAAGATCAGATGACCCCTTATGGGCTTCTGGTCTCCTGTGGGTGGAGAGGCTATGCCCAAGGAGTCAAAAACTCCCAGCAGGCTGTGCCGGAGCCAGTGCCTGGGCTTTGGGAGACTTTTGCCCTTGTCTTTTGGCCTGCTGACCCTGCTGGGGAGGCCTGATACTGAGGGTAGTTTCCATAAGCTCTTCCCTTCGAGTATGGGGGCTTTTTACTCAGGGCCTTCCGTCAAGGAAGGGTAGAGGTCTTCTTAGAGAGCCTAGACCTCATCAGAACTCCAACTCCAACTCTGCAGCCTTATCAGTCATGGGTTTGCCAAAGAGATTCTCTCTTTGGCAGGGGACATCGACCAATTTGTCCTGAACCCATTGCTCCAAGTCAGAAGACTGTTGCCAAGCCTGGCGTCAGGCACCAATGCACGCTACGGCTACTCTAGCTGCTAACTTGAAGTCGTCATAGGCTGCTTGATTCATGAACTTGGAGCAGGCTCTGAAACCACTGGAGGAGTTCCTCTGAGAGACCAGCCGAGAAACTGGCGAATTCCTTTGCCAGGTCCCTCAAGTACATGCCCATGTACAGCTGGTATGCCTAGATTCGGCCAATGAGCATCGAGCCCTGGTAGCACTTTCTGCCCAGGGCACCCAGGGTGCAGGCCTCCCTACACAGGGGCACCAAGGAGTGCATCTTCTGGCTTTTGAGCTAATGCATGGCAGACTCCACCACCATGGCATTATGCAGCAGTTGTGCTTTCTGGAAGCCCAGGCTCCGGTGGACCAGATACATCGAGTCCAGCCATCTGCTCACGTTTCCCACATATGAAGGAGCAGCCATTCCAGGATCAGGGGGATGGGCACTGTAAGTTCCTCCTTCGGAGGGGCCTTGTACTGGAGGATCTCGAGATACTCTGTGTGAGGGTCCTCCTCCGACTCGGTGTTAAACGATAGCACCTTCAATATGTTTTACATGAAATCTAGGAAGGCCATATCCTCAGGTGGGGACTGGCGCAGAGTCTCGGAGGGAGATGGGTCTGAGGGCATGTCGCAGTGGCGACAGGTGTCCGGCGATTCCTCATCCTTGGTCTCCCAGTCCGACTCGTAGTCAGTGGATGAGTCGAGGCCAGGCCGGGGTATGAGGTCGGGTCCCAAGCCAGACTGTCCACGCCCCTCAGAGGGTCTGCGGGTGGAGACTGCGGGGAAGATCTCAATTGGGACTGGGATCGAGACTGATGTCGAGGATTGACTCGAGGCCAATGGTGCTCGAGGATTGGCTTGACATGCGGGGATGTCCTCAAGGTCGAGGCCCCGGTGGTCTGGGCAGATGACCCGGCTGGTCTCCAATCCAGATGGCTCCGCAGCCTTTGATGCGGGCACAGGGGATCTCGGGCCCGGAACCGGCTCTGATGAGGGGGAAGTCCTCGACCACGATGGCTTTGGGGGTCCGAGAACAATCACTGGAGGCCAATGATTCCTTGCAGTCAACCTTGATAGGCCGCTCCCGCTCTGACCCCTTGGATTCATGGCGTGGACTGCGGGACCGGGTCTTACCCGCCTTTCCCCACTAGTCCATGGACACCACCCTCAAGGATTTCTTCTTCTTTTTGTGTTCCATTTCCATGGTGCTCCTCTCGGAGGACCCCTGGCCTCGGATGAAGATGGCAGGATCACTTCAGGGCTCCGGGGTCCCAGAAGGGGGCTTGGAGGATGGTATCGTTGAAGACTCTGGGGCAGAATCTGACCTTTGGAAGATCTTGTCGTGCTGCTGTTAACGGCTCTTAGTAGACTTGAAGGACATCTTTTACAGAGTCCACAATCTAAGGGGTCATGGTCTGCCCTGAGGCAGCAGTTATGTGTGTCGGTGAGAGACATGGTCCAGGAAAACTGATCACACTTTTTGAAACCACTGGCAGAGCCCATGGGCGGAAAAAGAGCACCAAAGAGGTCAAAGACACAGGGCTCTGCCAGTAGAAAAGTTATGAAAAAAAAATGAATCGAGACACGATGCTGAGGCAAACGAGCTCGAGGGCGGGCAAGGGAACCATTACAACTGGGGAAGAAAACTTCCAAGAAAAAAAATGGATTTTTTTCCCGGGGGAATCAGAAACATGTTAGGTGAGCTCCACGGAAAAAAGGAGACAGAGGCAAGACGGCACCCTTGGGCGGGAAGGAGACCACGCATGCGTGGTGCATATCCCAAAGGCTTTCTTTGAAAGCTGGGGAGAAGCTTCCGCGCAGGGCCTCATTGGCGTCGACGTCACTCATATGTGAGGACTGACTTCCTGCTTTTTTCTGGAGAAAGTGTGGCCAATTGCAAGACTACTTCTTATTCACGACAGTCTGTTTTTGTCTTCCTCCTTTGTGCTCCTTTATCTTGAGTAAAATAGCACATGAGATCCCCATTTAGTTCCCTTGAGAACCCACCTTTCCCATGCCTATGAACAAGACTCTGTAAGCATCTGGCCTCCTACATCCCCTATGACATCTACTAGCCAACCAGGCTAGTCAACTCTCTCTCAAATCTATGTTTAAATCCGGTAGGCTAGAGTTATTGCAGTGTGCTACCATGTTAGCACATGCTGATGCCATTAAATAGGAATTACACTTACCTGGTAATTGTGGTTCCTTGAGTGACTCCAGTTTAGTCCTCAACTTCTGGGTAGTGAACCTCCTCCTGCAGCTTGGAGACTGGGCATGTCAAACTCATGACATCACTGGATACAGCCTGCTGGTCTCTCCCATCAGCCCCCAGTGAACTATTGACAAAGCAGACTCAAAGGAGCAAAAAAATCAGTAACTTTTTTTTTTTAACTTATTATATTCAAGGGCACGCAGAACATATAACCTATCTACCTACTACTCCCCTTCCAGAAGGAAAGGGACTGCTTCCTGCATGCTCTCTTTTCCGTCAAATGCCTAGCCCTAAACAATCCAGAGCAATCTATATAACAATATCATAATTTAATAATATAACAATATAGCGCAAAACAAATGGAAGCATCAAAACGACTGAACACCAGTGAAGGCCTACATCCACTTTTAACCTTGCACTTCCCCCAACAGAAAGACCACTGCTAAGACCCCATCCCCGAGCGGGAATGAGGACTAAACTGTAGTCACTCAAGGAACCACAATTACCAGGTAAGCGTAATTCCTATTTCCTTATCATTCCTCCAGTTTAGTCCTCAACCTCTGGGATGTATCAGAGCAGTAATCATTAGGAGGGACCTTTCCAGCTGGATCTCAACACCGCCTCCCTGAAAACGGCATCCTTAGCCACCAGAACATCTAGGCGGTAGTGCTTACTGAAAGTATGGAGAGACAACCAAGAGGCCTCCCTACAGATGTCTACTGGTGGAACCAAACTGTGCTCCGTCCAAGAAGACGCTTGCACTCTGGTAGAGTGAGCTCGTAAGCTCCCTGGGACTGTACGGTCCCGTAGAAGATAAGCCGACGCACTTGCTGCTCCAATCCATCCAGAAATGGACTCCTTCGCTGCCGCTTCCCTTTGCGGGGTCCTCTGAACACCCCAAAGAGAGATGACCTGCCTTGAGAAAGTTTCTGAAACCTTTAAACACTGCCACAGCGCTCTCTTGACGTTCAAACCGCGCAAGCTATGGTTCAATACGCTCCTCTCCGCCGCACCTAGCGCTGGAAGAGAGACCATTTTAGATAGGTGAACGCTGTCAGACGGCTGCCTGGGTGAGAATCCTCACACTCTTGGCAAGTGCATATTTCTATATGATTTGCAAGGTATTGTGGGCAATGTAGTTCATTCACACCAAACACAACTGCTGACAATAATTTAGTTGTGCTCTTGGGTAAAGCCAATAAGATATTTATTTATGGGGTTATTTCTCCCAACACAGACATGCTTGGTAGCACATAAATTAGGTTACTTGCTTCCAGTGTTTAACTGGGAAAACCAAAGTCAAAAATCAAAATCAGGAAAACAACCTTTAGACTTGTCAGGCAATTAGCTAATGTTTTCTTAGCATATCTCTAACAAACGAAAAGCCACAAAGAAAGAAATAACTGTTCTTGTCAGGTTAACTTCTGATTACTTCCCACATGGATTCAGAAGTGATTCTCTCCTAGCTCACAAGCAATGATGTAAGGCTTAATTGCTAACAGTTACCAGCTGAAACCCTTTAGCTGGCTGGCTTTCTACTGTGTGAGTCAAATCCTGCTTCAGGAGCTTTTCTGAATAGAATAAAGAACACGTTTATATTTCTTTGTGATGGTTGCTGAGCTTTATAACAGAAAGTTACCAACAGAGTTTGGATAGAGAGCAGTCCATGTAAACAGTATCTTCATCTGCTATTATTCCCCCTTCTTCAACAAGCATGGGATCAATATCATCAATTGGCACAGATGAATCTCTCAATGGAGCACTTTCAGGAGAATACTTATTTCCCTGCTGTCTTCCAAGGTTATAGCTAGGGCATAGATCAGTGTTCATACCTGAGCTTCCATTGCTGCTAGAGTTCCTCTCTATATAGCCTGGCCAGTATGTAGTCCAGTTCTTATGTCCAGCCTTCCAATCTAGATCCCTGGACACTGGATCTCTCTTAACATACCTTCTGGCACAGTTCCTAGGGTCCTTTCCACGTGCAGCCGTCTCCCTCACAGGTAGCCTCTGGTGATTCCTAGCTCTGCAGCACCATTCCTCTGGCTTTCCCCAGTCCAATGGTGTATGCTGGCCCTTGGAATACCTCCCAGTATACGTACTGCTTTGGACTCTTCTAGACCTCTCAAAGGCTCTTCTCCTCTTTCTTCCAGAGGGTCTCTTTCCTTCTCTGTCCGTCCGGTTTGGCTTCTGCTTCTGCTGATCCTTCAGATGAAACTGATGATCCTTCTCTGGATATCCAAGGTGATCATGAAGATGGTCATCTGTAGAATAAACTCTACTCTTATTCTGCTTGGATGAGTGCTCCTCCCTAATACAGCGCAGCTGTGCTGAATCAGGCCTTGCCCTTTGAGATGAGTGTTCCATCCTAGCACAGCACAGCTGTGCTGAATCAAGCCCTGCCCTTTGCAATGAGTGCTTGGGGATTACCTCATAGCCCTTTTGATTGAACACACATTTTCTCACTTCAGCTCCTCTCATGGCTGTTGGAAACCTGGTGCATTCTGGGACTGGTAGTCTTTTATGGGAAAATTCTGTTTTCTTATTTCTACCAGAACTGACAGGTTGTTTGTTCAGAGTCACTTCACCTTTTCTATAGCTCCTTCCTGAGCTATGATAAGCTTCCTTATCACAACGCGCAGAAACCACCTTTGGCAACAACGACGGAACCAGCCGCCAGGCCACCTTCTATCTGGAGACAGACAAAAACCAATTCCTGACAGGTCAACGCCTGCAACTCTGAAAATCGCCTCGCCGAACAGATGACCATCAAACATACTGTATTCAAGGCAAAACACTTAACCTACGCCTGTTGCAAGGGCTCCAATGGCGCGCTAGGTAACGCTCCCAAAACCAACTTGAGCTTCCCCGGTGGAATTAATATCCTACGAGAGGGCTACAGTCTGGTTAACCACCTGAGAAAGCGTACCACATCGACCTGTGCATGAGAGCCACTCCCTGTCCTTTGTCCCTATAGCAAGACAGAGCTGCTAACTGAACTCTCCAGGACCTGCCTTTACCAAACCAGTCCTGCAAAAAAAATTTAATACCAAGGGAACTGACACTGTTGTCGCGCAAGCGTGCCACCGCGAGCGCCCGTCCTCAAAGATTTATTTTATTTTATTTATTTATTTAGCTGCATTTATATCCCGCTTTTCACCGGGTCAAAGCGGTTGGGGGATACATTTAACATGAGGGGATATGAGACACATAGACTAATACTTACAGGGAACATGGGCAATGGAGGGTTAAGTGGCTTGCCCAAGACCACAAGGAGCACCTGTGGGACTAGAAACCCCAGTCCTTCCGGCCCAAGGTTGCTGTCCTCTAGTGGGATTTGAACCACCGACCTTCCGGCCTGTAGTACCTTGCCCCAACCACTAGGCCACTCCTCCCAAAGATGCGCCATATACGCACATATGCAAGGGACGTAGACCTTTTTTTTTTTTTGCGGCAAGGTGTCAAAGACTGCTGCCGAGCAACTCTTTTTCTTCAAGCTTGCCCTTTCAATGGCCACCCCATAAGCGAAAACCGATGCACCTGAGGCATTCGAAGGGAACTCCGAAGCAACAGAATCTCCAATGTCAGAAACCTCCATGGATTCCCGTCAAGCAACCGTATGAACCAGGCATACCACGGGCGCCTCGGCCAGCCCGAGGCCCCCGACCACACGTTTCCCCGAAGTGCTTCGATACGCAGAACCACTCAACCTATGAGTGCCCCCGGTGGAAAGACAGAGAAGACCGGACGACGACCACCATTGAAACAGTGCGCCGATGCTTTCCGACCTCCTTTTGCATCGTCTGCTGAAGAAGCGACCCATTTATGCAGAGTGAAACGCAGCCTTGAGGTCCATTACTGGCTGTCCCCATATGCGACCGATCTGTGCGAACACCTCCGGATGCCATTCCCATTCTCCGGCATCTACTTGGACCCAGCTGAGGAAATCCGCCATCACAATGTCCTTACCCGCAACTTGCGCCACCAAAAACGCTGGCAGCCAAAGCTCTATCTACACACACAGACCCTCTGCCACGACCTCTATGGCCACACTTCCGGTTCTGCCCTGCCGATTGATGTAGGCCACTGCCGCGGAGGTGTCGGACAGTACTTGCACCGCTCGACTTGTCACCGTAGCTTCGAACGCCTGCAATGCCCGGCATATTGCTCGCATTTCCAATCGGTTGATTGACCACTGGGTCTCCTGTGTACTCCAAGAGCCTTGCGTGAAATGATCTCCAAACGTAGCGGAGTTTAACAAGGGTTTTGGCCAAGCTCCCGGAGGAAAGGTCCATAACCTTTTATTAGAGAGAAGCTGGAAAATTATTAAAAAAAAAAAAAAAATTAATACCAACTTTCACCAATTCAAGATGTTCTACAAGGCACACAACCCAACAGAGAATCACATCTGTTGTACATGCAATGGAACCCTTAAAATATGAGCATACATGAATCCATCGCTTGCCATGATACAAGCATTGAGTAGCCTAGTTGTCTTTTTGGAAACCAGCCAGGTCCTTAAGACCTGGATTGGCTACTCTAGGAAAGAGGATACTGGACCTGAAAGAGCTTGGTCTGACCCAGTATGGTATTTCTCGTATCCTTATGAACGGAACACCTCCCCAAGGTCTCTGCCTTAGAAGTAACAGGCTGCACCTGGCCCTATGGCCCTGTGGCTAACTCACACGGAGCAGTGCGGCCTAGTGGTTGAGGCAAGTTGCCAGAGGACCAAGGGTTTGAATTCTAATCAAGACCACCAACCTTGGGCCATAAAAACTGGGGTTTCTGGTCCCACAGGTGATCCTTCTGGCCTTCGTTAAGCGACTTAACCCTCTGCCTCAGGTTCCAAGACATAAATTGTGAGCCCTTCAGGGACAAGGGAAATAGAAATACCGTAACTGACTGTATGCCACCCTGACCTGTAGGCAATCAGTATACTCAAATAAATAACTGACCGGGAATATGTGACCGTAGCAAACACTGGCAGTGGAGAGACATCAGAGCTGGTGCTGGTTCCTGGTCTTCCTTTCTCGCTCTCACAGTCCTTCTGCCAGCATTGAGAAAAGGCTGAGAATAGATTGTCCAGTGGGCTGGGGACCTTGCGTCCTGGACATCAGAGAGAAAGAGGGGCTAGGATCTGGGAGCAAAGCCCAAAGAGAAAGGGAAACTAGTGACTGTGACACTGTAGCTCCTCCGGACGGCTCACTCCACAGCAGATCCCACAACTGCATCTCCAATCCCATGTAACACCATGAGGACCTCACGCACTTTATTGTAATCGACATCCCCCCATTACTGGACAAATTACCTTAGCCTGATAATCCAGTCTGAGCAAAGAAATGCAGTCTCACTCTGCAAAGAGTGCACCCAAAAATCACGCCTAAGCAATTGTGAGAACATACAAAATGCACATCTACATATACGTGTGACCCAGCACCTGTCACCCAAACACAGTGCAGTGAGCACGCTTGAACATAGGCTGAATGCATGGAGCATACACAGAGTATTGATTTCCTCTATGAAACTCTTCCAGTGCCCTGGAGCGCTAAGCCCCAGACTGTGCTACCAAGACGTCCTTCTCTTCACCCTCAGCATGGGCCCTTTAACAAGATGGCACAGACGGGTCAGTGCCCCTGCTAAGTGCTCAAAGCCCTGCTCTGACAGCACAGGCTCTAGAAATAGATGAGAATTTCCTGGGAAGGGCATGCTAAGTGGAGCTATGAAACACACACAGCCGCCCCCCCCCCCCCCCGGCCTTCCTGCAGTCTGAGAAATAGCAGTAGGATACAACGACAACCTTGCAAGTGGAGGTCTTAGAGGCTGCTGCCTGTGTGAACCTGATGAGGAATATGATTTTGTATTTTACCCCCCCCCCAGGGATGGGGGCACTGAATACTATATGTGATTCATGAGCAGCACTGCCATCCAGTGGCCTTTAGGGCACCAGAGCCCGACAAACTATACAGAAGTTAAGAGCTTTAAATCTTGGTCATATAATCTTGATTTGCAGAACATTACAGTTGATTGTTTAGTCACTAACCCCTGAGTGCCCATGAGGTGGCCCTGTGGTTATTTCTTCCCTGACTTGCAGAGATCAATCTGATGATGGCTGCATACACACGGTCACAGAAAGACACTATTGAGTGTACCAGCTGTCCTCTGGTGGCCATAGACCATAGCACAAGCACTTCTTGGTTGACAGTTTAACTGTTGTTGTTATTATATATTTTTTTATATCCTAAGGTTTCCTAAACCTGTCCCTGTGAAACCACAGGCGATTGGGCAACTTTCACTACAGAATACATTTGCAGACTGTGAATACAAAAAACAGCTACTGTCTCAAGCACACTTCCAGCCTGTCCCTCCTTCCACCTACAAGTTAGGGCTCTGCTCTTGAATCTAAAAGCTGGCAATTTGTCTAATATCCCGGGACTTAACAGATGCTCCTCAGAGACATGATTAGGAGGGAGAGAACATGTGACATCAGAGATCAATGCCAAAACTGCTGTCCTATAAAACTAAGAATAAACTTAAAAATAAAGAGGACTGACAACAGACCCCTTAAGGCTGAGGAACCCCCCAAGCCTCAAAAAACTTACAAACAAAAGAAAGAAACACTAGACCTAAAAATCTAGCTATTCTGCCTGTCGTCTTCCTCACACAGGCAGCTCACTGCAACTCTCGCCATGCAGTCCAAATACCTAGAGAGAAAATGGCCGCCCCTTTGCCAACGAATTTTGGCGCCAAGAACAACAGCCGCTGCAAAAAGGAGGCCTCAGCAGACAGACAGAACCCGAAGGCCTTACCTGCAGGGCCGAAAGCCACGCAGCCTGCTCCTACCGCCTAGAATTCATCCGATCCTCAAGCCGCACTGCTGCGCCTGGCAGCCGCGGCGAGGACCGCTCAACCAGTTCCACAGAGTAAAATTAAAATCCCGCAGCAATGGAGAGGCTCCGTCTCACACAGCTTCACTGTGGCTGTACGGGTCCCGGAGCTCTCTCCCGTACCGTCAAGGGAGAGAGATCCGCACCGGCGAATGCCTACAGCAAGTGAAAATAACTGACAAGGAGGGAAGGCGAGAGCTGCTACTAATTTAAAGAGCCAGGCTCAAATTTAAAATTACTGTAAATATAAGGAAATTTGCTCCTAACAACTAAAGGGAACTAATACCTGATTGCCAATTAACCAAAGGTAACTGAATTAAAAGTAAAATTAAAGGTAAAAATCAAAAGTAAAATCAAAGGTAAAAATCAAAAGTAAAATCAGAATAGAATTTGTCACACTAAATGGAAATTACACTAACCTGGTAATTGTAGTTCCTGGAGGGTCCAGTTTAGTCCTCCACAATCGGGTAGTGCTCCTCCTCCTGCAGCCTGGACCAATCAAATCTTCTGTAGTATATATGCAGACGGAGCTCCCAGAAGCCCCCAGTGTACTAGTAACAAAGCATACTTAACGAAGCAACACATTAGATTAATATAAAAAAATGCATAGTTAAAGAACAAACTCGCTCCCCCCAAGAAAATATCAAACCCCCTCCCCAAACGAGGAAGCCAGAACACTGCATCGCGCCGCCAACGACGCCCCGGCAGCAAAAATACAGCCCACAGAGAGAAACCCCAGAAGAGCTGACTGAAAATCGAAGAAAAGGAAGAGCCATTGCAAAGAGCGCGGCCGCAAAAAAGGGTCGAACGGAAGGGAGGAACCGTCTTATGATCAACCGTTCGGAAAAGCGCGCCGCACTACAATATCAGATAGTCGGGAGGGAAGGAGGACTAAACTGGACCCTCCAGGAACTACAATTACCAGGTTAGTGTAATTTCCATTTCCTGTTCGGTCCTCCAGTTTAGTCCTCCACAATCGGGATGTAACAGAGCAGTCAACACCGGGCGGGACCTTGCCATCCGGCGCGCAGAACCGCCGAACCAAAACAGGAATCCCGAGCTGCTGACACATCCAACCGATAGTGTTTACTGAAAGCATGCAAAGACGAACAAGTGGCCGCCTTACAGATGTCTGCTGGCGGAACTAGGCTATACTCCGCCCAAGAGGTCGCCTGAGCCCTAGTGGAATGTGCTCGGATCCCCTCCGGAATTGGCCGCTGCTGCAACAGATACGCGGATGCGATCGCTTCTTTGAGCCATCTTGCAATGGAGGCCTTAGCCGCCGCTTCCCCCTTACGTGCACCACCAAAGAGCACGAATAGGCGGTCCGTCTTCCGAAAAGATTTGGTAGCCTTCAAATAACGACGAAGCACACGACCCACATCGAGACGGTGAAGACCTTTGTCCCCCGTCCCGACAGAGTGCGAAGGAAGAACTGGAAGAAACACCGCCTGATTCACGTGAAAAGGAGAAACCACCTTTGGCAAAAAGGAAGGAACCGGACGGAGAACCACCCGATCCGGGGTAAAAGACAAAAAAGGTTCTCGGCAGGACAGCGCATGTAGATCAGAAATACGCCGCGCCGAACAGATGGCTACGAGAAAAACCGTCTTCAGCGTGAGATCTTTCAGAGACGCCCTTACTCAGAGGTTCAAAAGGTTCACGAACCAGGGCCCGCAGCACGAGATTCAAGTCCCACGGAGGAACGAAAATCCTGCGGGAGGGCCGCAAATGAAAAACAGCCGTAAGAAAACGACGTCCGTCCGGATGAGAACCGAGGAGACGGCCTAAAACTTTGCCTCGATAACAAGAGATAGCCGCCAACTGGACTTTCAGGGAACTAGCCGCAAGGCCCTTATCAAAACCATCCTGAAGAAAACTTAAAACGACGGACACGGAAACCGTCGCTGCACGGACTCCACGCCGGGAGCACCAGTCTTCAAAGATTCTCCAAATCCGAACGTAAGTAAGAGAGGTGGATGTTTTCCTCGCCCGCAGTAGGGTAGAAATCACCGCGGGGGAGTAACCCTTCTTTTTCAGCCGAGCCCTCTCAATGGCCAAACCGTAAGCAAGAATCGACCCACTTGGGGCATCCGCAAGGGCCCCTGAAGAAGAAGATCCGGCAGCGCGGGCAAGAGCCAAGGAACGCCGTCGCGCAGCCGGACCAGGTCGGCATACCAGGGCCTCCGGGGCCAATCCGGGGCCACCAGTAACACTCGACCCCGATGGCCCTCGATGCGTTGAACGACCCGGCCGATCAGAGCCCACGGAGGAAAGACATAAAGAAGACCGGACGTTGGCCACGGCTGAATAAGAGCATCGAGCCCCTCGGACATGCGCTCCCTTCGCCTGCTGAAGAAGCGCCCTGTCTTGGCCGACTAAAACGTCGCCATGAGATCCATGATGGGCGGACCCCACCGATGAACTATTTGCGCGTAAACCTGCGGGTTTAGCTCCCACTCTCCGGGGTCCACCCGCAATCTGCTGAGAAAATCGGCCTGAACATTGTCTGCGCCTGCAATATGCGCTGCCGAGATGGCCGGAAGACGAGTCTGCACCCAAATGAACAAGGCCGTCGCTTCCGATTCCAGGGCTACGCTGCCGGTGCCCCCTTGGCGATTGATGTAAGCTACGGTGGTCGCATTGTCCGAGAGGACTTGCACCGGCCGGCCGAGAACTAGGGCTTCGAGGGCCAATAGGGCTAGTCGCACCGCCCGTAATTCGAGACGGTTGATCGACCAAGAAGCCTCCAGGGGAGACCATTCCCCCTGAGCGAAGCGGGTCTCGCAGTGAGCACCCCAACCGGTTAAGCTGGCATCCGTTGTGAACGGAACCCAAAGTGGAGGCTCCAAGGGAATCCCCCGCGTCAGGTTCTCGGAGGAGAGCCACCACCGGAGCGATCGGCGAACCGCCTTTGGGCAAGGTAACCTCCTGTTCAACGAGTCGAACTGGTTGGACCAACGGCGCAGCAGAGCACTCTGTAGCGGACGCATGTGGAAGCGCGCCCAAGGCACCACCTCCAAGGTCGCTGCCATAGTACCGAGGAGCCGCAGGTACCACCACGCGGATGGAGCGGGCATCCCCCTGAAGAGGCGGACAAGAGACCGCAACGCCAGAATGCGGCGCTCCGGCAGGCACACCAAGCCCCGTGCTGTGTCGAAGCGCACTCCCAGGTACTCGAGATCCTGAGTCGGGCACAGACAACTCTTGCATTCGTTCACCACCCAGCCGAGGGACCGCAGCAGAGCCACCACCCTGCTCGTGACGTGCACACACTCCCGACTGGACTTTGCCCAAATCAACCAGTCGTCGAGATACGGATGGACCAGGATGCCCTCCTTGCGCAAGGCCGCCGCGACCACTACCATCACCTTTGTGAAGGTGCGGGGAGCCGTGGCGAGACCAAACGGCATGGCCCGAAATTGGAAGTGGCCCCACGGAAAAGCGAAGCGGAGAAACAGTTGATGAGACGGCCGGATGGGAATGTGTAGATAGGCCTCGGAGAGATCGAGGGACGTTAAAAACTCCCCTTGACGAACCGCGACAATGACCGACCGCAGGGTCTCCATACGGAAGTGCGGCACCTTGAGAGCGCGATTCACGCCTTTGAGGTCTAATATCGGACGAAGAGAACCGCCCTTTTTGGGAACCACAAAATAGATGGAGTAGCGACCGGCGCCTCTTTCCAAAGGAGGGACCGGAACTACTGCACCCAGGGAGAGTAGCCGATCGAGGGTCACGCGGATGTCCCGCGTCTTTTGTTCTCCCTTGCTGGGTGACATAACAAAAGAATCTTGAAGTGGGCAGGCAAACTCCAGCGCATAACCCTCTTTGATAATCTGCAGCACCCACTGATCTGACGTAATCTGGGCCCAAGAAGGAAGAAAGTCGCGCAAACGACCCCCGATAACCAGGCCTCCCTCTAGAGCCCGCCTCGCTTCATTGTGGCTTGCGATTAAAGGAAGAGGCCGAGGAAGAGGCGGCTCCGGAGAAGCCTCTTCCTGCTCCTCTGAAACCACGAAACCCTTGATGACGGGTCCCAAAGCGACCGCGCTGCGATGTCCACAGTCGGGAAGACCGAAACCTGCGAAAATCCCGAAACTGACCGCGTGCCGAGGTCAACGATCTGTTGAGCTTAGGCTTATCTTCCGGCAGCCTTCCACCCTTAGACTCACCGAGATCCTTCACCAACTTGTCGAGCGTCTCACCAAATAACAATCTGCCCTTAAAGGGCAGCTTACTGAGGCGAGACTTGGAAGAACCGTCGGCTGCCCAGTTGCGTAACCAGATGGACCGACGCGCCGCCACCACGGAGGCCATACTGTTAGCTAAGGAGCGAATTAAATCATAAAGCAGATCCGCCAAGTAAGCCGATCCAGACTCCATGCGGGTAACTTCCAGCAATCCCCGCTGGTCTAGACCGGAACCCGAGCGCAGATGCTGTGACCAACGTAAACAAGCCCGAGCAACCCACGCCCCACAAATAGAGGCTGGCAGAGACAAGGCGTTTGTATCGAAGGCTTGCTTCAACAAATTATCAACCTTCTTATCCTGGGCATCCTTTAAGGCCGCAGCGCCCTCAACCGGGATGGTGGTTTTCTTGGTCACCGCTGATACTGCAGCATCCACCCGCGGAGACTTAAACAAGTCCTTGTCGGCCAGGGGGTAAAGACGATTCATGGTCCGAATCCCTTTCAAACTGGATTCTGGTTGATCCCACTCCGAATGGATCATTTGCTCAACCACCCGGTGCACGGGGAAAACTACCTGGGTGTCCCTGACCGCCTGAATGAGAGGATCTTCGAGACCCTCCTCCTCCAGAGGCCGAACCACAGCTAGGTTAAGAGTTTGAAGAGACTCCGTGATCAAAGGGACCAGCTCGTCCCTACGAAACACGCGAATAATCCGAGCCTGATCTTCCGGCTCAGGGATCTCCCCGTCCTCCAACTCATCAGCCTCCGTTTCAGGATCACCCTCCGCTTCAGCATCCGGAAAACAAAGGGTGTCCTGATCCTGGTCCACCAACCTGAGCCTCTTGACGGCGGGCTGAGAAGACCGCTGAACCTCCCCTGAGGAGCAAGAGGGGAGGGAGGTGGGCCAAGCCTCCGGCAACTGACCGGACCGGCTCAAGCGGAAAGCCTGATGCATGAGGAGAACGAAATCTGGGGAAAAATCCACAGGCGGCGCTACTGGAGCCGCATGTTGCAGCTCAGGGGCAGACCCATTGGACGGCGGTACCGACCCAGATGGGAGGACGCCCGCCGAAGGGACACTCTCCCCCGATAGAGAGGTGTCACCGGGGACAGGCAGTTCCTTAAGTTCAATAGGATGTTCCAGGTCTGAAGAAACTGAGGCGCAGCCCCTGCAGATGCCAGAGTCAGTCACTGCACCCCTGCGGGACCCGCAAATCACGCATTGTGGTTTGGCAGTCATGTAAGAGCAACCTCCGCCAAGCGGGAGAAAAGGGATCAGAAACAGGGAAGCCCACACCAAAGGGAGCAACCTTATGCAAATCAGTACTGTTCGTTTTAAAAACTTTTTTTTCTTTTTTACAGAAAATAAAACACTCCCTAGAATCTCAGGAGTGCCCTGAGCAAAATCGCCAGCATAAGAAACCCCAAAAATGCCAGGGGAACCCGTGCACAAGTGTTAAAAAGTGCCACAGAAAAGTTCCCTTTAGAAATTCAAAATGGCCGCCGCACTTGTTCACCCGCGGTAAAAAACGGCGCGAAAATACAAAGGCAACCAAAGAAAAATGAAAATAAAGAAAACGGCCCCAAATGAAGGGCAAAGTGAAAAAAACCAGGAAAAATCAGTAAATCGGGAGGCTGGGGAGCTGACAGACCCGCTGAAAATACAAACGGGAGGGAGCTGCAGTACCCGAGAAAGGTAAAGAAATGAAAAATCCTACCAGCTCAGGAAACAGCAAAGGATCTCAGCCAACTTCTCAGAGTGACAGACAATGCTGGACCAGGTATGGCTCTTCCCCGTACAGCCTAGGGGAGAGCTCAACCCAGGCTATAGAAATCCACAGGAAGGAAGGCAGGAGCCCAATGCAGGACTGGCTTCCCCCGGGAGGTCCCCTGTGGCAATGCTTTTTTTTTTTTTTTTTTTAAAGAGACAGCTATCTAGTAAATAAATGGTAATGAAAAAGCCAAAACAAAACCCAAAAGAACTAACTAACTAGTGTTGCTCCTTCAAGTGTCACTAAGTGTGCCCAGAAAGGGCACGCACGTCCTCAAGCTGCAAGGAGACTGGACACACTGGGGGCTTCTGGGAGCTCCGTCTGCATATATACTACAGAAGATTTGATTGGTCCAGTCTCCAGGCTGCAGGAGGAGGAGCACTACCCGATTGTGGAGGACTAAACTGGAGGACCGAACAGGAAATGCTCCTTATCTGTTCCCCCAAGTGAGCCGAGAAGCTAGGCTCACTACGTCCTCCTGCTGCATGGAGACTGGACACACTGGGGGCTGTTGGGAGAGACCAGTAGGCTATATCCAGTGATGTCATGAGTTTGACATGCCCAGTCTCCAAGCTGCAGGAGGAGGTTCACTACCCAGAGGTTGAGGACTAAACTTGAGGAACGATAAGGAACACAGTTTATTAGTAAATAAATCCCACTTCATAAAATGGGACCTGCGGTAAAGAATGTGTATCAATGCATGTTAGCACACGCTAACAGGGTAACACAATTTAGTAAATCTAGCTCCATCTTGTGAAAATTCTTGTATGGATAAAGAGCACATCAGCCATACCAAACAATAATATATACTAAAATAATGTAAGACAAACAATAAAATCATTAGAAACTTGTACAGAAATAAAACAAGCAAGAAAAATCATTAGAGGAGATAATTGTCACATGAAGGAGGTGAAAATAAACGGTATATCATACACGGTCAAGAAATGGTTACCCCTCACTTAAATAGCCATAATAAATAAAGGAAAAGCCAGGAATGAGGCTCCTTCTCTCCAAGTTAGTATCACTGGGCTCCTATCACAATAAAGCAATTTTGTCAGTCCTAACGTACAAGGATCTTCTTTGTTTCCAGAAAGCCCATATTTCCTTGAATTTATTTAAGCTTATCATCTCTGGTTGTAAGAATTAATTCATGTCTTGTAAACATTTCACTACCCTGTTTTTTTCTTTACAACAAGATGCCTGGTGGGAAGCCTGAAAACAATGGGTATATATGTACCTAAGCAAAGCCCAGTTGACCCACCAAAAGCCCCACCACTAGGCGGACTAGGCATCCACTTTGGGTGGAATAATTTTGGGGGTGGCACCAACACCACTTTAAACAGCCAGTATCACTCACCTCCCCTTTACCTCCATTCTTCTGCCGGACCCAGGCTTCAAAAACTGAAACTCAGTGTGGCGGTGAAACTTACACGGAAAGTGAAACTTACAGATTCCGTGTACACTCTAGACAGCTGTGTCCCATCCTCGACGGGAAATGTTAGAAGGGATGGGATGCATTCAACCTCAAGCGTGTGTATTGGCTGCGAGGCCCACCGTCACTCTGAGTTTCATTCTTTGATGTCAAGACTAGCAAATGAATGAAAGTAAGTGGTTGGCAGTAGCAGTGGCAGCGGGGACAGTTGGGTGATTCTGGGCAGTGGGGGAAGGGAAGGGAGAACAATATGGAAGGAGATGTGTGCGAGCAGGGTGGAGGAATAGAACGGAAGGGGATATTCTGGATATCTGGGTGGAGGGAGAAAGAGAAGAGAAGTAGATATTCTGAATACCTGGCAGTGAGGAAGAGTATAGATACTGCACTAGGGAGGCAGTAGTAGGGGGGAAATGCTGGACTATGGAGGAGTGTGCTTGAAGGTTCACCTAGGGCATCAGATACTTTTGGGCGGGCTGTGGGCCCACCTATTTTCAATGGGAAAGTCCATGGGAAGTTTCCTTTTAAAAACTTGCCTGCAGGCATGTGTACACAAACTGTGAGCCTACAAATCCTGTGGGAAGGCTGAAAACTGGCCTATTAAAACAAATCATAGGTATAAAAGAGATGACCATAATGAATTGAATAAAATAAGTTCTAGGTTATTCAGCTTTATGGATCTCAGGTTCAAGGTATAAATATTTTGATTAAAATATATATGTTTTGATCAGCCCCAATAGATACACATATTTATATAAATATCTACAATATCTGCTCAACACACAAATTATTGTGTTTCAATAATGAATTTTAAATCTGCAAAATCACCGATTCACTGAAAAACATGGGGGTTTATTTCCATTCAAAGCATCCTACATGACTAGATGTTCTGTCTGGAGTAGTGCCACTATTTAATTTATTACAGTGTATTTATCCACCTTTTTAAAAGAATATCATCCGAGGTGGTGTACAGCAAATTAAATAGCAATAAGAGAACACGATCATAAAGATAATAGTGTATGATGTAACAACCTACCTATCTTGGGCAGCCAGTATGCACATAAGTTAAACTTTTCCTTTGAAAAATACCCATACTCATTTATAACTGCTACTTACTATACACACAATTTCAAGAAATTTACAGGCTTACTTTTGAAAATCCAGAAGTATAGCATAAATATAAAGCTTAGGCTGGAAACATCTCTGCTCACCATAAGTAAAAACATGCATAATTTTACCAGCAAAAATTCTGGGGGCATATTCAAAAAAGATGTAACCGGTTAACAGGCCTGCTAACCAGGGTCAGAGGGATATTCAACAGCACTAAATAGTTTACTGCTGCTGAATATCGTCTGCTAATCTGTTATACACCACAAAGCTAGCTGGTTAGTGTTAGGACCTTCTGCGGACAGCACTAGAGTTAACCGGTCAGCAGCGATATTCAGCCACTGGCCAGTTAACTTAAGCCGGCTAAAGATAGGCAAAAAGAGGTTGGCCTATCTTTAGCCGGTTTAAGTTAACTGGCCAGTGGCTGAATATCACCACTAACCAGTTAGCAAAAACACTCACCAAGCAACCTGGATATTCAATGCTGGAGGCTGGATATGGCCCCGGCATTGAACATCCGAGCATAATTTAAAGTGGGGACTGCCAGCCACTTTAACAGTGCAGGCCTCTTCTATTGAATATGTCCACCTTTGATTTTATAGCAGGCCATTTACTTGCATAAATCATTGTTTTACAGTGTTCTCCACAAGACCTCTTGAATGGGCGCACTACCTGGCTGATTTTACTGACCGCCTGGCTAACTTAATTTGGCAAGGCAAAATAACCAGGAATGGAAAAATGATTTAAAGTGATTTTGTAATTAATATTTAAAAATGTAAAAAGTATAATTAAATATCATATGAATTAGACACTTGAAATAATTTGAAACAGTGACAAATAAATGCATTATATAAGGAATGTCCTTAAAGATGACTAGTTAGGTTGTCTGCTGCCAACAGGCTTATAGTGTGGCCCACCTGGCTACTCCTTCATGCCATCCGGCTGGCAACATTTTCTGGAGGGAACATTGTTTTATGCAAGTATACTGCTTTGAAAGTTACACCCATAATGACCCATAAAAATAATGGGTTTTATAGTTAATACTGTACAATAAGCAGCACACCACCTTGTTGTGACAAATGAAGAGTGGTAGCATATGAATAAATAAACTGAACTAAATTAATATGTGACAAATAACACCCAAAAAATCCCACCTGCAGTTCAAGACATGCACAAGAGAAAAAACAGTGAACAAATGTATATAAGCCACCGTTAAACATAACATCCCAGATTCTAGTAGCCAACAGTAGAAATCAAGCCCCATGTAAGATAGAGGAGCCCAGATATTACAATTGTAAAATTGTGCAAGGGTATATATGTGAAAGACGCGCCTTGAAAAATGTTATCAGACTCTAGGAGCCAGCTTAAATGTTTGGGAGCCAGCCACTGAGACCTAGGTCACAGTCCTCCCCCCTCCCCTCAAAAAGGTTAATCACTGCTCTTTTTTTAAAAGGCTGATTTACTGTTTTGTTTTTTTTTTCATTTTCTACAGGGAAAGAAAGCTTAATTAATTAGTCCCTTAATGTGCCCTTGCACAGTGCCAAGGCAGTGACCATTCTCCTGTTCTTCCCACCACCCTCAATGAGCATGCTTTTTGGTGACCCTTTATAGCTGAAACAAAACAGTCCTCTTTCAATGAACCCTCCTTGTTCCAGATTACAAAAATCCTAGTTTTAATGCACACCAAAACATCCCCTGCTCACCAACGAGCTGCCTTTTCACTGCAGCACAGGCCGAAACTTATGTCTCTAAAGGTTTGAAATTCTGGGTGCTAGGGTGCAATTTCTAGGCACCATAGCAACCTGACACCCAGGATTTGTCAAGCCCTTGTGTAAGAAGTAATATGGTGAACATACATATATTTGTAACTGCATCACAGCAGGCAGTGTTTGTATGGAGAAATTTTACATACCTGATAATTTTCTTTTCTTGAATCCTGCTAGATCAGTCCAGACATATGGGTTATGTTCCCTTGCCAGTAGGTGGAGGCTTTCAATGATGTCACCACTAAGTATATCTGCTAGTACAACACTGAGAGAAGCCAGAATAACACTACTCAAGCAGTGAGCAAGACTGGAAAAAAACAAAACAAACAAACTCGGGAACGAATAGCATTATTTATTTATTTATTTACATTCTCTTATATACCGTGCTATTCTGCATCAGTGCGGTTTACATTGAACAGGGCATTATAACTTGGAGATAACTATTTTACAGGGAACATGGGCTATGGAGGGTTACGTGGCTTGCCCAAGACCACAAGGAGCACCTGTGGGAGTAGAAACCCTAGTCCTTCCGGTCCAAGGTTGCTGTCCTCTAGTGGGATTTGAACCCCTGACCTTCCGGCCTGAAGTACCTTGCCCCGACCACTAGGCCGCTCCTCCACTCCATTATCAACTAACAATCCAAAGATGGAAATGGAAATTACACTTACCTGGTAATTGTGGTTCCTTTAGGGACTATAGTTTAGTCCTCCATGGCTGGGTAGTGCACCTCCTCCTGCAGCATGGAGACTGGACCAATCAGAATCCTTTCCTCACTGACTGTACGCTGCTGGAGCTCCCATCAGCCCCCAGTGAACTATTGACAAAGCAGACTTAAAGAAGCAACACATGAGAAAGGAAAACTAACTATAATTGTAAAACCTTAACTTTAACAATCCATCTGAACCACCCCCACCCAAAAACGAGGAAGCCAGAATTCTGCACATTACTTCTGCCCCATCTCCTCAAAGTAAGTGGTAGCGACAGAAGAACAACAAGGAAGAGTGAAAACAGATAGTGAAAAGTAGGAATGGCTCTATCCAGAGGTTCCAACCTGAATCATAATGTGTTTTGCTTATCGGAACCCTCTCTTTCCGTAGTCACCGCGCCCTTCAAACAGACATTTCTCCCGGGTGGGAATGAGGACTAAACTGTAGTCCCTACAGGAACCACAATTACCAGGTAAGTGTAATTTCCATTTCCTGAGCAGTCCTACAGTTTAGTCCTCCACGGCTGGGATGTAACAGAGCAGTTATCATTGGGAGGGACCTTTCCAACCGGCGCGCAATATCGCTGATCCAAAGCTGGAATCCCGTGCTGCTAGAACATCTAGCTGGTAGTGTTTGCTGAAAGCATGCAGAGACAACCAGGTAGCCGCCCTGCAAATTTCCACTGGCGGAACTAAACTATGCTCCGCCCATGACGTCGCCTGCGCTCTAGTAGAGTGCGCCCGCAATCCTATCGGAACCGGATGCCCTTGCAAAATATATGCCGACGCAATTGCTTCCTTAACCCATCTGGAAATGGAAGCCTTTGCCTCCGCTTCTCCCTTCCGCACACTGCCGAACAGCACAAATAGGCGGTCCGACTTACGGTAGGCTTCTGAAAACTTTAGGTACCGGCGCAACACCCAAACATCCAGACGATGCAAGCTGCGGTCCCCGGCCTGCTCCGCCCTAGAGTTAAAAAATGGAAGGAAGACCAATTGATTTACGTGAAACGGAGAGACCACTTTAGGCAAAAATGATGGCACTGTCCGTAAAATCACCCTGTCTCTAGAAAAAGATAAGAACGGCTCCCTGCAAGACAGCGCCTGTAACTCCGAAATCAGCCTCGCTGAACAGATGGCCGCCAGGAACACCGTCTTCAGCATTAAGTCCTTAACGGATGCCTGGTTCAGAGGCTCAAAGGGCTTCTTGACCAATGCTTGTAAGACTAGATTTGAGTCCCATGGAGGCAGCGACACCCTTCGTGAAGGCCGAAGCCGGAACACCGCCTTAAGGAAACACTGCACATCCATGTGCGAACTCAGAGGAACCCCCTGAATCCTGCCCCAGTAACACGCGAGAGCCGCCAGCTGAACCTTCAATGAACTGGCAGCTAACCCTTTGTCGAAACCGTCCTGCAAGAAACTGAGTATCACTGGAATGGAAGTAGTCGCCGCTCGAATATGTCGCCTGGAGCACCAGTCCTCAAATATTCGCCAGACGCGCACGTACGCGAGAGAAGTAGATGGTTTCCTTGCACGAAGGAGCGTGGCAATGACCGCCACCAAATAACCTCTCTTTTTCAACCATGCCCTTTCAATTGCCATACCATAAGCGAGAACCGATCCACTTGGGGCATCCGCAGGGGACCCTGAATCAACAGATCCACCGAAGGCGGAAGCCTCCATCCATGGCTCTCCGTCGAGTAGGCGAACTAGATCTGCATACCATGGGCGTCTGGGCCAATCCGCGGCCACTAATAGAACCACACCACGGTGCGCCTCAATGCGTTGCACCACTCGGCCAATAAGAGCCCACGGAGGGAACACAGAGGAGCCCGGACTCCGGCCAGGGCTGAATGAGCGCGTTGATGCCTTTTGACATCCTTTCCCTCCGCCTGCTGAAAAACCAACCTGTTTTTGCCGATTGAAAGGTCGCCATGAGGTCCATGACCGCTGGCCCCCATCGGCGGACAATTTGTGCGAAAAGCTGCGGATGAAGCTCCCATTCTCCGGCGTCCACCCGCACTCTGCTGAGAAAATCTGCCATCACGTTGTCCTTCCCCGCGATGTGCACTGCTGAGATGGCCAGCAAGCGAGGCTCTAACCACTCGAACAACACTCCCCGTGCCGCCCTGCCGGTTGAGGTACGCCACCATTGCTGAATTGTCTGATAGCACTCGCACCGCTCAACCCCTCACTGAACTCTCGAACGCCTGAAGCGCTCAAAACACCGCCCGGAGCTCGAGACGATTGATCGACCAAGAGGCCTCCTGGGCAGACCAGCTCCCTTGAGCGAATCGACCCTCGCAATGGGCTCCCCACCCTGCCAGACTCGCATCCGTCATTAGAGGGAGCCAAACTGGTTGGTTCCAGGGGAATGCCCGCTTGCAAGGACTTCGGGGCCAGCCACCACTGTAGAGACCGACTGATCCACCTCGGGCAGGGAAGGCGCTTGTTCAGCAAATCCGATTGGTTCGACCAGCGCCACAGTAGCGCCCTTTGTAACGGTCTCATATGAAATCTGGCCCACGGAACCACTTCCAGAGTTGCCGCCATGGTTCCCAGCAACCGAAGGTACCACCAAGCGGACGGCACCGGGATGTCCAAGAAACTGCGTACGAGCTGACGCAAGGCCTGCGTGCGGCAATCTGGCAAGCACACCAAGCCTCTCAAAGTGTCGAAACGTACTCCTAGATATTTGAGCGTCTGAGAAGGAACCAATTGACTTCTTTGCGTTGATCACCCAGCCGAGACTCTGCAGAAGCTGCACCACTCTGTCTGTGGCCTGCAAACTCTCGACCTTGGACTTCGCCCGGATTAACCAATCATTGAAATAAGGGTGGACTAGAATACCCTCCTTTTGCAACGCCACCGCTACCACCACCATTATCTTGGTGAAGGTGCGTGAGGCCGTAGCCAACCCGAACGGCAATGCCTGGAACCGATAAAGGCCCCACGGGAATGCGAACATGAGGAACCTTTGATGGGCCGCTCTGATCGGAATGTGCAAGTAGGCTTCTGTAACATCAAGAGATGTCAAACTCCCCTTGACGCACCGCCAGTATGACGGATTTCAGGTTTTCTATCCGGAAATGGGGCACCCGTAGACAACGATTCACTCCTTTGAGATCGAGAATAGGTTGGAGAGACCCGTCCTTCTCTGGCACCACGAAATAAATGGAGTAACGACCTCTGCCGAGGTCGGACACAGGGACGGGAGCTATCGCCCCCAAGCTTAACAGCCAATCCAACGTTAATCGGATCGCCAGAGCTTTTTGCTGACCTTTGCTGGGCGACAGGACAATAGAATCCCGGAGCGGGCAAGCCATCTCCAGTGCATAGCCTTCTCAAATTATCTCCAACACCCACTGATCTGACGTTATTTGGACCCAGGCAGGAAGAAAATCCCGAAGTTGACCTATCAATTGATTTCCTTCCAGGGTCCGCCGCGTTTCATTGCGGCTTTCGGCTAAAGGAAGAGGCTGCCGTGAAACCTCTGCCTGAACCTCGAAATCCACGAAAACCTTGGGATCTTGTAGCAAACCTGCCACACTGGAATCCTCTGAGGCGGGAGGAACGAAATCTTCTAAAGTCTCGAAATTGACCTCGAACCGCCAGCAAAGATCTGCCCAGCTTGGGTTTATCCTCTGGCAGCCTGCCTCCTTTGGACTCTCCCAAGTCCTTCACCAGCTTATCTAGGTCTTCTCCGAACAACAACAACTTGCCCTTAAAGGGAAGCTTGCTCAGCCGCGACTTAGAAGAACCATCGGCCGCCCAATTCCGCAGCCAAATGGACCTACGAGCGGCTACCAAGGACACCATGCTATTTGCCAACGCATGGATCAAATCATAGTGTACATCCGCCAAATATGCCGAGCCGGATTCCAGCCGAGTCACCTCCAGCAAACCTTGTTGATCCAGACGAATATCTTGCCTTAACTACTGGGCCCACCGCAGTCAGGCCCTTGCCATCCAGGCGCCACAAATAGAGGCCTGTAAAGAAAGAGCATCAGCTTCAAATACCTGTTTCAATAAACCATCCACCTTTCTGTCCTGTGCGTCTTTTAAGGCAGCACTCCCTTCCACCGGTATAGTTGTCCTCTTGGTCACTGCTGACACTGCTGCGTCTACTTGCGGTGACCAAAATCTTTCTTTGTCTTTATCCGCCAAAGGATAGAGCTGGTTCATTGTCCGGATTCCCTTCAATCCAGCTTCAGGTTGATCCCACTCTGTTTGAATCATCTGATCTACCACTCTGTGCACTGGGAACACTGTTTGAGAGTCTCACACTGCCTGAATGAGGGGATCCTCTAGACCCTCCTCCTCCAGCGGCCGAGCTGTCGCTAGATTGAGCGTCTGGAGTTCCTCCGTAATTAGGGTACAAGTTCAACCTTGCGAAATACCCGAATGATCCTTGCCTAATCTTCGGGCTCAGGGATTTCCCCCTCTTCCAATTCATCACCACCGTCTTCGGGATCTACCTCAGTCTCGTCCGTATCTTGCCACTCCGGACTCGCCTGCTCCATATCCGTGCCCCGAGGTCGCTTGGCAGGCTTAGGGTTATCTCCTCTCACGTCCTCCCCTTTGGGGGATTGCAGAGGCGCCGGCAGCGAGAAGGACTCGGGCAGCTTCCCAAGCCGCCCCAAGCGAAAGGCCTGATGCATAATAAGGACAAAGTCTGGGGAAAAATCCCCCAAGGACGCTTCAGCACCCCCTACCAGCAACACGCCCGACAGTCCCACGGGTGTAGCCGGAGGAGACGCCACTGGAGTCTCTGACGCCAGCTCAACCCCAGCGCTTACCGCAGAATCTAGGGAGTCCTGGACTGCCCTGTCTTCCACTTGTTGCTCCACATTGGAAGAAACAGTAGTGCAGCCTCTGCAAATACCTGTATCAGGCACCGTCCCCCTGTGTGAGCCGCAGGCCACGCACTGCGGACGAGTAGATATGAAAAAACTAGAGAGAGAAGGAAAGAGAGAAGTGGAATCTGGCTGACTGGGATCAGATATAAAAACAGGAAACTGATCTCTCCCCAGGCAAAAACAAACCTACTTGCAATCCTTTTTTTTTTTTTTTTTGTCAACAGAACCCTGGATGGTAAAGCAGTCCCCTGACCGCTCGAGATGCTGAGCAAAAACCCCGCTGTGAGGCCCCCGAGTCAACATTCACTGCGTGGGAAAGAGAACAAAATGGCCGTCGTAGCTAATAAAAAAAAAAATGGCGTGAAGCCCCACCGGACCAGCTGACAAACCAGCAATGCCCCTGCTCTCTGCTCGTTGGGCGGTTTTTTTTTAGTGCTCCCTTCACACACCGGAGACTTACCCCCGAAGACCAGCTCACTCTGCTGCAACGCCGCCTGCGCTTAGAGGTGAGCCCATGTGCACGCTGCTCTCTGCTCTGGCACGATGGATACCGACCAAGGCCCACACCGCCGAACGTGTATCTATGCCTGACAGATCTCTCCCCCATACCATTTAGGAGGAGAGATCTGAACTGCCGGCTGCAGAAATAAAAGGAGGCAGAACAGTAAAAGGGCAGAAGGGCAGTGTTAAGCCCGGCTCCCCTGTCAGCGTGCCCCAGTCTTTAGTCTTTTTTTTTTTAAAGGCCCAGTAACCTGAAAATAAAGAAGTAAAAGTAAGTCAAAATTAAAGTTGAAAACTAACTAAGTGTTGCCTATTTAGTCCCTAAGTGAGCCCAGCCCAAGGTTCACACGTCCTCCTGCTGCATGGAGACTGGACACACTGGGGGCTGATGGGAGCTCCAGCAGCATACAGTCAGTGAGGATAGGATTCTGATTCTGCAGTCTCCATGCTGCAGGAGGAGGTGCACTACCCAGCCGTGGAGGACTAAACTGTAGGACCGCTCAGGAACAGTTATACTGAATAAGTATTGGGCTGACAACTGTAGCTGGGCTCCCACACCTGTAGAAAGTCTTCTGGGGTGGGTCCTGGACTGGTCTAGCAGGATTCAAGGAAAGAAAAGTATCAGGTAAGTAAAATTTCTCCTTCTTTATCATCCTGCTAGACCAGTCCAGATAGAGGGGATGCACCCAAGCAGGGTGGGAGGAAAACAACTCTCTGGAGAGGACTGTTCTGACAAAGGCACCATCTATTCCAGCTTCCACATGCAACCTGTAGTACTTCACAGAGATGTTAACAGAAGACTAGAAAGACACCTTACAAATGTCCTTTGGAGACACCAAGGCAGACTTTGCCCAGGAGGAGGCTTGTCCCCTAGTGGAGTGAGCTCTGATTCCCTCCAGCACACATTTACCAGCCAGAAGGTATGCTGAACCAATGGCCTCCTTAATCCAATGGGCAATGAAGTGCACTTCCTCACTGCCTGCACTTCACTCAGACAGCCAAAAAGGACAAAAAGATTATCCAACCAATGGAAAGGATTAGTAATTTCCAGGAATTTGATCAACACCCTCCGCTCATCCACCAGACACAATGAGGGATCTTTCCAAAGATCCTCCTCTGATAAGGAGGGCAGAACGGCAGACTGATTAAGATAAAAGGAGGATAGCACCTTTGGGGGAAAGGATGACATAGTCCAAAAGGAGACCAAGAAAGGCTCCCTACAGGACAAGGCCTGCACCTCTGACACCTGCCTGGTGAACGCTATATCCACCAGGAAAACCATTGTAAGATTAAATCCTTGAGGGAGGCCTTACAAATAGACTTAAAATGAGGCCCTTGCAATGCTTCCAACACAAAAGAAAGTCTTCACTGAGGAACCACCGGATACACTGGTGGGCAGATATGCTTCACTCCTTTGAGGAAGCAGAAGACATCAGGGTGCACTACCAATGACATTCCTTGAATATGACCCCTGTAGCATGTCATGGCCACCACCTGAACCTTGAGAGAATTCAAGGTCAAGTACTGGTCCAGACCAGGGTGACTATGTCCAACTTCCTAGCCTCTGGGGACCATGAGGAACACCATTTCTTGAAAACCCTCCAGACTCTCACAGAAGCTAAGAACATAGAGGCTCTCTAGGCCTTCAGCAGAGTGTCCACTACTACTCCAGAGCAGTCCTTCTTGGACAGTCTACTCCTCTCAAGAGTCAGACCATAAGCAAGAAGAGAAAAGGCTCCTATATCACTAGGGGCCCTTGTCACAGGAGGCCCCGCTCAATACTAAAAGGCCCCTGTCCTGCACTATGAGGTCAAATGCACAAGGGCTTAACTTCCACTCACCGGGATCACTGTGTTCCGACTCAGTCTGCACATTGTCAATGCTTGAAATGTGTGCTGTTGACAGGGCTACCAAATGCACCTACACCTAACGACACAGCTCTATTACATGGTTAATTAGGCCTGATATACTGCCATTCTGCAAACAAACAGTCATAGCAGTTTACATTCAAGTAAAATAAAAATACATCAAGAATCACACCCGCTCTAGCTTTCATTTGATTGATCACTCAGGAAGCCGCCCGAGGGAACCATAGTCCCTGGACAAACTGGCCTAGACAGTGAGCTCCCCAAGCCCTTCAAGCTGGTATCTGAAGCAAAAATCACTCCATTCGGTGCTTCAAGGGGCATTAAGGCTATCAGAGAGCAGGGACTGCAAACCACCATGTCAACTACTCCTTGATCTCCTGGGGAAAAGGAAGAGTTTGGTTTCCATATTCTCAGATGTTCAACCAGAGGTCTAGCCAGTGTCTGAAGAAGGCATATGTACATCCTGACACATGGACCCAAGCATTTGGAGGTAGTCCCAGGCTCACAGAACTGACTGGGAGCTAAATGTCCTGAGTTGGCTCTAAAGTTTAAGGGAGCTCTTCATCGTGAGAGACTCGATCCAAGAGAGTACTGAAGCAAGCTCTGAAATATTCCAAGAGGGATTCAGGCTGCTCTAGTGATAAAGGATCAACATCCCCAGTCTTTTTATTCAATGTATCACCGGGTCTGTGTGATCCCTGGACTTCTCCAAGAAGTCTGACTGAATCAGCCAATCATCCAGATACAGGAGAACTCGGATGTCCTGCTTGCGCAGGAATGCTGCCACTACACCCATGGTCTTTGAGAAGGTGCAAGTAGCTGTGGCCCAGCCAAAAGACAAGGCACGGAATAAAAAATGGTGGCCCAGAACATAGAAGTGGAGAAACTGCTGATGCTGAACCCGGATGGGAATATGAAATTACACCTTGGCAAGATCCAGGGAGATATGGAACTACCCACTGCCTGACTGATGCAATGACTGACCTGATGGTTTCCATGAAATCTAAAGGATGAAGAGGTCCTACACAGACTCCTAGCAGTCTGGGGGCATCCACAGGCTCCATGAAGAGAGGCACTCCTGTCATCTCTAGGCCTGTCATCCAGGAGTCTTTGTGGGCGAACCTCCCCATGCTTAATCACTGACTTTTCCCAAGCCCACCCGCAACATAACCTGCTGGAGGCAGACAATATTGGCTTCTTTCAGTACTGTGCCAACAGATATACCTAGTGACATCACAGTTGCTCGTGTGCCTCCACCTGCTAGCAAGGGAGCATAACCCGTACGTTTGGACAGGTCAGGCAGAATGATAAAGAAGGAACATTTGTGTGTTACTGGGGATAGTTCTTGGAGCCTATTTTATCAAGAAACATGGGCACCTATTTGTCTTTATAAAACAGGCACAAAATTAGGCGCATTTTGTGAAATTTTTATAGAAAATTTATCTCCCTCCCCCTACATGCTAATATTTCAGAAATAGAAAATTAATTTGGCAAAAATGTAACTGCTGGAGATATCATTCTTTATTTTCTAAGTGTAATTCATTGTTACATTACCAGGAAGGATGTGTTTCTTTAGCAACTATGCTGTTTGTTGGCCCCATAAGTTCTTTCCAGTGGGAGATGGCTTTATATTTACCGATGGTCATAGCAATTATTGGTGCTGAGCTCATGAAGGCAGTCAAACTAGGGAAAAACATTTTTCCATATTGGTCTGCATAGAAGTCGCTACATTGCTCCGGACTTAGCTGAAGTTTTCTCTTCTATGAAACATAGATCAAGACAAATAAATATCAAATTGTAATATATAACATCAGCGTTACAATTATATTATGTTATGTTTCCTTGCTTAGAATGCCCATGATATGGATGAGGAGATAGAGTTTGATAATAATAATAGTGGATGAATGTGTATGGACAATAGAGCATTGACTGGTCATTTCTGTTATGTATTTCCTGTACCAGTATAAGTGTGGAAGGTTCTGATTATCAACAATGATGTGCTCTGATTTATATAGAGTTGTAAGGGTAGGAATAAGTAAACAGAAACAGAACAAGAAATGCTTTTAATTCTGTTATCTTTAATTGTTAACAGACTCTTCTAAAAAGATGACTGTTATTACTGTTTTAGCCTATTAAACACAATGGGGGTCATTCTGTCCCATGAACAGCCCCATCAATACCCTCCCCATACGTATAGCAGGTTTGTATGGGGCGGTCTAGACGGGGGCAGGAGGGAGCATTCTGGAGGCACAGTGAGGGCGGGGCATGGGTGGGCTGTGACCCTGCTTGTACAGGGCTGATTCAGAGATCGGCCCTGTATGTCCGGGGCATCGATCTAGATGGGGGACTTATTCTACCTCAAAAGGTGGAATAAGTATCCCTGGACAAGAGAAATTGTGGTGCAGGACCCGGGGACACAGGTAAGGAGGCGCAGAGGGTTCCCCACAGCCCGTCACAAGCCTTAGAAGGCTGGATTGGGGGTTGAGCTGCAGGGAAAAGGCATCTGGGTTTGGTAGGCCAGGATCGTGGCTCGTGAATGGAGCCGTGATGCCATGGCGATGGGATGCCATGGGACCGGCTGGGTTAGCTGGGTAGTTGCTGGGGCATTCGGTTGGACAGAATCGGGTCCAGGCGCAAGATCCGAATCTGATCCCGCGGGGCTGCAGGCTCGGAATCGGGTCTAACTTTGCACGCTCGATTCTGCCCTGGCTGTACGGGGAGGGGGGTGGACGGACATGCATGAATGGATATATTGAGGCCAATTCCAAAGGACCACACCCTTATGCAGACCATACCTCACAATCAAAAATTAAATAACTATAATAACATTATAAAATTAAGAAGACCATCAGTTAGTCACTTTTAGAGCATTGCTCTGCCGCCGCACATCACTTGACCCTTGAAGTTATAAACAAAACAAAAGGTTCTCTCAAATTGAAAGCATTGTTCAAATAACTTTTTTATGCATTTAAAAAATGTCACATGAGATCAAATTAATCAAACTTCTACTTAATTGCTGGCATTACTTTGGTGAGGTTGAAAGCTCTCCCATATCAGCATCAGTAAATGCTGAAGACATACACGGGTTTCTCATCCACTTTAGTTACCAAAAAAAAAAAAAGACCCAGCTCGGTTCCTATTTTGAGGTAGTTAGAGAAACAGTGTAAACAGAAGTGGAACGATTAACTTTTAAAGACTAAGGATCGCTTTTTCCCCAGAGACAGCTTCTCTTGAACTTGAAACACGAACCATCATTTAAAACTTTAAAAACCGAACAACATATTTTAAAACAGATGTGACCCGTAGCTGGCAGTCAGTGTAGGAACACAGCACAGGCATCTTCTGGACCCTTGACCCGCCCCCGACAATAAACAAGCTGCCGAATTTTACAATACCTGTACCAAATGCAGTACATAAGCTGGTAAATTAAAAAAAAAAACCCCAAAGCATTAAATAGTAATTAAGAGAAACTCTGGTGCTTTTTGAAGACTAATCATTTTGCCCTTAGTTTTTTCAGCCATCTCTTTAAAAATATACCCCAGTCTCTTTTTTCTCTTACTTTTACTTTACTTTTATTTAAACCACTTAGATATACTTCATTATTATTTGTGGTATAACAAATACAATAAACCATATTTGTTTCCATAAAACATTTATTTTTTGGGCATGAAGATTTATTATCCTTACTATGGTTTATTTTAGTTTAACTAACTTTCTTCCATTTCACTTACTTCCTCCCACCAATAATCAAATAAAAACAGATTTTAGTCTGACCATAGTAACTGGATTGGTTGTCTGCAATATCAAAAATTGTTGTAATATTTTCATATTTTCTTAACTCATATTTGATTAGGAAAGTTTATATTTTGTTTTGCTTCGTAGCTCTGTACTTCTCCTGCTGCAGATGGAGCCCACCGACACACACTTAGACAAAGAACATGATCACAGTACTATGCCGTTTATCTAGTCTGCTTCTACTCACCAACTACTCAACAATCTATTCCTCAGAAATCCTCTGTGCCTGTCCCAGGGTTTTTTTTTTTTTTTAGTAAGGTGAAATTAGACTTACCTGCTAATTGTTGTTCCTGGAGTGTAGACAGTCTAGTCCCGGACCTCTGGGTTCCCTATCTCATCCAGCAGCTTGGAGACTGAGAAACTCCTCCTTTTTATGAGGTCACCAGTATATCTTCCTTGAATCCGCCTCCAATCCTCAGTAACCTATTGACAAAGCAGACTCACCAGAGATACAAGTAAGCCTTTCATCAAATTAAGAAACACTGAACTTTCAAAACACCCAGCTTGGGAAAACCCCACTGGAACAGAACACTAATCTAAAGTGACTTTAAGCTAAGCAGGCTACTCCCTCTGTCACCCAGGAGGGAACAACCCCTAACCAAATCGAAAATTAGCAAAAATTAGCGAGAAGACCCCCTTTTTGTCCTTGCTCTCTTTTTTTTTTCGTCGGATACGCTGATCCCCCCTGAAGCACTGTTCCCTCTAAGCTGTGCGCGTGTGCGCGCGCACACACCTCACCGAGTGAGCGCACGTACTTTACAACAGAGCGCACAAAAATTACGGTTCTGATAGAAAACACCACAGACATCTTAAAATTTAAAAGTTGTGTATTTATGGTTTTTACAAGTTCTACAATGTTTTCTAGTGCAATCAATGTGGTGTACATACTGTATTCTGACGTGTAGTCAAATTTTAAAGTATATAACTCCGAGTGTCGTTATGTGGCGCACAAAAATTTAACCTTCCTTGAAAAGCTGCACACAGCTGATATTTTATGCGCACACAGCCTACAGAAAATTAGAGGGAACATTGCCCTGAAGGTATGCTAGGCATTGGAAAGCAAGAACGTCCTCTTACCTGTAAATGCTCCCCGGCTTGCAGCCCACGCTATAGCGAAAAAGACCCCTGGGTGGGACACGGGACTAGACTGTCTACACTCCAGGAACAACAATTAGCAGGTAAGTCTAATTTCACCTTCCTGATCGTGCTAGCCAGTCTAGTCCTGGACCTCTGGGTCTGTACCAGAGCAGTGAAAAGCTCTTCAAGCATGGGAGGGACCTGGAAGACCAGCCTGTAGAACTGCTGACCCAAAACAGGTTTCTTCCGCCCTCTGTACCTCCAGGCGATAATGCTGCACAAAGGAATTCAAGGAGGACCAAGTCGCTGCCTTGCAAATCTCCGCCAGCGGAACCAAACGCGCCTCCGCCCAGGAGGGAGCCTGCGCTCTTGTAGAATGTACACGAAGCCCCTCTGGCACAGCCGTCCCTTTCAAAATGTAAGTTGATGCAATGGCCTCTTTGATCCACCTAGCAATGGATCCTTTGGATGCCGCAAAAAGGACAAAGAGTCTGTCCGACTTCGGAAACTGACCGTACGCCGCAGATATTTCTTCAGCGCCCTACTGACATCTAATAAATGCAACTGTCTAGAGACCAACGCCCTATCTTCCTGAACAAACACCGGCAGGGAAATTTCCCGATTCATGTGAAACGGCGAGACCACTTTAGGCAGAAACCCCGGTACTATTCTTAAAACCACCTTTGACTCAAAGAACGTCCCTGCAGGAAAGCGCTTGCAATTCCGAAACTCGTCTTGCCGAACAGATGGCCACCAAAAACACCACCTTGAGAGTAAGATCTTTGAGCGAAGCCCGAGACAACGGTTCGAAGGGCTCGCGTTCCAACGCGTCTAACATGAATGGCAGATTCCACTTAGGGAAGATCGGACTAGCAGGAGGCCGCGCTAGCGAAACCGCCCAGAGAAAGCGCTTAACGTCACACTGACTCCCCAGCGCTAGCCCTCCTACCTTACCTCTGTAACATTACAACGCCGCCACCTGCACGCAGAGCGACGCCGCATCCAACCCTTTATCAAAACCGTCCTGCAGGAAGTCCAAGATCTGAGGGATGGTGGACTTTAACGCCTGACAGTTCTTGTCCACGCACCAGGCCTCAAAGACCCTCCAAACACATAAGTAGGCCAGCGAAGCGGAGCGCTTCCGGGCTCTCAACAGAGTAGACACCACTGCCACCGAATAGCCCCTAGATTTCAAACTCGCCCTTTCAAGAGCCAAGCCGTAAGAGAGAACCGATCCACATGAGGCATGAAGAGAGGCCCCTGCGACAGCAGATCCGGGCGAGGTGGAAGCCGCCAGGGCCTTGCCACCAACAATCTCACCAGATCCCCGTACCAGGGTCTGCGGGGCCAGTCGGGGGCTATCAGAATTACCTGCCCTTTGAAACTTTCTACGCGCTGCAGGACTCTTCCTATCAGTACCCACGGGGGAAACACATACAGTAGCCGCCCCACCAGCCACTCCTGAACGAGAGCGTCCAGTCCTTCCGACATCCTTTCTCTTCTCCTGCTGAAAAACCAGCTGGCCTTTGTTGAGGCGAAGGTCGCCATGAGATCCATGACCGGTACGCCCCACCAGCGCACCACCATCTCGAAGACCTCTGGATGGAGAACCCATTCCCCTGGGTCCACTCTCACTAGACTGAGAAAATCGGCCTGCACATTGTCCACTCCCGCTATATGTGCTGCCGACAGATCCAGAAGATTCACTTCCGCCCAAGCGCACAGGGCTTTGGCTTCCGATTCCAGCGCAGCGCTGCAGGTTCCTCCTTGTCGGTTGACATATGCTACCGCTGTGGTGTTGTCGGAGAATACTCGAACTGCCATGCCAGCGACTAAGCTTTGAAAGCTCTGCAACGCCGGGGATATTGCTCTCAACTCTAACCGGTTGATGGACCATGTCTGCTCCTGAGCGCCCCAGCTCCCCTGAGCGAAGCTGCCCTGACAATGCGCTCCCCAGCCCAGCAGACTGGCGTCTGTCATCAGCGACACCCAGTCCGGAGCGTCCAAGGCCTTCCCGCTCTCCAATGACTCGGGACGCAACCACCACTGAAGGGACTGACGGACTTCGGCTGGGCAGCGCAATTTCCGAGATAAGGGGTCCCGCTGATGCAACCAGCGACGGAGCAACGCCCTCTGCAACGGCCACATGTGGGCCCTTGCCCACTGCACTGTCTCTATGGAGGCTGCCATTGTGCCTAACACTCAAAGATAATGCCACGCTGAGGGCGACTTGCGCCGGAGAAACTGGCCTATTAACTTCCGAAGGGCCTGAGCTCGCTCCCCCGTGAGCAATACCCTTCCAGCCCCTGTGTCGAAGCGAGCTCCCAGATATTCTAGTTTCTGTGAGGGAACCAGTTGGCTCTTTGAGAAGTTGACTACCCAACCGAGCTCCTCCAGAAAAGACACCACGCGGGCAGTAGCTGTCTCGCTCTCGGCGCAGGACTTCGCCCGGATCAGCCAATCGTCCAAATAAGGATGCACCAAGATTCCCTCCTTTCTGAGTACTGCCGCCACCACCACCATGACCTTGGTGAAGGTGCGTGGCGCCATCGCTAAGCTGAAGGGTAACGCACGGAACTGAAAATGCCCGAAGGGAACTGCGAATCTGAGAAACTTGCAATGTTCTGGCCTTATGGGAATGTGGAGGTAAGCCTCGGACAGATCCAGAGAGGTAAGAAACTCCCCTTTCCGCACAGCCACTATGACCGACCGCAGAGTCTCCATATGGAAATGCGACACCCGCAGGCAATGATTTACTCCCTTGAGATCCAGAATAGGACGGACGCCGCCATCCTTTTTTGGCACCACGAAATAAATGGAGTATCGACCGGACCCGCGTTGAATGGGCGGGACGGGCACTATTGCTCTGAGCTCTAGCAGCCTTCGGACTGTCTCCCGCAAAGCCTCGCACTTGGCTATCGACTTGCCGGGGGACAGCACGAAGGCCTCTCGCACCGGTCTCAAAAATTCCAGTGCGTAGCCCTCTCGAATGACCTCTAGCACCCACTGATCTGAAGTGACGCGGACCCAGGCAGCATAAAACTCTTGCAACCGCCCCCCTACCGGCAGCAAGGGTGCCCGGGTCCCCCTTATCTCATTGCTGCTTTTTGTTAGAGAAGCAAGAGGAAGGGCTGAAACCCCGTCCCGCACCTTGAAACCCTCGGAAGGCTTGGTTCCTATTAGGGAAGCGCCCTCTCTGACTTGTACCGAACCTCTGGAACCGAGACCGGCGAAAATCACGTTGCTGCCCCCTACTAGGCTGAAACGCTCGGCTCGACTTGGGCTTATCCTCTGGCAACTTACCACCTTTAGATTCTCCCAAGTCCTTAACCAGCTTTTCCAGGTCTTCCCCGAACAGCAAGCGGCCCTTAAAGGGAAGCTTACTCAACCGAGCCTTGGAAGAACTATCCGCTGCGGAGCCACAAGTACCGTCGTGCTGCCACTGCGGAAGCCATGCTCTTTGACAGCCCACGCATAAGATCATAATGAATGTCCGCTAAGTAGGCCGTGCCCGACTCTAATTTAGCCCCTTCGCTAGAGTCTGAGCAGTCCAGGCTAGACTGTACACGTTGCGACCAGCGAAGGCAGGCTCTAGCAACCCAAGCCCCGCAAATAGCTGCCTGGAGTGCCAGGGCGTTCACATCAAACACCTGACGTAGTAGAATATCCAACTTTCTGTCCTGGGTGTCCTTAAGAGCCGCACTGCCTTCCACAGGAATGGTAGTTTTCTTGGTGACCGCTGACACAGCCGCATCAACTCTGGGTGACTTAAACACCTCCTTATCTTGCTCCAATAAGGGGTACAGCCGACCCATCACTCTGGCCCCTCTAAGGGGAGCCTCAGGCACGTTCCACTCTTCCTGAATCATTTCCCGAAACACCCTATGCACCGGGAATGCCCGTTGATTCCTCCTGAAAACCTGTAACAAGGAATCTTCTAGTGAGTCGTCTTCTGTCGTTCCTGGCGCAGGCATATTTAGGACCTTTAACGCCTCAGCTATCAGTGCGGGAAGCTCCTCTCTTCGGAAGACGCGCACCACTCTAGCCTGATCTTCCTTCTCTGAAAGCTCCCCTTCTTCCAGCTCTTCATCAACCTCCAAACCTTGGTCCTCTTCGTCGGACAATAGGCCCTTTGAGGCTACAGACGTCGCTCCAGTTACCCCCTCCAGGCGAGGTCTCTTTGCCGCTCGGGTAAGGTCGTCTGTCTGTGAGGTCGGAGCGGGTCTCTTCTGCCCGCCCGAGATCTCAGAGCCTGGCCGCTGCTGATCTCTACCAAATACTGTACGCTGCAAGAGCGCAACAAAATCCTGAGAAAAAATAGCCGCTAGCTCCTTAGGGAATGAAGCCTGAGGGAGAAGAGTGTCTGGCGCCGAAGATGGCCCAGTCACTGGCTCCACCTGAGGTTCTGCTGAAAGCAGCGCCACTGAACTCTCCTTCTCGGCCTCTGGCACAGCCCCTTTTTCTTCCCTGGGCTGTTCCATCAATGCTGCCTCCCTCACACAGGACTTGCAGACACCTGAATTAGAGCCTCTCTTCAAGCCACAGACTAGACAGTGACCTAGAGGGCATGGTAAACTAGGTTAAAGCGATCTCTTTCAGCCCAGACAGGCTGCAGTCCTGAAAGCCCCCCCAACAGCTTTCAAAGCACTACCAGCCTAATAGAAAACAAGGCGACGAACCGTCCTGTATATGGTCTTTTTTTTTTTACCGAACTGAGGCGCAGGAAAGCTCTAGGGGTCAAAACGCTGTGCAGAAAAACACTTAACGAGGCTCCGGCTATCGTTTACAAGCTAAACTGACTGCCCAAGCCAGCCGCATTAACACGCGGTCACGCCACGCGGCTAGGCCCGCCACCGGCACCTTGCACATACTCCCGCTTTAAAATAACGTTGCCTTACCTCAAACCTCGCCGAAACAAGCACTGTGCACCCAGAGTAGCTTGCCAGCAGGTCCGGAGAACTTCCAAATGCAGACAGCCTCGCTACCGGTTCACTCTGTCCCGCTCAGAATGAAATGGAACGGGCCGAGCCAGCCAGCGCTCTAACAGGCAGACCTCTGTGTGGCGCTGGCTTGGCTCTCCTTCGGCTCTCACCCCTTCAAAAAAATTGCCGTTTTAGCACCGCAACAAGTGTCTGCCAATCCGGGCCCCCCTTAGGATTCAGCCACTGTGTCAGTCAGAGGCAAAGGCCGCCGCGGGAAAGGATTGGGGGGGGGGGGGTGAGGAAGGAGCCTGCAGCCAACTTAAAGGCACAGCACCCCCAAGTTAAGCTGCCTTCTTAAATGTGTTCCAAAAGTGATCTATAAGCCTAATCCCTATCTAACACAAACTTAATTGTTTCTCTAGTGAGCCCGGTCCTCCGGGCTCTATGCCATCCAGCTGCTTGGAGACTGAGGTAACTGAGGATTGGAGGCAGATTCAAGGAAGATATACTGGTGACATCATAAAAAGGAGGAGTTTCTCAGTCTCCAAGCTGCTGGATGAGATAGGGAACCCAGAGGTCTGGGACTAGACTGGCTAGCACGATCAGGAAATGCAGGTTTAGGGCAAATTAGGTAAGGGAGCAGAAAAGAAAGCAGGGATTTAGAGCAGAGGTTCTCAACCAGTCCTCTGGCCACACCTAGCCAATCAGGGTTTCAGGATAACCACAATGAATATGCATGAGAGAGATTTGCATACACTGCCTCTACTATATGCATATTTATTGTGATTATCCTGGCTAGGCGTGTCAAAAGGACCCCTAATTTACAGTACTGCATATGCCTTGTAGCACTATGCAAATGATTAGTAGTGGTAGAGAGATGAATTTTCAGAGAAGATACGTCAGAGTACACTGTAACATAGCATGAATGTAATTTTACCTGAATAATCGTGAAACCTGATCTAAGGATTATGCCTTCAATTTCTTCTGCTCTATGAATAGCATCTGGTTTAATGATTGCCAGAGTTCTTTCTACATAAATCTGGGGCGGGGGCATAGACGGCTGCATTTTTATGTTGATTTTAAGAGTTTCTTTATTTCAAAGACTGTAATGACACAAAAAAAACAATAATGTAACTTACAGAGAACATTTTTCACCCAAACAGGGACCTAAACTGCTCAAATTCTTTCCAGGAAGTGATGGGAAAAGTAGCAATGCTATACAAATATAGATCAGTTGTTGCCAACACATTGTCTATGGATCTACGAGAGTCTATGAGACCATTATAGGGGGTTTGCAGGAGAGAAAAAAAAAGAGAGAGACTGGTGAAGCTAGGTTTGGAGGTGGGGAAAAGAGACTGGAAGGAACTGGCAGGGGGAAGGGGAAGAGAAAGAAAGCTAGTAGAGACAGATTTAGCACTGAGGGGAGGGGTCTAGGAAGAGAAGTGGGGATAAACTGGGGTCCCTGAATCTTTTGGAGTTCAATAAAGGGTCCATATATCCAAAACCACTGGGAATCTTGATATAGATGCAATTAAAGACCTTTAGACTTTCAGAAAAACCCTCAAAACCCACCTCTTCACTGCTCACTATGGAGTTGGCAATACCTGCCTAAACTCACAAATAACTTAGCCACGCACCAAACTCCCCTCCCCCCGACACACTGTATCCCACTCTCATAAGCCCGATTAACAGGTATTTATAGTTATATGTATATAGTTTTGCTGGTTTAGTTAAGTCCATGACTAAATAGTAATTACACTTACCTGGTAATTGTAGTTCCTTGAGAGACGACAGCTTAGTCCTCAACGTATGGGTAGTGCACCTCCTCCTGCAGCATGAAGACTGGACCAATCAGATTTCAGCTCCTCTGGAACCATCATACCAGGCATCTCTGGAACTCCAGTGAACTACTGTCAAAGCAAACTCAAACACGTAGCTAACCTTTAATAGGGCCCTTTTAGGTTTTTCTGTTTTCTTGTTTTTATTTTTTACTGTAGCCAAAGACTACAACTAACAGGGACGGAATGTCCTGCCCCTGCCACAGCATAAGCAGAGAGTGAGAATAAAAGGAAAACATTGGAGCGAAAAGAAAAAGGCAAGGGGACACACTCACCTGGGAATACGGACCTCTGAACCCAAGGCGTGCCGCGCTAAAAGAAAGTAGATAGGGAGAGGCAGGAGGACTAAGCTGTCGTCTCTCAAGGAACTACAATTACCAGGTAAGTGTAATTACTATTTCCTTATCATTCCTCCAGCTTAGTCCTCAATGTATGGGATGTATCAAAGCAGCCTAACGGGCGGGAATCTTCCAGCCGGCACGCAGAACCGCGGAACCAAAACCGGCATCGCTCGCCGCCAAGACATCAAGTCGATAATGTTTACTGAAAGTGTGCAAAGAAGACCACGTGGCCGCCTTACAGATATCCACCGGCGAAACCAAACTGAACTCCGCCCAGGACGCTGCTTGCGCCCTCGTAGAATGAGCGCGCAAACCAACAGGCGGGACCCGACCGTGTAACAGATAAGCCGAGCCAATCGCCTCTTTAATCCACCGAGCAATAGAGGCCTTCGCCGCCGCCTCCCCTTTGCGAGGGCCGCCAAACAGCACAAACAAGCGATCCGATTTACGAAACTCGCTGGTAACTTTTAAATAGCGTCGTAAAACCCTCTTGAGGTCCAACCGACTCAGACCGCGATCAGAAGCACGTCCTTCCGGAGATTTCCTGCTTTGTTTCCTGCACCTGGGGATCCGTGCGGTGGTTGGAGGAGGAGGACCTGGGAGACCCCGCCCCCCCCTTTGGGCTGCTATATCACCTGCGGCTTACCGCGGCTCCGGTGAGATTTCCTGCTTTGTTTCCTGCACCTGGGGATCCGTGCGGTGGTTGGAGGAGGAGGACCTGGGAGACCCCGCCCCCCCGTTGGGCTTCTATATCACCTGCGGCTTACCGCGGCTCCGGTGAGATTTCCTGCTTTGTTTCCTGCACCTGGGGATCCGTGCGGTGGTTGGAGGAGGAGGACCTGGGAGACCCCGCCCCCCCCTTTGGGCTGCTATATCACCTGCGGCTTACCGCGGCTCCGGTGAGATTTCCTGCTTTGTTTCCTGCACCTGGGGATCCGTGCGGTGGTTGGAGGAGGAGGACCTGGGAGACCCCGCCCCCCCTTCGGGCTGCTATATCATCTGCGGCTTACCGCGGCTCCGGTGAGATTTCCTGCTTTGTTTCCTGCACCTGGGGATCCGTGCGGTGGTTGGAGGAGGAGGACCTGGGAGACCCCGCCCCCCCTTCGGGCTGCTATATCACCTGCGGCTTACCGCGGCTCCGGTGAGATTTCCTGCTTTGTTTCCTGCACCTGGGGATCCGTGCGGTGGTTGGAGGAGGAGGACCTGGGAGACCCCGCCCCCCCCTTCGGGCTGCTATATCACCTGCGGCTTACCGCGGCTCCGGTGAGATTTCCTGCTTTGTTTCCTGCACCTGGGGATCCGTGCGGTGGTTGGAGGAGGAGGACCTGGGAGACCCCGCCCCCCCCTTCGGGCTGCTATATCACCTGCGGCTTACCGCGGCTCCGGTGAGATTTCCTGCTTTGTTTCCTGCACCTGGGGATCCGTGCGGTGGTTGGAGGAGGAGGACCTGGGAGACCCCGCCCCCCCCTTCGGGCTGCTATATCATCTGCGGCTTACCGCGGAACGCGACCCGCGGGCGCGCACCCGTGGTCGCGTGCCCGAAGGGGCGTGCCCAAAGGGGCAGGTCCCGCCCCTTTGGAGCCCCTTCGGAGCCTGAGGAGCTCTAACACGGACTTATGGGACGACGGAGAAAGAAGGTGTTTCCATCGGTTCCTGCAAAAGTTGGGAAAATTACTGGCCCTATGGATCGCCATCTTGTAGGTGCTGGAACTTCTCCCTCCTTGGATAATCCTTCCGGAGAGTCCGTGAGTACTGTGTCTGAGTCCTCTTTTGCGCCTGGGGATGCCCAACCCGGGAAGGGAGAAGATTTGGAGTGTGTTTCTGTCCGGGAGGCTTCTCTCGGCGGACTGCCTCCTTGTATTCAGGAAGCCTCTTCTTTGTTGCCAGTGGGGGGACAGAATGCATTGATGCCTTCTCCTGTTAAATTTTCTTCTGAACCTTTGCAGATATCTGTTCCATCTGAGGTTTCATTAAAAGATGTTTGGGAGTTGGTGGCGCGAATGGAAGGTTCCCTTCGAACCTCCTTCTCCCAAGTAGAACGTTTCTCTGTTGAAGTGATTCAGAAACTGTCAGATCAGGATGCTATGTTTTCTGATTCAAAAAAACGGTTGTCTAAATTGAAAGGTCGTTTTACTGTTGTGGAGGCTGCTGTATCTTCCTCCATAAAGGATAGTACTTTGGTACATCATCAGCTAGAGGTTCTGGAGAACGGTAATCGTTTAAAAAATCTTCGTTTTTTGAATTTTCCCTGTACCCATTATCTTTCACCATTAATTTTAGTTCAAAAGTATTTAAAGGAAGTCTTGCTGATTGATAAGGTTGATTCTATTAAGTTTTCCTCATTGTATTATATTCCTAAATCTTCTTTAGCGCAGGCTTCCTCTCTGGTTGAAAAACAAGAAGGAAAACCTAATAAAGCTGAGTCCTTGGATCTTTCAAATTTTTTGGAGTCTTCTGTTGATTTGATTCCACAGCGGGCTACTCTGCTTGCATCCTTTGTATCATTACAAGATAAAAATATGATTTTTAATTTATACTTTAAAAAGAAAAACGTGGCCTTTTGTGGGGAACCTATACAAATTTTTCCCGATGTGAGTAGGGTCACGCAGGCCCGTCGTAAAGCGTTTTTGGCTTTGAAGGACCGGACTCTTGCTATTGGGGCTTCCTTCTTTTTGAAATACCCTTGTAAGTGTATAGTGGAATTGGAAGGTATCAAGTATGTCTTTCTTGAGGTTAATCAATTTGAGGCTTTCTTGGTTAGTAAAGAGTCTACCTGAATGTTACTTTCTTTCTTTCTATGTAATTTGGGCTTGGATTAAGTTTTGATCCCTATTATTGTATTTTAATTCCTTATCTTGTTAAGCTGGGAGTCTCCTAGATGGGGACTTTACTTTGTATTCTTGTTTTTGTTCTGAATAAAGATTGTTGGAAAATAAAATAAAAAAAAAAAAAAAAAAGAAGCACGTCCTTCCGACCCCGGAAACACCGGAAGGGAGACGACCTGGTTCAAGTGGAAAGGAGAAGTCACCTTAGGTAAAAAGGAAGGTACAGGCCGCAGAACCACCTTATGAGCCGAGAAAGACAGGAAAGGCTCCCTGCAAGAAAGAGCCTGGAGCTCGGAAATACGGCGTGCCGAACAAATCGCCACTAAAAACACCGTCTTGAGGGTCAAATCCTTTACCGAACTACGAGAAAGAGGCTCAAAAGGGGCTGCACTGAGAGCCCGCAACACCAAATTAAGATCCCATGAGGGTACCGAGACCCTGCGGGCCGGACGCAGTCTAGAAACAGCCCGCAAGAAACGAACGACATCAGCATGAGCACCTAAAGACACGCCATGAACCTTTCCTCGGTAACACGCCAGCGCCGCCAACTGCACGCGCAAGGAACTAGCGGCCAAACCTTTAGCAAAACCGTCTTGTAAAAAATCCAGTATTACCGGAATTGAGGCTGTAGCCGCTCGGATCTGATGCCGAGAACACCAGTCCTCAAAAACACGCCAAACACGTACATATGCCAGCGAAGTGGATCTCTTGCGCGCTTGTAACAGGGTCGCCACGACAGACTGGGAATAACCCCGTTTTCTTAACCGAGCCCTTTCAATAGCCAGGCCGTAAGAGAGAATCACCCCACTTGAGGCATGCGAAGGGGACCCTGACACAACAGATCCGGAACCAAGGGAAGCCTCCACGGAGAACCGTCCACCAACCTCATCAGATCGGCATACCAAGGACGACGAGGCCAATCCGGCGCTATCAACAGCACCCGACCCCGGTGAGCCTCGATACGCTGAATCACGCGCCCCAGCAGGGGCCATGGAGGAAACACGTAGAGAAGACCCGCGGAGGGCCAAGGCTGCAAAAGAGCATCCAGACCTTCGGACATCGGCTCTCTCCGACGACTGTAGAACCGAGCTGCCTTTGCTGAGCGGAACGTGGCCATCAAGTCCATGACCGGTTGGCCCCAACGCTGAACCAGCTGCGCAAACACCCTCGGATGGAGTTCCCAATCGCCGGGATCCACCTGAACTCTGCTGAGAAAGTCCGCCGTCACGTTGTCTTTTCCGGCAATGTGCGCCGCCGAGATGGCCCACAGCCGGGGCTTGTCAGACGGCTGCCTAGGGTGAGAACTTACACAATCTTGACGATGCATATATTCATATGATTCTTGCAAGGTATTGTGGGTAATGTAGTCCTTTCACTCCAAACACAGCTGAAGACAATAATTGAGTTGTGAAACCAGTGGTTAAAGCCAATAAAAATACTTCTTTTATTGATGGGGTTTTATTCACCCAGCACAAGTATGCTTGTTAGCAATATAAATGAGGTTACTTGCTTGCAGTGTTTAAATGGATAACAAAGTCACAAAGCAAATCAGAAAACAACCTTCAGCTTGTCAGGCAATTAGCTAATGTTTTCTTAGCAAATAATTACCAAATAAAAAGGCACAAAGAAATGAATAAACTTTGTTTGTTAGGTTAACTTCTGCTTATTTTCCACGCAGATCCCAGCAGTGATTCTCCCTTGCTCACACACACAATCAGGTGCAGCTTTAATTACTATCAATTGACCAGCTGAAAGCCTTTAGCTGGCTGGCTGCTACTGTGTGAACCCAAATCCTGCTTTAAGAGCTGTTTGCAGTGGAAATAAAGAACAAAGTTAGGTTTCTTTGTGATGGCTGAGGTGTTTGCTCACAGAAAGCTAGCAATAGCATTTAGATAGAGAACAGTCCATGTAATGAATAGTTTCATCTGCTGTATCTCCCCCTTCATCAATCAGCATAGGGTCACTATCATACATTGGCACAGACGAGTCTTTCCATAAGACACTATCATGAGAATGCTTATTCCCTTGCTGCCATTCACTATTATAGAGAGGGTCTGGATCAGTGTTCATATCTGAGCCTCTCCTGCTATCATAATTCCTCTCTATATATCCTGGCCAGTATGTAATGCAGTTCTGATGTCCAGCCTTCCAATCTTGATCCCTGGACACTGGATCTTCCCTCACATACCTTTTGGCATAGGTCTGAAAGTCCTTTCCACGTGCAGTCTTCTCTCTTCTAGGTAGCCACTGGTGATTCCTATCTCTGCCCTTCCATTCCTCTGGCTGACTCCAGTCCAATGGACTCTGCTGGCACTTGGAATACCTCCCAGTATGGGTACTGCCTTGGATTCTCCCAGACCTTCCAATGGCCTTCCTTCTCTTCCTTCCAGAGAGTTTCCTTCTTTCTCTATCCGCTTGGCTTGGCTTCTGTTTCTCCAGGTGATGCTTAAACCTGTAGCTGGGCTGGAGCTTGTAGCCGTTGCTGTCTCTGTAGCTGAAGCTCTTTCTGTAGCTATTATCTGAAGAATAAGCTCTATTCTTATTCTGTCCTAATGTGTGCTCCTCCCTAACACAGCGCAGCTGTGTTGAATCAGGCCCTGCCCTTTGAGATGAGTGCTTAGGGATTACCTCATAGCTCTCTTGATTGCGCACACGTTTTCTCACTTCAGCCCCTCTCATGGCTGCTGGAAACCTGGTGCATTCTGGGACTGGTAGTCTTTTATGTGAAAACTCTGTTTTTTTACTTCTACCAGAACTGACAGGTTGCTTGTTCAGAGTCACATCATCTTTTCTATAGCTCCTACCTGAGCTATGATAAGCTTCCTTATCACATACCCCCCTGCTTAAGTTATTACGGACTGGTTTTACTGGTGAAACTGCTTTCCTACAGTCCGTAATACCTACGAGAGTGTTCTCTTCTTGAAGCTCACTTACTTCCTGACTGGGTTCAAGGTCATTATTTACAGGCCTCTCCTTCCAAGACTTAAGTACATTAATATGGTAGGTCTGCCTACGCCCTCTTGCATTTTCTACCATATAAGACACTGGGCTCACTTGTTTAACAACCTCCCATGGCCCTTTCCACTGTACCTCAAATTTTGGAGCAGTTCCTGCTACTTGAACCAAAACCTTTTCACCAATGCTTAATTGGCGGCTTTTGGCCTTTCTATCATACCACCCTTTCTGGCGAACTTGACTGTCCTGCAGGTTCCTTTCAGCAACCTGCGACGTCCTTTTCAAACGTGCTCTCAAATCACGTAGAAACAGTGGCACCTCCTGACTTCCTGGTTCAGGATCAATCCATTGTTCCCTCAAAATATCCAACAAACCCCGTGGAGCCCTACCATACATCAACTCATATGGAGTTACACCTAGGGACACTTGAATTCTTTCCCTGCAGGCATATAAGGCAAAGGGTAATAACATATCCCATTCTTTTACCTCTCCTGCTAACCCCCTTCTCAACATTTGTTTGAGAGTTTGGTTGAATCTCTCCACCAAACCATTTGATTGTGGATGGTAGGCTGAGGTTTTCACGTGACGAATGCCAAAGGCATCCCAGACCTGGGCCAAATATTTGGATACAAAATTGGACCCTCGGTCAGTCAACACCTCTCTTGGGAATCCCACTTCACAAAACAATTTTACTAGCTCTAAAGCTATTGTTTTTGCAGAAACATTCCTCAATGGTATGGCCCAGGGAAACCTTGTTGCCTGATCTACCATAACTAGGATGTATTGGAAACCTCGGGGCGTTTTGACTAATGGGCCTACAATATCCATGGCAATGCGACCAATTGGGTCTGTGATAATTGGCATGGGGATCAATGGCACCACCGGTGGGTGAGCTGCTGTAACTCGCTGACACGCTGGACATGCAGCACAAAACTGGGCAGTTTCTTTGAAGATACCTGGCCAGTAAAAACGCACAAGTATTTGATCCAGCGTTCCTTGCATACCTTTATGACCTCCCACTGGATGATCATGTGCTAGTCTAAGTACTAGCCCTTTGAAAGATGTGGGTACCACCAATTTCTGGGGTCCTGACTCTCTCTATATAATATGTCATTATCTAGTCTGAATCTGGGCAATTCCTCCCTGACCTCCTGAGCATACTTAAAAGCTCGGGTGAGAGCTTGATCAGCTCGCTGCTCTTGTGGAAAGTTAGGAAACTTTGCCACCAACTCAGCTGGCACACAGGGTAAACTTTGACCAGCTAACATCTCAGCCCTACCCTGTGCTCTACAAAGTCTCTCACGCCTCTTTTGTGCTTTCAACTTTCTTACTTTACCAGATGATGGGGTTATTAAATCATCATGAGAGGGTAAGTCTTCTAATAACTCTGCCTGCTCCCCCTCCTCCTTCTGCTGGCTCTCTAACTTAGCCTGCAAGCGGGTGGATACCAGGCCCCTCTTATTACCCATAGTTTGGCCTTCTGGAAGCTTAACCATCTTTTTAGCTAGGGACTGAGGACTTCCAAAGAAAGGCCCGGGAGCTATTTCCATTATTAAACCTTCTCCCTCCTTCTTTCCTAGCCCTTTCACTAGTTCCTGCTTAAATCTTGGCCAGTCCTTCCCTAGAACCAAATCAAAGGGTAGCCTAGGCACCACTGCTAATAGGACTTCTTCTTGTTCCCCTAGGCACTTAACCTTTAGCCTATAGGTGGGATATGATGATGCAGCACCATGAATGCATCTTATGTGAACTTGGCTTTCAGGGGTTCTAGGCACAAATCTTTCTTGGGCCTCTATCCTCTTCCAAAGCCTTTTTGACATCATACTCTGGTCTGCCCCAGAGTCTAATAAAGCATATGTGGTAATTCCCTGCACATCAACCATCAAAAGAAATCCTTCCTTGGGCTGTTTTAAATCCAGACCCATTAAACTAGTGTGTGTCTGGCATCTCTTCCTTAAATGTCCCAATTTTCCACACTTGAAACATTTCTTTCTATTCCACTGTGTCATCTGGTTTGATACAGTACATTCATTTTCAGAAACATTCTTAATTATTCTCTTTTCTGATACAGCACATCTAGTCTCAGCATCCATCTTTAGAGGGCCACCCATTCTATGGCAAGCCTGCGTGGCTTCCAAGAATCTCTCTGCTAGCATGGTTGCCTCTCCAAGATTTTGGCAATTTTGCTGTATAAGAAAAACATTCAAATCTTTAGGTACCCCAAGCATAAATTGTTCCAGCATTATAATATCTAATAACATTTCTACTGTCTTTTGCTCAGGCTCCAACCATTTTACAGCTAAACTTCTGATTCTCTGACTCAGAGCCCTGGGTGTCTCACCCACTTTCAATGTAACATCTCTAAACATTCGCCTATACTCTGAAATAGACAACCCTAGGCGATCTCTAATAGCTGCCTTTACATCCTTATAAATCAAAGCCTGGGCTGCTGGCATTGCTCTGTAAGCTGCTAGTGCCTCTCCAGTTAATGAGGCTGCCAGCCTTACTGCCCACTGGGTCTCTGGCCATGCTAAAGCCTGTGCCACTCTTTCAAAAGACTCTAGAAAATCATCAACATTATCATCTGGAGTTAATTTCCCAAAATTAAATGCCCCAATCCCTTGATTGAGTCCCACAGTGTTCACATGTGGTGCACCAGTACTAACTGCTGGTCTTGCATCTGTTCCACTTTGGCTCTGCAGCTGAACTAGAGCTTGCACCAGACCAAGCACTGGTTTCTGCTGTTCCATTAAGGCCTTCATAGCAGTGTCCTGGGCCTGCTGTGATAGCTCCTGCTGCTTGCAAAATTGGGCTGCCATCCACTGAGCCATCTCCCTCGGATCCATCTTGACCCCTGCATGAAATTAAGTAAAAAAAAAACAAAGTGCAGCACCTTCCAACCAGGTGTGTTTTTTTTCAACTTTTTTTTTTTTTTGAATTTCCCCCTGTGCTTACACATATCCACCACTAGACATGCCCAGGTACATATTACCTTGTCTCAGTGATGAATCCAGCTTTGCACAGGGTCTTTTCATCTGGGACAGCTTCCTGGAACAACCACTTCTCCTCCAAAGGGCAGATGAGGGAAAAAAATCTTCTTTCAGCTTCAAACTTGAATTTTATTTGTAATCCACAGCAAATAAATCCTCTTGGTGCAAAAGCAATCCGAAAAACTACGCCATTTGTCAGACGGCTGCCTAGGGTGAGAACTTACACAATCTTGACGATGCATATATTCATATGATTCTTGCAAGGTATTGTGGGTAATGTAGTTTTTTCACTCCAAACACAGCTGAAGACAATAATTGAGTTGTGAAACCAGTGGTTAAAGCCAATAAAAATACTTCTTTTATTGATGGGGTTTTATTCACCCAGCACAAGTATGCTTGTTAGCAATATAAATGAGGTTACTTGCTTGCAGTGTTTAAATGGATAACATAAAGTCACAAAGCAAATCAGAAAACAACCTTCAGCTTGTCAGGCAATTAGCTAATGTTTTCTTAGCAAATAATTACCAAATAAAAAGGCACAAAGAAATTAATAAACTTTGTTTGTTAGGTTAACTTCTGCTTATTTTCCACGCAGATCCCAGCAGTGATTCTCCCTTGCTCACACACACAATCAGGTGCAGCTTTAATTACTATCAATTGACCAGCTGAAAGCCTTTAGCTGGCTGGCTGCTACTGTGTGAACCCAAATCCTGCTTTAAGAGCTGTTTGCAGTGGAAATAAAGAACAAAGTTAGGTTTCTTTGTGATGGCTGAGGTGTTTGCTCACAGAAAGCTAGCAATAGCATTTAGATAGAGAACAGTCCATGTAATGAATAGTTTTCATCTGCTGTATCTCCCCCTTCATCAATCAGCATAGGGTCACTATCATACATTGGCACAGACGAGTCTTTCCATAAGGCACTATCATGAGAATGCTTATTCCCTTGCTGCCATTCACTATTATAGATAGGGTCTGGATCAGTGTTCATATCTGAGCCTCTCCTGCTATCATAATTCCTCTCTGTATATCCTGGCTAGTATGTAATCCAGTTCTGATGTCCAGCCTTCCAATCTTGATCCCTGGACACTGGATCTTCCCTCACATACCTTTTGGCATAGGTCTGAAAGTCCTTTCCACGTGCAGTCTTCTCTCTTCTAGGTAGTCACTGGTGATTCCTATCTCTGCCCTTCCATTCCTCTGGCTGACTCCAGTCCAATGGACTCTGCTGGCACTTGGAATACCTCCCAGTATGGGTACTGCCTTGGATTCTCCCAGACCTTCCAATGGCCTTCCTTCTCTTCCTTCCAGAGAGTTTCCTTCTTTCTCTATCCGCTTGGCTTGGCTTCTGTTTCTCCAGGTGATGCTTAAACCTGTAGCTGGGCTGGAGCTTGTAGCCGTTGCTGTCTCTGTAGCTGAAGCTCTTTCTGTAGCTATTATCTGAAGAATAAGCTCTATTCTTATTCTGTCCTAATGTGTGCTCCTCCCTAACACAGCGCAGCTGTGTTGAATCAGGCCCTGCCCTTTGAGATGAGTGCTTAGGGATTACCTCATAGCTCTCTTGATTGCGCACACGTTTTCTCACTTCAGCCCCTCTCATGGCTGCTGGAAACCTGGTGCATTCTGGGACTGGTAGTCTTTTATGTGAAAACTCTGTTTTCTTACTTCTACCAGAACTGACAGGTTGCTTGTTCAGAGTCACATCATCTTTTCTATAGCTCCTACCTGAGCTATGATAAGCTTCCTTATCACAGGCTCCACCCACTCGAACAACGTCCGAGTCTCCGCTTCCAGGCCGACGCTTCCGGTACCGCCCTGCCGGTTGATGTAGGCAACAGACGCCGCATTGTCGGAGAGAACCCGAACCGCCCGAGACAATATCCGGGTCTCGAAGTGTTGTAATGCCAATCGAACGGCTCGAAGTTCCAAGCGATTTATCGACCAAGCGCTCTCCTCCGGGGACCAGAGACCTTGAGCGAACTGGCCTCCGCAGTGTGCGCCCCAGCCCGTCAGGCAGGCATCCGTCAAGAGCGGAACCCAGTCTGGCTGCTCCAAGGGCATCCTCACTCGGAGCGAGGATGGTCTCAGCCACCAACGCAGATCTCTCCGAACTGCCATCGGGCAAGGTAGACGTTTGTTCAGGGAATCGGACTGGTTGGACCAGCGACGGAGCAAGGCCCGCTGGAGCGAACGCATGTGAAAGCGTGCCCAAGGTACAACCTCCAGGGAAGCTGCCATCGTCCCCAGCAACTGCAGGTAGTGCCAGGCCGACGGAGCCGGAGTCTTTCGGAACTGTCGTACAAGAGACTGAAGAGCCAATATCCTGCGTTTGGGAAGAGATACCAATCCCACGCACGTCTCGAACCGCACCCCCAAATATTCGAGAAGCTGCGTCGGAACCAAATGGCTCTTGCGCGGGTTGACCACCCAGCCGAGAGACTGCAAGAGCGCCACGACTCTTGCAGTCGCCGCCAAGCTCTCCGCGCGAGACTTCCTGCGAATCAACCAATCGTCCAGATAGGGATGAACTAGCACCCCCTCTTTGCGCAAGGCTGCCGCTACAACCACCATGATTTTGGTGAAGACTCGCGGCGCGGTCGCGAGACCGAAGGGCAAAGCCTGAAACTGGAAATGACCCCACGGCAGCGCGAAGCGAAGATACTTTTGCTGGTCCTCTCGAATAGGGATATGGAGATAAGCCTCCGTGAGGTCGAGAGACGTGAGAAACTCGCCCCGGTGGACGGCGACTATCACGGACCGTAGGGTTTCCATCCGAAAATGGGGTATCCGCAGACAACGATTCACTCCTTTGAGATCCAAAATGGGGCGAAGATCGCCACCCTTCTTTGGCACCACAAAATAGATGGAGTACCTTCCCAGACCATATTCCGCTTGCGGCACGGGAATGACCGCCCCCAGCTGGACCAGACGATCGAGCGTTTGCCGGACCTGAAGGGTTTTGCGGACTCCCCGGCAGGGGGACGCTACAAAGGAATCGAGCACGGGACGGGCCAAATCGAGAACATACCCGTCTCGTATGATGTCCAAAACCCACTGATCGGAAGTAATCTGGGTCCAAGCGGAGAGAAAACGTCGAAGATGTCCCCCGATCACAGGCAGCTCCACCTGGACCCGCTGCCCTTCATTGGGGCTTGCGAGCGGCCGGAGGACCAGCCGGCGCAAATCCTCTTCTGGCTCCCCGAAAGCCACGAAACCCCGACGCCCGGGAGCTATATCTGCCACGCTGGAAGCCCCCAGAACAGGGCGACCGGAACCTACGAAAGTCCCGAAACTGCCCCCGAGCGACCGGAAGCGACCTTCCCCGCTTGGGCCTATCCTCCGGCAGGCGACCGCCTTTGGAGTCTCCCAGATCTTTGACCAACCTATCCAAATCCTCACCAAAGAGCAGTCTACCTTTAAAAGGCAATTTGCCCAACCGCGACTTGGAAGACCCATCGGCCGCCCAATTTTTTAACCAAAGGGCTCTGCGTGACGCCACCACGGATGCCATGCTATTGGAGAGAGCTCTGATGAGATCATACTGGACATCCGCCAAATACGCCGCACCAGATTCCAAGCGGTGGAGCTCAGTCAGCCTGTCGGCCTCCAAGGAAGGAGTCTGTTGAAGCTGCTGAACCCAGCGCAAACAGGCACGGGCAACCCAAGCCCCAGAAACGGAAGCCTGTAATGCAATCGCGTCCGCCTCAAAGGATTGCTTTAACAGCCCGTCCATTTTCCGGTCCTGCGGCTCACGTAAGGCCGCACTCCCTTCCACCGGAATGGTGGTCTTCTTAGTCACCGCCGACACGGCCGCGTCGACTTTGGGAGATCGGAAACGCTCTAGATCTGTGTCCGACAGAGGGTAAAGCCGACGCATGATCTTAACCCCCTTGAGACCCGATTCAGGAGTGTCCCACTCGGACTGAATCATCTGGTCAATAACCTTGTGAATGGGGAAAACCACGTTAGTTTGACGTACCGCCTGAATAATGGGATCTGCCCCGTCCGTCTCCACCACCGGAGCAGTAGGGGCCAAACCCAGAGTCTGAAGCGCCTCCGAAACAAGAGCAGGCAGCTCTTCTCGTCGGAACACGCGAATAATCTTTGCCTGATCCTCTGGCTCAGGAAGCTCGCCCTCTTCCAAGGCGTCTCCATCCACCTCCTGGTCGAACTCTGGGTCATCCCCGTCAGGCCACTCAATCTCCGACGGAAAGGTTTCGTGCATCTGTGGTCACTTAGGGGCCCTGCCACCGGACAACGGAGTCTCCCCCGAAGTGGACTGGGCAGACACCCCCTGCGCTGGAAGTGGCGCAGCCCCCATGACCTGGCGCCTACGGCAGAACGCTTGGTGCAGGAGCAAAACAAAATTGGGGGAAAAATCCTCCAAGGGCAAGGCCCCCCCGAGGTCCGACTGTCCCGCAGACGCCAAGGAACCCGCAGAAGGAAGTCCCGAGGGTCCCTCCAGAGGCGACTCCAAATCCCCTGCTGCGGCACCGGACTGCGCCGTCGCAGCCAAGGAACTTTCCAGGCGCTGCTCCATACTGCGAGACAGCGAGGCACAGCGTGGGCACACGCCGGTCTCCGCGTCGGCGCCCCGCCTAGATCCACAAATGAGACAAAGAGACCCCCCTGGCATGGGAGCCCCTGCGCCGTTGAGAGCTAGAAGGCACCTCGCAATGCTGAAAGGGAAGAACTGGCTCACTGACCCAGAAGAACCATGCGGGAACTGGGCAGTAGCTGGCAACGAAAGCCTCTGAAGGGAGGAAGGTAGAACGTCTCCCCTTTGCCCAGCAAGAAGCAGTTGTGGCTTTCGTTAGAGCTGGCCTCTTTTTTTTTTTTTTTGATAGCTCACCCAAGGACACCCGAGAGCTGAAAAAAAGGGAAAACGCAAACCAATCGAGGAGACAACAGCCCCGCAAAGGAAGAGGAGAGGACACGCTCAATCTCGCCCCCCCCCTTAGCCGCGGGACCGCTGCGCCCCGAGACAAAAGGGCCGAAATGAAAGAAGGCAAGAAATCAACAGAAACGAAAAGAAATTAAAATAAATTAATTAAATAATCTAAAAGAAATCAAAGAAATAAAGAAAACTACCGCGGGACACTGCTGAGGAAAAAAAACACGAGTCAAGAAAAAATGGCCGCGGCAGCCAGGCAACTTTGGCGCGCTTTTTTCCCCCGCCGAGAAAACAGCCCGAGGGAAGCCAAATACTGCCCCGAATAAACCGCGCACCCCCTGAAGACCGCGACCCTGGGAGCCCCCCGAACAAACCCCACAAGCACTAAGGGATCCCAGAACGACCGGGCAGAGAACAGAACTCGGCTCAGCAGCGGTCCTGATCTCCCACAGCCGTCAGCACTCACCAGCACTAGTGAAGCAAACTCACCAAACCTCCGGAGAGGAGTTGCAGTACAGCCGCCGCAGGAGCTCTGCCCCGAACATCCCTGGAGCAGAGATCCTAATCACCCAAGGGAGACAGGCCAGAACACAGAAGCGGCAAAGGCTGGGCAGGAGAGAGACCTTCCTCAGGCCCCCCCCCCTCCAGGGAGTGCCGTGATAAGAAACCCAAAAATTTAAAGGGACAGGAACCCTTAAATTAACTAAATCAAAATAAGCCCTAATAGGACAAAAAATAAAGACCCAAAAGGTTAGCTAGGGAAAAAATACAACTAACTAAGCAACTAGTGAGCCCAGCTAGGCTCACTAACGTCCTCCTGCTGCATGAAGACTGGACACACTGGGGTTCCAGAGATGCCTGGTATGATGGTTCCAGAGGAGCTGAAATCTGATTGGTCCAGTCTTCAAGCTGCAGGAGGAGGTGCACTACCCATACGTTGAGGACTAAGCTGGAGGAACGATAAGGAATAATGTTATAATGTAAAAAGTTCAAACCCTGTTATATGTAACATTTTGGTTCCTTGTAAACCACCCCTGATCTCTGGAAGGGGCAGTATAGAAATGTGTAATAAATAAATAAAATAATACATGCTGTATTATTCATGGGACTCTAAAAAAGATGGTCATTATGAACTCATTTTTTCATACTGGCATTTGGGGGTACGTAGTGTCTGCAGGCACAGCTCATACAAAGTACATCACTGTTCTATTTCTTAGCTTTTCCTGTCCTGTTATAAATCTGGCATCCCTTTCATATTATGACCTAAATAAACCAGTGGAGGAGTAGCCTAGTACCTTTAGAGATCAGGGTTTGATTCCCACTGACACTCCTTGGGCAAGTCACTTTACCCTCCATTGCCTTGGAAGAACGGACCTGACAATCTATTTCCAGTTATGTACATCACCAGGGGTGGCTGGGTTGCCAGGAGTCAGCAGAGACTTGATGACACTTTAAAAAATAAACAAACATCAACACTAAAACTCATCAAGGGATTTAAATACCATTGAAGTTAAGTATCTGGTTGTTCATTGAAGCTCTTTATGGCAAGATGGTTATGATATAAGAACATAAGATATGCCATACTGGGTCAGACCAAGGTCCATCAAGCCCAGTATTCTGTTTCCAACAGTGGCCAATCTAGGTCATACGTACCTAGCAGTTTCCCCAAGGGACACAGGTTCCACAATGCTTGTATTGGTTCAAGCATTGATATCCTGGGTCCCTTCTTAATAATGGTTTATGGACCTTTCCTCCAGGAACTTGTCCAAACCTTTTTTAAACCAAGCTACACTAACAGCCTTTACTACATCCTCCGGTAACAAATTCCAGAGTTTGATTACACGTTGAGTGAAAAAATATTTTCTTTTATTAGTCTTAAATAATTTACTCTGTAGCTTCACTGCATGTCCCCTAGTCTTTCTATATTCTGATAAGGTAAACAATCGATCTACGTTTACCCGTTCCACTCCGTTCATTAATTTATAGACTTCTATCATATCTCCCCTCAGCCATCTCTTTTCCAGGTTAAAGAGCCCTAACCTTTTTAGCCTTTCTTCATAGGAGTATCCTTCCATCCCCTTTACCATTTTGGTGGCTCTTCTCTGAACCTTTTCTAAAATCGCTATATCCTTTTTAAGTTACGGCGACCAGAATTGCACACAATATTCAAGGTGCGGTCTCACCATGGAACGATATAGAGGCATTATAATATCTTTTGTTTTATTTTCCATTCCTTTCCTTATCATACCTAGCATTCTATTTGCTCTCTTGGCCGCCGCTGCACACTGGGCCGAGGGTTTTAACATGGTATCCACAATGACGCCTAAATCTTTTTCCTGGGTGATGGTTCCTAATGTGAAACCTTGCATCATGTAACCATAGTTTGGGTTTTTCTTCCCTAGGTGCATAACCTTGCACTTGTCCACATTAAATTTCATCTGCCATTTTGATGCCCAGTCTTCCAATTTATCAAGCTCCTCTTGCAATTTTCCACAATCCTCTTGGGTTTTAACAACTTTAAATAGTTTTGTGTCATCTGCAAATTTGATAACCTCACTCGTTATTCCACTTTCCAGGTCATTTATGAATATGTCAAAAAGCAGCGGACCCAGCACAGATCCCTGGGGTACACCACTATTCACCTTTCTCCATTGGAAAAATTGGCCATTTAGCCCTACCCTCTGCTTTCTATCTTTTAACCAGTTCTCTTTGTTCCAGATACTGATACTGGTAAAGTGGTGTTGGCTGCCTGGTGTAATGGATCTTATGATCTCAACGCAGTCTGTCTGGCCTAATCATTTAGCAGATAATAGGTTGATTAGATTTTATATAGATTATTATTGAATTTCTATGTTGATACCTGTGGAGCTAAGCTTAGCTATCCAGTAGTAAGTTTTTTGTTAACATTTAAATTAAATAAAGATTTAAGAGGAGTTTTTTTAAGATCACTGATGTTACTAAAATCAATCCCCTGTTGGTGGGTGACCACCTGTTAGAGGGATAACTTAAATACCAAGATATTTTCTCCTCATATTCCAAATTGTGTAGGATTGAAATGGTAATGGTGTTGTACAACCTTCTTAGGAAAAAGGCTGTGTGATTATTCCGGGTTTTTTTTAGTGTTGACTTTTATTGTATCTCTGGAGCGGTTGGCGTTTGTTACTAAAAAAAACAAAACAAAACAAAACAAAACACAACACAACACAACACAACATAACATAAAACCGTCCATAAACATACCAAAGGATGATTTGCACTATCTATTGGCTATGTTTCAAGTGATTTTCAGGGGAAATGGCTGAATAACCACATCAGACTGGCTGGTTTCACAGTTGCTGATTAAAAATATTTTAGATCTCGTCCCAGGATACCCATGCATCATTTCTGCTATTACCCCCTAAACCCACTTCTCCCCCTTCCTCCTTCCAGTTCCTCAGCTCAGAATCTTGGGGCCATTTTTGACTTTTCTCTCTTTCGCTGTACTCATCCAACAGATAACTAAAACCTATCATTTCTTTCTCTACAACATCAGCAAAATGTGTTCCTTCCTTTCTGAACACATTACCAAGACCCTTATCAACTCTTTATTCATCTCCCATTTTTAAGTGCCATCTATGCTGACTCCTGGCGACCTAGCAGCACCTGGGTTTTCTTGGCAAGGCATGACTGGAAGTAGATTGCCAAGCCTTTTCTTCCAAGAAAACTGAGGATAAAGTGGCTTGCCCAAGGTCACAAGGAGTGCCTGTGAAAATCAAGCCCAGAACTCTTGAGCGTTAGGCTGTTGCTCTAGCCACTAGGATACTTCTCCACTCCAAGTTTAGACTACTGCAATTTACTGCAATTGTTTACCTTATCAGAATATAGAAAGACTAGGGGACATGCAATGAAGCTACAGGGTAAACTATTTAAGACTAATAAAAAAAAATATTTTTTCACTCAACTTGTAATCAAACTCTGGAATTTGTTACCGGAGGATGTAGTAAAGGCTGTTAGTGTAGCTGGGTTTAAAAAAGGTTTGGACAAGTTCCTGGAGGAAATGTCCATAAACCATTATTAAGGGACCCAGGATATCAATGCTTGACCCAGTACAAGCATTGTGGAACCTGTGTCTCTTGGGGAAATTGCTAGGTACGTATGACCTAGATTGGCCACTGTTGGAAACAGAATACTGGGCTTGATGGACCTTGGTCTGACCCAGTATGGCATATCTTATGTTCTTATGTATTCCTCACTGGTCTTCCCCTGAATCATTTCTCTCTCCTTGAATCTGTTCAAACTCATAGAAGCCGCTCTTCTCAAGTCACTTCATTGGCTTCCTTCCTCGTATCAATTTCCACATCCATTATGGGGAGGAGTGGCCTAGTGGTTAGAATATGAACCCCCAGCCCTCCGGACTGAGGTACCAAGTCCCACCTGAAGACAGCAATCTCAGGCAGGAGGGACTGGGGTTTCTAGTCCTATAGGTAGTCCTTGTGGCAAGTCACTTAACATGGATTTTTCTGAGGTAATGGAGGGGGTTATCAATGTCCCTGTTTAATGTACATTACCAAATTTAAGTTACAACATAAACAATTTTGACTGAAATGATAAAGCAATATAAAAACCTGTTAAATAAATAAATATCCAAATAAGTAGTAGTCAAGGCTGGCGGGAGAGTTGGCTCAAGATGTTGGAGCCCAGGCAAACCTTATCCACCCTCCCCCCCTTCAGCCGTCAGAATCTTTTGCTTAGCTTTGAATGCTCTCCTCTTCCGCACCCCCACACAGAAGCTGACCGCCTAGTTTGCCTAACGGTTAGATCGGCCTTGGTGGTGGCAGTAGGTACTGGAACATATGACACAGTTTTGGCTTGTGCATTGCCATATCTGATGAATACTTGAATGTTCTCCTGCCTACAGCCGTAGGTGCTTGTTGAATACCCCAATATTGAGCAAACGCCTTTCTTGAGACCACTTCTGCCTACTACTCCACGCTATCCGTTCTCTTCAGGTTCACGGTGCTTATTTCAAGAGAGACAGTGGTGTGGGTTCACGCCCTACTACTACAACTACAGTACAGACCTTTAACCCTTCCGCCCCTTGGTAAATAGGTCACTCGACGCCCGCGCGCACTCTTACCCGGGCTTCTGAGAGCGAGAAGCGATCCGCACCGGACGCAGGAACAGCCTCGCGCCGGGCACGCCAACCAGCTCGCGGTCGCTAAGCAACCGACGCGTGCTCGCGGGGGGGAGGGGCGGGAAGTTCGAGAACGCAGGCCTGACGGCGAGCGCGGAGGGCCAGAGTGCGAAGCGTGAAGTCGGTGCGGCGTGCGATTTCTCCTTTTCTTTCCTTTGCTGGACCGTTCTGAAGGGAAGATGAGGTAGGGAAGGACGGTTGCTGGAGTAATAATAAGCGTGCGCGCGGCCCCTCAGAACTGTATCCGGTCGCCCCCCACATGGAACAAACTCCTGCATTTTGTCCGGTGAAGGGTAATTTGTATCGAGTTTAGTCTCCCCTACGTTGGCGCCTTTAGGTTTCGTGTAGTCATAAACACACTTTTGGTGTTATATTTCACGTTTCAGAACGCTCCGATGGTCCCTTTTATTTTGGCGCGAGGCTCTTTAGAAAAGAGTTAAGTTCCTTGACGCTTCGGTGTTTTCCCGCCCAGCTTTGCTTCCCAAGGGGGAACTATATTATTGATCTGTTCACCCAACCGAGCTCCATCATTTTGCGCCGGAATTACTAAGCCTATTTCCCTTATATACAGCAGCACACGGGGGGATCTTATGCCAGTGGGAAACACATCATACCTGTAGCTCGTTAATAACTTGTCTGAGGTTTTCCAGCCTCCCTTTGGGGGAGTTGGTCCTTTTAGACTGATTATGGATACAGACCAGTTCTAAGAGTGAGCTGGCATGTTTGGGGCAGAGGAGGCTGAGTTGGTGGATTTTGTCTCTCTCTTAGAGCTGAGGGGAGTTGGTGTCTGGAATCGGGGCAGGATTAAAGCACTGGCAAGCTAGGTACATGGGTAGGGAATGGATCAGGGCCCAGATGTTTAGGAAGGGTTCTCAAGGCCGACTTTTGTCCTGATGAGTCAGCTGCTGGTAGAAAGAAGAATGGAGGGAGGGTACCATTGCCCCCAGAGGTTGATCTGTTCTCCTCACTTTCAGTGTATTGGCTCCAGATGGCAGGATGGAGTCTGCGGACATCTCTCTACTTACCTATTGTTGTCCCCTCTGCAGTCTAAACCACATTGGCCCCATTTGTGGGAGTTCTAAAATGTATTTATATTATGATGGGGGCTCATAAAAATGTTAACTTTTTAACCTGTCTGAAATATCTGGATTGTGGCTTTCCTCATTGTTAGCATCACCTCTCCTCATTTTCCCCTATTCAGGGATCTCAAAGCCTGCTTGCAGGCTATGCCTTCTTCAGTTTGAAGCAGGCTTGGGTCCGCCTGTGGCATGGGACCAAGGGCATTTGCCCTGTTTGTCACATCTAACATCGGCCCTGTCTCTTTGCTCTAGTGTTGTTTGGGGAGGAGGGGCTGAAATGCAACATCTTATCTCTTGTTTACTGTATTTGGAATAAGGATAATGTCTTGTTTAAATTAATGATTGAACCTTTGTTAGGCTGTTCGGTGATGAACATGGTTGAGTGAAATTAAACCACAACTGAGTTTATAAAATGGATGAATATGAAACACCCCCCCCCCAAAAAAATCATTTTGAGGTCTTCTTAGAATGATGTACAGATAGTTTGTAGTATTCATAAACTGTAAGTTGTAGAAGTCGGGGGAATATTGATTAGTCTTGATAAATATATGTATTAAATGTTTAATAAAACAAGAAATAGAGAACGTGTAAGGTGAAATTAATGTCTCTCATTAGTGGTATACGTGTCTCCAATAGAGTTAGAAGAGGAGGTAATAGTAGTGTTCAGACAGTCCCCAGAGGGAATTGTTTAGGGTTTTGTTATTAAAAATAAAAACAAACAAAACCCAGGGCTTAAGGTAGGAGTCCCTGGAGCTACAAAAAGAGGGAGGGAAAGTTTGGAGCAGCTGTAAGATGTTCCAAACCACTATCTACATAAGGTCCTTTTGGAGGGGAAACTTGTAAGGGTAGGGTCCTTTTTCCTTCCCAGCACTTATATCACTTACCCTGGGACGTTCCTCATGGTCCCTCTGTACAACAAGAAACTTATTTTCCCCTTACAAAACTTATTTTAAGATTTTTGATGGGAATCGCTCGGCTTTGTAAATTTTGTGGAAAAGAGAAAATACTCTTGAGTTGTAAGTGTATGTGTCTGTATTTGAAGAGGTTGTGCACCTGGGAGAGTGGTAGCATGAATTTCTTTAAAACAATTGTTAGAAGAGCACTTATTGAATAAGGAGGATCTCAGTCTGGCAATCTACTTCCGGTGACACTGCCAAGAAAACCCAGGAGCTTCTGGGTCGCCAGGAGTCAGGACTGACTCAAAGGCACACATTGCATTGCAGTCTGGTACATAGAATTTGCCTTGTGTGATAGAGAAGTTCTGTGGAGGTGGCAATTTCATCAAACTGATTAAGATACCCAATGAGGAGTATCCCAAAATGTGCCAAGGAATTTCTGGGAATAGCCTGATAGCGCTCATATGGAAGCTATTTTTTGATCTGATTAGAAAGGAATTATAAATTGGGTAAGTCCTTTGGAAGTATCAGCCATTTAGTATTTAACTGATACTGGGGTTGTGGCCATGTGTTTTATGCAATGATGCGTACTTTAAGGCTCAGCTTGAGCGGTGGGTACACCCCTAAACAAAGTCATGGGGAGGGGTAAACTGCATGGAGCGGCAGGTGCACCTATTCTTGCCACCTTGTTGGGCAGACTAGATGGACCATACTGGTCTTTATCTGCCATCATATACTATGTTACTATGAGTTAGGAACTGCTTCTTAGTTCTCCAGGGGTTTTGTTTTGTTTACGTCTGGTAACATAGTGTTAGAATAGGTTGCTGTTTTTTTTTAAGTGTGTGTATTTAGTTTTTGGGGGGGAGAGGAGTTAGGATTAAATTATATATTCAATGATCTCCCATGTTGTTGTTCTTCAGTGTTAATTACTCACATTGTATAAAGAAACATAGAAAAATGACAGCAGATAAAGACCATACGGCCTATCCAGTCTTCCCATCCATATCAACTACTAAGCTGTACAATCCTTTTTTTTCCCCTTGGAGATCATCTGTGTTTGTCCCATACCGTCTTGAATTCTCTACCTTCACTGGGAGGCTATTCCATGCATCCATCACTCCTTCCATAAAGAAATATTTCCTGATATTACTCCTGATTCTATCCCCTTACCCGATAGTCCTTTCACAGTATCACTTTTAAAAATACTAAAAAGAATTGGATCAAGGACTGTTCTCCTGCAGCACACCACTAATAATGTCCTTATCCTCAGAGAGAACAACATTTTCTAATATCCTTTGACTCCCACTCAATCAGTTTCTAACCCAAGTTAATCACTTTAGGGTCCATCCTTAGGGCACTCAATTTATTTATAAATTGCATGTGTGGAACCGTGTTAAAGGCTTTGCTGAAATTTAAGTACATCACACCTAGTGCTCTCCCTTGGTCCAACTCTGTGATCATCCATTCAAAGAAATTAATAAGAGTTTTCTGACAAGACTTGTCTCTAGTAAAACTATGCTGCCTCAGATCCTGCAGTCCATTGGATTCAAGAAACCTGATTATTCTCAGTTTTTAGCATCATTTCCATTAATCTGCTTACCACAGAGGGCAAACTAACTGACCTGCAGTTCCCAACCTCCTCCTTGTTTCTGTTTTTGTGTAGAGAGACTACATATGCCCTCCAGTCCCCTGGGAACACTCCCGACTCTAAGGGGGCATGTTTACTAAGTTGGGCTAACAGCATATGCTATTTGCAACTACAGTAGGTCCCATGTTATTCAATGGGACATAGTTACAAACAGCGCATGCTAACCATTAGCTTAGTTTAGTAAACATACCCCTAAAGAAGCATCAAAAAGGTCAGAGAGTGGAGCTACCAGTACATAACCCAAGTTCCTTTGGATGTATCCTATCCATCCACATCACTTTATATATTTTTAGTTTAACACTCTCAAACATTCTTCTGAAAATCGTTCAAGATTTGCTTCACTTCCGTTCCTATTTGTGTGTTTTCTGAGGTCCACCTTCCAGCCGTTTGTCTGTGAACACAGAACAGAAATATGTGTTAAGTAATTCTGCTTTGTCTTCATCAACGTCTACTTATTTCTTCCCTTCACCCTTGAGTCTGACAATATCACTTGCATTTCCTTCTGTCACTGACATATCTTAAAAAATGTCTTGTCTCCCATTTTACTGTCTTGGCTGTTTTTTCTTCTATTTGCATCTTTGCTTTTCTGATCACTTTTCCCAGCTTCTCTTAGGATTTCCAGATATTGTCGCTTGTCATTGTCTTTCTGTACTCTTTTTCCTTACCGTTTTCCACTACTACTTTTGAGAATGATAGCAGCTTCCTTTTCCTTTTACATTTGTTTACTTTCCTAACAAAAAGGTTGTTGCCTTCAAAATATTCCCTCTGTTTTTCCCACCGCTTTTCTACATCCCCCAGCTGTTCCCATTCACATATTGACTTTTTGAGGTATTGTCCCATTTTGACAAGGTTAATTTTCCCTCACTTTTGAACGAACCATCTCTACCCTTGTCCTGATGCTGAATCATACCATTCTCGATGATCTCCCACTATAACATGAGAAAAACAGTCCCCATTTGTGAGCATCAGTTACCAGTATGGTCTCCTCCCGCGTGAGTTCAGTTACCAGTTGCTGGAATAGTTCTCCCTGTAGAGAATCCAGGATCCGATATCCCAATCAACATATTGAAATCACCTATCAGTAGCATTTCTCCTTTCATAGCAATACTGCTAATTTCATCAATTAAATCTCTCCACTTCTGCTTGTGAAAGAGGTCTCTATATCACATTAAATGGATGTTATATTCCCTCTTTACAGATTTAACTCGTGGTGAGCTGTACATAGCTTCTATTTAAGAGTGTAACAATGTTATGTATTAGTGCTTTAAAATAATTAAATTGTTTTGCACTGAAATTCTCCCTAGTATCAATTTTAACTTGGTTAGCTTTAGGGGCTTCAGTGCCGTGTTGCTAGACTGTCTCTCAGATGTATGTGTACAGTGCTATGTAGGCCTAGTAGCACTATAGAAATGGTAAGAGGTAGTAATTGGTGAGTGTTTCAGTAGTTCTATATAGTAAGATTTATCATATGGGATGGGTGGGAGGGAGCTGGAGACATAAAGTAGCATATGTGGTTGGTGACTCAGCTGTTTTGGGAGGCTAAAGTGGGATGGAGCTGGGGTGGGGCCAGGCCAGGATATGATGGGGTGTAGATGTGTTGTAGCAGAGAGACAGTAAAGGCACTTCTGAGCACAGCAGGGAAGGATCCATTCACTGTGTGACTGCTGCATCTGCACCAGCTGCCTCCCCTCTAGTACCTCTTGATAGTAATGCGTACGGAATATACTCCAGGGAATTATGTGCCAAAAAAATCTAAATAATGCACCAAATAATTACAAAATATGAAACAGTATTTGCAGTATTCTAGAATATATGCAAATACTGTAATATTTAGCTCTCAATTAGCCCTGTTCACATGGCCACAGTAATAGAAATCCTGTGATTATTGGCAACCATAAAATGATTTGCCTATCAGTTCTTTTAGTAGGTTGTCAAATGGCCGATAGGTTTCATATCTGCAGCCTTTAGTTTATTGCTGGGTTACCATCATGTATTAGCTGTGCCAATGCCTATTAACATAAACTCTTTTCAGTACCAGCCATATTGTGAAATAGCAAAACACTACAAAAGTCACTTCTCTCCATTGGCTCCCCATAAGTTCACATATAAAATACAAGGCAATAATGATGGCATTCAAAATTCTTCACAATCAATCTGCCAGCTGCTTAGAAAACTTAATCAGAAGAGTTCCAGACAACAGATCAAGGAGGACACAGCACCAGAACTCCCTTGCAACCTCGATGATACCTACGGGCACCTCTCAGAATGCACTACATAGAGTGTTCAAACTCTACTTACCATCCCTATGGAACTCCCTTCCACACCAACTCAGAGCAGCCAATAATATAACTGACTTCAGGAAATACTTGAAAACACATCTATTTACTGAGCACTTCAACACCATACTACTCAAGGAATTGGACTGACTATTGCAGCATTTAGAAAACTGGTAAAACCTTAAGACTCTGTAAGAGCTCAACCTCCATTGTAAATAGTTAAAATGTTATCTGTAAGCACTGTTGATATTTGACATTGTAAATAGTTCTGAAGAAAAGTTCCATGTAAGCCAAATTATGTTCACTGTAAACCGCCTTGAGAATCTGAAAGGCAGCATATAAAAAATGTTAAATAAATAACAAATAAGTCCTATAGTGCTGTTATGGTATGTCAGAATTGATCTAACTTTCAGGAGACTCTCATTAAGAGCCTACCTCGAACAAAGGTATATCCATAAACACTACAGTGGGCACCAAAACATCAATACACCTATTGGGAAAACTAAATAAGTCAAATTACTGCAGAGGGATCCTACATAGATTTTCAGTGTTAACAGAATACCTGGCCTCTCTCACACACATGCAGGGTGGTTCTTTTCCTTTTTAACTGACCATTCTTTCTCAAGGTTCAGCTCCTAGAAATCTTTCATGTGGCTTACCTCAGGGCTTTACTTTATCACCTATGTTATTTAATTTTTTTCTGGCACCACTGGCCCAGATTGTTTAGTTGCCTGGGATATCTGCTCATTTTTATGCAAATGATATTCAGCTCGTTGCATACCTTGATCCACAACACATAGATCTACAGCCACTTAATCATTGCCTGTCCACAATTTCAGTATGGCTGAAATCAAATTTACTGAAGTTAAGTCCTGATAAGTGCAAAGCAATGTGGGTTCCTTATCGTTCCTCCAGTCTAGTCCCAAACCTCTGGGTTTAGCACCTCCTCTAGCAGCTTTGGAGACTGAGAAACGTCATTCTTCTGATGACACTGGTACAAATACCCCAGGGACTGCCTCCTGACTCCAGTTATCTCAGTCTCCAAGCAGCTGGAGGGTGGTGAGCCTGGAGGTTCGGGGCTCACTAGAGGAACAACTAAGGAAGAATATTAGACTATTTATTGGATATAGTTAAGAAGGGAAATTTTAAGAAATTGTGATGAGGTGAGAACTGTGCTGAGGTGCGCCCCCCCCCCCGCTCTTCTCTCTCCCTCCTTATTTTATTCAACAGAGCGGAGGAGGCGGCTGGACAAGAGACAGCATCGGGGAAGAAGGAGTTTTGTAAGGGGACAGGGCTCCGGCCCCTGAATCCACAGTTTGGGTGAGGAGTCGGCAGCGTGAGCTACGGAGCATTGTAGCAGACTCTCCTCCGGAGCGTGCTGACAGACCGACGATTGATGAAACAGCTTCTCTTCAGAGCCGTGCTCTCACCCGATGCTGAAGCCGCTATTTTCGGCCGAGCACGGGGAGAGAAGGAGGTGGCAGCCGCAAGAGAGTTTTGTTGGAGGTAAGAGGCCCCCGAAGTGAGCGTTAGTAGAGGTGTGTGTGCGCCGCGGGTGTTGTGTGTTTCGTGGCGTACAGTCCGAGCCGTGTGTCAGAAGCGTGGGAAGACAGGAAGGGACTGTTAGTGTGCAGGCAGTTTGTTTTGGCCTTGGAGGTCCTCGTTTTTTGACTTGGCCAATTGATTTCAGGTAGAGTGACTGATTGTTGGCTCCACATACCTTTTATGTAAAAAAAAAAAAAAATAATAATAATAATAATTCTTTTTGTTTTGTCTCTGCAAAGATCAACAGGACTTCACTTGGGTAAGTGACTGTTGGTTCAGAGTGCTCAGCTAAAGTTAAGTGCTGGGTTGCAGTAAAAAGGTTAACATCTAGAACGGGATGCCTTCTAGGCCGCAATGTTTGGTCTGTGGTACTAGAAGAGGAGCAGTTTCAGAAACGGGGGTGTGTAGAGGGTGTGTCCAGGAAGCAGCCTCTATGGAGCAAGCTTTGGAAAGTGCTGGTGAGAGTCAGAAAGGGCCAGTTGGGGCCCCGCCGGAGCCTGTTTCTCCCTCTTTGCCATGTCTACAGCTGGTAGCAGGGCCGCCTTCTGCTCCGGATTTTTCTCCTCCGGCACTTTTGCCGGGAGGATTGGCGGCAATGTTTTCTCCAGATTTCGTGTCTCTGCTTCAGCAGGCTTTTGGGGGCATGAAGAGAGGGATGGCAGCTGGTTCCACAGAAGGCGCACTGTGTGGAAAGTGTCAGGGAACTCCCCTAGGCTTGGGGGAGACTGGATTTCTTTCTAAGAAGCCTAGGACAGTGAAGGAGCGGCCTGACCGGTCTGTGACCTCAGAGGGGCTCCATTCGGAAGATGTAGAGCCAGATTTAGAGTTAGAGGAAGGAGAACTCACTGAGCAGGAAGACCAAGCTAGAGTGGTGCGTGTTTTCCGTCGTGACGAGTTGCCGGCACTCATTACTGAGACTCTGAAGGCTCTTAATATGCCATCTGCGGGGCCAGCGGAGGATTCCACCTTATAAGACTCGTTATTGCAGGCCGTTCGAAAGACTCAAGAGCCTTTCAGGTGCACAGAGTTGTACGGGAGATGATTCAAGAGGAGTGGGACATGTCCGAGGCAGGTCTTAAAGGGTCAAGGGTTATGGCCCGCCTTTATCCATTGGTTGACCAGGACTGGGAGTTGTTTAAGTCTCCGAAGGTAGATGCAGCAGTTTCAGCAATTACAATGAAAACTACCGTTCCGGTGGAAGGTAGTGCTGCTCTCAAGTATACGCAGGATAGAAAGCTGTATACATTGTTGAAACAAGTCTTTGACGTCAATGTGCTGTCCATTCAAGCTTTTATTTGTGGAGCATGGGTGGCGAGAGCCTGTCTTCGCTGGTCTCAGCGGATTCGGGGTGAACAGATGGAGGAGGCAGCCGGGGAGGCATCTAGGCTGGCATCTGGGGCTGCTTATCTGGCAGATAGTGTCACGAGGTAACGCCAGCAGAGCCCATGGAGGTAAGGGAAAGTGAGCAAAACAGCAGGGAAAATGACAGCTCAGCTTCACAAATGGGAAAGGGTTGCCAAGAGCAACCGTGGAAAACACAGTCACAAGGTGTTAGGGAACGCCCGAGCAGAGACGGAGCTCAGAGCTCATTAGAGAATAGAGAGCACCTGCGGAGCCCAGTCTAACACCAAGTGCAATATATTGAGGACTCGCTCACCAACAGATAGAACACGGCAGGGAGAAAGAACACGTGGGAGAACCCAAGAGGGAAGGAACACACGAGAGGGACTGAGAACACGAGAGAGAGCTCAGGAAGGAACTCGTGAAAGAGCTGTGAGGACAGAGCCAAGGAAAAACTCCAAGGAGTCAGAGGTTGGTGACTTGCAAAGAAGCTGTGGGGAACAGCAATGCATATCCTCCCAGTATCCTCTGGAGTATTGCAGTGAGGCAATAAGGAAGGGCAGTCCTACAGCTAAGCTTACAAGCTACAAACAATTTAAATCCAGGCAAGCAGAAGGGGAAAGTTCTTACCCTGAGGCACATTGGCTGGAGTTAGAAAAACGCCGTGAGAGAAGGGGAACAGAACAGAGCTATACACGTCATAGAAAGCAGGAAGCATTAGGATCTAGAGAGAGATGTATTCTCCCTAGTAGAAGAGATTTAAAACACCTAGACTTCCTCTGCACATATGAAGAGCTTTGTAGAGCTCAGGACTCTAAATACAAACATTACGGTGATTTCCCACAAGCCACTAGGATAGTGGAAGAAGAGAATCTGTTCACTCCTCGGCAGAGACAGTTTAACTTAAAGGGCATTTTGGAGCCAGAAGTTCTGTCTGACAAGGGAGAAATGCAAGTGGAATTTCCTGAAGATATTTCAGAGGGTATAGAAATGGACTGTACTTACACTTTGTCAGATTGTATAAATTCTCTATACTAAAGCAGCAAGAAGTGTTGATTGAAGAAACAGCTGCAAGTTTACACGTGAGTGGAAAGAACTGTTTCTGTTGTTTTTGTACTGTTTAATTAATGCTGAAGGAAGCTTATTTTTGTTCCAGTATTTTCCTTTGATTGTTACCAGACGTATGGTCTATATTTCTTTTGTTCCATGGTTTTGAATCCGCCCCGGACGGGGAATAAAACCCAAGTTAAACCTTACCCTCTGCCTCAACTACAATTATTGGTACAAGGTACAAACTTTGGGAACCAGAAGGCTTTGCTACTGCCTTCCCGGGGACGTAACTGCCAGTAAAATACTGCCCCATCAAGCTGTCTAAGCACTCCTTAGCCTCTGGGCCAGCTAGTGGGTCACATGAAAGTGGCGTCGTCTTAAGGATTTTTTTTACTGTGGAAAAAAAGGACACTTTTAAAGGAGAAAAATACTGCTGGACAACAAGACCCATAAAGAAGCAAGCACCCAGGACAGGCCAGACGCTGACCAAGAACCTCTTTTGCCAAAGCCTGAGTCTATGCAGAACCTAAAGTAAAGGGTACCTGGGGCACTCGCGTAGGAGGACAGCAGGGCAAGAAAGGGGGCGCTCCTGTGGTGTGGGAAAGGGGGAAGAGTTTTTTTAAAAAAGTACCGCACTTGGTGGTGGTTCTTTTTCTTTCCTTTTACGCAGGGTCACAGCCGGAAGATGGAGGTCCAGGACATTATGAGCTGGATGCAACACCAATGGGACAAGCAATTGGAGTTGGCACGGTGTATGCAGGAACAAACCGCCCAGATGATTATGGAGCAGCAGAGGCCACTCCTGGAAACCATGAAGGCGTTCGTTGAGAAGTCACCAGGTTCTGGGACTGAAAACCCCTACATTGCTGAGGTAGGACTAAATGCAAGTCAGGCATTTACTTTGGGACAATTAAGTCCAAGAGACAATATAGATGATTTTATCGATGCCTTCGAACGGATAGGGGGGGCATTCAAATGGCCACCTGAGCAGTGGGCCACGCGCTTTGCTGTTTCTCTTACAGGGGAAGCTCTCTCTGTGTATAAGGCCATGCCTGCCATTCTTGCTACCAGTTATGAAGAAATAAAAAAGGCAGTTAAAGACCGGTTAGGCTTATCCAGTATGCATTATCGCAGATTATTCAGAGAGTCCAGGATGAGGGATCAAGAAACCCCAAAAGCCCTACAGCAAAGGCTAAAGAATTTAGCATATAAATGGTTGACTCCTGAACAGAGGACAATGGAATCACTGCTTGATGTAATTATCTTAGAGCAGTTCCTCCAGGCTGTCCCAAATGAAGTGAAAAAATATCTCACCTTGCAGAACTGCCAGAATACAGATGAGGCAGCCAACTTAGCTGAGCGCTATTTCGAGGCACAGATAGTGGGCGCCTCAGAAATAGGGCCAAGAAAGGCAGCAGGAATGGCAGTGCATAAAAATGAAAGTTATGTTAGAAACAAAAAGTTTAATGTGTCTAAGTATGCTAATAATGATGACATTTTTTCTGTATGTAAAGGAAAATGCTATGTATGCGGGCGAGCAGGCCACTTCCAGAAAAACTGCACGGAGAGAATGATCCTCATGGCTGGGAGAGAGAAACCAGCGCAGGACGGGTTCCTAATTCCCGTGCAGGTAGAAGGGATAGAGGAACTGGCGCTGCTTGACTCGGGTGCTGACCAGAGCATGATTTCACGGAGGCTCTGGGAGGCCATTGAGGGGCGCCATCAGTCAGCCCCGAGTCAAGCAGAGGGCCAGGTACGGATCCGTTGCGTACATGGGGCATCATCGCCTTATCCTTTATACAGTGTATCTGTCAGTGGGTTGGGAGTCACACAACCATTGCTGGTAGCCATAGTCCCACGATTGCCACACCAGATAGTATTAGGCTGGGACTGGGAACCCTTTTGCCAAGAGTTAGGGGAAGGACTTCATAAAATGCGTTATGAGTGCACACCACCCCAACCAGAGTCAACAGAAGAGAAGGTAGAAGCCTTAACAGCGGGAATCCCTAGTCCTCTGTTCGCAAAAGTAAAAAAGGCTGGCTCCACATCCAATACTCGTGTTACTGGTGCACCCCCAGTAAAGCAGAAATTCTCATTAAAATTCTGTAGAGCCACATCTAGAGCTAAGAGCCCACAGAGAGCTTCCGCTGGAGCAGCCGGATATGATCTCTTCAGCGCGGAGGAAGCAGTTGTCCCAAAAGGTGGGAAAGCTTTAGTAAGTACCGGGGTACAAGTCCAGGTTCCCGAGGGATGTTATGGCCGAATAGCCCCAAGGTCAGGCTTAGCAGTGAAGCACTTTATAGACATAGGGGCGGGAGTGATAGACCCTGACTATAGAGGCCTGGTTAAAGTCCTTGTTTTCAACTTTGGGAAAGCGGATTTTAAAATACAAGAGGGTGATCGTATCGCACAATTGGTGTGCGAACGCGTAGGCTTCCCCGTCGTGGAAGAGGTGCCCGCGTTAACACCTACCACCAGGGGGACAGATGGGTTCGGTTCCACTGGCCAGAGGGAAATCAAGGGCATGACGGCCTTGGCAGAGGAGAGGAGAGGAGAGAGGAGGACCTCGGATCTCAAACCTCTGACTGGAAGGAGAGGCCAGAGCCGAGGCTAGGTGGTGGGCTATCCCCACAGCAGCGGGGGGAGCTGATGCAGTTATTAGGGAGATTCAAGGATGTCCTTACTACAAAGCCGGGCGAAACCTGCTTGGTCGCCCATGAGGTGATTACGACCCCGGGCCAGATCATCAGGCAACGGCCCTATCGCATGCCGGAGACCAAGAAAAATGAGGTCATCAGGCAAGTAAAAGAAATGGTCGCGATGGGCATTATCGAGGAGTCCCACAGCCCGTGGTCAAGTCCCATAGTGCTGGTTCCGAAGCCGGAAGGGACCCTCAGATTCTGCATCGATTTCCGGAAAATCAATGAGATCTCCCAGTTTGATGCGTATTGTGGTGAACAGCGCCCTCCTGAGCCTATGAAGACGGATGAAAATCCTGAGGTTCAGCAGGATTTATGCCTATTTGAGAAACCAAGGAAGAAAGAGAGACTCTATTCCACAGAGCTGAGCATGGAGACCAGCCCAGGGGAGGAGTTCTGCAGTCCTGATTGGGCACACCCTGTCCTGGGAAGGGGCGTGTTCAGGAGAGAACGTGGTTTTAAACCAGAGCATGGCTTTGCTAGTGAGGAGAGAAAAGAGAAGAAGAAGGAGAATGATTGGAAGTCCAGAAGACGGTATGCTGATACTTGGGAACCTGGCATTGGAAGGAGACCTGCAAAGTTCTATTCAGAGGCAGTGAGTAGAAGTCCCAAGGAGAGAGGACCTAGCCCTGAAATAGACAACCGTTGGAAGGCACAGCCCTGGGAAAGGAAGCCTTCAAGGCAGGCACAAGAAAGAAAACAATCATTCTGTGAAGTACCGTTTGAGCCAGAGAGCAACAAACATTCTAACAGCTGGAGAACGTTGGAGCCATCTGAAGTCAGAACGGCATGGCAACAAGTAAGTGAATTGCCACAAAGTTTCCAGGCTGAACGTAAAGCTAACTCTCCTGTATGTGAAACATTAGCAAAAGAGACTAGCAGTTACTCTGATACAATTAATCTAAGAGAGGAGAAAATAAACAGCCTTAAGCCAGAGGGAAGTTGTATAGCTGATAGCAATTCCCTATCTCCCAAACAGCAGGCTGAATTGCTCCTACAGAGTTTTAAGCAGTTTTTAGAGTTGCAAGCTAGAAGACAGCCAGTGTTACCAGAAGCCAGTAATTCCATACAGCTTGAAGAATTAACACAAGATAATACAGACTTACCAGATTGTGAGAGCATGGATTGCACGGTCTGCTGTGTAGAGATGCCAAGCTGAAGGAAACTGCTTTTTACCGTATGTGAATTGAATGCTACGGAGCTGTTGTATTGCCTTGCTGAGAAAGCTCTAATTATGTGCACCTGATTTTCCCCAGCACTGTGAAGGTAACAGTGGCTGAAAGAGGCTGCAGTGAATCTAACTGACCTCTTGGGGCAAAGTGAGTAATTTGCTTAGAAGTGAAAAGAAGCAGTTATACTTTAAGTTGCCTTTATCCTAAGTTTTCCTGTTAGCATTTGAAGCACCTATTTTGTTTGCATTTATTTGCCATGTGATGGAACAATATTTTATTTATTTATTTATTTATTTCAGTGCTTTTTTATACCGCCCCTTCCAGAGATCAGGAGCGGTTTACAAGGAACTTAAACAACAATATAGCAGAACATTGCAATATTGAATTACATTAAACATTAGTTGAGCAAAAACAAGGAACTTAAACAACAATATAGCAGAACAGTGCAATATTGAATTACATTAAATATTAGGTGAACATAAACTAGGTTGCATAATAACTAGGTTAAATGGAAAACAATGTGAGGGTTATTAACATAAAGGGAAGTATAAAACTATGTTACAAGGAGTCATAAAACTATGTTACAAGGAACCAGAGGGGTAGATTTACATGGTTAGTAAGAGACTATAATAGTTATTTGTGATCATAAATAAAGTATTGGGAGTAGACTAACTTGAGTGGATGAGAAATGAAGTCCGGCATTAGGTGGGATAGACCTGTGTTTGGTTTGTTGCATGTTTTTGTGTAGTAAATTTGGTTCCAGGTTGTAGGTTGCTATAGTGTTGACTAAATAGGTAGGTTTTAAGTTCCTTCCTGAAAGATGTAAGGTCTTTAATCTCTCTGAGGTATAGTGGGAGTTTATTCCATTGGCTGGGAGCATAATATGAAAAAGCAGTGTTGGTGGTTATTTGCTTTGATTTTGTCACTGCAATGGGAATTAATAGCATGTTGAGGTTAGTTTTTCTTCTGGTTCTGTTTTCTTGTGGGGTTTGGAGTAGAGTGGCCAACTGTGATGGGGCTAGGTCATTAATGAGTTTAAAAGTGGTGACAAGTGTTTTATATTGAATCCTACTATAGATAGGAAGCCAGTGGAGAGAGTATAGGATAGGAGAGATGTGATCGAATATTTTAGCTTTCATAATTATTCGAGCAGTGACATTCTGAGCTCTTTGAAGGATGTGTAAATTCTTTTTGGATGTTCCTTGGAGTATGCCATTGCAGAAGTCTAAATGTGGCATAATAAGAGCCTGGACAACTGTTCTGAAGTCATTGATGTCGATGAGGGGTCTGAGTTGCTGTATAGTTCTCAGTTTGAAAAATATAGTTTTGGCAGTCTGTTTTATGTGGTTAGTCATGCTTAGGGTCTTGTCTAGTGTAACTCCAAGGTATTTAATTTCAGACTTGACTGGGAGAGTAATGTTCATAAGGTTGATGGAAGTTGGAGGAGTGAAGGTGGTATTTCTGGTTACGAAGAGTGCTTCGGTCTTTTTGAAATTGATATCCATATGGATTGAGTGAAGCCATTTTTCAGCTTCAAGGAGGCAGGTGGCGATTTTGTTGAAATTAAGGTTAGCTATGTCTAACGGGGCGAATAGCATGATGTCATCTGCATAGATGAAATATTTTAGATTGTGGCGTTGAAAGATTGTGCAAATAGGTTGTATGTAAAGGTTAAAGAGTAGTGCAGAGAGTGAGGATCCTTGAGGGATACCACGCTCTTGTGGGAATGGTAGTGAGGGGGAATGGTCTAAATGGACATATTGGAAGCGATTAGAAATGTAGGACTTAAACCAGTTAAGAGTGGTATCTTTTAAACCTAGTTGGGATAGTCTAGATAAGAGCGTAATATGATCAACGCTGTCGAAGGCTGAAGAAATGTCAAGGAAAATGAGCAAGAAGGTCTGTTTTATATTATCCATACCTCGGATAAGTGAATCAAGAAGGGATATGAGTAGGGTTTCTACTCCGTGATATGAGCGGAAACCATATTGGTACTCATCTAATGGGAAGTTCATATCAATATGATCCTGAAGTTGTGTCTGAGCTACCTTTTCAATAATTTTAGCTAAGAAAGGTATGCTTGCAATGGGGCGGTATGAGGAAGGGTCAGAACTGTTAAGGGTTTTATTTTTTAGTAAAGGGCGAATAGCCGAGTATTTCAGATCATCCGGCATGAATCCTTGAAGTAGAGATTGGTTTACCAGCTTCAAAATGTATGGGGCTAGTTCAGATTTTGTTGCTTTAATCCAAGATACCGGGCAAGGGTCAAGTAATGACGTGGTAGTATTAAGGTTTGATATAATCTCTATCAGTTGTTTGTTGGAAATTGTATGGAATGAGCTCCATTCCGTGATGGATTTTGGTGTGGGAGAGGTCAAGATAATGCTTGGACGGGCGCTTAGTTTAAGTTTATTAGCAAAATGGTTTGCAATGAGTTGTGGATCTATAGGTGTTTTGTTAGGAGTGTTATCGGGAGCCTTAGTTAGAGATTTAATAATCTCAAAAAGTTCTCTGGGTCGATTGATGGCATTAGCTAATGTTTTAGTGTGGAATAGTCTTTTTGTGTTGTTAATGGCTTCCTTGTAGGTTTTAAGGCTTGTGAAGTATTGAACCCTGAGTTCAGTGGTTTTTTTCTTCCTCCATTTAGACTCTAATTTCCGAAGGTTTTTCTTTAGTGTAGCAAGCTCAGAGGTGTACCATTTCTCAGTCAATTTAGATCTAGATTTTCTTTTATTAGAGGTTGAATATTTAGCTTCTGCTTCAATAATGGAGTTCCAGGTAGAAACAAGATCGTTAAGATTGTTTGGGGTGTTGTCTAATTTTGGGGAAATAGATTCCAGAAAACTTTCCTTGTTAAACTGGTGAAATCTTTGTTCTGTGAATTTGTTGTTACCATGAGTAGAGTTGGTGGGTTGAAAAGGGAGAGAGAAATGTATCATGAAATGGTCTGACCATGGTACCTGAGTTGTGGTGGGTGGTGTAGGAACCGATGAGAGTGTGAAGTGTGATGGTATGAATATTAAATCAAGGGTATTACCTTTGGAATGGGTGGGGTGGGTCATTATTTGTTTAAATTCCATTTCCTCCATTGCTTCAAGGAAGGATAGTGCATGGTTATCTGGTAATGAGGCAAGGTTAAGGTCTCCTAAGATAACAGAGGGCTTTCTCAGTGAGGAGTTACATGCAGCCTCAAGTATTATGTCTAGACTATGTATGTCAGTTGTGGGGGGTCTGTAGATAAGGCAGATGGCCATGATATGACTTTCCACTCTAAGGATATCAATACCATCATGTTTATCTAGTAAGGTAGACGAAAGATTGAGATGCGATTTTGCTATTATAAGAACTCCGCCACCTCTTTTTCTGTCTCTGTTGTTGTTGAGTATGGTATAACCATGTACTCTTAGTTGGTTAAGGAGAACTGAGTCAGATTCATTTAGCCAGGTTTCAGTTATGCAGAGTAAATGAGGATTTTCGTCTATGATGAGATCTATTATGATAGGTATTTTATTCCTAATTGACCTGGCGTTTATAAGTATGCAATTTAATTGTGTTGAATGTGTAGTGTTTATCCTTTACTATAATAAATATACTGGAAACCCCATAACTACAACTTTTTATTTCGGAGCGAGAGGAGCAGGAACTACAATACCCAGCATTCCCTGGAGACAGGTTACTCTCCTTCCTCACGAAGCATCATACTGCCGCTCCTGTCTTTAGCCTTAAGGCCGGGCAGGAGCGCCGCAGTATCCAATGCCCCGCATTGATGACTTGTTGGACCCTCTGGGTCAAGCCAAATACCTGACCACGCTAGATCTCACAAAGGGGTATTGGCAAATACCCCTTACCCGGGATTCCAAGCCGAAGACGGCGTTCAGCACCCCTATAGGGTTGTTTCACTTTAAGCGGATGCCGTTTGGGCTGCATGGGGCAGCAGCCACCTGCCAGCGCCTAGTAGACCAGGTACTGAGGCCGCACCATGACTATGCTCTCGCATACATGGACGACATCGTCATTTATAGCACCACATGGTCCCAGCACCTCGCTAGAGTTGAGGCTGTGCTCTGAGCCCTCCGCAGAGCGGGGTTGACCCTCAATCCGGCGAAATGCCTATTCGCCAGCGAGGAGGCCAAATACTTGGGCCACATGGTAGGAAGGGGGGTGGTTAAACCTCTAGCTAACAAGGTGGAAAGCGTCAGGGATTTTCCCCAACCCATGACCAAAAAACAGGTACATAGATTTCTGGGACTCATTGGGTATTATAGGCGATTCATACCTAGGTTCGCTGAGGAAAGCATTTTATTTACGGAAATGCTGAAAAAGAATGCCCCCAATAAAGTACGTGTACCCCAGAGGCACAGATTGCTTTTTCATCACTAAAAGAGAAACTATGTACTGCCCCAGTGCTGCGGGGAATAGATTTTAATCTACCGTTCGTAGTTCATACTGACGCTTCTGAGAGTGGGCTGGGGGCAGTATTATCGTAGATGTTTGAGGGGGTGGAGCACCCGGTCACCTATTTGAGTAGGAAGCTCTCAAAGGCCGAGAAAAATTACTTGACCATCGAAAAGGAATGCTTGGCCATAAAATGGGCTACCGAAGCACTAAGATTTTATTTAACGGGTAGAATGTTTCTCCTGGTCACGGACCACGCGCCCCTCAAATGGTTACACCAGATGCGCAATAGTAACGCCCGGTTGACAAGGTGGCATCTGGCACTGCAAGCATTCAATTTTGACATACAACATAGAGCAGGAAAGTTACATGGGAACGCGGATGCGCTCTCCCGGATTACGAGCTGTCCGGGTATTGTCCCAGCATCCCGTAATATTTTAAGGGGGGGGATCTGTCACGAGGTAACGCCAGCAGAGCCCATGGAGGTAAGGGAAAGTGAGCAAAACAGCAGGGAAAATGACAGCTCAGCTTCACAAATGGGAAAGGGTTGCCAAGAGCAACCGTGGAAAACACAGTCACAAGGTGTTAGGGAACGCCCGAGCAGAGACGGAGCTCAGAGCTCATTAGAGAATAGAGAGCATCTGCAGGGAGGCGGAGCCCAGTCTAACACCAAGTGCAATATATTGAGGACTCACTCACCAACAGATAGAACACGTGGGAGAACCCAAGAGGGAAGGAACACACGAGAGGGACTGAGAACACGAGAGAGAGCTCAGGAAGGAATTCGTGAGAGAGCTGTGAGGACAGAGCCAAGGAAAAACTCCAAGGAGTCAGAGGTTGGTGACTTGCAAAGAAGCTGTGGGGAACAGCAATGCATATCCTCCCAGTATCCTCTGGAGTATTGCAGTGAGGCAATAAGGAAGGGCAGTCCTACAGCTAAGCTTACAAGCTACAAACAATTTAAATCCAGGCAAGCAGAAGGGGAAAGTTCTTACCCTGAGGCACATTGGCTGGAGTTAGAAAAACGCCGTGAGAGAAGGGGAACAGAACAGAGCTATACACGTCATAGAAAGCAGGAAGCATTAGGATCTAGAGAGAGACGTATTCTCCCTAGTAGAAGGGATTTAAAACACCCAGACTTCCTCTGCACATATGAAGAGCTTTGTAGAGCTCAGGACTCTAAATACAAACATTACAGTGATTTCCCACAAGCCACTAGGATAGTGGAAGAAGAGAATCTGTTCACTCCTCGGCAGAGACAGTTTAACTTAAAGGGCATTTTGGAGCCAGAAGTTCTGTCTGACGAGGGAGAAATGCAAGTGGAATTTCCTGAAGATATTTCAGAGGGTATAGAAATGGACTGTACTTACACTTTGTCAGATTGTATAAATTCTCTATGCTAAAGCAGCAAGAAGTGCTGATTGAAGAAACAGCTGCAAGTTTACACGTGAGTGGAAAGAACTGTTTCTGTTGTTTTTGTACTGTTTAATTAATGCTGAAGGAAGCTTATTTTTGTTCCAGTATTTTCCTTTGATTGTTACCAGACGTATGGTCTATATTTCTTTTGTTCCATGGTTTTGAATCCGCCCCGGACGGGGAATAAAACCCAAGTTAAACCTTACCCTCTGCCTCAACTACAATTATTGGTACAAGGTACAAACTACGGGAACCAGAAGGCTTTGCTACTGCCTTCCCGGGGTCGTAACTGCCAGTAAAATACTGCCCCATCAAGCTGTCTAAGCACTCCTTAGCCTCTGGGCCAGCTAGTGGGTCACAATAGTCATTATGACCTTATTCTTGGATTATCAAAAGTATGGCATCGGTAATAGCGGCAAGACGGTATCTTTGGCTGTGCAATTGGGCGGCAGATGGTTATATAAGAAATATAAATAAATAAAATAAATAAATAAAAATAAACTACTTTTTGGAGAAGACTTAGATAAGTTAGTAAAGGATCTAGGGGAGTCCAAGGGCGGAAGACTGCCTGAGGAAAAGCAGAAGCAAGGGCGTCCGGCAGCCAAGGGTCAACAACGGGAGTTTCGCTGTTTCCGTTCCCCACGGTTCGGCCAATTTCAAAGAGGACGTTTCCCCTATAGGAATCAGGGGTTTCGAGGATTTTGAGGGGCGGGCAGAGGATTTGCGGCCTCTGCTTCCTCGAACCTTAGAAAGTCACAATGAAGTAAGGAGGACCTAGGTAGGGCAAGTACCTGTGGGAGGTCGTTTACTACTACTACTAAGCATTTATAAAGCGCTACCAGGTGCATGCAGCGCTGTACAGTGAAAACACAAAAAGACAGTCCCTGCTCAAAAGAGCTTACAATCTAAAAAGACAAAGCAAGAAAAGGAGTAGAAAAAGATAAGAACAAGGGCAAAGAGACAAGAGCAGGAGAGAAAGGACAAAAAAAAGAGGTAAGAACAAGTGTAAGAGGAAGAAAGAAAAGTGAAATAAGAGGGGAAGGAAGGAGAACAGCAAAATCAAGAGCCAAAGGCAGAGGCGAAAAGATGAGCTTTTAACTTGAGTTTGAAGAGGGGCAAAGAAGATGCCTGACGTATAGACAAAGGAAGTTTATTCCACGCGTAAGGAGCAGCAAGGTGAAAAGAGCGGAATCTGGAGTTGGCAATAGAGGAGAAGGGCATAGCAAGAAGCAACTTGGAAGAAGAACGGAGTACACGAGGGGGAAATAGGGATAAATGAGAGAAGAAAGGTACTGAGAAGCCACAGAGTGAATGCACTTATAGGTCAGAAGGAGAAGCTTAAAGTGAATACGGAAACGGATAGGGAGCCAGTGAAGAGATCTGAGGAGAGGAGTGATGTGGGCAAAACAAGGCTGACAGAAAATCAAACTGGCAGCGGAGTGCTGAATAGACTGAAGAGGGAAGATGAATGAAGGAGACCAGCAAGAAGGAGGTTACAATAATCAAGGCGGGAGGTGATTAGGGACTGGATGAGGGTTTTAGTGGGACAGGACTTCTACCCTGCCTGGGTCCAAATTACGTCAGATCAGTGGGTGTTGGAGGTTATTCAGGAAGGATATGCTCTAGAATTTCAATGCCCGGAGGCCGACTCTTACATTCAGTCCACATGCAAGGCGCGGGTCAAGTTCGAGGCGGTGCGAGAGACCTTAGACAGGCTACTGAGCCTCAACGCAGTGGTGCCAGTACCTCCAGACCAGTATGGTTGTGGTCGGTACTCCATATTCTTTGTAGTGCCAAAGAAGGAAGGGTCCTATCGACCAATTCTGGATCTCAAAAGAGTAAATTGTTGTCTCCGAGTGTCTCATTTTCATATGGAGACTCTGAGATCGGTTATCGTGGCAGTAAGAGAAGGAGAGTTTCTCACTTCTCTGGATTTATCAGAAGCTTACCTGCATATTCCAATTCGGCGGGGGCATCAGAAGTTTCTCAGATTTGCAGTCCTTATGGGACATTTTCAATTCCGAGCATTACCTTTTGGATTGGCAGCGGCCCCACAGGCTTTCACAAAGGTGATGGTGGTAGTAGCAGCGGCATTGCGAAAGGAGGGAGTATTAGTTCACCCTTATTTGGACGATTGGATAATTCGGGCAAAGTCCAAGAGCGGGAGCGAGGCGGCGACAACCAGAGTGGTGGAGTTTCTACAGAGTCTTGGTTGGGTAGTCAACATTTTAAAGAGCAAATTAAAGCCGTCGCAGAGCCTAGAATATCTGGGTGCTCGATTTGATACAAGCGTAGGAAAGGTTTTTCTGCCACAACTGCAGGCCAAAGGTTTGAGAAAGCTAGTTCGCAAGTTTCTGGAAAGGACGACTCCCACAGCATGGCATTATCTACAGCTACTAGGAACCATGGCGGCGATGCTCAAGTTAGTTCCGTGGGCAAGGGCACATATGCGACCGTTGCAGAGAGCATTGCTCAGAAGGTGGTCACATCAGGAGGACCCGCTGTCCCAGAAACTACCCTGTCTGCCGGAGACACGCCAGGCTGTTCAGTGGTGGTTACGTCCAGGGGGTCTGGAAGAGGGAATGCCCTTGGAGTCTCCTCCCTGGATACCTCCAATAACTGATGCAAGCCTCGTAGGCTGGGGAGCACACTTCGAAAGAAGCTTTCGCTCAGGGACAGTGGACCGAGCTGGAAAAGGTTTGGTCAATCAGCAGATTGGAGTTGAGAGCGGTAATGCTGGCACTTCGAGCTTTTCAACCTTGTCTGCAGGGGAAGGCGATTCGGGTGTTTTCCGACAACGTGACCACAGTGGCCTACATCAACCGCCAAGGGGGCACCAGCAGTGTGTCCCTGGAAGCCAAGGCCGATCAGCTGTTAGATTGGGCCGAAGTAAATCTGCTAGCTTTGTCTACTCCTGCCACATGCGCCGCAGACAATGTGGAGGCCGATTTTTTTTTTTTTTGAGTTGTGTCAGGGTGGACCCAGGAGAATGGGTTCTCCATCCGGAAGTGTTCGCGATGGTAGTGCGATGCTGGGGGACGCCAGTAATAGATTTGATGGCGACCTTCGAGTCAGCGAAAGCCAACCGATTCTTCAGCAGAAGACGGGAAAGAATGTCGGAAGGCTTAGATGCTCTCATCCAGAGATGGCCAGAACATAAGATATGCCATACTGGGTCAGACCAAGGTCCATCAAGCCCAGTATCCTGTTTCCAACAGTGGCCAATCTAGGTCATACGTACCTAGCAGTTTCCCCAAAAGACACAACTCCTGTACGTGTTTCCACCCTAGGTGTTAATAGGTCAGGTGCTATAGCGGATAGAAGTTCACAAAGGTCCAGTAATATTGATCGCGCCGGACTGGCCAAGGTGACCTTGGTATGCGGATCTGATAAGGCTCTTAGTGGAGCGGCCTTGGCATCTGCCAAATTGCAGAGATCTGTTATTGCAGGGTCTGCTGCACATGCCTCAGGTGGATCGGTTCTCGCTTATGGCTTGGCTCTTGAAAGGGCAAGGTTGACAGCGAGAGGATACTCTACAGCGGTGATTTCCACTTTGTTGAAAGCGAGATGGAGGTCTACTTCATTGGTGTATGTTCGTATCTGACGTATTTTTGAAGCGTGGTGTGAGGACAAAAAAGGTTAAAGCCTTGAGAGCTTTGATTCCGGAGGTTCTGTCCTTTTTTGCAGGATGGTTTTGAAAAGGGCTTAGCTGCAGCATCCTTAAGAGTGCAGCTAGAGTTCATTCTACTAGGGCGCAGGCGTCATCGTGGGCTGAGTGCAGTTTAGTTCCGACTATTGACATTTGTAAGGTGGCTAATTGGTCCTCTTTAAATTCCTTTGTCAAACATTACCGTCTGGATGTTCAAGCGGAAAGGGATACCCGTTTTGGATCAGCAGTGCTTCAGGCTGGTCTAGCTGGTCCCTCCCTTTAAATTTATCACTGCTCTGTTACATCCCCAGAGGTTCGGGACTAGACTGGAGGGACGATAAGGAAGGTGAAATTAGACTTACCTGCTAATTGTTGTTCCTTGAGGAACTCCATTCTAGTCCTGCATCCCTCCCTGGTAGTTTCTTTTGGACTATAGCCTGAAGTGAAGAGGTTTGTTCACAGGACATGCTGGAGGAGCAGCTGTATGGGTTGCAGTCCGTAAGGGGAGGTTGATAAATGGGGATTCTGGTGGGGTCAAGATCCTCTGTAAAAAGGGGGACGGCGGACCTAAGCTATACATAACTAAGTACTTTATTTTCCTGTACTCAGTTAATGTAGCAGTTAGTTTACAGGTTGATTGTAATGTTTACTACTTAATTGTTGCTCCGGTGAGTCTGCTTTGTCAATAGATTACTGGAGTCAGGAGGCTGTTCCTGGGGTATTTGTACCACTGTCAACAGAAGAATGACATTTCTCAGTCTCCAAAGCTGCTGGAGGAGGTGTTAAACCCGGAGGTTCGGGACTAGACTGGAGTTCCTCAAGGAACAACAATTAGCAGGTAAGTCTAATTTCACCTTTCTCGCCATCCTTGCTTTTTCAGTTTCACCCATGTTGGAAGGGCTGAACCTACCATTGATGTCCACCTTGAAATCTTAGGGTGTACCTTTTGACTGAGTTAACTTTGGCCCTCAGATTTCAGATACAATGCAGGCCTTTTATCTTTATTGTCATTTGATATACCGCCCTAGGCAGCAAGGCATTAGAGCGATTTACAAAGATCTAAATTAAAAAAAAAGGAAAAGAATGCCAATCATATATAGGACAGGACAGAAAAAGAGAATGGAGAAGAGAGCAATGGGGAGGAGAGGAGAAAAACTTAGACTAAGAAGGGAGTGAGCTAAGGGGGAAGGGGAGGGAAGGTCATAAGCCGACTGAACCAGGTGTGTTTTGAGCTGAGATTTGAACTGGAGAAAGGAGGTCTCTACACGTAGTGAGGCAGGCAGGGAATTCCATAGGGCAGGAGCAAGGAAAAAGAAAGTGGAATGATGCATTTGCTCCAAATGCGCACGAAACTGAGGGGAGGGCCAAGCGGTGAGTGTGGAGGGATCTGAGGAGACGGTGGGGGAGTGAAAATGAAATAGGTCAGCCAAATATTGCGGTATGCCTGTGTGGATTGCCTGGTGAGCAGATATGAGAATTTTGTAATCTATGTGAAATTTTATGGGAAGCCAGTGAAGTTGGATCAGGGTGTTCACGGTGCGAAGCGTAAGTGATAATCTGGACTGCTGTATTTTGGAGACGTTGCAATCAACGAAGTTGGTAGTTTGGAAGACTGGCAAGGGCACTGTTGCAATATGGTCAAGAGAAGAACGAAGAGCACGGATCCGACAGAGGAAGAAGAAAGACCGTTGGACGAGGGAGGAAATGTGGTCGTGAAATGACAGAGAGGAATCTAGAATGACCCCAAGATAGCGGAGGGAGTGAACAAGGGGTACTGGGGAGTGGGACAGAAAAGGGGCTATTGTGAATCAAGGGATATTAAAGGTGAGCCATATTGTGGAACATTTGGGGGTATTGAGAGAGACTTGGAATGAAGCCAGTCAGAGACAGAGGATAAACAAGCATTTAAGGGAGTTATGTCCGGGGAACGAGTATTTGTGTGAAAGAGAAGGAGGATATCATCTGCATAAAAATAGATACCAAGTTGCTGGGTTAGCAGTGCAAGGGGGGTTAAGAAAATGTTGAAGAGGAGGGGGGCCAGAACTGAGCCTTTGGGAAATGCCACAGGTTAGTGGGTAAGGGAGAGGACAAGGCAGAACCGCAAAGCACTGAGAAGGAACGTAAGGACAGGAAAGACCGAAACCAGTGAAGGGTTGTGTCCCGGAGTCCACAGTCAGAGAGATGAGAAAGTAGGATGATCTCCAAATCAAAGGCTGCGGAGAGATCCAAGGAAATTGCAAGAGAAATGTTGCCTTGTTCATGAGCAGTGTGTGTTTTTGCTCTCTGCACTATTAGGGCATTGAGATCATGCTTAGATAAGTCAGCCCTTACAACTTGAATTATTTCATTGGTTATTAGCAAGCTTGTCGACAGTTATGCACTATATAATGGTCTTCTTAATTCTGCTATCAAATGATTTCAAAGGGTTCAAAATGTTGCTATAAAACTGCTTGCTTTTTCTAAACCATCGGATCATGTTATACCTCTCCTGAAGACCTATCATTGGTTGCCAATAACATTTTTTCTCTAGTGCTGTCAAGTCAGGGCTGACTCCTGGTGACCCAGCTTCCTCTGGGTTTTCTTGGCAATGTATCACCGGAAGTAGATTGCCAGGCCTTTTCTTCCGAGGCAGTGGAGAGTGAAGTGACTTGCCCAGGGTCACAAGGAGTGCCAGTGGGAATCGAAGCCTTGCTCTTCTGGGTACTAGGCAGTTGCTGTAATCACTAGGCTACCCTCCACTCCGCCGATTAATGTATCACGTTAAATTTAAGATCTTGCTACTGATGTATAAAGCTTTTTATTTGGGGCTCCCTCTATATGTGTCTGAATCCTTGGTTCCTTATGTGCCCACACGACTATTACACTCATGAAGTCATAACCGCTTTGTGCTGCCAGCAATTAGCTGTGGGTGCTATGAGCTAACATGTCAGCCCCAGTCCTTTGGAATACTGTTCCGCTTTATATTTGTCAGGAGAAGTCATTAAAAATATTTAAGAAAAGCTAGGAAGCTTATTTCGAGCAAGCTTTTGGCATTTAGCAGAAAGAAGAACATCTTGAGTTATTGGCCTGTATCTGTGGTTTTTTTATGTTTTGTTTTTATGGGGGACATTTTGTATGTTTGTAGGCATTTGTATTGTGTGTATTTTTTTTAAGGATTTTTGTTGTAAACTGCATTGAAGATTTTTTTTTTTACCATATGTGGTATATCAAGTGTTATAATAAACCATAAACCACAGATAGATCCTTACCAAGTATAAGTAACTACAAACTAAAAAGAGAAATATTTAGACAAAAATGAAACTGAAACCCCACAAAGCCAGACCCTGCAAGCAATGCAACACCTGAGAAATAGAAGCACTGATGCATTTCCCCCGTATTGTGCAAAATATAAAGAAAGCAGATGTAAATTTCAAAAACTGACACATTCCAATCATCTAAATTAAAAATATATATTTTTTTACCTTTGGCCATTTTTTAATTTTTTTAAAAGATTGTTAGCAAAAGACATCATGCTTGGCAAGATTGAAGGTCATCGCCAAAGAGGAAGGCCAACAATGGATGCAATAACAGCAGCTATGGATGCTCTATCAACAATTAGCTATCTGACTGAAGACAACACAATTTAGGACAACTATCCACAGGGTCGCCATGAGTCGATGGCTCTTATCCACAACAACAATAGTGTTGGTCCCAGTCTCTGCTTTCCCCTTTTTTCTCTTAACTCTCTTTTTAGGATCTCCTGTCAATTTGTCATTTTTCTCTCTCCTGTTTTCTTCACTTCTTTCCCTACATCCATTTGACATTGATCTTTTCCTTTTAGCTTTCTTTCATTTATTTTTCTGCCTCTCTCTTCACTCAGATTTAATTCCTTCTTGCTATCTAGTCCTCTCCCTCTTTTTACTGCATCTACCTATAGCTTTCCATCTATTTTTACATCACCTCAGACTTCCCTCCCATCCCTCTCCAGCTTCCCCTTCACCCAGTATGCATGCTCGTGCTCTCTCTTTCCCCCTCCTCACCCTTCTTGCCATCAGCAATTTCTCTCTCTCACTATTCCCTTGGCTTCCTACTCCCCCCTGAATCAAATGTTTCTTTATCATACTGCTACACCAGTCCAGACAAGTTGGGTTATGCTCCCTTGCCAGCAGTGATGTCATCAGAAGGTATTTATGGTGGTGCAGCACTGAGAGAAGCCAGTATTTGTTTCTCTCCAGCAGGTGGCAAGGCGTGTGGACTGGCGCAGCAGTGCAGATAGGTCTTACTCTCCTGATCCACACTATAGTGTTGTAATCACTGATAGAGTCTGGTAGGGCTAAGTGTTGCTCAGAGCATGGTTATGCCCTTGTCTACTGAGCTGACAGCCGCTGCCCTGTTTCCCATGGGTTCCAGCACTGGTGGACCAAAAAAGAAGCAGGAGGATGAACCCCTGAAGGAGGTTAGTAAGTTGGGCCCAGGCCACTTTCCCTCTTGCTGTCCCTTATCTGCATGCAAGCCTCTTTTGAATATTTTTTCTCCATTTTTTTTCTACTTTTTTAAAAAATCAAATTTGTTTATATTAGGCTGTATTTGGCCTTCTTTCTACTTGAATAAAGCTGATTTAAAAAAGAAAGTGGCAAGCTTTGTTTCCTTGGCAGCAGGGCTTTCTGGGCTTGTGTGGGTGTTTGGAGAAGCCAAGCTGGTTTTCCCCCAGTTGGCTTTTGAGATGCTGGCATTCCCTCTTTGGGACTCTCTTCTCCACAGCAGTGCTGTTTTTTTTTTGGTAGTTTCTCTTTTTGTGTTTTTTGCCTCTTCTGTTTAGCTGTCTTTTTTTCCTTCTCAGCCACGTGAAGCCTTGCAACCATGCAATGCGCTTGGTGCTGTGCCTCCTGTGGCATGCTAGGATCAGCTCTGCAGTGGGTTCCTTTTGCCTCCTGTGTGATGGGGATATCAGGAGCTCAAATCTTTTGGCATCATCTGTACCTCCCATGGGGGGCCCAGGCCCAGTGTTGGTTCTGGAGCTTCCTCTGCACCTTCAACACCTGTTCCATTCTGGAAGAGAGTATGGGGGTCATGTGGAGGATCGAGGAAGCCTTAGGCTTGGGCCAGCAGACTCCCTCAGATCCCTGTCTGTCTGCTTTGAGCTGCGGCTGCTGAAATGGTTCACAGACAGGCCATTTTCGGTCATTTTTGGTTGCTTGAAAATCCCCCTTTGCAGAGGTTCAGAGTTCTGGTTTCCCCTATAGGGGATTCCAGGCCCTCAAGTGGCACCGCTATGGCTGCTCAGGACCTGTAGATAGTCCCAAGCCAGTGGCCGAAGCGTTTGGCAAAGCTCTCGCATCTGGCCCTGCAGTTTCAGCACATGACCCTCCGGGAGGAACACCCTGCCCTGAAGGGTGTCGAAACGGACACCCAGATACTCCAGGGACTGCAACGGCCACAGATGGCTATTGCTGAAGTTGACCACCCAGCCAAGCTCCTGCAGACAGCGGATCACTGTCTTGGTCGATTGCTGACTCTCCTCGAGGGACTTCCCCTGAATCAGCCAGTTGTCAAGGTATAGGTGTACCTAAATGCACTGCTTGCAGAGATGGGCCAGCATGATCTCAGTGAAGACTCGCAAGGCCATGGCCAGCCAAAAGGGTAGCACCTGAAATTGAAAATGCCTATCGAGCACCTCAAGGTGAAGGAACCACTGATGCTCCTGCTGCACTGTAATATGCATATAGGTTCTGGTAAGGTCCAAGGAAGTAAGAAACTTGCCTTCGTGGACCGCCACTGTCACTGATCGTAGGGTCTCCTTGCAAAAGTGTAGTACCTTGAGGGCCCTCTAGGGAACGAGTGGTTCTTCGACCGGTCCTGTCCTTTTTGCCCAAGGTGGTCTCAGACTTTCACCTTAATCAAACTGTTGTCCTGCCCTCCTTCACGGGCAGCAGGACTTGCCGGAGACTTGCCTTTGCACAAGCTGGATGTTCGTTGGGTTCTGAAGCATTATCTGGCAGTGACACGGCCTTTTCAGCGTTCAGCAAGATTGTTCATCCTTTTTGGTGGTCCTCGGCAAGGGGAGGCGACCTCTGAGGTTTCCATTGCCTGTTGTGTCTGGGAAGTGATAAACTCGGTTTATTTGTTAAAAGGTAGGCAGGCGCCGGTGGGCCTCTGGCCCACTCTACCAGAGCTCAGGCATTCTCTTGAGCAGAGGCGGGGAAGGTTCCTCCCCAGGGCATTTGTAGGGCAGCTACCCTTCATTCCTTTGTGCAGCATTACTGCTTGGATGTTCAGGCGTGGCAGGATGCGTGTTTTGGGGCAGCAGTGCTCAGGGCTAGGCTTTTGGGCCCCTCCCACGGCTAGTACTGCTCTGCTACATCCCACTTGTCTGGATTGGAGGGATGCCGTGAAAGGTGAAATTAGACATTATCTGCTAATTTTCTTTACTGTAGTCCCTCCAGTCCAGTTCAGGACCCCCCCTTCCCCCCCAATGGGTCTTTCAGGTTTTTGGGAATTGACGTGTGGTGTGCAAACGTAGCAAGTCGCACTTCTGAAGCATCAGGATGGATTCCCGGTTGAGTAAGTGTGTGTGTGTGTGACGACAACAACAACAACAAAAAAAGCAGTGGTGATCAGCAGACATCGGTCTGTCTCTTGGATAGCTAGGCCATCCTGGTTGGTTGGCATTGCAGCAACGAACTTTCAGTACTTTTTTGTGGGCCCTGATGCTGTGTTCTTGGCAACGATAGAGGGCGCAAGTCTTCCATGTGGTGCATTTTGTCTGTTTTCTAGGCCCTCTTGGGGCAGGGATCTGGACCGGGTGGAGGCTGGTGGCATGACCTGCTGCTGGGTTCTCTGCTTATTGAGTGGCAAATACTGGCTCAGTTCAGTGGGTGCAGGCTGTTTATACTGATCTGAGAGAATTTGCTCAGTCTCCACCTTTTGGTTGGTGAGCATGACCCACTTTTCTGGAATGGACTGAAGGGGCTACAGGAAATAAAATTAGCAAGTAAGGTCTAATTTCACCTTTTTCATCGAGAAGACATTTTGGTTTTGATTCAGGGCACAATAACGGCCTTGCACATCAAGGAATCAATGTCTGCTCAACTGCCTCAGGTGGACCCCATCTTGGAGAGTTTTAGGTATCCTTTTGTTTTGTTTTTCCTTTACCAGAGCTGATGGGACAGTTTCTAGTATCTCAGCAGAAGAATTTGAAGCTGGGCTTTGGGGGCCCAAAGGTCATTTCTTGGTTATATCCCCTGCCTCAAGGCAAGCTGGATTCGTTTTTGGGTGCCTTTGTCATAGTGGTGACCAAGCACATGACTATTCCAGTGGAAGATGGTGCTGTGCTCAATGAGTCTCATGACAGGAAGGTGGAAACCTCCCTGAAAAAAATGCCTTTGCAGCCTCTGCTTTGATCTCTCAAACTACCCTAAGCATAAGCTTGGTGGCTACCGTGGGTTCAGCATCCTGGAGGCTGCTAGACTGAAGTGAGGGGTAGTGTATGTGGCCTATGATCTATATGACTTGATCAGGGTTTCCTCCAAGTCTATATTGGCAGTTGTTATGGTTAGGTGTTGACTCTGGCTCCATAACTGGTCAGCAGATGCAGCCTCCAACTTGCAGCTGAGCAAGCTTCTATTCCTTATCATCCTGCTAGACCATTCCAGATGAGTGAGTTATGCTCCCTTGCCAGCAGGTGGAGGAAGACTTGAGCAACTTTCAATAATGTCCTCAGTTGCTGTATGGTCTGGTGTAGCACTGAAAGAAGCCAGTAATTTTTGCCTCCAGAAGATGGCAAGGTGTATGGGCTAGTGCAGATAGACCTGACTCTACTGACCCACACTACAGTTCAGTGGTGATTTTGATTGAGTTTGGAAAGGCCCATAGTTGCTTGGAGCATATGTTTGTCCATATCACCTGGAACTGACAACCATCCTGTCACACTAACACTGTTTTCCATGGGTTTCTAGCATTTGGTTGGCTAGAGGATGAGTAGGAGGACCTCACGGGGCCCTTGAGTGGGGGGCGGGGGGGTGGTGTTGGTAGGTTGAGCACAAGCCCCCCTCTTTTCCCTCTTGCTGTCCTTTATCTGCATGTTCTAATTATTATTTTTTTTGGAGGGGGGCATTTTTTCTGATTTTTTCTTGATTTTTCTGATTATTTTTTTCTCTATTGATTTCATTGGAAAGTGTCTCTTTGCTGCTTTTAATAAAGCATCAAAATTACCAGATTCAAAAGAAGCTGAAAACAAATAGAGCAAATGATAAACAACCCCAAAGGAAGACAACCATCAAGAAAAAATGTTTTGTATATAGGACCAGAGTATTAAACTCAACTCATTAGTAAAATGAACAGGATATGTAGGTCCAACTTTACTTTCATTAAAAATAAATGCAAAAACAAGTCTTTGATAGTCCCAGCCTATCAGAAGTGAAATTGCTATGCCGTGATAAATTGAGACCATCAGAGACTTTGAGATAAGTAATGTATTCTTTTGATATGTCCCTGCGGGTAGTTACCTCCTTAATAAAACATAGCACTATTTTGACTTGTTTGAAAAGTTAAAAAAAGATTACTCAGTGTGTTTGTACTGTTGAATTGATTTTCACCATTGAAATATTGTAGGCAATTGGTTTTTGTAATAATTTTTAATAAGAGACTCTTGGCAAAATTAAAAAGTCATGGGATAGGAGGCAGTGTACTATTGTGGATCAGGAACTGGTTAAAAGATAGAAAGCAGAGGGTAGGGCTAAATGGCCAATTTTCCCCAATGGAGAAACATGAATAGTGGAGTACCCCATATGCTTTTTAACATATTCATATGGAAATGGAAATAGCAAGTGAGGTAATCAAATTTGCAGATGACACAAAATAATTTAAAGTTATTAAAACCCAAGAAGATTGTGAAAAATTGCAAGAGGACCTTAATAAATTGGAAGACTGGACGTTCAAATGGCAGATGAAATTTAATGTGGACAAGTACAAAGTTATGCACCTAGGAAAGAACAACCTAAACTATAGTTACATAAGAAACAGGCCATGTGGTCTTTTTCTGTCGTCATTTTTCTATCTAGTCTGTCCTTCCATATCAACAACTACAATGGTCCCCTTTTTTCCTTTAGAGATCCTCTGTGTTTGTCTCATGCTTTTTTGAATTCGGATACCGTCCTCATCTCTAACACCTCCACTGGGAGACTATTCCACGGATCCACCACTCTTTCCGTAAATAAATATTTCTGCATATCACTCTTGAATCTATCCCCTTTCACCCTCATCCCATGTCCCCTCGTAGCAGAACTTGCTTTCAATCGAAAGAGGCTCTCCCCCTGTGCATTTATGCTAAGGAGGTATTTAAAAGTCAATCATATCACCTCTATCCCGCATTTCCTCTAAGGTGTACATATTAAGATCCTTAGGTCTGTCCTCATATGCTTTATAATGAAGACCACTAACCATTTCAGTAGCCACCCTCTGTATTGACTCCATGCTGTTTATAGGGTCCACAAAGAGAACAGCGCTAGCCACTCAACGAGCAGAAACAAAAACAGGAAGCGGCAGATTCGACACCCAACACCTTTATTAATACAGATTAAGTGGCCTAAACCCAACACAGGACCGTGTTTCGTATATCACTTCATCAGGGGTTATCAGGGCACACTAAAAAATATAAATTATAAAATTACATGAAGAAATACAATCAAAGTTAAAACAATAAATATGCCAAAGAGGGGTTAAAATAAAGAAATATAACATTAAAAAAATTTCAATATACATAAAAGAAAGACTAAATTGGACTATATCAGACGGCTAAAGTCTCAAAGGAAACTAAAAACACACTAATAAAACCCCCAAAAAAACATAAACACATCATGAATATCTAAATCAAAATCATAAAGGTAATACATATAAAATCAATTTCAGTGCATTAATCAACAACCACTCTGTAATAAATAAAATTATATATATAAAACATTTTTATATATGTGTATATAAATAAGTATATAAATATATAAATAATTAAAAGTATAAAAATGTATAATGGAATACAAATGAGAATACTATAAAAAATAAGAGATCAAAAGAAAAATTAAATTGCTTAATCAAACATTTATAAATTGTAGAGTACTTGACCAAACATTTACAAGGAACCTACATAAAAAACAGAGAAAATGGAAGGGATGAGGAGACCAGAAAGAGTAAGTACGAACTAGACCTAATGCAAAGCACTGGATAAAATATAAAAAATAAAAATATAAAAATATAAAAGGGGGGCATTACCTGAGGTGTGTGATGTTCATAGACTTCACCAGGCTCAATTGAGTCAATGGAAGTCGCTATTATCTAAAAAAAACTTCTAAAAATAGAAACATGAATATAAAATTTATGCAAAATCAGAGTACTGCCCCAATCAAATAAATTATTTCTTAAAAGGAGGGATAATTAAGAGGACAATAATAATAATAATAAATATAATAAATTATAAATTTAAAATTGATGGAAGGTTTTGGATACTGCCCCGATTAAAATTAATTGAATTAATATGAATTGAAGTAATTTTATAATAGTTTTAAACATGATAAACGACGGGGAGGGGCAGGGGGAGGGGGGAAAGGGGAAGGGGTGGGGGGGAGGGGAAAAGGGGGGAGGGAAGAGGAAGGGGAAGGAGAAAGAATTATAAATAAGACTTTCATTCGTTAACTTATGTAACCCGTATTTTAATGCTGAAGTAAAAAGCCGTAATAACGGCTAACTAAGGGTCCTCAAAGATATGAAAGGATATTTAAAATAAAATATATTGCTGTAAAAGGATTTCCTCTTGAAGATCAATTTAAAGAAACGTACATTATTTGAACGAGTAAAAGGAAATGCCAACATCAATTGTACAGGTAAATTTAGAATCAAGGCCATGTATAAAAACTTTTAGGCACCATAAAACTCTAAAAAAAAACCCCTATGAGCTATGTCAGGATTCAAAAGGCCGCCAGAGACTGCCCATTGAAAGTGCAAATTACGCGTGTTGAACCTTTTGTTTGTCTTGCCTTTACAAAGCCCGAAGGACGCCTTGTACCACGCAATCCACTTCGAGCTTCTGGCCCAATGTTATTGTTCCATGAAACCTTAAAATAACACATATTGTCTCATTATAACATCGAGAACACATAAAATACTAGAGGAACCCCACTTGGGCGAACGCCAAAAACAACGCTAAGGTGCACTTTAAAAATGACAGTAAACACACTGAATTATACTGACTCTTTTAAAAAAGACAAATGTTTATACCAAATTCCATTGGAGACCAAAAAGGAACTTAACCGACTTACCTATTGGAAACATTTGAGAATGGAGACTTCAAAATAATTTGACTCTGGGTGAAAGGAAAGCCATAAAATCTTTGCAAACCAATTCTAAGATTTATCATTAAACCCGCGGATAAGGGGGGCGCGGTTGTTGTCCTTGACAAAGATAAATACATTGCAGAAATTGACAGACAACTTCATGATAAAGAGTTTTATTTCAGATTAAATGAAGATCCTACTGATGTTCTTAAGAGTAATATAGACAATTTAGTTCTGATTGCCTACGAAACTGGACATCTTACAAAAAAGGAGAAAGATTTTCTTATAGTTAAAAATCCCATTATGCCCACCATATATGTAATACCGAAGATTCATAAGTCCTTAGATAACCCTCCTGGAAGACCCATAGTTTCGGCTATAGGGTCCTTGTTAGAACCCATCTCAAAGTTTTTAGATGTTATCCTTAGACCCTTTGTGTTCAAAATGTGGTCATATGTTAGAGACTCAGCTCATGTGATTGAGCTCCTCTCCTCTTTTGACAATTTGGGTCCCAATACGATTATGGTTACTTTAGATGTAGAATCACTGTATACCAACGTGCCACAAAAAGAAGCTTTACGCATCGTTGAAAAGTGTTTTTTAAATAGGGAGACCCATCAGCGTATCCCCACCGCTTTCTTGTTCGGCCTAGCAGAGATTGCACTTTGTAAAAATTATTTTTGTTTCAGAGAGTTGGTTTACCAGCAGATAAAGGGAGTAGCCATGGGGTCCTCTTTTGCGCCAGATATTGCAAATCTTTATGTGCATAATTTTGAAGAACTTTTTTTAAGGACTTTTTATATAAGGATAATGTCCGGTTGTGGATAAGATACATCGACGATATTTTTATTATATGGGATGGTTCAGTTGAACTATTAGCAGAATTCAATGTATGGGTCAACAGTTTAGATAACAATTTACGGTTTCAAGTTACCTATGATAGGGTTAAGATATCCTATTTGGATTTATTGATAAAGAGAGAGGGGTCAGGGTTTATCACTACACTTTACAGAAAACCGACCGATCGTAACACTTTACTTCATCATTCAAGTTTTCATAATCCCGCATTCAAAAACAATTTACCAGTAGGACAATTTCTACGAGCCAGGAGGATTTGTACCTTGGATGAAGATTTTGAGAATCAATCCACTACTTTACAAGAGAGGTTTCAGGAGCGTAAATATCCACCTTGTGCTATAAATAAGGCTTACATTAGAGCACAGGATTCATCAAGTGCTGACTTACTTAAACCACATGGCAAAAAAAATGGCCAAGACAAATTTATTTGTCCCTTAAATTATTCTCTGGTATCTCATAAGATTATTGATATTTTGAAAAAAGAATGGCACTTGATACAAGCCGTCCCAGGTTTCGAAAAAATGGAATTAATGATAGCGCATAGAAGAAATGCTAATCTCCGAGACCTTCTTGTCTCCTCAGCCCTTACTGAGAGGAAACCCCTCTCAAAGTATAAAGGCCAATACCAGTGTGGACACTGCTCTGTATGTACACATACTCTTCCGGTTCGAGAGTTCTTTACACACCCCATCACACAAAAAAAATATTATATACATGATCACTCCAATTGTGATACTATAAATGTAATATATGTTATTGTATGTCCATGTAAGATGCTTTATGTTGGAAAAACTAAACGCAAAATACGCGTCAGGATAGTTGAACATAAGAGTAGTATTAGGAGGAGGTTAGAGGACAAACCGCTGGTCCAACACTGGCTCGAGAAGAACCACAAACTATCAGATTTACGTTTCTTCGTGATTAAGAAGGTTATACCTAATTGGAGGGGTGGGGACAATGACAAAACATTGTTAAGGCTTGAACAGAAGTATATTTTCTTGATGGATACGTTAATTCCTCGGGGTTTGAATTTAGAAAGAGATTTGTCCGTGTTTCTGTAGGATGCCATTCTTTTAACAGTATTTATAATTGTATATGTTTTAGCTGCAGCTCCCTTATGTCTCGTACAGTGCCCTGCCTTCCTCCTTCCTTCCCTCCCCTCCCTTTCCCCCCCTCCCCCCTCCTCCTCTCCTTCCCCCTCCCCTCCCCTCCCCTCCCCCCTTCCCTTTCCTTCCCCTTTCCTTTCCCCTTCCCCCCCCCCCCCTTACCCTCCCCCCTCCCTCTCCCCCCCTCCTTTTCCCCCCCTCCCGTTTCCCTTTCCCCTTCCCTCCCTTCTACTTCCCTCCCCCCTCTCCTTCCCCCTTCTCCCTCCCCCCTCCCTTTCCCTCCCCCCTCCTCTTCCTCTTCCCCCTCCCTCTCTCCCTTCCCCCCTTCTTCCCTTTCCCCCTTTTCCCCCCCTCTTTCCTCCACTCTCCCTCCTCCCCCCTTCCCTCCCCCCCTCCCCTTCGCTCCTCCCCCTCTTCTTCGCTCCTCCCCCTCTTCTTCGCTCCTCCCCCTCTTTCCTCGGAGGTACTTAGATTGTCAAGTTCTAATGATTAATACATGGTTATGTTTTTAGAAGGTTAATTCCTTCCCTTTTGTTCAATTTTAACTATGTGTTTGATTTCATGTGGAGGGTTGTAATATTACATATGTTTTTGATTCCTATAGTCAAATAATTAGGATTTATGATATAATTGATATATGGTTTTGTTTTTAGAAGGTTAATTTCTTCTCTTTTGTTTAATTTTAACTATGTGTTTGATTTCATGTGGAGGGTTGCGATATTACATATGTTTTTTGATTCTTATGGTTACATAATTAGGATTTATGGTTTTATAATATAATTTTTTCTTCTCTGTTTTTTTGGGTACACATTTGAATATTTTTGACTCTATTTTGGTTTTACAGGCACGGGTTCTGTGCCCATGGAGTAATTTCACAGAGCCGATGGTTAGATAGTCGTGATCCCTCCCTGGTTGAGTAAATAGTTCTCTCTCCGTTTGTTTCGTTAATCAACACATTGTTTTTATGAAAGCTGCTTAACGTTGGTTGGTTTTTAAAGTTCACTAGGTGGTATTTTTTAGTTTCGCGCACACATTTAGTCCCTACGGATTGCCCCACACTTTTTACATTTCCAGTTTGGTTCCTTTAAATGCGCATGTGTCGGCGTCTTTTAGTACCCTGAGGAACCTCATACGATTTTTGTAGTCTCCATTCTCAAATGTTTCCAATAGGTAAGTCGGTTAAGTTCCTTTTTGGTCTCCAATGGAATTTGGTATAAGCATTTGTCTTTTTTAAAAGAGTCAGTATAATTCAGTGTGTTTACCGTCATTTTTAAAGTGCACCTTAGCGTTGTTTTTGGCGTTCGCCCAAGTGGGGTTCCTCTAGTATTTTATGTGTTCTCGATGTTATAATGAGACAATATGTGTTATTTTAAGGTTTCATGGAACAATAACATTGGGCCAGAAGCTCGAAGTGGATTGCGTGATACAAGGCGTCCTTCGGGCTTTGTAAAGGCAAGACAAACAAAAGGTTCAACATGCGTAATTTGCACTTTCAATGGGCAGTCTCTGGCGGCCTTTTGAATCCTGACATAGCTCATAGGGGTTTTTTTAGAGTTTTATGGTGCCTAAAAGTTTTTATAGGTGGCCTTGATTCTAAATTTACCTGTACAATTGATGTTGGCATTTCCTTTCACTCGTTCAAATAATGTACGTTTCTTTAAATTGATCTTCAAGAGGAAATCCTTTTACAGCAATATATTTTATTTTAAATATCCTTTCATATCTTTGAGGACCCTTAGTTAGCCGTTATTACGGCTTTTTACTTCAGCATTAAAATACGGGTTACATAAGTTAACGAATGAAAGTCTTATTTATAATTCTTTCTCCTTCCCCTTCCCTCCCCCCCTTTTCCCCTCCCCCTCCCCCTCCCCTTCCCCCCCTCCCCCCCTCTCCCTCGTTTATCATGTTTAAAACTATTATAAAATTACTTCAATTCATATTAATTCAATTAATTTTAATCGGGGCAGTATCCAAAACCTTCCATCAATTTTAAATTTATAATTTATTATATTTATTATTATTATTATTGTCCTCTTAATTATCCCTCCTTTTAAGAAATAATTTATTTGATTGGGGCAGCACTCTGATTTTGCATAAATTTTATATTCATGTTTCTATTTTTAGAAGTTTTTTTAGATAATAGCGACTTCCATTGACTCAATTGAGCCTGGTGAAGTCTATGAACATCACACACCTCAGGTAATGCCCCCCTTTTATATTTTTATATTTTTATTTTTTATATTTTATCCAGTGCTTTGCATTAGGTCTAGTTCGTACTTACTCTTTCTGGTCTCCTCATCCCTTCCATTTTCTCTGTTTTTTATGTAGGTTCCTTGTAAATGTTTGGTCAAGTACTCTACAATTTATAAATGTTTGATTAAGCAATTTAATTTTTCTTTTGATCTCTTATTTTTTATAGTATTCTCATTTGTATTCCATTATACATTTTTATACTTTTAATTATTTATATATTTATATACTTATTTATATACACATATATAAAAATGTTTTATATATATAATTTTATTTATTACAGAGTGGTTGTTGATTAATGCACTGAAATTGATTTTATATGTATTACCTTATGATTTTGATTTAGATATTCATGATGTGTTTATGTTTTTTTTGGGTTTTATTAGTGTGTTTTTAGTTTCCTTTGAGACTTTAGCCGTTTGATATAGTCCAATTTAGTCTTTCTTTTATGTATATTGAAATTTTTTTAATGTTATATTTCTTTATTTTAACCCCTCTTTGGCATATTTATTGTTTTAACTTTGATTGTATTTCTTCATGTAATTGTATAATTTATATTTTTTAGTGTGCCCTGATAACCCCTGATGAAGTGATATACGAAACACGGTCCTGTGTTGGGTTTAGGCCACTTAATCTGTATTAATAAAGGTGTTGGGTGTCGAATCTGCCACTTCCTGTTTTTGTTTCCATCCTGTTTATATCCTTTTGAAGGTGCGGTCTCCAGAATTGCACACAATATTCCAAATGATGCAAGGTTCCACATTAGGAACCACCATCAAGGAAAAAGATTTAGGAGTTATCGTGGATAACACGTTGAAACCATCTGACCAGTGTAGTTGCCAAGAAAGCAAATAGAATGATAGGAATCATAAGGAAAGGAATGGAGAATAAAACAAAGGATATTATAATGCCTCTGTATGTTCCATGGTGCAACTGCACCTTGAATATTGTGTACAGTTCTGGTCACTGTATCTTAAAAAGGATAGAGTGGAATTAGAAAAGGTACAGAGAAGAGCCACCAAAATGGTAAAGGGGATTGAAGGATACTCCTAAGAGGAGAATCTTAAAAGATTAGGATCCTTCAATTTGGAAAAGAGATGGCTGAGGGGAGATAAGATAAAGGTCTATAAATTAATGAACGGAGTGGAATGGGTAAACGTAGATCGATTGTTTACATCACCAGAATATAGAAAGACTAGGGGACATGCAATGAAGCTACAATGTAACCTATATCAGACTCAGAGAAAATATTTTTTCACTCAACGCATAATCAAATTCTGGAATTCATTATCGGAGGATGTAGTAAAAGCTGTTAGTATAGCTGGGTTTAAGAAAGGTTTGGACAACTTCCTGGAAGAAAGGTCCATAAACCATTATTAAAGGGGACCTGGGAAATCCACCTCTTACCCCAGGACAAGCACTGTGGAACCTGTGTCTTCTGGGGAAACCGCTAGGTACTTATGACCTAGATTGGCCACTGTTGGAAACAGGAGACTGGGCTTGATGGACCTTGGTCTGACCCAGTATAGCATATCTTATGTTCTTAAGTACACTGTTCTTTTAATAATGGGTTGGGTTTAATATGCTGAATAAACATTTTTTTCTTGACTGTTTCCTTTGGAGTTGTTTATCATTTTGGGCTTTTAATAAAGCAGCTCCAAACTTTAAAAAAATAAAAACAGACCCATGTTTCCACAGTCAGCCCAACAGACCTTGAGAGTCCTTTTTTTGGACTCCCTTTCACTTCAACCCTGCTTTTTGTTTTTTTGCCTTTGCTGCTGCAGTCTTCAACCATGCAGCCTGATGCAGCTTGCATTCCCTAGTCCCCTGTTATGGCTGCAAAGTCGGGGACCTTGTGTTTTGTGGGGTTTTTTTTTTTTTGCATTTTGGGGCTCCTTTGTGGGGGGGCCCAGGGCCCGATACTGTTTTGTGGCACTTGCTGCTCCTTTATTTTTTTCTTTTCCTGCTGCTGAGCATTGCAGCCATTTTAGATGACAGTCTGCGCCTGGTGGAGTTGGAGCATGATGGGGTGGTCCTAGTCACATGCCCAGTGGCCACTAGGAGCCCTTCTTTTCAATGGACCTGAGCTGCAGCTCCTGAAACAGCTCATGGGCTGTATTCAGTCTGGCTAGCTGCTTAGGTGGCCATGACCAAGGCTTCCCCTCTGGGACTGGGGGCCCACAAGTGCTCTTGTTATGCGCAGCTAGAGGGGTCATGGTCCTTGCTTCACCCTTGCAGTTCTCCATTTTTATAAGGGGTTAGCCAATAGATTGCAGACTCGCTTGCCCTTTTTAGTAGGCCCACACCAGATGGGATTCGCTCCCAGAAGGCAAGCTAATGATAACATTTAGCACCTTCTGTATATTATCTGGGGGCTAGCAGGGCTAACCCAACCCTCAGCAAGCTAGGTGGTCACCTGGGGCAGCAGCTTCTGCTGGATGGCAAAGAGCAGGGCATTGAAAGCCAAACCAACAATTGGGAGGGGCTTAAGGTTTGCCTAGGGATCCAACATCTTGAACCAACTCTGGGGCCAACCCTGAGGGCAGAGCAGACACCATCTCTTACTTGTACATGTACAGCACTGCGTACACCTTGTTGTGCTATACAAATGATATGTAGTAGTAATAGTACATAAGAACATAAGATATGCCATACTGGGTCAGACCAAGGTCCATCAAGCCCAGTATCCTGTTTCCAACAGTGGCCAATCTAGGTCATACGTACCTAGCAGTTTCCCCAAAAGACACAGGTTCTGCAATGCTTGTATTGGGGCAAGCAGTGATATCCTGGGTCCCTTCTTAATAATGGTTTATGGACCTTTCCTCCAGGAACTTGTCCAAACCTTTTTTAAACCCAGCTATACTAACAGCCTTTACTACATCCTCCGGTAACAAATTCCAGAGTTTTATTACACGTTGAGTGAAAAAAATATTTTCTCTTATTAGTCTTAAATAGTTTACCCTGTAGCTTCATTGCATGTCCCCTAGTCTTTCTATATTCTGATAATGTAAACAATCGATCTACGTTTACCCGTTCCACTCCATTCATTAATTTATAGACCTCTATCATATCTCCCCTCAGGCGTCTCTTTTGCAGGTTAAAGAGCCCTAACCTTTTTAGTCTCTTTTCATAGGGGTATCCTTCCATCCCCTTTACCATTTTGGTGGCTCTTCTCTGAACTTTTTCTAATAACGCTATATACTTTTTAAGATATGGTGACCAGAATTGCACACAATATTCAAGGTGCGGTTGTACCATGGAACGATACAGAGGCATTATAATATCCTTTTTATTTTCCATTTCTTTCCTTATGATACCTAGCATTCTATTTGCTCTCTTGGCCGCCGCTGCACACTGGGCGGAGGGTTTTAACATGTTATCCACGACGATGCCTAAATCTTTTTCCTGGGTGGTGGTTTCTAATGTGGAACCTTGCATCGTGTAACCATAGTTTGGGTTGTTCTTTCCTAGGTGCATAACTTTGCTCTTGTCCACATTAAATTTAATCTGCCATTTGGATGCCCAGTCTTCCAATTTATCAAGATCCTCTTGCAATTTTCCACAGTCCTCATGGGTTTTAACAACTTTAAATAGTTTTGTGTCATCTGCAAATTTGGTAACTTTACTCGTTATTCCCTTTTCCAGGTCATTTAGTAGAAGACAACCTGTTCACTGGACCCCATCCCCTCCATTTGGTTGTCTGAACCTTCTCTTGTGCTGCTGCCCTTCATTCTAACCATTCTGAGCTCCAGTTTATCTGCAGGAATATTTCCCACCCTTTGGAAATCCGCCATCGTTAGGCCGCTACTTAAGCAGCCCTCACTTGATCCGTCTGTCCCGGCACATTGGCGTCTGGTCTCAAACCTCCCCTTCCTGGCAAAAATATTAGAACGACTTGTATTTCTGCAATTAACATCCCATGTTGAGGCCACTAATACTCTGCACCTGCGGCAGTCTGGATTCCGTTCAGGCCATAGCATGGAGACTGTACTCCTTGCCCTCCTGAATGAACTACATATTGCACATGATCGTTGGGATATCACCTTGGTTGTATCACTGGATCTCTCCTCTGCGTTTGACCTAGTAGATCACCGTACATTGCTTTCTCATCTACATGACTCTGGGATTCAGGGTACTGTGCTGCAGTGGTTTTGCTCCTTCCTCACTTCCCGCACCTTCTCTGTTCACTTAAATAATCAGTCCTCCACTTCATTTCCTCTGTCATGTGGAGTCCCTCAGGGCTCCGTCCTTTCCCCTCTGCTCTTTAACATTTTTCTTGCTCCTTTGCCTCTCCTCATCCAGCAGTACCCGATCTCCACATATCTTTATGCAGATGGCATAGTCCTTCTCTTCCACACATCCCCTGTGGCTGTGGATATTTCACCCCTCAATGACTGTCTTACTCACATTGCTACCTGGCTTTCTTCCAACTATCTCCATCTTAACCCTTCTAACATTCCAAACAGGGGCTATACATTTCAAACAAAGGTAAGAACTTGTGTTGTTGTTTTTTTAAATTGCTAACTCTATGACTGGGAGCTCTTAAAAGCGGTTTGGTACATTTTTAAAACAAAGTTACATTCTTTTTGGTGCTTTAGTTTAAAAAGAGAAATATTTTCTTTAATGGGGTAGGTTTAAAATGGGGGCTGCTGACACCTAATCAGGAGTTAGTTTCCTCCCTACCCCCCAAATCCTACCTACCCCTAGTGAGCAGTCTTGCTTTATAGGGCACCTCCCCAATTAACAAAACAGGGACTTGGAACAGCACATTTTGAATATAATTAAATAGATTTAACTGCTTTTTCTCTGAAAGGACAGCTGGGAAACCGGCTGGTACTTTGGTAGATCTCTCTCTTTTGCTTTAACAGATACCTAAGCTCCACGAACAGAACAATGGCTGGGAAAAATTGTATCGCTAAAGCTGTTGCCCCTGTTACAGCTTCTGCCTCTGTCCAGACAGAGGTCCCAAATGCCAGTTGAAGGACCGGTACCATGTGCAGGGTGCCTGCATGCTGAGTCTCTCAGGAAACAAGTGGAGGAACTCAGAGAGGAGGTGGCGAGGCTGAGGAGCATTCAAGACAATGAGAAGTACATTGATGAGATGCTTCTTGCAGCAACCAAGCTCTCCAGCAGAGGAGAAGATGGGTGCCTACAGAATGATGAAGGTTGGACACAAGCCACCAGAGCCTGCAGAATCACCAATCCAACTTCTCCAGCCCTTGAATTGAAGAACCATTATGCAGCCCTGGAAGTGGAGGAGGAGAAAGCATCCCTGGAAAGGGAAGAACCAGAGCTGAAGTACCCCAAAGTTTCAGAATCAGTGACCACAAGGAAGCGAAGGGTAGTGGTGGTTGGTGACTCTCCTCTGAGGGGTACTGAGGCGTCCATCTGCTGACCAGACTTGATGTTCAGAGAGGTATGCTGTCTGCCTGGTGCCAAAATCCAAGATGTTAGGGAGAGTTTGCTGAGACTCATCAATCCCACTGACTATTACCCAATGTTGCTAATACATGTCGGAACAAATGATACTGCCAGGTATCCCTCTGAGTATCAAAAGTGACTTCATGGCTCTGGGACAGAGGGTGAAGCAGATAAGTGCACAGGTGGTGTTCTCTTCAATCCTCCCTGTTGAGGGTAAAGGCCAAGGCAGAGAGGCTCGCATCCTGGAGATGAATGCATGACTGCATGGATGATTTCATCGAGAGTGTTTTGGTTTCCTGGACCATGGGATGCTGTTCCAAGGGTTGCAGAGCAGAGATGGCATCATTCCATCTGTCCAAGAAAGGTCGACGCGCCGTCAGTAGTAGACTGGCTAATCTACTGAAGAGGGCTTTAAACTAGATTCGTTGGGGATGGGTGAAGAACGCCCCCAGGTAAGTGAAAAATTAAATACTTTTACGGAAATGGGTAAAAGAGATAACATATGGAAAACAGTGTGTATTAATGCCCGTAGCAAGAGAAATAAGATCCCTGATATTGAAGCTTTGGTGGGAGTGGCTGACTTGGATTTAGTGGCAGTTACAGAAACATGGTTCACAGAAAACCATGTCTGGGATGTAACTATACCAGGCTACACTTTATTCAGAAAGGACAGGGTAGGAAGAAGGGGAGGAGCTTTGGAATTACAGAGCTTAAAAGGGAGAAAGGAGGCATTGTGGGTTAAACTAGAAAGAGGGAAAGAGAAATCTATTTGCATTGGTGTGATATACAGACCTCCCTCACAAGAGGAAGAGGTGGACAGAGAGTTAATTGAAAAACATACGCAGCATTGCTAGGAAAGGGGAAGTACTACTGATAGGGGATTTCAATATGCCAGATGTTTGGCACATTCCTGCTGCAGTATCATCTAGAAGGAAGGAGATCCTGGATTCTCTACAGGGAGAACTATTCAGGCAATTGGTAACAGAAACATAGAAACATAGAAACATGACGACAGAAAAAGACCACAAGGCCCATCTAGTCTGTCCTTCCATAACAACAACTACAACAGTCCACTTTTTACCTTTAGAGATCCTCTGTGTTGGTCCCATGCTTTTTTGAATTCAGTTACTGTCCTCATCTCCACCACCTCCACTGGGAGACTATTCCACGGATCCACTACTCTTTCCGTAAAGAAATATTTCCGCATATCACTCCTGAATCTATCTCCCTTCACCCTCATCCCATGTCCCCTCGTAGCAGAACTTGCTTTCAATTGAAAGAGGCTCTCTCCCTGAACATTTATGCCACGGAGGTATTTAAACATCTCAATCATATCATCTCTATCCCGCCTTTCCTCTAAGGTGTACATATTAAGATCCTTAAGTCTGTCCTCATATGCTTTATAATGAAGCCCATTAATCATTTTAGTAGCAACCCTCTGCACCGACTCCATCCTGTTCACATCCTTTTGAAGGTGCATTCTCCAGAATTGCACACCATACTCCAAATGAGGTCGCACCAAAGACTTATACAGAGGCATTATCACCTCCTTTTTTCTGCTAGCCATTCCTCTCCTTATGCACCCAAGCATCCTTCTAGCTTTTGCCGTCGCCTTTTCTACCTGTTTAGCTACTTTAAGATCATCAGACACAACCACGCCTAGGTCCCGCTCTTCTTTAGTGGACAAAAGTACTTCACCTCCTATACTGTATTGCTCCCTTGGTTTGCTGCAGCCCAAATGCATGACCTTACATTTTTAAACATTAAATCCCAGCTGCCAAATTCTAGACCATTCTTCAAGCTTAGCTAGATCCCTCCTCATGTTATCTACACCTTCCTGGGTGTCTACTCTATTGCAGATTTTGGTATCATCCGCAAAGAGGCAAACCTTACCCGACAGCCCTTCCGCTATATCACTAACAAAGATGTTAAAAAGAATCGGACCAAGGACAGATCCCTGGGGCACACCACTGGTAACATCCTTCTCCTCAGAGTGAGCCCCATTTACTTGTACTCTTTGTCGCCTCCCACCCAACCAATTTCTAACCCAAGCAGTAACTTTAGGGTCCATCCCTAGGGTGCTCAGTTTGTTTATAAGTCGCCTGTGAGGAACAGTGTCAAAGGCTTTACTGAAATCTAAATACACCACATCTAGAGCTCTCCCTCGGTCCAACTCCCTGGTCACCCAGTCAAAGAAATCAATCAGATTTGTCTGACAAGACCTGCCTCTGGTGAATCCATGCTGCTTCGGATCCTGTAATCCGCCGGACTCCAGAAACCTCACTATTTTCTCTTTCAGCAGCGTTTCCAATAATTTACTCACCACTGAAGTTAAACTAACCGGCCTGTAGTTTTCAACCACATCCTTACTTCCGCTTTTGTGTAAAGGCACCACATGAGCCTCTCTCCAGTCCTTTGGCACCACTCCTGACTCCAACGAGGCATTGAAAAGGTCAGTCAGTGGAGTTGCTAGAACGTCCCCAAGTTCCCTCAGTATTCTAGGGTGTATCCCATCCGGTCCCATCGCTTTGTCTACTTTAAGTTGAGCTAGTTTCTCACGAACACAGTCTTCTGAAAATTGTTCAAGATGTCCCTCGCTTCTGTTCCTATTTGTGGGTGTTTTCTGAGGTCCTGCTCCTGGTTCTTCATCTGTGAACACAGAAGAAAAATATTTGTTAAGCAATTCCGCTTTATCCTTATCAGCTTCTACATATTCCCCCCCTGCACCCTTGAGTCTGACAATACCACTTTTGCCCTTCCTCTTCTCACTAATATATCTGAAAAATGTCTTAGCCAATGCAATAAAATGGGGGATATTTCCTCCTCCTTTTGAATCTTTGCCTTCTTGACTACTTTGCTAGCTTCTCTAAGTTTTTCCAAATACAGATGCCTGTCTTCCTCTCTCTGTGATCTCTTGTATTTCATGAAGGCCTCTCTCTTTTTCTTCACTTTTTCAGCTACTTCCTTCAAAAACCATAGCGGTCTCCTGTTCCTTTTGCCTTTATTTACCATTTTAACAAAAAGGTTAGTTGCCTTTAAAATACCCCCTTTCAGTTTTGCCCACTGTTTTTCTACATTCCCCAGCTGTTCCCATCCCACTAACGACTCCCTGAGGTATTGGCCCATCTTTGCAAAGTTAGTCTTCCTAAAGTCTAAGATCTTCACCTTGGAATGGATTCTAACAGCCCTAGTCCTAATACTGAACCACACCATCTGGTGATCACTGGATGCAAAATGATCTCCCACTACAACATCAGAAACACTTTCACCATTGGTAAGCACCAAGTCCAGTATGGCCCCTTCACGTGTGGGGTCTGTTACCAATTGCCTGAATAGTTCTCCCTGTAGAGAATCCAGGATCTCCTTACTTCTAGATGATACTGCAGCAGGAATGTGCCAATCAACATCTGGTATATTGAAATCTCCTAGCAGTAGCACTTCCCCTTTCCTAGCAATGCTGCGTATTTATTTATTTATTTATTTACATTCTCTTATATACCGCGCTATTCTGCATCAGTGCGGTTTACATTGAACAAACTGAAATTACATTGAACAGGGCATTATAACTTGGAGATAACTATTTTACAGGGAACATGGGCTATGGAGGGTTAAGTGGCTTGCCCAAGACCACAAGGAGCACCTGTGGGACTAGAAACCCCAGTCCTTCCGGCCCAAGGTTGCTGTCCTCTAGTGGGATTTGAACCACCGACCTTCCGGCCTGAAGTACCTTGCCCCAACCACTAGGCTACTCCTCCACTCCATATGTATGTCTTCAATTAACTCTCTGTCCACCTCTTCCTCTTGTGAGGGAGGTCTGTATATCACACCAATGCAAATAGATTTCTCTTTCCCTCTTTCTAGTTTAACCCACAATGCCTCCTCTCTCCCTTTTAAGCTCTGTAATTCCAAAGCTTTAATAGTAGTTTTTACATATAGTGCCACTCCTCCTCCCCTTCTTCCTACCCTGTCCTTTCTAAATAAAGTATAGCCAGGTATAGTTACATCCCAGTCATGGTTTTCTGTGAACCATGTTTCTGTAACTGCCACTAAATCCAAGTCAGCCACTCCCACCAAAGCTTCAACTTCAGGGATCTTATTTCCCATGCTACGGGCATTAATACACACTGCTTTCCATATATTACCCCTGTTACCCATTTCCATAAAGGTATTTAATGTATCACCTACCTGGGGGCTTTCACTTACCTGGGGGCTTTCTTCACCTATCCCCAAGTAGATTAGCCAGTCTACTACCAAAGATGCGTTGACCTTTCTTGGACAAATGGATGCCATCTCTGCTCTGCAACCCTTGGAAGAGCATCCCATGGTCTAGGAAACCAAAACGCTCTCGAAGACACCATCCACGCAGCCATGCATTCATCTCCAGGATGCGAGCCTCTCTGCCTTGGCCTTTACCCTCAACAGGGAGGATTGAAGAGAACACCACCTGTGCACCTACCTGCTTCACCCTCTGTCCCAGAGCCATGAAGTCACTTTTGATACGTTCCGAGGTATACCTGGCAGTATCATTTGTTCCAACATGGATTAGCAACATTGGGTAATAGTCAGTGGGCTTGATGAGTCTCGGCAAACTCTCCGTAACATCTTGGATCTTGGCACCAGGCAGACAGCATACCTCTCTGGACATCAAGTCTGGTCGGCACGTGAAGGAGCCATACTGGACTTGGTGCTTACCAATGGTAAAAGTGTTCTGATATAGTGGGAGATCATTTTGCATCCAGTGATCACCAGATGGTGTGGTTCAGTATTAGGACTAGGGCTGTTAGAATCCATTCAAAAGTGAGGGTCTATTTGTTAAAATGGTAAATAAAGGTAAAAGGAAAAGGGGACAGCTATGGCTTTCGAAAGAAGTAGCTGAAAAAGTGAAGAAAAAGAGGGAGGCCTTTATGAAATACAAGAGATCACAGAGAGAGGAAGACAGGCATCTGTAATTGGAAAAAGTTAGAGAAGCTAGCAAAGTAGTCAGGAAGGCAAAGATTCAAAAGGAGGAGGAAATAGCCAATGCAATAAAATGGGGGGATAAGAAATTTTTCAGATATGTTAGTGAGAAGAGGAAGGGCAAAAGTGGTATTGTCAGACTCAAGCGTGCAGAGGAGGAATATGTAGAAGCTGATAAGGATAAAGCGGAATTAACAAATATTTCTGTTCTGTGTTCACAGATGAAGAACCAGGAGCAGGACCTCAGAATACACCCACAAACAGGAACAGGAGTGAGGGACATCTTGAACAATTTTCAGAAGACTGTGTTCGTGAGAAACTAGCTCAACTTAAAAGTAGACAAAGTGATGGGACCGGATGGGATACACCCTAGAATACTGAGGGAACTTGGGGATGTTCTATCAGCTCCACTGACTGACCTTTTCAATGCCTCGTTGGAGTCGGGAGTGGTGCCAAAGGACTGGAGAGAGGCTCATGTGGTGCCTTTACACAAAAGTGGAAGTAAGGATGTGATTGAAAACTACAGGCCGGTTAGTTTAACTTCGGTGGTGAGTAAATTGTTGGAAACGCTGCTGAAAGAGAAAATAGTGAGGTTTCTGGAGTCCAGTGGATTACAGAATCCGAGGCAGCATGTATTCACCAGAGGCAGATCTTGTCAGACAAATCTGATTGATTTCTTTGACTGGGTGACCAGGGAGTTGGACCGAGGGAGAGCCCTAGTTGTGATGTATTTGGATTTCAGTAAAGCCTTTGACACTGTTCCTCACATGCGACTTATAAATAAACTGAGCACCCTAGGGATGGACCCTAAAGTTACTGCTTGGGTTAGAAATTGGTTGGATAGGAGGCGACAAAGAGTACAGGTAAATGGGGCTCACTCTGAGGAGAAGGATGTTACCAGTGGCGTGCCCCAGGGATCTGTCCTTGGTCCGATTTCTTTTTAACATCTTTGTTAGTGATATAGCGGAAGGGCTGTGGGGTAAGGTTTGCCTCTTTGCGGATGATACCAAAATCTGCAATAGAGTAGACATCCAGGAAGGTGTGGATAACATGAGGAGGGATCTAGCTAAGCTTGAAGAATGGTCTAGAATTTGGCAGCCGGGATTTAATGTTAAAAAATGTAAGGTCATGCATTTGGGCTGCAGCAATCCAAGGGAGTGATATAGTCTAGGGAGTAACATAGTAAATGACGGCAGATAAAGACCAGTATGGTCCTTCTAGTCTGCCCAGTAAGATGGCAAGAGTAGGTGCACCTGCTGCTCCGTGCAGGCCACCCCCTCCCCATGTCTTTGTTTTAGAGGTGAACCCACTGCTTCATGTAGGACATCCCTGTATGTTGAGAAATTAGTTAGTTAAGTTTATTTTGATTTTATCATGTTGCTGTAAAGGGATCCACTGTGTCTGTCCCATGCCATTTTGAATTCTGTCGCTGTATTTGCCCCAAACACTTCCATCGGGAGGGCATTTCAAGCATCCACTGCCTTTTCAGTGAAAAAGTATTTCCTGACTTTGCTTTCAATTTTACCCCCTTGCAGCTTCATGTTATGCCCTCTAGTTTTACAGCTTCCCCATCTTTGGAAGAGGTTTGTTTGTTCATTATTTCTCTTTAAGTATTTAAAGGTCTGAATCATATCTCCCCTGTCCTTCCTCTCCTCCAGAGTGTACATACTTAGGTCTTCAAGTCTCTTCTCATAAGGCTTCTGACGCAGGCTCCAAATCATTTTGGTCGCCTTCCTCTGAACAGTTTCCAGTCTTTTTATATCCTTTGCAAGATATGGTCTCCAAAACTGAACACAGTATTCCAAGCGAGGCCTAACCAGTGACTTTTACAGTGGCATTAGTACCTCTTCCTTTCTGCTGGTAATTCCTCTTTGTATGCAACCCAACATCTTCCTGGCTTTTGCCACTGCCTTGTCGCACTGTTTTGCCACCTTGAGTTCTGCAGAAATAATCACACCAAAGTCCTTCTCCTGGTCCGTGAACACCAACCTCTCGCCCCCTATCGCGTATATTTTCCCTGGCTTTCTGCTTCCCAAGTGTATGACACTGCACTTCTTCGCATTAAAGCTTAACTGCCAAGCATTAGACCATTCTTCCAGCTTTTGTAGATCTTTCCTCATGTTATCCACTCCCTCAGGGGAGTCCACTCTGTTGCAAATTTTTGTGTCATCTGCAAAAAGACAGTCTTCCATGCAGTCTTTCAGCAATATCACTCACAAATACATTGAACAGTGCCGGGCCCAGGACCGAACCCTGGGGCACCCCGCTAATCACCCTCCTTTCATCTAGGTGAGCTCCATTTACCATCACCTTCTGTCATCTGTCAGTCAACCAATTTCTGATCCAGTTCACCACCTTGTGACCCATCCCCAAACTACTGAGTTTATTGATGAGCCTCCTATGAGGAACAGTATCAAAAGCTTTGCTGAAATCCAGATAGATGACATCCATCGCAAGCCCCTGATCTAATGTTCTGGTCACCCAGTCAAAGAACTCAATCAGATTTTTTTGGCAAGATCATCCTTTGGAAAAAACATGTTGCCTCAGATCTTGCAACCTGTTGGTTTTGAGAAAGTCCACTATTCGCTCTTTCAGAAGCGCCTCCATTATTTTTCCCGTCACCGAGGTAAGGCTCACGGGCCTGTAGTTTGTCACTTCTTCCCTGTCACAACTTTTGTGAAGAGGTACACATCCGCCCTACTCCAGTCCTGAGGCCCTGCAAGAACCTCTCTGAGCTCTTTCAGTATCCTGGGATGTATCCCATCCGGTCTCATGGCCTTTGTTCACTTTCAGTTTTGCAAGTTCTAACACATCATCTTCAGTGAATGGTGTGGTATCTACTTCATTCCCATTTTTATATTTGGGAGTCACAGATGGTCCTTCTCCAGGATTTTCTTTAGTAAAAACAGAGCAGAAGTATTTGTTTAACAATTTTGCTTTTCAATGTCACTTTCCACAAATCCGTTCCCAGCACTTCTGAGTCCTGCAATTCCATCTCTGATTTTCTTCCTCTCCTGAATATACCTGAAGGAAGTTTTGTTACCACACTTCACATCTTTAGCCATCTTTTCCACTGCCTTTGATTTTGCTTTCCTTATTTCTCTTTTTGTCTCTTTTAGTTTGATCCTGTATTCCTTACTGTGTTCCTCTGTTTGCAAGCTTTTGAATTTTTTGAAAGCTGTGTTTTATTGCCTTTATTTGAGCAGCCACGTCCTTGGAGAACCAAATAGGTTTCCTTCTCCTCTTGTTTTTATTTACTTTGCTTACATATTTATCTGTTGCCCCTTTTATTGCCACCTTTAGTTTAGCCCATTGCAATTCCACTTCCCTTATCCCCTCCCACCCTGCCAACTCCTCCTTCAGATACTTGGCCATTTTACTTTTGTACTTTTGTCCACTAAAGAAGAGTGGGACCTAGGCGTGGTTGTGTCTGATGATCTTAAAGTAGCTAAACAGGTGGAAAAGGCGATGGCAAAAGCTAGAAGGATGCTTGGGTGCATACGGAGAAGAATGGCTAGCAGAAAAAAGGAGGTGATAGTGCCTCTGTATAAGTCTTTGGTGCAACCTCATTTGGAGTATAGTGTGCAATTCTGGAGACCGCACCTTCAAAAGGATATAAACAGGATGGAGTCAGTACAGAGGATGGCTACTAAAATGGTTAGTGGTCTTCATTATAAAGCATATGAGGACAGATTTAAGGATCTTAATATGTACACCTTAGAGGAAAGGTGGGATAGAGGTGATATGATTGAGATGTTTAAATACCTCCATGGCATAAATGCACAGGGGGAGAGCCTCTTTCGATTGAAAGCAACTTCTGCTACGAGGGAACATGGGATGAGGGTGAGGGGATAGATTCAGGAGTGATATGCGGAAATATTTCTTTACGGAAAGAGTGGTGGATCCGTGGAATGGTCTCCCAGTGGAGGTGGTAGAGATGAGAACTATCTGAATTCAAAAAAAGCATGGGACAAACACAGAGGATCTCTAAAAGAAAAAAGGGAACTGTTGTAGTTGTTGTTATGGAAGGACAGACTAGATAGGCCTTGTGGTCTTTTTCTGTTGTCATTTTTCTATGTTTCTAAGTCCACAGCCATGTGGGTTTCCTTAAGTACACCTTGTCCTAACATTGCTCCCCAGCTCGCCTCTACTACAGTCCTCCTAGTTTCCTCATTCCGCTACCTGGGCTTAACACTGGATTCCTAACTCTCTTTTCATGAACATGTGTCCATCCTCACTCGCCGATCCTTTTGTGCGCTCAGGCAGATTAGAGTGGTCCGTCCACTGCTGCCACCCTCTTCACTTATCACCCTGCTGCTAGCACTGGTAATGAGTAGATTATATTATTGTAATGTGGCCCTTGCTAACCTGCCTCTCTATCAACTTCAGCGCTTGCAATTACTACAAAATACAGCAGCTTGTCTCATTACTCATTCTAAGAGGTCTGATCATATTACTCCCCTCCTAATTCATATCCATTGGTTACCTCTCTGCTACAGATTCCAGTATAAGTTCTTAATTTTGACTCACAAAGCTGTATATACCTCAACTCCTCAGTACCTTGCCGATCTTATTTCACTGCATACACCTTACTGTCAACTCTGATCACGTCATGCAAATTGGCTTTCCCTTCCATCCTCATCCCATGCTCATTTGGAGCTAACTCGTCGCGCTGCGTTTTTCTTTCTCAGCCCCTCATTCTGGAATGCCTTGCCATCTTCACTCTGTCTCGAACCCTCCTACCAAAAATTTAAGACACTGCTTAAAACTCACCTATTTCAACAGGCATTTGAGCTCCCAATTGATAACCCTCCTTAGTTGCTTTCCTCCTGTACCATTTGTCTCTGTTAGCTTATTCTGTACCTTCTACTACTTTCCTATCATGTAATGGCGTTCTTTTCCTCTTTCTTGCAGCATTGATGATTTTATTGTAAACCGCCCTAATGCCATGGCGTGGACGGTATATCAGATGTAAAATAAAGATAAAGATGCCATCAGTATTGATGGCAGTTGATGCGGAAAAGGCATTTGACCATGTAAAGTGGAAGTTTGTTTCAGGTGCTGGCAAAAATGGGGATAGGGGAGAGGTTTTGTGGTTGGTTCAGGGCATTGAATGCTTCCCCTAAAGCCAGAATTAGGGTAAATGGTGGATATTCTGAGAAGTTCAAGCTGGGGAGGGGGACAAGACAGGGGTGTCTGCTTTCTCTGTTGCTCTTTGCTTTAGTTATTGAACAAGTGAGGGAGAATTTGGATACAGAGGGGATTAAATTAGGAGAGCAGGAGGTGAAAAATTGCTTTTTGTGGATGATGTAATTTTCTCCTTGGGGAAACCATTATTATCATTGCCATTACTGCTGAAAGAGATTGAAGAATATAATAGGATATCAGGATATAAAATTAATGTAGGGAAACAGAAATTATGGGTATTGGGTTGGATTCACAGTTGGAGGAATGTTTGAGGGGGAAAAGTTTCCATTCAAATGGGTAAAAAACACTTTTTAGGTATTTGGGAGTGATGGATGGGAGTTGTATGATCTGAATAATGGGCCTTCGTGGTGAGAAGTAGGGAGGGATTTAGATGGTCCTGGTTGGGGAAGATAGCTATTGACAAGTAGGGAGGGATTTAGATAGGTGGGATTTAGATGGTCCTGGTTGGGGAAGATAGCTATTGACAATATTCATTTTTATTATAGCTATAGAGGTTGCGGGGGAAGGGGGGGAGGCATTGCAAAGGATTCAGAAAAAGATCTTTTCCTTCATCTGGAAGAAAAGGCTGACAAGAGTGGTGACAGTGGTGTTGTATAGATGGAGGGAGGAGGGGGCTTGGCTGTACCACATCTTAAAGCCTATTGTGAATCGGTGCAATGTCAGACTGTTTGACTGGAGGGAGGGTAGAGAAGAGGGTACAATGTGGATGAAGTTGGAGCAGTGGGGAGAAGGTCTCTATGGGATGTGCCCTGGATGATTAAGGGATGGGGGGCTGGAGTATCGGGTGGGAAGAGTCCCTTTGCAAAGCAGCCTTTTGAAAATTGGAGGAGGTTTAAGCAAGTAATTACTGTATGCTGGTAGAGGAGGAGAGAATATGGTACCATTGTGTGATATGAAGAGTTTCCACTGGGAGTGGGTAATAAGCGACTATGGGGGTTGGGGTGGGGGAGAAAGGGTCTGTGGAGGGTGAGGCAAATGATGGATGATGGGAAGAAAGTACTGTTCTTTGATCAGGCAAAGGAGAAATTTTGGCCTGGTGAAAGGAGATAGATATTTATATTTACAGTGTCACTGGCAAAAGTAAGGGGATGTGTGGGAGGACATATCAAGGGGAGAGAACTCGGCATAGAAAAGCTGAGCAGGGCCTGCTGGCAGTCTAGGCATCTACTCTTTAAATTATATGAGCTGTGAGGAGACAAGGATCTGGACCAGTTGAGGTTTGTGAAGGCATGGAAGAAAGATCTGGAGGAGAACTTGGAAGAAGAGGCCAGGAGGTCTGTGTCTGTGGTGATGACCAAGGTTTCTCTTTCTGCCATGATTCAATAGCATGATTGTAAAATGCTATATAGAATGTACTTAAATCTAATCAGACTGAATAACGTTATACCGGGGTACAACAAGGAATGTTGGAGAGGATTGCAGGGAAACAGGGAAACTGTTTCATATGTGGTGGACATGTGTTCCTGTGAAGAAGATATGGAAATGGTGGTTTTTTGTTTTTTTTTAGGAGGTCATGGGAGTGGTGATGTTTTTAAATCCAAAATTTATGCTGTTGAATTTACACCCACTGGATTTGGAATATGACTTGTCAAGATTTAGGGGGGGGGGGGGGAGATGATGAGCATAGTGATTAAGAATGGTGGTGGCAAGCCACTGGAAAATTGGAAACGTACAGAGAGAAAAGGTGGTTATAGATTGGAATATATTTATAACATATTTGAATTGACTGCTCACAAGAATCACGGAGTGGGATCTTGTAAAAAAAATGTGGGCACCATATGGACAGTGGATGGAGAAATATTTGTTAAAATATCCAAAGACTGAAGGGATATGGTGTGCGGGGGGGGGGGGGGGGGGTAGGGAGATGGTGGAGTAGGTAGGTGAAGGGTTGTATAAGGGGGGGGGGTCATGAAAGATCAGATATGGAGTGGTGTTTGTTTTTCCTTCTGTTTATTGTTGTTTGAAATAAGATGTTGACTAAAGATAAAGTTACAAAGAAAATAATCTTTTTTGGTAAAAAGGAGTTTTAAAGTTGGATATGGGGACTGTTGGCCATAGAAACATTATTGATCTGGGGGGGGGGGGGATGACATAGGGTTCTCCTCTTTCACCATTATTGTTTAATTTATACCGTATTTACTCAAATGTAATGCGCAACTTTTCTGACCAAAAAGAGGCTCTAAACTCAGGGTGCGCATTACATTCGAGGGCGCCTTACATTCGGAGGCAAACTGCTCTACACCGGCCCGGCCTGATCCAGCCAACCTCCGGCTTTTTTCCTGCGAACGCGATCCCCGATCCCCCGTGCAGCCGCTGCTTCTACTTTTCACAGAGCAGCAGCTGCAATAAAGTTAAAAGCAAAACGAAAATAAACCTGTTAGAAGCCCTCCGGTCGTCCTAGGAAACTCCTTCTGCAGTGCCCGAGGAAGTGATGTCAGAGGGGGCAGGTGCTGCAGAAGGAGTTTCCTGTGGAGGGCAGAAGAGGGCTTTCCCCTCAGAACGCTGGCTTACCAGTATATGCCGCCGGGGGAGCTCAGAGGGCGGAGCTAAGCTGCTTCGTGTAGGAGAGGGAAACCCCAATGTACAGCAGAGGCAGCGGTAGTAGAGCAGGCAGAATCTTTACATTGGCTCACCTCTGTGGATGTAGAAGAGCAGAGGGAGTCCTATAGGTTGGCTTGTGGAGGGTCCTGAGTGTGATCGCAGCTCTGAAGCAGAAGAGGGCTTTCCCCTCAGAATGCTGGCTTATATGGGCTTCCCATGCCGCTGGGGGGAGCTCAGGTGCCCTGACCGTATTTTGATAGCATCGGGGACTTTCTCCGATGCCTAGATCATCTGAGGGGAAATGTCAAACTGGTGTACCCTATATGGCAGTCTGACCTGCCCAGTGCATCCCAGGATGCACCGCACAGGGCTAGGAGCCACCATTTTTCAAGATGGCAGGGCAAGAGTGGGAGCATGTGGGCAGCACTCCTGCTTGTTTCTGAAGGTACTGGGAGAGGGGTGGGGTTCGGAGCCTCTGAGCCACCAGGGATTATTTTTACTTTGGGCGGGTGGGGAGATCAGGGCCGCTGGGCCACCATGGAATATTTTTACTTTGAGCGGGTGGTGAGATTGGGGCCACTGGGTCACCAGGGATTTGCTCTCTGTCGGGGGCAATGGACCCTGACAATATTTTGATGGCATTGGGGGCTTTACCCAATGCCTGGATCATCTGAGGGGAAGATGATCCAGGCATCGAGAAAAGCACCCAATGCCATTAAAATACTGTCGGGGGGCATGTGCTAGATGTTTAAGCCACCTCAGACCCAGGTGTAGAGATATTGGCACTAAGGCTGATTGTGAAATCCTCTACAAGTTTCTCTGCATTAGGTGCAGCAAATATTCCAGTTTATTATGTGCAGCTCCTTTGCCTATAATTTAAATACATTTAAATACTCTTAGCGATAATTATGCGCTAGTTTTTCCCTTGCTGTTTACGTGCGCATCCATCTCTTTTCTGCATTTGGCGGTAGTAGTAAGTGTACTTAAAAGTGGCGTTATCTGTGCTTAAAGGCCGTGCTAGTTTTCTGCATTGGCCCGATAGTTCTTATTTTGAACCCTCTATCGATATATAATAAAATCAGGGCCTTTTTTATGATGGTATGCATTGATGCGGTGTACTGGCACTGTTTTCTGGGAGGGCAGCACCAACAGGCCAGTGGCAGCCGCCTCACACTTCCTTCACAAAAAAAGCCTCAGCGATTTGTGGTGCTGCAGCCTTTTTTCATGTGTCTGCAGTGGCAGCAGGCATTGGACTTTAAACAACAAAACAGCTGTGGGTCTTTGCAACTCTGCGCTTGGAAGGCCTGCAAATGCCCGCCCCCTCTGATGCGATGCGATGCTTCAGAAGGGATGGGCATTTGCAGGTCTTCCAAGTGCAGAGTTGCAAAAACCTACACTTTTTTTTTTTTTTTAGATGTTTAAAGTTTGCCCGCTGCTGCAATACAGGAAAAGCGGCAGGGGGGGTAATGGCTGGAAGGGAGATACTGGATACAAAGGTGGGGGGCAATTAATGGCTGGTTGCAGGGGGTGCAGCTATGTAAGGGCAGAGCCATAGACAATCACCCACTCCCTAAAGTTGGCCCAGTGAGTACCTGCACACTTTAAAAAAAAAAAAAAAAAAAAAGCACTGAATAAAATCATAATTAAAACAAAAAAGGAGAACTATCTAGCTTCATTGCCATGAATATGTGTTTTCTGTAGTTCATTTAGGATTTCTTAAATGCTTTTTATTTGCATTCTAGGAATCTGTCAAATCTTTTCCCTTTTTATATCAAATGTCCAACAGAAAGGGGGTTTAATAAAGTAGCCCAATTTCTTGGTGCTGACCAAACAAATAGGTTTTAACGTTAGAAAGTTTATTGAATAAGAGTCTTAATTAAGAAACATACTAAATTGTGATGGGATTTTTCAGTTACAGCACAGTAATTACCAAACCTCTGTGTTACTTGTGATGTTCCCAGTATTTTTGGGGAAGGCTGCTATGTAGTTAACACAGGGCTCAACAACTCCCAGGTGCCAGGTCGCCATGGTGATTATAAATTGAACCCTGGCGCCTGGGATTTCATTGCTCCCCTTACCCAGCCATCATTCAATATATCTTACCATTTGTGCCATACTGTTTGCTGCTCCACTACAATCAGTTCTGCATGTAGCTTGAGCTGCATGGTGGAGAACGTTTGCTGATCTCACAAGACTTGAAACTGCAAGATCATCAAACTTACTGCACCTCATGGCTTGAGCTGTATGCCGAGCCAGTTGTGGTGGAACAGCAAACCACATGGTAAGATATAGTGGGTGACGGCTGGGGGAAGAGGGCAAAGAGAGAGAAATGCATCAGGTGATGACTGGGGAGGGGGGCAAGGAGAGAGAGACACACAAACTGGGGTGATGGTGGTGGGGGGACTGTGAAAGAGAGAGAGACTGGGGTCATGTGGGGGGCTGTGAGAGAGAAACTGGAAAGATGTGGTGGGGAGCTGTGACAGACGAGTGGTGGGGGGGCTGTGAGAGAGAGACAGATTGAGATGGTGGTGGTGGTGGGGGTGCGCCGTGAGAGAGAGACCGACTGGGGTGAAGGGGGGTTATGAGAGACACTGGTTGGCTGGGAGAGCTATGAAAGAAAGTGTTTGAAGGCAGGGTGCAGGGGCTATGGGAGATTTTGTTTTATATATTGTCAGGTCATGGTGGTGTGTGAAGCAAAAGGGAAGTTGCCTTGGCTACAGTTATAAAGGGTCACCAATATGCTACTGACAACGTTCTCATTGGGGTTGGTGGGAGTGGGAGAAGGGTCACTGCTTTATTTTGGCACTTGTCTAATGGCCTATTAAGGGCCCTGTTTATTAAGTTTTATTTTCATATATTAGAAAGCAGTAAGTCAGGCCCTTAAAAAAGGAACTGCTGTTTTACCTTTTGGGGGATTGGGGCGTACTGTGGCCAAGGTCTCAGCAGCTGACTTCTAAATGTTTAAGAAATTTGTCAAGGCCTGAGTTAATACACTGTAGTGACTTCTCTGTATTAAAGGTAAGGCAGAGAACATTATTTTTTCTGTTAGCGTACACTTACAGTTAATATGGATTGTACCATTAGCCCTGCCTGGGTTAAACTGCTAAGTCAACTATCAGGGAAGACTAGGCTGTCACCTACTGCAGTAGCTTTGCAGAGGGAGCATGACAGCAAGAGCAGCAGCATTCAAAGGAGTCAATAGGTTCTGATAGCCACCCAAAGGAGCCATTGGTACATTCTTTTACCTGCAAGAATAGTAGGCACATATCTCCCTACATACAAAGCAAAGTTTTTAATATTGTTTATTTATGTAACAAATGTTATACCATTTTTCTACAAGTCAAAGTGGTTTACAAAGAACAAGCTATGATCAGCATTAGAACTTTTACAAGGAATATGGAGAATATTGAACTGTATGTTATCAAGTTTGAATATTTTGGATTGTTAGGGTAAGGGTTGGTATTCAGATCATGATTGTTAGTTTATTTATCAAAATTTGAAGGGGGGGGGGGTGGTGGTGTAAAGCTGAAGGCTTGCTTAGGATGCCTACTACCTTGCACCAGCAGTTACTACATCCTAACCCATTTTAGAAATAGGCCCTTATGTAAGGCTGTCATTCTCCAAGATGGACATGCTAAGACTATTTTCCTTATGATTTTATGTTAAATATAATTTGGATAATAAGCTGCTATGCACTAAATTAAAATATAAATATTAGAATATATGTGGTAACCGGAAGGAATCCCCTCCCGAGTTTAAGAATTTCGCTAAAAATTTCCATCTTGATCGTCCTAGTCAAGAGAAGGGGCTTGCAAGTAAATAAGGTCTTCACGGGGAGGAAATGTTGAATTTCCCTGCCTCAGAACTAAGCTTAAAGAACTATCAGTCTATAAGGAACCCCAACTCTGATCCATCAAGGACTAGGCTTTTATTTAAATATATTTTAAACCCTTTGTTTAGGGAGGCGATGTCTCGAGAGATCTAGGTTGTGCGCATCTCAAGCTGCCATACAAACTGGCGAAAAACTACTTGCATCAATGTTTAAAGTCAGGATGCTGCATACTATATCTCGTTTCAAGCTTTGTTTGCAACAGGCCTCTACCAGGGCAGCTTTTGACGTCACAGCGCTGCACGTTCTGGAGGGCCTAATGCGCAAAAGAGGAGGATAGAATGAGGCAGCGAAGCCGCCTTTAGTGCTTATCATCCAATCAGCGCGTTTAATCAAAGTGACTGATAGTTCCCCTTGAGCAACCAGCGGGCGTCTTATTTTAAAGTGGCGGTGTTCCGGCTGCATAAAGGCCGCCACGAGCTACCATTAGTGGGAGAGTCCATTTTGAAGGAATTAAACGTTCGTACTGTCTGGTGTAAGCTGCACGAGAATATGCCTCGTTTTTTAGTTTTACATATGCGCCTTATATATGGATGCTATGTACTACTTAATCATTAATACATTTTACAACACCTTAAAGTAATCTATTTATAACATTTCAGCGGGTGGAATTTTTTTTGCCGTTTTATTGCGAATTTAGGATTAGCTGATATTTCAAAACTGTAAATGAAGCGTAGGGCTGGGTGTTTCCGACGTCGTCTAGAGCCGTGTAGCTTGGTACAGCGTTTAGTACCTATGAGATTAGGTCGCCGAGTGGGTGAGGCCGAGGCCTAGGCCTAGGTCGGCGCGCGGGAGGCCTAGTCCTCATTACCTACTCCTGTTTCTCTTCCTTCTGTAGATATTCGATCGGTGCCCGAGAAGGATGTCAGACAGTGAGCAGCAGGAGAAGGCCACAGAGAACGGACATGAGGCGGCCGAAACTGGTGACCAGGCGGTGGAAGGTGCCGCAGCGGAGGGTCAGAACGGCGCAGAAGGGGGTCAGATCAACGCTAGTAAGAACGAGGAGGATGCAGGGTGCGTAACAAATAACTTTTCTCGTTTTAAACAAAATAACGTAAGAGTGCTTTCTACGTTTTGTTGCCGTATCTAGTATTTATGACGTCGGGGGGAGCGGGAGTGGGGAAGTAAGACAATGAGCCTAGAGTACCTCCTTTGTTCTGATTTCTTTTGTTGGCGCCATGTGGTGGGGGGGAGAACAGTACAATGAAACCTTCTTTAACTACTTAAAATATGTATATACGTTAATACTCAATTGTGTATAGTCTTGGTCGATTTCACTTATTTACACACGTCTATATAACTTTCTGTGGTCCGTTAAAGTTTTTTTATTATATCATATAAAGCACGATTCGTTGTATTAAGACTTTTTTCCTGCCTGGCACAATTGAATTTGTGAACTTATTGACTGATGGAGTTTGTTTTAGATATTTATATTGCAAATGTTTGTAAGGTTCACCTGAATCGTTCACAAGTTTCTAACTTTTGGCATATGTTAGGTGGGCGTTTCTCGTAACGTGTAAGGAAACTACTGTATATTGAAGAACCATTACTTTTGATGAAACTCGTAGCTCTGAAATATTTCAGCATAGGTGTGTGTACGTTTCTGAGGATTGCCTTTAACCCTACATGACGTGTAGAAGTTGGGTCGGTTACAACTCATGATGCTTCCTAGTGTCTGTTCTTGCTATGTTTCATACAGAGGGCAAAATATAAGCATGTATGTTAAGTGTTTCTGTAGTGCTATGCTTAACTGTACTGACCAGCCACATACTTAGCAGCAAGTTGCCCATTATTATGAATATTAAAAAAAAAAAAAAAAAACGAAAAAAGTGAAATACAGTGAATTGGACACACTAGCTTTCTCATTTTTGGGGGCTGCTTTAATACTCGCTCTGCAATGTCTAACACTTTTCCTTTGATTTGAATTGCATCATTTTTCTTCATGAGACTGATAATTAGAAATGCCTCTTTACCTTCAGAAGAAATGGGTGCAGCAGATGTCCAAATAATGATGCCTTTGGCCCACATTTCAAAGATGTTTGGCCCTTCAATGCATTTTGGGTTGCCTAGAATTTGGTTTAGCACCACCTTTGTGGTAACCGGACTCTTGTAGGCTAGTACTGAGCCTGCAGCAGTCATCTCTTTCTGAACTTTATCTGCAGTGGCCAGCAATTCTGATGTGTAGTAGCGCTATTTGGATAGTGGGTGTTACTGAATATCCAGATTGTGCAGCTATTATCTGGATAGGAGGTATTATGAGCCACTATCGGGATAGCATTTAGGACAGGTGAAAAAGCTATCCTAAGTTATACAGATAAATCGTGTATCTGCCATCCCAAACCTCCCTGCATTACCCTAGATAGTGCTGTGGGGATCTGTAATGATACTAAGCAGGCTATCCAGATAGTGCCACTAATCAGACCTTTAGAGGATAATTTTATAAAGTTGCAAGCCGTCTATGCTTATTTTCATATGCTCCTATTTTAACACTTCTTTTATAAAGTCAAGTAAGTGTGTACTTTATAAAATACTAGCATAACTGGCAGAGAATGAACCTCAAGGTGAGATCACTTTACAGCAACCTTAGAGCTGGTGTAAATGACCACGCCTGCTTTTTGCAGATACCTGCATAAATTAGTTTCCTTATCATACTGCCAGACTAGTCCAGAGTGGCTTATTCCCTCTTGCTAGCAGGTGGAGGCAAATTTGATAAACTTCAGTGATATGGTCATTAGTTATATATGCTGGTGCAGTTCTGAAAGAAGCCAGTTTGTCTGCCTCTAGCAGGTGGCAAGGTGTCTGGACTGGCGCAGCAGTACAGATAGATCTGCCTCCCTTGCCCAGACTATGGTCCAGTGGCAGAGATCTGTAAGCCCATTGTTGCTCAAAGCTTGGGTATAACACCTACCTCCTTGAAGCAACAACTTGCCCTGTGTCCAGTGCTGCTATGCAGGGGTTTTTAACGCTCGGTGGGCTGAAGAGCAGACAGGGGGACCCCATTGGGCCCTTGAAGGGGTGATTGGTAGGTTGGCCCAGGTCTCCTTTTAATTCTTATTATCCTATCTGCTTGCTTGCTTTTTATTTTCTTGCTCTTTTTTTCTGAAATTGTCCCATTTTTTTCCTAAGCCTATTCTTTATATAAGCTGTTTTTGTTTCTTGACTGCTTTTTTTTTTTTAAGTAACTTTTTTTACTCTTTTATTTGGCAACTGGGTCTCAGACTTCAGGGACAGCTGGGCTTTACCTTCTTAGGTATCAGCTGGCTGGTTTTGCAGGTGTTGGGGATTCCCTTTTCACCAAAGCCACCTTCGCTGTGGGGTGTTTTTTTGTTGCATGGAGCTTTACCACAATGCTGGGAGCCTGAAGCATGCCTATTGTACCTCCCACTGTGTAAGCTCCATGGCAGTATCTTTTGTCCTGTGTATGACAGTGGCACTTGAGGTGTGGTGATTTTTTTCCCCCCTCCCCCTCCCCCTCCAGTGTCTTTGGGACCAGTCTAAGGCCCAGTGCTGTTTCTGATGCCTCCACAGATTCTCACACAATTTTCCTGTCTGTGGAAATAGTGGCCATTTTGGATGACTACTTGGTGTGGAGAAGGCATGTGGTAAGGAGGTTGTGGGAAATCCTCTTTAAGCCCTCTGGGGCCACGGGGTTCTTTTTCATCCACATTTGAGCAGCAATTTCTGAAGCAGCTCATTGGCTTCTTTCAGACCTTTTCGGCTGTTTGGCAGTCTCCTCTGAGGGAGTATAGGGCCCTTGAGCGTATCACCACTGGTTGTAAGGCGAGTAAGTATCCTTGCATTACCCCTTCACCCACTTGTTCCTCTGGGATCCCAGTGAGGACTGTCTAGGATAAAGAAGAGAATTGCTGTCTGGAAGGTGAGTCTGAGAAGGAAGGTGAGGATAATCTCTAATCTGTCCATTTCACAGGGTGGATATCTGTGATCTGATACAGGATGTGATGGCAGCTTTTTGTATAGCTAGCCTGCTCTGGTGCAAGCTTTGCATGTGGACTCTATTCTGCAGAACCCTTCGGGACTGTTTTCCTTTTACTGAACCTTTTGTGTTAGCTTCTTGTCTTCAAGTGGGAGACTCCTGATCTGGGCATTAGAGGCCTTAAAGGTCCTGTCTTGGCTCTACCTTCTGCCCTAAGCTGAGCTGGATCCGTTTTTGGGGCTCCCTCATATGGATGTTGTGGTTACAGCAATAACAAATTGCATGACTATCCTGGTGGAAAGGGGCACTGCACTCACAGAATCCCATGATAGAAAGGAGGCCGTACCTATGTGTTGAGCTGTCAGGTGACACTTTGTGTGGGTCTGGTTGCTCGAGCTCTCTTACGCTGGGTCCAGCAGTTGTCAAACATCCCAGAGTCTGCGAGACTGGAATCCAACATTACATTCATAGGAAATGCCTTGCAGAACTTGATCTGGACCTCCTCCAAGTCTCGGGTAGCAGTCATGATGGCTGTGGCTCTGCAGTTGGTCTGCTGATGCTGCGTCAGCTATATTTAAGCAACTTTCCCTTTCGGGTCAGGTTGCTGCTTGGGGAAGAATTGTTGAAAGACCTCAGAAAGGCTCTTCCTCGAAGGTTTCTTGAAAATAGGCCTAGAAGTGACAGGCGTGCACTCCGCAGGGCCTTTCCTGGAGCTTAGAGACAAGCTTGGACTGCTAGGAGTCTGGGCAGGGCTTCCTCAGCTTATAGTGCTTGGTCTAAAATCTAAATTCTTGTGGAGCTCTCGGCAGTTGTGAGACTCTGCCATGGCTTCTGTCTGAGCTGGTAAGCCATCACATATACAGCGGGTCTCTTCTGGGGTGCAACTATAGTTGGGTGATAGCTCCAGCTGTTTTTCTCTGAGTGGACCCAAATCACACCATACCATGGGGTTCCAGAGGCTCTAAGTTATAGATATGTACTGGAGTTTCCAGATCATCCTACTAGACTGGTCCAGACAAGTGGGTTTGTGTTCCCCTACCAGCAGAGGTGGAGACAGAACAACTAGAAACATATGGTAACATCATTCTGCTACTTGAGCCAGTGCACCCAGGGGCATTCTTCATTATTTCTGTCTTCAGCAGGTGGTGGATGCAGGACTAGTTTTGAAAGTGGGTTAGCTCCTGGGCAGCCAGCCCAAGGCACTGTGGATGCAGTGGATCTATTCAGAGCATATCTAAGGGGGTTTCCTGCATGGGGAGGGGAGGCACCCTCATAACAGTACTCCTGACTGGTTGAGAGCCCCAGATTTGGCTGGATCAAGACCCTATTCTCACACAGACCAGAGCCTCCCTCACCTGGGCCCTAAGAGCAGAATTCAGGAGAGAAGGTATGTATGGAAAGAGCAGAGTAGCTGGAGCCCAGAACTAAGGTTGGTTTTTGGGCCTGCTCTGCCGGGGGGCACCCTGACCTTAGAAACATAGAGAAAAAGACCACATAGCCTGTTGTCATTTTTATCTAGTCCTTCCATATCAACTACAACAGTCCCCTTTTTTCTTTTAGAGATCCTCTGTGTTTGTCCCATGCTTTTTTGAATTCAGATACTGCCCTCATCTCTACCACCTCCACTGGGAGACTATTCCACAGATACACCACTCTTTCCATAAAGAAATACTTCCACATATCACTCCTGAATCTATCCCCTTTAACCCTCATCCCATGACCCTCGTAGCAGAGCTTGCTTTCAATTGAAAGAGGCTCTCCCCCCTGTGCATTTATGATTGAGATGTTTAAATACCTCCGTGGCATATCACCTCTATCTCGCCTTTCCTCTAAGGTGTACATATTAAGATCCTTAAGTCTGTCCTCATATGCTTTATAGTGAAGACAACTAACCATTTTAGTAGCCACCCTCTATACTGACTCCATCCTGTTTTATATCCCGTTGAAGGTGCAGTCTCCAGAATTGCACACTATATTCCAAATGAGGTTGCACTAAAGACTTATACAGAGGCACTATCACCTCCCTTTTTCTGCTAGCCATTCCTCGCCGTATGCACCCAAGCATCCTTCTAGTTTTTGCTGTCGCCTTTTCTACCTATTTAGCTACTTTAAGATCATCAGAGACAACCACGCCTAGGTCCCGCTCTTCTTTAGTGGACAAAAGTACTTCACCCTCTATACTATATTGCTCCCTTGGATTGCTGCAGCCTAAATGCATGACCTTACATTTTTTAACATTAAATCCCAGGTGCCAAATTCTAGACCATTCTTCAAGCTTAGCTAGATCCCCCCCCCTCAAGTTATCTATGCCTTCCTGGGTGTCTACTCTATTGCAAATTTTGGTATCATCTGCAAAGAGGCAAACCTTGCCCAACAGCCCTTCTGCTATATCGCTAACAAAGATGTTAAAAAGAATCTGACCAAGGACAGATCCCTGGGGCACACCACTGGTAACTTCCTTCTCCTCAGAGTGAGCTCCATTTACCTGTACTCTGTCACCTCACACCTTCTCTGTGCATGGTTTGACGTATGTGTTTTTCAATGCTTATTCCTTTTTTCCTGGCACAAGTGTAACTGTTGTCACCATGTGCAAAAGGCCCATGTGTAAGTGGTGAATACTACTGTGCTGAATGGGAGAGCTCCCCATCTCAGCACATAAGCACTGTTTAGTCTGTGGTAAATGCTGAGCAGGGCCTATGGATCCCCTTAGTGAGTGCTGCATGAAGGATCAAGGTGAGCAGTTGGAAGTAGACCCTGCAGGATAAGAGTACTCCTCAAGGTCTGGATCCAGAGCAGGGAATGGCTAGTGCGGAGTTCTTGCATAGTCCTGGACAATCCTCCCCACCTCTTTTGCTTACCTGGGCTGGGGGGAGGGGGCAATTAAGGCCCTGCCCTGCCCTCGGGTTTAAGGCTCTTATTGACTATTTTTCTCCTTCAGCAAGCTTGATCCTTCTAGCAAGGCAGTGGGACTCGAAGGAATGATATACCTCATCCAGCCTAATGGGGCCCAAATAGCTACACCAAGAAAACGCCTTTGGCGATGAGAGGCCTACTCGCATCTCTCTAGGGAGCTTAAGTCAGATGTTAGCTTGGAAGAGCCTGGACTGGTAGATGAGGATTCTTTGCCAGAAGAACAGGAAAATTGTATATTGCCAATTTGTCTCTCCTGAAGAGGCAGACAACTGATTTCTGAGAGCCTCTTCCCTACAGATTTCAGATGTTCTAATTGGAGGTGTGGAATTGTAGGGGCCTTTCTGTTTCCACATGTTTTTCCCAGGATGTGGTCTCGGAGTACGATTCTCTGGACTCTCCAGTGAAGTGTCAAAGCCCTGAGCAAGCTGTATGCCCACCCTCAGCAAGACTTGAATGTGGCTGTGTTTTTCAAGAATAGATGCACATACTGCAGATGTCACCAGGCATACCACTATCCTGGTAGAGGGCAGGGCTGCCCTTGAAGATTAGCTGATCACAAGGTGGAGACTCTTTAAGACTGGGTTCTTGACTTTGTCCCTTACTTTGGTAGTGATATGTGGCAGAGTGCTTGGGCCCTTCTCTGGTGGGTGCAATTACTCCTGGAGGGCGATGACTCTTTAAGCTCAAATATGGTGGATCCTGGAGAGTGGGAACCGAGCCTCCACGCTGTCAACTTCATAATGCAGAAGTGGGGCCTTTGAGTATTTACCTGAGGGCTACTTGGGAAATGCCAAAGTAGTGAATTTTTTTCATAGGCAACAGGATTGGATGCCCTATTTATTTATTGTGCTTTAGGAGAGACTGTCTCTTCCTCCTCCTCCCTCCATGACCTTTAGTGAGGCATCTTCAGTGCAGGATCTGGTCTCAATTGAACACGGTGATGGTCTACACAGACCCTGGTACATGGATCTCCTAAGCGTGTTGGTAGAGGCTCCTCTTCTGTTACTTGGAGAGAGGAGCCACCTTCGGCAAGGCCCCTGGTAATGAAGGACCCCATTCCCTTCTCTATGGTCTGGTCCTTGAGAGGCATAAGCTGCCCAGGAAGAGCTACCAGGGAGCAGTAGTAAATACCCTGCTTAAGGCCTGTGGGATCTCTATTTCTTTGGTCTATGTGAGAGTATGGAGAGCTTTTGAGCAATGGTGTGCCAAACATTAAAAACATGATGGTGACGAGTGATGTCACTGGGGGTGAATGGAAGCAGTCTAGGAGAGCTCTGGGGCATTCCCGTGATATTGACTATTAAAGGGTGCAAGTAACTTGCCTCCCTCCCCACCGTGATGTTGCAGAGGAGTTGGGAAGCAGCGGCGATGTTGGTGCAGAAGTGGCTGCCAGCCTTTCAGTCCCCCTATTCCCAGGAGCAATCTTTCCTGCACTCTGGGGAAAGACTGCAAGATGGTGGTTGGTCCCATTTTCTGAGCAAGAGATGGATGCTGACTGGGGTGCTGGAGCAGCGGGGACATTGAAAACCTGGTTGGGAGAACTGAAAGAAGATTTAAAGGCTAAAATAGCCTTTGAGGCTGATTTAAAGGAAACTTTGACTGCAATCCACCAGGATATGGCATAGCTGGGGACATGCATGGAGATCATCAAAGGACACATGTGAGCAGCAAGAGGATTCGCTGGCAAAGTTGAACGCAGGTTGGAAGACTGAAAAAAAGAACAGGAACAGTTTCAAGAGAAATTAGAGGATATGTAGGATAGGTCCCATTGTAGTAATCTCCGGAGCATACCGGAGGAAGCACAGTATAAAGGATTGCATGATGGTGTTGCAGCGCCTCTTCAAAACTTTGATGTCTGAGTCGGGCCTGCATCGGAGGAGGCACATACTGTGCTCCATATAGAGCATGCACATTCCAGCCTGGGCCCAGTGAGAATAAGCCGCAGGGCATGGTGGTTTGTCTGCGCTACTGCAGGGTGAAGGAGAAATAGCTGGGAGCATCCAGACGACGTGACCTGTTCAAATTGTTGTGCTGCTTCAGTGGAATTGTATAATTTTCTCTGGATACGCTGTAGTGGAGGTTGGGGAGGGCAGAGACTAGATGAGGGGCCTGATAGGATCCATAAATGTTAAGCGGCTCAATATGCAACCAAGTTGGCAGCAGCTCTTCCGGGAGGTGGAGAGGTTGAAATGGGATAGTGTGTGTAAGAAACACTCTTGAGGATGAAGGATGAAGGGCGCCTGTGAAGTACCGTTTTCCGCAGCAGTATTTTGGAGAACGGGGAGGGGGTGGCTATTTTGCTCCATAGAGGGTTGCCTGCCACAGGTGAAAGACGTGTTGAGAGGGATGGGTATTATAAGGAGGAAAGCATCACAATGGTAAGTGTAATGCTCCTTATGGGGGGCAAGTGCCTTTTTGGAAAGGGGTGCGAGCGTTGTTGGAGGGGACTGTCCAGGGCAAGCTAATTCTTTGGGGGGGGGGGGGGGGCTTCAACTTGGAACTTCATCCAGGGAGGGATTGTCAGGCTTAGGGGGGTGATGGGGAGGCGAAGTAGGTGGACCCTTCGTGGGGAGGGGGTGCTGAAACAGTTTTGTCTGGTGGACACATGGAGGACCTTGTATCTGGAAGTTAGGGAGTACACATTCTGTTCCCATCCACATGAGTTATAGTGGTATTGATTATATTCTGGTAGATAGGGAGTTGGGGATTGAGAATATTACGTGGTCGGATCATGCCCTAGTGTGGGTTGCAGTGGGTGGACAAGGTAGCAGGAGGGCACCTGATATTGGAGACTGAATGAGTTGTCCTAAGAATTGAAAGGGTGGTGTTGGCTGTGAGTGTTTAGAATATTGAAGCCTTAATGAAAATGAGGGGGGTGGGTACAAAATGTTCCTTTATGGGAAGGGGATGAAGGCCGTGGGGCAGGGGTGTTGAGTGATGTGGGCAGCCAAGCTAAAGAAATAATGAATGCAGAGGGATATTAATGAGGTGGCAGGTGAATACTGGCAGAAGGGGTTCAGATGGGGCCTGCAGCATCTGACGCAATTGCATATGGAACTGCAGCAGCTGCAGTTAAGAGCCAACAACATTTCTATGAGTTGGGAGATTGGGCCAGGGAACTGTTGGCAAGGAAGTGAAAGCTACTATTTTGCAGATTAAGAGGTTCAGGGAGAGGTTCTCGTGAGCGAGCAGCTTATTGAGAGCCAATTCTAGCCGTTCTACTGGCAATTGCATGCTAAGCAACCTGAGATTACTCTGGAAGGGAAGCAGTATTTGGAGGGGATGGAATTGTTGGAGTTGAGTGCAGAGGCCCGTGAATGTTTGGAAGGGGAAATTTTGGGGGGAGGAGATTAGCAGAGTGATACAGGATTTGCCTAATAGAAGGCCCCAGGGCTTGATGGTTTGGGTGTTTTTATAAAGTTTTCCTAGGCGAGGTAGTAGGGATTATGGATTGGGTGCTTAATGGTCTGTTCCAAGGGGGCAGGCGGGTGGCTGTCTTCGGAGATGCTCACAGTGGGCATTACAGTGCAGCTCTTATCAACCCATATCACACTTAGGCCATGTGGTCTCTTTCTGTCATCATTTTTCTATGTTTCTATCTAGTCTGTTCTTCCATATCAACAGCTACAACAGTCCCTTTTTTTTTCCTTTAGAGATTCTCTGTGTTTGTCCCATGCTTTTTTGAATTCAGATACTGTCCTCATCTCTACCACCTCCACTGGGAGACTATTCCACGGATCCACCACTCTTTCCTTAAAGAAATATTTCCGCATATCACTCCTGAATCTATCCCCTTTCACCCCATGTCCCCTTGTAGCAGAACTTGCTTTCAATCGAAAGAGGCTCTCCCCCTGTGCATTTATGTCACAGAGGTATTTAAACATCTCAATCATATCACCTCTATCCTACCTTTCCTCTAAGGTGTACATATTAAGATCCTTAAGTCTTCATATGATTTATAATGAAGACAACTAACCATTTTAGTAGCCACCCTCTGTACTGACTCCATCCTGTTTATATCCTGTTAAAGGTGCAGTCTCCAGAATTGCACACTATACTCCAAATTAGGTCACACCAAAGACTTATATAGAGGCATTTTCACCTCCCTTTTTCTGCTAGCCATTCCTCTCCGTATGCACCCAAGCACCATCCTAGCTTTTGCCGTCGCCTTTTCAACCTGTTTAGCTACTTTAAGATCATCAGACATAGCCACGCATAGGTCCCGCTCTTCTTTAGTGAACAAAAGTACTTCACCCCCCTGTACTATACTGCTCCCTTGGATTGCTGCAGCCCAAATGCATGACCTTACATTCCTTAGCGGTCCTCCAGTTCAGTCCTTTACCTCTGGGTAGTGTGCCTCCTCCTGCAGCATGGAGACTGCACATGTCAAAATTGTGACATCACTGAATGTACCCTGCTGGTCTCTCCCATCAGCCCCAGTGTGTCCAGTCTCCATGCAGCAGGACAACGTAGTGAGCCTAGGTGCTGGGCTCACTAGAGGAACAGATAAGAAGCATTGTTTAGTATGGTTAGGAAATAAGAACCACTTTATTTATCTGGGTTCTGTTTAAAAAAAAAAGATTTTGGGGGAATAGAACCTGTGGTGGTGGGGTTCTCTTTCTCTTCCCAAGATTGGCCCGGATGTTTGAGCTGCTCTCCCCTCCTGGTTGGAACGATCTTGTCTTACTAATCTGTTATGTTATTTTTGAAGGAGTGAATAAACATGTGGACAAAGGTGAGTCTGATATTGTGTATCTGGACTTTCAGAAAGCCTTTGACAAGGTCACTCATCAGAGACTTTTGGCAAAACTAAAGTCATGGGATAGGAGGCAGTGTACTATTGTGGATCAGGAACTGGTTAAAAGATAGAAAGCAGAGGGTAGGGCTAAATGGCCAATTTTCCCAATGGAGAAAGGTGAATAGTGGTGTACCCCAGGGATCTGTGCTAGGTCCGCTGCTTTTTGACATATTCATAAATGACCTGGAAAGTGGAATAACGAGTGAGGTTATCAAATTTGCAGATGACACAAAACTATTTAACGTTGTTAAAACCCAAGAGGAATGTGAAAAATTGCAAGAGGATCTTGATAAATTGGAAGACTGGGCATCAAAATGGCAGATGAAATTTAATGTGGACAAGTGCAAGGTTATGCACCTAGGGAAGAACAACCCAAACTATGGTTACACGATGCAAGGTTCCACATTAGGAACCACCACCCAGGAAAAAGATTTAGGCGTCATTGTGGATACCATGTTAAAACCCTCGGCCCAGTGTGCAGCGGCGGCCAAGAGAGCAAATTAGAATGCTAGGTATGATAAGGAAAGGAATGGAAAATAAAACAAAAGATGATATAATGCCTCTATATCGTTCCATGGTGAGACCGCACCTTGAATATTGTGTGCAATTCTGGTCGCCGTATCTTAAAAAGGATATAGCCATTTTAGAAAAGGTTCAGAGAAGAGCCACCAAAATGGTAAAGGGGATGGAAGGATACTCCTATGAAAGGCTAAAAAGGTTAGGGCTCTTTAACCTGGAAAAGAGACGGCTGAGGGGAGATATGATAGAAGTCTATAAATCAATGAACGGAGTGGAACGGGTAAACGTAGATTGTTTACCTTATCAGAATATAGAAAGACTAGGACATGCAATGAAGCTACAGGGTAAACTATTTAAGACTAATAAAAGAAAATATTTTTTCACTCAACGTGTAATCAAACTCTGGAATTTGTTACCGGAGGATGTAGTGTAAAGGCTGTTAGTGTAGCTTGGTTTAAAAAAGATTTGGACAAGTTCCTGGAGGAAAGGTCCATAAATCATTATTAAGAAGTGACCGAAGATATCAATGCTTGACCCAGTACAAGCATTGTGGAACTTGTGTCTCTTTGGGAAATTGCTAGGTACATATGACCTAGATTGGCCACTGTTGGAAACAGAATACTGGGCTTGATGGACCTTGGTCTGACCCAGTATGGCATATCTTATGTTCTTATGAGTTGTGTAGCGGAGGAAAAGACTGGCCTGGGAGCTCCGTTTTGTCGTTGGGCGTCTCGTGGCAGCACAGCGGGTGCCGTAAAGCTCTCTCCCCGGAAGCTGCTCACATTTCACTGTGGGCAGCGTGGCGGATTGCAGGGCAGCTAATCGAAGCGGCAGAACAAGTAATTAGCTTGGGGGCACTTTTAGGCCTCTGACCCGGCGACGCACAAATAAGCAGGGAGGCTTTGGGGCCCGGCGTGGGGTTGTGCGGCGGCATGCAGGCCCTGCTAGTCTTTGCGGGCCGTGTTTTCCCGCGCTTTTTGGGCTGCAAGGTAGCTGCAGTTTTTGGCAAGTTGCTCAGCCGCCGAAATGTAACGGAGAAATAGCTTCATTGAAGTTAATTTAAATTACTTTTGTTTAATTTCATTTATTTTGATTTAATTTGAGGCTCTTGGTTTTTCTTTTTTTGGTTCTGGGGCCTTGAAGTTACCAAAAAAAAAATTTCATAGAACTATATTCCCTGTCTGGAGGGTGCAGCCTTCATTACTGAAAAATATTGATTTTACTTTATAGCTAATGCTGTCACGTCCACAGTGTTTGGTCTGTGGCGCGCACAGAGGCGCAGTCTCGGACACCGGGGTCTGCAGGTGCTGCGCACTGGCTTCAACTACTATGGAGCAGGAGATTCAAGATAAAGCTTGTGAGGGGACTCAGTCCATCTGCAATGGGAAAAGGTGAGTCCCTGATGGAGGTTCCGTCCGGGCCCTTTCTGGAAAGCCAAGCAGGGCCAACAGGATCTGGGGCGGCCCTTGGAAGTTTCTCTCCAGATTTTGTGCTTATAATGCATCAAGCGTATTGCTTGAGAGAGCAGGGGACAGTGACAGAGCCTTTGATGCTGGAAGCTCCTGTGCAGCAATCAGTCTCAGAAAAAATTGGCAGCAGCCTGGTGAGGCCTCTTAAGAGGGCTCAATCTCTCAACTATCAGCCCTTGGACCCGGATTGGCTGGATACGGAAGATGTAGAGTTGGAACCAGAATCAGGAATGGAAGAACTTGAGGAAGGGGAGATTCTGCAACCTGAGCATCAGGCGAAGATCATAAGGGTATTTCGCAAGGAAGAGCTTACTGCGCTCATTATGGAGTCCCTTCAGGCGCTTAACCTTGCTTCGGTCCATCCATCCATCCATCGGAGGAGGGTCTGGAGGACCCTCTCATTCAGGCAGTGCGACAAACTTGGGCGGTGTTTCCGGTTCACCGAGTTGTTGACCGGATGATTCAAGATGAATGGGACGTGCCAGAAGCGGGGTTAAGAGGTATGAGCTATGAACAGGCTCTACCCCTTAGCGGAGAAGGAGAGGTTACGTTCTCCAAGTATAGATGCAGTGGTGTCAGCAGTCACGAAAGACAACTATTCCGGTGGAAGGCAGTGTGGCCTTGAAGGATGCGCAAGACAGGAAGGTGGATGGCTTATTGAAGCAAGCCTTTGAGGTCAATGCTCTCTTTGCAAGCTTCGATTTGCGGGGCTTGGGTGGCGAGAGCTTGCCTCAGGTGGTGGCAACGATTGCAGCAGCCATCTCAGCTGGCACAGGAGCGCTTAATGGATGTGACAGGCTGGAATCAGGTGCGGCATATTTAGCGGATGTCCATTATGATTTGATTAGGTCGTTGGTGAATAGTATGGCTTCCTTGGTAGCCGCGCGCCGATATCTATCTGTGGTTAAGAAATTGGGCAGCGGATGGTTCTTCTAAGTCGTGTCTTAGGTAGCTTCCGTTTAAGGGAAAGTTGTTTGGGGAAGATCTTGACAAATTGGTTAAGGACTTGGGAGAATCCAAAGGCGGAAGGCTGCCGGAAGATAAGCCTAAGCAGGGAGGTCCCTGCTGGCTTCGAGGTCAGTTTAGAGACTTCAGGCAATTTTGTACCTCTCAATTGGGAGGTTTCCAACCAGGAAGATTTGCTTCAAGAGCACAAGGGTTTCGTGTTTTTCGAGGAGCGGGTAGGGGATTCTCAGCTACCTCTTCCGCGGCTGTTCGACAACCACAATGAAGGGAGGTGGGCCCAGGTAGGAACTCAGCTGATAGGAGGGTGGCTTTGGGAGTTTCTTCCTATCTGGGTCCAGATAACGTCCCACCAATGGGTGTTGGAGGTAATACGCAAATGTTATGCTCTTGAACTTGTTCGTCCAGTACTAGATTTGTTCGTTCTGTCTCCTTGCAAAGGGCAGCAGAGAATGTTCGCGATTCAACAAACTGTGGATCGTCTCTTACAGTTAGGAGCGGTAGTGTTGGTTCCGCAGGAGTTGTACGGCATCGGTCGTTACTCTATTTATTTCGTAGTACCAAAGAAGGATGGGTCTCTCCGTCCTATTCTGGATCTCAAGGGAGTGAATCGCTGTCTCAGTGCCTCACTTTCAAATGGAAACATTGCGATCAGTAATAGTGGCGGCTCGGTAGGGGGAGTTCTTGACATTCCTCGATCTTACCGAGGTGTATCTGCATATCCCTATCGGATCAGTTTCTAAGGTTCGCACTTCCGTGGGGGCACTTTCAGTTTCAAGCATTGTCCTTCGGTTTGGCAACGGCTCCGTGCACCTTCACTAAGGTTATGGTGGTGGTAGCGGTGGCTCTGCGAAAAGAAGGAATCTTAGTTCACCCTTACCTTGACGAGAGCGTTCAAGTGAAGTTCCTTGAGAGTCTCGGCTGAGTGGTCAATGCATCCAAAAGCCAGTTAGTTACGTCTCAGGTCCTAGAGTACTTGGGAGTGCGGTTCGACACCCAAGTGAGAGCAGTGTTTCTGCCAGATCAGCGTACTCAGGCGCTTCGGCATCTCGTATGCAAGTTTGTATCGACATCAGCGCCGTCAGCTTGGAGCTATCTTCGCATGCTAGGGACAATAGCGGTGACCCTGGAGATAGTACCGTGGGCCAGGGCTCACATGCGTCCTTTGCAGAGATCGTTACTCCGGCGCTGGTCAAACCAGAATGATTCTCTGAACAAGCGTCTCCCCTGTCCCTTGTGGGTCAGGCAGTCCCTTTAGTGGTGGCTGTGCCCAGGAAATCTTGCGGCAGGCATGCCACTGGAGCAACCCCGGTGGCTCCCGGTGTTGACAGATGTGAGTCTCGCAGGTTGGGAAGCTCAGTGCGGGGGATCTCTTCGCACAAGGAATGTGGAACTAGCAGAAGGCCCAGTTGTTTATCAACAATCTGGAACTGAGGGCAGTAGTATTAGCACTTCAAGCGTTCAAAACCACGGTGAGAGTGAGTGTGCTGTCGGACAATTCTGCAACCGTGGCTTACCTCAATCAGCGGGGTGGGGGGCACAGGAAGTGCTACCATGGAGGAGGAAGCAGAAGCTCTTTTCGCTTGTGTTGGAGCCTCGACTACAGGCGATCTCGGCAGTGCACATTGCGGGAACGGACAATGGGATGGTGGATTTTCTCAGCAGAGTCCAGGTGGATGCCGAAGAATGGGATTCTGGAAGTGTTACTCAGTCGTCAGGTGGGGTCCCCCGATTATGGATCTCATGGCGACATTTCAGTCAAACAAGGCGAATCCGCTTTTAAAGCAGAAGACGGGAAAGGATGTCGGAGGATATTGATGTCCTGATGCAACAATGGCCGTCGCCCGGCCTTCTCTTGTTTTTCCCCCGTGGGCACTCATAGGGCGAGTGGTTCAGCACATCGAGGTGCATTGGGGGAAAGTAGTGGCACCAGATTGGCTGAGGCGTCCATGGTATGCCAATGTGGTCCGGCTACTCAATGGGGAGCCCTGGTGATTGCCCACAATGGCAAATCTTTTGACTCGGGGGGAGGGGGGGGGTCCTCTTTGAATGCCTCAGGTGGATCGGTTCTCGCTTTGAAAGGGCGAGGTTAAGGAAGAGAGGCTATTCTGGAGCGGTGATTGCTACATTACTTTGAGCCAGAAAGTGGTCCACATCCTTAGCGTATGTGCGAATATGGCGTATATTTGAGGACTGGTGCTGTCAGTGGCAGACCCGCTCTTCCATGGTTTCCGTCCCTATCGTATTAAGTTTCTTGCAGGACGGCTTTGATAAGGGCCTGACAGCCAGTTACTTAAGGGGTCCAGCTGTCGGTCCTTACTATCAAGGAAAGGTCCAGGGGACAGCCTTGGGCTCTCACGTCAACATGATACGGTTTTTAAAGGCAGTATCTCGATTGCGGCCTTCTCACAGAATAGTGGTCCCTCTGTGGGATCTCAACTTAGTCCTTGGGGCATTGACTAGGGAGCCTTTCGAGCCATTGCACCAAGCTTCGATCAAAGATTTTGAGTTTAAAAACAGTGTTTTCTAGTGGCTATTTGTTTGGCTCGCTGAGTTTCGGAGTTGTAGGCTTTGTCATGTTGAAAGGAGGTCTTGCCTTTTTCTAGAAAAAAGGTGATGGTGCGGCCAGTTCCATCCTTTTTTGCCCAAGGTAGTTTCTCCTTTTCACTTGAATCAATTGGTTTCATTGCCAGTATTGGGGCCTACGGAGGAGAACGCCTCGGACCATAGTCTGTGTCGGTTGGACATAGAGTTCTGTATCAATACTTAGCCGATCAGACTTTCAGAAAGGTTACAAAACGTTTATTTGTTCCTTTTGGAGGGCCGTGTAAAGGGGAAGCGGCAGCCAAAGCTTCAATTTCCAGATGGGTCTGAGAGGCAAGGTCGTCAGGTGCCCGTGGGGTTACGGACTTACTCTACTAGAGCACAAGCGACTTCTTGGGCAGAGCATAGTTTGGTTCCACCAGTGGAGATTTGCAGAGCGGCCACTTGGTCGTCTCTCCATACATTCAGTAAGCACTATCACCTGGGGATGCTCAGGTGACGAATGATTCCTGTTTCAGGTTGGTGGTTTTGCGATCCAGGTGGACAGGTATCTCCCAATGTTCTGCTACATCCCAGAGGTGAAGGACTGAACTAGAGGACCGATAAGGAAAGAGGAATTAGACTTACCTGCTAATTGTTCCTTGAGGAACTCCAGTTCAGTCCTGGTTCCTGCCCAGGGATGGTTAGTTCAGATGGCGGTTTTGTCTGGGGGGAATCAGTCTCATATGTGTGAAAAACCGTTCTAAGTTTCGGGATTACTGTGGTTCCTTTATTCTGGCTTCTCTATCCTATTTTGTTCCTGGAGGGAAGAGAAAGTGAGAGATGAAGTTTTTCCTCTTAATTTAAGGGGGGGGGGGTTAGCTACTTATTTCAACTTTTTAAACAACTAAACTATTGCATTAATTTGTTGTTCCTTTGAGTCTGCTTTGTCAATAGTTCACTGGGGCTGATGGGAGAGACCAGCGGGGTACATCCAATGATGTCACAATTCCGACATGTCCAGTCTCCATGCTGCAGGAGGAGGTACACTACCCAGAGGTGAAGGACTGAACTGGAGTTCCTCAAGGAACAACAATTAGCAGGTAAGTCTAATTTCTCTCTTTTTAACATTAAATTCCAGCTGCCAAATTCTAGACCATTTTTCAAGCTTAACTAGATCCCTCCTCATGTTATCTACATCTTCCTGGGTGTCTATTTCAGATTTTGGTATCATCCGCAAAGAGGCAAACCTTACCCGACACCCCTTCTGTTATATCGCTAACAAAGATGTTAAAAAGATTGTAGTTGTGAAAATCCTGGCAAAGGTGCTGACGAACAGACTGGCATGCTTGATGTCAGGGTTGATTAGGTTTATAGGGGGGCGTCAAGCCTCTGATCCGAGTGTGTGCAGCTAGGCAGGTTCTGGAGGAAGATATGTTGCTCTCTATTGACGCCGAAAAGGCATTTGATAGTGTACATTGGAACTTCCTATTTTTATTCATTTATTTAGGTAGGTGCTTATACCGCTTAGCCTAAAAAAGGAGCCAATATAGCTTTACATGGAACAAGGGCTTGAATAGAGGGAGAACAAGCCATTAAAAAAGGGAGAATAAAAGATTAAACAGTATGAGAACATGAAAAGTTCTAATAAGTCAGTTTTAGTCATATTACGCTTGAGTAGATTATCAGCCGCAAAGTAACTGATGAAAAGGGTGTCTTAACTGCTTTCTATTTTGGGTTTTGCAGAAGATGGGCTTTGGATCGTGATAGGAGTTGGGTATGGGCTTTGTATTGTGAGCCTCGGGCGCATGTGAAGATTAATGGGAGAACATAAGAGATGCCATACTGGGTCAGACCAAGGTCCATCAAGCCCAGTATCCTGTTTCCAACAGTGGCCAATCTAGGTCATACGTACCTAGCAGTTTCCCCAAAAGACACAGGTTCTGCAATGCTTGTACTAGGTCAAGCATTGATATCCTGGGTCCCTTCTTAATAATGGTTTATGGACCTTTCCTCCAGGAACTTGTCCAAACCTTTTTTAAACCCAGCTACACTAACGGCCTTTACTACATCCTCCGGTAACAAATTTCAGAGTTTGATTACACGTTGAGTGAAAAAATATTTTCTTTTATTAGTCTTAGTTTACCCTGTAGCTTCATTGCATGTCCCCTAGTCTTTCTATATTCTGATAACGTAAACAGTCGATCTACGTTTACCCGTTCCACTCCGTTCATTAATTTATAGACTTCTATCATATCTCTCCCCTCAGCTGTCTCTTTTCCAGATTAAAGAGCTCTAACCTTTTTAGCCTTTCTTCATAGGAGTATCCTTCCATCCCCTTTACCATTTTGGTGGCTCTTCTCTGAACCTTTTCTAATAACGCTATATCCTTTTTAAGATACGGCGACCAGAATTGCACACAATATTCAAGGTGCGGTCTCACCATGGAACGGTATAGAGGCGCATTATAATATCTTTTGTTTTATTTTCCATTCCTTTCCTTATGATACCTAGCATTCTATTTGCTCTCTTGGCCGCCGCTGCACACTGGGCCGAGGGTTTTAACATGTTATCCAAAACGACGCCTAAATCTTTTTCCTGGGTGGTGGTTCCTAATGTGGAACCGTGCATCGTGTAACCATAGTTTGGATTGTTCTTCCCTAGGTGCATAACTTTGCACTTGTCCACATTAAATTTCATCTGCCATTTTGATGCCAAGTCTTCCAATTTATCAAGATCCTCTTGCAATTTTCCACAATCCTCTTGGGTATTAACAACGTTAAATAGTTTTGTGTCATCTGCAAATTTGATAACCTCACTCGTTGTTCCACTTTCCAGGTCATTTATGAATATGTCAAAAAGCAGCGGACCCAGCACAGATCCCTGGGGTACACCACTATTCACTTTTCTCCATTGGGAAAATTGGCCATTTAGCCCAACCCTCTGCTTTCTATCTTTCAACCAGTTCCTGATCCACAGTAGTACACTGCCTCCTATCCCATAACTCTTTAGTTTTGCCAAAAGTCTCTGAGGGACCTTGTCAAAGGCTTTCTGAATGTCCAGATACACTATATCAACCGACTCACATTTGTCCACCTGTTTATTCACACTTTCAAAAAAACATAACAGATTAGTAAGACAAGATCTTCCTTGTCTAAAGCCATGTTGGCTGTCTCCCATTAGGCCTCGACTATCTACATGCTGAGTAAGTTTATTCTTTATGATGGTTTCTACCATTTTTTCCCGGTACTGACGTGAGGCTTACCGGTCTGTAGTTCCCCGGATCACCCCTCGAACCCTTTTTAAAAATTGGTGTTACATTGGCGATCCGCCAATCTTCATGTATTAGAGATGATTTTAATGATAGTTCACAGATTTACTAATAAGCAGGTCTGCAATCTCATATTTCAATTCTTTCAACACCCTTGGATGTATACCATCCGGCCCAGGCGATTTGCTACTCTACAGTTTATCTAATAGTTGTAATACATCTTCCCGATGTATCAATATTTCCTTCAATTCTTCCACACCTTTAAATACCACTTCAGTCATGGCTAGCATCTTCCTCAGTAAAGACCGAAGCAAAGAATTCATTCAGTCTCTCCGCTATCGCCTTGTCGCCTCTTAGTGCCCCTTTAACTCTTCTATCATCTAATGGTCCAACTGACACACTCACAGGTTTTTTGCTACGAATGTACTTGAAAAAAATCTTTATTTTGCGTTTTTGCTTCCGCAGCAAGCTTCTTCTCAAATTTCTGTCTTTGCCTTCTTTATCAATGCCTTGCATTTGACCTGGCAGTGCTTGTGCTGTTTCCAGGATTCATCGTTTGGCTCTTTTTTTCCATTTCCTGAAAGATGCTTTCTTGGCAACAGCCTCTCTGACCTCACCTTTAAACCATGCTGGCAGTTTTTTGGACTTCCTTCCATTTTTTCTTAAAGCGTGGAATGCAGCTGGTTTGGGCTTCCAAGATAGTATTTTTCAACACCACCACCCAAGCTTGATGCAAGTCTTTAACCTTTGCAACTGCTCCTTTTTAGTTTTTTCTGAACTGTTTTACTCATTTTATCAGTCTCCCTTTCGAAAGTTAAAAGGTAGCACTGTGGATTTCCTTACTATCCCTCCTCCACTAATTTAAATCAAAGGCGATCATGCTATGATCACTATTGCCAAGTGGCCCCAACACCCTTATCTCTTGCATTAGATCTGGTGTTCCACTAAGGACTAGGTCCAATATGGCTTCCCCTCTGGTTCATGAACCAGCTGCTCCAAGAGGCAGTCATTTATTTCATCTAGGAACTTTATCTCCCTAGCATGTCCTGCCGTGACACTGACCCAGTCGATACTGGGGTAATTGAAATCACCCATTATTACTGCGCTGTAACTTTTGTTAGCTTTCTTGATTTCTTTGAGCATTTCATCCATTTGTTCATTCTGGCCAGGCGGTCGATGGTACACCCCCACTGCCATCGCCTTCCACTTTTTACATGGAATTTCAATCCATAGAGAAAACACTTATTAAAAGAGGGCTGCTTCACAGTACCCTGTCCTGTGCTGCTGAGTTAAGCTATATTCTTATTTGATTTAAATTATAGCTCTTTGCTGCTGCTAGGCTCTAACTTATTATGCAATTTAAACTACAAGCGCTCTGTTGGGTTCTAAATTTAACCAGAAAGCTCTCTTCTGTGTGTGAAATTTTAAACTAAAGGTATTCAGAGGCATTCGGGCTTGAAAGGGTAACACACCAGGGGTGCCCCATGTCTTTTATTTGAGCTAGTGGTGGAGCTGGCTATTCGGACTGACAGGGTGATGAGAGGTGGAGGGGCAGCAACACACAATCTCAGTGTTTGCTAATGACATTTTGCGCACACTAAGGGACCCAATAGACACTCCCCCAGTGGTCTTGCAGAGGTATGGGGATGTGTTGGGATTTAAGATGTTTCTGGATAACAGGCCTTGAATCTCATGGTGAACCAGGGTGTGATTAGGCAGCTGCAGCAAAGTTCTCATTTTCAGTGGGCAAAGGAAGCTATTAACTATTTGGGTGTTTGCCTCACAGCGACTGCTTTATTGGGCTAACCATCTGGTCCTATGGAGGACGGTGGGGAAGGATTTAGGATGGATGGGGCTGGAGTTGTCCTGGCTGGGGTGGGTGGCCTCAGTTAAGATGAATATTCTCCCAGCTCGCTCTTGGACATTTTGATCCAGGAGAAGGGCCAGGGGGTCAAGAGGGGAAGTAGTGCAGTTGAGGTTCATGTTGATGTCTTCAACTTGGGATAGCGAGAGTGGACTGAAAGAAAACCAGGTATGGTTGCTTGTCGTTAGATGCATCTGTGGTGATCCAGGAAGTTGTGGCAGTAGAGGATTGCTTAGACTGAAGAATTGTGCCATGTCTGCTGGGGAAAGTGTGGCATTTGCTTGGGTTGTGTAGGGATCTTTTCAGGAGCCGTAATGCTATATCAAAGAACTCTAAGTTTATTGAGGGAAGATCAGGTTGGTGTGGTATTCTCCTTCAGTATTCTGACTATGCAGAGGTGTATGCATGGTCGGTAAGTGCATCCTTGTGACACCTCCACATATGTTCGTACTTGAGAACCTTGAGTTTGGATGTAAACCATGGAATGTGGTTGGTTCTTTGGTCCTGGTGGTGTATGAAGAGATGCAGTGGTTCCATTCAGCTATTATGTAGTCAGTGTTGCTGGTTGTGAAGTTGAATAGGTAGGATGGAAGCGCTGAATGAATGTGTGTCTGTTGTAGGTTTACCTGTGTGGGTGTGATGAGAATCTGCTTTTGTGGTGAGAATGTCCAGGTAGGGGAGGTTTGGCAGGAAAAATGTAAGCAGATTATGATCAGACCAGGTCACTGGTGTATTCTGTCATAGATGCTGGTGTGGTCATGTGGCTGGAGTGAAGATTTCATCAATGGCTCCTCCTCTGGAGTGAGTTGATTGTGAGATTATTTGCTTGAGTTGGAGAGCTTCCATTGCTTGTAGGAATGGTGACGAGAGTTTACTGGGTAAGGAGGGTAAGTCGAAGTCCCCCAGAAGTATGAACCATTTGTGTTTGTGGATATCTGAATCCTCGATGATGGGAGAGAGGTCTCAAGTATGTGCTGTTGGGGATCTGTATGTGAGGCAGATTGACAGGTGGGTGTTGGAGATGGTGATGAGGTCCAGCTCATTGGTAGAGCTGGAGTTAATGGTTTTGAATTGGAGGTCCTGTTTGGTGATTGAGTACACCTCCACTTCTTTTAAGCCCTAGAGTGGTTAAAGAGTTGGTAGGATGGGATGGCCAGTTGGGGTTTAGGACTGTATCACATGCGTTTTGAGGTGGAAAGCCATTATGAACAAAGTTTTTGGAGGGCTCCCGTATCTACTGCTGTTTGGGAGAATTGGTACAAGGTGGTAATGTGCTGGTATTATAGCCTACACATGATGTTTCCATCGGTATCTGCGGCATGCTGGCGGAGGTGTGTGTGTGGGGGGGGGGGTTAAGGGATATTTTTTCCACATTTTGGTGGGCCTGCCCGGAAGTGATGGCTTTTTTGGCAGGTTGTTCAGAGCTGGTGGTGGGGTTCGAGGTGGATATGGACCTATGTGTCGTGTTTGTGTGGTTGGCTTTTTTGCTGGGGTGGTGGAGGCGGGAGGGGCAATGAAGGTGAGATGGAAAATATTGGCATGTCTTAGTGCAGCCAAGTGTGAGTTGGCATACTGATGGAAAGAGCTGGAAGCTCCTTTACTGGAGCCTTGCATAGGGAGATTACGGCAAGTTTCTTATGGAAAAGCTGACTGCATTGCATTGACAATGCTTGGATATCTTTGAGTATGGTGCAATATTTGCAGAGTGGGGAGGGAATTTTGTCTTGATATGTAACAATGACGTTGATATGTTGTGGTTTTGGATGTTTGGAGCCTTAATAAATATTTAAATTGGGGGGGAAAAAAATAAACATGATGGGCAGATAAGACTGTATGACCTATCCAGTCGACCTTTCCTTATCAACCACTAAGCTCTACAGTCCCTTTTTAACTTTAGAGATCTGTATTTGTCCCATGGTTTCTTGAATTCAGAGTTTTTGTCTCTACTAGCTTCTCTGGGAGACTATTCCATACAGCTACCACTCTTTCCATAAAGAAACATTTCCACAAATTACTCTTGGGGCCATCTCCTTCCACCTTCATCCTATGCTCACTCATTTGCAGAGCTTTCTTTCAATTGAAAGGAGCTCTCCTGTGCATTTATGCCATGGAGGTATTTAAATGTGTCTATCATCTCCCTTTGCCTGTCTTTCAAAGTTTATGTATTGAGATCTTTTGTCTGTCCCCATAAGTAGCTTTAAGTCCACTGGCCATTTTGGTAGCCACCTTCTGCACACAGACTCCATGCTCTGGAGGCCAGGAAAATGGACATTGCAAGAAAGACAACGCAATGACAATCTGAGTTGGACCAGGGTTTGGCTTTGAACTCTTTCTCAAGGTTCAGATGGCAGCCAGGACATGTTCAGGTATGTCCTTAGCAACACGTCTTGATTTCTCCTGCTTCATCTGCCAGCACACCCAGTGATTTCCCCAATGGACTCTTGCCTTTAAGCTTATTCATAAAGCCTCGCTCAAGGATTTGACCCTTAAGGCAGTTTTCCTGGTGGCTTTTACATCTACAAGATGGATATGAGAGCTGCAGGCCTTGTCCTCCAGTGAATACATTTTGGTTCTTGGCAGATTTAGTCTGAGAATGATGCCATCCTTTCTCTCAAAGGTGGTGTCCCCTTTTTCATCTCAAACACTAGTGTTGCCCTTCTCGGAGAGTCTTTGGGCAGATCCATCTGTATCTGCTGGATGTGAGGAAAGTCTTAGATATCTGGAGGTCACTAACCCTTTTCGTCAGTTGGACTATCTCTTCGCCCTTTTTCACGGTCCAAGGAAAGGACAGGCAGCAGCCCTTTGTTGCCCATTGTATTAAGGAGGCTATTGCTTTAGCTGGAAGGCACATACTGGAGGGTGTCGAACTCACTTCACTAGGACCAGAGTCTGCCTTGGTCTCTTCAGAGGGCATCTGCAAAGTGGCTACTTGTCTTCCCAGAGTATCTTTGTGAAACACTACAGGTTGGAATTGGAGCAGATGGTGCCTTTAGAAGGGCAGTTTTTTCTAGAGCATCATCTTCCTCTCACCCTGGGTCCTCAATGCTTGGGTACATCCCACTTGCCTGGACTAGTCTAGTAAGATCATAAGAAAGGAGAATTTTTAAATACATGCCAATTTTCTTTACTTGAATCCTACTAGACCAGTCCTGGACCTGCCCTGGAAGAAGTCTTGCAGGCTGCTGCTTAATTCCCTTGCCAATAATGGTGTCTGATGCAGAGTTTCTTATAGTAAGAGCCAAATACTTGTTCCAAATATTTGCAGTTTGGTTATTAAGGTTCAAAGTCTTGTAAATCTCTTTGAGTCTTTCAGGTTTGTCTACTACTTGGGAAGTATCATACTGGCTTCTCTGTGCTGCACTAGTATTTATACAGTGATGACATCACTGAGAGTTGCTCAAGTTTGCCTCTACCTGCTGGCAAGTGAGCATAAATCCATTTGTGTGGACAGGCCTAACAGGATTCAAGGAAAGAAAATGATCAGGTATGTGTATTTACTCATATCGTCCACACTCCACCCAGATTCCAACCATGTGCAAGCCTACAGTGAAAATACATGCCATGTACGTTCAAGTTAGTCGGTCTTTTATAAGAGGTCATATGTATAAGTGGCAAAAATACTGACATTACACATATTGACCTCTAAAAATAAGCGCCTCCTTATAAAATTACCCCCTTGAGACTTGGGCTTTGTTCAAAATTCTCAACCTCACTGTCCCAGCATGAGACTTCTAAATGATTTATAGCGCTCTGGCTGTATATTACACTAGCCATCTGGGACCCACTTTATGCTAGGGGCTACATCCTCCTTTGTCAGACATGTCCTATGATGGTCTGATCTGAGGTATTTCCCAAAGTAATTGCTGTTATCACAATTCCTATTTAAAAAAAAAACCAAAAAAAAAAGCGCCCCCATAACTCTTGCAGTATATTATCATTCACATAATTTTAAAAGCTGTCCCATTAATTCAGCACCAAACTTGTAACAGTCTGAAAAGACAGTGACCTCTGTGGAATACCAATACAAAATCTGGTTTCATGTCTTCTATATTTATTCACAGCAGTTACATCTTCTTTTAGACAAGGCATGTGGTAAGGAGTACACTGACCACTGTGTAGAGATTAACCTATGGGCTATTTTGTACTGTGTAGTCTTGTCCAATGGTCTTCTGTAAACATTTAAGACCAGTGCTGATACTGAGTTAGTCATTTTGGTTAGTACATTAAGATTCCATTTTAAGAGACTCAAGTTCTTTCATGTCGTGCAGTTGGCTAGTAATATGGAACGTGGTTGTTGCTTATGGCAGTTGACAATTTAACTGTTTGATTTGTTTGCTAGTGTCAATTTTATTTTTACTTTTAGGAATACTATGATAACACAATAGAGTGAATGTACACATTGGTATCTCACCTTAATTTTGTTTTTGGGTCCACATCAGCTGTAAAGTTTAATTGAATCTGATTGAATCCAATACCAGTTCATATTCTGTAACTTCCAGAATGTAGTTACACTCCTACAGTAGGCTGAAATGTAGACTGAAACATTTTGTACTTGGTGTTTCACTTAGGTTATAAATTTAATTTCTGCCTTTTTGGCAGTAAAAGTGGATCTTGATATACTCCAGAGGCTGTAAATTTAAAATTTAAAATATTTCCTTTTGTACAATTTCAGGAAAATGTTTGTTGGTGGCCTCAGTTGGGACACAAGCAAAAAAGATTTGAAAGATTATTTCTCTAAATTTGGTGAAGTAGTGGATTGTACAATCAAGATGGACCCCAACACAGGAAGGTCCAGAGGTTTTGGATTTATTCTCTTTAAAGAAGCTGCAAGTGTTGACAAGGTAAATGGCCGGTCATGTACATATAGGGACAATGATGCAATGTAATATATCAAAAGTATTGTGATCTTGATGTGTATCTCAACAGGTGTTGGAGCAGAAAGAACACAGATTAGATGGAAGACTGATTGATCCCAAAAAAGCCATGGCGATGAAAAAGGACCCAGTGAAGAAAATCTTTGTTGGGGGACTTAACCCAGAAGCCACAGAAGAAAAGATCCGTGAATATTTTGGAGAGTTTGGAGAGGTTTGTATATTAAGAGTAGTTTGTGCTATGGAAGATCTATAGTAACTAGAAAGGTTTCCACCATCTTTATGCAATTTCTTGATACACCGCCCAGGCTGAAGGGCATCAGAGCGGTTTATCTTGTTGATCATTGCATTCTTACATTTACTTTTACTAGTGTTAAGTCATTAGACATAAATATATAAATGTTTCTCACGTATGTCTGAGATCTCCAGGAACAAGCAGGAATAAGTCCTCACATATGGGTACGTCGGTACCGACGGAGCCTGCACGGGAAAGCTCCCCAGCTTCCCAGAAGGAAGCTTTTGGGGCCTCCCACTGCACATGCGCGCTGCCTTCCCGCCCAGCTCTCCTCAGTTTCTCTTTTTCTGCGGAGCCAGCAGGTCGTGTTCCTGTCACCGCTGAAGAAATTGTTTCTTTAGACCGCGTACCTGCCTTCCCCATACCGAAACCGGTACCGCCGGTCTCTCCTTTTCTTTTAAAAAAAAAAAATCTTTATTCTGCACAACTTGGTGACTTCGGTTAGGCCTGAGGCCTACACAAATTCTCCTCATGGAGAAACCAGCCCCTGGTTTTAAGAAGTGTACCAAGTGTAGTGCTGTTATTTCTATTACAGACACCCATGAATGGTGTCTTAAGTGTTTGGGACCTGACCACTCCATTCCGGACTGCCCATCCTGCTCCCAGATGTCTAAAAGTGGGTTGCAGAACCGGGCCAACAAATTCCATGTGCTGTTTGCTTCAGATAATCCAGCATCACAGTCATCCAGGTCTTCCTCTCCGGATGGATCTCAGGTAACCAAACCCTCTGTGGGCAGGTCCTCAAAGAGCAAATCTCCTTCAAAGCATCGAGAGGCTCTCACTTTTGAGTGTGAGGATCCTGCCCCAGCCAAACAACCCCTGCGGGAAGCTCTGGCTTCCAAAGCACCATCTATGGGGTTACAGGTTGACATCGATGGCACGGCCTCGACTGATCACCTGTTAGACTGCTCTGGGGTACCGGCCCATACCGGTACCGACATCCAGGCAGCAGTGGCGTCTATGAGAAATACTGTTCAGACCAGGCCGCTGGCCTTGCTGGATTTTTTAAATGCTGCGACGCCCTCGGTACCGCGTTCAGCGGTACCGGGTCCGGTTCCGGTATCGTCTCCCATACCGGAACCGAGACCATCGACTCCCAAACGCAGATCGGTTCCGCATGTCGGATCCGGGTTTCCACCCGATACCGATCCCATACTCGGTACGCCCGATGTCGATACCGATCGGTATGCGTATCGTGCGTTGGAAGCAAATAGAGAATACTCTGATTCTTCTGAGGATTTTGACTCCTCTGAGGACTCTGATGAGCTCTCTCTAGTTCTTCATGAAGACCCCTCTTCCCCAAAGAGGAGAATGTCTCCACCAGAGGATTTGTCCTTTCAAGACTTCATTATTGAACTAGCTAAAGGACTTTCTATTACCACATCCTCTGAAAAAGAACCTAGGTCAAAGAAATTGGATATTTTAGGATACCCTAAGGTTCCTAAAGAGGCAGTCACCCTGCCTATCCATGAAATCCTTCAAGAACACTTGATGGACTTATGGGAGGCTCCTCTAACGTTGTCTCCTTATTCTCGTAGGTTGGACACCATGTACCGGGTCCCCCCTCCTCCTGGTTTTCAAAAGACTCAGTTGCCTCACCATTCCATTGTGGTGAAGTCTGCACTGAAAAAGATTAAGAGTACCAAAAGGCACTCTTCTACCCCTCCAGGACGAGAATGTAAGACCCTAGACTCTTTTGGCAAGAAAATTTTCCAGGCTACTATGCTTATAGCCAGGATTAATTCTTAGTCTGTATATGGGCATGTTTCTCAGGGAACTTGCCCTAAAGATACGACATTTTGCCTCCTTTATCCTTGAGGATAGAAAAGAGGAGTTCATTTCTCTGGTGAAACAGCTTCTAGATGTTTCTAAGTTCTCCAACAGAGCAGCTTTTGATTCCTTTGAGGGTGCCGGTAGAGCTTCGGGCATTGCTATTGCAGCCCGACGACTTGCTTGGCTCCTGGCCTCTGACCTAGAACCCTGGGTCCTGGATGGCTTACAGAATCTTCCCTGTACAGGTGAGAACTTATTTGGTAAGGACTGGCAAATTAAAGCCACTCAAATGGACGCAGAAAATGCTACATTGGATAGACTTTCTAAGTCTACCTCTACTCCTGCCAAGAAAAAGTCTTTCAAGAGGCCTTACTACAAGAAGGCCAGATTTTCCACCAATACTGGCCAACAATCTTCTCAGCCTCGCTTTGCTGCTAAACGTCAGCAACCTAAAAAGTCAAAGCCTGCAGCGTCTACCACTCCTCAGCAGGCTCAACCCCCTCAGGGGTTTTGACTTGCCCCTAGAGAACTTAACATTTCTGGCTCTAGAACAACCAGAGCCCCTCACCATTTCCGGAAGGTTAGCTCACTTTGCTCCCAGATGGGAGCAAATCACATCAGAGCAATGGACCCTCTTTATCATCAGAGAGGGCTACAAACTTCATTTTTCCAACCTTCCTCCATATACCATGGTGAGGCACTTCAATTCTCCCCCATCTCTCCTGGGCCTGTTGGATCAGGAAGTCTCTTCTCTCCTTGCCCAAGGGGCAATAGAAGAGGTTCCTCTTCTTCAACAAGGGACAGGATTCTACTCCCCTTATTTTCTCATAACAAAGAAGACGGGGATTCAGACCTATCCTAGATCTGAGAAAATTGAACAAATTTCTGTAAAAGGAGAAATTCAAAATGCTTTCTCTAGGCTTTCTCCTTCCATACCTTCAGAGTCAGGATTGGCTTTGTTCTCTAGATCTCAAGGATGCGTACACACATATACTCATCCACCCATCCCACAGAAAATATCTAAGATTTCTGTTTCAGGGAAAACATTTCCAGTACAGAGTACTTCCCTTCGGTCTAGCCTCTGCTCCAAGAGTGTTCACCAAATGCATGGCAGTGGTTGCCGCATTTCTAAGAGGTCTGGGAATTTTTGTATTCCCATATCTGGACGACTGGCTCATCCGAGCTCCACCTCAGTCAGAGGCCCAGATTTCCCTGGACCGCACAAGGCACCTTCTGCAGTATCTGGGACTGGTGGTAAACCTTCCCAAGTCTCAACTTATCCCTACCCAGTCTCTGGAATTCATAGGGGCCCAGTTGGACACCACCACTGCAAGGGCCTACCTGCCTCAAGTCCGGGGCCAACGTCTGCTGTGCTTGGCCTCCCAAGCTCAGTCCAGCAGTCACTTGACAGCCAGAGAAATGCTGCGACTTCTGGGCCACATGGCCTCCACGGTACACGTGGTGCCCTACGCTCGTCTTCATATGAGAGCAGCTCAATGGACCTTGGCCACCCAGTGGACTCAAGCATCAGGAGCGCTCTCCGACCAAATACTCACATCAAAGCGTCTGTTTTGGTCCCTCCAATGGTGGATGTCCACCAAGAATCTGTTGTTGGGGGCCCCCTTCCAACCTTTGTTGCCTCAAGCAACCCTCACAACAGATGCCTCCCAAACAGGGTGGGGAGCCCATCTACAATCCCTCTCCACTCAGGGTACTTGGTCTCCGCAGGAGACCACCCTTCACATCAACCTCCTGGAACTGCGAGCAGTCTTCTTTGCCCTCAGTCTTCCATACCCTCCTTGTCAACCTGACCGTCCTAGTTCAGACAGACAATCAGGTGGCCATGTTCTACGTAAACAAACAAGGAGGGACAGGCTCTGTCGCTTTGCAACGAAGCTCTCAGATTATGGGCCTTCGCCAAAGAGCATCAAATTCATCTTCTGGCAGTGTATCTTCCAGGGGTTCAAAACATTTGGGCAGACAGACTCAGTCGAGTTCTGCTTCCACACGAATGGTCCCTACATATGGACCAGATAGGCAGAATCTTTCAGGAATGGGGAACCCCGGACATAGACCTCTTTGCAAGTCCGTGGAATGCCAAACTTCCCGGTTCTGTTCCAGGACTCCGTGTCAGGGAGCTCAGGCCAACGACGCCTTTCTCCTGCATTGGGGTCAGGAATTCCTATATGCCTTTCCACCCATTCCTTTGATTCCCAAGACTCTGTTCAAACTCCAGAGGGATCACGGATCGATGATCCTCATAGCTCCACGCTGGCCACGCCAAGTGTGGTTCCCTCTACTTCTGCATCTCTCCCAGGGACCCTCCCTGGACCTGGGAGCTGCGCCAGACCACCTCTCTCAGGAGGAAGGGACTTTGTGGCACCCAAACCCCAAGTCCCTACACCTCAGAGCTTGGTTACTGAAGGCCTAAGCCTTCATGACTTCAATCTTTCTCAACCAGTGAAAGATATCCTTCATGCCTCTAGGAAACCCTCCACGAGGCGTTCCTATGCTTTCAAATGGAAACGCTTTTCCATTTGGTGTGCTCAACAAGGTCTTGACCCTCTAGCACTTCCTTTGAATTCTCTACTAGACTATCTCCTGCATCTTGCTAATGCAGGCCTTAAGACAAATTCAGTAAGAGTCCAGTTGAGTGCTATTGCAGCATCCTTAAAACCTATAAATGGACAACCTGTCTCCTCTCATCCGCTTCTTGCAAGGTTCATGAGAGGCCTGACTCTAAGCCTCCCATCCGACCTCCTCCGGTAGCATGGGACTTGAACCTAGTTCTGGGTCAGCTTATGAAGCCACCTTTTGAACCGTTGGTTTCTACCTCCTTGAAATTTCTTTCCTGGAAGGTCATTTTCCTTATTGCAGTCACTTCGGCTCGTCGCATCAGTGAACTACAGGCCTTAGTGGCTCATCCACCTTATACCAGATTTCATCATGATAAGGTGGTCCTTAGGACGAATCCCCACTTTATGCCCAAAGTGGTCTCGCCTTTTCATCTTAATCAGGAGGTATATCTACCTGTCTTTTTTCCGGCTCCTCATGCATCCAGTGCAGAGAGGAACCTTCATACTCTAGATTGTAAAAGAGCTCTTGCCTTTTACCTCAACAGGACTCAGCCACATCGAAAGTCTTCCCAGCTTTTCGTGGCTTTTGATCCTTCTCATTTGGGACTTCCAGTCTCCAAACGTACACTTTCCAATTGGATTGCTCAGTGTATTTCCTTTGCTTACCAGAGTAAAAATATTCCTCTGGAAGGCCATGTCACAGCTCACAATGTGAGAGCCATGGCCACTTCTATGGCTCATCTTCACTCTGTCTCCATAGATCAGATCTGTCGAGCCGCCACATGGGCCTCGGTTCATACCTTCACAGCCCATTACTGTTTGGACAAGGACTCCCGCCGGGATGCCTTGTTTGGTCAGGCTGTCCTCCAAACACCTGTTCCATACTTGAACAACTCCTGCCCACCTTCCCAGGATGGCTGCCTGAGATCCATACGAAGATGGCGAACCCTTGGAACGGGATCTCCCAGGCATCTTAGCTAGGGAGTCCCCATATGTGAGGACTTATTCCTGCTTGTTCCTGGAGATAGCACAGTTACTTACCTGTAACAGGTGATCTCTGGGAACAGCAGGAATTAGTCCTCACAACCCACCCACCTCCCCTAGGAGTTGTATCTTCTATCTATCTTCCTTTCCTCCCTCTATTGTCTCAGCTATAAACTCGAACTGAGAAGAGCTGGTCAGGAAGGCGGGAATGCAGCGCGCATGTGCAGTGGGAGGCCCCAAAAGCTTCCTTCTGGGAAGCTGGGGAGCTTTCCAGCGCAGGCTCCGTCGGTACCGACGTACCCATATGTGAGGACTAATTCCTGCTGTTCCCAGAGATCACCTGTTACAGGTAAGTAACTGTGCTTTCTTGTACCAGACATCCTCTAGATTTTCATGGTAGCACACATTTATTGAAATTATTTATATTCTGCTAAGCTAGCAGTCTTCAGCAGATTAGAGCAATATATGTAAATCAACTCTTAAGAACGTAATTATAAATAATATATATTAGATTTAACGTTAATGTATTTATAATAAGGTTTTTTCGAAGACATTCTTACAACATTAACTGCCTCTCTAAAGTAGGGCAAATCTAGTCATTAAATGAAGCTCGGGTGATAAGATTCCAAAGATTTGGCCATACAAATAAAAAAAGCACAATTAAATGTCCTGACAAAACATCCACAGGACTTTATAAAAAGCAGCCAGATTGCCTTAAACATAAGACTATGGTGATTGTGTAGTATTCCAAAAACAAGTAGTAATTAAGTTGTCACTGAAGAAAGTCTGACTTGAGATGTTCTTGATGGTAAGTGATTTATAATCATTTTAATGCAGTTTATAGATAACGTTAATGCTGCATGTTGCTCAATCTGAGTTTCCTAAGAGCCATGGGCTAGATATTGCCCTGGTGGCCAGCATTCCCTCAAGTATGCACAACCAAGTGAAACCCTCTGCTGCTACCGCTTCTGCTTTGTGTTAGCATCATGAGCATGTTTATGTTGATCTCATTCATCACTTAGGTAAAGGAATTGCTGGCCTGCAGCTTGCGCAGATAGAAAGAAGCAGTAAGTTCCTTAGCGTTCCTCCAGTTCAGTCCTCTACCTCTGGGTTGTCAATCTCCTCCTGCAGCTAGGAGACTGGTATGTCAGAATGATGACATCACTGGATATAGCCTGCTGCACGCCCACTTGTATCCCAGTGTAACCAGTCTCCTTGCAGCAGGAGGTGTTGACGAGCCTTAGGGAGAGGCTCTATGGAGGAGTGGATAAGGAGCATGTACTTTTTCTGTCAGGATAGTTAAGTGGGTGGATATTTATTTGGACGGTATCTCTTTAAAAAAAAAAAAAAAAAAAAAACAGAGAAGAAAACAGTGAAGAGGAAGATACCCTTCTTGATCCCTGCCTGTGTCAGTCCTGGGGGTTTCTTCCTGGAGGGGGGTTTTTTGGCTCAGGCTCGAGTTTCCCTCCCTCCCCCCGCTTGGCCCAGAGGTCTCACCTCCCGGACCTTACGGAGGTGAGCCCTTCTTAACCGCCGGTAGCTCCGCACAGCTATGCCTCTGTGAGAGGCTGGTCGGGTGTTGGCTGACCTCGCTTGTCTCAGGGCCCGGGGTTGGAGACGCTCTCCGCAGCGATCGAGGGGTGGCAGACAGGACCGGTAAGTGTTCCGCCGGCATCCGCCTGCTTTTTTCATCCCTGCCGCGCTGTTTCGGGGGTCAAAGAACGCCCGCAGTGTTTTGGCGCCTTTTTCCTGCACGGCTTGCAGTCGCGGCGGCCATTTTGTGTGCCGCGCTGCAGCCGCGTGTACGAGCATCGGTTGCCGTTTTTTTTTCCAACGGGACACTGCTGCGTTTTTGATTTAATTAGTTAGCTTTCTTTATATTTCTTTTGTTGATTGCTTTGTTTCTTTTCTTTTGGGAGGCCTATTTTGTTTGGTTATTTCTTCAGCCTCTTCTGTCGGCCCTGTGCGTTCCCGGGGTGGAAGGGGGGCTGCGGGGTTTTTCTTTTCTTGGGGGGCTAGCTACCCTTCTGCCCCAGCTCAATAAATTATCTGAAAAAAAAAAAAAAAAAAAAAAAAGAAAACAAACTCAAAGCCCAAGGAAGGAGACAAACCTGTACTGAAAAGCCCACTGTACTATACCACCTGGGCATCAGTCCTTAAGGGTGCTGGGTGTCTCCTGATGGCTTCCCGGCCTCGGTGCCTGGTGTGTGGTTCCAGAAGGGGCACGATCACGGACACCGGGGTGTGTAAGGGCTGTACGGCTCTCTCTTCAGAGGTGGAGCTGCAGATGGCCGCCCAAGAGTCTCCGGAGGTGCAGGCGGCGCCCGCAGGGGCGGGCGCTACCTCACCGCGGCTCGCTGAGCAAGAGCCTGATTTAGGATCGCTGCCAGGGCCCTCCGGGGAACCCTTGCAACCTCAGCCGCCAGGTCTCAGTGGTTTCAGTCCGGAGTTTGTCCTTCTTCTGCATCAAGCTTTTTGTCTGCGTCAGCAGGGCGAGAGACAGGCTTCGCCGGCGTCTCAACCTCCGCAGTTGGTAGCGGAAGGGGCGGCGGTCACGGAACAGCCAGCGTCAAAACGGGCACGGCTGGCTGATATGCTGGAGAGTTCCTGGCTGGAGACCCCGGATCCGGAATGGGATCCTGAGGAGAGCTCACAGGATCTGGAAGAAGGAGAGATCCCGGAGCCCGAAGAGCAAGCCAAGCTTATTCGCCTGTTCCGCAGAGAGGAGTTGGCTGCCTTAATATCGGAAACCTTGCAGATGTTACACTTGGCTCCGCCGGCAGCGGTGGAGGACGATTTAGAGGACCCAGTCATTCAAGCGGTTCGTCAGACTCAGGTGGTCTTTCCGCTGCACCGAGTAGTCGAGCGGATGATTCAGGACGAATGGGATAAACCGGAGGCGGGGCTCCGGGGCATTCGTGCTATGGGCCGGTTATATCCTTTGGCGGAAACCGCTAAAGACCGATTCCGAGCACCGCGTCTAGACGCCGTGGTTTCGGCTGTTACTAAAAAGACCACCATTCCCGTAGAGGGAAGTGCGGCCTTAAAGGATCCTCAGGACCGTAAGATTGACGGTCTGCTCAAGCAGGTGTTTGAGGCGGATTCCCTATCGCTTCAAGCCTCCATCTGCGGGGCCTGGGTTGCCCGGGCGTGCTTGCGCTGGGCCCAACGGCTACGCCAATCCCCGCACATGGACCTCGAGGAGGTGAAAGAGCTCGACCGGATGGAGTCAGGTGCAGCCTACCTAGCGGATGTGCATTATGACTTAATTCGAGCGTTGGCCAACAGCACGGCTTCTGTGATAGCGGCCCGTCGTTCCTTGTGGCTGCGGAATTGGGCCGCGGACGGTCCTTCGAAATCCCGCCTCAGTAAGCTTCCCTTTAAGGGGGGGTTACTGTTTGGGGAGGATTTGGAGAAGTTGGTGAAGGACCTAGGTGAATCTAAAGCGGGCCGTTTGCCCGAGGACAAACCCAAACAGGCCAAGTCTGCCCAGGGGCCTCGGGGTCCGTTTCGGGACTTCAGAAGATTTCGTTCTACCCGGCCTGGGGGTTTCCAGAGAGGGAGGTTTCCCTCTCGGGGTCAGGGCTTTCGGGGGTTTCGGGGAGCTAGTAGAGGTTTCTCCTCCCTCCCGGCGGCTTCTGCCCGTAAGACCCAATGAAGCGAGGCGGGTCCCGGCGAGTTTCTGTCCGCCTGGACCCTCATCACCTCAGATCAGTGGGTGCTAGAAATCATTCAGCACGGGTACGCGCTGGAGTTGGCCCGGCCCGTACGAGACGCCTTTGTCATGTCGCCTTGTCGGGGTCCTGCGAAGGCGGCGGCCGTTCGCGAAACCCTGGAAAGGCTCCTTCGTTTGGGAGCCGTCGTGGAGGTTCCCGAGGCCGAGTACGGCTTGGGTCGCTATTCCATTTATTTCGTGGTGCCCAAAAAGGGCGGACAATTGCGTCCCATTCTCGACCTGAAGGGGGTAAACCGCTGTTTGCGGGTCCCGCACTTTCGGATGGAAACGTTGCGGTCGGTCATCGTAGCGGTGCGACGCGGGGAGTTCTTGACGTCCCTAGACCTTTCGGAGGCGTACTTGCACATTCCCATTCGCGATGTGCACCAGCGTTTTCTGCGGTTTGCCCTCCCCTGGGGTCACTACCAGTTTCAGGCCTTACCATTCGGCCTGGCGACGGCGCCTCGGACCTTCACCAAAATAATGGTGGTGGTGGCAGCGGCGTTGCACAAAGAAGGTATTCTGGTGCACCCTTACCTCGACGATTGGTTGATTCGCGCCAAGTCCGCGGAGGAAAGTCTCCGGGTGACGGACAGGGTGGTGCGGTTCTTGCAGGAACTGGGTTGGGTGATCAACCCGGACAAGAGCCGTTTGCAGCCCACCCAGGTTCTCGAATACCTGGGAGTTCGGTTCGATACGTACAAGGGACAAGTGTTCCTGCCGTCCAAGCGAGCCGAGGGGTTGCGGATTCTGGTGCGGCGCTTCCTGTCGGTAGCGGCTCCCTCGGCTTGGGATTATCTCCGAGTGTTGGGCACCATGGCGGCGACGCTAGAGGCGGTGCCCTGGGCCAGGTTTCACATGCGACCTCTCCAGAGGGCTCTGCTCCGTCGTTGGTCGCATCAAAGGCACTCGCTGAGCAAGCGTCTCCCTTGCCCGGGCCCGGTTCGGCGGTCCCTTCAGTGGTGGCTGCGCCCCTCGTCTCTGGCGGAGGGCTTGCCGTTGGATCAGCCAGAGTGGTTGCCATTGCTGACGGATGCCAGCCTGGTGGGCTGGGGGCCCACTGCGAGAGTCAGTTTGCGCAAGGACTTTGGACCCCTCTGGAGTCCTCGTGGGCGATCAATCGCTTGGAACTTCGAGCGGTGTTTCGGGCCCTGCAGGCGTTCGAGGCCTTGGTGCGCGGCCAGGCCGTGCGAGTGCTCTCCGACAACTCGGCAACGGTGGCCTACATCAATCGCCAGGGGGGCACCGGGAGTGCCGCAATGGAGACAGAGGCCGCCCTGCTCTTCGCGTGGGTAGAGCTTCGTCTCTCGGCGATTTCGGCAGCTCACATAGCCGGCAAGGACAATATCACCGCGGACTTCCTCAGCAGAGTGCACGTGGATGCCGGGGAGTGGGAACTGCATCCCGCGGTTTTCCGTCAGATCGTCAGGCGCTGGGGAACTCCGATTATGGATCTCATGGCGACCTTTCAGTCGGCGAAAGTCGGCCGATTCTTCAGCAGACGTCGAGAAAGAATGTCCGAGGGCATCGACGCCTTGCTGCGTCGGTGGCCGGAGACCGGCCTTCTGTATGTCTTCCCGCCCTGGGCTCTGATAGGCCGGGTGGTCCAGAAGATCGGGGCGCATGCGGGACCGGTCCTGTTGGTGGCTCCCGATTGGCCGAGGCGTCCATGGTACGCCGACATGGTCCGTCTGTTGGACGGGGAACCTTGGCGTCTCCCGGACAGGTCCGATCTGTTGCTCCAAGGGCCCCTCTTCATGCCTCAGGTGGATCGGTTCTCGCTTACGGTTTGGCCATTGAGAGGGCTAAACTCTTGAAAAAGGGCTACTCATCTGCGGTGGTGGCGACCTTACTGAGGGCGCGTAAGCAGTCCACGTCCTTGGCGTATGTGCGGGTCTGGCGTATTTTTGAGGATTGGTGTTCCCAGCGTCAGGTTCGGCCAGGGTCGGCTTCAATACCTTCAATCTTGGAATTCCTACAGGACGGTTTTGACAAAGGGCTTGCGGCCGGCTCCTTACGAGTACAACTGGCAGCTTTGTCCTGTTTTCGCGGCAAAGTCCATGGCCGCTCGTTGGGAACTCATCCCGACATGCGTCGTTTTCTGAAAGCGGTCGTTCGGGTACGGCCGGCACGCAGAGTGTTCGTTCCCCCGTGGGATCTGAATCTTGTGCTCACGGCTCTGGCCGAGTCCCCCTTTGAGCCTTTGCGTTGAGCGTCTGTGAAAGATTTGACGCTCAAAACGGTGTTTTTGGTGGCGATTTGTTCCGCACGGAGGGTTTCCGAACTGCAGGCGTTGTCGTGCCGTGAACCCTTCCTTTCCTTTTCCAGGGAGAAGGTGGTCTTGCGTCCGGTTCCATCCTTTCTGCCGAAGGTGGTGTCTCCTTTCATCTAAATCAGGTTGTTTCATTGCCAGTCTTAGGATCTTTGGGGGGCAATGCCGCGGATCGCGGTCTTCGGCGGCTGGATGTGAAGAGGGCTTTGCGTCAGTATTTGCAGGTTACGGAGTCGTTCAGGAAGTCAGAACGTTTGTTTGTGCTTTTCGGCGGTACTCGTCGGGGCGAAGCGGCGGCTAAAGCTTCTATTGCCCGCTGGCTTAAGGAAGCGATTGCATCCGCTTATGTGCTCCGGGGGCGTGTGGTGCCTACAGGTCTGCGGGCGCATTCCACCCGTGCGCAGGCGTCCTCTTGGGCAGAACATGGTTTGGTCCCCCCGGGGGACATTTGTAGGGCGGCGACTTGGTCGTCCCTGCATACCTTCAGTAAACACTACAGGTTGGATCTGGCTGCGGCTTCGGATGCTCGTTTCGGCTCGGCTGTTTTGTCTGCCGGCTGGAAGGGTCCCTCCCATTGATTACTGCTCTGGTACTTCCCAGAGGTAGAGGACTGAACTGGAGGAACGCTAAGGAAATGATAATTACACTTACCTGGTAATTGTAGTTCCTTTAGTGACGACAGTTCAGTCCTCCTTCCCGCCCGGATGTTTCTCGCAGGTTTTACACTTTGTACCGAACAGAAGAGGGTTACAGGTGAGCCTAGCTTTCTTCATTTCTTCTATTGTGTCCATGTCCTTGGCAGGGCAGGAGGTAAGAAGGATTGTTGTCAGGGGGGACTTACTGATAATACAGTTGTCTTCATGTTTTGCTACTTATTTGTTGCTCCTTTGAGTCTGCTTTGTTATAGTTTACACTGGGATACAAGTGGGCGTGCAGCAGGCTATATCCAGTGATGTCATCATTCTGACATACCAGTCTCCTAGCTGCAGGAGGAGATTGACAACCCAGAGGTAGAGGACTGAACTGTCGTCACTAAAGGAACTACAATTACCAGGTAAGTGTAATTATCATTAACTCTAGTTCAGGATTCTGCTGTTGAACTTTTGAAAAGGCAGGAGGCAAATGCTGGGGAAGGGAGGTGGTGGTTTGCAAGGGATAAAAATGGAAAAGGAGTGTATTGGATCAGAGTTGAATTGGGGATAGAGGAATTGAGAAAGAAAAGATGGTAGACAAAAGTGGCATATTCCAGATTGTCCTAATAGACTAGTCAAGACAAGTTGGTTGTGTTCCCCCTACCAGCAGATTGATGGCGACAAAGAACCAATGAAAAACTCAGGTTTCCTGAGCGGTAATCCAGTTTGGTCCTCCACATCCGGGTAGTGCACCTCCTCCTGCAGCTCGGAGACAGGACCAATCAGAATCTTCCTATGTTAGGATGTCTGCTGCTGGATCTCCCATCATCCCCCAGTGTGTCCAGTCTCCTGGCAGCTGGAGGACGTGTGTGCCTGGAGTTAGGCTCACTTTGGGACATTTAGAGGCAACACTAGAGAGTTTTTCCTTTCTATAGCTTTGTTTTTTGCTTTCTATTTTTTTTTGGGTAGCTGTCGCTTTAAATTTACATGCATAGCTAAAGAGCCGGCTGCCATCGGGAGCCGTGCCTGCACTGCACTGCTGCTTGTCTCTGAAGACTGTTTTTATTCAGTCCAAGGCTAGCTCCTTCCTCCAGGACTATTCGGAGGAGGACTTTGCCTTCCGGTCACCCGGCAGCGTTTAGGGAGCCCCTTTTCTGCAGGCTGGCTTTCCTCCTACGATCAGTGCTGCTTTTCCTCTGTGACTGTCAGCCGGTGCCATTGTTGCTCCAGATTCGGGTGAGGAGTTGCTGTGGCGATTTTTTCAGGTGCGGTGAGTGTTAGTTGTTGGGGGCTGTTTCCCCTTTTTTGACTTTACCTTCTTTCATTTTTCTTTTCCATGGTTTTTTTTGCGCCCTTTTTTTACCGCCAGCTAAAGGTGCCGGCGGCCATTTTCCAGACCCGTTCCTTATCGGTCCTACAGTTCAGTCCTCCACCACTGGGTAGTGCACCTCCTCCTGCAACATGGAGACTGGACAAGTCAAACTTGTGACATCACCGGGTATATCCTGCTGGTCTTCTCCCATGATCCCCCAGTGTGTCCAGTCTCCATGCAGCATGAGGACGTAGTGAGCCTAGGTGCTGGGCTCACTTGAGAAGCAGTTTAGGAGCAGTTAGTCAGGATTTGATTTACCTTGCATTTCTTTTGCCCTTCTTTAGGTGTAATCCTGTAAATTGAATTCATTTTCATTTAATTTAATTTACTTTTACTTTATTTATTTTCACCTAGTCTGCCTTAGTGTAAAGGGGGGTTCTGTCCCTTTTCAAAGTTCACGCTGCCAGCTAGCCTCTCTGCTTGGGATTCTTCGGTCTCTGTGCCCGGTGATGATCTCTCCCCCAGGACTGTACGGGGGAGAGCTCTGTGGAACACCTGCATTTTGGCAGTGTCCATGCGGCAGATTCCCATCGCGGCGGGAGCCTCAGGCCGTTCGAGGTTCTTTAGCCGATGGGCCGGGGCTCGCAGCGTCTGCTACTTCTGGTGGCGCGAGGCAGCAGCGTGTCTGGACAGCTCTTCACCCCGCAGCTACAGCGGGGTAACTGCTGCATCCCGACGCCACAAGGGAGTCTCTCGAGTCCGCATGGAGGGGCTCTGAGCTCTTGCCGCCTCTGTGGTGTTTGGCGCCAAACGGGCCTGCTTCGGATTGGCACCATTTTCTCGGCAGGGCTGAGGCCTTGTGGCGGAGAGCGGAGCAGCCCTGCATTTGAGCAGACGACGCTGTTCCACGCGGCTACACCCAGATAAGGACTTCCTTTTGCTGTTACTTTTAATTTTAATTCTAATTTTAATTTCCTTTTAATTTTAATTTCATGATAGTTTATGGTTCTTGGAATGCAATGTGATTGGTTTGGGTTTTACTTCTTGGGGGGTGCCTTTACCTTTGTCTGCATTCTGGCAGTTAGCGACGTCTGTCAGCAGCAGGTTTCCGTGCTAGGATTTGGCCATTCAGTGTCATCGGCGGCACAACCACCTACAAATTGAGCCCTTTCTGAAATTGTCATTTACATAAGGATGCTATTTCCATGTTTATACGCTTGGAAATTGTGCAGACAGCCTCTAAATGTCGTTATGCCATCTGCAAATTTGATCGCCATGCTTGCTGATCTCTTTTCCAGATCATTTCAGTGCAGTAGATGTTACCAGATGCCAGTTCAGATCCCGAGACATTCCACTATTTACGGGTCTCCTGTGAGAAAACTGGCCATTTAGTCCTATTGTGTTCCTGTTTTTGATCCATTCTATAATAGCACATCTCCTTCCTCAGGAGAAGTTCATAAGGGGCTTTGTCAAGTACCTTCTAAAACATCCAGATACATATCATTTGGCTTACTCACATGTTTATTAACCCTTTGAAAAGACAGCTTGGTGCTGCTTTTCAGAACAAGTTCTATCATTTAACTGGCACTGAACTCAGATTCATTGGTCTGTAGTTTCCAAGATCGCCTTTGAAGCTCTTTAAAAAAAAACAAAACAAAACAATTAGTGTTACATTAGTAACTCTTCAATCTTTAGAGATCATTAATACTAATGTTATGATTGAGCCTGGCTGATATTATGAATGATCACTATTAGACAAAAATTAGCTAGGTTAAGACACTTTGATTTGGTTTTCTGCACTATGTTATCAGAGCGCAGCTTGCCCATTTGGCGGGAACACTGCCCATCTGGGCCATCTAGGGAAAGGCCCCTGCTGGGGATCGTGAGAAGTGTTGCTGGATGGCACAGTCCGGGGCTTAGTGTTCCAGGGTCCTGGAAGGGTTGATAGCGGCAGTCAAGCCTCCCTGTCTTTGCTATGACGGTCACCTAGGTTCAAGTGTCCTGTGTTTTGGGTGACAGGAGTGGGACACCTGGACATGTGCTTGATGTTGGATAGGCTCATACTTCTTAGGTGCACTCTCCTTGAGTGCGTCTGCATGTCCGTGTTCCGTCTGTGATCTCATGCTCAGGTGATTGTTGCAGCAATGACAGAGATCGCTTGGGATATCGTGAGCAGGGTTGTCATGGTGTTGCATGGGGTTGCCAATGCAAGACGGGGCCATCCTGAGGAGTTTGGGCCTCAGTCATCAGCTTTCCCTTCGATGGCCCGGCTGTCCAGGAGGCACCCCTCCAGATCCGCCGGTCCAGTTCTTCTCTGCCTCTTCTCAATGTGGGCAGGGGGGCTGGCAGATCTGGAAATTCACGTCCACTGCACGTTCTACTGTTTTACCTCTGTCTTGGGGTTCTGAGGTCATATATTCCCAATCATTTGTTTGGTGGGGTGCTGCTGTCTGTTGTGCAAGACAAGGTGGTCAACAGTCGGAGGCTGTCGTCTATTCCCCTTACCCCTGAAGGTGCTCACAATTTAAGTTTTTTGTACCTGCGGAGGTGTATGTTGTTAAAGGCTAGCAGGTGCACCTGTGGGACCAGAATCCTCGGTTCTTCCGACCTTCCGTTGAGGTGCGCGTGTGGGGTTTACTTCCTTGGTCGGCTAGCAACTTGCTTCACCCATTGGGCCTTCCCTTTACTCAAGGCATCGTTGCGTCCCACTTCTTTGTGGGGGCTCGCCGCAGGGCCTGGAGTTATGCTCAGCCGGTTCCAGCCAGGGCTGAGTCCTTGGGGGGAGGCTCCGATCCTAACGATACAGGGAGTGCTGGGATCCGTTCAACCAGGTTCCTTCGGGCCCAGCGTATGTAGTCTTTTGCTGGCCAGTTTAGGTCTTTGGGTCATGGCGGTGCTCCGAGAAGACCAGTAGGCTGCACAGTGCTCGTCTTGGAGCAAGCGCGGGATATCTGTAGGTTCATATTCAAAGCCGTCCGGTTACATGTCCCTCCATTGTGGACTGCTGTACTAGTAGGCATACTTCATATGCTGGGCTTACAAGTTGGCTTCCGCGCTGCTCGGCATCAGCCAAGGTGACTGCCGGTTTAGGCTGTGGAGTCAGCCTGGAGGAGGGGCCTTGCGTTCTCTGGACAATGCCCTGTTCGGTTGTGTGCCTTGTGGCCCTTATGGAGTTGTAAAAAGGGGGGGGAAAAAAAAAAAGAATAATCAAACAGGAAAGCCTTCCTAATTGTCCCCACTTCTTTTTTATAAGGTTCTGTCCCTTTCTTCCGGGAGCTTGGCCGGAGCATGGTTAGACTCAGCTACATTTTGGGGATCCTTTAGGTACAAGGCGTTTTAGTGTACGCAGCACGCCCAGTGTTCCATCGTCTGATTGGAACGGTACGCGGTACATCAGCTGTGGCAGGCGTTCACGGACATCTCCGGGATGGTGGCCTATTTCGATCGGCAGGGTGGAGTCTGTCGGGTGGTCAGGGTGGCCCGAGTGAAGGGACAGCGTGCGCGGTTGAAGCCTTGGCGGCCTGCGTTTCGGTGGGGACACTGTGGTGGCGAATGTCCTTAGCGGGGTCCGAGTGTTTGCCGGAGGAGTGAGATTGCATCAGGGGGTGTGCGCGCCGCGTGTGCTCAGATGCGGTCAGCCCATATTGGACCTCATGGCGACCTGTCAGTCTGCGGCGACGGGTCGATGTTTAGCAGAGGACATATGGGGCTACTGGATAGCGTCGACGCATTGGTACGGGGCCATGGCCCGGTCCATTCTATGCCTTTCAGAGGTCATAGTGAAAATGGCTGACTGAGTCTGGTTGCTAAGATATGTGCTCTTCATTAGTCAGTGGGGACCATTACCAGTGTATTCTGCAACATTTGCGTGAGCTTGCATAATCTTTACTTGCAACCAATCGAAATAACTGTCCAAAACCAGTTGATGCAGTCACTACTTAAATTTGCCTCGCTTGACAGTAAAAAAAAAAAAAAAAAAAAAAGACATATATTTATTTTATACTGATAGGTCACTCACAGCATATTTGGCGATTCCTCGTCCTGGTGTTAATCATGCAGATAATTTCTGCTCTAGTTGTGGTGATGTGAGTTTTACATCACAAAAATGGCGCATGACTGTGACGGTTCAGAAAGCCTACAATTTATATTTTGGCTGCAGAATAAAAGATCAGGATAAAAGCTAGGCGCCACACATATGCTGCAATACATGTGTAGCAGATCTCAGGCTGTGGATGGATGGGAAAAGACCATCAAAGTCTTTTGCGGTTCCAATGATCTGGAGAGGGCCCATGGATCACGTCGGCGATTGCTACTTCTGCATGGTTCCTCCAATTCCGGAGGGCATATCCAGGTGATGTAAGCGGTTGGCCTACTGGCATTGCGTCGTGGGCGTGGCTACCAGAGTCTCCTTTCATTTTTGTCACACCATGTAAGACTCCACATCTTCTGAAACAACGCTGGACTCTGGGGCACTTGACACCCTCTTATATGCCCTTGGTGGATCACGCTTGGTTTATTGCAACTCATTGCTTAGCTGCATTCCACATTCTCAATTAAATAGACTCCAACTGGTCCAGGACATAGCTGTAGAGCTACTTTGTGTTGCAAAGAATAAAGCCCTTAAGAGGTGTGACAAATAGGGTGTTTGACGCTGGTGGTTTTTCCATTTCCCTCATTTTGCTTCCCACCTCTGTCTGGATGGACCTCGGTTCCATTCTCCCTCGTGGAATCCGGCTGTGCTTGTCTAGTTGTCGGTTTGGGACTTAAGCAAGAACACTTTGCTTGTAACCTGCGTTCCTTGGACCTTAGGTGAGGTTCCGTCACTTTCTGGGAGGTCTCTTCGCTGCCTGTCCCTCCGTGGAGGCGGGTTCTGCGGGAGAGCAGCGGTTGCTAACACTTGACACCCTGGTGGGGTCGAGAGCCAAGGGGGAGCTCAAGCGGATTTTTCAGGTGGAGCTCCGGTAGCCTTCTCAGTAGGTCTGTTTCTAGGGCGTTCAGTGTGTTTGCGATGGCGAGTTTGTCTTTCTGAAGCACTAGCGCTGCTTGGGGCAGAGTTCTGTGCTGTTTTCACCAGTGAAGAGGATCCAAGTGGGCTCTCGGTCGTGTCTTCCTGGTTGGCTTACCGCCTGTTGACGTGAGGAGCGGGCTTGGGTCGGTGCCTGCTCTGTTCGTTTAGGGGCCGAGCTGACTGGATAGGTCCCTCCCAATGATTACTGCTCTGGTACATCCCAGTGGTGGAGGACTGAACTGTAGGACCGATAAGGAAATGGAAATTACACTTACCTGGTAATTGATGTTCCTTGAGGGAGTACAGTTCAGTCCTCATTCCCGCCCGGGGATGGATGTTTCAGACGTGAGGCGTCAGTTCCGAGTGTGCTTTCGGATCCTAGAGTCGGCAACGGGCTCTGATTGGCAGGTAATCGCGAGAGCAACCTTTTCTGCCTATACTCTTCCTTAGTTCTCCTTCCTTCTAGCTCTCTGTCTTCCGCTGTTTGGTGCGCAGGGGGACAGGGGCACGGAGGAGGGTGTTTTCGGCCTTTCTTTTTGGGGCCCTGTGATTTTAAAGTTGAAGTTTGAGCATAGCTTTGTATTTAGTACTTTAACTGGTTGTTTGTTTGCTCCTTTGAGTCTGCTTTGACAGTAGGTCACTGGGGGATCATGGGAGAAGACCAGCAGGATATACCCGGTGATGTCACAAGTTTGACTTGTCCAGTCTCCATGTTGCAGGAGGAGGTGCACTACCCAGTGGTGGAGGACTGAACTGTACTCCCTCAAGGAACATCAATTACCAGGTAAGTGTAATTTCCATTTTTTTTCCCGCCTTGCAAGCAGAGTGTTTTTACTGCTTTTTCCTTCCACTTAACGCTCTGTTGGGTTAGCGTTTTTGCTGGGAGAGGGGGGCACTGCAGTTTCCCGTTATTGGGTTAAAAAAAAAAAGCTTTTATTTTTGCTTTCTTCAGCAGACGGAGAGAACGCATGTCCGGGGGCATCGACACGCTCATTCAGCCGGGGGCATCGACGCGCTCATTCAGCCGTGGCCGACGGATGGTCTTCTTTGTCTTTCCCCCTTGGGTGCTGATAGGGCGGGTCGTTCAGCGCATCGAAGCACACCGGGGGCGAGTTTTACTGGTGGCTCCGGATTGGCCGAGAAGACCGTGGTATGTGGATCTGGTTCGCTTGCATCACGGAGTGGCTTGGAAACTGCCTCCACTTCCGGATCTGCTTCTTCAGGGGCTGTTGCGGATGCCTCAGGTGGATCGATTCTCGCTTACGGTTTGGCCCTTGAAAGGTCTCAGTTGAGAAAGAAGGGTTATTCCCCTGAGGTGGTTGCCACGTTCCTCCGGGCGCGGAAGCCTTCCACATCGCTGGCGTATGTGCGAGTGTGGTGGTTATTTGAGGACTGGTGTTCGCGACGTGGGGTTTGCGCGGCTACGGCTTCGGTGTCGGTAATTCTCAGCTTCTTGCAGGACGGTTTTGATAAAGGTTTGGCGGCCAGTTCTCTGAAGGTGCAAGTGGCAGCGCTAGCGTGCTATCGGAGCAAGGTTCTCGGGATTTCTCTAGGGATGCATGCGGACGTCCGTTTTCTCAAGGCGGTCTTGAGGTTGCGCCCTGCACGCAGAGTCTCCGTTCCTTCCTGGGATTTGAACCTAGTGTTACAGGCCTTGGTTCGTGCCCCCTTTGAGCCCCTTTGGAGAGCGTCGGTTAAGGATCTCACTCTGAAGACAGTGTTTCTGGTGGCTATCTGCTCGGCAAGGCGCATCTGAGTTGCAGGCGCTGTCGTGTCAGGAGCCGTTTTTGTCCATCTCTCGTGATCACGTGGTTCTTTGGCCAGTGCCCTCCTTTTTGCCTAAGGTGGTTTCACCCTTTCATTTGAATCAACCGGTATATCTTCCAGTCCTTTATTCGGAAGCAGACGGTCCTACGGACGAGGGTTTACCTTGTCTAGATGTGCGGCGCGTTCTTCGTCACTTGAAGGTGTCCAGTACGTTCCGTAAGACGGATCGCTTGTTTGTGCTTTTTGGCGGACTCCGCAAAGGGGAGCCGGCGGCTAAGGCGTCCATCGCCCGGTGGATTAAGGAGGCGATTGCATTGACTTATATTTTGCAGCATCGGCCGGTTCCGGTGGGTTTGCGGGCCCACTCTACCAGGGCTCAGGTGACGTCCTGGGCGGAGCATAGTTTTGTTCCTCCTGCGGACATTTGTAAGGCAGCTACTTGGTCGTCTCTTCATACCTTTAGTAGACACTACCGTTTGGATGTGCTCGCCGCTCAGGATGCTCGTTTTGGTTCGGCGGTGTTGCGCGCCAGTTGGCAGGGTCCTGCCCGGTGTTGACTGCTCTTACATCCCGGATGTGGAGGACTAAACTGGATTACCGCTCAGGAAACAAATTACACTTACCTGGTAATTGTAGTTCCTGGAGGATCCAGTTTAGTCCTCCTTCCCTCCCAAATGTCACGGTTGTTAGTGTCGGCGCGCTTCCGGGGATCAGCGATAGCTTGATTCAGTCTGTTTCTTCGGGTTGTCGTAGCCCGGGGTCGCTTCTTTCTTTCTTTTTGCCAGCTGTTCGGTTCGGGTGGCTGGCTTAGGACTGCTTCTTTCTTCAGGTGCAATCAGTGCTGCTGTGCAGCATTTTGGCTTCCTCGTTTGGGGAGGGGGTCACTAAGCATTTTAAGGGTACTACGTTCTTTCTGGTTTACTATTTAACGTTATCTCCTGTGTTGCTTCTTTGAGTCTGATTTGTCAATAGTTCACTGGGGGATGATGGGAGATCCAGCAGCAGACATCCTAACATAGGAAGATTCTGATTGGTCCAGTCTCCGAGCTGCAGGAGGAGGTGCACTACCCGGATGTGGAGGACTAAACTGGATCCTCCAGAAACTACAATTACCAGGTAAGTGTAATTTCTGTTTCAATAACATTGCTCCCATACATCTATTTGCTTCAGCCACCAGAGGTCTCCAGTATTTCTTTGTCTCTAGCAGATGGTGGATGAATTCTGAAGATGGAGAGGAAAAGATTGAGTTAAAGCTCGTGAACGTCCACCTTCAGGATGACTCGAGTGCAATGTGGGAAGCTCTACTAGACTGGTTTTCTCGATAGCTATAGGAGGAGGGAAATTTTGGTTCAGCTCCCCGTGCTTATCCATGATAAGAGCCTGTTGAGTAGTCAGAAATTGGAAGGATATGGAAGAGCGTGGCAGCTTCACACAATCTAAGTGCCCCCTCCCTCCTCTGTCCCTCCCCGCAGAAGGCTCTAGGAGAGATCTGCCTGCCAGCCACCTTTAAACACAGTGCTGCAAAGCCAGTGTAACAGTATTGGGAGTAGATCTGATCCCGGCATGGATTCTCTGCCTGGGGCTCTAGGGTGTTGAGCACCAAGGCTTGACCTCATTGTCCTTGTTGGGGTTCCTCCTGTATGGGATGCAATGTGGGAAGATGTTGGCATGGTATGGAGGTTTCTCACCATTTTCTGAACACATTAGTAGTTTTCTGTTGTGTGCCTGGAGGTCGCATGGTCTGTATGTGTGTGCCGCCCAAGCAGCTCCAAAGTGTGTTCCTACCCTAGCACCTGTAAGGTGTGTTGAAGTAAAAGCACAGTTAATGCTCGCTGCAGTTAACGTATGCCTTTAGGGTGCTGTTGTGATACTTGCCTTAACTCTTATGTCTTTCTCCAGGAATTGCTGTTTTGGCCTTCGGCAAGCATGGTGCCTCATCTCCGGCTTCTGGACTATGCACTTCTAGCCTGCCAGCTCCTAGAGGGGTTGCTGTTTAAACCCCCCATCTTTCTCCCCCCCCCCCAATATGCTGGAGGATGCCATTAGGCAAGGCCAGACTATCTAAGAGCAGGAAGTCGCGGATGTTGCTGTGGGTAAGGATAACCACCTGACTGGAGTTCTGGCGACCATGCTGTAAGCTGCTCCCCAGTCTCTCTAAGGGAATGACTGTGACTGTCCCCTAGTGTAAGGGGGCTCATTTCCATGGGGAGAGCTTTCGTCTGGATTGTCCTCCCTGGAATTCTTTTCTTTTTTTCTCGCGTGGAAATTCAGACCCCGTGGCCTCTGAATCCCCCCCCCTAGTGCAGTCTTGTGAGGGGCAGGCTGAGAGTGTAAGCCCTGTTTGATTGCCTGTGGCTAAGAGTGCCCCTGGGGGATGAGGATTAAGTAGGATCTGTCCAAGATTTGGACTATGACTTTGATTCAGATGTTTGATGTGGATGGAGAAGCACTCTCTCCTCCTTCAGAGTATTGTGAGGAGGCCGATTTTATCCACCTGTTCAAGAAGGAGGCAGCGTTGATTCCCAGGGTCTTCCACATTGAGATTGGCAGATGCTCCAGGTATGGAGCAGGAACAGAAGATGCATCCACTCCTGCAAAGGGTGAGGAAATCCACTACTGTCTTACTGTTCCCGGAGGTGCTCAAGAGCCTATTCCAGTCTTGAGTGTGATTCCCCTGACTCCCTGCCTAAGGGGCTAAGGGTATATAAGAAGATGGCACTCTTCTGGAGTAGGAGTGCGTGTTGTGGCTTGATATTTCCATGGTGGATGCACAGGTCACAGCAGTTACCAGTTGGACCACCATTCCTGTGGAAGTCTGATTGGCCTTAAAGGATATTGTTGACCAAAAGGTGGATTCGTGTTGAAGAATTAGTTCGCTGTGGCTGCTATTTTCCAGTTGCAGTATGTGCAGATCTGAGGTCTTGGAGCAGTACTCCAGTGGATTCAGTATCTTCTGCTGGATACTGCTTCAGCCTTTCCTGTCTGCTATGTATGGCCTGGTGCATCTGGCAGCCAGGGATTTTGCCCTGTCGATGATGACAGCGTTGACTTAACCGGGCTTTGGAAGATGAGTCTGCTGCCCCATGCCAGTCATCTGGCCTTAGGGATGCTTCTCTTAGGTCCGATTTGGAGAATGGTGAACTACTTGGGTGGGATGACAAATTACCACCTTCCAAAGGACAGGTCCAAGGGTCCTGTGAAATGGGTAGGAGCCCCTTTTCTGTCATCCTCCACCCACTCCTTGTGGGAGTGCCGTTTGGACTCCTGGGGGGGGGTTCTTGCCTTTCTTCCCCTCTGCTTATTGACCGAGCTCATCCTCAGTCGCTTCGTGGAGCGCTTGAGCCCAGGGATGCTGTGCAGTAACAGTTTGGAGGGCCCGTTTCTCTGGTTGTGGGCAGGCTTTGCCTCTTCCTTCAGGAATGGGCCTGGGTTACCAAGGGTGCTAGTACCCATTCAGGATGGCTATGTTCTGGAATGCAAGAGCCAATTATAGCCATCTTTGTCCTTTCCCCTTGTGCGCCTGCAAACAGCGGGGCTGCTGTGCGGATCCCCTTTGAAAAGTTGCTTCTCCTGAAGGTGGTGGTGCCTGATCCCCCAGACGATGGGGGCAAGAGCAGGTATTTCATCTTTTTCATGGTGTCGATAAGGAAAGAACGTTCTGGACCTTGTGTGTCAATGAGCACTTGCATGTCTGTGCTACTGGGTGACTACTTTGTGATCAATGATTCAAGTGTGCCAAGGGTAGTTTTGGCATCTCCTGGATTTGGCTGAGGTTCATATCTCATTCCAGGGGATCAGCACAGTATCTGATCTGATTTTTACTATGCTTGGCTCTCGCCTTCAGTTTGCTGCCCTCTGCACTGCCCCAAGGATGTTCTCTAAGGGACGTGGTGGCGGTGGCTGCAGTGCTATCGTGCCAAGGGATTTGTGTGCACCCATATCTGGACTACTGACTCATCCGAGCCCATTCTGTCAGACATCTTGGGTAGCTCCAGTAGTGGTCCTTCTGATAAGCCTTGACTGGGTGATCGCTTGAGGAAAGAACGAACAAGTTGTTGCATTCCCAGTCCCTGGGGTTCCTAGGAGAACGTTTTGATACTAGTGTGCAGTGTCTTCCTGCCCAAAAAAACCCTCAAAAAGGCTGTTGGATTGCCTAGTGCTGTTCTGTTCACAGCAAGCTCTCAACAGTCTGGTATTCCTTAGCATCCCTCTAGTCCAGTCCCGGAACCATAGAGTTGTGAACCTCCACCAGCAGCTTTGGAGACTGAAAGATGTCATCGCTTTGATGTCACCGGTACAAATGGACAGGAACCGCCCCCTCTCACCAGTACTTTCAGTCTCCAAGCAGCTTGGAGGTTCTGAGCCTGGGACTGGGCTCAGGGAGAGCAAATAAGCAGAGCTTTGGGTTTTTTCCCCTTTTGTTTTTTGATTTATTGTTAGGTGCAGATCTGCTGCTGCTGGAAGGGTTCCTGTGTTACCTTTCTCTTTTTCTCTCTCTCTCCTCCCCCTCCCTCTGGAGGATTTTGTTCTGTGGCCCCACCATCTAAATGAGCAGAGGGCTGACAGACTGAGAGGCTTGCCTCCCTGCTCCCGAACCCGCTTCAGAAGGGTGAGGAGCAGGTGGAAGGCAGTGTGTGTGCAGCGGCAGAGTGAAGCCTGCAGGAGCTGTGACTGGCTCAGAGAGAGCAGGAGTCAGCTGGAGCTGAAACTGTGTGAGAGCTGTGCTCCGGGACTGTGTTATCTCCAGGAACAAGCAGGAATAAGTTCTCACATATGGGTACGTCAGTACCGACGGAGCCCGCGTGGGAAAGCTTCCCAGAAGGAAAGCTTTTGGGGCCTCCCACTGCGCATGCGCGCTGCCTTCCCGCCTTCCTGACCAACTCTCCTCAGTTCTTCTTTTTCCGCGGAGCCAGCAGGTCGTGTTCCTGTCACCGCTGAAGAAGTTGTTAGTTTAATTTTTTTCTTTGGCTGCGTGTCTGCCTTCCCCGATTCCGGACCGGTACCGCCAGTCTTTTTTTCTTTTTTTTTTTTTTTTGTTGTTTTTTAAAGAAATACTTTCCCCCACTTGGTGTATTTGTCCTGTGAGGCCTTTAGGCCTTCACAGAATTCTCCCTCATGGAGAAACCAGCCTCTGGTTTTAAAAAATGCACCAAGTGTAGCGGTACTATATCAGTCACAGACACCCATGAATGGTGTCTTAAATGTTTGGGGCCTGACCACTCCATTCCGGATTGCCCATCCTGTTCTTTGATGTCTAAACGTGGCTTACAAAACCGGGCAGCCAAGTTTCACATGCTGTTTTCTACAGATACTCCAGCATCGACATCTTCCAGGTCTTCCTCTCCTGATGGATCTCAGGTAACCAAACATTCCTCTGGCAGGTCCTCAAAGGGCAAATCTCCCTCTAAGTATCGAGATGCCCCCGGGCTTGACCCTGAGGACCCTGCCCCAGCCAAACAACCCCGGCGGGAAGCTCCGGCTTCCAAAGCTCCTCCTATGGGGTTACAGGTTGACATCGATGGCACGGCCTCGACCGATCACCTGTTAGACTGCTCTGGGGTACCGGCTCAATCTTCCGGTACCGACATCCAGACAGTCGTGGTGTCTATGGATCATACAGTTCAATACATACAGCAGGCCATTATGGCTTTTATTAGAGCTGCGACGCCCTTGGTACCGCAGCCAGGGTACCGACTCCGGTTCCGGTACCACAACCGATACTGGTACCCAGGGCATCCACATCGACCAGGATACCGATCCCGGTTCTGGGGTTTTTCCCGATACTGATCCGGTTCCGGGTACCCCCGATGTCGATACGCTTATCGATCCCTGGAAGCAAACAGACGATACTTTGAGTCTTCTGATGATTCTGATTCATCAGATGACTCTGCTGAAGTATCCCTTACTCTACCTGAAGAGCCCTCTTCTCCAAAGAGGAGAATGTCTCCTCCAGAGGATTTGTCCTTTCAAGACTTCATTATTGAAGTAGCTAAAGGTCTCTCTATTTCAGTAACCTCTGAAAAGGAACCTAGAGCAAAAAAACTAGATATTTTAGGATACTCTAAGGTTCCCAAAGAGGCAGTCACCTTGCCCATTCATGAAATTCTTCAAGAACACATGATGGACTTATGGGAGACTCCTCTCACCCTATCTCCACATTCTCGTCGTTTGGACACCATGTATCGTGTCCCTCCTCCTGGTTTTCAAAAAACTCAACTCTATTGTGGTGCAGTCAGCTATGAAAAGGATAAAGAGTACCAAAAGACACTCTTCTACTCCTCCAGGAAGAGAATGTAGGACTTTGGATGCTTTTGGTAGAAAAATCTTCCAAGCAAGTATGCTTATTGCCAGAATCAATTCATACAGCCTCTATATGGGCATGTTTCTCAAGGAGATTGCATTGAAAATACGCCATTTTCTCCCCTTTATCCCAGAGGATAAAAAGGAGGAGTTCCTCCTTTTGCTAAAGCATACCCAAGATATTTCAAAGTTCTCCAACAGAGCAGCCTTTGACTCCTTTGAGGGTGCTAGCAGAGCCTTAGGTATTGCCATAGCGGCTTGCAGAATTGCTTGGCTCCAGGCCTCTGACCTAGAACCCAGAACCCTGGGTCCAGGATGGGTTGGGAAATCTGCCCTGTACAGGTGAGAATCTGTTTGGTAAGCAGTGGCAAATCAAAGCCACTCAAATGGATGCAGAAAATGCTGCTTTAGATAGACTTTCTAAGTCTACCTCTACTCCTGTCAAGAAAAAATCTTTCAAGAAGCCTTTCTACAAAAAGGCCAGATTTGCTACTAATACTGGCCAACAATCTTCTGCAGCTCGCTTTGCTCCTAAGCGTCAGCAGCCTAAACAGGCCAGGGCAAAACCTGCAGGGGCTGCTACAGCCCAGCAGTCCCAACCCCCTCAGGGTTTTTGACTTAATACTAGAGAACTTAACCTTTCTGGCTCTAAAACATCCAGAGCCTCTCACAATTCCAGGAAGGTTAACTCATTTTGCTCCCAGATGGGAGCAAATCACATCAGAACAGTGGACCCTCTCTATCATCAGAGAGGGCTACAAACTACATTTCTCCAGCCTTCCTCCCCATACCATGGTGAGATGTTTCAATTCTCCCCCATCTCTCCTGAACCTGTTGGGTCAGGAGGTGACCATTCTTCTCGCCCAAAGGGCAATAGAAGAGGTTCCTCTTCTTCAACAGGGGTCAGGGTTTTACTCCCCTTATTTTCTCATTCCCAAGAAAACAGGGGGATACGGACCCATTCTAGATCTCAGAGAATTGAACAAATTCCTATGCAAGGAGAAATTCAAAATGCTTTCTCTAGGTACTCTCCTTCCATACCTACAGAGTCAGGATTGGCTTTGTTCTCTAGATCTCAAGGATGCGTACACACATACACTCATCCATCCATCCCACAGAAAATTCCTACGGTTTCTGTTCCAGGGAAAACATTTCCAATACAGAGTACTTCCCTTTGGTCTAGCCTCTGCTCCCAGAGTATTTACCAAATGCATGGCAATAGTAGCTGCATTTCTACGCGCCCTGGGAATTTTTGTCTTCCCATACCTGGACGACTGGCTCAGCCGTGCTCCATCTCAGTCTGAGGCTCAGACTTCCCTGGATCGCACCAGACGCATTCTGCAGTATCTGGGACTTGTGATCAATCTGCCAAAGTCTCAACTCACCCCTACTCAGTCCCTGGAATTCATAGGGGCCTGGTTGGATACCACCACTGCAAGGGCCTATCTTCCTCAGGCCCGTTGCCAAAGTCTAGTGCACCTAGCCTCCCAGACTCAGTCCAGAAGCCACTTGACTGCCAGGGAGATGCTACAACTATTAGGCCACATGGCCTCCACAGTACATGTGGTGCCCTATGCTCGCCTACATATGAGAGCAGCTCAATGGACTTTGTCCACCCAGTGGACTCAAGCATCAGGAGCTCTCTCAGACCAAATAGCAAACTCCAAACGTCTCTTTTGGTCTCTCCAATGGTGGATGTCCACTCAAAATCTGTTGTTGGGGGCCCCCTTTCAACCATTGTTTCTAGCTCTCAGAGTTTTTCATACCCTCCTCAGCAACATGACAGTCCTTATTCATACGGACAATCAAGTAGCCATGTTTTACATAAACAAGGAGGGACTGGCTCTCTGTCGCTTTGCAACGAAGCTCTAAGATTATGGGCCTTCGCCAGAGAGCATCAAATCCATCTCCTGGCAGTATATCTTCCAGGAATCCAAAACTCTTGGGCAGACAGACTCAGTCGAGTTCTGCTTCCACACGAATGGTCCCTGCACATGGATCAGGTACTCAAAATCTTCCAGAAATGGGGAACCCCGGACATAGACCTCTTTGCAAGTCCGTGGAATGCCAAACTTCCCCGGTTCTGTTCCAGAATTCTGTGTCAGGGAGTTCAGGCCAAGGATGCCTTCCTCTTTCATTAGGGTCAGGGCTTCCTGTATGCCTTTCCACCCATTCCTTTGATTCCCAAGACTCTGTTCAAACTTCAAAGGGATCAAGGGTCCATGATCCTCATAGCTCCACGCTGGCCACGCCAAGTGTGGTACCCTCTACTTCTGCATCTCTCCCAAGCCCCCTCCCTGGACTTGGGAGCGGCTCCAGACCTTCTGTCTCAGGAGGAGGGGACTTTGTGGCACCCAAACCCCAAGTCCCTTCACCTCAGAGCTTGGTTACTGAAGGCCTAGACCTTCAACACTTCAATCTTTCGCAGCAAGTGAAGGATATCCTCCATGCCTCTAGGAAACCTTCCACTAGGTGTTCTTACGCTTTTAAATGGAAAATATTTTCCATTTGGTGTGCTCAAAAGGATCTTGACCCTCTAGCACTCCCCTTGAATTCTCTCTTGGAATATCTCCTGCATCTCTCCAATGCAGGACTCAAAACAAATTCAGTAAGAGTCCATTTGAAGTGCTATTGCAGCATCCCTCAAGCCCATCAATGGACAACCTGTTTCCTCTCATTCTCTTATTGCAAGATTCATGAGAGGCCTAACCTTAACTAAACCTCCCATTCGACGACCTCCGGTGGCATGGGACTTAAACGTGGTTCTTGTTCAGCTTATGAAGCCACCCTTTGAACCCTTAGCCACTACCTCCTTGAAATTTCTTTCCTGGAAGGTTATTTTTCTTATTGCAGTCACCTCAGCTCGCCGTATCAGTGAACTGCAAGCTCTAGTGGCTAATCCACCTTATACAAGTTTCCATCATGATAAAGTGGTCCTTAGGACCAATCCCCACTTTATGCCTAAAGTGGTCTCCCCTTTTCATCTTAATCAAGAGGTATATTTACCTGTCTTTTTTCCAGCTCCTCATGCATCTACTGCAGAGAGGAACCTTCATACTCTAGATTGTAAAAGAGCTCTTGCCTTTTACCTCCACAGGACACAGCAACATCGAAAGTCTTCTCAACTTTTTGTTGCTTTTGATCCTTCTCATTTAGGACTTCCAGTCTCCAAAAGAACTCTCCAATTGGATTGCTCAGTGTAAGAACCTTTCTCTGGAGGGCCATGTCACCGCTCACAATGTGAGGGCCATGGCCACCTCTATGGCTCATCTAAACTGTGTCCATTGACCAGATCTGTCGAGCAGCCACCTGGGCCTCGGTTCATACCTTTACAGCCCATTACTGTTTGGACAAGGACTCCTCCCAGGATGCCTTGTTTGGTCAGGCTGTCCTCAGACACCTGTTCCATTCTTGAACAACTCCACCCACCTTTCCTGAATGGATGCCTGAGATCCATAGGAAGATGAGGAACGTTTCAGGGTCTCATACCCTTGAGGGGATCTTCCGGGCATCTTAGCTAGGGAGTCCCCATATGTGAGGACTTATTCCTGCTTGTTCCTGGAGATAGCACAGTTACTTACCTGTAACAGGTGATCTCTGGGAACAGCAGGAATTAGTCCTCACAACCCACCCACCTCCAATGTTCCCTCTAATTTTCTGTAGGCTGTGTGCGCATAAAATATCAGCTGTGCAGCTTTTGAAGGAAGGTTAAATTTTTGTGCGCCACATAACGACACTTGGAGTTATATACTTTAAAATTTGACTACATGTCAGAATACAGTATGTACACCACATTGATTTTAATCAAATTAAATGAAAATAGATGATTACTAAATGAAGCGGAAAATTTCTAGTAATTACAATCACAACTTTTAAATTTTAAGACGTCTGTGTTTTTTTCTATCAGAATCAGAACCGTAATTTTTGTGCGCTCTGTTGTAAAGTATGTGCGCTCGCTCGGCGAGGTGTGTGCGCGCGCACACGCGCACAGCTTAGAGGGAACAGTGCCCACCTCCCCTAGGAGTTGTATCTCTCTCTCTCTCTCTTCCTTTCCTCTCTCTATTATCTCAGCTTTAAACTCGAACTGAGGAGAGTTGGTCAGGAAGGTGGGAAGGCAGCGCGCATGCGCAGTGGGAGGCCCCAAAAGCTTTCCTGCTGGGGAGCTTTCCCGCGCGGGCTCCGTCGGTACCGACGTACCCATATGTGAGGACTAATTCCTGCTGTTCCCAGAGATCACCTGTTACAAGTAAGTAACTGTGCTTTACTTTCCCCCCTCCCTTCCAGATCGGGTAAGTGCCAGGGGAATCTACCTTGGGGAGTCCAGAAGTAATAGTCGAGGCTCCCAAGGGGCAGGAAAGTTTGGAGCCTCGGCACGTGCTTACAGGCAGCCGTTTTTGAGCGGGAATGCTGGCGGCGGCCATTTTGGAGCCACGTTTTCTTTAAAACGGCAGGATTTTCTTTCTTCAGTTGTGGAGGCTAGAAGCTTCGTTTTTAGGTAGGGGTTTCAGAATTCGCCTAGTTAGCTTGTTTGGAGCAGATTGCTGAATCTAAAAAAAAAAAGAAAAAAAAAGAGGAAACGCCTTTTGTAAGGCCAGCGGAGCTGCTCTGTCACTTCAGGGTGTTATTGTTGCAGCTCTACGAGAGAATGCCAGTGAAACCCCGCTGTGGTTTGCAGAGTGAAGCGCAGCGATCTGCTGGATTCGGGAGTATGCAGAGGCTGCTCTTTAGAGGAAGAAGTCATGGAAAAGGCTCGGGGGGGTTCCACGGGGGATCAGCCAGCGGACAATTCAGAAGAGGGGTCCAGGCCCCCCCTCTCTGGGCCTCCCGGAGCCGATAGGGCTGTCCACGGCAGGGGCCGCTGCTTCTGTCCCAGGGCCGTCCACGGCAGGGGCCGCTGCTTCTGTCCCAGGAGAAAGTCTGGGAGGGACTGTTGCAGGGCCTCCCTCAGATTTCTTTTCTCTTATGCAGCTGCAACCGGTGTTAGGAGCGCAGTCTGCAGCCCCGAAAAGTCAGAAACGGCCGGGGTCAGGGGATCTTCCGGTAGAGGAGCCAGGCCCGGCGAAGAAGCGTAGGGAGTTAAGAGGAGAGTCCATCAGGTGATGGGATAGATGAGTTCGGGGCGGAGATGGAAGCGGAGAACGCCTCGGAGGAGGAGTTAGAGGAAGGAGAGCTGCCGGACATAGAGCAGAGTAGAGTGGTCCGGGTGTTTCGGCGGGAAGAGTTGCCAGCGTTGATTGAGACTCTAAAGACTTTGAACATGCCCTTGGTGCCGCCTGCAGCAGAGGAGGTGTTGGAGGATCCCTTGTTACAGGCAGTTCGAACTTCTCAGAGTATTCCCGGTTCATAGAGTTTTTCGAAATATGATTCAGGAGGAATGGGATTCGCTGGAGTCGGCGCTTCGAGGAACCAGGACTTTGGCCCGGTTATATCCGCTGTCGGTACTGGATAGGGAGATTTTTTGATCCCCAAAGGTCGATGCGGCTGTGTCGGCGGTCACTAAAGACCACGATTCCGGTTGAGGGAGCCGCGGCATTAAAAGACCTACAAGATAGAAAGTTGGACACGTTAAAGCAGGTGTTATGTGCGCTCTTTCCTTGCAAGCCTCCATTGCAGGGGCTTGGGTGGCGAGAGCTGGCTTACGGTGGTCCCAGCGTCTGCGGGGGGAACTCCCGGAAGGGCAGACGGACGATCTGGCACGTCTGGAATCGGGCACGGCCTACCTCTCGGATATCCACTATGATCTGATTCGGGGCCTCGCCAAGAGCATGGCTTCGGTGGTGGCGGCTCGCAGGTATCTCTGGCTTCGGAACTGGTCGGCGGACGGTTTTTCCAAGGCGCGGCTTAGTAAGCTTCCGTTTCGTGGAAAGCTGCTCTTTGGGGAGGATTTGGAAAAGTTGGTCAAGGACCTGGGGGAATCCAAAGGGGGTCGGCTCCCGGAGGATAAAGAGAAGCAGGGCCGTGGGACGATAGGCTCCAGAGGTCTCCCCAGGGACTTTCAGAGATTCTGGTCCTCCCGTTTTTCCCAGCCCCCGCGGGGTAAGTATCCAGCTCGAGGTCAGTCATTTTGAGGTTTCCGGGGGGCGGGCAGAGGATTTGGATCCTTTCAGTCTTCAAACAGCAAGAAATCCCAATGAGATAAGGCAGGCCCGGGTGGGGGAAGTGCCCGTGGGGGGACAGGTTACAGGCGTTTTACCCTGCCTGGGTCCAAATCACTTCGGATCAGTGGGTGTTGGAGGTCATTCGAGAAGGATATGCGCTGGAGCTCCATCGCCCCATCTTAGATGCCTTTGTTCTCTCTCTCCATGCTGAGCCCCACGGAAATTCTGTGCGGTCGCCAGCACGCTGTGGCGGCTGCGACGCTTAGGAGCAGTGGTGCCCGTGCCAGAGGACCAGTGCGGCTCCGGTCGATACTCCATTTATTTCGTGGTCCCCAAAAAGGAGGGTACGTTCCGTCCGATACTGGATTTAAAGAGGGTGAATCGCTGTCTTCGCGTAACCCATTTCCGGATGGAGACCTTGCGCTCAGTCATTGCGGCGGTTCGACAGGGAGAGTTTCTCACGTCTTTGAACCTGACGGAGGCATACCTTCATATTCCTGTGCACCGCGAGCATCAAAAGTTCCTGCGGTTTGCTCTGCCGATGGGTGATTTTCAATTTCAGGCACTGCCCTTTGGATTGGCGACGGCGCCTCGGACGTTCACAAAGGTCATGGTGGTGGTGGTGGTGGCGGCGCTCCGCAAGGAAGGCATTCTGGTGCATCCTTACTTAGACGATTGGTTGATTCGAGCGAAGTCGCGTGAGGAGAGCATGGCGGCCACAGCTCGGGTGGTACAGTTGTTGGAAAGCCTCGGCTGGGTGGTCAACTTGGCAAAGAGCAAGCTAGTTCCCTCTCAAGCGCTAGAATATTTGGGAGCGCGATTCGAGACAGACCGGGGGCAGGTGTTTCTCCTGGACAAGAGAGCGCGAGGGTTGCGGGAGCTCGTGCAGAGGTTTTTGGAATGCAGGGCTCCGACGGCATGGCAATATTTGCCGTTGCTGGGAACGATGGCGGCCTGCATCGAAGTGGTTCAGTGGGCCAGAGCTCATATGCGGCCGTTACAGAGCTCTCTCCTCAGGCGTTGGTCTCATCAGAGGGATGCGTTGTCTCAAAGGTTGGTGTGTCCTCCGGAGGTGCATCGGGAGCTTCTGTGATGGTTACGCCCCGGAGGTCTGGAGGGCGGCATGCCTCTGGAGGCTCCATTCTGGAGGCTGTTGACGACGGATGCAAGCCTCACAGGATGGGGGGCACACTGCGAAGGGCGATTTGCCCAAGGACAGTGGTCACGGGAAGAAGGTCAATGGTCCATGAACAGGTTGGAGATGCAAGCGGTATATCTGGCGCTTCAGAGGTTTCAGGTAAGCTTATGTCGGCAGGCGGTTCGAGTACTGTCTGACAATGCCACGACGGTAGCCTATATCAATCGCCAGGGGCGGCACGGGGAGTGCGGCGCTAGAAGAGGAGGCGAGTCAACTGAGCTGTGCCGAACAGCATCTGGCGGCGTTGTCGGCGCAGCACATGGCAGGTGTAGAGAACGTCGAGGCAGATTTTCTGAGCCGCCGCAGAGTGGACCCGGGGGAGTGAAGCTTGCACCCGGACGTCTTTGCGTTGATAGTGTGGTGCTGGGGGCTCCCGATAATGGACCTGATGGCGAGTTTCGAATCTGTGAAGGTAGGGAGGTTCTTCAGCCGGAGGCAGGAACGGATGGCGGAAGGCCTGTTACACTCGATGCGTTGGCTCAGCGGTGGCCGCTGGAGGGTCTTCTCTACGGGTTTCCTCCTTGGGCGCTCATAGGCAAGGTAATCCAACGCATAGAGAAGCACCGCGGCCTGGTGGTTCTCGTGGCTCCCGATTGGCCCAGAAGACCGTGGTGTGCAGATCTGGTACGGCTTCTGGTGGGCAGTCCGTGGAAGCTTCCTCTTGTTGCAAGGACCGTTACGCATGCCGCAGGTGGGTCGGTTCTCGCTTACGGCATGTCTCTTGAAAGGGTGTGGTTCACTACCAAGGGGTACTCGGCAACTGTCATTTCTACCTTGCTGAAGGCGCGGCGGCGCTCTACATCCTTGGCGTATGTTCACATATGGCGGGTGTTTGAAGCGTGGTGTGAAGGGTGCGGTTTTTGACCCTTGCGAGCGTCGGTGCCTCATATTCTGTCTTTTCTGCAGGATGGTGTGGAGAAGGGGCTAGTGGCTAGCACCTTGCGGGTGCAGCTGGCGGCCATAGCCTGTTTTCGGGGAAAGATTCAGGGTCAGCCGGTGGGTGCCCACGGCGATATTGTTTTCTTCGAGCGGTGTTGCTTTTGTGGCCTCCGAGGCGACATTCGGTTCCCCCATGGCATCTGAATTTGGTTTTGGAGGCTCTACTTAAAGAACCGTTCAAGCTTTTGGACAAGGCTTCGTTGAAGGACTTGACGTTGAAGACTATTTTCCTCGTGGCTATTTGTTCTGCACGGAGGATTTCAGAATTGCAGGCGTTGGCTTTTATGGAACCGTATTTAACTTTTTTCAGGCACAAGGTGGTTTTGCGCACGGTTTCGGCCTTTTTACCAAAGGTGGTTTCGGTGTTCCATGTCAACCAAGTGTTGTCGCTTCTGGTGTTCTCGGTGGAGCAGAAGGAACAGTCGGGAGGTCGTTTGCACCTCTTGGATGTTAGGCGAGTGCTGAAGAAGTATCTCAGGAGAACTGCCTCTTTTCGGAAGTCTGACAGGTTATTTGTTGCCTTTGGAGGCCCTCGGAAGGGTGAGACAGCAGCGAAATCTTCGATATCGCGGTGGTTGAAGGAGGCTATTGCTTCGGCCTATCTATTAAAGGGTAAGGTAGTTCTGGAGGGTCTTCGGGCGCATTCATCCAGAGCGCAGGTGGCGTCTTGGGCAGAGTTCAGTTTAGTGCCAGTCGGGGACATTTGTAGGGCAGCGACTTGGTCCTCGCTGCATTCCTTTGCACGGCACTATAGGCTGGATGTGCAGGCAAGGGGGGGATGGGTGTTTTGGCTCAGCGGTACTTCAGGCTGGGCTAGTAGGTCCCTCCCGTTGATGTGTACTGCTCTGTTACGTCCTCTATGGTTCCGGGACTGGACCAGAGGGACGCTAAGGAAAAGTAAATTAGACTTACCTGCTAATTGTAGTTCCTTAAGGAACTCTAGTCCAGTCCCGGATCCCTCTCCAGATCTTTACGTCGTGTGCAGCCTGAAGTTTTTATAGCAGTCAAAGTCGGCGTAGCTATTAGGCACATGGGGGGCGAGAAAGCTGAGGACGAGGGGTCTCGGAAGAAGCGCAGGGTGGACATGGTGGGACCCTTCTTTAAGCAGCAGGGTCTCCTGAACTCGGTCGCAAGATTGCTCCGGGCTTAGGAGCTGTCGGTTCGTCAATTTTTTTTTCTTGCTAATGAGTTCTAGTTAATTTAGACTGTTTGCCCGTTATGGGTATTATTCCCTTTTTCTACTTATTTGTTGCTCTGCTGAGTCTGCTTTGTCAGTAGGTACTGGTGAGAGGGGGCGGTTCCTGTCTATTTGTACTGGTGACATCAAAGCGATGACATCTTTCAGTCTCCAAAGCTGCTGGTGGAGGTTCACAACTCTATGGTTCCGGGACTGGACTAGAGTTCCTTAAGGAACTACAATTAGCAGGTAAGTCTAATTTACTCTTATCTTCAGCTCTTCGGATTGATGGCGGTGACACTCAAGATGGTGGTACTGTGAGTGTGCGCTCTTTTGCGGCAGCTCCAACAGTCCTTGCTGACTTGGTGGTCCCCAAGTTCTCAGTGGTTCGAGCTCTAGCTCCCAGTGATGGGGATGGCCAGTCTGCAGTGGTGGCAGCAGCCCAGTCTTATGAGGAAGGGCATACCCCGCTGAATGTTTTCTCATGGACCCTTCTGTCAATGGATGTCGGTCTCTTGGGCTGGGAAGCCCAATGCCAAGACTGAATGGTCCAGGGCTGTTGGAACCGCAGGGAAACTGTGTGGTCCAACTGCCTTGAGGCAAGGGCCATAAGGTTGGTTCTGAGGGCCGGGCAGTTAGTGTTCTCACAGTGCCATGGTGGTGGCTTATGTCCATTGGCAAGGCAGCACGAGGAGTGTCAGGGTAGTCCTGGAGATGGCTTTCCTGTTTAGAGGTTCTTCGCCACTGTTTGGCTCTGCGCGTTGCCAGGGTGGCTACTGTGGAAACAGATTTTCTAAGCTGGCACTCTGGTCCCGGGACAATAGAAGTTGAGTCAGGATGTGTTTTCAGTAGTTCCCGCACCACTGGGGTTGCCTCAGAGGGATCTGATGGTGACCTGCTCCAGTGCCAAAGTGTGCTGCTGCTTCAGCCTTCACACTGAGACACGGTTGGAGTACGTCAGGGCCCTGTCTCAACTTTTGACCAAGTCAACATCACCTTTATGTGCTTCCTCCATGGCCCCTGATGGGAGATGTGATTCAGCATATGGAGCGCCACTGGAGAAGGATTATTCTAGTGGTGTCAGATTGACTGATGAGAGCGTGATTTAGAGATCTGATGTGGCTCCTGCAAGTGCCACCTCTTCTGCCTCCATCTTGCGGTCTATTATGTCAGGTGCTGCTTGTTCTGGAGGACCCAGCTTCTACAGCTTGGCTAAGGAGCCAGCAAGCACATACGAGCTACTCTCTGGTGATGGTTTTCCACTTGGTTTAGAGCTCGGAGGAGGCCTAACAACCTGACATAAGTGCGGGTTTTGGTGCCTTGAGTGTTGGTGTGGCCAAAGTGCCATCTCTTTGCCTTTTCTCTCAACTCCCTGAAGGTTCAGGTGGCAGCCTTGGCCTGTTTCAGAGGTCCGTTGGCTGTTTAGTCTATAGCCATACATGCAGATGTTTCATGTCTTTGTCAGGAGGTTCAGTGCCTGCATCCTTGCCTTCAGTTGGCGATCCCTTCCTGGGATCTTGGTCTGGTGTTCAGGGCCTTGATGTCAACGCCTTTTTGAGCTGTTGAAGTGTGCTACTCTGAAGGATTTGATTCTCAAGATAGTCGTCTTGGTTACGATTTGTTCCACAAGGTGGATTTCACAGCTGCAGGCTCTGTCTTGCTGAGATTATTATCTGTCTGTCCTTTTTCAAAGGAGGCAGTCTCCATTTGGCCTGTGCCTGCCTGCCTTGCCTAACGTGATTCTCCCTTTCATATGAACCAGGTGGTCTGCCTGTCCTTCTCTAAGGAGCAGTATCAGGGGAAGGATAAGGATCTTCACCTTGTGGATGTCCGGAGGGTGCTTCTCCAGTACTTGGAGGTCTGGAATTCTTTTCATAAGTCTGACCTTCTCTTTTGTGCTGTGTGGTGGCTGAGTTGACTTTGGGTTGTTGGATTAAGGAAGCCATTGCCTAAAGGTATCTGTTGCGGAACCAGCTGGTCCGAGAGTATTTGTGTGCCCATTCTACCAGAGCGCAAGCATCCTTGTGGGCGGAGCAGAGCTCAGTAGCTCCTGCAGACATTTGTCAGGTGATAACTTGAGCATCGCTTTCCAGTTTTGTTAAGCATTACCTCTTGGATGTCCACGTGTGGGTGGACGCTGACCTTTGGCCCGAGGGTTTTGTTAGCTGCTGTCTCTTCCCATCCAGTGGAGTTGTAGCTTTGCTAAGTCCCGCTTGTCTGGACTAGTCTAGCAGAAGGATATGGAAAGTGGCATTTTACTTAAGTTAATATCCTTTCCTTGAGTCCTGCTAGACCAGTCCAGGGCCTGCTGCTGAAACTGTATTTACTCTATTCTTCTGCTGCAATACCCTTGTGTCTGCTATGAATTTTATTCTTGGTTCTACGGGTTCATCTTCTACTGAGCTTGTCTGTTTATGCTTTTCTGTGCATAGTTCTCTACTGTTGCTTAATCATTGTTGCCTACAGTTGAGGTGGTATGAGGCTTGCCATGTTTGGGACGAATACTGGAGAAGACCTTTGGTGGCTGAGGCGGATAGAGGCATGGGAATGATATTGAAACCTGGGCTGTTCTTTGTTTCCGCCAATCTGCTGTTAGGGGAATAGAACCCACTTGTCTGGACTGGTCTAACAGGGCTCAAGGAAAGAACATTAACTGGTAAATAAAATGTCACCTTAGGCGAAAGCTGAAAGATGGGAGAAGAGATTGAGAATAAAGGAGAGTAAGCTTGTTCCTGGTAGGAAGCTGACAGCAGTGGTGCTGCTGTGGTAGAAGCAGCATACAGGAGAGGAGAACTTTCCTGCCACACTGTTGCAAAAATTGTGCCCAGAAGAAAGGCCCACCTGCACATGTCCCCTTCGCCTGAAAAAAAGAAAATTTAAAGGGGGTATTACTAGTGGACCTTCTAATGGTATTCAGATATGCATAACATTAGGGGAGGATCTAGCTGTTGTACTCGATGACATTTGATGCTGTCTGTCATGAAGCTCTTGTATTACCTTAATGGAATTGGCATTGCTGGTCAGTGTGAAGATGCTTTGTCTTTGGTGGAAAGAGTATTATGGTTTTTGTTGGGGGGGGGGGTGTTGTACCTAAGAAATTAAGCTCTGGAGTTTGTCATGGCTCTAGTCTCTCTCCTAATTCTCTTTAAATTCTATTTTGGCCTAGTAGAGAATGTGTGTGTTGTGTGTGGTTTTTTTTTTTTTTTATATGATCTTCAGCTATGTGCTGCTTAGACGAGAAGATCAGGCAACATCTATTTTGAATCTTAGTGTTCGGCTACTGCTGGTGCAACATAAGGTTAAACTATAAATTCAATGAAGTCATAAATGCTCTGGGTTAGCATGGGAACAGTGGCCACTGCCTGCCTGGTTGGAGAGCAGAGTTGCCACTTTACAGAAGTGATAGCATGAAGCCAAAGGGGACTTCAAAACTTGCAAACTATAGACCAGCGGTTCTCAACCTGTGGGTCGCGACCTCACTCCGCCAAGTTAAAAAATAAAAATAAAAAAGCGCACAAATTGCTGCTGCTGCTGCCGAGTCCGCTTCTCAGCAGCAGCAAACTCACCGCCTCCCTTCTAATGCAGCCGCGGCTCCCTGTCTCTTAGGGAACCGCAGCTATGCCTGTAAAACCGTTGCAGAGCCTTCCTGTCTCTCTCAACGGGCTCTGCAGCATTGTCCCGCCTCCAAAGGAAGTGGTAAACAACTTCCTTTGGAGGCAGGACAATGCTGCACAGAGCCTGTTGAGAGAGAGGTTCCGCAACGGCTTCACAGGCACAGCCATGGTTCCCTAAGAGACAGGGAGCCGTGGCTGCAGGAGGAGGCAGACATGGGAGGAGGGGGCAGGGAACCTGCAACGGGGCTGACATGGAGGGAGGGGCTGAGATGGATGGAGGAAGGGGGGCTGACATGGACAAAGGGGAGAGACTGGGTTAGGATTATAATGGGCTGATGGAGCTAGCACTGGTAATGGGCAGATCGGGGGGCTAGGACTGGTAATGGGTTGATTAGGGAAGGCTAGGACTGGGGATGGACTGATCGGGGGGGTTGGGACTGGTAATAGGCTGATAAGGGGGGTAGGACTGGTAATGGACTGAGGGGGGGGCTAGCATTGGAAATGAGCTTATCGGTGAGGTTAGGACTGGAAATGGGCTGATGGGGTGGGGTAGGACTGGTATTGGGCTGATTAGGGGAGGCTGGCACTGGTAATGGGGTTGAGGGGGGACTAGCATTGGAAGTGAGTTGATTGGGGGGCTTCGACTGGGAATGGGCTGATTGTGGGGCGGAGAGGATAGAGCTGCTGGCCCTGGAAGAAAACTGGGGGCTAAGGCTACAAATGGGCTGATACGAGGAGATGGGAGAATGGAACTGGAAGGGAGTGGATCTGAGAGGGGCTGCCATAGTATTTGTACTAGAAGGGACTGGTCAGTGGGGAAGGAGGGGGGGACTGGAAGGGAATGGACACCAGTTGCAGTCATGGGAATGCAAGTTGACATTGGATGGTACTGGGAATGAGGACTGGAAAGGGGCTGATACTGGGGAGGGTTACTGGGACTGGAAATAGGCTGATGGAGAGAAGTGAAGAAAACGAAAGAAGAGAAGAAATGGCAGACCATAGACCACAGAAAGAGAGCTAAGAGAAGACAGGAAAGCAGAAGCCTCAGATCAGGACCAGCATGATCAGAGAACAAATTGGTCAGACGACAAAGGTAGAAAAAATAATTTTATTTCATCTTAGTGATTTGACTACAAAATCATAATTTTGAAATCAAACATTACTTGTTGTTGGGATTAATTATTGTGGTTTAAATAAGTACATTTTATAAATAAAAACATAATGCAAAGGCCTATAATAGATTAACAATTCAACAAATGATTACAGCAACAATGCGTTAACAGTAAAGGAAGAGACGCATTTGATTTTATCACTGGGGATCATCACAAGTTGACCAATGGTAAAAGGTCACGGTACAAAAAAGGTTGAGAACCACTGCTATAGACTAAAATTACATCAGAAGTAAGATCTTTCTTTGCCTCTGTGAAATGATTTAATGCTCTTTTTACTAAAAGGATGGATTATTGCAACTCCTTTTTACCAAGAGTTTCAACAGATGTAATTTGTGACTTCAGCTTCTCCAAAATACTGCTGCCAGACTTCTGACAGGCACAAAAAGTGCTGGTTACCTCGCCAGTCCTAGAACAGCTACTTCTGCTACCAATGAAGTGGATTAAATTTGTATAAATGCTTACCAGGCCATGCTACGTTTGGAGTAATCTTACTATACTCCAGATAGGTGTTAATGTCTGCTTGGTAGGCTGTACTTTCCATTGCTTCACTAGGCACTGGGAACCTGTTTTTGGATGAAGGAGCATTTCCTTTTAGCTGTTTTGTCCCTATTTTGTAGAGCTGTGTTACGATTGGGATCCAATTTTACTTTTGGAAGAAAATACTTAGGCATTTGGACTGCAAGGAGCATGTGTATTCCTAAGACTGCAAGGGTTTCTGGTTTCATTTTTGTGAGTGCTGCTGTCTGTTCTATAGGCTCATTCATAGTCTGTTTTATGTAAACCAATGTGTTCTTATGTAAAGTTTGGTTTATTTATATATATAGATAGATATGTGTGTGTGTGTATACATATATATATATATATTTAAATATAGTTTATATATTTTTAGATTGAAGCTATTGAACTGCCAATGGATCCAAAGACCAACAAAAGGAGAGGTTTTGTGTTCATTACGTTCAAGGAAGAAGATCCCGTCAAAAAGATCCTTGAAAAGAAATACCACAATGTTAGTGGTAGCAAGGTATTGAGCTCTCAGTCTAATTTAACCATATTTAAGCAAACCTTATTGAAATTTCAACATACTATAAATGAAAGAATTGGAAAAAGGGCTGAACTATTCACACATACAACCCTGTAAATCTCTTAAAGAGAAATATCAGCTTAAGGGTTGCAGGGGGGGTTTCTATCTTCTACAGCCCCACACTACAAATATACCCTATGTGTCAGTCAGTGGGTAACAGATGGAACAAAGGGTTTTACATTACTCTCAAGTTTTGGACAGCAAGTCAATCTATTTTCATTGGGGTGGCCTAGTAAATATAGGGAATTTTAAGAGCAGATCAGATGCAGTGACAGCTAAATGTCAGTCAATAGAGCATAACTCGATAAATGTTCATAAAATTCAATACAATTTTTCAAATTTAGAAACCCAGATTTCAACAAAATATATTGAGGATTGTGACTGGAAAAAAATGAAGGATGGATAAATTACTAAAGTTCTTAAAAGATAAAAATTAAATACAATTTGAATCAAAAAGCCTACATTCCAAAAAACATCAGATGCACTTCGTCGACACCTGTGTAAAATAACTCGGGCTGCTTTATATTCTGTGCCATCTCAATATAGTAAAATTAAGGATGATTGTATAAGGATCACTAAAGGATTTCTAAATTCATGTTTTATCTTTTTCAATTCAGTAGAGTATACTATTATACTTTTAAGTATTCCCATCACTTATTTAAACTGATTGATTTATTTACATTCTCTTATATACCGCGCTATTCTGCATCAGTGCGGTTTACATTGAACAAACTGAAATTACATTGAACAGGGCATTATAACTTGGTGATAACTATTTTACAGGGAACATGGGCTATGGAGGGTTAAGTGGCTTGCCCAAGACCACAAGGAGCATCTGTGGGACTAGAAACCCCAGTCCTTCTGGCCCAAGGTTGCTGTCCTCTAGTGGGATTTGAACCCCCGACCTTCCGGCCTGAAGTATCTTGCCCCAACCACTAGAACACTCCTCCACTCCACTGATGCTGAAAAAAGAATTGCTGCAGTATGTGTGTATGATCTGATCTATTGATAATAGAGATAATGAATTCACCATGTGGCATTTCAGTATTGCATAACTTGCAAAACCATTTTTTCCTTAGCATTCCTCCAGGCTAGTCCTGAACCTTTGGGTCTTGCTCCTCCTCCAGCAGCTTTGGAGACTGAGACACGTCACTTCTTTTTTTATTTTTTATTTTTTTTTATTGAAAGGCTTCCAAAGAATACATAGAAACAAGAACCATAAACCAAATACATCATCAAAAAGAGTGCAACATCAAAAGCAGGGCTTTAGAACACAATGGTAGCCTACAATACGCCTTCATTTTTGTAGTTTTAAGATAGGTACCAAACAACCACCCTCCCCCTTCCCCCACCCATTCTCTCCCCACTGCTCCCCCATTCAACTTTAATAGCACATAGATTAAAGCTCCGAAGAGAGAAAAGGGGCTACAGCCCCCAACCTCCCATTTCCTCCCCCCAAGACCTCCCTAAACCAAGCCCCCCCCCCCCAATCCCCCCCTCTATGGCTTGCTGATCCTTAGACAAGGGAAGATAGAGAGCAAGAAGCACATACAAGGGGAAAGTTCCCTTGAAGTTTGTGTTTTCCCTTTTGATTATTTGTAGCAATCACGCGCCATAACGAGAATCAAAGGGTGCCCATATCAATTCAAAACGCTCCAAATGCATCAAGCTAACAGCTACCCCCCGCTCCATTATATACATATCCCACATTCTTTCCAACCAAACCTGGAAGGAGGGGGGCAAATCACGTTTCCATGCTGCTGCAAGGGATAATTGGGTCGCATTCAGGCCATGGCGGAGTAAAGCAAGCTGCGGGGCCCGTGCGCCCGGCACCGAGGCCCCAAAAAGAAAGATCCCCGGGTCCCAGGGGATGCTCACTCCCAAAAGCAATTGTAGCCGGAATTGTACACCCCTCCAAAAGGCACGAATGTGGGGGCAATCCAACCATATATGCCCCAAGGTGCCCCGCTGCCCACAATTACGCCAACAGAGGTCCGCAGCCCCTGGATAAATACGAGCGATCCGCGTCGGGGTCATATACCAACGGTACATTATTTTATAATTAGTTTCACGGGCATTAATCGCTATCAAGCTCTTCCATAAGCGTGTTTCCACCCTTTCCCACTGTTGCTCAGCATAAGAAAGATTCAGATCAGAGTTCCAAAGCTCCCGGTGTCTTGTAGAACGCGGTTGACACCCCTGTAGGTGTGCATATAGGGTTGCCACGAGTCCCTTAGTAGTAGTGCACCCCTCACACTAACGTTCCAAATCCGTCAGGTCCCGAGCAACCTGGGGCCGCACAAGCCTAGATTGAACCCAATGTGTCACTTGCGTATATTGATAGATATGCCCACCCGGAATGTCAAATTCATCTTGTAATGCACGGAAGGATTGTAACCGACCTTCATCAAAGAATTGCCCGACCCGGCTAAGGCCATGATGTCCCCACTGCCGAAAGACTAAGTCACTCAACCCCGGCGGGAAGGAAGCATTGTCTACTATAGGGGCCAAAGGGGACAAATCTACCCTGGGATCGAAAATGCTGATCCCAGCAACGGAGGGTATGAAGTACATAGGGATTACTGATACATTTACCGCGCCAAAGTTTTGGACCAAGCCACAGCCAATCCCCCAACCCCGCTCCCCCAGCCAAACTCATTTCTATCTGTACCCATCGTTTGGTGCTATCGGCAATCATCCATTCCACCCCCGCCCGACATTGTGCCGCCACATAGTACCAATGCAAATTGGGCATGCCCATACCTCCAGTGCGCGTACGGGCATAGAGAACGTGCCGTGCCAACCGCGGGCGACGATAGTGCCATATAAACTTCATAAGCAACCGCTGCCAAGTCGCCAAAGTGGCCCGCGCAATGGGAAGCGGTAGCACCTGAAAAAAATAAAGAAAACGGAACGACCACCATCTTGACTACTGCTATACGCCCAAACCAAGAAAGGAGCAGGCCATTCCAGATATCTAAGTCCCGTCGAACCTGACGGAGCAGGGGCTCATAGTTAGCTTTAAAGAGGTCCGCCCGCTCCACGGTCATTTGCACCCCTAGATAGCGTAGGGTACCTGATACCCATCGAAGAGGGTAGGCCGCTTGGAGCTCCGCACAGACCGCCCCAGGGACCCCGACATTTAAGATCTCCGATTTAGTGTAGTTAATTTTGAAGCCGGATATCCGAGAAGTTTTCAAACAGCTGCATCACGGCTGGAAGGGAAGCAGACGGATCCACCAGGGACAATATAATGTCGTCCGCAAAGAGCGCAATCCGATATTCCGCGGGGCCAATGCGGACCCCCTGCAAGCCTGGATGTTCACGAAAGCTTTGTGCCAAGGGCTCCATCGCAAGGGCGAAGAGCAGAGGCGAAAGTGGGCAGCCCTGACGTGTGCCCCTCTCCAGGAAGAAGTTTCTCGAGTGTCCCCCATTTATCCGAACGCACGCTTGAGGGTGTTGATAGAGACTACAAACCCAACGGATATAATTAGGGCCAAAGGCCATTGTCGCCAAAACACACCAAAGGTATCCCCAATCGACCCGGTTGCGGCTCCCGTCGGGCCACATGAATAACCTGCAACATACGCCTTAATGTTGTCTGCGGCCTGGCGACCCGGCACAAACCCAACCCGATCAGGGTGGACCAAAACCAGAAGGACCCGATTCAAGCGCGCAGCCAGAACAGAAGCAAATATTTTGACATCAACATTTAACAGGGAAATGGGGCGATACGACGCCGCATCGTGCAAAGGTTTACCTGGCTTGGCTGCTATCACTATCATCGCCTCGCACTGGGACGAAGGGAGAGGAACCCCGCCCAAAACCTCATTAAACAATATGGTCAAGTTTGGCGCTAATTGTACACGAAACTTCTTATAATATTCCGCTGGGAAGCCGTCATTACCCGGCGCACTGCCAGTTTTCAGCCGCCGAATAGCATTTCCCACTTCGTCCACCGTAAATTCAGAATCTAACTGAGCTCGGTCAGGGTCAGAAAGACGCGGCAGAGCAATCCTCTGTAAGTAAGCCTGCACACGATCCCGATCAAAAGGTTCTGCCTTATAGAGCTGCTCCAGATAATCAGCAAAAATATCGCGTATCTCCCGAGAAATTACCCTTTTCCGTCCTCCGGAATCGCACAGTTCGCGAACCACTCTCGCGGATTGCTGTTGCCGGAGACGCAAGGCCAAGAAGCGGCCAGTTTTATTGCCGTAATTTCCGGCGCTTATTATCTAATTTCCTCTGCAAACATGCATCCAAATTGGCTCGAGTAGTCCGCCACTGACGCAAAACCTGCCGCGAGCCGGTTCGGGCATGCTCCAAAGCTAAGCGAGTAGACTCCTTCAACTGATCGTGGTCGCGCGTCCACATTTTCCGCGTGCGGGCTGCCTCTGCCATGAGCTGACCACGGGCCGTAGCCTTAAAGGCATCCCAAACCGTGGGAAGGGAGACATCCCCAGAATCATTAAGCTCAAAAAATTCAGTGATGAAGCGGGCATGTTCCTGCACTGCACCCTGCCGCCGCAGGAACCGCGTATCTAAGTGCCAGAGGCGCTGGTGCTCGCTGTACAATCCTGCCGGGAGGGCAAGCCAGCACGGGGCATGATCTGACCAAGTCAGCGCTCCATGTCCAGCCTCCACTCTCCCATCCATCAGGCGCTGATCCAGTAAGAAATAATCAATGCGAGTGTGAACCTGATGAACTGGAGAGTAGTAGGTATAACCCCGCTCTCCCTCGTGGGTGTCCCTCCATACATCCCGCAGACCTAAATCTAACATAAGGCGTTGAAGGGCTCTAGCCGGCCCCCTCACTCCCCCCCCCCCAGCGTGACCTGTGGAATCCAGATGGGGCACCAAATGTGTGTTACAATCCCCACCAAGAACAATGGGGACCCCTTGCGAAGTCCGCCAGTAAGGCTTTCAACCGCATAAAAAATGACCCCTGGCCTTCATTGGGCGCGTAGATATTAGCTAAAGTTAGCAAGTGCCCTTCTAAGCGAACATTCAGAAAGTGCCACCTCCCCAGGGTATCTCGTTTCTCCTCCTCTACCTGCAAGGACAGGCTCTGATGAAATAGGAAGGCCACCCCCCGCTTCTTCCGGCCCTGCGCGTCTGAGGCCACCCGCACCTCAGTGTACGGGGACCGCTTCAACCAGCCCTGCTTACAATTCTGAAGATGAGTCTCCTGTAGATAAATAATGTCCCCTCGCAAAGCGCGCAACTCTGAGAACAGCAGCGACCGCTTCCTTGGGGAGTTGAGACCCTTAACATTCAAAGAAATAAGTCGCACCATTAATATTCACAATCTAAACCCTCTTACCCTTCAGTTACCCGAAGGGTCCCAGTGACAGCATCCCCCCAGCAAACCCAGAAAGTTTATTATCCCAGCCCGCTTATTCCATATTCCAGAAACAAGTGCCATAGTCCGTCCCCCCCCCATACCCACACACACCCACCAACTCCAAGTTAAAACACCCTCCCTCAGAACCAACCCCCCCCCTTCCCGTCAATACCACCTGCCTGTCAACATTAATACAGGACATGGTAAATTGACCTCAAACCCTGTTCCCCCCCCAAGTCCCCTTAAAGCAACAGTACAAACAAAACAGATATTAGTATTTCCCCATTACTCCCCACCCACCCTGAGTCATCAGTACCATCCTGTCCCCTTATCAAAAGAGTGTCGTCATCAAAGCATTTGCAAGTCACCCGCCACCCCCTATGTTTATTAGAGTGGAGGCCCAGGCTAACCCAGGCCAATGGCCAATAACTCAATAAAAACAGTACAAGGAACAGCAAGGCATCAAAAACCATTCATTCAACCCCACATCATGAGGCCGGGAGGCCCACTAGAGGAAGTCTCCCTTAAAGGTAACAGCAGCTCTCCTTCAAGTGAGATTAAGCGGGTTTGCCCACCCGAGTCCACCTAGAGTGCTGTGGCTTAGGGAGCGACGGGTGAGGCTGAGCATTATCAACTAGTCCCGCCTGACGAAGAGCTCGCCAAGCTTCAGTATGGTCTTTTTTGCTGAAATCTTTTTATTTCCCAAAAGAAAGTTCATCCTAAATGGGAAAGACCAAGAGTGGCGAATCCCCTTGCTGTTCAGGACCATCGTAATTGGTTTCATCTCCCTCCTATGAGCCAAGGTGAATGTCGAGAGGTCTTGATTGACACTGCTGCATCCTGGAAGCGGACCGTTTTTTTTTCTCCCGGCCTCGCCGTATGAGAAGCTCAGCATCAGAATATTGCAAAAACCTTGCAATGACATCACGAGGTTGGTTATTGGGAGGTTTTCCCAGGGCATGGTGGGCTCGTTCAATTTCCATTCCAGACACATGAGTGGCCAGGTCCTCCGCCGGGAGCAGTTTAAGCACTGTCGGTAAATCCTCTCCGCCCCCACCGCTTCTGGGATTTCTCAAACGCACATTATTGCGGCGGGAGCGGTTTTCAATGTCATCAATTTTGTAAGTCAACTCCATCGCTTGCGCCTGCTGTCGGTCAAGCGCACATTGTAGATCCACCAGAGTCCCATCATGGTCAGCCGCTTTGGCCTCCACATCCTCTACTCGGGCTCCCAGTTCTTTCACATCAGTCCTTAATGCTGCGACATCATTCATCAGCTCTTCACGTAGTGAGCGAAACTCGCTGGCTAGTTCTGCAAAGCCTCTGCGGAGTTCTTTCTTGAGTTGAGCAGAGGAGAGCTGCTTATGGGGCTCTAGTTCATCTTCACTTAGTCTCATCATCCATGCCTGATGGAGGCGATTGTTCAAGTGGACTGCTGGGGGCCCCAGACTTAATCTGCAGTCGCTGGGAGGAACGCATCCCCTCTCGAGCTTCAGGGTTTTTAGCTTTAGCAGCCATAGGAGGGAGAAATACCAAGCAAATCAAATATCGGCGTATACCGGGCAGCTTCTCAGGCAAGCAGCAAGGGAAGCCCCACAATTCCACAAGGCAACCAATGCCACACAGTGTTAGGAGAAAGTATAGTCAATGTCAGCAAGGGCAGAGGCACTGGAGAGGCGACGATGCACAAAGCTTCGCAAGCCCACAGGACAATTACTGTCTCACAGTGAAAAGAGAGAGATACAGTCAGTGTCCACAAAGGTAGAGGCACTGGAAAGACAGCGATGTAAGGAGGGGAAGGCTGCCTTGGCCCTCCAGGAGAGGCGGGCTGCCAGGCTGTTCAGATTGCTCTGCAGAGCTATATGGAAATATGTTGCTGAGTGCCGATAACTGCAAAGATCCAGAATCAATAAGAGCGCAGAGGCATTCCAGCAGGGCACAGAGGAGCCGCGCTGAGAAGTGTGGGCCTCGGCAGGGTGCTGGGCTGCCAGTCCTTTGCCACTGTCGTTGGCGCCGTTTATGATCCAGAGGGTATAAAGAGAAAAGGGTAGCGCTTGTATTTACCCCCCTCAGGGGGACTTGCGTTGACAAGGCTGCAGCGAGAGCAGGAGGATGAGATAGGCACCAGCGGCTGCCGCATGTGATCGAGGCCCTCTCCTCAGCCCAGCCGAAAGGGCTTCAAGTCCGCATTCATGCGTCCCAATCTCGAGGATGCTGCTCCGCTCGGCGGTAGGCTGCCGCACGTGCTCTGACCCGGCACAGGGGTCCGGTGGTACAGTCCAGGAGGACTCTGCTCGGATGCCGTCCAATCCGCCGAGAATCGCAAGGGTCAGCAGTGAGGTTGCTCAGGACCAAGGCAAGCGTTGATGAGAGGCAGATAGCAGGCCGCACTCCAGAGATTTACTTCACAGCATCCCAGCCGTCAGGGATCTTACCGGGCGATTTGTCAGGTTTTCAGGCGTCACCACTAGCAAATGCCGATCCAGGGCAGGTGAGTTCGGGGAAAATTGCTTCAGTTAGCGCATGTTAGCTGGAGTTTTGGGGTACTTGGGACGGAGCTCAGTTAAGTTACAGCCATCTCACAGCGGGCTCACGAGCGCCCCCTCGACACGTCACTTCTTTTGATGTCACTGGTATAGTACCCTGGATCCACCTCCAGACATCAGTATTCTCAGTCTCCAAGCAGCTTGGAGGGCTGGTGAGCCTGGGGTTGGGGCTCACTTGGAGGAGCAATTAAGCAGTGGTTTAAGGGGGTGGATTTTTTTTTTTAATTGAGAGCTTAGTCTACTGGGGGAGGTGATTTTCAGGGCAATCGCTGTGCTGAGCTGTTGATTTCTGTCTTTGCTTCAGCTGTCTTTTCTCTGGTTCCCCTTCTCCCTTTTTTCTCCCTCCAATTCTGCTGCTCTGCAGGGGTCCTGTGTAGGGAGAGCTGTTGGGGAAGGGGTGCTGCCCTCCGGTTCCCGAACCCACCTGCTGGGGTGAGGAACCGGCAGAAGGAGCTTCAGGACTAACGCCAGCGAGCCTGCAAGTCGAGGCTGTGGTGGTTTCCGGCGGGACTTGGCAGGCTGTACGAAGGGCGGAAGACGGTGTGTAGCCCCAGGCGCCGAAGCCGCAATCACGGCTGAGTGCCGGAGGGCTAGCTGCTGCAAAGAAAAGTGCCTGGAAACAAGGTAAGGGACCGGGGTCATCGAGGTTGAGTGTGGAGCCTGCGGTTAGGCCATGGGTGAGAGATCGCGCGTGGGTAAAAAGCTGGGGTTAACTAACGGCAGATTGATTTCGGTTTGTTTCAGGCGGCAAAGCCTCGGTTTGTATTTTGCCGTTTGGTAATAAGGTGCAGGCTGTGACAGGAAGCCAGCTCTGGGGGGAAAAAACCCCAAAACAAAACAAAAAAACCAGCCCAAATTAAGCCACATTGCAGATCTTGGCTGACAGGAGTGAAAGGTGACCATTTCTCCTGGGCAGGCGGCATGCCGTCAAAGTCTCTTTGCTTACTGTGTGGTTCTAAGAGAGGGGCTGTATCTGAAACAGGGGTTTGCAGAAGCTGTTTTAGAGAAGCAGTCTCTATGGAGCAAGGGCTGGTAGAGAATGGGGAAAATCCAAAGGAAGGGGCCGCGGACATCTCTGAGCAAAAGAGGTTGGCTGAGCCCTCCCTGGAGCCCGTGCCGGGGCCATCTTCCCTTCAGGTGAGCCAGGTGGCGCAGGGGCAGGTCCCAGGGGGTCTCAAAGCAATTTTTTCCCCACAGTTTGTATCCCTCCTTCAGCAGGTGTTTGCAGGGGCGCAGGTGAATCCCTCATCTAGTCCAGCAGAGGGGGGGGTTTAGGAGAAAAGCGCCCGGGTACTCCTCTAAGCTTGGGTGGCTCAAGAATTCCAGCGAAGAGGGTACGGTCCAGCAAGGAGCCATCAGGTCAATCAGTGGCTTCAGAGGGCGTGGATTTGGAAGAACTAGGACAGGATGTGGAGATCGAGGAGGATTTGGAAGAAGGAGAGATTACCGAACAGGAGGACCAGGCCCGAGTGGTTCGGATTTTTCGAAGGGATGAGTTACCAGCGCTCATTTCTGAGGCGCTTAAAGCGCTTAATATGCCAACAGGGGGTCAGGCAGAGGAGGCGGAGCTGGAAGACCCTTTGTTACAGGCCTTTCGTAAGTCTCAGAAGGTTTTTCCTGTGCACAGGGTGTTTAAAGAGATGATTCAGAATGAATGGGATATGCCGGAAGCTGGACTAAAGGGGTCCAGAGTGATGGCTCGGCTCTATCCCTTAGCGGAGCAGGATCGGGAATTGTTCAAGTCTCCTAAGGTGGATGCCTCGGTTTTGGGAGTTACGAAAAAGACTACTATTCCGTTTGAAGGGAGCGCTGTGCTGAAGGATGCACAGGACAGAAAATTGGACACCTTGTTGAAACAGGTCTTTGATGTTAATGCGCTATCCCTCCAAGCGTCCGTTTGTGGTGCTTGGGTAGCCAGGGCTTGCCTGCGTTGGGCTCAGGGTCTACACGCGGAGCAAGCAGTGGATTTGGCGGCAGAGGCGGCCAGGTTAGAGATGGGGGCAGCTTATCTGGCGGATATTCATTATGAACTGGTGCGAGGTTTGTCTAATAGTATGGCTTCGGCGGTGGCGGCCCGGAGGTATTTGTGGTTGCGGAATTGGTCGGCAGATACTACTTTAAAATCTAGGCTGAGCAAGCTGCCGTTCAGAGGAAAGCTTCTGTTTGGAGAAGATCTGGAGAAGCTAGTGAAAGATTTGGGGGAGTCGAAAGGGGGCAGACTCCCGGAGGATAAGCAGAAACAAGGTCGCTCTGGTCCACCCGCTAAAGGGCAACAAAGGGAGTTTCGGCGTTTTTGTTGCCCTAGGTTTGGCCAGGCTCAAAGGGGGCAGTTTCCCTTTCATAGTCGGGGGTTTCAAGGTTTTAGAGGAGCAAGTTAGGGGGTTTGGGTCCTCTTCGACCCTCAACTCCCGGAAATCGCAATGAAGCCAGGGGGGTCCAGGTGGGGCAGGAGCCGATAGGAGGTCGCCTGCAGAAATTTTATCCTGCCTGGACCCAAATCACGTCCGATTTAGTGGGTGCTGGAAGTTATCCGAGAGGGATATGCCTTGGAGCTTCAGCCTCCAGTGATGGCTTCATTCGTGCAGTCCCCATGCAAAGCGGAGGCCAAATACACGGCGGTGGAGGGGACTCTAAATCGGCTGGAGGCCGTGGTCCCAGTGCCCCCAGACCAATGCGGCTGCGGTCGATACTCTATTTTGTGGTACCAAAGAAAGAAGGGACTTTTCGGCCGATTTTGGATCTCAAGCGCGTAAATCGCTGTCTAAGGGTGTCTCATTTTCGGATGGAAACATTGAAGTCGGTCATAGTGGTCCGCAAGGGCGAGTTTCTGACATTGCTAGATCTGTCGGAGGCGTATCTGCATATTCCCATTCGGCAGGAACATCGGAAGTTTTTAAGGTTTGCGGTTCCGATGGGGCACTTCCAGTTTCAAGCCATGCCGTTTGGTCTGGTGACAGCGCCATGGGCTTTCACCAAGGTGATGGTGGTGGCCGCGGCTTTGAGAAGGCAAGGAATCTTGGTGCATCTCTATCTGGGCGATTGGTTGATTCGGGCAAAGTCCGAAAGGGAGAGCGAGGCGGCCACGGGCAGAGTGGTAGCGTTCTTGTAGAGCCTCGGTTGGGTAGTCAATCGGGCCAAGAGCAGGTTGAGGCCTTCACAGACCCTGGAATATCTAGGGGCATGGTTCGATACAAGGGTCGGACAGGTATTTCTTCCACGGAGCCGAGCGCAAGGTTTGAGGCGTCTGATCCGAAAGTTTCTCTGCAGCAGCTGCCCAAAGCTTGGCATTACCTGCAGGTGTTAGATACAATGGCGGTGACGATCGAGGTGGTGCTCTGGGCGAGGGTGCACATGAGGCCTCTGCAGAGAGCATTGCTGCGTCGGTGGTCCCATCAAGACGACAGTCTGTCTCAGCGGTTGCCCTGTCAGCCGGGGACTCGTCTCTCTCTGCTATGGTGGTTGCGAACGGAGTTGGAGAAAGGGATGCCGTTGGAGGTGCCAGATTGGATTCCCCTGATGACAGCCTTTCAGGTTGGGGGGCGCATGTCCAGGGAAAGTTCGCACAGGGGGTGTGGTCCGCTCAAGAACGGACGTGGTCCTGGCGCTAGGAGCATTCCAGGAGAGCCGTAAGGGTTTTCTCCGACAATGCGACAACGGTGGCCTATATCAACCGACAAGGGAGAACCAGCAGTCAGGCGCTGGAAGCCGAGGCCGATCAGTTGTTCATGTGGGCCGAAAGGCATCTGTTAGCGGTGTCAGCGGCGCTTGTGGCCGGCGTGGAGAATGTAGAGGCAGATTTTTTTCAGTCGGGTAAGAGTAGATCCGGGGGAAATGGGCCCTTCATCCGCAGGTATTCGAGATGATAGTTCAGAGATGGGGCACCCCGGTCATGGATCTTATGGCGACCTTTCTAAACGCAAAGGCCAGTTGGTTCTTCAGCAGAAGGCGGGAAAGAATGTCGGAGGGCCTGGATGCCTTGATTCAGCCGTGGCCGGAGGATCTTTTGCTCTGTGTTCCCGCCGTGGGTCTTCATAGGTCGGATTCTGCAGCGAATAGAGCTTCACACAGGGCCAGTAATTTTGATCGCACCGGATTGGCCGAGGAGGCCGTGGTATGCAGATCTGATCAGACTCTTGGGCGACAAGCCTTGGAAACTACCGGTTCGGAGGGATCTGTTGCGACAAGGCCCTCTGATGCCTCAGGTGGATCGGTTCTCGCTTACGGCTTGGCTATGGAGAGGGCAAGGCTGACGGCGAGGGGTTATTCATTGGCAGTGGTGTGCACGTTGAACGCTAGGAGGAGATCGACTTCTTTGGCGTATGTCCGTGTTTGGCGAGTGTTCGAGAATTGGTGTGCGGTCCGCAAGGTTGCGGCCTTACAGGCTTCGATTCCGCAGATTCTGGCTTTTCTGCAAGACGGATACGATAAGGGCTTAGTGGCTGCTTCCCTGAAGGTGCAGTTAGCGGTGCTGTCTTGCTTCCACGGTAAGATACGAGGTCAAGCTTTGGGCGGGCACCCCGATGTCAAGCGATTTTCTGTGAGCTGTGGTGCTGCTGCGTCCGCTGTGTAGACAGTTCCGAAGTGGGATTTGCGTTTGATTCTGGACGTTTTGGTGCAGGCGCCGTTTGAGCCTTGGGCTAGAGCGTCGTTGAAGGATCTGACCTTGAAAGTGGTGGTTCTGGTGGCGATTGCTTCCGCCAGGAGAATTTCGGAGCTCCAAGCTTTGTCCTGTAGGGAACCTTTTCTGGTTTTCAACGAGTCCAAAGTGGTGGTGAGGACCGTGCCATCCTTTTTGCCTAAGGTGGTATCGCCGTTTCATGTGAATCAGGTGGTGTCCCTGCCGGTGTTTGCGGACGGTGGGGAAGTGAGCGTGAGTCAGCAATTGCATAGGTTGGACATTAAGAGCGCTAAAAAAATATTTGAAGGCTATGGCTTCGTTCAGGCGTACGGATAGAGTATTTGTGCTGTTTGGGGGGCCTACCAAAGGTCAGGCTGCATCGAAAGCTTCCATTGCTAGGTGGCTTAAGGAGGCAATTGCATCGGCATATCTTTTGAAGGGTAGGCCGGTTCCGACAGGTTTGCGGGCGCACTCGAGGGCGCAGGCTGTGTCCTGGGCAGAGCGTAGTTTGGTTCCGGCGGTAGAGATTTGTCGGGCAGCAACTTGGTCCTCTATGCATTCCTTTATCTGGCATTACCGGCTGGATTTGCAGGCACAAGAGGGATGCCTGTTTTGGTTCGTCAGTGCTTCAGGCGGGGATAGCTGGTCCCTCCCATTGATTCTTTGCACTGCTCTGTTACATCCCCAAAGGTTCAGAAATAGCCTGGAGGAACGCTAAGGAAGGTGAAATTAGACTTACCTGCTAATTGTTGTTCCTTTAGGAACTCCAGGCTAGTCCTGTATCCCTCACGGATTTTAAGTGGGCTACCGCCTGAAGCAGTGGAGGTATGACAGGTAAGCGAAAGTAACTACAGATATTCTTCTTCTTTTCTGTCAAAGTAGGCATCTCAGCACATGAGATGGTAGGTTTGGGGGGGCGTGATGTTTCTGTATAGTGTTGGCTTTTTTGATTCTTCTTTCGGTCCAGTTGGGGATAGATAGAGGATTGTTAATAGGTTGTTAGTAGTTACTACTTAATTGTTGCTCTGGTGAGTTTGCTTTGTCAATAGGTTACTGATGTCTGGAGGCAGATCCAGGGTACTTATACCAGTGACATCAAAAGAAGTGACGTGTCTGTCTCCAAAGCTGCTGGAGGAGGAGCAAGACCCAAAGGTTCAGGACTAGCCTGGAGTTCCTAAAGGAACAACAATTAGCAGGTAAGTCTAATTTCACCTTTTTTCATATTGATATTGCATTACCTATCACTATTGGGCTTTAAACTATAGTGTCTTCATATCTTATAGGTCATAGTGCAGTAACAATTAAAATTTTCACTGTTAATATTACATTGCTTCTTGACACTACCTTTACTAAAGTAGTAATTTCTGTGCAGGATATAAAATCTTACAGCGATCATTGAGTTAAGTCACTGTCACTTCGGTTACTACACTAGCGGGAACCACTATGGAAATACCATAAGCTTAATATCTCTAAAACTCCCACTTTAGATGTTAGTATATCTGAAAACTGCCTGTAAATATTGGCTAAATAGAGTGCTGTTAAATGACTGTTTATATTCTCCAGAAACAAGCAGGAAGTCGGTCCTCGCATATATGGATGATGTCGACGGAACCCTGTGGAAGCATCGCCCCAGCTTTCAAAGAAAGTCTTTGGGAGATGCCACTAGGCATGCATGGTTCCCTTCCTGCCCAGGGGTACCATCTTACTCAGTCTTCCTTTTTCTGCGGAGCCCTATAGATGTTCGTTGTCTTTCCCTGGAAAAAAGTTGATTTTCTTGTGCTCTTAATGTAGTTTCTCTGGTTAGCACCGGTCCCTTTCCCACCTCCGCTTCGAGGCTCGAACAGTTTTTAGAGTGTGTTTTTTTTCTCCAGCGCGGTTTCATGCCTTTTCTAACTACTGGCTGCATCAAGGGTCTTTGACCTCGCTGGGGTCCTCTTTGCCCCAATGGCCAGTGGGTTTAAAATGTTGATCGGTGCTCAAAGAACATGTTCCTCACAGATACATGACTGTTGCCTCCCGTGTTTAGTGCCGACTATGACCCAGAGGTTTGCTCCCTGTGCAAAAATGTCTGCTAAGGCCATCCAGAGTCACTGGCAGAAGCAGGACGACATCTTCCACAGGTCAGATTCAGCCCCAGTATCCCTGATAGCTGCACGCTCTAAGGCCCTGCATGGATCATCAGTCGTGTAAAGCCCCTACGGTGCCTGAGCGAGAGCACAAGAAAAAGAATCCTCAAGAACTTCATCCTGGGATTCAGACACTCTTGGCAAGTCTAGTGCGATGTCCCACAGTCACCGGAGAGTTTCAGAGGAGTCTGAGCAGGAGCGACTGGCAAAGGTACTCTGAACAGATGCTGAGGCCTCTGACGGATCTTGGACCCCTGAGGCCTGTCCCATCAAAGACTCTCTCTCTTCAGACACCTGACCCGGTCACCCCGGTGTCCCTGTTGAAGGCTGCAACTCCTGAGTGAGAGTCCAGGATGATCGTGTTAAAATGCAGTGTTTTTTGCCTTCCTTGCCTCACAGCAAGTGTCTATGTCCAACTCCACCGGCACATGTGCTTAGACTGCAGGGACCTCAATGTCGAGGGCTCCCTGGGCTGCCGAAGAGATCCTCAAGAGCCCTATGCCTCGAGCCAATCCTTGGCAAGGGTCTTCATCCCGCTCCCAGTCCTCATGGGTGCGGTCCTCCCTCGCTAGTTCTTATGGCTCTGGCTAAGCAACAGCCGTGGGTTATTGAAGGCTGGATCCAACAACTTCACAAGAGCCCGTCAGACCTCAAGTCCTTGATGGACTACTTGGACTTGTGAGTCCGAGGACGAGGCAGAAGACTCGCTCTTCAATACCCCTGGGCAGGGAGTCCTGCGCCCTCTATGCCCTCGGATGTAAATGCTACCACGGCTTGATGGTGAGTTGCCGGATAGAAGCATATCGGCTCTATATCAGCATGTATCTCAAAGACCTGACTAAAGAATTTGCAGGTTTCTTGGTGGGCCTCAGCGGAGATTACCTCCAGCAATTTCAAACCCTAACGAAGTCTATCGAAGAGTGCTCGAAGTACTTGTCTCGAGCAGCCTACGACTGCTTCCAGTCTAACGCGAATATGACCGCCGCAAGCTCAGCTCCAGGCTTCGGACCTCAAGTAATGGGTCCAGGAGAAACTCCTTGACGTCCACTGCCTCGGTGAAAACCTCTTTGGTAAGCTGATGGAGGACAATGCGGCTGGACTAGAAAGGGGGACTGTTACTTCTGGAGAGAAATCTGCAACTGTGAGTATATACTTCTGGTAATTTTCTAAAGAATTCTTTGTATTAAAGCTACTTAATCTGTGAACCCACTGTTTTTTGTTGGATCGGTTAGGGCCTAGTAGCAGCAATTAAAGTTTGAATTTAAAACACAGAGGAGAACTTTCTGGTTACATTTCATACCCAGCAGAGAGCTTGTAGTTTAAATTTAATAGTCACTCAGGGCCAAGTAACAGCAAAGTACTTTTAGTTTAAATTTAACACACAGAAGAGCTTTCTGGTTACATTTGGAACCCAGCAGAGAGCTTGTGTACATTTAAGTCACTCAGGGCCTAGCATTAGAAAAGTACTTTTAGTTTTAAAACACAGAAGAGAGCTTTCTGGTTAAATTTAGAACCCAGCAGAGAGCTTGTAGTTTAAATTTCATAAGAAGTTAGAGCCTAGCAGCAGCTAAGAGCTATAATTTAAATCAAATCAGAATTTAGCTTACCTCAGCAGCACAAGACAGGGTACTGTGTAGCAGCCCTCTTTTAATAAGTGTTATTTCCCTCCCTCCCCCCCCACACCCACCCACCCCTGGGATAATCATAGCTTTATATAGGTACTTACACATCTTAAAAGACAGGAAGTGCTTTCAGGTGAAGCTCATTACCCAAATCAGTCATACACTAAGGACCTGAGATTAATTAAGCTTCAGGTGAACAAGGTATATTAAACGTATTAGGTACAGTTTTATTGGTATAAATACCCATAGCAACCCCTAGTAAGTAAGAACTTAAAGATCTAGACACAAACTTAAAACTAAGATGCAGACAGCAGTCCAGCAGCGGGATGGGGGCTTTCCAGTCTTTTGCATTGAGTGTCACATGTATGATTTTCTCCCAGTTGGTGAGAGGTCTTACGTGTGCACTAGGTGCAAGGAGCTCTTTGCTCTCAGGGAACAAGTCCGTTCTCTAGGGGCTAAAGTAGCAGACTTGGAAAACATAAGACAGACAGAGAGGTACATAGACGAGACCTACAGGGATATAGTCCTGAAGTCCCACCTCCAGTCTGGCAGCATCCCTGTTGCCATGGAGGAGAGAGGTCACGTGACAGGAGACCATCACCCTGGTGTGGCAGGAAGTGATCCTGTAACTAGGACCTGTCCTCCAGGTAATGTAAAACCCTCTTTCACCGAGGAAGTTTCTCCAGGGCCATGTGCCCATGAGGGAAGGGTTAGGACAGCCGTTATAGTTGGTGATTCGATCATTAGGCATGTAGATAGCTGGGTGGCTGGTGGATGTGAGGATCGCCTGGTAACATGCCTGCCTAGTGCGAAGGTAGCGGACCTCACGCGCCACCTAGATAAGATCTTAGATAGTGCTGGGGAGGAGTCTGCTGTCTTGGTACATGTCGGTGCCAATGACATAGGAAAATGTGGTAGGGAGGTTCTGGAGGCAAAATTTAGGCTTTTAGGTAGGAAGTTGAAATCCAGAACTTCCATGGTAGCGTTCTCCGAAATGTTTCCTGTTCCACGCGCAGGACCCAAAAGGCAGGCAGAGCTCCGGAGTCTCAATGCGTGGATGAGACAATGGTGCAGAGATGAGGGTTTTGGATTTGTTAGGAACTGGGGAACATTCTGGGGAAAGGAGGGGCTCTTCCGAAGGGATGGGCTTCACCTTAACCGGGATGGATCCAGGCTGCTGGCATTAACCTTTAAAAAGGAGATAGAGCAGCTTTTAAACTAGATATTAGGGGAAAGCTGACAGCTGCCCAAGAGCGGATGGTTCGGAAGAATGTATCCTTGAAGGATACTACCAAAAGCAGAGAGGTTCCACAAAAGAGTAAAGTAGCCCAAATGCCCTCAAGTATGGAGCAGACAGAGCTTAAAGATCCCAAATTACCCATGTCTAACAATAGCCAAATTAATATGAGTAAAATACATTCTCTAAAATGCTTGTATGCAAATGCTAGAAGTCTAAAGAATAAGATGGGAGAGAGAATATATAGCACTAAATGAAAGGTTAGATATGATTGGAATATCAGAGACATGGTGGAAGGAGGACAACCAGTGGGACACTGATACCTGGGTACAAACTATATCGTAATGATAGAGCTGATCAAATTGGTGGAGGGGTTGCGCTCTGTTAGAGAGGGCATTGACTCAGAAAGGATTAATGTTTTGCAGGAAACAAAATCTGCTGTAGAATCTATATGGATTGAAATTCCATATAAAAGGGGGAAGGCAATGGCAGTGGGGGTGTACTATCGAGCACCTGGCCAGAATGACCAAATGGATGATGAAATGCTCAAAGAAATCAAGGAAGCTAACAAAAGTTACAGCGCAGTAATAATAATGGGTGATTTCAATTACCCGGTATCGACTGAGTCAGTGTCACGTCAGGACATGCTAGGGAGATAAAGTTCCTAGATGAAATAAATGACTGCTTCTTGGAGCAGCTGGTTCATGAACCGACCAGAGGGGAAGCCATATTAGACCTAGTCCTTAGTGGAACACCAGATCTAGTGCAAGAGATAAGGGTGTTGGGGCCACTTGGCAATAGTGATCATAGCATGATCGCCTTTGATTTAATTAGTGGAGGAGGGATAGTAAGGAAATCCACAGTACTACCTTTTAACTTTCGAAAGGGAGACTATGATAAAATGAGGAAAACGGTTAAGAAAAAACTAAAAGGAGCAGTTGCAAAGGTTAAAGACGTACATCAAGCTTGGGTGGTGTTGAAAAATACCATCTTGGAAGCCCAGACAGCTGTATTCCACGCTTTAAGAAAAGTGGAAGGAAGTCCAAAAAACTGCCAGCATGGTTTAAAGGTGAGGTCAGAGGCTGTTGCCAAAAAGCATTTTTCAGGAAATGGAAAAAAGAGCCAAACGACGAAACCTGGAAACAGCACAAGCACTGGCAAGTCAAATGCAAGGCATTGATAAGGCAGGCAAAGAGAGAATTTGAGAAGAAGCTTGCTGTGGAAGCAAAAACGCGAAATAAAGACCTTTTCAAGTACATTCATAGCAAAAAACCTGTGAGTCAGTTGGTCCATTAGATGATAAAGGGATTAAAGGAGCACTAAGAGGCAACAAGGCGATAGCGGAGAGAGTGAATGAATTCTTTGCTTCGGTCTTTACTGAGGAAGATGTAGGGATGTTACCCATTACTGAAGTGGTATTTAAAGGTGCGGAAGAATTGAAGGAAATATCGATACATCGGGAAGATGTCTTACAACTATTAGATAAACTGAAGAGTAGCAAATCACCTGGGCCGGATGGTATACCTCCAAGTGTGTTGAAAGAACTGAAATATGAGAGTTCACAGATTGCTGATAGCAGTTCTGCAATCATTAAAATCATCTCTAATACCTGAAGATTGGAGGATCGCCAATGTAACACCAATTTTTAAAAAGGGTTCCAGGGGTGATCCGGGAAACTACAGACTGGTGAGCCTGACGTCAGTACCAGGAAAAATGGTAGAAACCATCATAAAGAATAAAATTACTCAGCATGTAGATAGTCACAACCTAATGGGAGACAGCCAACATGGCTTTAGACAAGGAAGATCTTGTCTTACTGTTATGTTTTTTTTTTAAATTTATTTATTTATACTTATCATATAATTACATCCAAGTCAATAACAAGAATGAAGAGAAAAACAATGGATCAACCATGTACATTAATCAAATCCTATGATCTTAGAGGAAAGAAAAAAAAAAAGAAAAACATTATTCATGTCGTCCAAAATATTCAGTCCACAAAATAAAGGAAATATAGGAGGGTGTATTAGGAAATTACATAACTGCAATAATACATCAAGACAATACTTAAACAGGCGAAAACAGGCAAAAGACTTAAGTGTCATACTGTGGGGGCGTGACAAGATGGCGACAGGACGCTCTGCATGCTGAAGCAGCTCTCTTTCCTGGTTTTCTGATCTCGAGTAGCTTACCGCCTGATGATATGGGGCGGAGAAAGCGTAAGGCTTCGGATCCTCCTGGGACGGGCATGCCGTGCTCCTCGGGTCAACGTACCTTGGGGGAGTGTGGCTTTCGGAGCAGAGCAGAAGCAGTGTCTTCGACAGTGCTGGTGGCGGAGACCTCGGCGCTGAGCGTGTCGGGGGTTTGGCTTTCGCCAGAGATGCGTTCTCCCCCCTCCCCTATACCGCGACCCGGAAGTGTTGGAGTAGCAGACTCTGGATCCACCGTGAGGGTGCTGGCGAGCACGCCAAGGACGGGTTCCCCGGGAGGAGCGTCTGCTCTTGGTGTTTCCCCTGTGATGTTGGAGCAACAGCGGCAGAGAGTATCGGAGGAGGGGGAGTTGCTCGAGACTCCCATTGTGGATGCCGCGCAGGGAGGTGACCTTCCGATGAAGTTGGTGTTGGTGAGACCTGCGGTTATAACTCTTGAGACGCTATGGGAAGGTCTGGCTTCACTCTCAGCTTCTCTTCAGATGTCATTTGGGGCTGTGACTAAAGATTTGCTTGAGTTTAAGACTGTTTGTGGGACTCTGTCTAATGACCAGTTTAGTCAGGCGGAGAGACTGTCTAAGCTTGAACAAGATGTGGGGCATTTGCAGGAAGTTTTGGATGCCCAGGTAGTCGATAGGAATGTGTCGGCTAGGAAAATGGAATATTTGGAGAACCAGGTTAGACGGTGTAACCTGCGTTTTTTCTAAATTTTCCACGTTCATCCTTACTTTCTCCTTTGGAAATGGTGAGGAAATATTTTGGAGAGGTTCTCAAACTTCCCCCGGACCAGTTTCCACCTCTGGTCCGTGCACAATACCTGCCTGTTGGTACAGCGAAGGGAGCTTCTAATATTCCCTCTGTTCACGCTGAGAAGGGTGAATTGACGGGTTTTTTGGAATCTTCCCTTGAGATTATCACTGACAAGTCAACTTTACTTGTTACTCTGGCGTTAGAATTAGATGAATTCTTTATCCTTCGTTTGTATTTTAAGAATATCAATGAGGAATTCCTAGGTTCTAGAGTTCGAGTATTTCCTGATCTCTCAAGAGTTACACAGATGAGAAGGAAAAGTCTTGACTTTTCGTCCCAGAGTTTTGGCTTTAGGGGCAACTTTTCTGTTGAAATTTCCTGCCAAGTGTTTTGTGGTTTATAAACAAAAGATGTATGTTTTCTTTGAACCTAGGCAACTTAATGAGTTCTTAATAGCTAGGGAGGAAGTAGTGGTGGAGGTTCCTCAGAATTCCCATATGGCTGACACTTAAGTCTTTTGCCTGTTATGTTTTTTTGAAGGAGTGAATAAACAGGTGGACAAAGGTGAGTCGGTTGATATTGTGTATCTGGACTTTCAGAAAGCCTTTGACAAGGTTCCTCATCAGAGACTTTTGGCAAAACTAAGGAGTCATGGGATAGGAGGCAGTGTACTATTGTGGATCAGGAACTGGTTAAAAGATAGAAAGGAGAGGGTAGGGCTAAATGGCCAATTTTCCCAATGGAGAAAGGTGAATAGTGGTGTACCCCAGGGATCTGTGCTAGGTCCGCTGCTTTTTGACATATTCATAAATGACCTGGAAAGTGGAATAACGAGTGAGGTGATCAAATTTGCAGATGACACAACTATTTAAAGTTGTTAAAACCCAAGAGGATTGTGAAAAATTGCAAGAGGATCTTGATAAATTGGAAGACTGGGCATCAAAATGGCAGATGAAATTTAATGTGGACAAGTGCAAGGTTATGCACCTAGGGAAGAACAACCCAAACTATGGTTACACGATGCAAGGTTCCACATTAGGAACCACCACCCAGGAAAAAGATTTAAGCGTCATTGTGGATACCGTATTAAAACCCTCGGCCCAGTGTGCAGCAGCGGCCAAGAGAGCAAATAGAATGCTAGGTATGATAAGGAAAGGAATGGAAAATAAAACAAAAGATGATATAATGCCTCTATATCGTTCCATGGTGAGACCGCACCTTGAATATTTTGTGCAATTCTGGTCGCCGTATCTTAAAAAGGATATAGCGATTTTAGAAAAGGTTCAGAGAAGAGCCACCAAAATGGTAAAGGGGATGGAAGTATGGAGAAAGGCTAAAAAGGTTAGGGCTCTTTAACCTGGAAAAGAGACGGCCGAGGGGAGATATGATAGAAGTCTATAAATTAATGAACGGAGTGGAACGGGTAAACGTAGATCGATTGTTTACGTTATCAGAATATAGAAAGACTAGGACATGCAGTTGAAGCTACAGGGTAAACTATTTAAGACTAATAAATATTTTTTTCACTCAACGTGTAATCAAACTCTGGAATTTGTTACCGGAGGATGTAGTAAAGGCTGTTAGTGTAGCTGGGTTTAAAAAAGGTTTGGACAAGTTCCTGGAGGAAAGGTCCATAAACCGTTGTTAAGAAGTGACCGAAGATATCAATGCTTGACCCAGTACAAGCATTGTGGAACTTGTCTCTTGGGGAAACTGCTAGGTACATATGACCTAGATTGGCCATTGTTGGAAACAGAATACTGGGCTTGATGGACCTTGGTCTGACCCAGTATGGCATATCTTATGTTCTTATGTAGATCGAAAACAAGTATGTCACTAGGACTCGACTCTCCAGGAAGATCTCTACTCTTCCCAAGAAGAAACTACCAGGGAAAGGTCTCCCTTCCACTGGAAAGTCCAGCCCTTTTGAGGCTGTCCCCAGTACCAAGCCCACCAGATTCTGCAGCAGGGGGCATCAGGGCAAGGGAGCAGGCCAGGGCACATGCAAGCCTAAGGGCCCCAAACACTGGCTCCAGCCCAGACTGGATAGGTGTTTTGACTCCCAGAGCATAGCCTCTACGCATGAGGGATCAGCTACCAATGGGGGATTTATTTTGCCCATCGGTGGCCAGTCATTACCACAGACTCCTGGGCATTTCAGGTGGTCAGGGAAGGTTACCTTCTTCACCTGGACCAGACACTGCCTCCTTTCTTTCCAGGAGAGCCCCCTCAAATCCCCCTGCACCAGACACTGCTGCTGCAGCAACTTGCAGGCCTTCTCAGGGACAGGGATAAGGGCCAGTAACCCACCACCTAAAAGGGGTTCTACTCCAGGTACTTTCTGGCCCCAAAAAGAACAAGAGGCCTAAGGCCCATTCTGGACTTGAGAAACCTGAACAAATTCCTGATGCTGGAGAAGTTCAAGATGCTCTCCCTTGGAATATTGCTACCCTACCTCCAGCAGGGATATTGGCTATGCTCCTTGGACCAAAAGGTTGCTTATACCCACATCTTATTCATTGCAACCACAGGCAGTACCTAAGGTTCATGGTTGGGGGTGACCACTACCGGTACAGGGTACTAGCCTTCAGCCTCTCCTCTGCATCAAGTGTTCACCAAATGCCTGGCAGTGGTGGCAGTCTACCTCTGTCTCCAAGGGGCCTTCATCTTTCCATACCTGGATGACTGGCTAGTGAAAGGAGAGACTGCCTCAGAGGTGCAACAGGCCACGGCACACAGCATCAAGGTCCTACAACATCTGGGGTTCATGATAAACCACCCCAAATCCCATTTCACTCCGACACAGGATCTGGAGTTCATATGAGCTCATCTGGACACTATCCAGGCCAGGGTCTGTCTTCCCCTAGACAGGGCAGATCACCTCAGGGTCCTGGCCACTGAGGTGCAGAGCCATCAGTGTTGGTGCGATCCATGCTCCGCTTACTATGCCACATTGCATCCACAGTTCATATGGTCCCCAATGCCCAACTCCACGTGTGGGCAGCTCATTGATGCCTCCGCTCACAGTGGACTGAAGCCACGGGCAGGCTCCAAGACTGGATCTGTGTCCCATCAACCTGAAGTCACCAGATTGGTGGCAGGATGCACAGCACCTGCAGAAGGCCATGCCCTTCCAGCACCTAAACCCCCAGAGGGTTCTCACTACAGATTTATTTATTTATATTTCTTATATACCGCACTATTTGCAATCAGCGCGGTTCACATGGAACAGAAACATCCGACAACTTAAATATGTCTGGTCATTACATTAAACAGGAAATGCAGCTTGGAAAAAGGGTACACTATATACATATGAGGTGTACTGAGAAAGGATGTTTGGTGTTTACATTGTAGGGGATGCCTGTTGCGAGGGCTTGCCTAGTTGACTACTATTATTGTTGAGGTGCTCGTTATTCGAGTGGGACTGCGGATTGGAGATGTCAGTGAGATATTTGGTGAAGAGGAAATGTTTAAGGGCCTTTCTAAATTGGCTCAAGTTGGGGATTGCTCTGATATGTGCTGGTAAGGTATTCCATAGACTTGGGGCATAGAGTTGGAAAGCTCTGTTAGCTGTTTTGGTGCATTTAGTTGCTTCTTTTGGAATTACTAGCATGTTGGACTCTGCAGATCTTCTTGGTCTGTTAGGTGCAAGTGGTTGGATGAGGTCAGATAGAGAGGAGGAGGAGAGCTCATTGCCAGCTTTGAAAGTCATGAGCAAGGTCTTAAAACAAATCCTGGCTTGAATGGGGAGCCAGTGTAACTGCTTCAGGAGTGGTGTCACATGGTCTCTCCTGGATGCGCCAAAGAGTACTCGCGCTGCACTGTTCATAGCAAGTTGAAGGGGATGCAGGGTGGACCGGGGGAGCCCTTGTAGTATGGAGTTTGAATAATCAAAATGGGGAATAATCAAGGCTTGGTAAATGGTGCGGAAATCATCTGGTTCGAGTAACGGGCATAGGTGTCTGAGGGATCTAATTTTAAAGTAGATCGCCCTTACGGTATTGGCTACATGTTTCTTCATGTCGAGATTTTGGTCTAGCGTCACTCCGAGGTAACGTATAGCAGGTTTAACTTGTAGTTCGGCATCATTTACCTTAACGCAGCTGGGTGGTATGAAATTTTGGGTTCCTTAAGATGAAAAGAACCTCCGTCTTTTTGTGTTGGATTCGCAGGTTTTGTGATAGGAGCCACTCAGATATAGTGTTGAAGCAATTAGAGGGGCGAGGTCTAGTTTATCTAATATTGGCATGTATAAAAGCACATCGTCAGCATATAACATGCAACTAACATTGAAGGATCTAATGATTTTGCAGATGGGTTGGATGTATATATTAAACATCAAGGATGATGGGGATGATCCTTGAGGCACTCCTTGACTTTGTTGAAATGGTTCCGAAGTAGTCCCGTTTGCTCGAACATGCTGCCATCTTCCAGAAAGGTAGGATATGCACCATTCGAGCGCTGATCCGCTGATACCTTTTTCTCTTAGGCGGTAGAGGAGAATCTCATGGCATACAGAGTCGAAGGCTGCTGCTATATCTAAAAAGATGAGTGCGAAACCATGTCGTATGTTGTCAACGCCTGAAATTATATTGTTGAACAGGGCTGTAAGTAGTGTTTCCACTCCATGTGACTCTCTAAATCCATGTTGGGATGGATCTAGTGGGGCAGTAGTGTCAATATGATCCTGTAATTGTCTATGTACTACTTTTTCAATGATTTTTGCAAGCATAGGTATACTAGATATGGGCCTGTAAGACTCTACCTTTTGGGGTCTAACTTGGTGTTTTAAAAGAGATCTGACAGAGGTCTGCTTGAGAGTAGGGGGGAAAGACCCAGTGTTAAAAGATTGGTTTATGATGTTGGCTATAATAGGAGAGAGGTCACATCGCAGATCCTTTATCCAGAAAGCCGGACAAGGATCTGTGTGTGCAGTGGTGGTGTTTAGGGCTAAGATGGTATCTTCGATAATTTTCTTTGACGGTATAGAGAATGATGTTAGTGATGCTGAGTGCTCTTGCACGTCAAGGGGGTCAGGTATTATTATTTTGTCGGTCTTGCACATTTTGAATTGCATGTAGACTGCATAGTCTTGTGGGTGAATATTGTCATGGTGCTCAGGGGTTGGTTCTTTAGCAAGAGTTTTGACCAAGTTAAACAGATCATGTGGCTTATTCAATGACCGTCTCAGGGTGTCTGTATGGTATTGCCTCCTGTCTGAGATTTCTTTGCGATGTGAAGTCAGGTGTTGAATGTATGCTGACTTGTCACTACTGGTGCGTGACTTCCTCCAGCGCTTTTCTAGTCTCCGTAGAATGTTTAGTGAAGCCCTTAAGTCGGCTGTAAACCATGGGGCTGATGATTTTTTCTTCGGGGCCTTGTTTGGAGAACGGATTGCGATTGAGCTGAGTCTACTGTTCCAAGCGGTGATCAACTCAGATGTCTTCCTACTGGGCTGGTGTAGCCACTATGAGGAACTGCACATGCAGGGTAATAGATTTGCTGCTGGCTGTCCTCCAGAAACCAATCTGCTGGAGCTCAGGGCCATTTTTCTAGTGATCAAGGCCTTCCACTGTGGAATCGCTGCTAGTCCAGATGGATAACCAGGTCGTGGTGATCTAGCTGAACAAGTAGGGAGGCACAGAGTCTCTGCGCCTCTGCCAGGAGGCAATAGCCCTCTGTTTGTTCACGATCAGTCAGGAAATGCTGCTCAGGGCAGTATACCTTCCGGGCCAAGACAGTGCCCTAGCAGACAGGCTAAGCAGGGTCCTCCAGACCCCAGGGTGGCACCAGCAGCTATTCCGGCTATGGAGATCCACAAGTCCTGAACCTCTTTGCCAGCCCAGCCAATGCTCAGCTGCCCCACTTCTGCTGTCCCCAAGTGCACCCATCCTGGATAGCAGCAGACACCTTCCTCATCTCATGGTCGGAGGGCTGCCTTTATGCCTTCCCTCCCATGCCACTAATTGCCAGGACCCTCTTTGAGATTCTGCAGGACAAGGCTTCCATGATAACTGGTGGCCCAGACAGCCTTGTTTTCCCCTGTTGCTCCGCCTCTCGACAGAGCTCTTGGTCCCTCTGGGGAGTTCCCCAGTGCTACTGACTCAGGAGGAGGGCTCATTTCACACCCCAACCTGGGGTCCCTGTCACTAACAGCACAGCTGCTGAATGGGTCACCTTAGCACACTTCAACCTCCCCAGGGAGGTGGAAGAAGTCTGCCTGGCCTTTCGTAAGAACTCCATGAGACAAACTTACGCCTTCAAGTGGCACAGATTCTCAGTATGGTGTATGGAGCAATGGGTGGACCCATTCTCTTGCTAGGTGCACACGGTGCTGCAGTACTTGCTTCACCTTTCACAGACCAGATTCCAGTCCAACTCCGTCAGGGTACACCTGTGCTTGCTCTCTGCGCACTATCACTCCATAGAGGACAAACCTCTTTCTGTGCCACCCCTCATTACCCAATTCATGTGGGGCTTGCTGCTCTCTAAGCTCCCATCCGCCCGCCCCCAGTGGAATGGGATCTGAAAGTTCTGACACAGCTTGCCAAGCTGTGTTTGAACCTTTGGCTACCTGCCATTTGCCTTTCCTATACTGGAAGGACATCTTCCTGGTGGCGCTGATCTCTGGGAGCTTCGGGCCTTGGTGGTCGACCCATCTTACACCAGGTTCCACAAGAACAGGGTCGTGCTTCACAACCACCCAAAATTCATTCCGAAAGTGGTATCAGACTTCTACCTCAACCAGGAGGTGGTGCTGCTTACCTTCTTTCCATGATCCCACGCCGACAAGGCAGCGGCCATTCTCCATACTCTGGACTGGAAGAGGGCCCTGTCCTTTTACCTACAGCATACTCGGGGCTCTGTGACCAAGTGGACCTGTCTACCTGGATGGCGGACAGCATCGCCTTTGCCCACTATCAGGCTGGATCACGGCACATCAGGAGGGCTGTGGCAACCTCTTTTGCAAGCCTATGCTCTGTCCCTATGGCCGACATCTGCTGGGCTGCCACCTGGTCCTCAGCTTTGCCGCTTTGCCACAACTTTGCAGCTCACTACTGCCTGGTGAGGATGTCCTGATGGGACAGTGCCTTCGGCCAGACAACTCCATAATCTGTTTGGGGTTTAGGCATCTCCTGCCCTCTGACCCTTCTTGTTCACATTACCGGAGCCATAGTTCTCCTTGGACACGGGTCCTCCACACTTTCCTCAGATTTGCTTGTGGCTACTCCATGACTGGGCCGTGTTTTCTGCAGTTTCTCGGTAGCTTGTAGCTAGGGAGTTCCATGTGTGAGGACTGACTTCCTGCTTGTTCCTGGAGAAAGCGTAGTTACTCATCTGTAAAAGATGTTCTCTAGGGACAACAATCGGTCCTCACAACCCTCCCTCCTCCCCTTGGAGTTGCTGTACAATTTTTGTTGTCTTTGTCAGCTCTAGCTATGTCATCTGAGTAAGATGGCACCCTTAGGCAGTAAGGGGACCACGCATGCATGGTGGCATCTCCCAAAGGCTTTCTATGGGGTAAGTTATCATATTGGGCGACTTTAATCGACCTGATGTGGATTGGAGTATTTCTTCTGCAAATCTGGAAAGAAGTAAAAAAAAAACAAAAAAAACCCTGTGGATGCCTTCCAAGATGCGTTACTTAGACAAATGGTGATGGAACCGACTAGGGAAAGCTCAATGCTGGATTTAGTGCTGACCAATGAAGTTAGTGTGTTTGAATGTCTGGGTGGGTGACCCCGTGAGCAGCAGCGATCATCCCACAGTGTGACTTTGAGATAAAAGCCAAGGTGCAGTCCAGTCATAGCAAGCTGAAAGTCCTAGACTTCAAGAACACTAATTTCAGTAAAATGGCCAAGTACTTGAAGGAGGAGTTGGCAGGGTGGGAGGGGATAAGGGAAAAGGAATTGCAATTGGCTAAACAGAAGGTGGTAATAAAAGGGGCAACAGATACATATGTAAGGAAAGTAAACAAAAACAAACAAGAGGAAAAGGAAACCTATTTGGTTCTCCAAAGAAGTGGCTGCTGAAAGGCAAGCACAGCTTTCACAAAATTCAGAAGCTGGCAAACAGAGGAACACAGAAAGGAATACAGGATCAAACTAAGACAAAAAGAGAAATAAGGATAACAAAATTAAAGGCCGAAAAAAAGATGGCTAAAGATGTGAAGTGTGGCGACAACTTTCTTCAGGTATATTCAGGCGAAGAGGAAAATCAGAGTTGGAATTGCAGGACTCAGAAGTGCTGGGAACAGACTCATGAAAGTGACATTGAAAAAGCGAAAATGCTAAACAAGTACATTTGCTCTGTTTTTACCAAAGAAAATCCTGGAGAAGGACCACCTGTGACTCCCAAATATAAAAATGGGAATGGAGTAGATACCACACCATTCACAGAAGATGTTAGAACAGGTTGCAAAACAAAGTGGACAAGGCCATGGGACCAGATTGGATACATCCCAGGGATACTGAAAGAGCTCAGAAGTTCTTGTGGGGCCGTTAAAAGATGTGTTTAACAGATCCTTGGAGACGGGAGAAGTTCTTCAGGACTGGAGAAGGGCTGATGTACCATTCCACAAAAATGGTAATGGGGAAGAAGTGACAAACTACAGACCGGTAAGCCTTACCTCTGGCGGGAAAAGTAATGGAGGTGCTCCTGAAAGAGCAAATAGTGGACTTTCTCAAAACCAACAGGTTGCATGATCCAAGGCAACATGGTTTTACCAAAGGACGATCTTGTCAAACAAATCTGACTGGGTGACCAGAGAACTAGATCAGGGGTACACGGTGGATATCTACCTGGATTTCTGTAAAGCCTTTGATACTGTTCCTCATAGGAGGCTTATCAATAAACTCAATAGCTTGGGGATGGGTCCCAAGGTGGTGAACTGGATCAGAAATTGGTTGACTGACAGACAGAAGGTGATGGTAAATGGAACTCTCAGATGAAAGGAAGGTGATTAGCGGTGTGTATTTGTGAGTGATATTGCTGAAGGACTGAATGGAAGTCTGTCTTTTTGCAGATGAGACACAAATTTGCAATAGAGTGGACTCCCCTGAGGGAGTGGATAACATGAGGAAAGATATACAAGACGGTGGCAAAAGCCAGAAGGATGCTGGGCTGCATACAAAGAGGAATTACCAGCAGAAAGGAAGAGGTACTAATGCCATTGTACAAGTCACTGGTGAGGCCTGACTTGGAATACTGTGTTCAGTTTTGGAGACCATATCTCTCAAAGGATATAAAAAGACTGGAAACTGTTCAGAGAAAGGCAACCAAAATGATTTGGAGCCTGCGTCAGAAGACTTATGAGAAGAGACTCGAAGACCTAAATATGTGCACTCTGGAGGAGAGGAGGGACACGGGATATATGATTCAAATCTTTAAATACTTAAGGGTATTAATGAACGAACAAACAAAGCTTTTTCAAGGACTGGGAAGCTGTAAAACTAGAGGGCATAACATGAAGCCACAAGGGGGTAAATTGAAAGGGAATGTTAGGAAATACTTTTTCACTGAAAAGGGTGGTGGATGCTTGGAATGCGCCCCCCCCCCCCTCCCCAGTGGAAGTGGTGCGGGCAAATACAGTGACAGAATTCAAAATGGCATGGGACAGACACAGTGGATCCCTTTATAGCAACAGGATAAAATCAAAATAAAACTTACCTATCTCTTATATCTCAACAAATAGGGGTACCCTACAAGGAGCGGTAGGTACACCCCTAAACAAAGGCATGGGGAGGGGTGACCTGCCTGGAATGGCAGGTGCACCTACACTTACCACCTGCTGGGCAAACTAGATGGACCATACTGGTCTTTATCTGCAGTCATATACTATGTTAATATGCATCCATGGGGCTCTGACGGCAGCCATATGTGAGGACTGATTCCTGCTGTCCCTGGGAGAACACCTGTTACAGAGGAGTAACTATGCTTTTTCAATAATCCATTATTAAAACGGATCACTTCCATTTCAGTCACTTTATTCACAAGGACTGCTATGGCAATACAAGCTCTGTCAGCATGAATGTGGACATCCTAACACTGAGTCACTAAATATTATATATGGCTTAAATCCTTAACAGCCAGTGACATTGTGCTATACCACTGTTGCTTCAACTCTAGAGATGAGTTCAACTCTAGTTTGGAGACTTCTTTGGGTAGAATAATGGCACAATTTCTTCATTGACCACCAGAGGGGGGAGGGTGGCAGGGGGGGAGACTAAAACAAGGCCTGGTGTTGGAGAATGCCACCTTTACCTTTTCTGTGCACTTCAAGGATTGACCGTCCAGCACCCATTGGTCAGATGTTATCTGAACCCAGGCAGAGTAGAACTGGCGCAGATGGCCGCCTACCTGAACATCTCCACCTGAGCCCACCACCCTTCATTGGATTTTCTTGGCCACGGTCCCAGAGCCTGCAAAGGATCCTCGTCCAGACCCTTGGGGACTCTCCCCCCTCCCCCAAAAGGGCTAATCTTTTGAGGGGTATCCTGAGCGCTGATATGTGGCAAAGCACATTGCCTGGTACTTATGAAAGTCCAGAGGCTGAGTCTTGGGCTTATCCTCTGGTAGATGGACTGGTTTAGATTTGCCATATCCTTCACCAGATTCTCTAGGTCCGCACCAAAAAGGAGCTTCCCCTGAAACAAACTTGCTCAACCGATACTTCAAGAATACATCTGCTGATCAGTTACACAACCAGAGTAGAACAGGAGCCACAACCACGGAGGCCATATTCTTGGCTGACACCCATTCCAAGTCATAGTGCACATTCACCAGGTTTGCTGCCCCTAATTCCAACCTGGCCACTTCCGCTAACTGCTGCACACTGGAGATGGGCAAATCTGGGCCATATAAGCTCTGTAGACCAATGCCTGTAAAGCCAACAAGTTTACCTCAAAAACCTGTTTCAGCAATGTTTCATAGTAACATAGTCAATGACGGCAGATAAAGACCAGTATGGTCCATCTAGTCTGCCCAGTAAGATGGAAAGAGTAGGTGCACCTGCTGCCCCGTGCAGGCCACACCTCCCTATGTCTTTGTTTAGGGGTGAACCCACCACCCCGTGTAGGACACCCCTATTTGTTGAGAAATAGGGGTGTCACGTGGATTCCTCAGTGCTGACCCATCTTCCACAGGGATGGTGGTGGTCTTGGTGATGGCAGAGACCAAGGCATCAACCTTAGGTAAATGAAGAAGGTCCCTTCTCCTCTGATGGAATAGGGTACAGATGGGCCATTGCCTGTTCTCTCTCTCCCCCTCTCCCCCCCCCCCCCCCAAAAAAAGAAAATTCTGCCTCCAGGCCTTCCTACTTTGCCTTAATCATCTATTTGATGGCTCTGTGGACTGGAAAGGCGGTCTCTGAGGTGTGGAAGCCCTGCAACAAAGTATCTTCAAGAGGAGGGTTCAGGGACTGGGGCTCCAAAGATTAAGAGCTCGCAGGGAACGAGCAATAAGCATTCCCGGCAGAAGACCCTGATGACCTGAGGGTCCTTTCCTGCAAGAATCTCCCCTTCTTTGAGGGTCCACCTGAGAGCCTGTGGTATTGAGCCCTGAGGGCCCCTTCAAGAGATCATCCGACTGACACCTACCCCCCTCCTCCAGAATGATCCAAGGTGCGGTCCAGAACAGGAGCAGCACTGTTTCCCCTGTGGATGGATCGTGGTTCCCTTTGGGCCTGGAGTTTGTACCCTGGAGTCGTCTGCTATGTCCACGGTCTCCCTTCCTTAAAATAGGTCTGTTGCATTAATAGAACAAAATCGAGGGGAAAGGGGAGTCTCATGTGACTCCTGGAGAGGAGTCCTGATCCACCGTGACCAAATCCCACCTTCCAAGAATCGCCCCTGCAGACAGGGCCTCTGGAGACATGGCAGTAGTTCCTGCCAAAACCACAGGAACCACCGAAAGGGCAGATCCTATGGACTCCTCTGCTGACGACAGAGGCATGGTCTCCAGTCTCCGCCCTCTCCCTGCTTCTTTATCTGCCTTTTCACGTGGTTGGCAGAGACCATCCGGTGAAAGATGTCCCCCAGCTAAGGCCGCAGCCCATACAAATGGCCTTCATGACCGCAGTGTTCTGAAGGCAGGAGAAACAAATGCTGCCGCTGACGGAATAAAACCAAAACTGTCTCCCTTGGCAAACCCAATGCGATCGGCAAGGTAAAACAACCTTGAAGAATCCCTCCCTTGGAGCAGCCGAAATGGAGCCCTTACCATTACGAGCTAATGACGTCAAAGTCAGACACTGCAGCTGCTGCCTCTAGCCAAACATACTTTCTTTATTTAATACTTGGTATACCGCTTTTATAAAAAGACAGTGATTTACAATAGACTAAAATAACTGCCAGAAAAGGAAAAGAACGCATAGTCAACAGGAAAGAGGAGAGAAGAGTCCCTCTTCCTTATGCTCCTCTTCCCTAAGGGGGAAAGAACCTCAGCTAGGAGCAGCAGGAACAGGGAGGTTGAAGGTGTGGAGCAAAAGAGGTGTGTCTTGAAAAGACACCTAAACCTGTTGAAAGAGTTCCAGCTGGAGATCTGGGGGAGAGAATTCCAGAGTTTAGGGCTTAAGAAGGAAAAGGCAGAATTCTGGGTAGACTCCAGGTGTGCACAGAGGAGGGGAGGAAGGAACATGCGATTCACATGGATGTGACGAAGTGTACGGTGGGGAGTATGGAGATGGACCAAATTGGCAAGGTACTGGGGGGAACCGGAGTGAACAGCCTTGTGGACAAGACTGAGAACCTTTTTATATTACGGTAAGTAATGGAAAGCCAGAGAAGGGGAGTGATATGGTCCATGCGGGATGCACGAGTGACAAGATGGGTGTCAGTATTTTGTAACAGTTGGAGTCTTCTGAGCTGAAACTGGGGAAGACCGGCAAGAGCAATATTGCAATAATCAAGTCTGCTCACAACTAGGGAGAGGAGAAGGGTAACCAGGGAGGGAGTGGCGAGGAAGGGATGGACAGCATGGATCTGGCAGAGGAAATAGAACGAATCACGAATCAGAGGACAGGTAATCATGGAATGACAAGGCGGGGTCCAGAGTGACACCAAGGTAATGCAAAGTGGGGACCAGAGGGATGGGAGTGGAAGAGGGAAGGTGAGAGGGTAGGGGCAGGGCAACTGAATGTAAACCAGATAGCTTGGGTTTTGGTCAGGTTAGGATGGAGAAAGTTTGAGGCCAGCCAGGTACTAACTGAAGAGAGGCAATCATTAAGGGGAGTGGTGTCAGGAGCCGGAGGGGTCAGTATTGTGCAGGAGTAGTGGTGTCGGCATAGTAGTACACGGAGATGCAGTGCTGTTGAATAAGGGTAGTGAGGGGGGGGCCAGAGACATTTAAAGAGAAGAAAGGTGAGAACGGAGCCCTGGGGGACACCACAGGTTAAGGGGGCGTGCTAGGTGAGGAGGAAGTACTGGAAAAAACAGACCTGGAAGACAGAAAAGAACGAAACCAATTGAGTACCTCCCCCCCCCCCCAAAGCTGGCATCAGAAAGACATGAGATGTGCGCAGTGGTCCACAAGATCAAAGGCGGAGGACAGATCGAGGGTAAACTGCAATAGTAAACAAACCCTGGTCATGGGAAGAGTGCAGCTCATTGAGGAGGGAAGTGAGGATAGTTTCAGTGGTGTGTCCCATATGGAAACCAGACTGACATGGGTGAAGGATTAGTGCAGAGTCCAAGTGAGAAGAGTTGGGCAAAGACGCAAGCTTTTTCCAAAAGCTTAGACAGGAAAGAGGCTAGGAATGGGGAGGGGTCCAGGGAAGTTTTCTTGAGGATGGGGTGAATTATAGCGTGCTTCCAAGGGGCAGGAAAGAGGCCAGAGGAAAGACTGGGATTGAAAATGGAGAGGATGGGAGTGCAAGAGAAGGCTCACCGAGGCAATGGGAAGGGATAGGGTCAAGCTGACAAGTGGTTTTCCGGGAGGTAGAGAATGCCTTAAGAGCTCAGCAGAGGAGATGGGATGGAATAAGGACCATTGGTGGGAAAGAGCAGGAGCTGGGGGGGGGGGGGGGGTGAGAGGAAGGGGGAGGTAGGGACACGGGTGGGACAGAAGGGAAAGAAGGAATGAAGGGCCAGGGCCTTAGTACTGTAGAAGGATGCAAGAAGGGCAGGATCAGGGAGATCAGCAGGCTCTGGGGAGGGTTGGGCATGGGGAGCTGATAGGGACTGGAGAACAGAAGAAAGCTGGTGGGAAGAGTTGGAGGAAGAAGCGATAAGGTTCGTATGAGTGCTTAGCGGCATGAATGAGGGAGCGGTAATGAGAGTGACAGTAACGTAAATAGGACAGAGATGCTCATTACGACTGAGGCGAGCACGATGGAGAAAGTGGCCTTGATACCAGGGGTGTAGACTAGGATGACACGGACGAGGTGCTGGGCGGAGAGGGGCGATGGCATCCAGGGCAGAGGTGTTGGGGTAGAATCCCAGAGTCAAGCCTGATGGCCGGGGGGGGGGGGGGGGGGGGGGGGGGGAAGTCAAGAGGGAAGAAGGCATCTGAGGGGGGGGAATTGGAGAAGGGTATCAGGAGTAACGCGATGCGAGGAAGAGGGGAGTAACTGCCTAAGGGGCAAGGCAATGGGGATGTCACCGTGAAAAAACAAGTGGCTGGACCAAGGAACCTGGATAGGGGACAAAAGGAGAAGCGAGGGGTGAGATCACAAGGTCCAGGGTATGGCCAGCAGAATGGGTAAGAAAGGTGTCATGTTGGCAGAGACACAAGTCAGCAAGAAGGGCAATAAGAGTCACGAGAGGTGGGAGTCAAAGTGGACATTGAAGTCCCCAATGAAAAAGACATGGGGGGTAGAGGAGGGAAACCAGAAAGGGTAAAGAGGAGGGAGCCCATAGATGAGACTGAGGGGGACAAATAAACGAGAAGGGAGGGGAGGAGTCAAGGCAAAGTAGGAGAGACTCTGGAAAATGAAGAGCAGGGGAGGAGGAGGAAAGTTCACAAATAGGAAGGGAAGAGCGGTGGATTACCACAACCCCCCCCCCCCCCCTCCAGACCAACCTTGCCAAGGGGTAGAAAAGGCAGAATAGCCTGGAGGGAGACAACGATTGAGTGGTTCTTCGCCGTCGTGAAGCCAAGTCTCAGAAAGAGAATTAAATCAAGGGAATACTGCATAAGGAGATCATCAATGGGGATAGCCTTGGAGCGCAAAGAGCAGCAGTTAAGAGCAGCTAAGTGTAACAATGGAGAAAGAGGAGGGGAAAGCTGAGGAGGATGTGCAGGTGGGGCAGTGTGACAGGTCAAAAGGTTAAACAAATACGCGAAAGGAGGGGTGGGTGTGCTGGAACTGAACTTGAGGCAAAATTTAAAGGGCCAGTTGCTGAACACTGCTTCCCAGCCACCGAAGGCAGAAGTCAATGCAGGTTATGTGGCCTGAGGGAAAGAGCAGAGACCCGATCAGATGAGGTATGCCTTTAGGCTGCCTCCTCCCAAAACTGAATGGGCTTAGGTACTCCAAAGACACTGGCTCCTCAGCAGCTCTGAGGCAGCCTGCTCTCCTAACAAACCCCTATACCTGAAGATCTTAGTAATTTGGGGGAGGGTGTGTGTGTGTGTGTTGTGGGGGGGCGGGGGGGGGGTTTAAAGACATTCCCAGCAATGTACTCCAGGCTACACAGAGCTCTTTCTCCATCTGCTGGAGACTGAGGATACTTGCTTGGTGGGAGGAGCTCTGTCTCATTTATGGGGAGACATCACCAAAAGTCTGCATCTGCTGGAAGGGGCAGAATACCTGTAGACTGGACTGGAGGGATGCTATGGAAATGGGCTTAAAGATGTATCAAAATCTAGTCCCTAAGCACCAGCCCTCAAGGTGTACTATCTCCAGTTCACAAAAAATCTATAGGTCCACAAGAGACTTCAGCATGCTCGTTCATATTGCTGTTAATAAAGGTCTTGCAGTTACCCATCATAACTGCAAGACCTTTCCACAAAAAACAGCCTACAGTTGCAAAGGTGATCACAGTTGGTTTTGCAGACTTTTTATAGACTCTGAAGGGAATGTGGCTGGGGCCCTCAATCTGCCTATGCAGACAGAGGAGGAGCCGAGAGCAGAGGATCTTGACATCTTGCAGTACGAGTCTCCATCCAGGGAGTCTTATGGTGTCGGTACCCCCTATCCTATCCCTTGTTCCCTATTGTCAGTAAGACTCGATGCCATGTATAGGGTCCAGTGCAGACAGGGGTTTTGGAAAACCCAGCTTCCTCATACCTCCATGGTGGTCAAATCAGTGATGTGGAAACAGAAGAGCCCGAAGTCGCACTCTTCGGTCCCACCTGGTAGGGAATCCTGTGCCCTTGGGTGCAAGGCTTACCAGGGATCTATGATGGCGTGCCACATCCAAGCGTACCAACTGTACATGGGTATGTATGTTCGGGACCTCGCCAAAGAGCTCGGCGGCTTTTCCACGGGCCTTGGTGGAGAACACTAACTCAGATTCCAGAACCACCTGTGGTCGGTCGCAGACTGCTTGAAATACCTTTCCTGCACCACATATGACTGGTTCGAGTCTTCTGCCCGTGTGGCAGTGGCTGGCATCGGAGCCCAACGCCAGGTGTGGCTTCAGTCTTTGGACCTGGAACAGTGGGTCCAGGAGAAGCTCCTGGATGTTCCCTGCCTGGGCTCTCGCGCAAAACCACCTCTTCTGCAGAAGAAGCAGCACAGCAAAAAGCCCGGGGGGGGGGGGGGGGGGCGGCCGCCGCCGCCGCCACCACCACCATACCCACCTACCCCTGCGCCAACGACCAGTGCTTAGGGTAAAGGGGGAACTCGGGGTCACTTGAAACCCAAGGGGCCCAAGACCCAACCACCAGCGCCAGCCCTGGGGTTTGGACACCGAAATCATAGCCTCTTGCCCCCCCCCCCCCCGCGGGGGTGCTTCCGCCTGTGGGAGGACACATGTCTTTTTGCCCCCAAATGGGCAGCCATTGCATTGGACACCTGGGTCTTGCAGGTGATCTGGGACGGGTATTGTCTTCGTCTAGACAGACTCCTACCTCCCTTCTCCCCAGAGGAGCCTTCTTGGCTTCCCTTGCACCAGGCTTGCTTGCAGCAAGAGCTGAACAACCTCCTCGCTCAACAGGCGATCGAGAGAGTTCCACCGCACCTCCGAGGTAGGGGGTTTTACTCCCGGTACTTTCTCGTTCCGAAGAGGGCGGGAGGCCTGCGCCCCATCCTCTATCTCGAGAATCTGAACAAGTTTCTGGTGCGGGAGAAGTTCAAAATGCTATTGCTTGGCATCCTGCTGCCCTACCTCCGTCAGGGTGATTGACTATGCTCCTTGGATCATGGAGATGCTTACGCCCACATTCCTGTCCACCCCAAGCACAGCAAGTACTTGCGTTTCAGGGTGCAGGGAGAGCATGTCCAGTTCAGAGTGCTCCCTTTCTGGCTTGCATCTGCCCCGCGAGTCTTCAGGTGCTTGTCAGCGGCTGTGGCCCACCTCCAGCTGCAGGGCATACTCGTCTCAGGCACATTGGCAGAGGAGGCTTGCCTCGCAGCGTCGCGTAGTCCTCGAGTGCCTCTGTTTCCTGATCAATTACTCCCAAGTCCCAACTCAAACCGGTGCAGACCCTGGAGTTCATTGACATGCTCTCGACACAGAATGTGCAACCGCCTTTCTCCCTTGAACACAACACGCAGATCAGCTCGAGGCCATGCTGTGCCTCCTGGGGCACATGCGAGCGGCACAATGGTGCCTCAGAACACAATGGACCCAAGCCTTGGGCCACCTCCGGGACTCTGTCCTTGTATCTCGCAGCCTATTTAAGTCCCTAGTCTGGTGGCAGAACCCCCAGAGCCTTCTTTGGGGCATACCCTTCCAGACTCGACAGCACGAGCTCGTCTTAATGATCAATGTCTCGCTGTTGGGCTGGGGAGCCCACTACGACCATCTTTGCACCCACGGGCGGTGGTCACCTGAGGAATCTCAGCAGCAGATCACCATGCTCCAGCTTCGAGGTGTCTGGCTGGCTCTGAAGGTCTTCAAGTACCACCTGAGGAGCAAGTCTGTGCTCGTGCAGACCGACAACAGGGTCGCGATGTTCTACATAAACGAGGGAGGGCACTGGCTACCACACTGTTGGGAGGCAGTCCTCCTTTGCTCCTTCGCTATATGCAGAGGCAGGATGCTGAGGGCAGTCTACCTCCCGGGCCAGGACAACCTCCTCGTGGACACACTGCAGGCTCCTTCACCCACACGAGTGGTGCCTGAGACCGGAGGTGGTTCTCCACCTGTTCTGCCGCTGTGGGACGCCGTCCATCGACCTCTTTGCCAGCCCTGTGAACATGTAGTTTCCCCACTTCTTCGGGCCGATGCTGTATCCGAGCACGGTTGCCCTGGATGCGTTCCTCCTGAACTGGACCTCCAGGCTTCCGTACGCATTCCCTTCCACTCCCCTCCTTGCAAGGACCCTATACAAGCTCCAGCACGATCGAGCCTCGTTGATTCTCGTGGCTCCTTCATGGCCTCGACAACCCTGGTTCCTGCTTCTACTCCAGCTCTTGTTGGAGCCTCCTGTCCCCCTGGGCAGTGCCCCAGGTCTGCTAATGCAGGAGGAGGGACGGGTGCTTCACCCGAACCTGGCCTCGCTATCCCTGACTGCCTGGCAGCTGAACGGGTCTCTTTAGCTCCTCTGCATCTCCCAGTGGATCGAGGACGACGTCCTTGCGTTGAAGGACTCAACAAGGCGGTCCTATCCCCTGAAGTGGTGGCGGTTCTGTCTGGTGCTCCGAGGTTCATATCGACCCGTTCTGCTCCACCTGTTGGGTTCTGCAGTATCTTCTCCACCTCTCGCAGGTGGGGCTGAAGTCCAACTCTGTCAGGGTTCACCTGAGCGCCATCTCGGCCAACCACTTGCCTGAGGGTAAACCCCCTCTCAGGGCAGTCTCTGGTCTCCCGCTTCATGCGGGGCCTCTTGCTTTCCAAACCCCCCATCCTTCCTCCACCGGCAGAATAGGACCTCAACATCGTGTTCATGCATTTGACGCAGCTGCCCTTCGAGCCGATGGCAACATGCTCCCTCCAGCACCTCTCCTTGAAGATGGTCTTCCTGGTGGCACGGACCTCGGCGCAGTGAGTCAACGAACTTCAGGCCCTCATGGCTGAGGCTTCCTGGAACAGTGTGGTCCTTCGCACCCAACCCAAGTTCCTACCAAAGGTTGTCTCGGATTTCCACCTCAATCAGGAGGTGGTCTTGCCGACTTTCTTCCCAAAACCCCACACCAACCAGGCATTGGAGGTCCTGCACACACACTGACTGCAAGAGGGCTCTCGTCTTCAATCTGCAGCGCACCCAGGGTCATTGCAAGTTCAACCAGCTCTTCATCGCCTACGATCCCAACTGGATGGGGCTGGTAGTCACCAAGTGCACCCTCTCCATCTGGGTGGCGGACTGCATCGCCTTTGCTCAGGCAAAGGCGGGTGCCCTGCTGGATTGTTGGGTCACCGTGCACAGTGTCTGTGCCAAGACAGTGTCGGTGGCTTTGCTGCACTCAGTGCCTGACGGACATCTGCTGGGCTGCAACCTGGTCTTCAGTGAATACCTTTGCTTTGCACTACTGCACAGGCTGTATGCTGTAGTCTGTCTGGGGTATAAGCAACTCCTGCCCTCCAACCCTTTTTCTGCAGCTACTGAGAGCTTGCCCCGAAGACCTGAGGACTCTGGCTTCCTTCAGACTTCAGCTTCTGCTCACGGCCTTGCAGAGGTGTGTTTGGGTTACAGGTTCGGTAGCCATGTAGCTGGTGAGTCCCATAAGTGAGGACTGACTTCCTGCTTGTTCCTGGAGAAAGCATAGCTACTCACCTGTAACAGGTGTTCTCCAGGGACAACAGGAATCAGTCGTCACTTGCCTCCCCTTAAGAGTTGCAATTTTTTATCCTTCCCTTGCCATCTGCTGCTTAGGGCTCTAGCTCTGGAACCTGACTGAGAAAGATGCCACCCTTGGGCAGGAAGAGGACCACACATGCATGGTAGCAATCCTAAAGGCTTTCTTTGAAAGCTGGGGAATTGCTCCGCGCAGGTTCCCGTTGGTGCCGACATCGCCCAAAAGTGAGGACTGATTTCTGCTGTCCCTGGAGAACATCTGTTACAGGTGAGTAACTACGCTTTATCAATTGCAGTCAGGTAGGGGAGAGAGAGGGGGTGGGTGGGGGGTTTATGGGGGAGGCTGGGGGGACATCATGACAGAGAAGAGCTGTGGGGGGAAATTGGGTGAATGCAAGTGTGTGGTGGTGCAGTTTTGCAAAAAGAAGTTGCCTCTGGTGCAGTTATACAGGATTGCTGGGAGTGATAGAAGTGGGGCCATTGCCTCCTGTTGGCATTGTACAGTGACATGTTAAGGGCCTGATTTTATTAAGCTTTCTTTTCCCATATAAAAAAATGGGAAAAAGGCCTTAGTAAATCAAGCCCTAAAGGAACTCGGATATATTTTTTTGGGGGGAAGGGGGCACACTATAATCTAGGTCTCAATAGCCAGCTCCTAAATTTCTAGGCAGGCTCGTAGATTATAAGAAAATGGTCACGGCTTGAGGGGTCATGTTTATAAGCTTTTGGAACTACATGAGTGACAAGACATTGTCTTGCAAGATGGCCTTTGCATGATTAACATTGCTTATAATTTCATGCACTAGTTGATTCAGCAGTGTAAAGAGCATTTAATGTATGAAACATTTGACTGTACTATAACACTTTGTAGTTAACACATTCCATTTTTTTTTTTTTGCAGTGTGAAATTAAAGTAGCACAGCCAAAGGAAGTTTACCAACAACAACAGTATGGTGGTGGCGGCGGCGGTGGAAGAGGCACTGGTTTTGGAGGCAGAGGCAGAGGTGGAAGAGGTGGAGGTGGCAGCAAGTTAGGTCTGTATCCAGAGTTAACATTGCTAGAAACCTGGCTGATCCATGCTTCATCTGTCCAGATCTCTAAGCATACCTTTAATAGTCTGTTTTCCTTTCAATGGGGCAATTTGTAACAAAATTGTAAAATTTTATAACTTGATCAGACTACGACCTAGAATTGTACTAAAATGACCTTCTGTGGCTCTCTTTGTAGCTCAAGGCCAAAATTGGAATCAAGGTTACAGCAATTATTGGAGCCAGGGTTATGGGAATCAAGGCTATGGCTATGGGCAGCAGGGCTATGGTGGCTATGGAGGCTATGACTATTCTGGATATGGGTATTATGGATATGGACCAGGATATGATTACAGTAAGTAGAAAAACAAACTGTAGTGTTAAGAGTGAGAAAAATGTACACAAGCAGCAGGTTAATGCGCTGCACTTTGCTTGTTTTCAGGTCAGGGCAGTGCAAATTATGGAAAGACTCCAAGACGTGGTGGGCATCAGAATAATTATAAGCCATATTGAACAAAACGTCTTCAGGTATGCAGTGGCATGCTCAGTATTTTAGAAAACGGCGAAGGTTTTGTAAACCATGCCGTTAAGGAAATTATGTACCAAATCTAAATTTGTACAAATTTTATGGCCTGTTTAAACATGCTTCATTGTAAAAACAAAAGCCCCTTAAACATTTTTGAAGTGTTATTACAGCTTACATAGGCCGTGTGGTGTATAAATGCCAGTCTTGCAAGGACGATATTAATTAATAATTTTTTAATAGGTTAAACTGAAGCAGACTTTGAGGGTCTGCTTAAAGCTGCAGCTCTGCATCTAGGGACTGCCTCTTCTTGGAATTAAGTATGGACTCTGCATTTACTCCAGTTGTACAGAATGAAATGCATCTTAGGGAACCAGTGTCACTTTTCCACCTTTTTATTTTGTATTGTTTTGTGTCATACATTTCCTCTAATGGAAGTGTTAATTTTACTGTACTTTTTGGTACCTTTTTGGAATCTAATGTATTGTAAGGTATTTTACATGTGTTCTGATTCACCATAACATGGATATTGAAGCTATCCTAGCTTTTGAAATAAAAAAAAAACAAAAAACAAAAACAATTTGAGTATTTAGTGTGATGTGGTATCATTGTATCAATTGCGTCTTATTGCTGTGTTTAGTATAGTATTTTGCCTTTGAATGAGTGGTGGATAAATATTTGAAAACAAAATAGACGGTTTACTCTGTATTTTGTTCTGTTTTCACTTACAAAATAAGTTGTTTTGCACCAAAACTGTGCTTAGGGAAGTTTGACAGCTAAAGTCAGATGTTTCTGCTTATGTTCAAATTCTAGAGCCAAGTGTGAAAGTCTGACCAGTGGGTTGCCCCCCCCAGAAACTTCCATTGACATCACTGGTACAAGTGCTTGTGCATCTAGGGGGATACCCTTCAGTATTTTTCTGTCTCTAGCAGATGGTGATTACTGGACTGGTGCAACTTGGTGTATAGATCTGCCTTGGCGCCTAGGCAGCCTCCCTGTGGGATGCTTTTCCAGTAGAGCAGACATCTCTAGGGATATCTGAAGATATAACCCATTGGAATGTCCCACCTGGAGGGGAGGGGTGGCCTGTACTCCCCTACCAGTACCTCTGGCCAGTTGAGTTTCTAGGCCTGGCCTGTACCTTTTGGCATGTCACTTCTTGACAAAAGCCCATTTAGGACACCTTTCTGATCTCCTCTTCTGGTTCAGAGGCTAAAAAGGCTGCCCTCAGGTCTACCTTGGAGAGGCTAATCTCCAGGAACAAGCAGGAATAAGTCCTCACATATGGGTACGTCGGTACCGACGGAGCCTGCGCGGGAAAGCTCCCCAGCAGGAAGCCTTTGGGGCCTCCCACTGCACATGCGCGCTGCCTTCCCGCCTTCCTGACCAGCTCTCCTCAGTTTCTCTTTTTCCGCGGAGCCAGCAGGTCGTGTTCCTGTCACCGCTGAAGAAATTGTTTTAGTTTGTTTCTTTAGACCGCGTACCTGCCTTCCCCATACCGAAACCGGTACCGCCGGTCTCTTTTCTTTTCTTTAAAAAAAAAAAAAAAAAATCTTTATTCTGCACAACTTGGTGACTTCGGTTAGGCCTCAGGCCTACACAAATTCTCCTCACGGAGAAACCAGCCCCTGGTTTCAAGAAGTGTACCAAGTGTAGTGCTGTTATTTCTGTCAGACACCCATGAATGGTGTCTTAAATGTTTGGGACCTGACCACTCCATTCCGGACTGCCCATCCTGCTCCCAGATGTCTAAACGTGGTTTGCAGAACCGGGCCAACAAATTCCATGTGCTGTTTGCTTCAGATAATCCAGCATCACAGTCATCCAGGTCTTCCTCTCCGGATGGATCTCAGGTAACCAAACCTTCGGGCAGGTCCTCAAAGAGCAAATCTCCTTCAAAGCATCGAGAGGCTCTCACTTTTGAATCTGAGGATCCTGCCCCAGCCAAACAACCCCGGCGGGAAGCTCTGGCTTCCAAAGCACCATCTATGGGGTTACAGGTTGACATCGATGGCACGGCCTCGACTGATCACCTGTTAGACTGCTCTGGGGTACCGGCCCATACCGGTACCGACATCCAGGCAGCAGTGGCGTCTATGAGCAATACTGTTCAAACCATGCAGCAGGCCATGCTGGCTTTTATTAATGCTGCGACGCCCTCGGTACCGCGTTCAGCGGTACCGGGTCCGGTTCCGGTATCGTCTCCCATACCGGAACCTAGACCATCGACTTCCAAACGCAGATCGGTTCCGCATGCCGGATCTGGGTTTTCACCCAATACCGATCCCATACCCGGTACGCCCGATGTCGATACCGATCGGTATGCGTATCGTGCATTGGAAGCAAATAGAGAATACTAAATAGAGAATCTTCTGAGGATTTTGACTCCTCTGAGGACTCTGAGCTGTCTCTAGTTCTTCATGAAGACCCCTCTTCCCCAAAGAGGAGAATGTCTCCACCAGAGGATTTGTCCTTTCAAGACTTCATTATAGAGCTAGCTAAAGGACTTTCTATTACCACATCCTCTGAAAAAGAACCTAGGTCAAAGAAATTGGATATTTTAGGATACCCTAAGGTTCCTAAAGAGGCAGTCACCCTGCCTATCCATGAAATCCTTCAAGAACACTTGATGGACTTATGGGAGGCTCCTCTAACGTTGTCTCCTCATTCCCGTAGGTTGGACACCATGTACCGGGTCCCTCCTCCTCCTGGTTTTCAAAAAACTCAGCTGCCTCACCATTCCATTGTGGTGAAGTCTGCGCTGAAAAAGATTGAGTACCAAAAGGCACTCTTCTACCCCTCCAGGACGGGAATGTAAGACCCTAGACTCTTTTGGTAGGAAAATCTTCCAGGCTAGTATGCTTATAGCCAGGATTAATTCTTAGTCTGTATATGGGCATGTTTCTAAGGGAACTTGCCCTAAAGGTAAAGCATTTTGCCCCCTTTATCCCTGAGGATAGAAAGGAGGAGTTCATTTCTCTGGTGAAACAGCTTTTAGATGTTTCTAAGTTCTCCAACAGAGCAGCTTTTGATTCCTTTGAAGGTGCCGGTAGAGCTTCGGGCATTGCTATTGCAGCCCGACGACTTGCTTGGCTCCAGGCCTCTGACCTAGAACCCTGGGTCCTGGATGGCTTACGGAATCTGCCCTGTACAGGTGAGAACTTATTTGGTAAGGACTGGCAAATTAAAGCCACCCAAATGGACACAGAAAATGCTACCTTAGATAGACTTTCCAAGTCTACCTCTACTCCTGCCAAGAAAAAGTCTTTCAAGAGGCCTTACTACAAGAAGGCCAGATTTTCCACAAATACTGGCCAACAATCTTCTCAGCCTCGCTTTGCTGCTAAACGTCAGCAACCTAAACAGGCAAGGTCAAAGCCTGCAGCGTCTGCCACTCCTCAGCAGGCTCAACCCCTCAGGGTTTTTGACTTGCCCCTAGAGAACTTAACATTTCTGGCTCTAGAACAACCAGAGCCCCTCACCATTCCCGGAAGGTTAGCTCACTTTGCTCCCAGATGGGAGCAAATTACATCAGAGCACTGGACCCTCTCTATCATCAGAGAGGGCTACAAACTTCATTTTTCCAACCTTCCTCCATATACCATGGTGAGGCACTTCAATTCTCCCCCATCTCTCCTGGGCCTGTTGGATCAGGAAATCTCTTCTCTCCTTGCCCAAGGGGCAATAGAAGAGGTTCCTCTTCTTCAACAAGGGACAGGATTCTACTCCCCTTATTTTCTCATAACAAAGAAGACAGGGGGATTCAGACCTATCCTAGATCTGAGAGAATTGAACAAATTTCTGTACAAGGAGAAATTCAAAATGCTTTCTCTAAGCATTCTCCTTCCATACCTTCAGAGTCAGGATTGGCTTTGTTCTCTAGATCTCAAGGATGCATATACACACATACTCATCCACCCATCCCACAGAAAATATCTAAGATTTCTGTTTCAGGGAAAACATTTCCAGTACAGAGTACTTCCCTTCGGTCTAGCCTCTGCTCCAAGAGTGTTCACCAAATGCATGGCAGTGATTGCCGCATTTCTAAGAGGTCTGGGAATTTTTGTATTCCCATATCTGGACGACTGGCTCATCCGAGCTCCATCTCAGTCAGAGGCCCAGATTTCCCTGGACCGCACAAGGCACCTTCTGCAGTATCTGGAACTGGTGGTAAACCTTCCCAAGTCTCAACTTATCCCTACCCAGTCTCTGGAATTCATAGGGGCCCAGTTGGACACCACCACTGCAAGGGCCTACCTACCTCAAGTCTGGGGCCAACGTCTGGTGTGCTTGGCCTACCAAGCTCAGTCCAGCAGTCACTTGACAGCCAGAGAAATGCTGCGACTTCTGGGCCACATGGCCTCCACGGTACACGTGGTGCCCTACGCTCGTCTTCATATGAGAGCAGCTCAATGGACCTTGGCCACCCAGTGGACTCAGGCATCAGGAGCGCTCTCCGACCAAATACTCACCTCAAAGCGTCTGTTTTGGTCCCTCCAATGGTGGATGTCCACCAAGAATCTGTTGTTGGGGGCCCCCTTCCAACCTTTGTTGCCCCAAGCAACCCTCACAACAGATGCCTCCCAAACAGGGTGGGGAGCCCATCTACAATCCCTCTCCACTCAGGGTACTTGGTCTCCACAGGAGACCACCCTTCACATCAACCTCCTGGAACTGCGAGCAATCTTCTTTGCCCTCAAAGTCTTCCATACCCTCCTTGTCAACCTGACCGTCCTAGTTCAGACAGACAATCAGGTGGCCATGTTCTATGTAAACAAACAAGGAGGAACAGGCTCTCTGTCGCTTTGCAACGAAGCTCTCAGATTATGGGCCTTCGCCAGAGAGCATCAAATTCATCTTCTGGCAGTATATCTTCCAGGAGTTCAAAACTCTCGGGCAGACAGACTCAGTCGAGTTCTGCTTCCACACGAATGGTCCCTACATATGGACCAGATAGGCAGAATCTTTCAGGAATGGGGAACCCCGGACATAGACCTCTTTGCAAGTCTGTGGAATGCCAAACTTCCCCGGTTCTGTTCCAGGACTCCGTGTCAGGGAGCTCAGGCCAACGACGCCTTTCTCCTGCATTGGGGTCAGGAATTCCTATATGCCTTTCCACCCATTCCTTTGATTCCCAAGACTCTGTTCAAACTCCAGAGGGATCACGGATCGATGATCCTCATAGCTCCACGCTGGCCACGCCAAGTGTGGTTCCCTCTACTTCTGCATCTCTCCCTGGGACCCTCCTTGGACCTGGGAGCTGCGCCAGACCTTCTCTCTCAGGAGGAAGGGACTTTGTGGCACCCAAACCCCAAGTCCCCCTACACCTCAGAGCTTGGTTACTGAAGGCCTAAGCCTTCATGACTTCAATCTTTCTCAACCAGTGAAAGATATCCTTCATGCCTCTAGGAAACCCTCCACGAGGCGTTCCTATGCTTTCAAATGGAAACGCTTTTCCATTTGGTGTGCTCAACAGGGTCTTGACCCTCTAGCACTTCCTTTGAATTCTCTACTAGACTATCTCCTGCATCTTTCTAATGCAGGCCTTAAGACGAATTTAGTAAGGGTCCATTTGAGTGCTATTGCAGCATCCTTAAAACCTATAAATGGACAACCTGTCTCCTCTCATCCGCTTGTTGCAAGGTTCATGAGAGGCCTGACTCTAACTAAGCCTCCCATCCGACCTCCTCCGGTAGCATGGGACTTGAACCTAGTTCTGGGTCAGCTTATGAAGTCACCTTTTGAACCGTTGGTTTCTACCTCCTTGAAATTTCTTTCCTGGAAGGTCATTTTCCTTATTGCAGTCACTTCGGCTCGCTGCATCAGTGAACTACAGGCCTTAGTGGCTCATCCACCTTATACCAGATTTCATCATGATAAGATGGTCCTTCGGACGAATCCCCACTTTATGCCCAAAGTGGTCTCGCCTTTTCATCTTAATCAGGAGGTATATCTACCTGTCTTTTTTCCGGCTCCTCATGCATCCAGTGCAGAGAGGAACCTTCATACTTTAGATTGTAAAAGAGCTCTCGCCTTTTACCTCAACAGAACTCAGCCACATCGAAAGTCTTCCCAACTTTTTGTGGCTTTTGATCCTTCTCATTTGGGACTACCAGTCTCCAAACGTACACTTTCCAATTGGATTGCTCAGTATATTTCCTTTGCTTACCAGAGTAAAAATATTTCTCTGGAAGGCCATGTCACAGCTCACAATGTGAGAGCCATGGCCACTTCTATGGCTCATCTTCACTCTGTATCCATTGATCAGATCTGTCGAGCCGCCACATGGGCCTCGGTTCATACCTTCACAGCCCATTACTGTTTGGACAAGGACTCCCGCCGGGATGCCTTGTTTGGTCAGGCTGTCCTCAAACACCTGTTCCATACTTGAACAACTCCTGCCCACCTTCCCAGGATGGATGCCTGAGATCCATACGAAGATGGCGAACACTTGGAACAGGATCTCCCAGGCATCTTAGCTAGGGAGTCCCCATATGTGAGGACTTATTCCTGCTTGTTCCTGGAGATAGCACAGTTACTTACCTGTAACAGGTGATCTCTGGGAACAGAAGGAATTAGTCCTCACAACCCACCCACCTCCCCTAGGAGTTGTATCTTCTATCTATCTTCCTTTCCTCTCTCTATTGTCTCAGCTATAAACTCGAACTGAGGAGAGCTGGTCAGGAAGGCAGCGCGCATGAGCAGTGGGAGGCCCCAAAGGCTTCCTTCTGGGAAGCTGGGGAGTTTTTCCCGCGCAGGCTCCATCGGTACCGACGTACCCATATGTGAGGACTAATTCCTGCTGTTCCCAGAGATCACCTGTTACAGGTAAGTAACTGTGCTTTACACCTCCAGGCCATTGTGTCTGAACGCCTCCATTAGATATGCAGAGGAATATGTTTGGGGGTTTTTTGTTCCCAAAAAGGATGGAATCTTCATATCTATCTAGGACCTGAAGTGGGTAAATGTCTCCCTAAATATCTGTTTCAGGTGGAAAATGCTCAAGGCAGTCCAACAGGGTACGTTTCTATTTGCTCTAGGCCTGGCCAGAGCCTACTTCTATATTCCGATATGAGAGGCTTCCAATGCCTTGCCATACTGGGCACTCATTGTGAGTTTTCTGCCCTGCCTTGCCCTTTGGCCTTGCCATGGCTCCCAGAACCTTCTGAAAGATCATGGTGGTTGTGACTGCCCCTCTGCACAGAGGGGACATTGTGTACATCCTTACCTTGATGACTGGCTCATGTGGGTCAGCTCATGCTCAGAGGTGGTCAGGGTGATTGCCTGGCTGGTTCAGTTTCTGGAGAGCCTCTGCTGTGTTGTCAACCAAGAGTCATCTCGAACCCTCTGAGTATGAATCCTTTTCAACATATGCAGAGTATTTCTGATTTATAAGCGAGACCAAGCTGCTATCTCAGCTTGGCAGACTTCTGTCACCAACATAGTGCCAGACTCTGAGCTCATCTCCAGCTAATCGGGTTGATGTCGGCCACCATAGAGTGGTCCCTTGCGCTCATACTCATGAGGCCACTCCTAAAGGCTGTTTCCAGGGTGCTCACTTCACATGCAGGACTTCAGTATCAAGCTGCTTCTTTCCCCATAGGTAGTGTATAGTCTCAGCAAGAGGTCCCATCTTCCAACTTGATGAAGGGTATGCCACTAGAGAAGCCTCAATGGTCCTCATGACATAGGATGCCAGTCTGTCGGGCTGGGGAGCTCACTGCATTGGGCAGACAGTTCAGAGACAATGGACCTGGCAGGAAGCATTTTGGCCCATCAATGGGCTTGAAGCCTTAAGCTATTTTGTTAGCCCTCTTACAGTTTTGTTACCTGGTCCAGGGCTGAGGGGTTCATAAATTCTGCTAGACTAGTTAAGAACCCTCCCTGGTGCTTTGATAGTCTGTGTCTGCGGTTTAAGACTGTTCAACATTTTTATAGTCCTTTTCAGGCATCACAGAATTATGATCGCTCTTGCAGATACCTGGGTGTATTAATATATAGTAAAGCTTTTGGTCCTTTCTTGGAGTATGGATATAGTCAGAATCCTTGGCCCTTGCTTGCAGAAGGCCCTGTTTTGTTTTTTCGCAAGGAGGAGGAGTTTTTTTTGCTATATGCTTAGTTACTGATCCCCCTAACTGCACCAGCACTTGTACCAGTGATGCCATCACTGGAAGCTTCTAATTCCTTGTCCATCCAGTCAAGCACCTGGATAGTCAACCTCCTCTAGCAGCTTGGAGACTGAGCATGTCAACTTTTGATGACATCAGTGTACTAAGGTAGCTGACACTACTCACCAGCCCCCAGTAAGCTCAGTCTTGTAAATAGCTGAAGGAGGTTGTGAGCCAGGGTGCTGGACTCTCAGAAGGGACAACTAAAGAGTTAGCTTTAGGTTTTATTTTTGGTTGATTCCATCTGCTGACGGGGACATAACCAACTGGTCTAGCAGGATTCCAGGAAGGAAATTATCAGGAAGTAAAATTTCACCTTTTGGCTTCTGAGCCATAACCATAGTGAATCTTCAAAATGTGAATATAAGATCATAAACCCATGAGGCAACTTTGAATTCTGCAATTATCGGTTTCATGGTGAATGCAGCAAATACTATCCCATACTTCCTCTCCAGCGAGAACATCTAGTAAATTGGCTAATTGATTCACTCGGAGTTATTGAATATGCAAGTTCTCCAGGACCAAGCAGGAAGTCAGTCCTCACTTATGGGTGACGTCGGTGCCCTCGCGGAGCAATTTTCCCCAGCTTTCAAAGAAAGCCCTTGGGAATTGCAGCGCGCATGCGCGGTCGTCTTCCCGCCCGAGGGTGCCATCTTAGCCAGTCTTCTTTTTTCCGCGGAGCCCTACAGACGTCCCCGTCTTGTCCCCGCGAAAAAGTTGATTTTCTTCTTTATTTTATCCTTTTTTCTTTCGGTTCGAAGCAGATCGTTTTCCCGTCCGGACTCGCGACGCCGGTCTCGAGTCCTCTTACTTTTTTCGGTTTTTCTGACTTGGTCAGCTTTCGTTTTCGGTTTCCCTGGCAGCCCGGTCCTTTGACCTCGCAGGGGCCCTTTTTCCCCCGATGGCTGCCAGTGGGTTTAAACGGTGTGGTCGGTGTGACCGAAATATGTCACTAACCGACACACACGACTTTTGCCTCCGCTGCCTGGGCCCGGATCATGAGGAACTGATCTGTGGGCCCTGCAGCAAACTGTCCTCAAAGGCGTTGAGAAGTCGGCGGCATCAGCGTGAGAGAATCTTCGCTGACCCCAGCCGTACCCGGACCTCGTCGGAGGCCTCCGTGTCGAAAGGCTCCAGCTTGGACCGTCGCCGGAGCTCCTCCGACCGAGGTTCTCCCTCCGGGGACCATCGTCGGAAGGAAAAACCCGCGTCGGTGGACGCTCCTGGTTCCGCGAGGGCCAGGTCGCATAGCCCCGACAGCCGCCCCGGGTCCTTGGAGAAGGAACACATCCCGAAGCGACCTCGCCTGGAGTCGGAGATGCCCTGCCCGGGTAAGTCCTGTGGTCCTTCTGGACTCGCCTCCGCGGACAGCCGACGTCGGGCCCGACGCCGTCGGGGCCCGAGTCGGGGCCTGCTGGGTCACCTGAGCTCGGACTCAGGTTGTCGGCCTTGGAGAGCAGACTGTCTGCCTTCCGGGACCAGCAGAGGGCAATGCTCGCTGGCTTCGCTGGCGCCGCTGCCCCGGACCGCCGGGACGTCGACATCCAAGTCGACCCCGGAGGACCGAGCCTATCCTCGAGTCGATGAGAACTCGAGTCGATCCTCGGTCGAGGTCACCCTCGGCCTCCCGTTCGGGACCGAGGTCGCCGACGCCGACTCCCTCGGCGTCGGGGCGGCTGGCGCCGCACCCTGCCCGGGCCGACCCCACCGAGTCCCTCGTCGGAGTCGGTCTGGGAGTCTGAGGAGGAAGGAGTCACCTGATTCTTTCCGGACTCGGTGTGTCCCATCGGACTCACCGGAGTCCGAGCCTCGGAAGCAGTCCCCCCCCCGGAGGATGCCCGGTTCTCGGACTTCGTTAGGGATATGGCCAAGGCTTTGGCCTTCCCTGCGGATCCCGAGGAGGAGCCTCGAGCCGAAGAGCTCGACGCCCTCCAGTATGACTCTCCCGCGAGGGAACACTTTACTGTGCCGGTTCCTCCTATGCTGGAACGACTACTCTTCCGCATGTGGGAGAGTCCGGCCTCCTCGCTGGTCCTGAGCAAGCGGGTCGATTCTATCTATCGGGTCCGCAAGAGCCCTGGCTTTCAAAAGGCGCAGCTGCCACACCATTCCATGGTAGTGGAATCGGCCATGCATCGTCTTAAGAGCCAGAAGATGCACTCCTCGGTGCCTCCTGGAAGGGAGGCCCGTAACCTGGATGGCCTGGGCAAGAAGTGCTTCCAGGGCTCTATGCTCGCATGTCGTGTCCAGACTTACCAGCTATACATGGGCATGTATCTCCGGGATCTGGCTAAAGAGCTAGCCGGATTCTCCGCTGGTCTCTCCGAGGAGCCCTTGCGGAGGTTCCTAGCCTTGTCCACGGGCATTCGGGAATGCTCGAAGTTCATGTCCCGAGCAGCCTATGATGGCTTTGAAGCCTCGGCTCGAGTGGCCGCAGCCGGCATCGGTGACCGCCGACAGGCTTGGCTTCAGTCGTCAGACCTTGAGCCCTGGGGACAGGACAAGTTGGTCGATGTCCCCTGCCGAGGAGAAAACCTCTTAGGCAATCACATGGCGGAAAAGGCTGCACAAATTGAGACTGAGACTCTCACCAGGACCAGGCTTTTCTAGGAAGACCTCCGCCCCGTCCCAGAAAAAGAAGGGCTCGGGGAAAAAGTCCTTTTACCCGAGGAAGGCGGCTGCCTACAAACAATACCCCCATTATCAGGCCCCTGCAGCTCCAACAGGGCCAGCAGGCCAAGGGACGGGGTAACGGGTCCCGTAGGCAGCAAGCCCCCAAGCCTGCACCACCAGCCCCTGCTCAGCAGGGTGGGGGTTTTTGACTCGCTCAGCATAGCCTCTCCCCCCCCGCTGGTTTCCTCCCAGCACCGGAGGCCGGCTGGTTCACTTCGCCCACAGGTGGTCCAGCATCACCGCAGATGCCTGGGTGCTTCAGGTCGTGCGAGAAGGGCTATCTTCTCCACTTCCATCAGGTCCCTCCCTCCTATTTTCCGGGAGAGCCTCCGCGCCCCCCTCTGCACAGGGAGTTGCTCCTTCAGGAGTTAGCAGGTCTTCTGCAGGAACAGGCGGTGGAACCGGTGCCCACCACCTGAGAGGTCAAGGCTTTTATTCAAGGTATTTTCTGATACCAAAGAGAACTGGGGGCCTCAGACCCATCCTGGACTTGCGCAACCTCAACAAGTTCCTTGTGCGGGAGAGTTCAAAATGCTTACCCATTGGAATCCCTTCTGCCACTACATCCAGCAGGGAGACTTGGCTATGCTCCTTTGGATTCTAAAGGATGACCTACACGCACATCCTCATCTCACACCAAGCCACCGCCAATAACCTAAGGGTTTGTGGTGTGCAGGGAAATCAATTACACCAGTCCAGAGTACTGCCCCCTCTTGGCCTGTCCTCCGCAACCGCGAGTCTTCACAAAATGTCATACGCTGGATCCGTATGGCGGCCCATCTCCGGCTTCACGGCCTCTATGTCTTTATCCCGTACACCTGACGGACGGGATCTTTCCGATCCGAGCAGCGTTCCGCCTCATGGAAGGTCCACCAACGCCACGGCCGCTACGGGTTGACTTATGCTGCAGCACTTGGGCTTTGTTATAAACTTCGCAAAGTCCACTTTTGCCATCCCCTCTCAGGGATCTCGAGTTCATCGGCGCCAAGGGCTCTGCACACTCCTCAGGCGCGAGCGTACCTAACCGCACGCCGCGACGGCTCACGGCCTCAATGGACCTATGCCGACCGTCCTTTCGCAGCCAGCCCATGGTCTCCCGCCGTAGGCGCTTCCTGAGACTGCTCAGCCATATGGCTTCCCACCAGTCCATGTGTGACCCCCATTGCCCGCCTGAATATCTGCGGTCTGCTCAATGGTGTCTCTCCGCCAGCTAGTGGCGGAACAAGCCACGGGCGGCATAGCAGACCACTAGTTGGCGCGTTTTCCGAGCCGCTTGTCTCGTCTCTCTCACTTTCGGGGGCTCACGGCAGCCGAAATCTGACTAGTTCGGAATGCCGTTCCCGTCCCCTCAGCCGGACCCGGGTTGCTGACCACCGATTCCATCCCTCCTGGGCTGGGGAGACACATTGCCAAGAGGCACGTACTCAGGGCCGTCTGGACCACGTGGGAGTCTGCCTCAGCAGATCAACTTCCTGGAGCTCAGGGCGCATCCGCTTTAGATCTCAAGGCCTTCCTCCCCCACCGACTTCCCAACAGTCCGTCCTTGTCCAGACGGACACTATCTCAAGCTCTTGCCATGTTTCTACGTGAACAAGCAGGGGCGGTTGCAACGGGCTCCTTCCTCCTCTGTCGGAGGCACAGAAGCTCTCGCTCTTGGGCCGTCAGTCACGGCAATTCTCCTCAAGGCAGTTGGATATCTCCCGGGCCCAGAAAATTGCCTTGCAGGACAAACTCAGCAGGGTCCTCCAGCCGCACGAGTGGCGTCTGGATCCCGTGGTAGTTCAGAAGCTCTTCCTCAAGTGGGGATCTCCACACGGTGGATACTCTTGCTTTGCCAGTCCTCACAACTGGCAGCTTCCTCGCTTCTGGCTCTCGTCAGCCACACCCCCTTCGGGTTTGCGGCGGACGCCTTTCTGATCTCGTTGGCTCGGGGAGCGCTTCTGTACGCTAATTCCCCCTCCCATCCCGCTAGTCCTCATCGGACTCTTTTCAAAGGTTCTCCGAGCCCAGAGCCTTCATGATCCTGGTTGGCCCACGGTAGGCTGGCCCAGGCGAGCCGTGGTTCCGCTCACTGCTGCAACTTGCGGTGGAGGGATCCAAACCCTCTGGGGGTACAACCGGAATCTCCTCACTCAGGATCAAGGGGTCCCTCCTGCACCCCAACCTCAGGTCTCTTCAACCTCATGGCCCTGGGCTAGCTGAGAGGGTAGGTCCTTGCTCCCCTTCTCCTGCCGGCGGAGGTGGAGGAGGTCGTCTTGGCTTCGCGACGGCCTGTCTACCCGCAAATGCTACGCCCGTTAAATGGCGTCGCTTTGCAGTCTGGTGTCACCCAAACAGTCCTCAGGATCCCTTGCCTGCCGGTGTCGGTGGATCTTGAGCAGTACTTGCTGACTCTCTCTAATCTGGGACTTAAGTCCAACTCCGTCAAAGTTCACCTCAGTGCTCTTTTCGCACATCATGTGCCGGTGGACTGCAGACCTCTCTCCAATGACCCTCTCGTAGCGAGGGTTCTTTCTCCGAGGTCTCCTTCTACTTAAACCCCCTCTGCGCCCGGCCAGCGCCTGCCTGGTACCGGAATGTGGTTATTGCAGCGGAGCACCTTTCCGCCTTTTGAACCTATGGCTACCTGTTCTCCTCCGTTTTCTTCTGTCTTGGAAAACAGCTGTTCTTTGATAGCCCTCACTTCCGCTAGAAACTCGTCAGTGAGTTGCAAGGCCCTCGTGTCTGATCCCCCTTACACTAGGTTCGATCTACGAATAGGTGGGTCCTACGGACTCATCCTAGTTTCTATATTTCTGCCTAAAGTGGTCTCCCCTTTTCCACATCAATCAGGAGGGTGGTGCCTGTCCAACCTTCCTTTTCCCTAGACCACCCTCCAGCCGAGCTGAGAACGGTCCTCGCATTACCTGGACTGTAGAAGGGTTCTACCTTCTACCTTGACCGTACCCGGGAGCACACCGTAAAGCTGGCTCAGCTTTTTAGTGTCTGTTGACCCCAATGATTGGGGCTCCCGGTCTCCAAGCGTACTCTGCTTCCAGCTGGGTTGCGGACTTGTATCTCTTGGGCTTATGGTGCGTCCGGATTCTTCCTTAGAAAGTCGAGTCACGGCTCATTGCGTTCGGGCAAAGGCCACGTCAGTGGCTTACCTCCGCTCTGTTCCGCTGGCAGACATCTGCCGCTGCCGGGCCCGCTACTTGGTCTTCGAGCCAGACTTTTGCGGTCCATTACTGTCTCGAAGAGGGAGTCCCGTAGGGACAGTGCTTTCGGACAGGCAATCCTCCGTACTCTCTTTTCGGTCTGAGCAACTCCTACCCTCCATACCCGGATGTGGGCTGTCCCGGTGCGGTGATAAGGTCAGCGAAGATTCTATCCTTCTGTGCTTGCCCTGAGCTAGAGTGAGCGCATTTTTTGGTGCTTAAGGGTCTCATCGGTAAGCCTTGAGCTTGGGAGTGCCCATAAGTTAGGACTGACTTCCTGCTTGGTCCTGGAGAAAGCGTAGTTACTCACCTGTCACATTGTTCCCTCCAGGAGCAGCAGGAATCAGTCCTCACTACCCCTCCCTCCTCCCCTTGGAGTTGCAATCGTCTGCTTATGTTCTTTTTGCAAATTTTTATGCTGTCTTTTTTAGCTATGTCATCTGACTGGCTAAGATGGCACCCTCGGGCGGGAAGACGACCGCGCATGCGCGCTGCAATTCCCAAGGGCTTTCTTTGAAAGCTGGGGAAAATTGCTCCGCGAGGGCTCCGTCGGCGCCGACGTCACCCATAAGTGAGGACTGATTCCTGCTGCTCCTGGAGAACACCT